>OX336389.2:239839908-241336028 GCA_946902985.2 Meconema thalassinum | reverse complement strand
AGAACTAAACAACGTATCATTCACGCCTAATATCAGCTGCCTGGCTCTTGTAACAACTTTTCATGAGCATGTGCATGTTATTCACTTATTTCCGATTGTAACACTGGTCATATATTTGCTAAACATATACTTTGTCCAATACTGTATTAATTCAGTAGTTTTTGTCGCCTCCCTCGCTAGCAAACAGCTGTTCATGCGCTCGCGACGAAGTATGACTGACAACAACCGTAGCTACAGTGTTGTCAGGTCGAACCTTCCGACCTTTCTAGAGTTGACCGTGGTTGTATCCATAGTCCTAAAAACTTTGTTTCTGATTTATTTTCTATTTCATGTTATATTGGGCGTCGCAGGATTCCTATTCTGTATAGTGTGGAAATTTAGAGATACCGTTTTATATAGTTCATTATGAGGCGATTATCTTGTGGCCATTTGGTTAATTCTTCTGTAACAGAGTCAGCAGACTGCTGTAAGACCTGTTTAGTTTCACCTTATATTACGAGTGTTGTATCGTCCGCAAACAAAATTTCCTTATGAGAAAAAGGAAGATTGTAGTTTTACGTGACCGTCAATCTCGAGATCATGAGCCGCGGGACCTCCTTTTTACGTGGAATCCGAACCACAGGACAATGAATTTCACTTTGAAAATCTCACATGCATTGACCGGGAATCGAACCCGGTCCGCCGTGGTGAGAGGCCAACAGCTTGACCGCTGTGCCACCACGCCCCCCCCCCCTCCCATTCTTTATGAGAATCAACGTTCTGTGTTATATCATTGATATATAAAAGAAAGAGTAGTGGGCCCAAAACCGATCCCTGGGGTACTCCAAATTTAAAAATACCCTCAATGGACAATGTTTCATTAAGTAATCTGGTTCCATCATTCTAGTGTCTCAAGCTTACTATTTGTTTACGCCTTGTTAAGTATGACTCTATCCATTTATTAGCTAGATCTCTAATACCATATTGCTTTAGTTTTGTAAGAGGATTTATGGTCAACAACATCAAATGCTTTTGATAGATCCAAGAATAGGCCAGTTACATGTTCCTTATTGTCAATTAATTTCAGTATACTATTACTACATTCATCAATTGCTGTCTGTGTAGATTTTTCCGTTCTGAATCTATGTTGTGAGTTTGATAGTATTTTATTTTAACTATAAAATTTATCAGTCTCTTATACGTGATTTTTTCCATAATTTTTGCAATACCAGTTGGTAAGGTAATAGGAGAATAGTTATCTAATTCATCTTTTGAACCTTTTTTGACCGTTTTTGGTCTGACAAGTTTTACACCAAGTGCTAGGGGTGTGTTCACTGGTTTACACGCCTCCATACCAAAGTTTTTGACAATGTCGAGAGCATAGCTGTCTTCATCCAACTTAACTGAATGAGATTTCCGGTCTCTTTTCACTCTCATACCTAGACATTCACTTACAGGACCCAAGTTCCTTATTTTAAAACATTTAGACATAGTTTCCTTAAGTTTCTTAGTTTCCTGCTTACAGTTTGAGAAAATATAGAAGTAATCTACATGCAAGCCAATCGCTACACATGTTTTACCTTCGTTCTTTGTGTAGACACATATATCATACTCTGAATTTTGGAACTTGTGTTGAATAAGAAAATCATGAATTTTATCATTCCAGGATTTGGCAGCGTGCTTGAGACCGTATACAGCTCTTTGCAATCTGCACACTTTACCTTCATTGCCCTTTTTCAGGAAACCTTCCGGCTGCTCCATGTAAATTGTTTCAGACAAATCACCATTTAAAGAAGCAGTTGTTACGTCCACATGGTCTATTTCCCAGGCTGACTCAGCAACGAAGGCAAATAGGACTCTTAGTGATGAGAGCCTGACAACAGGTGTAAATGTCTGATCGTAGTCTCTACCTGGAACCTGAGTGAATCTTTTCGCCACAAGTCTTTCTTTGTAGTGCTTGGACCCATCCAGCCCTTTCTTAAGTTTGTAGACCCACTTACACTGAATAACATTGTGATTTGATGGTCTAGCTACCAATCTCCAAGTTTGATTGTTAGTTAATGACAACACTTCCTCTCGCATGGCATTTCTCCACAGCTTCTGATCTGATCTCGAACACACTTTTGAATAATTTCTAGGATCTTGTGACCCAACAGTCAGAAAAGAGTATTCATAATCCTCATCCCTCTTGGCCGTTCTGGTACATTGGCGATATCTGCCCCCCCATCATATCAGGATGGTCATTCTAGGGACCAGGTTCATGACTAACAATATCCTCAATTGAACTATCATCACTACCAATATAGAGGTTGGATATGTCAAAACTAATATCACTATCAGATGATTCAGCTGGTGTAGTGTCATTGGACACAGTCACAACCCTTTCAGTTTCATCAATCATATTAACTTCTATAATATCAACATTGTGGTTATCAACAAAAGTATTAATTACAGGCACTGATAATACTGACATGTCATTTACAGCATTAGTTACTGGATTATTTGCATTCACTTGGAATGATGGACCTTCAAGGAAAACAACATTCCTAGCTACAACAATACGCTTTGGGTCACTTTTCCTTACAAGGCGGTATCCTTTTTGAGTTTCACAATAACCGACAAAATGTATATCATCTCATCAGATTTCTTGTCAAACTTCTGCCTTTTAACATCTGTTTCGAGCCACGTGTCCAAACGTATTCGGACCCGAAAGAAACACTTGGGGCGAATAATTTGCCGGAACAAGAATCGCGCGCGAACAAACAATTAATCCACGTATGCATACAGTACACAACATATTGATAAGATTTCGTTATTGCGCTGCGAGAAGCTGCGGCTTGTGCGTGCTGCCAGTAAGGCACGGCTTAACAGAGTGTGTCCCAAAAGCCAGGTAGAGGGCTGAAGGGCGACAATAGAAAGACGCAGTGTTGCCAAGCATCACCATCACCACGTTGTCACGTCTTGTTTCCTCCCATAACACTGTTCACTTACTGTCTCCAACATACCGCCCACCTAAATGTACTGCATTTAAACACAAACATGAATGATGGGCACACCAAAAGTTCACTGAGAAAACAACACTAACACAAAACAAAATTACACAGTAAAAATATATACAGTCACAAGAGCACACGTCACGGTGCAGGTAGGGGGCACAGTTTCTGGATTGGTCTCTTCAGAGTTCCGTTGCTGGTACGGACGATGGCTACTCTGACCAATCCATCCTTGCCGGATATCACGTCTTCGACCACTGCAAGCCTCCATGCTGTGGGTGGGATATTGTCCTCCGTTACAAGGACGATGATGCCGTGCTGAATGTTCACCTCCTTGTTCATCCATTTGGATCTTTGTTCTAGACTGTTGAGATAGTCCTTTGACCACCTGCTCCAAAAGTCCTGTTGCATTTTCTGCAGATGCTGCCACCTGGATAGACGGTTGGAGGCTACCTCTGTTAGATTTGGTTCACGGATGGACATCAATGGGGAGCCGATTAGGAAATGACCGGGACTGAAATAAGAGGGATCATAGGGATTGTCAGAAAGACGAGAGAGAGGCCTAGAATTAAGACAAGCTTCTATTTGGCAAGCTAACGTCTGTAGTTCGTCGTATGTCAAGCAGGTGTTGCCAACCACCCTTCTGATATGATGTTTCATTGACTTAACTCCAGCTTCCCAGAGGCCACCGAAATGAGGGGCATCTGGAGGAATGAAATGCCACATGAATCCTTCTTTACAAACTCTTGAAGTTCTTCCACGCAGTGTTCGGATTTGAAGAGGCGTGGCAATTCGTTCAACTCAATTCGCGCTCCCACAAAGTTTGTTGCATTGTCCGAGTAGAGGTTAAGACACTTTCCCCTCCTCGCGGTAAAGCGTCGCAGAGCTGCAATGAAGGCTTCTGAGGTGAGATCACGAACTACTTCCAGATGTATTGCCTTAGTGCAGAGGCATACGAATACTGCAATGTAACACTTCACCTTCACCTTGCTTCTTGTTGATCCTTGCTTTATAAACCTTGGCCCAGCAAAATCCACTCCAGAGTTCATAAATGGGCGCGCTGCTGTCACCTGCGGAGCTGGTAGTTGACCCATTAGTTGCTTCGAAGCAGATGCCTTCAATCTAAAGCAACGTAAACACTTGTGGATAAGCGGACGTATTGTTCGCCTGGCGTTTACAATCCAATATTTTTTGCCGTAGATAGGCGATCAGCAATTGTTCACCAGAATGTAGTAAGCGTAGGTGTTCAGATTCTATGATCAATTTTGTCAAGTTGTGTTTAGGGGGAGAATGATCTGATGACGTTCATCGAAAGGCATTGGACAGTTTTCTAATCTTCCGCCCACCCTGAGTAGGTCTTCTCCGTCGAGGAATGGGTTGAGACTTCTCAACGTACTTTTGGTCGCTACACTTGATATACCTTTCAGCTCTTCCACCTCCGCCATGTAGCTGAACCGCTGCGCGTGTTTGATGCACACCTTCAATGCTCCTTCAAGTTCCATAGGCGTCAATGGATCAGTTCGCTTGGCGCTTGGATTCCTTGTATTGTGGGCAAACCTAATGCAGTAGGCGATAACCTTCTGCATTCGGCGAAGTGACGAGAAGCGTCGGGAAATGTCTTCTTGCTCCTCATGAGTCACCATGCATTGCGTCTCTCGTTTCTCAGGAATTTCATCAATTTCCATAGAGTTGTAGATTGAACAAGGCCAAGAAGATTGATGTTTGCGTAACCAAGATGGCCCATGCCACCAAACTGCATGCGTTTTCAGAACTAAGAGGAGCGTTCCTCGGGATAGAACGTCTGCTGGATTTCCCTCGGAGGTCACATGATGCCAGTGAACTTTCTCCGTCAATTCTTGTATTTCTGACACACGATTGGCAACGAAAGTTTTCCACCTCGTAGGTTCCGCTACAATCCAGGCGAGTACGATGGTAGAGTCCGTCCACAGATGAAGATCATTTATTTTCCTCTCCAGAATCGGGATAGTTTTGCTGACTAGGCGGGCTAGCAGTAAAGCGCCGCACAGTTCAAGACGAGGTAAGGATTGCTGCTTGAGGGGTGCAACCCTTGACTTGGAGCACAACAGATGCACGGATATATTTCCATTATCGTCAACACTGTGCACGTACAAACAAGCTGCATATGCTGCTTCTGATCCACCACAGAATCCGTGCAATTCGATTCTGCATACATTCCCCGTGATCACGACAAGTCGATCAACGTGTATGTCATTTAGACTTGGAAGTTGACTATAGAGGTCTTCCCAAGCAACTCGCAGTGCATTAGGAATTTTGTCATCCCAGTTCAAGTTCTCTTTCCATAATCTCTGCGTGAAGATTTTACAAGCCATGATCACAGGCCCAAGTAAACCCAATGGGTCAAATATAGACGAAATGATTCCCAACACAATTCGCTTCGTGAATTCATCAGTGCTTCGTTTTACGTTGATCTTAAACTGAAATTTGTCCAGTGCAGGGTGCCAAATAAGACCCAGAGTTTTGACGCTGTTCTTCTCATCAAATTTCAGCGGTGCCTGTGTCTCTCTGAGCTGTTGTGGTATGTTCTCCAAGACTGTTGAGTGATTGGAGCACCATTTTCTTAACTGGAAGCCACCAAGTCGTAGTAGATGTTGGAGATCCTCTTGCAGTTTTACGGCTTGTTCCACTGAGTCCGCTCCAGTGATACAGTCATCGACGTAGAAATCGCGTCTGAGGATCTGTGAAGCTGTAGGATACTGAACTTCTTCGTCATCAGCAAGCTGTCTCAGACACCTTGTTGCCAGGAAGGATGCCGATGAAGTTCCATACGTCACGGTCTTTAACTGGAATTCCCAGATGGGTTCAAAAGAGCTCTTCCTCCATAGTATCCTCTGCATGTTGTAATCCCTGGGATCTATCTTCACTTGCCTGTACATTTTGGCGATGTCTGCTGTGATGACTATTTGATGTGTTCTAAATCTTGTCACGATTGAATAAAGATCCTGTTGCATTGTAGCTCCAACAGCTAGGACGTCATTCAATGAGACATTGTTATCCGATTTGCAAGATGCGTCGAAAACGACTCGCGTCCTGGTTGTGGTGCTACCTTCCTTTACAACCGCATGGTGAGGGAGATAGAAAGAAGGCTCGTTCCTGGGAGGTCGGTCCACTGCAAGCTGCATATGATCCAGGCGTTCGTACTCGTCCATGAAATCGACGTATCCTTGCTGTAATTCATGGCTCTTCTGTAACCTTCGCTCGATCTGAAATAACCTTTTCTCTGCATTGTTACGCGATCTACCAAGTGGCTTGCACTGCTGAAGGACAGGCAACCTTACAATGAATCTTCCAGAATTATCACGTTTTGTGTTGCGCTGAAAATGGTCTTCACAATATCGCTCTTCTTTGGTGAGTGGCATAATCGTTGGAAGCTCTTATATTTCCCAGAATTTCTCGATTTGACGGTGTAGATCGTCGCCATCCCTCAGGAAGAATGATGAACTTGACTGAAGCTGACTCCTCTGGGACTCGGAGTATATAGAGCCAGAGAAAATCCAGCCTAGCTGCGTGTTCTTCATTACAGGCAGGTCGCTGTGTAACTTGAACGTTCCCTGAAGAGTTCCGCGCCAATTAACATATCGATGTTGCCTGGTATGTTGAATTGCGGGTCAGCTAGTTGTATACCGGTCGGTATGTTCCAACTTCTGCAATTGATATAGGCTCCAGGCATTTCCCCTTTGATCCTAGGAAGTACTGAGCATGTAATAATAGCCTTGTAATTGGTAACGTTAGAATAGAATTCAACATCGACGCTATGATCCGAATTTAAAGTCGTATTGCTTATCCCTCTAAACGGCATTGGATTTCTACGTCGTTTCAGTCTTAGGCGTTGCGCCATCGCCTCCGATATGAAGTTAAGACTGCGATCCACTGTCAAGTAGAACTCGGCATTGTTGTAGTTCACCATTGTTGTCCCTCACTTTCACCAAGGCAGTGGACAGCAGTACCTGTGCTTGTGAGCGAAATTTTAAAGAACAGTAAGAGCCTGATTGTTGCAGTTCATTGTTGTCATCAGTTCTTCTATTGGGTGATTCTTGTGATATAGACCCCGGTTCACGCCTCGCGTCTCTTCCGCTATTCCTTGTGACGTTCGGATTGGGTGCTATGTCAGAGTGCAACAGGGTGTGATGTTTCCTGCCCCAACTCTTACAATAGCCTGCAATGCATTGTTGGACATTGTGCGGCCGAAAGCAATTGAAGCACAATCCTTTACTCTTAACAAATGCATAGCGTTGCTCAACACTGCGATTAATGAATGGCTGACATTTTTGAAGGGCATGCTGGGATTCACAAAATGGACATGCACTGATGCTAGATACAGACACATTTGAATAGGGTGACTTGGGTGAGATGGTCTTAGAATGACTTGCCTTTTGAACTGTAGTGGTCAATTTTGCGTCACGGCTGGATGTAGCTAATTCTAATGCCTGACATCTGCTTTCTAGAAAAGATTGCAATTTGGATAATTCTTGGAAGTCCTGTCCTTTAGCATTAATCTCGCATTCCTTTCTAGTTAAGGGATCTAGTTTATCCAGTACTAGCTGCGATAGGAGAATCTCTTCTAGCGGTGTTTTTAACTTAAGAGCCTTAATGGCATTCAGATTAGATATTAACTGGTTAGTTAGGTGCCTAATATCGGCTGCCGAGTCCTTGCTGCAAGATGGTAAAGATAATAGCTGCCTGATATGCTTAGTGGCTATTAAGCGGTTATTAGTATATCTACTACAAATCAGTTCCCATGCTACGTCAAAGTTTTCATTTGATATCGGCAGGTTGCTTATCAATTCTAAAGGCTCCCCCTTTAAGGCTGATAACAGATAATGCAATTTCTGTACATTGGGAATGTCTGAATTTTGTGTTATTAACCCATTAAAGGTGTCTCTGAATGCTATCCATGAGCTATAATCTCCGGTGAAAGTAGGGATGTTGATCACTGGATGTCTGACGTTACTTGTTAGGCACCCTGTGCTATTGTCACTAAAGGATCGGGTGTTTCAAGTGTCTCTCTCAACTAATTTAGTCAGTGCTGCTTCTAAGTCAAAGGATTGTGTTTCAAACTCTTCACGATCAGCTGCGTGACTATCATCATCATCATCGTCATGAAGCTCTAATTTGCTTTGCGGTTCCTCGTACCTATTTCTAATTGCACTAAGCTCATTTAATCGAAGCCGTACGGTAGTTACATCAGTTCCTTGGCGTGCTTGACATTTCTCAAGAAATTTACTTGTTCGAGTTAAGCTTGCTTTAACTATCGCTCTCTGTTTAACTAGTAATTTCTTTTCATTGGGTTCCATGGTGAGGAAAGGGTAGAGTGAGAAGGGAAATACAGAAAGGAATTCTGAGCTCTTTGAAATAGCCTCACCTGTATTGTCTTCGCCGCTGCCTGTGTCTAGTCTCCCGCTGGGCTGGGCTTCAGGCGATAGGATTGCCTTGCTGTCGCTACCTGGGTCCCCTCCTGTGTCACCGATGGGTCGGCCTTGCTGCTGATCTTGCCTGTTTAGATGCAGTAATAGCATTCACGAATCCGTAGAAGTTATATTCACACACGTGATAACCATGTAAGCGCGTAAACGTAATACAGTATATCACCCGGCTCGGAGGACCAATGTTTCGAGCCACGTCTCAAAACGTATTCGGACCCGAATGAAACACTTGGGGCGAATAATTTGCCGGAACAAGAATCGCGCGCGCACAAACAATTAATCCACGTATGCATTTAAATTATATACATTTATTACTATACACACAATATACACAGTACACAACATATTGATAAGATTTCGTTATTGCGCTGCGAGGAGCTGTGGCTTGTGCGTGCTGCCAGTAAGGCACGGCTGAACAGAGTGTGTCCCAAAAGCCAGGTAGAGGGCTGAAGGGCGAAAATAGAAAGACGCAGTGTTGCCAACCATCACCACGTTGTCACGTCTTGTTTCCTCCCATAACACTGTTCACTTACTGTCTCCAACAACATCAGGGACATGAACCTGTGCTTTACAACCAAAAATGTTAAGGTGAGAAATATCAACTTTTACTCCAGACCATGCCTCCTCTGGTACGAGATCCCTCACTGCAGATGTGGGTGATCGGTTCTTGAGATAGATGGCAGTGTTCATAGCCTCTGCCCAGAATCACTTTTCTAGACCCGACTCAAACAGCATGCATCGAGCTCTCTCTGCCAGGGTCCTGTTAGTCCTTTCAGCAATACCATTTTACTGAGGACTATATGGAATACTGGTTTGATGAATGATTCCGTTCTCCTGTAAAAACAACTCAAATTCCTTACTATTATATTCTCCTCCATTGTCGGTTCTTAGACACTTAATGCGTTAATTGAGCTGGTTCTTTACCATCTCCTTGAAGAGGCGGAATTTAGGAAAAACTTCAGATTTAGAAGCAATCATATATCCGAAGACTTTCCTAGTAAAGTCATCGACAAAAATGAAACAGTATCTGGCTCCGCCCCACGATTGCACCTCCATGGGACCTTGTACATCACTATGAATAACATCTAGAACATATTTAGCTTTGCTCCCTTTTTTAGGAAATTACTTTACTGCTTGCTTACCTTCCACGCAGGTAACACAAACATTTCGATTGACTTGATTAAACTTTATGCCAGTGACCATATGTAGTAGTTCTCTCATACCTTTATGATTTAAATGACCCAGCCTTTTGTACCACAGATCCCCATCTGAGATACATTCAGCGGACAATACCTTCACTGGTTCCTGTGAACACTCAGCTATTGAGTATAAACCATCTTGCTTTACACACTTTAACTCTAAATTTCCATCAACAGAAAAAATGATCCATTAAAGACGTGACAGGAATCATTGTCAAAGACAAAATTGTACCCTTTATCTGTCATTTTATGTACTGAGAGCAAGTTTGTAGATAAATTTGGAACATAAAGTACATCAGTCACTGTTTTAATATTATCACTACCAAGATTCAGGACAACCTTACCGACACCTACAGACAATATCTCAGAATCGTCTGCAACGCTGATTGACGTACGAACACTTGAGTCAACATCTTGCAGTGATGCCCTTTTCTTGGTCATGTGGGACGTTGCACCTGAGTCGATCACTCATGCTGAGGGAGCCACCTTGGTAGTCAACGCCTTGGTGAGGAGAGTCTTCTGCCCGTCTGATGTTCGTTCAGCAGTTGATGCACGATTCGTTTGAAATAAATGGCACACGGATTGATATTTGAATACTAGTTGTATTTTGACACATTTCTACATGAGTGAGTACATACATGTTGACCAAAGAATATGTTGTGTATTTACTTGAGTTAACATGCACATTCTAGAAAATGTTGTGTAGCCTATTTACTAGAGATAGTTGCTATGCCCAGAACATTCTAATCTGGAACATTCCAATCTGGAATCTTCCATATACTATGAGTAGTGGGGTATTGAGAGTTCTGCCCCACTTGTCGTGGCTGTGCCCAACAAACCAACATGGCCGCCGCGCGAAGTTGAAACATTTAAATAGACTTTTCCCTCGAACCCATGGTCGGAGTTTCACGAATGAGGTGTCGTAGGACTTGAGGTGACGCCCCCTTTGCTCTGGACCACTCGTTATATATTTTATTTAATTCAATTTTGTTTTGTTTTCCAAAGTAGGCGATAGCTTGAAAATCAAACATGATAGAACGTTGTGCCATGGTTCAAACGAACGGTCTCTATGACCTTTATTTTCTGTAATAATTTTTTTTATTTTTTATGATGTTTTGAAAACACTCGAATTTTGAAATTCCTATATTTTGGAAACTAGAAATTTAAAAAAAAAGTTTATTTGACGTAAATCAATAGTCCCTACGCCCTCTACCCCCAAAATAAATTTCAAGACTCTAGGATAAAAACTTGACAGTAGTGAGATGGGGAGAGAGCTGTCTCACTTAGCAAGTTGTGAGCCCCTGCAACCTTGGAATGGAAGGAGTCATGCTAGGGGAGCGTGCTTGGATTCGTTTTTTTTTCGTCTCGTTGTGCTCTTTACGGGAATGTCGGTGTCGAAAAGGTGAAATGTTGAGAACATGTTTTTATTTGGGCAAAACCGTGATTTTAGACTTTTTGTTATATCTCGCGAACTAATCATGCCAGAGGCGTGTATGACGGGTCCAAGGACTCGGGGTGACGTCCTCTTTGCTATGGACCACTCGTTATATATATTTTTAAAAAAATTGGAAACTCGATTTTGGGGTAAACAAGTGTTTTTTTTTTGTGATTTTTGCTGATACGAACCAATAAGCCTGGAGACTTGTACGAGGTGTCATTTTTTTCGTCGCGTTGTCCTCTTGCCGAGGCTTTTTGCTCTATTTCGCAAACCAAAAACGCTAGAGACGTGTACGAGGTGTCCTAGGACTCGGGCTAACGCCCCCTGATTGAAACTATGTGTGACATTTTGACAAAGGGCCTAACGCCATATATGTTGAAAAAACTTTTTTCCTTTACTTGATTATAATGTTCATGATGCGTGGTGGTTGAGAGAGACGATACGGCTGGGTGTGTGTGTTTCAACGAACCTGTCGCTGACCACAATGATCATGCTTAATAGAACAATCGATATTTCGGCGGGTCGGCTTATGACAAAGCGAGGGTGCGTTTTTTCTGACATTTTACCCCCGAAGGGGATCTTTAACGTGTAAACGATGATGAGAACTTGGTTCTATGTTGGTTGAAGCGCGTACAGAAAACAAACTTGTAGAGGAGCAGACGAGCAGGAGGTGAGTGTCATTTGAGCTTATTGGAACGCGCTGATCTGACTTGACAACAGGTGCAATGGAAAAATGACAAAGACGCAGAGGACACTTGAAGGTTAAATAATCTGACAATCGTGGTGGCAGGGAAGAGCGAAATGCATGTGAACACGTGTGGGATAACATGTACCCTAAACAAGTCACATCCTGTTTGCTTCGTACGTGACAAAATGCAAGTTCGTGTGAAATTTGACCTGGCACAGGTGTTCATCTTGGACGTTAGCTGTCCACGTGTCCGATAACAGAATGTTCAAAGCGTGGGAAAAATGATTATACATGCAACGTAACATATATAAAGACATGTCGTTATCATTTCCACTCTCACTTATGTGACTACCTTTGAACACTGCGTTGCGTGAAACACTTGGTCTTGTTTAACAGTTTTGGTGTTGGTGGAAAATACTTAACCTTGTTGTGAGGTAGGTATTTATTTTTATATATTTATTCATTTATATATTTATTGATTTGTATGTATTTGCAAGCAGTTATTTATGGATTGTTGAAGTTATAAATAAATGTTTATTTATTTGTTTGCAGATAACGTGTATAGCCTACCTGTTGTGTGTCTGTGGGAAAGAGATTGAAAAAGAGAAAGACGGACAGCTAGAGACGGAAACAATTACCAGACTAGCCCACGAGACGGGAATAAAGTAAAGCATTACAAGTCAAGGTGAGATTTGTTTTTTATATACATAACCTGTTTGATTTTGTTTTGTTTATGAAATGCACAAACTATATGGAATTGATATACTTATGGTGGTTTATTTTATTTCCTTTTTGATATTTGGAGAGAAAAAAACTCTACTGCTTTAGCCACAACAGCTGAAAACCAAGTGGCCCTAGAGTGCAACCATTGTCAAGCAGTCTACAGTTGAAAACTCAGGTGAGAGTGTTCTTTCAAAATAATGTCTTTTACTGCTGCGGATACGTTAACTTGGGAACCCCTAAACAGTTGTTTCAAATCGCGTGTGTGCTCTGGTCGTGTGGTCAATGTTAGAAAAAGTTTGATTCCCAAATAATTTTTAGAATCTTGTTTTGAAATTTGTACAGCGCAAAGGTTGCATACGGCTTTAAAGGTGAATACAGAACTGGTGTGCGATTTCATATTTAAAAAGAAGGACGTAGAGCATAAATAGACATTTTATATTTGCAGTAAAATGCAAGAGCTTTTGATAGCCGATAATCTGAACGTGTGGTATCAGTGCCATATGGTCAATGCCTTGCTATCAAAAGTTGATAAACTGCAACAAGGACCCAGTGGTTTAGCGTTAGACAAAATTCATCATCTACAAATCAACATTTGTCATTTCAATCCGTTAAATGCTGGGTCTAGCTATATTAAAACACCGCCAGCCATAGCTTCGAAAAAGGCTGTGGTGAATATTGAGAATCATGACAATGATTGCTTCCTGTGGGCTGTGGCTGCGTATTTGCAGCCAGCTCAAGATATTCATGTTAACAGACCAGCAAAGTACAAGGCCAAGTTTGTTGAATTGAAACAAACTTTAAATTTAACTCGAGTATCGTTCCCTATGGACTTAACCGAGATCCATAGGTTTGAACTAGATAACCATGACTTTTCGTTCATGGTGTATGGCCTTGATGGTGATAAGATTGTGGGTCCACTTTATGCTACAAAAGAACCGAAACGACACCACATTCATCTTTTATATCTGTCTGAGGGCGAGGTGAATCACTATTGCCTCATTAAAAGCCTGAGTAGATTGCTAAGCAGTCAAGCGTCCAAGCATAATGGTAAGAAGTACATTTGTGACCGTTGCTTGCAATATTTTATAACCCCTACGCTTTTAGAACGTCATAGGTTAGATTGCGTTTCTCGGGAAGCGGTGAGACTGATATTACCACAAGGGGACAAGGCTGTGTTAAAGTTTAAGGACATTCACAAGCGTGACACTGTCCCCTATGTGGTGTATGCAGATTTTGAAGCTCTCACCACACCCATGGCGGGATGTGAACCAGATCCCACCATCAGCACAACCACACCCATTCAAAAATATGAGCCCTTTTGCCATAGGATTTAATGTGGTGTGTGCCTATGACCCCACACAATCCGTTTACAAATACCGTGAGGGGCGTGATTGTGTCAGATGGTTCTTGGATGAACTTGTCAAGTTGGCTCATGATGTACAGGAATTACTGGACCACCCAGTACCCATGAGCCTAACTCAAGAACAGCAGCAGCAGTATGAGCATGCCACGACATGCCACATTTGCGAAAAGCCTATTTTAAATAGAGAGGGAAAAGTCAGAGACCACTCGCACTTTACGGGGCAGTTTCGTGGAGCTGCGCATAGTAAATGCAATTTGAACTTTCCAGCTCCTCGTTTCATCAGTGTCTTTTTCCACAATCTGGCAAATTATGACATTGAGTTTTTGATTCGTGAATTGGGTCATGTCAACAAGGGCTCGTTTACCATTATTCCCCAAAATCATGAGCGTTTGACAGCCCTGACATGGAGGTTGAGCGACTTTAGCATTCGATTTTTGGATTCCTTTAAGTTTATGGCATCCTCGCTAGACAGCCTTGTGAATGGCTTGAATGAGGAGGGATTAAAAATACTAGAATGCATTTTAATGATCCTGAGCAATTTCAAATGTGCATTCGGAAAGGTATATTCCCGTATGATTTCTGCAACAGCTGGGACGTGTTAAAGCAGAGAAAACTCCCACCACAAGAGAAATTTTACTCGAAATTAACAAGCAGTACCGTTTCCGATGAAGACTATGAACATGCATGTCAAGTTTGGCGAGTGTTTGGCATGAGCACGCTAAGTGAATATGCTATGCATTACCTAAAACTTGATGTATTGCTGCTCACCGATGTGTTTGAAAAATTCCGTGAGTTGTGTCAACACATTTACGGTCTTGACCCGGCTCACTATTATACGAGTCCTGGGCTCTTGTTCGATGCCGCTTTGAAATACGCTCAAGTGGAATTGGATTTACTCACTGATGTAGACATGGTTCTATTTTTGAAAAGGGCATTCGTGACGGCTTTGTGTCGCTTAACCAACGCCATGCCGAAGCGAACAATGTCTACATGCCTGATTATTCACCAGACAAACCAGAATCGTACTTATTGTACTATGACGTGAATAATTTGTACGGTTACGCCATGAGTCAGCCTTTGCCCTATGGGAAGTTTACTTGGCTGACAGACAAACAAGTGTCAGAATTTGATGTGATCAAAGCTAGCCAAGAAACAGGCCGTGGATATGTGAGAGAAGTGGATATTGAATATCCCTGATACTTGCATGATGAACATGCCGAAATCCCATTCTGCCTTGAGCAAATGGTTCCCCCTGACAGTAAAGTGAAAATTGAAAAACTCATGGGCACACTTTACAACAAAACTCGGTATGTGCTACATATCCAAATGTTGGTGCAATGCTTCGCCCAAGGCTTGGTGTTGAAGAAAATCCACAGGGGTATTTATTTTGCTCAAAAAGCATGGCTCGAGCCATACATGCGACTCAACACAGCAGTTTGAAATTAATTTTTTAAATTAATGGACAACTTCATCTATGGCAAGTCCATGGAGAATGTTCGCAAACACCGTGACATTAAATTGGTCAATGTCCGGGAGGGGCGTTGGGGTGCCCGGCGGTACATTGCCAAGCCAAATTTTAAATCGATCAACATCATCGATGAGGATTTAGCCACTATTGAATTGAGTAAGACCAGCGTGACCATGGATAAGCCCATTTACTTGGGCCAAGTCATTTTAGACTTTTCCAAATCGGTCATGTATCGATTTCACTATGAGTTTGCCAAACGCCATTTTGAGGACCTCTCTCTTTTGTATATGGATACGGACTCATTCATATACTACATTCGCCACTGCAACACCTATGGCGTTACGAGACAACATAGTGACTGGTCCGAAACTTCTTCCTATAGCGCTGACAACATATTTCAGCTGCCCATAAGAAACAAGAAGGTAATGGGCGTTTTGAAAGATGAATGCGGTGATTCCATTATGATGGAATTCGTAGGTTTGGCCTCAAAAATGTATGCTTATCGCACACTAGACTGTAAGGAAGCCAAAAGAGCAAAAGGTGTAGGTAGGGCAGTGGTAAAATCGCTACATGTAGACGATTACCTGGCGGTTTTACGCACTGGCAAAGCTATGTCCCATACACAGTGCAGGATACAATCCAGCAACCATCATTTGTATCTTGTGGAACAGAGAAAATGCACCCTCGCCTCCATGGATAACAAACGTGTGTGGGCTGATGACCGGCTCACCAGCCTGCCCTGGGGTTATGATCGCAAGGAGGAGGAGGTGTGATTTTTCTGTTTGTTGGTTTAGGGACATGGCTTTTTTGTAACTTTAGATTTAGTATTTTTTAAATATTGGTTTTTGTCATTGTAAATAGTAGATTTTGTAAATAGTGGCAACCCACTTGGACCTTTTGCTCTTTAAAAAGTTTTATGCAACCTTATTTAAAAAAAATTGATTGGTAAATAGTTTGATTTTTTAAAGCTGTATAAAAGTTTTTTTGTGTGTAAATATTCAATGAGTAATAGTATTTTTTTAGTAACTTTAATGACTAGTATTTAATTATTTTTTGTAATGGTAAAATGTTAAATTTATAATAAAAGTTATTTTGGGATGAGTGTGCATGTCGAGAATGTGCTTTTGGGAATAAATAAAGTGGTTGTGTTTGTTCCCAAAGACAGGTGTGAATGTATGAGTAGAGTAAAAGCTGGTGTGTATGTATGACCAGAGCAAACACGGTGAGGTAGGGTGGGTGGGGAGGGGGAAATGGTCACTTATATACTTATTTTGTTTTCAATAGTTTTGTTTTCTTTGAAAAGTGGCAGACAATAGACATTATTTTTGTAAAAACAGTCTTACCTGCAGTAGTCGTAGACCTCGACGTTTCTCCAAACACCCATAAACACATTGCAGCATCGCCATGGTCAAGCACTTGCATTAACATCATTGTCAAATCTCAACTTTCGACATACACCAAATGGAAAAATGTGAAAACAGCAAAATAGAAAAAAACAAAAATTAAAACATACATTTTTAAAAACTGGAAATGGCCATGTGTGAAATATGAACATTGAAAAAACTTCAAACGGACATTGTTTAAAAAGTGTCATCAACACAATGGAAAAATCCATGATGAAAAACACAAAAATTGAAACAGACATTTTTTAAAACTGTAAATTGCAAATTGACAAATGGCAATGTGTGAATTCATCATGTGTGAAATGTGTAAAATGATAAATCAGCCATCAACATCATGATTTTTTAAATAACAAAAAAAACCTCGTACTCTGGTAAACCTTTGATTTTATTTCATAGTCATAGTGAATTGACAAAAGAAAAATAGAATACAAACAAATCCCAATTCCTCACTCCTCAATGTTTATGTCCATGCATCATCAACTTTCCTTTCATAGCACTCATGACAATCAGGGCTGCCATCCTTTCACCCACTGAGGCATCACAGGATGTGAAACTTTGTTTAGCTTTTTTCAATAACAATTTATCTGTCACATGTCTTAAACCAGGATGACTATGGCGATAAGAAAGGTCATGTTCTTTGCATGCTTGATCCAAAAGATTAATGGGTACATCACCACGTTGCAAACGTTTTTCAAGATGAGTTCCAGGGCCACAAAAACGATAACCTGGAAGATGGATTTCGAAAGGTAAGTATTGAATCACTTTGTCAATGATGCCATTGCCAGTATAGGTCTGGCATATCCTTTTCCATTGATGGTAAAAAGGTTTGGTCTTCCTCCTCTTCTGTGGAGGATGTTTGTGTTTGTTGTTGCTTTTTCTCGCCATGACACCCTTGGAATGATTCATCAAAGTCTTTACACGGACTTTTATGACTGTGATACAGTTTCACTAGCTGGCAAGTCGCACACTGACGCATAGACGGTATTTTTGCCATGGCCACTTGCTTATGGTGATCGTAATCCGTACAGGGTTGTAAATCACTCAACACAGGGTCTTGAGTCCATGATTTTGGTACATGTTGCCAGATTTCTTTGACCGCGTTGGCGGCCATATAATAAATGAACGACTTGGGCAGCGCCAAGAGTTCCTCTTTGGTAAAACTGTCTAGTTTCTTTTTGCACACAAAGAACTTGCCGATGGCTTTGTCCGTAGCATTGCCTTTCTCCATGGTATCACGTGCTGTAGATGTTTACACGTCGCTTGTAGAAATCTCACTGGCGTCATTCACAGGTAAATCTTGAGTTATAATTTTGTTCAACAACTCCCAGCAGGCATGGGTGGTTAACCAATGAAAGAGATGCCACGCATGCGATAGGGCTGTATGGGTAATGTTGCCACAGGAACAAGTATCCATGAGCATGTGCAGGGAGGGGCAGTCCAACTCCATGAGGTCGATACATTGACAGTAAGACGCCAAAAATGGTTGCAACCATTGACGTTTTTCATTATCTTTCACAAATACCGCATTGGCCGAGGACAAGTGTGCTTTCATGACCACGACCCAATATTTATAGGAAATGGTTCTCTGATTCCAGTCTAGTTGCAAATGATTTTCAATCCACTGGGTTTGTTTACGGTCTTTTTCACACAACAAATCAAAAGCATGGGGCGGTTTAAATAGCAAATGCGTAGCTTGCGATATCCAAAACGTGGTACAATCGATAATGGCCACTTGTTTGAATATAAATTTGTTGTCACCAATTTTAAACCCTTGGCAATCCACAATGAGTGTGCGCAACATGTTGACGCTTGCCTGGACCGAGTTCAACTGACGACTGACTGACGATCGACCACTAAAGTGTGATCATGACATGGACTTACCTGCCATGCTAGTTTCAAATTGAGGTTAGGGTAGGACAGGGGGACATGCAAAAATAAAAATTTAAGAATTACATCATTTTATTATTATAACACGTCTTACAGGCTTTTGTCATTTTGGGATAAGGAC
Organism: Meconema thalassinum; assembly: GCA_946902985.2. NCBI lineage: Eukaryota > Metazoa > Arthropoda > Insecta > Orthoptera > Tettigoniidae > Meconema > Meconema thalassinum. The sequence goes on along the minus strand of OX336389.2, from coordinate 241,317,304 downwards.
GATACCAACTGATATAACAATATAGTCTCTTGTGTTTGTAACGTCCATAACACCGATGATGTCCCAATGTCTCTAAACTAGGCGTTTTTGATGGTGAACTGCTCACCGAAGCACCATGGACACCATACGGTCCACACGTATCGAAACTTGTTTTTTCATCACCCAAGACACAAGTGAGGGATAGCTTGAATGACAGGGTATATTTCCCACTTCCATTCTACACAGGTAGGGGCAGGTGGGTGACCAGCGCTGATGTTCCTGCATGGGTTCATCGCCCTCCTGCCATTGGTCAATGATGATGGGACAAAAGGCACATTTCACTTCATCTCTTGTTTTTAAATAGTAGAATCCAGCGGTCGCCAAGGCTTGAGGGTTTATGAAAGGCACTGGCCATGTTGCAAAAGTCTTGAAACGTTGTTCCTCAGAGTTTAAATTCATGGATGTGACGTCCCTTGAGGCTTTAAAGCAAGACATGACTGAGCGGCTTGACGTGGGTTGACCTGTTATTTATACACCCGTCACTTGGTTGGACAGTGGAAAATAGTTGACTTGTTTGTGATGAATAATCAAACAGTAGACCGTCGTATTGGCCGGTACATTGTCATGCGTTTCAAAATCTGGTCGAATGTCAATATTGGATCGCTTGAAAGACTCTTCCAGGTAAGAACAGTCAAAGACAATCAGTGGTGCTCTTGCCTTAAACGCTTGGGGTAGTAGCATGGGGCCGTTCTCTTTTTGATAATACGACCATCGAAATTTAGAAAACAAGTCGTACAGGGGGCCAAACTTATTTTTTGAAAAATCCAAATCCAGTCCTTCATAGGGAAACACAGCTCCGTTGGGGAAAAGACGTACATTTCTCAATTGCAGGTGATCAAATTGCGTGGCATCTTTTGTTTGTTGATACTTGCGATTCGTTTGAAAACCCACGATAATGTAGAGAGGTCTCTCTGTATAGCGAGCTGTTTTTACAGACCAACTGTGTGTGTTGGTGGTGGGCAATAGCGGGTACTCATGGAGTGCCCAGCTTCTAAATTCCATGAGCAGAGGCATATCTCTCTTTACCATTTTGAGTATGTCCAGTTTTTTGCTATCGTCAAGGGTCACATGGGGCACTTTCCATAGCAAGCGTTGAATTTTTGAATCTATGGGGGCATTGTCGGCTCCCTTGAGTGCATTATTATCACTCCTGTCTCTCACTAGATAAAGCACTTGCCTTGCGTTGACCACAATGCGTTGGTGATCTTCGGCAAAGCCTAAAATCAGTTTAAGAGGTAAATATCCAGTAAAGGTCCCATCGGTGTGTACCATACAGTCATTGGTCGAGTCAGGGCACCAACCTGCCATGCAAAGTGTTTTACCTTCTTCCTCACTATAAGAGGGGTATAGTTTCATGACACTGGAAATGCCCACATTTCGAGTGCTATCCACCACGATATCGTTAATCACGTAACGTACTTCAGAAAACAAAGGCCAAACCATGGTTGGCCAACTTGGATGTGGTGGGTGTAGAGCCATCGGCTTTGGTGAGTCGACCTTCAATCTGAATGACACTTTCATGCGGTAGGGTGTAAATATCTTGGTTGTTGATAACAAATTGAATTTCATCATTGCTATTGAGTCCAGGTGTTTGAGCTTGATAGGAATGGAGATCAATTCTTGCCACTCCTGGTTGCTCCTCGATGCTGTTCGCTACCTCTAGGATAGAATTCATCATGGGGGTTGACGTAGTAACACAAATGCTGTAAAATCTGCTTGTCCTGAGATGTTAACGTGTATTCACGTGGCAAACAACTAACACCATTCCTAGACGGTGTTGTTGCTTTATACACAAACTTCATAGTGGCTTTAGCACCAACTTGTAAGTCACTGGTGTGGTAGAATCTAGGTCAATGAGTTGTTGATCTCTATTGATCAGTCTTAATGTTATATTACTAATACTATCGACAGCCACAGAATGAAAAAGCACCACTGGAGGGTTTTCACGAATAATATATCCATTGGGCGATGTCACAATAAAGTCATAAAGCGAATGCGATGGTTCTTGATTGGTGTACACTTTGCTAATAATGTTACACGTCACCGACACATGATGGTCCTCAATGAATTTCACTTCATGGTCTGATTCATGTTTTTTGTTGGGCTCCAACACGCGTGGTTTAAATCCTAGTAATGGGCCAATGGAATCGGGGCGTGTTTTAAAGTCAATGTTGAATGTGGAGAAAATACTGCAGCGATGAGTGTTGGTATTTCCTACAAGTTCAAACTTGCGCGTTCCATCAAGAAATGACTTTAAACCATATTCATTGATCAACACCACATAAATGTCATCGATTGTGTATCCACCAGAGTTCAGGGTGAGCACAGAATCATCATAGTAAAACTTGTTCTCATTTTCACGTATGTTGTCTATTCGATTGTACGTTTCAAGAGAAACAATTCCTAAACCATAGGGTTTTTCACTCAATTCGATAGGCGGGTAAAAGTCTAGGCTGACTTCGGGTCCACGTCCATGCAGTGTAAACGTTTTACTTTCTGCCGACATACTGATGACGTTTTTGCTTATGCTGCATCTTATATTTAAGAAAATAAACACAAACGTCCACACTGTTGGCTGTTAAACGTTTGCTCACGTTTCACATTATAATATATCTTGAATCTGTTTCCAAAATAGGTCACTAGTTCCATGAGCGGAGGTAAATTCCCAAAACTGACAAAGTACCATACAATGGATCCCTCTTTGACATAAGCTACATAATGCGTTCCTGGTCCTCGGTGATCATCCAAATTGGCAACAGCGCATTCCTGTTTCCAGGGTCGTGGGGGTAAGTGGTTTCGCATAAACACACCTCGAAAATGAGAAATCTTTAGTTGTTTAGCATAGCTTTCCACTTGTTGATGTGTCAGGGCATGTCTTGCTATGGCTGAGGTTATTTTTATATTTTGAAGTGGAGAAATCCCAAATCCTTGTTTATAAAAGGCTGGCTTTAAATTGACATTTCTAGCCCCCATTGCAATCGCTTCCATCGTTTCATTATGTCGCTGACTTTCTTTGAGTTGTTGCTTGCCCTGCTGCGCGGCTTTAATGGTTTTCGCCACCGTACTGGCACCGCCCAAAAGTGAACCCAGAGCAGCCAGACCGGCAAATAAAGCAGGTAAAAATCCGGCTCGTTTTGGGACGGGAATCACTCGCCCTTGGTTTGAACCCTGTCGCTGACGTTTTGGAATAACACGTCTCTGTGCTGCTCGAAGAGCTTTCCGTATAGTTAATACATTATTTTTCTTTCGCAAGGGCTTGTCCACGAATGTCTTAAGCCCAGGCTTTGCCAAGGACAAAGTCCCTTTTTTAGTCTTTCTCACCACATACCTTTGTTTCACCATGATGATGACCAACAACCTTTCACAAGAAAGTTTAAGTCACAACTAACGTCAGATTGTTATTTCATGGCTGTATATTCCAATTCCACATAAAGTGGGAAATCATTTATGGTTTTTTCCCGCTTGCTTTTCATCCCATGTCAACATGAGATGAAAGGATAATTCGTCACCTGCATTGACCATTTCATGGTTATGGACCAACATCCTATGACCATTTATCTGTATTTGTAAATGGTTCTCATCAGGTATCGCATATTTAATGTGAATGGTTCCATCATAGTGTAATCGACAGTGGCTTAAACCCGAAGCAAGCACATAGGTCAAGTGCTGATCATGGACTAGCGGTAAATGGTTTCTGTCATTCATAGGTTTTTCATTTGTCAGATACACTAAAAATACAGATGGGATAAATTTATAAAGCCTTTTCATTTCATAGGTCACGTAACGCTTGGTACAGACATCGTCTTCGTCTTGCGGTTCTTCCACGTGAAAAATCCGATGCTGATTAGCGCTATAGCCATTCACCGTAAGCTGGGGCACTTTGTCATAAAACTCATACACTTTGTTATCCACATACTTTTTCGTAGTAACGTCTGTAGACACTTGAGGATGTTTTACATGGGTTAACCGCTTTCCCTTAAAGTCATAATCTCCGTGTTTTGTGCGTGGCACTACTGACCTATCCACATAGTGTTTATTAGCAGGATCTGTTTCTTGTTTAGGATCATGTATGAGGACAGACCTAGCTTTGGCCATCAACGCACGTCCATCGTCAACCTGTAGTACCAGTCTACTGTTTCTATGACAAGGCTCGGTGTCCTGTATATAGACAGCCTGCTAGCCTATCTAAGCCTTAGTTGAAATGAAAATTATTAAGCAGCAAGAGTCATTCCCCGTGGGGGACATGGTTTCCCATCTCTGTCCCACATCACGTGAACAACGCCATGGTTCACTGTTTCCATTTTCCATTCGCTGCATTATTGTGGGGCCTTCTGGCTGTGGAAAGACCAATCTTTTGCTAACGCTCATCACAGCACCCAATGGTCTGCGTTTTCAAAATATTTATATTTTTGCAAAACCTCTCTACCAACCCATCTACGTGTTTCTGGATCAAGTCATGTCTGGATTACAAAAAGAAAATATGGGTTATTTCACATTTTCCATGCAAGAAAATGTGATTTCACCGGATGAGGTAAAGCCCGATTCACTCATGATTTTCGATGATGTATCCACTGAACGTCAAGGCATCATTCAAAGCTATTTCAGCATGGGTCGACACAAACATATCGATTGCTTCTATCTTGGACAAACGTATTCTGTCTAAACAGTTGATTCGTGACAATGCCAATGTCATTGTTTTATTTCGCCAGGACGAGAGGAACAGTCGTCACATTTATAATAAACATGTGAATCCGGACATGACCTTTCAAATGTTTACAGAATTGTGTGCCAAGTGCTGGAACACTCAACGTCATGCCTGTTTAGTGATTGACAAACAAAGTGAACTCAACCAAGGACGGTATCGCTTAGGGTTTGATCATTTTATTGCTATTTAAGGTCCTGTCTCATTCCCCGTCAAGTCATTTGTCAAGACACCATGGCGTTAGCAGAGAGTCAATTGAAAAAGCATATTATTAGAGCAAAAAATACTATTCGCCAAAAGTTTCGTCAATTGAAACAATCACGTGCAAATCATGTTTTGTTTATTCAACAACATTTAGCACCTCCACTAAAAGCCATGTTGAAACCCTCTTTCAAGCCATCTGAAACGCTACCCACCGTTTCACAAGCCACTCAGACGCTGCACGAGGACCCTGAGGAAGGGGAAGAGGAACAGGAACAGGAAGATTTGACTAGTGTTAGCGAGGTCGAGGATGAGGAGGAACAAGTGTTAACGCCTCAAAAAAAGGCCGCACCCCTTGCAGAGTTTTTGAGAAAAAAGAAATCCTTGGCCATGATTGAAACACCTTGCCCTTCCAGGGAGTCTCCGTTTTCACAACTCTTGGCCACCCCTCAACATAAAGCTCAACTGAAAATCATTTTAATAAAATATTATGGATCAACATTTGAACCCTATTTCACCTATCTATTTATTGGAAACACAGATACCACGTATGGTGTCCGCTATGAGAATGATAGTTTTAAAATTGGGGATTCATCCATTAAATTTGCTCGTACTAAAGCTGTCATTAAAAACATCAACTATAAATTAACCCCAGGACTGTTAAAGCTGCTCTTTTCTCGGACTCCCTCTTCCCATGATTATACGTCAGAGGATCTTGACAAATATAAATCCGTTTTATTAAATACCCATGCCCACAAAAGACAGTACGATCCCACTCAACAAGTGAATGCCAATATATCTCAAAAATATAAAACCATCATTGCAAAAATGTTTCCCACCAATCAAAGTGGTCGTCGTAAAGTGTCCGCTTCGGGAGTGACATTTAAACCATTAAAACCCCTCGTGGATGTTACCTACTGGCACAATCCCAATAAGCTCGTCCAGCGGCTACAGTTGTTGCATGCTTCACGTCAAGCTGGCCATACCGGTCACGATTGGGAAATTCAAGAAATTGAACAAGAACTTCGAAATGCCAAAATTATTGTTTAAGCCCTCACCCATTAAAATGGGTATTGCTCACGAGTAGCATCGCCCAGCTAGGCGTCACTATCCACGGCTCAAGGTGATTTCACGAGGTGTGGATGAACTTCGGCAGGCTGACTTGGTTGAAATGATACCCTATGCTAGCGTTAACGACGGTGTACGCTATATGTTGACCATCATTGATATGTCTATTCCAAAATGGCCTTTGTTGAACCTGTGAGTCGCAAGTCTGGTCCACTAGTTACCAACATATTATACAACACTCCAAATGTCAACCTCAGCTGCTACAAACCGACCAGGGGAAAGAATTTTTCAACAAGGATTTCTCCAGTTTTCTCAAATCTAAGGATATTCACCACTACACCACGTACAGCAATCTCAAAGCCAGCGTGGTCGAGCGGTTTAACCGAACATTGAAAACCCATATGTGGAAAGCGTTTACCGCTCAGGGCACGTATCGCTGGTTGGACATGTTACCAGAGCTAGTATCACGTTACAATGACACCAAACATAGACCGATAGGGACCAAAACACGCCTCGTGACCAAAAATATTCAGCGATTGGATGAACTGTTTAACCCCATAAAAACAGCAGATCCTTAACGTCACCGACTGAAAATTGGGGATTTTGTTCGTGTGAGCAAATTTAAGTCTGCCTTCAATAAGGGCTACACGCCTCAGTGGGGGACTGAACTATTTCGAATTCGTCAAGTCAACTTGGACAGTCCAGTCACCTATTTACTCGAGGACCTCAACCCATAAAAGGTAGATTTTATGTTAAGGGACTTCAGAAAACAGCATTTCCTAAGCATTATCTTGTGGAAAAAGTGTTGAAACAAAAAGGAAATAAACTATATGTCGAATGGTTAGGATTTAACTCTACGTTTAATTCTTGGATCAATAAATTACATGTTGTATGAACCTGTGCACTGTTTTTAATTTATTTATTCGCACATGTACAAGAGCCCTGTGTACAGCGCTCCACGCTTCGTGCATGTTCATATATGTTTGTCTTTCTCTTTCCACCTGTGTTCTCTGATACATTATCCCCCCCCCCCCTTCTACCTCCCACCACTGCTGTTCGCAGCTCTTGCCTATCTATTGGTGGTAACATCATTCCCACAAGTTGCATCATACTTTTTACTGATTCAGCAATTCCCACGCTTTGAACATTCTGTTATCAGGCACGTGGACAGCTAACGTCCAAGGTGAACACGTGTGTTGGATCATATTACACGTCAACTTACATTTTGTCACGTACGAAGCAAACATGTGACTTGTTAAAGGTTATCGTGCACGTGGACAGCTAACGTCCAAGGTGAACACCTGTGCCAGATCAAATTTCACATGAACTTGCATTTTGTCACGTACGAAGCAAGACAGGATGTAACTGGATTAGCGTACATGTCATCTCACACGTGTTCACATGCATTTCGCTCTTCCCCGCCACCACGGTTGTCGGATTATTTAACCTTCAAGTGTCCTCTGCGTCTTTGTAATTTTTCCATTGCACCTGTTACCAAGTCAGATCAGCGCATTCCAATAAGCTCAAATGGCATTCACCTCCTGCTCGTCTGCTCCTAGGCAAGTTTGTATTCTGTACTCGCTTCGACCAACATAGAACCAACTTCTCATGACCGTTTACACGTTAAAGGCTCTCTTGGGGGGTACAAAAAAGTATTAGCATGCTTCACACATTTTCAAATATTAGCCTCCATCCATCTGCCATAGGAAAGATCAGAAAAACGAACCCTCGCTGTCATAAACCGACCCGCCGAAATATCTATTGTTCTATTAAGCATGGTCATTGTGGTCAGCGACAGGTTCGTTGAAACACACACACCCAGCCGTATCGTCTCTCTCAACCACCACGCATCATGAACATTATAATCAAGTAAAGAAAAAAAGTTTTTTCAACATGTATGGCGTTAGGCCCTTTGCCAAAATGTCATACATAGTTTCAAACAGGGGGCGTTAGCCCGAGTCCTAGGACACCTCGTACACGTCTCTAGCGTTATTGGTTTGCGAAATAGAGCAAAAGTCTAAAATCATGGTTTTACCTCAAAATGTCTTTTCATTCCTGCTCAACACGAACATCCTCGGCAAGAGGACAACGCGACGAAAAAAATGGCACCTCGTACACGTCTCTAGGCTTATTGGTTCGTGAGATATCAGCAAATATCACAAAAAAAAAACACTTGTTTACCCCAAAATCGAGTTTCCAATTTAAAAAAATATAACGAGTGGTCCATAGCAGAGAGGACGTCACCCCGAGTCCTTGGACCCCTCGTACATGCCTCTAGCATGATTGGTTCGCGAGGTATAACAAAAAGTCTAAAATCACGTTTTTGCCCAAAAACAAAACCGTGTTTCCAGCATTTCACCTTTTCGACACCGACATTCCCGTAAATAGCGCAACGAGACGAAAAAAACGAATTCAAGCACGCCCACCTAGCATGACTCCTTCCATTCCAAGTCCGCAGGGGCTCACAACTTCCTAAGTGGAGCAGCTTTCCCCTTACCACACTACTGTCAGGTTTTTATCTTAGAGACTTGAAATTTATTTTGGGGGTAGAGGACGTAGGGACCATTGATTTACGTCAAATAAACTTTTTTTAAATTTCTAGTGTCCAAAATATAGGAATTTCTAAATTCGAGTGTTTTCAAAAAAACATAAAAAATAAAAAAGTTTTATTACAGAAAATAAAGGTCATAGAGACCGTTCGTTTGAACCATGGCACAACGTTCTATCATGTTTGGTTTTCAAGCTATCGCCTACTTTGGAAAATAAAACAAAAAATGAATTACATAAAAATATATAACGAGTGGTCCATAGCAAAGGGGGCGTCACCTCAAGTCCTACGACACCTCATTCGTGAAACTCCGACCATGGGTTCGAGGGAAAAGTCTATTTAAATGTTTCAACTTCGCGCAGCGGCCATGTTGGTTTGTTGGGCACAGCCACGTCAAGTGCGGCAGAACTCTCACTACCCCACTGCTACCATGTATATATGCACCCGTAGACTGTAGACGTCAGTTCCACGCTAGTTCCGCTCAAGTTAAGCCACCTTGTGTATCGTTGTGTATCAAATAGTGTTAAATAAAATCGTTGTTTTATATTAACAAGTGTGCGTTATTTATCTTGTATCTCCCACGATGTAACAGTGGTGTCAGAAGTGGGATAAGAAAAATAACGTTGTGAAAAGAGTGAACTTTCTAACCTCAACGCAAGTGTTGCACCGAACTACGTTTCATCGCAGTGCGTGTTGGAAATACTAAACCGAGTGAACTTTCTAACCTCAGCGCAAGTGTGTGCACCGAACTAAGTTCATCACAGTGCGTGTTTAGAAATACTGTTCTCCACTCAACTTCACCATGCCGGGCTTAACCCCTCAGCAACTCCAACAATTCTCGGCAATCATTGCCGACGCTATCCGACAGACAACAAGTTCAACAACGTCATCATCACAGCCTTGACCGCCACAATTCACAATACAACCGTATCGTGCAACTGACGGGACAACTGTAGCCGACTATTTCATTTGCTTTACCTGGGCGCTCGACCTGAGCAAGGTACCCGCAGATCAGCATGCACACTTTGCACGTGTTTACATGGGTTCTGAACTCAATGACGCCCTGAAGATCCTGGTGAGTCCTAATGATCCGGAAAATCTGCCATACAACGAGATTCAATCTAAGCTGAAAGGCCACTTCGACGCCACACACAACAAGTCTGCTGAGAGCATCAAATTTCGGAGTGTAATGCAGAAGCAAGGAGAAACCATCGCTAGCTTCACCTTAAGACTGCGGCAGGCTGCAACGTTTTGTGAGTATGGCACATTCCTTGATCGCATGTTAATTGAACAAATGCTCGCAGGGTTGGAATCACGAGAAATTTGCGACGAGATTATTGCAAAACAACCAGAGAACTTCACCACAGCATACGAAATCGCGCACGCACTCGAAGCTACTCGCATTACCACCGACTAGGTCAAAACAGCTGCCGCTAAGTCTGAATCAACCAATCGGATTGGATACGAGAAGCCTCTGTCCAGGAAGAACAGCAACCAGCAGCCGCCACGCAGCAAGTCAGCTCATCGAAGTCAAGGGTCTTACAACCTAACCAGACAGCATCAAGGGCCACATCAGGCAAACCGAAGTGCATCCCAGGACAACCAACCAACATGTGCAGGCTGCGGTGAAGCTCACCCTCGCAGTCAGTGCAGGTTCCTGAACGCCGAGTGCCTGAAGTGTGGCAAGAAAGGTCAAATCGGTCAAGTTTGCCGATCAAAATCGAGGAAACATCGAACAACAAACCATGTGACCGAAGAAGAGCGTCCAGCAGAGAACCTCGACGTCGTGGAGTACCTCAGCAAAATCGAGGTAATCGGATCAGCCAACGCAGCACCTAAGCCACTGGTTGATGTCAGCATAGAGGGAACCACCGTCAAAATGGAACTCGACACCGGCGCCCCCCGCTCAACCATGAGCAAATCAAAGCTAAGTACGATCAAACCAGATTTTGTGTTGCAGAAAAATGATCGTAACTTCGTCAGTTACACCGGTCATCCGATCAAATGCATTGGCAAAACGTCAGTGTGCACCACCATCGAAACCACAACCAGGAACCTGAATCTGTACGTGGTTGACGATGAAGTCGAAACGCTCTTTGGCCGAGAGTGGATTTCGGAGTTTGTACGGGAGATCGACTTTGGTCACCTCTTCAGAAAATCCGACCCAATCCACAAGCTCTCAGACAAGCAGGCTCTGACCTTGGAACAACAGAAGCAGCTCGACAAAATTCTGTCTCGCTACCAGGATGTGTTCAGCGACACCCCCGGGAAGGTCTCAGGTCCCGCAGCAAAGAGGCACCTGAAGGCTGGAGCCACAACTGTCTTCGCCCCACCATATTGTGGTCAGAGTTTATGTCAGCACCGGGATATGTTTTACAATCCAAAAATCTGGTTTCGAAACCTCTGCTTGACCATAATGAAGTCGATTAGGTAACGCCCTGTATCTCCTGGTCTCATCCATGGGTATATTCTTCTATTGTGGTTATTGAATAAGGTGTTAGCAATGACCAACTCATGCTCGGTGCAGAATTCCATCAGCCTGCTTCCTCGATCATTCCTTTCACCTAATCCGAAATCTCCTACTATCTTCCCTTCTCTTCCTTTTCCTACCACAGCATTCCAAACTCCCATTACTACAACACTTTCATCACCCTTGATATACCTCAGAATTTCATCTATTCCAAATATCTAGTTTGTACTGGCCGTTACAGTGGATCCATCACGCTTTTCTTCCTCTTCTTAACAAGCTATCAGGAATACTTCGCATTGCTCTTCTTAGCATAATAAATTTTGTGCGAAGTGATACATTCGTATTGTACGTTACTCGTACTTGTGACGCCCATGGTTTTAGCAAATTTTCGTCTTAGAAAGAAAATATTTCATTTGATTATTACTGACCGTTAAGTAAAATATATAGCACTCACTAAAGCATGTACTTCTTACTTAATCGCGTTTATAGCGACAAACATCGCAGGATCATTTAACTATTATACCGTACATTAGTACTTAAGAATGTCACATAAATGTTTCTTGAGTTTAGAACCTGCCAATGTCTGTTCTATAAATTTCTTCTTTCAGAAGCACATCATTATCCCCCCCCCCCTTGAACTTTGGTTTTATCACCTAATTGATCTATATTGAATTGTAACTTTCAGTCGGTCCATAAGACTTTGAGCCCAATTAAATTAGGACTAAATTAGCTTCTCCGCACATATAAGTATGCTACATGTTGCGCATCGAAAATTGCCTTGCAAGAAGATTCCATTGGAATCATATAGCCTACAACATTACGAAGTCTATCAGTATTGAATTCACCATTTTGTCTCAACTGATCTACCGTCTACAATCCATTGAGAGTGCGAATCTCAGTCGCTTTGATAACGGCACAAAAACACCGCAGAACAATTTAACTATTAGCCTCTAAATTGCTTCGATCGTAGAAGATTTGACACTACAAGTTAAGAATCTAAAACAATGGTAGATTGCTGTTCATTTATAGCAATAATTGCTCTGTTCTCCAGAAATGGACCACAGTACTATGGCACACCTTGAATAAAAATATACGGCGTTTCGCAGTGCTCTCCATGTCCGAGAAATCTTGGTGAAGGGTTACCCCAGAGGTGGATGGGGAGAGGATCATTGCATCTGCCAGCACCGATCGAATGGTCTCCCAGAAGTCCAGATCTGACATCATGCGAAAATTCCCTGTCTGGAATAATTAAGCAGCATGTTTCAAAACATTGATACCAGACAACTGAAGAGTTGAAGGAAGTTGTTAGGGAGGCATTCAGGGATATCACACGGCCTATGCTTCGGAAAATTTCACATAGGACATGGCGCCGCATCATTTTGTGCCGCGATAATGATGGTGCCCATTCTGATGTTCTGGATCACTAAACAGGCTGGAACGTAAAGAATCAACCTTTGTCACACATCTGCTATGACATGTTCAAAATACATGCACATCAACATACATAAAGGGGGGGGACAAGAAATTCGGATCTTACTGTACAATGGACGACAAATTTCAAAATGTCTTGAATATATTGTTGAATGCCTGTGATACATTTTGTCACAGCTAATGCTGTCAAAGGTAAAATATATTAATGTTAATTAATCCACAAAGGGACTAGCTCTGCAGAATATCCATAAGAATACGCTGATATCTTAGGAATTTGGTTCCTTATGTTTCCCTACCGAAGAGAAATGATTGTTTTTTGAAGCCGGATTTGGGCGGATATATGGAAAATTATTTAACTCGGGAGCTGGGATGGCAAAGAGAACGAAATTAAATTTAAAAGTAGTGAAATTAGATGGTTTAAACACACACAAGTCTGGAGTGAAATTGTATGTGAAGAGGAATTAAAATATAAGTCTTTTAATTGGAACAGTATTGAAAGGAACAAAATTAAACGCGATTCGTAGAACTGTATTAAAGAGAACATGGTTTAGTGAATGGAATTCGAAGAGGAATTTATTTATTTATTTATTTATTTACATAGGTCCCAATGAGCCTGAGCTCGTGTTAGGGACAATCAAGTAACATAGTTACAGCATGGCATATATATAATTTTTGTAACATTATTGTTTAGTTAAATAGTAACTTATATTAGATTGCTAGTGACTAACTTTACAGAGATAATTCGGTATGATACAGTGCATTGCTAAAGGCTATTGTACATGGGCTATTCATTCCTTAATAGGAAGTCTTTTGTTTTCCTCTTAAATGTTTTTATAGAGAAACTTTCCCTTATGCCTAATGGTAGCGAGTTGTATTCTTTTATTATAGAGGACATAATTCCTTTAGTTCCAAATTTAATGGATTGGGAATGGCTGGTGAATATTTGATTTACTCCTCTTGTTGCATAATGATGAATGTCATTTGCATGGGTAAAATGGATGTGTGTGTGTATCAATTTGTTTTCTAATTTGTATACAAATACTGTTGCTGACATAGCTATTTGTTTTTGCAGTGGCATAATTTTAGTTCTTGAGTATAATTCATTTGAGGGTGTGAGCCAAGGAAATCCAAAGATAGATTTTATAGCACGTTTCTGGAGTATCTCAAGTTCTTTTATCAGCTCCTTCTTACAATATCCCCATATGAAATTCATGTACATTAGATGTGAATGTATCAGAGCAAAGTATATATTTTTCAATTGTTGGCTAGTTAGACAGCTATATCTTAATCTGAAAATAATACCAATTAAAGGGCTGATTTTATGTTTTAAATTTTCTACACGATGTTCCCAGGTTAGTGTACTATCTAGTGTGATACCTAAGTATGTTGCCGATTTAACCCTTTCTATTTCTTTGTTGGATATGTTGACTATGTTTGTGGTCTCAATCTTGTATGATGGTTTATGGAAGAATAAATATTTTGTTTTAGTGATATTGATAACCATTTTGTGTGCTCTCAACCAATCCACCAGCTTATTGAGATCATAATTAATATTTAGCATAATTTCCTGTTCAGATGTTCCCAGATAGAGTATAAAAATATCATCTGCAAATAGTTTAAGCTTGCCTTTCAATTCTAATAATACTATATCATTAATATAGGCCAAGAAAAGAATTGGTCCTAAGACAGAACCTTGAGGTACTCCTGTGTCAATTCTCATTTGAGATCCTTTTACATTATCGATTGCAACATATTGTTTTCTGTTAGTGAGGTAGTTCTTGAACCAATCATGTGCCACTCCTCTGATGCCTGCAAATTCTAGTTTATTAAGGAGAATCTTATGGTTAACCAGATCGAAGGCTTTTTGAAGGTCAATTAGTACACCAGCAGCTAGTTTGTTTTCATCTAATGCCTTTTCTACATCAGTAACTACTTCAAATATAGCACTATCAGCTCCTCTATTTGGAATAAACCCATATTGGCAGTTTGCAAAGTAATCATTTTTCATGAAGAAATTCATAAGTCTTCGTTTAACAACGCTTTCTAGAACCTTGCTGATGGCAGATATAATATTAATGGGTCTGTAATTTGATGGGTGGGTTTTGTCTCCTTTTTTGTAGATCGGGACCACCCTAGAGACTTTACAGGCATCGGGGAATATACCAGTCATCAGTGAAAGATTTATTATTTTGACAAGATATGGTGTAAGGCCCTCAAGACACAATTGTAGCACGACATTAGTAGTGTTGTCCTCACTTATATTGTTTTTGTGTTTTAGGGAGTTTATAATTGATTGTATTTCATTAGCATCAGTAGGTAACAAAGATTGTCTTAGTGCTAGTAGTATTTTTATAGCTTGTAATGTCCGAGGTAGAACCGTTTCCTTGATTTTTCCATATACTGTTAGCAATATTGACATACTATTTATTAATTTCATCACATATATTTTCCTTTTTTTCGACATTTGTGCCGTCGACTATAAGTTTGACAATTTCATTTTTCCCCTTCTTTGGCCTATTTAACATCTCATTAACAACACTCCACACTTCCCTCTGATTACTTGCATTTTGAATTATTTTGTCAAAGTAGTTTCTTTGTAGGTTTCTCTTAAGTTTTGTATCTTGGTTGCTAATAATTTTATATTCTTCTAAAATTTCTGCAGATGGATTTTTAACTTTGGTTTTTGTATATATCTTATCTTTCCTGTGTATTAGTGCTAAAAGATCTTGTGTGATCCAGGGTTTTATTGGTGGGGCACTTGGCTCCTTATTCGTATATTTCATAGTACAGGCTTCTATTCCTTTATTAATAAAATCACAGAATTTATTGTAGTAGTCATTGATGTTAGTTTCATTGCATACAAATTCATGAGTTATTAAATATTTATTAAGTTTTTTGTAGTTTATTTTATCCTTTTCTATTGGCCTATCATCACATATTGAGTTCCTGTTTGTCTTTATGTTTCTCATTTCACAGATTAGTAAATGGTGATCACTCAAATCATTATCAATATTATAGACATTACATATTTTGTCACAGTCGTTCACCAATACATGATCAATTAGAGTAGAGCTTGTTTGTGTTACACGAGTTGGATATTTTGTATTACATAAGACTAGACCGTATGATTTGACTAGGTTAATATAACTACTAGTATATCTGTCCCCAAATAATAGATCGATATTCATATCACCTAGTATTATAACAGGATTCGTTGAGTAAGAACTAATAATTACTTCGAGATCAGTTAGAAAGTGTGGAATGTTGCTTTTATGAGGGTTATAAGCAGTGATTATATTGTATTCTTGATGGCCTTTTCTCACAGTAATGTGCAGTATGCTGTGGGTGGAATTTATTTCCTTTACAAGGATACTGCAACATTTGTTTGAAATATACAAAGATACTCCCCCTCCAGTTTGCTTTCTAACTATGTGATATGCAACATATTTCTTAATATTGAAAAACATTTTTGTTTGTTCTGTTAACCAATTTTCTGAGATTGCTAGGACATCTACACCTTTGATTCTGTCTAACATTATTTGGATATCATCGAACTTGTTTTTTATGCTATGTGCATTTATGTGTACGCATTTTAGTGTACTGGTATCGGTTATTATCTGTTTACTGTCCTTAATTTTATAATAATCGCTAAGTGTATTACAGTTACACTCGGTTAATTCTAGTGTATTATTATTTGCATTACCTAAAAAAATTAATTTCTGTAATTCTAGTTCCATATGGGATAATACATAGTAGATATCTTACTATTACATAGATTTTAGTTTGAGAGGGCGAGTTCATCCAGTATTTCAGCACTTGATACAAGCTTTGAGGGTCCATTTTGATTTTTCCGAATGTATATTTTGCAGTCTCTGACCCAAGTTGCAAAGATTTTTCCCTGTTGTCTCAATTCACGGCACTTTTTGGCGATGGTTTCATTTCTTGGGGTCAGGTGTTCATTGATATATATATTACCACCATCACTGTAACCAATTTCACTCGTCTTCAGGGTCTTCTTTTGTCTTCTGCTACTGAGAATCTCTTCCTTCTTCCACCTATTATTTAATTTCACAATTATCGGTTGAGGCCCAGGCTTTGTTGACGGGAGGCGGTGAGCTGCGTCTATGTTTGCCCTGGTGATTTCAACTCCTAACGTCTTGCCAATGTCCGAGATTTTGTGAAATACATCCTCCTCTCTTTCAGTGGGTATTCCATACACTATCAAGTTGTTCTTGCGCTGGTACTGTTTTAGTTCCTCCAATTCGTTGATAGCTCTAGATGCTGCCATTTCTGCGTCCTTGGCGGTTTTTCTCTCTTTCTTCAGAGTTTCAATTTCCCGGTGGAGTTCATCATACTTTTCTGATAAGAAAGTTGCTAGTTTTCTTACCTCGTGGTTTTCTTCTCTCATCGCCGAAAGGGATTCCTCAAGTTTCTGGGAGAAAGATGCCATAACCTCTTTGAGGTTAGGTTGCGGGAGGCAGTCTTCACGATTGCATGACCATTTGAAAGTATCATCTTTCCGGAATTGTTGGTACGTGTCTTTACTCATTTTCATGCATGTTACATGAAACCAGCATCCACACTCACCATCACATCCTACAGCCTGCTGATTGTTCTTGATCTTTTTGCCGCATGGAGCACAGTTGACCGTCTTGATATTAAATGTTATATGTCTTCTCTTTTAACAAGTTATGTATTGTATTTCTCTTACGTATTTTATCTACACTGTTCACACAATATTTAACGCTTTAGTCACTCGCGTAATCCTCGGTAAACCTGCGTAATTTCTTAATTTTGCTTACGTTTAGAATATAAACCTTTTACATATCCGCCATTAGCTGAATTAAATTAGAAATAGAATATGAGGAATGAAATGCAAGTAGTGGAATGTAAGTAGCGAAATGTGTAAACGAAACCATTTCGTGAATTAAAAGGAATTAAATTCGGAATTAAATTATATCTGGAATTAAACTTTTTCATGAAACTCGGAGTGAAATTAAATTGACAGTGAATTTAAGGAATAAAATGTGAGGAGTGAAATGTGATTAATAAAACTCCATTCATAATAAAAAAAGAACGAAATGCACAATTGAATACAATATTGAATTCTACTCCGGCCGGAGTGAAATTAAATTCATACAATTTTATTTTATTCCTGTTGGAATAAAACTGTGAACGAACATTTAATTCTATTCCGGCCGGAGTGAAATTAAATTCATACAATTTCATTCTACTCCAGCCGGAGTGAAATTGAATTCAAACAATTTAATTCTATTCCGGCTGGAGTGAAATTAAATCCATGCAATATAATTCTATTCTTGTGGGAAATAAACTGTGAATGAACATTTAGTTCTATTCCGGCCGGAGTGAAATTAAATGCATACACATTCATTACAACGAGCATTTCATTCTATTCCGACGTGAATAAAATAAATCCATAGAATTTAATGATGTGTAAAATATGAAGCGAAATTTAATCCATAGAATTACGGTTTATTCGCCGCGGAATGGCACTCTTAATGAAGAGTTTGTCTCATTCCAGGCAGTTCCAAATCCACGAGTTTGAGTATGCGTACACGCGAGTACCCAGCAGTGATGCTCGAAGTACGGTCGGAGAGGGATTGGGGGTGATAGCCAATACGTCACTGGGCGAAGGTCATAGCACAAGTCCATGCGCTTCCTGTCGGTCTTGAGTATCCACCCACCGTAGAGTGACGGCAGCCCCCGCGCCGTAGCTGTATTCTATGTTGCAGTTTTACTCAAGCAAGGCAGCGAGTACTCCGCTGCTCACTGGCGAGTAGCTCGGCTGGAATAGCCTGTCTTATTCAATCCAATGAATGATAATGATCGTATGGCTTCCTGAGAAGCCCGTAGGCCATCTGCGCGCCGTAATGAGGATGAAGTGACGATGAAGACGTCACATACACCCAGTCCCCGAGTCATGGGAATTAACCCCAGGATAATCAAATCCTTGATAGTTCAGCCGGGAATCGAACCCGCGACACGTTGGGCAAAAGCCTAGCGCGCTAACCATTTAGTCACGGAGCCATTCACTCCAGTGAAGTTATGGGATATAATGCTACTACCTGAGGCATTTTTCTCAATTTTATTTCACCGAATTATTATTTTGAGCCTACATTCATCTTATGAAATACTAGCGGACCCGTGCGAAAAGTCTCGCATAATGGGTTGTGTGCGCCCCATGTGTACAGACTAGCCGACCGGCACTATTGCTATGCGGGCAATACGCGGCACAGTTCTGGCAGGGGCTATCGTTTTGTTTATTTGTTCAAACACTCTTCATAAACAAATAAGTATATTTCCTTTGACTTTTCAAGAAATGCACGATTTTTCCTGTACTATTGAGACAATTTGGAAGATTTTGGTACAAACTGCACCTTCTAACTCCCACTGGTTTAGGATCTTAAGTTTTATGAAACACACCTTAGCGTATTATATAATACGAAGACTTATGAGATCACCTTGTATCCGTGTGTATATGTGTGTACGTGTGTGTCCTCATAAACACTAAACGGCCAGAGCGATTACAATGAAACTTGGTGAAGTCGTAGTACTATCTCGTCCAACCACGACTGTGCATTTCAAATTTTAATACGTTTTACCTATTCACCATGACGACCGTGCTAATAATTACACCAGCATTCAATATCTCCGACATGATTTGTTATTAGGAATCATTTGTGTATCAAATAGACCGACAGCGGTATCTACGCTCACTAACGCGCAGCGCTAGGCCATGGGGTCAACCTATCTGTGGACTCGGTTTCCGATTTTAAATTCCATGCAAACGCTGGGGCGGTACCTTCTGACAGACCACGGCCGCTTCCTTCCCCAGTTTCATTCATATTCATTCATTTCACCTCTCGTTAACTCCTCTCCTGAGGTTGGCGTTTGGAAGTGCACCCGGCTGTAAAAAACACCCGCCACATAGATTTTCATCGCATCTCATTCCCAACCCTGTTCAATAAGGAAAAACAAAAGGAAGTTTGTATTTTTACTTTACCGCTCATCTGGCGATCATGAGCCACGGGACCTCCCTTTTCCGTGGAAACTGAACCACAGGACATGGCATTTCACTTCGAAAATCTCACATGCATTGACCGGGAATCGAACCTAGTCCGCCGCGGTGAGAGGCCTAGAGCTTGACCGCTGCGCCACCACGCCTCTGAACAATGAGGGACAGCCATACATTTGTGTACCAAATCCTGGCCATATAAGTTCCACTTTCCACCGCCTACTGCCAACAACAACGCGCTGTTTTTCTTTTCAATGAGATTTCTATGTACGTTTCATAGCTCTTATGGTAAAATGCGAAAGAGGAGTGGGGCGTGGTGGTGAAATGGCAAGCTGCTTTCCTCTCGCCAATGCGGACCGGGTTCGATACTCTGTCAATGCAATTGAGACTTCTGAGGTGAAATACCACGTCCTGTGGTTCGGATGGTGGTCCGTAGCTTATAATCATGAGATTTACAGTCACGTAAAACTACTGGCTGACTTCCTTTTAAAGTGCCCACCTTCTGGTGTAGCGGCTAGAATTCTTGGCTGTCGCCCTGGAGGTCCATGTTCGATCCCTGGATCTGTCACGAAATTAAATTGTGGTCTGATGGCTGGAACAGGGTACACACAGACACAGCCTCGTGAGACACAACTGAGAGGAGGGGGGTTCGATTCCCATCTTAGCCATCCTTGAAGTGGTTTTCCATGGTTTCACAATTCTATTCCAGGCAAATACCGGGATGGCTCTTAACTTAAGGCCACGGCCGCCTCCTTCGCTCTTCCTTGCCTCTCCCTCCCAATCTTCCCATCCCTCATAAGGCCCCTGTTCACTTTGCAGGCGAGGTGCTTGTCCCACCTCCCCAGTTATATCCCCCAACCCGATCTTTTAAGCTCCAGTACACTGCTCTGGAGGCGGTAATGGTGGGATCCCTCGCTGAGTCCGAGGGAAAAGCCAACCTGGAGGGTAAACCGACTAAATAAAAAAACCAATAGGCCGGTTGAGACTCGGACAAGAGCATTTCACAATTTATGTGTATACTGAGTTCGACGTTATAATGGAATTTGCTGTCTAAATCGGCTGAGTAAATTATGAATACGGCCATTGGATACCCAGAGCGCAGTAGGCGGATGAAAGTGGGACTTATAGCCTATGGCCATGATTTGGTACATAAATGTATGGCTATCCCTTATTATTCAGTGGGGTCAGGGATGAGATGTGATGAAAGTCTATGTGGCAGGGTGATTTTTACAACCGGATGCACTTCCTGACGCCAAATTCATGGCTTCGGTGACGTAGTTAGTAGCATGCTGAGCTTCTATGCCCAAGGTCGCGGGTTCAAACCCGGCCGAAGTCGTCGGATTTTTTAAGAGGGTTAAAAATCCCTCAGAATGCCTTCCTTCGGAAGGGAAGCAAAGCCGCGCCGCGGTAGTCCCATGCCATAGATTTATGGCATGTCAAAGAACCTTTCACTAATTACACTTGTGTGAAGCTAAATTATAGGTTAGATTTGACTAACGCTCTTAGGTTCCAACGTTCGTCGTAAGAAGCCAACTGCGGTGGCATCTAGTAACCAATTCCAAAACTAGTTGTCGTTGATGGTGGCGTTTGGTAGCAAAAGTAGGAACTACTTGAAAATTGAAAGTCTGCAGTCGTTACTTGAATTAAAAACAGATAACACACACTAATACAGTCATCACAATTTACACCGGTTATCAGACAGATTGTACACACACCCAAAGTACACGGGGCTACATGACCACGTTGTCGCAGCCCTTAAACTGAGGAACCAACCAACCAACCTGACGCCAACCTCAGGAGAGGAGTTGATGAGAGGTGAAATGTTTAAATATAAATGAAACTGGGCAAGGATGTGGAAGGAAGTGGCCGTGGCCTGTCAGAAGGTACCGTCCCAGCGTTTGCATGGAGTTGAAAATTGGAAATCCAGGAATACCATTCCACGTCTACCCAGTCTGCAGACAGCTTGGCCCCATGGCCTAGAGCTGCGCGTTGGCGAGCGTAGCTACCGCTGTCGGTCTATTTGGTATACAAATGATTCCTAATAACAAATCATGTCGGAGATATTGAATGCTGGTGCAATTATTTGCACGGTCGTCATGTTGAATAGGTAAAACGTATTGAAATTTGATATGCACACTCGTGGTTGAAGGAGATAGTACTACGACCTTACCAAGTTTCATTGTAATCGCTCTGGCCGTTTAGCGTTTAAGAGGACACACACACTTACACACATACACACACGGATACAAGGTGATCTCACAAGTCTATACTACATAAGAAGAAAGTAGGCTCAAATAAATAATCCAGTGAAATAAAATTGAGGAAAATGCCTCGGGTATTAACATTGTATCCAAGAATTTCATTGGAGTGAATAGCTCCGTGGCTAAATACGGTAGTTAGCGCGCTAGGCTTTGGTTCGACGCGTCCCGGGTTCGATTCCCGGCCGGGCCATCTAGGGTTTTTCTCTCCTGGGGTTAATTCCCATGGCTCGGGGACTGGGTGAATGTGACGTCTTCATCACCACTTCGTCCTCATTACGGCGCACAGGTCGCCCACGGGCGTCAACTCGAAAGACCTGCACTCTGAACCTACGATCATTATCATTCATTGGATTGAATTATACAAAATCTTCATTGAGAGTGCCATTTTGCGAGGTATAAACCGTAATTCCGAGAGGAATTAAATTGTATGGATTTAATTTCACTCCGACCGGAATAGTACTAAATGTTTGTTTAGAGCTTCATTCCAACAAGAATAGAGTTATATTGCAGGGATTTCATTTGAATCCGGCAGAATAGAATTAAATTCAAATTACAGTGTGGTTTGATTTTACTCCGGCGGGAATAGAATGGAATGCTTGTTGGAATTAAGGTGTATGAATTTAATTTCACTCCGGCTGAAATTGAACTAAATGTTCATTCACAGTTCCATTCCTACAAGAATAAAATTATATTGCATGGATTTAATTTCTCTCTGACCGGAAGAGAATTAAATATTCAGTTGAATTAAATTGCATGAATTTAATTTCACTCCGGCCTGAATAGAATTATATTGTATGAATTTAATTTCACTCTGGCTGGAATAGAATAAAATTGAATGTTCGTTCACCGTTTCATTCCATCAGGAATAAAATAAAATTTTATGAATTTAATTTCACTCCGGCAGGAATAGAATTATATTGTATGAATTTAATTTCACTCCGGCCAGAATAGAATTAAATTGTATGGGTTTAATTTCACTCCGGCTGGAATAGAATTAAATTGTATGGGTTTAATTTCACTCCGGCCGGAATAGAATGAAATGTTCGTTCACAGTTTCATTCCAACAGGAATGGAATTAAATTGTATGAATTCAATTTCACTCCGGCCGGTATAGAATTAAATTGTGTGAATTTAATTTCACTCCGGCTGGAATAGAATTGCACTGTATGAGTATAATTTCACTCCGGCCGGAATAAGTAGATTTAAATGCTCGTTCGAATTTAAGTGTATGGATTTGATTTCACTCCGACTGGAATATAATTAAATGATCGTTCAGAGCTTCATTCCGAGCGGAATAGAATTAAATAGTATGAATGTAATTTCACTCCGACCAGAATAGAATGAAATTGTATGGGTTTAATTTCACTCCGGCCGGAATAGAATTAAATTGTATGGGTTTAATTTCACTCCGGCCGGAATAGAATGAAATGTTCGTTCACAGTTTCATTCCAACAGGAATGGAATTAAATTGCATGAATTCAATTTCACTCCGGCCGGTATAGAATTAAATTGTGTGAATTTAATTTCACTCCGGCTGGAATAGAATTGCACTGTATGAGTTTAATTTCACTCCAGCCGGAATAAGTAGATTTAAATGCTCGTTCGAATTTAAGTGTATGGATTTGATTTCACTCCGACTGGAATATAATTAAATGATCGTTCAGAGCTTCATTCCGAGCGAAATAGAATTAAATAGTATGAATGTAATTTCACTCCGGCCGGAATAGAATTAAATTGTATGGGTTTAATTTCACTCCGGCCGGAATAGAATGAAATGTTCGTTCACAGTTTCATTCCAACAGGAATGGAATTAAATTGTATGAATTCAATTTCACTCCGGCCGGTATAGAATTAAATTGTGTGAATTTAATTTCACTCCGGCTGGAATAGAATTGCACTGTATGAGTTTAATTTCACTCCAGCTGGAATAAGTAGATTTAAATGCTCGTTCGAATTTAAGTGTATGGATTTGATTTCACTCCGACTGGAATATAATTAAATGATCGTTCAGAGCTTCATTCCGATCGGAATAGAATTAAATAGTATGAATGTAATTTCACTCCGACCGGAATAGAATTAAATTGTATGGATGTAATTTCACTCCGGCCAGAATATAAGTAAATGTTCGTTCGAATTTAAGTGTATGGATTTAATTTCACTCCGACTGGAATAGAATTAAATGTTTTTTCACAGTTTCATTCCAACGGAATAGAATTAAATTGTATGAATGTAGAATTTCACTCCGGCCGGAGTAGAATTAAATGCTCGTTCGAGTTAAACTATACTGATTCAATTTCACTCCGGCCGGAATAGATTTAAATGGTATGGATTTAATTTCACTCCAGCCTGAATAGAATTAAACTGTATGGATGTAATTTCACTCCCACGGGAATAGAATTAAAAGTACGTTTGAATTACATTCCATGGATTTAATTTTCCTCCGGCTGGAATGAAATTAAATGTTCGTCCAGAGTTTCGTTCCGAGAAGAATAGAATTGAATTGTGTGGATTACATTTCACTCCGGCCGGAATAGACCGACATATCTTGTTCAGAGTTTCATTTCGAGAGGAATAGAATTAAATTCCAAGCATTTAATTTAATTCCTGTCGGAATATAAATAAACGTTTTATTCATAATTTAATTCCGAGAGGAATATAATTAAGGCGCATGGATTTAATTTCATTCCTAGAGGAGTGGAATGAAATGTTTCCTTCAGAGTTTCATTCCGAGGAGAATTAAATTAAATTCTTTGGATTTACAGTAATTGTATTCCCTTTGGAACAAAATCGAGTGTTTCATTCAACATTTCATTCCGAGAGGAATAAAATGCAATTCAATGGATATAATTTCACTCCCAGCAGAATTGAATTGAATTTCATTCCGAGATTTCTTCTTAGAGGAATAGAATTCATTCCTTGTTGGAGTGAAATTATATGTTTCACTCCAGGTTTAACTCTATGCCGGAATAGTATTGAATTGGCTGGCTGAATTTAATTCCACTCCTCCTCCGGAGTGAAACATAAAATTTCGTTCACTTTACCATCCCTGGCTGGGACTCGGGTATTATATCCTCTTTGACTAGGATCGCGGTTCGGCACCCTAGTTGTCTGCTTTTGATTATGCATTACATGCAACTCAATTACACTTAACACAATTTGTTTTCTTAGTACTGCTTGCCTGTTTTTCACTAGTTTCCCCAAGTGATAAATACGGCTCACTCTTGGCTGTATTTCACAGCACTTTAAGAATCTTGCTGTAAGTGATTAACTACTTAGATTCAGAAACGTTCCACTACTGCTCTTGTGGTTCACACCGATGTTCTGGCATTTTAAATGTTGCAAATTAACTACGGATTGTCAATACACATTTCACATGTTGTTGTACTCGGAAAACATGCCAGTTAAAATATTAGTGAAATTTGACATTATCTATTTTCGAGACTTGAAATTTACGGCTGTTGTGACAATGTGAGAAATTGTTTCCAATTGAGATATAAAAGAAGCATTGGGCTATCTTAATCCCCTTCTGTCATGAAAATGTATTGAACTTAATGACGGGCTTGAACTTGTTGGAGCTGATATTTTTTTTAAGCAACCTTCGCAACTTTTCTGCCACTCCTACAAGAAACCCCGCTGCTATTGCAATTGAAAGGGAAGATAGAGACGCTGGTTTTTCTGAAAACAAAGAGACTTCAATGCTAAAATATAATGCAAATCATAATGTTTTTAAAGGCTATATGTCCCACATTCTTACCATGAATAGAGCTTTTAAGAATCTGCAAGCTATGTGCCAGAAGCTGGGGTGTTTCTGTAGCACTGGCTGGGCTATGCACCTTCCGCAACCCTTTAGGCTTCAGAAACTTGGTCAAGGCGCCTGCTGTGACTCCATCTTCCTCAGTTTCACATTACCAATATAGAAGATGCGATAATTCCTGTGTGATGTGTTGACTCGATGGTATGCAGACATGATCTCACGTACCTCGTATCATTGGTACCTCCCTTATAACTCAGGTGACTGAAGAGCACGTTTACATTGTCACTTGGGAGATTCCGTGTAATCACCTAATGGAAATCGTATGCAGGACGGTGGATGAAATGTTAGCACCAAAGTTTGATAAGTTTCCTTTGTAAGTCTCGTCTTATTATAGAAATAACTTTGAATCTGTATCCTGACATCCTGTAGAAAGATGACAAGCCATTGAACAGTACAGTATGCGTTATAATTTATTAGCCAGTTTATGTTCGATTCCAATTCCATTTTTCTCAATATTACTAATGCCGAGAAAGAATCTAACTTCTTGTCATACAATAGTTCATACTTTATAGGCCATTTCATCAATGTTTAATGAACCAACCTTCTCATTATCATGAGTCAGCGACTGTTCTTCAGTGGTCTACCTAGCTTTTGTAAGTGACGTGACACCCACCCCTCTGTTCGTGTACCCACATAAGTTTTCAGGGTTCGTGGATGAGGAAGTTGTAAAATATTTATATCTCTCAGTAGGCGGTGATTTATTAGAGAGCAATACACATATTTTGATTGTTGTTTCATTGTATTTACACTTTCATTTCGTGAAAGTTTGAATTTGAAGTAAGAAATTAGCTTTCAAGGCCCCCACGATCTGCTTCACTCTTGAGCTTTGATATTTGAACGTCGAATTTGTCCTGACGTTGCAGTGAATATAAATTTTGTTTTAATGAAATTATCTTCCGGTTCAATGACTTTATTGCAGTTCTGCATTTTTCCTAATGCCCGACTTAATTTTAATTTTATTTTTGTTGACTTCCCAAGAGTTCGCTTGATTGTAGAACATTGCGTTCCTACACTAACACATGGTTGATCTTAGTTTTCCTCAATTCGTTCATCATAAGTCTTCCGTAATATTTAAATTACCTGAACATTTTCGTTTATTGTTTATATGGTTGTCTCTATCAACGCTTGCACTTTTGCATGTACTGTATGTCTATTTATTTGTACTTGTTTATGTTCAGAGTGGTCCTCAAAAACTGTCAGAAATGCGTTCGGTGAGAGCGTTCTCTTTGCAGAACTTATATAATCAGAATCCTTGAAATGCTTCCTATAAATTATAGAAGACGTTTTGGAGTCCACAAAGATCCTGCGTTTGCCCCCTCACATGAAACAGATAGAACTCATTGTCTCCATATGTCATCGTTCAATGGAAATTTATGAAATGAAAGTCCATTGCCTTCAACTTGACGAGATTAACAATACGGCATACACCATTACTCACAAACACAACCATAACAGTACTAAAATTACACATAAGTTACTATACAAAAATATTCCGTGAACTATATCTAAGGTGTTTACCCCATATGCATGCCACATTTACACTGTTTCACTGGAATAAAACTTGCTTTTCACTACATCTTGCTCATAAAGACCACTTAGCACCCATCTCAATATCAGTCAAACAACAGTTTACTGCCCTTAATAATAAGACACACTTCACCAGTCAGTTTTTAAACACCTAAGCTTTCACACTCATTAACACACCTTATTTACCACCAAATACAGAGATACAAATCACATTGTACGTAATGCAAATGATGGGATTAAGGGTGCCGGAAAGCGAACCTAGCGGCAAAATGCGGAACGAGTTTGAACCATCGCTCGCAATGTTGTCTGGTGCCTCATTTCCAGGCCTCATCTTATAACGTAGGCCACGGTACAAACTATCAACATATATTTTTATTTTTACCACCTCTGGTCAATTTTTAATAGGTCTTTCTTTATTATTACAAATCTCCAACTGATGAAGAGCCATGCTTGAACTGGCAACATGTACTAATCTTTCAATAAATACGATTAATATTGACAAGGTAGGCCAACATAAAGTAATTAACTGTAAAACAAATTCCAAGTTAGAGTTTGTCAATACGGACCAAAACCTGTGGTTTGACCACAACGGCATATTCATAAACATGGCTAATACTCCAATCAGGCCTCTCTTTGGGTCAAATGATTAGTCACTGGTCTTCTGTCTCTTTCACACATTAAAATCTTGGTCGATGCGTGTGAAACTTGTGCTGGACAAAGTGGAGGTGGGAGAAGTTCTCTCTCTAGGATCTCCTGATTCCCCTGTTCTTTTCATTCTAGCAATACTTCATTATCATTCATTTTGCATTGCCCCAGAGGAGTGTGACAGGACTTATCACGTCTGTTTCCAATCCTCAGCACTTCCAGCACTTGGCTGGAATTACGTTAGTTATGCCAGGCTTGACTATAGCCTAGAAAAATTCCATATAATTTATTAATGCAATCAATAAAATTGGTTACCCAGAATGAGAGTACAACTAAGGGAAATACTTCATTCAAATAGCAATATAAATAACAAGAACATAACAAAACAGCTAGAACTCAACTTTACAAAAGAGACTGGATGCTTTTCAACTCATGGATTACTTCCTCTACTGTGGGTCTTTCCAAAGGGTTGTCTCTCCAACAGCACTTGCACAACTGCATCAAATCCATTTCCACTTGGCTAATAATTGGGACACTATCAGGACGGTATTCATATGCCACCACCTAAAACAATCAAGCTGTAGTTTAGAAAATTTACAACAGACATTTAATTAGTTCCTGCCAATATGGTACACACTACACACTAGTGAGCAACAAAATAGACAAACATAATTAACTGTAACAAGGTTCCCAAGATGCCTTAAGAAATGACATCCTATTTAAAGCTTAAGACAATGTATTAAGAAGCAAAATAGACAAGCAAGACAGGCCGATGCAAAAGAGAGAAGAACAACCAACACAAGGGCAGAGGGAGGAACAGTAATGAGGTACAAGGATAAACTCCGCAGCTGGTCACACCACAGCTCTTAAAGGTGGACCTTCACTTAGTTCTTCTGTGCTATAACCCATGACAAGCCTGTTATGAGCCTCCCAGTTTCATCAGTTTACCAACAAGCAGTCAATCGATTGCTATAAACAGTGCATAGCAGTAGGTGGATATTGTTGTTTGAGTCGTCAGTCTTTTGACTGGTTTGATGCAGCACTCCATGCTTCCCTGTCCTGAGCTAATCGTTTCATCTCTACATAGCTACCACACCCTCCATCCAAGGCAATCTGTTTAACATATTATAACCTTGGTCTATCCGTACAGTTCTTATCCTCGACCCTTCATTCTATAACTAAGTTTGCTATTCCCAGGTGTCTTAGTATGTGTCCTACCAACCTATCTCTTCTCTTCATTAGCAGTCGCCAGAAACATCTCTCCTCTCCCACTCGTTTTAATACATCTTCATTCGTAAACCTATCTACCCATCTGATCTTCATCATTCTCCAGTAACACCACATTTCAAACGCTTCAATTCTCCTCTTTTCTGCTGCTCCAACAGTCCAAGTTTTACTTCCATAGAGTGCCACGCTCCAGACAAAGGCCTTCAAAAATGACTTCCCAATACCTAAATCTATATTCGATGTCAACAGATTTCATTTTTGTAGAAATGGCTTCCTTGCCTGTGCTAACCTACTTTCTATATCCTCTTTGCTTCGTCCATCACTAGTTATTTTGCTTCCTAAGTAACAGAAGTCTCCTATTTCCTTTAGCTTTTCACCTGCCAATGCAACATCCAAAGGGGTTCCTGATTTTTTTCGACTGCATTCCAATATTTTTGTTTTACATTTATTAATTTTCATCATGAATTCTTTCCTCAAGGCAGAATCCATACCATTTAAAAACTCATTCAAATCCTCTGGTGTGTCAGCTAAGATGAAGATGTCATCAGCAAATCTCAGAGTTGAAATTATTTCTCCTTGAATCTTTACTCCTACTTTGAATTTTTCTACAATTTCCTTCATTGCTTGGTAAATTTATACAGTAGATTGAAAAGTATGGGTGATAAGTTGCAGCCTTGCCTTACACCTCTTTAAATGCCACCTTCTCTCTCATGTCCTTCCGTTCGAATAAATGCTGTCTGGTTTCTGTATAGATTGTGCAGCACCCTCCTATTCCTGTACTTTATTCCAATCGTTTTCAATATGTCAAACAACTTACTTCAATCAATGTTATCAAAAGCCTTTTCTAAGTCTACAAATGCAATGAACGTTCTCTTATCCTTCCCTATTCTAGCTTCTAAAATCAGCCTAAGACTTAGTAGAGCTTTCCTTGTTCCTAAGTTTCTCCTGAAGCCAAACCGGTCTTCACCCAACTCTCTTTCTATCTGTCTTTCCATCCTCTTGTAAATGATTCCAGTCAGGATCTTTGAAGCATGAGTGATCACGCTGATTGTACTGGTACCAGTGCTTATTCTGTCTTAAACCAAAGTAACATCATACCATAGCAATTTCTGCATGTCCTCCAAATGGTGCAGAACCCATCTCACTGACACTATGGCAAATTACAAGGTGTGATAATATTATTCCAAGATTGTACCCGTTGTGAGTGAATGGATCGTGCAGTTAACATGCATGAGCAGCGTTGACATAGTAACCTTGAAAGGACCTGTCACAAGGCCTCAATGAGCTATCTTCATTCAGTTTTGTGTTACATATTAATAGCACATGCATCAGCGCAGTTGCAAAGTTACAATGGACTTGAAACTGGAGCAGAGAATCAACTTCAAATTTCATGTGAATCTTGGAAAACCTACAACTGAAACCAATGGAATGTTGACACAAACTTAAAGGAATGTAGTAATGATTCGGGCAGGGTGTTTTGAATGGTATTTGCATTTTGAAAATGGTAGAACATCGCTAGAGGACGATGAGAGGTCAGGTTGACCTCACACATGCAACATTTCCAAAAATGTGGAAAAACTTGATTGAGCATGAAGGAGATGGTTTTATATGCCATACCATTGCCTTGGCTAAGACACGAGCCAGATCGGATGAGCCAAAACTAAAGCACCAATCAAGCAAATGGTGTCCTTACCAAGAGCATGGTCATTGCTTTTTTTGCACTTGTGACAGAAGCCTTTAGCACTAATAAGTCTAACAAGATCTCTGTCAGAGGACCCTGGATGACTCAGAATTTTTGTTGAGGATCATTACCGGAGATGAAAATTGGGTCTATGGGTTCAATCCCAAGACCAAGCAGCAAGAGTGGAAAAGCCCTAAATCTCCAAGACCAAAGAAGGCAACACAGGTCATCATTTCTTTTATATTGGCAGGACTGTACACCGTAAATTTGTCCCTGCTCAAGGAGTCAATGCTGATTTCTACTGCAATGATTTGAGATGTCTTAAGGAGAACATTCGCCAGAGGACCACAACTCTGGGGAAAGGGAAACTGGATGCTCCATGACGACGTGCACCTACTCACAGAGCTGTCACAACATACCAGTTTTGCATCCGTAACAGTGTGGTCATCTTTCCTCACCCATCATATTAACTGGACTTCTTCCTGTTTTTTAGATAAAAGTGAAGCTAAAAGGGTCGCAGTTTTGCCACGGTGGAGGTGATCCAATGTGAATCGCAGAAGGTTTTCAAGAATGTAACTTCCAGGAAGCTTTCTGAAAATGGCAGAGTTGCTGGAATCGGTGTATAGTTTCCCAAGGGGACTATTAATACCCTATGGGATTAAATACAGGTCTAATGAAGATAGAGCAAGCTGTAGTGGTTCAAATTGCACGATTTAGGAAAGTAAAAATAAGTTTTTGTTTTTTTTTCAATTTTTGTTCGTTTAGTGTTGTTTAAATGATAAAAGGGCATTACATTAGGCCTAATGGATCTCAGAACTTTCTGGGAGAGGCCCCATGGACCCTCTATCCTGGGTGGTGTGATAAAAAAAAGACATTACATTAGGCCTAATGGGTCTCAGAACTTTCTGGGAGAGGCCCACTGGAACCTCTATCCTGGGTTGTGTTCCATAATACCAAGAACCCCCAGTGTTTCAGAACTCCAGTAATTCTAAATTTAGAAATTAAGCCTTGATACATTTCCATTCAAACTCTGTTGTTCATTTATATTGCATTCTATATTTCATCAGACATGGTGATTCCTCGTCAGCCTTCTATTTACATACCCAACAGAGTTTTTCTTTGTAGGGCAACTTGGGCCTGGAAAAAAAAAAAAAAAACTTGCAATCACAAATGTGATACGAGAGGTCCTTCATCAAGACAACAATGTACAACTAGGTGTGCACTGAATTTTTCCTGCACTTCAAAAATCGAAGATCCTGGGCTAGAAATCAAACTTGCAATCTTGAGATCATGAGTCTGACACTTCCACTGATCCACTGACTAATGGACTGTATAAAAGTATATTACAGATGTGTGTATACAGGGTCTTTCATATTAAGTAAGAACGGCAAGCGGCAGTTTTGTTATTCGTTCGTGCGGTGGCCTTGGTCAAGCTTGTGGCGCACCATGGCCCCCCTGTTGAAAGCGTGCGCATAGTACATACGAGGGCTGTTTTTTTTCAAGTTCGGATGGACTGTATAAAAATAACAGATTGACATACCAAACTGATTTTACTACTAGGCCTAAATGATTGCTTGTTTTATTCTTATGTCTCAACATAAACGCCAAAACGATTGAAACATTTGTCGTATCGTTATGTAATGGTTATTAATGCCCCTCTGTTGGTAGCGACATGTAATGTTTTCTACCTGGGCGGACTATTCGCCAGAAAATACTACTGCTAAGTTTGATCTATGTTGGGCGCCAAGCTGGATACACTGTGTTCCAAGCTAAATTTATATATTTAATATCGACCCCTAGCGTGAGTAGAACATATGAGAGACTCTTAATGACTAGGCCGTGGGATGATTGAATCATCAACCCAGACAACATTTGATTGTGGAGAAGGATGAGGTATTATAACTATTGCTACCTACTGGAATTAAAGAATCTACTTGGTAATAATTGAATTTAATACACTTAGAAAATATGATGGCAACATGAATAAAATTAACACTGTTAACGGAGCACACTACTTTAAACATTGCCACGAACAAAATTACTTAATACGCCGGTCGGGAGAATAACGTGAATTTAACTTATTTCCAAATTAATGCTTAAAGAATTTATATAGCCCTATTGAAAAACAGAGAGTGTGTGTCGTAGATTACTTGTGCTTACCAACGGAAACATTGTCTCTACGTGGTTGAAGTCTCGCAGCGTCGGACGCTCTGCATTGGTGTTGACGGCGTCAGATTCTTCCTCGTTTATCAAAAGTAATCGTTACAGCTTGTGGTGGAGTCTATTCCATGAACCACAACACGTCGTCTGGCTAAACACTCCAAGACGCGTGGAACTCATGATCTGATGTGATCAGCGGAGTAAGCGTGAATTAAATTGTCCCACTTGGGACTAACGAACAAAGTACCTCCTTACTGCTCCAAGCGTAAAGTCTTAATGAATGTCTTCACTCACACCGCGCGTCCACTATATCTTCAATCTTCTCCCACCAGGGTCTAGGTTAATACCGCGGCCTTGCTGCTTCGACCAATCCGCGTGTGTCACGTATGTTGCCATGCCCGTGCTTCGTTGCTTCTTCTTCCTTGATTGGCTGGTCACCACGCGTGGCTATTCCCGCCATGAGGCTGCCTCCCCGTATTTATATTTCCGTATCCGGGCAAGACGTAGATCATACACGTTTTCTTGCTTTGAAGTGTTCCCTCGGATTTCGTAATTTTATTGTACTCCAATCTATTCTTGTATTGAAATACCCAGTGAGTCACACACCACTCTCTCTTAACCCTAATGAATAAAATCCCGACTTTACGTATGAAATGATTTGCCGTGCAACATTATATTGGAATCATCCAATATAGATACGGATTTCTACTAGTAGAAATCCTATCTGTAATCTTCCAAATCTTAAAAGCTCCAAAAAAAAAAATGACGTTATAAATATTAATAATAATAATAAAAATATGAAATTGAATAAACTGAAATAATTTAACTTGGCCGGATTATTGCCGCGTTTAACAAATATGATATAGTCCAACTAACTTGTGTTAGTGGCATAAAACCCCCATAGAAAAACATGTTACAGTTACACCAGCTTTCCAATGCCCTCGGCAAAATATTCTGCCGCCACTGAGGTGGGTACGTCTGGACAGCCTCCTGAAATTTTTCCTTTTTGGCGAGGCGTTGCCGCCCAACCATACCTTCAATTCTCGAAAAAGGTGAAACCAGCACTGAATGATTTTCACTGAATAAAACAAGAAAACATTTAGTAGTAAAATCAGTTTGGTATGTCAATCTGTTATTTTTATACAATCAGAACTAAAAAAAAATGAGCCCTCGTATGTACTATGCGCGCGCTTTCAATAGTACAGCAGGGGGGCCATGGCGTGCCACAAGCTCGGCCAAGGCCACCGCAGCAGCGAATAACAAAACTGCCGCTTGCTGTTCTTACTTTATATGAAAGACCCTGTATGGTATGTATGTATGTATGTATACCCCTTATTTATTTCCTTGGGGTGAGAGATGAGACGAGATAAATTTCGGTGTGCCAAATTATATTTACACCCAGACGCCCTTTCTGATGCTAGATTCATCAGAGAATTTATATGAGAGGAAATAAATGAAGATGGTTGAAACTGGGCAAGAGTTGGAAGGAAGCAGCCGTGGCCTAATAGAAGACATTTGCCTGGAGTTTAAAATGGGAAACCACAGAAAAGCATTTCAAGGACGGCTGACAGTGAGGTTTTAACCCACTCATCTACCAAATCTAGAGATAGCCTGGCACCATGGACATGCACATTACCACGCATAGCTACCACAATCAGTATATTAGTGGTATTGAATTAAATCAATAAAATGAACTTACCCTATATATTAAGCTGTGGCTGTCCAAGCCTTTGTATGGCACACTGTGTGATAGCATTTGCCACAGTGATATCGCAAAGGAGTAAATATCTGCCTTCTTTGAGGGCTTTCTGCCCCTGAGTAGCTCTGGAGCAGCATAATGCACAGTGTTCTGAAATGAGAACATTACATTATTGCCTCTCCTTTACACAGTGTCTTAGATGGCTTCCTGCCACTGAACAATGTAATGCACAACATTCCGAAACAAGAAACTTTACATTTACATAGCAGAACAGCAAGGTCATCTGCCCCTTGGAAGGAAGAAATAAAGCTTGTAGTTTTACGTGGCTCTTATTCTAGCAATCATAAACCACAGGAACTCCTTTTTACATGGAATCGTAATCAATGGATGTGACGTTTAACTCCAAAAATCCCACAAGCATTGCCTTTGTGGGAAGCAAGCAGCTTAACTGCTATGCAAACAAGCCCTTTGCCGAATAGTCAATATCTCTCATACCTCAGTTTGGATATCTAAGCTCTCTTCCTCTCTGGTACTACTCCATGCACGAGAATTGATTGGTAAGATTAATTGGAGGATTATCCATTTCGCAAGGTCCGTATTGACGTGTACAATGACAATTTAATGGGTTAAGGGGTCTCCGCCCAATCAATACAAGTTTATTATTGGCATCTATTAATTTATTGCCATCAAGTTAAGGACATGTTTCGGGCCTCATGGGCCCTTCTTCAGCCGCAAAATTAATAACATATTCACATCCATCATAATACACAACACACATACACTTTAAGAAAAACATTAAAATAGACAATTAATTATAACATATTAACTTATCATGCTGCAAAAATTCAAAGTAACATTCAAATTAATTCCAAAATACCATCCCCTCCATATATGAAAGTATTAAACAAGCACAGCTAAAAGAGAAAGGTCTGGTCTTGTTGGCCTTATTCATATTATGATCTGGTAGGTGTCCTATTCAACAGGTTGTTAAAAGATTTTTAAAACTGTTTAAAAAATATATACTGGAGGTGATTACACTGCGGCCAGAGGGCTATGCTGGCTCTCCATTGTGTTATGAGTTCTTGTTTTAAAGCCGATCTACGTGACCTTGGCCCGGGAAATTGTCTTAAACCAAAGTTGGACCTTTGCTATTTTTCATTGTCGGATTGGGTAGAGACTTGACATTTTGAAGAAACCATCATACGGATCTTGCGATGGGGCGAACCAGCCTGAGTTCAAGCCTGCTTCTCAACTATAAAGATATAATAAAGGGTTTTAGAAAAATGAATACGTCGGAAAAAAGCTAGGATTAGAACGAAAGATGTAGCAATAACTTACTAAACTCGAACTGAAGGAATTACACTACTGTCCGCTTTCACCTGGAGGCTGTAATGGGACGAAAAAAGGAAACTTTAAAATCGCCTACATACGTGAAACTATGAAAGGAAGGCTCATTTGCCGGGTTGCTTACCTGAAAGTTCGAGGTGCACGTTGTTATCCGTCTGACGGCATGTCACCGTGTGAGGCGAGATGGTCCGACCTTGTGCCAGGTCAGGAACTAGGCGGAGGGGAGGGGGAGGGAGGAGATGTGTGTGGGGGTCAAGGATGACTTGATACAGAACGGAGTTTGTTTTGGGTTGAGGCCTAATGGCGGGCTATGTGTGCCGGTAGGGGGGGGGGGGGGGATGTCTTCAACTTGGGAGAATAGGTAAACAAGGAAGCTGACGAACTAATCTAAGCCTCAACAATAATGTTTGTGTTTTGACTGCTATTTTTGTTGTGGCAACGGGAAAAATTTTTGAATATTTTCAAAAAGTATGTTAGTATCGAAATTGATCTCGTTTAAATTATGCATTGGATTGATGCGTTGTGCGTTATCTATTTCTATTTGCTCCAGTATATTCATGATAGGCCCTTTCCTGACGTAATGGATAATTTCTAGATCTTTCTTAATGTCTGTGAAGGTGTGGTTCGTGTCTTTCATATGATTCCCCATGGCCGAAAATTTTCTGTGCTTGATCGCATTTACATGTTCCAGGTATCTCGTAGTGAAGCTACGTCCGGTCTGTCCTAGATAATCTGAGTTGCATTGCTGGCATTTGAGTTTGTATATGCCTGAGGAATTGTATTTATTGGATTCGTTTATTTTACTAGAGTTGTAGATTATTTTACGGTTATTGTTATTCGTCTTGAACGCGATTTTGGTGTTGAATTTCTTTAGCGTGTTTGCTATGTCATAGGTGTGCTGATTAATATAAGTAAAAACGGCAAAGTGAGTTTTTTCTTTTCTTATAGGGGTGAGTCGGGAAATAGGTTTATTTTTGATTTTGTTGATGATTTTTTCTATTTCTGTTCTGGAGTACCCGTTGGTTTCCGCTATTTGAAAACTAACATTAATTTCATGCTGATAATCTTGTTCGGACATGGGGGTGCTGATGGCCCTATTGACAAAGCTTATGAAAGCTGCCCTTTTATGGCTTTGTGGATGGTTGGAATTATTCTTTATAACTGTGCTGGTTTGCGTGGGTTTCCTGTAAATGCTATATTGGAATTTCTCGTTTTTAACGGACAAATTGAGATCAAGGTAATTAATACTGTTGTTGTTGTTGGTTTCACCTGTGAATGTAAGGTTAGGATGTAGGTTATTCAGCTTACCGAGAAGCTGGTCTAAGTTGGTGACATTTCCATCGATGATGACAAATATGTCATCCACATATCTTCCCCAGAATTCTATGCCTTTTATTTTGTTTAAGATTTCTACCGCTTCTAAATGGTCGATATAAATGTTGGCAAGAATTCCGGAGGCTGGGGATCCCATTGCTAAACCTTGTTTCTGTTTGTAAATGTTATTATTAAACTTGAAATAATTATTGTTTAGAGTGAAGCTGAGGATTTCGATAAATTCTTCGATTTCTATTTCTGAAAGTTTGTCATTATCTTTTAAATTGCTTTTGATAATTTCTATTGTTTTTTGTATTGGAATATTAGTGTACATATCTTTTATGTCAATTGTATGGCATGAATGTGTGGGTTTAATTTTCAGATTTTTGGTTGTTTCACAGAACTGTAAAGAATTTTTAAAGGATTTATTTGCTTTAAATGTGTAATTGTTTTGGAGGAATTTCTGTATAAATTGGGCTGTTCTATATGTGGGGCTGCTCCTGTAGTTGACAATCGGTCTTATGGGGATGTTGTCTTTATGAATTTTGGGAAGAGATCTGAGAGTAGGTATTTTCGGGTTCATGTTAATAAGGTTATTGTTTTGCTTATCGTTCATGATGAACACGACATCTTTGAGTATTTGTTTAAGTTTTCTTTGGGTGAATGCGGTTGGGTCTTTGTTAGTTTTGGAAAAATTTTTATTGTTGAGAAATTGTTCCGTTTTTGTGATGTAATCCTCTTTGCTTAAGATCACAGTAGTATTTCCTTTGTCGGCTTTTGTGATAATTAGGTTGTTGCGTTTAATCTTTTTATTGAGTTTCGATATTTCAGCAATACTGTTCCTGACATTATTGGATTTGTTGCGTTCCAATACTTTATTTAATCTTTTGTTCACTTCATGGCGTGCACCGTTTTGTTCCTCGGCGGGTAGTTTTTTGATTGCAACTTCTGATTCAGCGATGAGTACGGTGGTGTTTTTCCTATTATGACCTACATCCCAGTTAAATTGGGGACCTTTTTCCAGTATGTCAAGTTCCGCTTCGGAAAAGTTGGTTTGTGAAATATTTACAACTGGATCTTGGAATTTTTGTATGGGGGTTACAGTTTTAGGTGACTCTGCTTTGGGTTTCATGTTTTTGAGGCGAAAAAGTTTGTTGTTTAGGGTGTTTAACTTCCTGGTAACTACGCTCGTAACGATGTTATGCGTATGAACGAGAAAAACCACATTAGTAACAAACTGTACAGCACCCACCTGGAAGCTGCCAACCTTTCAGACAAAAAAGAATGGGACGAGTTCCTTATAGGAACTTGTTTAAGAAAATCCAATTAGCGTAAATATATATATGACTATACTAGCATATCCCGTGTAGAATATCTACATGCTAGTTTTTTAAAGATTTTCTTTAAAGATTTGAACCATTTATGAAGTTAAATTTACATTCACATTCTCACCCCTCAACATTTTTGCTAAATTACGCCATGGCAGTCATTAAAGAAAATTTCTCTGAATAGGTGACAACAGATAGTGAGTTAAAACAATCTTAATCGTGAAAGACCTACATAAAATTGCCCATGGCGAAATACTGGTTTTGGCAAATACAGACAAAATTTGTCAAAAGTTTGGCCCTGAGACTTATTGATCATAATTGAGAAAGCTAACCGTATTGGAAACTGCCTTCATTTAAATTTCAAAGTAATGCATGTGTCAGAGAGAATAAGTGTTACTCTGGGCAAGAGAAAAGTTTCACTTTAAATGGAATCTATAACAGTTGCCTCTATTATATTACGTTGTACCTCTTTACCCATAAGTCTAGTCCCATTACAGATGCCTTTTGAGGGTAATAAATTTCTTAGTGACATTCTACATTCTCAGCTTGTGTGGAGGCATCTCGGTAGGTGTTGGACAGTCAATAAATTCTTCAGGATAAGCAAGCTGATAATCTGCATGCTCACTTTCATAAAATACTTCATTCCCAAATAAACGTTGAAGAAGGTGATTGTTTATTTCAAGTGAATCTTCATTAACAATGGTAAGAATTGCTTTTCCTTTAAGCTGCTGAACTGTGACAGTAGAGAAATTAACATCACTATACTTGTATAGTTGTTCAATTGGATCTTGTTTTGCTGGATAGCATTTTGAAGATATCGTTATCGTCATTCCAG
Organism: Meconema thalassinum; assembly: GCA_946902985.2. Lineage (NCBI taxonomy): Eukaryota > Metazoa > Arthropoda > Insecta > Orthoptera > Tettigoniidae > Meconema > Meconema thalassinum. The sequence continues at coordinate 241,277,971 of OX336389.2, read as the reverse complement.
TCTTGCCTTCTCCATGTTGAAAATTCTTTCTCAGAATGCAGAGCATGCATATTCAGGATGAGTTTCAATGCTTGAAATTTACTCCAAAGTTTATGCCGCTTCAAACAGCTGACAAAGGGCAGAGAACGTGAACCTCTCATTATTATGGGGTAAGACTTGATGGAAATCGCAACCTAGTGGGATAACTTTGGTTAGATCTTTGAGAGGTTTGTTGAGTGCTAAAAAAAGCAAATACACACATCAAAAAAAGTTTTGCATCACCTCGGTTCCAAGAGTTCCGGAACCTTTAAATACAAAGGGAATAGAGATCAACACAAACAACATTTCAGCTCGTTTTATTGCTCATGAGACCCACACATTGCATGTTGTACCATCATACAGCTAGACTTTCAGCATTTGTGGTCCAGATTGCAGTACACACCACTACCTCTAATACCCAGTAGCACGTCCTCTTGCATTGATGCATGCCTGTATTCGTTGTGGCATACTATCCACAAGTTCATCAAGACACTGTTGGTCCAAATTGTCCCACTCCTCAACGACAATTCGGCGTAAATCTCTCAGAGTGGTTGGTGGGTCAAGACGTCCATAAACAGCCCTTTTCAACATATCCCAGGCATGTTCGATAGGGTTCATGTCTGGCGAACATGCTGGCCACTGTAGTCGAGCGATGGCGTTATCTTGAAGGAACGCATTCACAAGATGTGCACGATGAGGTCGAGAATTGTCGTCCATGAAGACAAATGCCTCTCCAATATTCTGCCGATATGGTTGCACTATGGGTCGGAGGATGTCATTCAGGTATCGTAAAGCCGTTTCGGAGCCTTCCATGACCACCAGTGGCGTACGTCGGCCCCACATAATGCCACCCCAAAACATCAGGGAACCACCACCTTGCTGCACTCGCTGGACAGTGTGTCTAAGACGTTCAGCCTGACCAGGGTGCCTCCAAACACGTCTCCGACGATTGTCTGGTAGAAGGCATATGCGACACTCATCGGTGAAGAGAACGTGATGCCAATTCCGTGGGGTCCATTCAGCATGTTGTTGGGCCCATCTGTACCGCGCTGCATGGTGTCGGGGTTGCAAAGCTGGACCTCGCCATGGACGTCGGGAGTGAAGTTGCGCATCATGCAGCCTATTGCGCACAGTTTGAGTTGAAACACGACGTCCTGTGGCTGAACGAAACGCATTATTCAACATGGTGGCATTGCTGTCAGGGTTCCTCCGAGCGGCAATCCGTAAGTAGCGGTCATCCACTACAGTAGTAGCCCTTGGGCGGCCTGAGCGAGGCCTGTCATCGACAGTTCCTGTATCTCTGTACCTCCTCCATGTCCGAACAACATCGCTTTGGTTCACTCTGAGACGCCTGGAAACTTCCCTTGTTGAGAGCCCTTCTTGACACAAAGTAACAATGCGGACGCGATCGAACTGCGGTATTGAGCTTCTAGGCATGGTAGAACTACAGACAACATGAGCAGCGTACCTTCGTCCTGGTGGAATGACTGGAACTGATCGGCTGTCGTACCCCCTCCGTCTAATAGGCCCTGCTCATGCATGGTTGTTTACATCTTTGCGCAGTTTTAGTGACATCTATGAACAGTCAAAGGGACTGTATCTTGGATACAATATACACAGTCAACGTCTATATGCCGGAGATCTGGGAACCGAGGTGATGCAAAACTTTTTTTGATGTGTGTACATGCATCATTGGTGCTTCATCCCTTCGTCAATATGAGTGATATGTCTTCGACCCTTATTAGACAGATTTGCTTTGCATGCATGTCCGTGATCATGGTGAAGAAAGAACATGAGTATTGCTTTCACTGATGTCTTGCTTGTTTTACAAAAGAAATAATTCCTATGAAGTCACTTAAAAATGTAAAACTTAATAATACTCCTTCACAAAATAATATTCCAGTGGTAAAAAGAAATGTTGCCGAGATGTACAATCATACCCGAGCTCTTGAGATCTGGATTACCTAGCCTTAACCATTGTGCTATCGGCTCTTTCAATTAAATGCATTGGCATACCTACTCACTGTCTTGAACACCCGCTGTCCAGAGAAAATACCGTAGCCCTTCATTTCATTAACAAATAAATCAATGTTTCACATTTGTATATGTGTCTCCCACAAGTCCAACCCCTCCTCCACGTGGTGGGAGACAGGCAACGGCATGAAGTAGGGGATTGCCTGTAGGGGTGAAGTATAGTGGGGACTTTGTGTGCCCCGGGACCGCTACGGTAGCTGTGAAGGCTCTATGGGAACCCTGAAAAGTGACGGCTGACGGGGCTCTGGTGAAGCTACGATAGGCCTAGCAAGCCAGTAGTGGATATCATATTTGCTTTCAAAACAGGAACAGGCCTCGGAAAGGACGGATGCAAACGACGACGACCCGGATATGCTAATGGACTACGAGTTGGGACATTAAACATACAGACACTGACAGGAAAAGTGGAGGAGATTGTAGATGTGATGGAGAGAAGAAAACTGGATGTACTGGGCTTGGCAGAAACAAGATGGAAAGGAGAAGGTCGCAGAGAACTGAGGAAAGGGTACCGGTTGTACTGGAGTGGGAACAGTGAAGGAAGGAGCAGCGGAGTAGGAGTAGTTGTGAGAGATGGAATGAAGGAAGAGGTAAAGGGAATAAGTGACAGGATCATGAAGATCAGAGTAACTGTAAAGGGAAGAAGCCTGGAGATAGCCCAGGTATATGCCCCTCAAGTTGGATGTACAGCTCAAGAGAAGGAAGACTTTGAGGAGGAGCTACAACAGCAGTTGAATGGTCAGAGCATCATTGTCATGGGAGATTTGAATGCACATGTAGGAAGTGAAAGGCAAGGATATGAAAATGTATTGGGAGCAGAAGGTTGGGGTAGCAGGAATGAAGAAGGGAGAAAGTTGCTGGATTTTTGCAAGAGAAACGGTTTAGTGGTAGGCAACTCCTGGTTCCGGAAGAAAGAAAGCCACAAGGTAACGTGGTACAGCAGTGATTTAACAAAGGAATCTTTGGTAGATTACATGCTGTACGACTGGGAAATGAAGAGAAGTGTCAGAGATATAAAGGTAATACCATCAGAGGCCTTAGATAGCGACCACAGAATACTTGTAATGAACCTGGGAGTTGTTAAGGATAGCAAGAGGACAGAGTACCAGGAAAGGAGAATCAAAGTATGGAAACTCAAGGAAAAGGAAGTCAAGGAAGAATTCCAGAAGATAATAAGGGAAAGGATGCCAACAGACAATCCTAAAACAGGGGAAGAGGAATGGAAGCAATTCAAAAACACAATGGTGGAAGCTGCAGTGGCAGTATGTGGAAGAACAAGCAACAGAAAGGGGTGTAAAGAGACACCATGGTGGAATGAGAGAGTAAAAGAAGCTGTGGGAAGGAAGAACAAGGCTTTCAGAGTGTGGTTCCAGGAAAGAACTGATCTGGCAAGGGAAGATTATAAGATAAAGAAGAAAGAAGCAAACAAGATTGTCGCAGAGGAGAGGAAGAAGTGGATGGTAAAGTGGACAGAGATGATGGAGGAAGACAGCAGAGGAAATAAGAAAGTACTTTATGGGATGGTCAAAAGTAAGAGAAGAGGTATGTGAGAGGATGAGGTAATGATGGACAAAAACGGAAATGAGGTACACAACAAAGAGACACTCAAGACAGTGTGGAAAGAGTACTTTGAGGATTTGCTGAATCCAAATGGTCATAGGGAGGAAGGCAATGTATTGGAAGATGGAGAAGACAACACAAGAATGGAAAAGGACCTGACTTGGAGAGAACTGGAAATGGCTATAGACAAGATGAAAGGAGGAAGGGCACCAGGTGTGGATGAAGTGAGTGTTGAAATGGTGAAGGCAGCAGGGGAGGTTGGGAAACAGTGGCTGTACCGTGTGATGAGGGTGATATGGAAGGAGAAAAAGACCCCAGAAGATTGGAAGAAAGGATTAATTGTCCCAATATTTAAGAAAGGAAGCAGAAAGGACTGCAGAAATTACAGGGGAGTCACACTCATACCTCACTGTGCAAAGATATATGAAAAGATATTAGAAAGTAGAATACGAGCCAAAGTGGAGAGAAAATTGAGAGAGGAACAGTATGGATTCAGACCTGGGAGATCAACCGTGGATCTCATATTTTCAGTGAGACAGCTCCAGGAACACCACTACGAATTTGGAGAGGATCTGTTGATGGCTTTCCTGGACATCGAAAAGGCCTATGATAGTGTGTGTAGGGAGAAGGTTTGGAAAGCAATGGAAAACATGGGAGTGGAAAAAGAGACTGTAGGCAGAGTGAAGGAGATGTATTGTGGAAGTGTGAGTTGTGTGAAAGTTGGAGGGGAAAGAACAGACTGGTTCAGACAAATGAGTGGCCTGAAACAGGGTAGTGCGCTGTCACCCCTTCTCTTTATTGTGGTTATGGACGAGGTAATGACACGGATAGCAGGAAAGATAGGAGAAGATAAGATGAAAGCAATGGTGTTTGCAGATGATCTCATGGTCTGGGGAAACAAGGAGGAGAAAATTCAGGAGCAACTGAAGGCTTGGGAAGAAACAGTGGGAGAGTACGGATGGAAGTTCCACATCAGTAAATGTGAGATCCTGTTAACGACCAGGAAAAAGGACAGACCAATGAGTGGGATAACACTTGGAGGTGGACAGCTGAAGAAGGTGGAAAGTCTCAAGTACTTGGGAAGTATAGTGGAGGAAAAAGGGAGAAATGACAAAGAGATTACGGAAGGTGGCAGACAGGCAGAAGCATTTCTGAGAAGCATTAGGAGCTTAGTCTGGAATAAAGATGTCCCACAAAAAAGCAAGGAAGTGTTATACAGAAGCTACTATATCCCGATACTGACCTATGCTTCAGAAACATGGACAATGAAGAAAAGACACATAAGCAGAATACAGGCAGGTGAAATGAAGTTCCTGCGAAGTAGGATCGGAGTAACAAGAAGAGACAGGGTGAGGAATGAAAAGGTGAGGGAAATGGTGAAAGAGGAGCCCTTGCAAGGTAGGATTGAGACATCAAGACTGAGGTGGTATGGACACTTAAAGAGAATGGATGAGAAGAAGATTCCCAAGAGGATACATGAGATGCAGATGCAGAAGAAACGACCAAGGGGAAGACCAAGAGGTAGATGGCTGAAAGGAGTGGAGGAATGTGTCAAGAAGAGAGGCGAGGACTGGACCAGAGTGACAGCGGAGAGGTGGTGGGAAGAAAGAACTAAGTGGCGAGGCTTATGTTCCAAACAGACCCAGCCTGGGACTGGAAACTGTACAAGATGATGATGATGACATTTGTATATGTACGAGGCACGTTTTTTAAGTAAGTACCGTTGTGATATTAAGCCGTTGTAGCGCTGGGGTCAGCACTCCGTGCAGGCGTGCTGTGTACCTGCATCTATAGGCAAGGCTGAGATGCCATTACGGCTACAGTCGTCCATGCGTACGTGTGTTCACAAACTTTTGAAATGGCATCGCCGATCGAGAATCCCGCCGACTGATTAATCATTGTAGAAAAGAGAAAAATCTCCCCTGTAAGATTTGCTGGCATTTGGCCACCACTGATGAGGAGATCTCCTGATCACATACGCAATTTGCCTGATAGTGGTGGCCAAATAGCATTATATCTTACAGGGAAGTTTTCTCTCTTTTCTACGATGATTAATCAGTCGGCGGGACTTTCGATTGGCGATGCCATTTCAAAAGCTTGTCAACACACGTACACATGGGCAACTGTTGCCTTGCCAATAGATGCAGGTACACAGCGCGCCTGCACGGAATGCCGACCACAGCGCTGCAACGGCGTAGTATCACAACGGTACTTACTTGCCTCGTACATACTGTTACCTGTATTTTATTGTCATTAAGGACTTGGTTGACAACTGTCTTCGAATACACGGAAGCGGTATGAATGGGAGCGTACAGTTATTTTTGGGTAGTGGCTCGGGCAGGGTTGATTGGCAAAAGATTTATGCGCGCAAGGGAAAATTTCATCTTGAAAATTAATATATATCTGTAGACTTTTCAAGAAATGCAAGATATATCCTATTCTACTGAGACAATTTGGAAGATTTTGGTACAAACCGCAACCTCTAAATCCCTCTGGTTTAAGAGCTTGAGTTTTTATATACATTTTATATATTTTTATATTCCATTAATTCAGACACTGACGTGTGGGCTGGAATGGGGTGCACTTAGCCTTGTGAGGATAATTGAGTAGCTGTCTGACATTGAGGCAGCACCCCAGTCACGGAAACAAAGATTAACGGCCGAAGGGTTCCGATTCGCTGACCATACGTCACCCTGCAATCTGTAGGTCGAATGGCTGGGCAGCAGTTGCTTCATAGGCCAGGGCTCTTCATGGGCTTTCGAAACCTGGCGCAGTCAGCTGGCATTTGAGGGTGCGCAAATGCGAGGGAGCCGTGTCAGTAGATTTACTGGCACGTTAAAGATCCCCTTCGAGGCAAAATTCCGGCACCCCGGCGTCTCTAAAAGCCAGTGTAGTTAAAAGGGACGTAAAACCAATAACATTATTATTATTCATGGGCTGTGGTTCCACAGGGTATGTTTTTTAATTATCGTCAGCAAAAATTCAGGAATTGGGAGGAGTCAAACTGCTACCGCATCTAGCATACAGCCCTGATCTTGTGCCTTCAGATTACCATCTTTTTCAATCCATGGCCCATTTCTTGCATGGAAGACATTTCGAAAACAATGAGGCTGTGGAAGTGGGTCTCGCCGAATTCTTCACATCAAAACCCCGAGAGTGGAACCGTCACGGGATAAGAAACCTCGCTGAAAGTTGGCTCAAGACCATAGAATCTGATGGTCTCTACTTTGAAGAATAGTATAATTTCTTGTCAGAAAACTTTCCAAATAAAATTTTCTTTAAAAAACGACATTTTCATTTAATTTTATTCAGCCATTGAATCATATACTGTACAATGTACAATGATATAGGAGACGTCAATTTACAATTTATACTAGTGAAATGAAATGAAAATCCACAGCCTGCTTCCAGTCTCCGACTGGGTCAGGAATGGAATGAATGAAGCCCCCATCTAGCGGCGAGGATATGAACTGTGCTGGCTGCCGAGGCCTGACGCACTCCTCTGGGGCAATGATTAAATGAATGACAGATGAAATGAAATGATAGTGGAGAGTGTTGCTGGAATGGAATTTTGACAGGGAAAACCGGAGTACCCGGAGAAAAACCTGTCTGCCTCCGTTTTGTCCAGCACAGATCTCACATGGAGTGACCGGGATTTGAACCACGGACCCAGCGGTGAGAGGCCGGCGTGCTGCCGCCTAAGCCACGGAGGCTTCCACAATTTATACTAATACTAATTAATAATACAGTATATACACACAAATATAACATTACATCATTAACATCTACTGTATATGAATACATATTATGAAATTACCGATACTCGAAAAACTCTTAACTGAGTAGAAGCAGTGCTCCAGCAAGAACTCTTTAGCCTTTCTTTTGAAGCTTGGGTAGTTTGCTGTGTATTTAATGTAATTTGGCAAACAATTATATAGGCTAATGTTATAGCTGCATGAAATAACACAATTTGTACACAGCGTTGTATTTACAGCGTGTACATGAAGATTATTCTTTTGTCTAGTCTGGTAGTTATTTATATTTGAATTCATCTCAAAGATATCCTTATTTACTAACCTTTGCTTGAAAAATAAAAGAAGTTCAAAAATGTAAATACATGGCAAAGGTAAAATTTTAAGTTGTTTAAACAGAGGCTTATATGTAAGCAATCTAGTAGTTCCTTTCATCGTTCTAACTATCCGTTTCTGGATAATAAAGATTTGTTGGGCAGCAGGTGAATTTCCCCAAAATATGATTTCATATTTCATAAGTGAATACCAATAAGCAAAATTAAGTACTAAGAACAGTTCTCCAGCTATTAGATTGTCTTAATACTTTTAATGCATATGGTAACAACTTGAGCTTAGTTTCTTGGCAAGATTAGTTATAAGAGAGTTCCAATTTAGGTCATCCTGCAAGCAACGGCCCAAGAATTTAGTAGAAGAGACGTTACCAATTTTAAAGTCATTTAAGATTAAGGAGGGGGTATTAATACTTTTATTCTGAGATGTGTGAAAATTAAGAGACACTGTTTCACTAGTGTTGATAAGGAATCCATTATTGTTGAACCATAAGGACAGCTGACATGTTACTTCCTCCACTGAATTTTTGAAGTTCAATGTCATTTTCATCCATCATTAAAACACTTGCATCATCTAAAAATAATACATTTTAAATGCAGGTATCTGAGATGGCAAGTCATTTACGTCGAGAAGAAAAAGTTGTGGCCCTAGAACGGACCCCTGAGGAATGCCATACTTCAAAAACATAGGCTCAGAGTACCGGTTGCAATATTTAAATATATTTGTTTTATTTTCTAAACTTTTTTTTGTTACTTAAGGGCCATCCCCTGTATTTATATTTCAACAACTCTCCTGCATCCAGGGTCATTTTGAGCCCCTAACTTCTTTAGCAGCTCAATATGTAAATTAATCTAATTTCATTAGTGTATGATTTGACATTGAACCTTGTGTAAGAGTAGTATGCTTACCTCTTACCAACTGTAAGGCACCGGGATTGATTTTCAGCTCTGTCAGATATTTAAAATCTGACGCGAGGGCTGGAATTGGGTGCACTTAGCCTTATGAGGACAATAGAACAGCTGCTTGATATGAGAAATATGATATAAGGTCTAAAAACAATGTAATATGACTGAAGGTGGTGTAGCACTGGCCATGCATCCTCCAGAATTCGTAGACTATGAACTGGGTGGCAGTCATCCTTGGGTAAGCGCAGTCCTCTGAGGCCCAATCGTGGGGTTAGTTTTCAGTTTTATTTTGTAATGGATTTAACACAACAAATTGCTTAAAAATCTGATTTTTTTTCTGCAGGTTTTTGTTCATGCGACAATACACTGGCACTTGTTTACCACTCTTGCCACACTCAAGAGGCGAGTGCTACCTATTTTGATTTGCATGCTCCTGAAGACCATTTATGCTCTCTTCTGGTATGTGCTTCCAGCTTACACACAATCATGTCCAGAAGTGTTCTGAGGTTCTCAGAATAACCTTGGCAAATATTTCTCACCACAACAGTCCAAACATGCTCGGAGGCATTGAGATCAGCACAGCATGCTGGCCAAACTAGTGCTTGAATTCCCACTTCACGTATGTACTGGGTCACAACCTGGTCCATATATTATTATTATTGATTAAATCGCTACAAATATACACATTTTACAAAATTCAGAAAAACTGTACACATTTTACGAGGATTGGGGCAAAAGTCATGGCAACTATTTCTTTAATTTTTTTTTTTCATGAAGATACCAATCCGGTTGGAAAATGTGACATATACAGACGAAAGGACAAGGTGCTAACTACATGTGTGGACAATGAATACCACTGAAATATCGTAACACACTCATTTAATTTATTACGGTAGTATACAGGGCAATATCGCCATCACGGTGCAAAAGAATGACAACACGGTACACATACAGTTGACATGAAAAACCTGGGCTTAAATACCCTCAAAGTAGTCCCCTGCTACTGTCACCCTACGCTGCCAACGATGTGGGAGGCGCTGAATACCATCTGCCTCAGCATTCGCCGCACCATGTGTGAATCGAGTCACCTTTTGGCGCACAGCATTAGCAATGTCCTCTCGTGTTGCGAACCGCCAACCACATAGTGGTTCCTTAATCTTTCAAATGGGATCAAAGTCACAGGGCAAAATGTCGGGAGAGTACGTTGGGTGCTCCAATTCTTCCCATCCCCAACGTCGCAGTAGCTGCCCTACACACCCTGCTTTATGTGTTCAGGCATTGTCGTGCAGGAATATTGCACTGTCCACAAGAACCGGACACGTTTCTCCCAAACGCCACGTTGTACCTGTCGCACCAGGAAATCCCTGTACTGTGCGGTCACTGTTCTGCCATGCGGAACGTGACGTCATACGCGACGATCACCATCAATTTGACTGGGGGAGGATTCTGACGGAACTTCTGCCTCCTTGGTGATCCAGCATGTCATCACTCCGCAGACTGACGTTTCAGTTCTGGTTCGTATACCCTGGCCTAAAATTCATCGATGGCGATTATTCGTGACAAGAATTGATCGCCATCCTGTTGCCAACATGCAAGGTGGTCGGAGCATATTGCATGCGATACCCACCGCGAAGCGATTTTGTGTCGTTGCAGCTCATTACGCAATATTCTGTGGACGGTGTGTTTCTCGATGCCACTTGCCCTCTCTAACTCCAGTAGCGTCCATCGTCTGTCTTCATCCAGGAGCTGCTCGATGACGGCACGTGCCACGTCGGTCTGCACACTGACAGGTCATCCCAAACATTGCTTGAAATGCCATGTCCTGTGGTTCGGATTCCACGTAAAAAGGAGGTCCCGTGGCTCATAATCACAAGATTCACGGTCACGTAAAACTACAATCTTCCTTCCTTCCTTCCAAACATTGCTCATCACTGGTTGACACACGTCCTTGCTGAAACTTTCCTACCCACCGTGCTACTGTACAGTATGGTAGGGCATTATTCCCAAGGGCTTCAACTAATTCACTGTGAAATTCCATCGCATTTCTCTCTCGGAGAACGGCTATTTTGATGTAATCGCGCTGCTCAACACGAGTTACTTTCATCTCGCACGACACTCACCAACTGACTGATTTCACAGCCCTCGCTGCGCTACTGCCAGCTATCACAGAGCCATCTGTCGTTCTGCGTACACACGATGCCTGCAGAACTTCCACACGACACATATACGTTTGTGATCCGTTCACATATCTACAAGACAAAAAATAGTTGCCATGACTTTTGCCCCAACCCCCGTATGAATTTCCTTACACTTCCTACTCATTGTTTAACCTGTAAATTTAAAATTATTAAATTATATTGTTACAATATGATAAAGACAGGTCAAAATAGGATATCAAATTCATACAGAGCAGGAAGAGATATCACATATGCCACTAAAAGGTGCAACTTTGTGTGTGGCATGCATATCATTGATTACTATTTCTAAAAATTGTACAATGGCTTAGTCAGAGAGCTGGCAATGGGAGACATCTTCAATGACAAGATAGTGAAAAGGAGATTTGCTTCTCTAGAAAACCATCCACTGATTGAACTGGCAACATCAGGAAGTGAATCTTCCCCTCAGTCGTCAGAAGAGCTCAGAAGTTCATGTAATATAAAATGCCAAATATGCATGCATTTTTGCAATAAAAATGATGAGATAGGACTCCTCCGAGGGACTTTATAGGACCTAAAAGTAGGATGTTTTCTTTTTCAGGAGGGTTATTTAGTTTGTGAATTAAGCTTAGCACCCCCAGCACCACACAAAAGAGTAGGTTAAGGTCCCTTTTTGTTAGTTTCATGAGTTTAGGTCTAAATCTGTTTGATCAACTAATGTTTTTTTCTGATGTTTTTTAATAAATGCTGATGGAATGTCATTTTTTATTTTAAACTGGTGGTCTGATTTGTTTTTTCCTTTGTGTTTATGGTAGCATGCATTCTGAACCAAGGCCTTAATAACCTTCCGATTTCACCTCGAAGATCCCACATGATATAACCGGGAATCGAACCTAGTCTACCTGGATGGGAGGCAAGCAATTTGATCGATGTGCCATCACACCCCTATAATGTAACTGATTAATAGCAAGTCAGGAGCAATAATGGATTGCAGTGGAACCACAATCAATAATGAAATGATGATGATGATAATAATAATAATAATAATAATGTGATATGATGTGGTCTCCAAATAGGTCTGGTGCATGTCTTTCGAGTTAGTAACCGGAGCAACCCGCGTGTTGTGACGAGGATGACATTACGAAGTCAAGGAATTTGACCATTGGAGATTAAAATCCCCATGGTCCGGCCGAGAATCGAACCTTGGACCCTTCAGGGCAATGCCTAGGATGCTAACCACTTAGCCACTGGGCCCACCATAACAATAATACTGCAATAGTAGTAGTAATAATAATAATAATACAGCATAGTACCTTTCGGACTTATTATTTGCTATGAGGAAATGTAGCTAAACCTACAAGCAAATGATGTCTGTCTAGATTATAAAAACTCTGCCGGCAGATTCCTTATGGTTATGAGCTTACGGCTGTTGGTTCTACGTCGCGAGTCTACCTGTGTCATCATCATCAGTTTATCTGCCTGATGGCAGGTTTCCTCATTGTCGGTCTCTCCACCTTAACCGGTCTTCAGCAGCACGTTTCATCAGCTCATATGATTTATCAATCATGATGAAACCTTCTTCTTCCTCTTCGGATTTTCCCTTGGACTGTCCATTCTCATGCACTTTTCACCAAACCATCTCCCCTTATGCAGTGTCCAATCCAATTCATTTTTCTTTTCCTTATCTTCTTTAGCATCATTCTTCCTTCTCCTACTTCCTTTAATACTTCCTCATTTCTCACTTCGTCCTTCCAACTTATTCTCTCCATTTTCCTCCATAGCCACATTTCAAAGGCCTCTATTCGTCTCTCGTCTTCTTTCCTAAGCATCCAAGTTTCCGCTCCATACATTGCTACACTCCAAACAAAACATTTCACTAATCTCTTCCTTAGGCTTACTTTCATTGCTCCACAAAATAATTTTATTTTCTTACTGAAGGCTTCTTTTGCTATTACAGTCCTTGTTTTAATTTCTTTAGTGCATATTATTTCTTGTGTAACCCAACTTCCTAGGTATTTAAAACTATCTACTTGTTCAATTTCATCTTCTAATTTTATTGTAATTTCTTCACCTTTTCCACCTATGACCATACATTTTGCAATACTTGCTAATAACACAGATTTATGTACAACACACAATGTGGATTCGAACAGCCAGCAGACATGTGCTTGCCTGGATACAAGGATGCAGCATTGAATCTCGGCATTGCAGGGTGCTTAAATGCAAGATAGTCTCACTGCATAGCCATGCTCATTTAATCGTGCACAGTGGCCGCAAGGGCAGCTGCAATAAGTCCGGAGATCGCAGGTTCGAATCCCGGCGCGACAGCTGCTATACAGAGTGTGGTTCAATCTACACTCCCTCCAGGCAAATATCTAATACATCCCTGTCTCTAATTCAGTTACAAACATTGCTACAGTTATTACATAAATACAGGTATCAGACAGAGTTCAACGCACACACAACTACATGGGGGTGATGACCAAAAACCCTAAAATGAATTACGTAACAACTAAATATCTGCATGAGTAATTTACAGACACATTATAAAAACACTCTTGGAAAAGTTATGGCACTGCAGTTGATGTTAAGAACCATTACATTTAAAAAGTGCTTACCAATGATGATGATTATTATTACAGTGCCTTTGGAAAGAGGAAAACCAAGAAGTTCTTTTTAAGATCTAGAATGAGCTCCTTAGTTGGCAAAAATTTAATCAATTTATATTCCCCTTTTGACCACCCTTTTTCTGTTTTTTATACTACAAATCACAAATAATAGAAGTTTTATAAGGATGAATTTATATTTCTTACTATATACTATAAAGATCATGGTTTCTGCCAGCTGCACTACTTTAACAATCTGTCAGGAAAACCCTTTTTCTGTTGTTATTGTTGTTGGTTGCTTTAGGGGCTTGGATATAGTGGTACTCGGTCCCATGTGCGTGGATGTGTGTAGAATTTGCCTGATGACTTACGCTATTATAAGTCTGTGGTAGTGGGTGTATTTGTAATCGAGGACAGTAGGGCCTATTGGGAAGGAGGTGGCCCTGTGGCCTTACATTAGGCACCATCCAGGTATTTTACTTGAGTAGAAGTGAGAAACAACGTAAAACAACTGCTATGATGGGAATCAAACCCACCTCTTCTCCATTTTGCTTCATGAGGTTAAGTATACTCCGTTCCAACCCTAAAGCCAGAATTAAATTTCTCAGCAAAGCCGAGATTCGAACCTTTGGACCAGAGTCAGAGCATCAAATTAGCTCAAGAAATTTACCGATTTATCATCCACAGTACCACGAAGGGGTAGCCTACTATTCATTTAGGAATGCGTTTGCCAAATGCCATTTTCACTGTTTCAGTGAATCTATTTCGTTTAAGGAAAACAAACAAAAACCACCCGTTCTTCTGAAGGTAACATCGCCAGCTTAATCCCAAACAACATTGGTTACAATTCTTGGAATATTGGGACACACTTCCAACTAACCATTCACGTCCATTGTCAACAGCACGCGCAAGGCCAAGGACGTGCATTCACCTGCTGGTTTACCCTTACTCAAGCCTTGGTGAATAATAGCACAATGCAAACAATAACATCATAAACCAAGAAATGTGCAACCATTCTCAGCCCATTTCCTAACTGTACGTTATAAGCTAAACATAACTTAGTATAGCCTATTACCGTTTGTGATTTTAACACCAACATGTTGTGTAGAAGTGTGATGAGTGATTTAATATTAAAATTTCTTCTTAAGTTCTCGTAAGCGTTGGCGTTCAAAACACAGGATTGTTGGTTCGATCCAGGCTTAGCCCGACGGCATTTAAGGGTGTGTAAACGTGAAGGTCTTGTGTCGGTAGATTTAGATAGACCGCCTCTAGAGAAAAATCCCTGCACTCCTGCGTCACTATGCCCACAGCAATTTAAAGAGATGTTAGAGCCATATTATTATCATTAATTTCATCATCATCAACTTAAGGCCATTGCAGTCTCCATGGCAATCACAAATCCTAATTTCATGCACGCTCCTACCACAATAACACAGATTGTTAAACAAATAACTCACACAATCAAGTGCACGATTGTGACGCCCATGATATCACACAAGTCTCAAAGTAATAATAATGAACCCTTATCGAAGGCTCATGTCGACACTAGTGACCCCGCGTTATTACCATTTCCTGCCAGTTACAGTCCAACAGCTGAGACAGGCACACAAATAAATTACACAAGGGTATTGTCGTTGATGCCTTCAACTACGAAGAATAGCTTCTGTAATGACACCTCTTCGATAGAAGATATTAAGCTTGTTCACCGAAATCGAAACATAAATAAATAGGCTGTCCGACAATACCGTAGACATAAATAGAGATTTTAACAAAGAAACAGACGTCAAAATACGTAAATTATACCAAATATTTTAAATTCCAACCAGTTATATTGGGAACGAAGATTTGAAGAAACAATTACAGAAATTTTAATATATGACCACAAGGTCTCAAGAAAGAAGATTAACTGACCCTCAATATTTTATTAGTTAATAAGAGGGCCTTAGGATTTTATATAGAAAGTTTTTACTGTATAATTGATAAATGCTGAAGAAGGGCTGACAAAGAAGGCCCAAAACATGTCCAAATGAAATAAAATGTATTGACTAGGTAGACAGAACAAACACATTGTTTTATGGTATTTGTGTTGTGTATGTTAACAATTCTTAATGTAAGTTTACAAGTGTATCCCTAGAACATCAAGAAACTACAACTAGAATACCGGTACTCACCATTATCATATTTCCTTTAACATCCAGGGGCTTATTTAAATCATCAAGTCGTACAGAGCTTCCAAAATCAGCTAATTTACATGTATCACTTCTCATACAGAACAGAATGTTCGTTGGTTTTACATCAAGGTGTAGAATATCATTAGCATGGCAATACTCCAAAGCATAAGCTACATGCAAGGAATACCTAAAAGCAATAGAGCATTTACATGTACGGTAACTCAACCAACAAGTCTCTTCAGTCCACTACGTAAGTATTTTACAAAATTTTGCAAAAACAATTCAATTGCGGTTTAATCCAAACCTCTTCAAGTAGCACTCATTGAATGAGGGTGCCCTCAGCCAGCTCAGCGCTCGGTTCTGAGTAGTCCCCACCACTCACAGCCATTCTCTCTTTTGCTTACCACTCCATGATACAACATATCACACTTCAATGTAAGAAATTTTGTGACTCGCAAACTACGTAGGTCGTGAGTATACACTATAATAATGATTTAACTTGTTAAAAATTGTGTCAAAATCAAGAAGATTGAAATTTACTTTTGATTTCGGGAGATAGTTAAAAAGCATTTCTTGAAAATTATCCTTGTTAAATTTTAGTTAAAGTTTAAAGGTCAATTTCTTTGAGTTCAAATGTATGGTATGTTCATCAAGGAATTTTTACAGTGAAAATTATTCCGAGATACCTGATGTGAAACGTTACTTTAGACGTATTAGAAGATAATGACACAAGTTCTTTCTTCTTTCACAACTTTAAATGCAATACGCCACTAAGCTCAAGCATATAAATATAATTTACCGTTGTCTTGTGTGTGTGTCAGTCACAGTAGCGTAGCGTGAGGAAAATAATTGGGTAAACACAAGTAAAAAAAAAACTGCAGTAACACATTTTAAAGAAAATGTTTAAAGTTTTAACTTAAATCTTACATACTACCTATTCTCTTGGTCCCATGTAAAAGAACTATGTTTAATGGATGAGCGTAACAATGTACAAATAATGCCATGGGACAATGCTGTCTGATAATTGCTTGAAGACCATTGTTGCTACCCAACATGACAGTAGCTTCAGCATAAGTCTAGTTAGTTAGGTATTGAGGTTTTAAGGGGTGGACTATTTTCTTATCTATTTTATATTCTTCCAGATCGAAAATTATGTGTGTATTGCCAAACCCTGTGCACTTATATCTAATGATACATCGAAGAAACCTACAAATATTTCTCAACTCTCGAGTTATAGACATATCGCACAATTATTACACTTAATTAAGAGCTTTGAAGGACACGTCAGTAGTCTCATCTGCCTGAATGGCCACAAATTCACATGACGAAAGCTCTTCAGCAATCCTTTCCCTTACTGCATTAGTGACAGATTGCAATAAATTATTTTGGATGTCTGGAGACGTACCTTCAAAAATAGAGCTGCCTTCTTTCATAAATGATTCTTCTTTTGCCAGCAAATCGAGGGTTTCTAAATAATTGCCCTTATTAAGAGATTCGTGGTCATCTCTGTGGCCTCTAAAGGCAAGTTCTTGCCGCCCGAGATGGCACACCATCTATTAGGCGACCCACTATTTGCCTATTTCGAGTTACATTTTCAGTATATTTCACAGCTGCTAATCGCGTTGTTTCCACTAAACAATGCTCAATTCTATTTCTTGCTAGCATGTGAAACATCTCTGCATTATTAATATGTTTCCTGGTCCCTGAATGTTTTCAAGTTTTGCCTCAATTTTTTTTATTGTTGTGATACCCGTACAGATCCATGATTCTTCGCCCCCAAATATCAAACAGGAATAACAATGAAGTGACTTTGTGTGCCTTTTTTTTGTCATGTTATCTCCTGAGAGGCCGAGTGCAGGTATTTCTAGTCGATGCCCGTGGGCGACCTTGCATGCCGGGATGAGAGATGGAATGGTTAAAGATGGATGAAACTGGGCAAGGATGTGGAAGGAAGCGGCCGTGGCCTGTCAGAAGGTACCGTTCCAGCATTTGCCTAGTGTTGAAAATGGGGGAAACCACGAAAAACCATTTCAAGGACGGACGACGGTGGGGCTCGAACCCACGCATCTACCGAGTCATCAAATTCGTGGTCATCTCTGTGGCCTCTAAAGGCAAGTTCTTGCCGCCCAAGATGGCACACCATCTATTAGGCGACCCACTATTCGCCTATTTCGAGTTACATTTTCACTATATTTCACAGCTGCTAATTGCGTTGTTTCCACTAAACAATGCTCAATTCTGTCGGTACCACTGTCGATACTTTGTGTGCTGAGAACCACATAACCATCTATATTTCGAATGGCAACTACTTTTAAATTTTCTTGCAACTTGGCCATCTTTTTGGGACAAATCCAAGTGAGGGCGATTTATTTTAGATTTTAGTTTCAACTTTTGTTCAAATGGTAATAATGATAGTGATACTATGAAGAAATCTTACAGAATCAAAAGTTACACTGTTCATGTCAACTAATAGCTCATCACTTTCCATGGTTAAAATAACTAGAAACTAAGGCACGGTAAATACAGAATCACGAAATGTTCACCACATCGCCAAAGAGAAGACATGTCAAGTCAAGTTCTTGGGCAGTATCATCCCCTAGCGCACGAAGCGCGACCAAGCGCCCATGGGATGGTGTCAGGGACTAGTGCTCCTAGAGGTGCTCCTTTTACCCTTTTGTGAATAATAAATATATAAATAAATGAATGAATGAATTGGTTGAAAATAAACTCTATCGCCTCGTTAGATATGAAGGAGATAGAGCTTGTGATTTTAAGTAGGTTGAAATTTATAAGTTGGTTGATTTAGATAAATATATTTTTCAGTATTTTGAAACTTGAAATGACGCCTAATTTACCTGTTGAGCTGCGAATGCTGACTTTGGGTCTGCTGCTAGGGCTGATGACCATCAGATTCACAGCGGCAATAGATGATATTTGTTCGTTCGCTCATCAGGCTTGGTGCAGCAGCTTCAGTTGGTAGTCATCATCATCATCATTATCTTGCACAGTTTCCAGCCACTGGCCGGGTCTGTTTGGAACACAAGCCTCTCCAACGTCTTCTGTCTTCCCACCATCTCTCAGCCTCCACCCTTGTCCAGCCTTCTCCTCTCTTCTTCACGCTTTCTTCCACCCCCTTCACCCACCTGTCTCTCGGTCTTCCTCTCAGTCTCTTTCCTTCCCACTTCATCTCGTGTACTCTCCTGGGTATCCTCTTCTCCTCCATTCGTTTTACATGTCCATACCATCTAAGTCTAGATTTCTCTATACCATCCTGTAATGGTTCCTCCTTCATTAATTCTCTGGTCCTCTCATTTCTTATTCTGTCCATCTTTGTAGCTCCAATACTGCTTCTCAAGAATAATAATAATAATAATAATAAAAGTGGTAGTTGAAAATGGTTTGAAATTGTAGTTAATTAGTTATATGAAGTGAGAAAGGCCTCAAGTAGGCTGGTTTTGGAAGTATGAAAATTTATAGACCTTGAGTAGGTTTTGAAATTAATAATAACTAGTTGAAACCCGTCAAAACATGACGGACAATGGAAAAAAATTACTGAAGAAGCTTCTTATATAAGTTACATTCTTTGTACGATTACTTTTTAGCACTATTGCAACTTTAAGGGCGTCAAAAGATAGCACTCTCAACATTGCAACATAATGCTGGTCATGACTGAAAATGTGATGAGGTAAATAGCCCAATAAGTTCCAGAGTTTCTCCTTGGGCTTGATTGATTGTGATAAAGTAGGCCGAGCGAATAGGACATTGTTGCCTATTAAAAGAAAATGTACTGTACCTGCAAGTGTTTTATCGGAAGGTGTTAAATCAAGTCGTAGAATTTGCGCTCTCTGCCTAATATTACTGCACCTATTATATCCGAATCCAAGCAATTTCTTACATATTTCTTACATTTAATATATTTCCATATGTGAGTCCTTGGGAAACGTTCAGATTTCTAAGGAGCATAACTATGGCTCAAACGTTCGGAGTATGTGGAGGCGAATCACTTAATTCCAAGGAATTGAAGAATTCTATAATAGGGAAATGAAGTAGCTGGCTTTCATCTTCAGTATCCAATCTGTTAATGCTGATGTATGTGTTTGAACTACTGGATATAAATTCAATGACATTTAAATTAATATTACATTGTTGCAGCTTGGCAAATATTTTATATTCCAGCAGATCAATTTTACCATCACAACAGTAAAGGCCAAAGTAACCACGCGTAGATTTTACGCAAGAGAAATACAATGTAGAACAATATTTACATTGGATCGTCAAAGACCTTACACTGTACTGCATAATATCTGGAATTGTTTCTGAAATGGCCTATTTATATTGGATTTTAAATGTGGCTTCGTATTATTCGTTAACATTATAGTGTCCTGCAATAACGGAGCCGCTAAATATTAAATGGCAAATAATACTTCCATTTTCCGAAATCAACTGCGTAGTTAGACTCAGTACTCTAAACAAATAATCATTAAACAATTGTCTTATACAATGACGTTCAACATGACCGTCCAGAGACTTTCATACTCAAGTTGGTTGGTGAGGAGAAAGCGATGAGAATGATCGCTTAAAATAAATTCCTTATAATTGTTCCTGCCAGCGAAATTTTTTGCAATAGCATGAAAACGCAGATCAGAAGGACGTTCTTCATTTTGATATAAACAGTACAAAACTGCTCTAAATAAGCAATTTCCATCACCTGTTATAGGTTATGGCAGTACATTTTGCAGGGGAACACAGAATCACTTCGCCCTACTGGAATGAGCAGAGGCCTATACTCAATACTCACTTCGGCAGTCACCCTAATGGAGGCAGTTCTAGAATTCTATGTCCCGTGCATGTCAAAAATCGTATTAACACATGGAAGCCCACCCATTCTTGGCTATCGCCTCGGAGACCCGGGTTACATTTCCTGCTCTGCCAAGAAATTTCATTCTGGTCTGAGGGCAAAAACGGGGCACATTCAGTCTCTTGAGGTATAACTAAGAAGAGGAAGGTTTGATTCCCACCTCGACAATCTTGGATGTGGTTTTCCCTGGTTTCCCACTTCCACTAAAGGCAAATACCGGGATGGTTCCTAACTTAAGGCCACGGCCATCTCCTTGCCATTTCCCACCTTAATTACAAATACACACATTAATGCAGCCATCACAATAACACAGGTTATCAGAGAAAATTTTACACATACACACCAAAGTACACGGGGCTGAGTGACCACGATGTCGGAGCCCTTCAAACGAATTATGTTTGCCAAGTGTCTCTCATGGCGAAAGCAATATTGTGGACACGCGCGAGTGCCTGGAAAACTACTTTTTTCTTTAATAATTTAAGAGTATATCGACGATGCATAATTATAACTTTTAGTCTAGGACGCTACCAACTTGGGAAGAAATTGCAATATTAAGGTACGTAAAAAACATAGCCTACACACTCAACTGTCAGTTAATGTTCTTCAACATTTCCCTTCTTAAATATTCCACGTCGCCTCCGTGGCGTAGCGGTCAGCATGGTTAGCTGCCGCCCCGGAGGTCCTGGGTTCGATTCCCGGCTCTGCCACGAAATTTGAAAAGTGGTACGAGGACTGGAACGGGGTCTACTCAGCCTCGGGTGGCCCGAATGAGTAGAGGAGGTTCGATTCCCCCTCAGCCATCCTCGAAGTGGTTTTCCGTGGTTTCCCACTTCGTCTTCGGGCAAATGCCGGGATGGTACCTTCTTCAAGGCCACGGCCACCTCCTTCCCTCTTCCTTGTCTATCCATCCCTTACCTTCCCTCATGAGGCTCCTGTTCGCTTTGCAGGTGAGGCCGCCTGGGCGAGGTGCCAATCCCACCTCACCAGTTGTATCCCTTCCGATTCGATGTTCCCAGCTCTAGGACACTGCCCGTAGAGGCGGTAGTGGTGAGTTCCCTCGCTGAGTCCGTGGGTTCCACCAACCTGGAGGGTAAACGACTAAAAAAAAATTTAAAAAAATAAAAAAAATATTCCACTCGTTTATAATTCTCATAAATAAATATCACGTGAAAACGCGCCATGTCTTGTATTTTAATTATATCGATGCAGTGGTGCTGCCATCTGTTGTCAGTTACTGAAACTATATAGGCGAGGTACTACCATCTGTTGTCAGTTACTGGAACTGATTGCAGATATTCAAACGGCGTATTGGGGTCAACAGTTAGCTCTTTTGATCACATGCTGTAATGCAATGGTAAAACGGAAATAAAATGTATTGAGAGGGAATGTAGAAATATGTATCTTGAACTGACATGAAACGTTACTAATACTCCTTGATAAAACAATATTTCAGTAGAAAGAAAACTGGCGTGAGGTGGGATCGAACCTGTGCTCCTTGGATCCACAGTCAGTACCCTTAACCATGATGATGATGATAATTGTTGTTTTAAGGGGCCTAACATCGAGGTTATCGGCCCCTAATGATCTGGGTGATAGCGAAAATGATAATGAAATGGAAACCAGAACAAAATTATCTGAGACGGAAAATACGTATATAAAAGAACTCAGATGGAAACAACTCACAATATGGTCT
Organism: Meconema thalassinum; assembly: GCA_946902985.2. Taxonomy (NCBI): domain Eukaryota; kingdom Metazoa; phylum Arthropoda; class Insecta; order Orthoptera; family Tettigoniidae; genus Meconema; species Meconema thalassinum. The sequence goes on along the minus strand of OX336389.2, from coordinate 241,255,891 downwards.
GAAAAAAGGGAATTTAGGACGAAAAGTAAAACACACACAAAACGTAGGCTAGATTCAAAATACGTACAAAGTGCAATGTAGCGTCGAAATACTTACAAAATGCAACTGAAATTCAAAATACTCACAAAATGCAAATGAGATCGAAATGACGTACAAAATGCAATTGAGGTTCAAAATACTTACAAAATGCAATTGAAATTGAAAATACACAATGCAATTCAGATTGAAATATCCCAGTTCCAATCCAAATTAATCACAAAGTGCAATTGAAATTCAAAATACTTACCAAATGCAATTGAAATTGAAAATGCTTACAAAATGTACGGTAGATTCAAACGACTCATGTGGATTGACAATACTTACAAAATGCAATTTAGATTGAAAATACTTGACAAAATGTAATTTAGATTCAAAATACCCACAAAATGCAATTAAGAATCAAAATATGCACAAAATGCCCACCAAACAAAATGCAATTTAGATTCAAAATTCGTGCGAAATGCGGTTTTGGTTGAAAATACTTACAAAATGCAATTGAAATTCAAAATTCTCACTAAAAGGCCCCGCCCCGCAACCTGCATTGAAAGACTTACCAAAAAGCAATTTAGATTGTCAATCTTTACAAAATGCAATTGAAGTTGAAAACAATCGCGAGATGTAATTTAGATCGAAAAAACTTACAAAATGCAACGTAGATTAAAAATGCCTTAAAAAAAATGGTAGAAGGGAATTTAGACACACGGTGAACCAAGTAACAAAAACAGTGCTGGAATCTTAAAGAGAAAAGTAAATTTGAGGAAAAGAGGAGTGGAGAGGAGAGGAGAGGAGAGGAGAGGGGAGGGGAGAGAGGAGAAGGTCCGCCCCAAAGGGAAGGGATAAAAGGGGAAAACGGACCCAGCTCAGGAATCCCTCGGGGGCGCCAACTCCCGAACTCACCAACCGTGAGCCCCTGAGGGTGTAGCATTGTCGACGGTGCACCAGAAGGGATGGGGCTACATGCACCTTGCCTCCTTAAGGGCCTTGAGCACAAGGCAGGAGGTAAAAGGAAAAGAAAAAGAAGGCTGACCCCTCACAGAAGGAGGGTGTCAGGAAAGATGAGACAAGGGCCAATTAAGGCAGGAAATGAAAGACTCCCTAGGCCTCGGATAACCTAATACCGTCGGGGTCGGAAGAGAACAAGAGTTGACCAAGGGAGGTCGACAGGAAAGAAGAAAGAGAGGAGCCCGGCACAAGTAAGTGGAAGCAATGCCGGACTCAGCTGGGGCCCCGTGGTCGCCAACCCACGCCCACAAGATGTGAGCCCCTGGGGGTGTACCCTTAACCAAATGGCTACTCGCGCACTCTCGTTCGGTAGCAGACGCAACCAATCACTAACTTCAAAACCTGCATCTGAAGAATATAATTCATTTCATTAACAAACAAACAAAACAAAACAATGTTGCACATTCGTATATGTTCATACTGTTATTATATTTTATTGACAGAACTTGGTTTATGTATGTTTTCAATTACATGGAAGCTTATTAAATAACTTACATCTTAATGGAGTTCTCACCGCCATTTTGTCATGAGCCAAGGCGGATTGTGCGCATGCGTGAGGGGCAAGAATTCTGCTATTTTCTATATTAATTTAAAAATATACTGTGACATATTTGTTTATTTTAGAGACACTCTGCAAATCTGCAGGCCAAGGGCTTTCGTTAGCGTGCTCTACGAAGTAAATCGGTTCTGTCGTTCTCTCAATCTCGCGGTAACAAAAATCGCCTTAGTGTTTTAAATATATAGATAATAGCCTCAGATGTGTATATTAATGGTTTAAGTATTTGTATGAAATGTGTAAATGGAAATTGCTGTGAATGGCTGTATTTGAACGTGTTGCCTCGGCGGGTAACTTTGCTGGGCTGTGATTGGTAGAAGACATGTCGACTATGTTCACGGCAGGCAGTGTGGAGAGGCATGGAGGGGATGGTGGCGCGTGCATGATCTTGCACGCTTTAATAAGAAGGCAAGGGAGACATCCTCAAGGTGTCTATCTGCCTCGTTGTTCGTACGCGGGATGCAAACGCTGAATCTTTTAAATCATGAAAATTACTATTATGGCTTAAGAACTTGGAAGAAAAACAACATCACAATAAATAATAATGTAACCTGTAATTTGTTACGTAAATTTGGATAGACAGTATCTACCTTGTCTATCCTGACGCTACGCTACTGGTCAGTCATAGCCTGGCGGTGGCAGCCCCCCCCCCTCAGATGGTTTTGCCGAAACATGACATGTATCGAAATATAAAATAGTATAATAGGTAAAAAATTGTTTTGTATTGAAATGTGGAGAATATATTCATAGATCCATCTCTTTGAGGCAGAGATGAAAAGAATGAGAACTATTAATTAAAGTGACAAGTGGAAAGGAAAGTTAAAAAAATGCAGGACCATTGTCTAGATCAACTATTCTATTCAACAGATAAACAGTACCGGGCTTCCAGCAGAAACAGTCTTTCCCTTGCTGCTCTTTGGGGTTAAACACCTGCCTAGTCTTGCTGTTCAGGGACTCTGTCATGTCTGTCATGCTCAGGGTAACTATATGGCTCACTTGCAGGATAACTGCCCAAGGCTGGCAAGCAAGCAGTTGAGCTGGCAAGCTATAGTTTGATCTATTGGAATTTTGTAGATGTGCAATGTATCTTTGAAGAAAGAAAAAATTGTGACCAAGTATTTGCAAATTAAAAAGCATTCTCATCAGCAACGACAGACAAACATCACTGCCACTGTTCATTTTGAAAACTAGTTTAGTTCCTTCACTCATCATCAGAGTGCTACAATACACGGGGCTAAATGACCACGATGTCCGAGCCCTCGAATGAAACAACAACACTCTCGTTAGCATAGAGTAAGTGGCACACAAGCTGTTCCAACTGTGAAGTGTTCTACTACTTTTATTTTTTCCCACATTACATAAAGCACTTTTCAAGTAAATGAGCACTTCTTGTAACCAAGGTTACTTAAGTATATTAATGACAGTTTTAACAACACTGGATTGAATTTCGGCCTGTCCGTAATGCTCTGAAAACATATTCAGTTAAGAAAATACAGCTTAATTTGACCATTAAAGCGATTAAAATGATCAACTGGCAACAGATCATCGACAATGAACTCCACACTCCAAGTAATGCAATACTAGAAAAATACACTTGTAGTTATACGTGGCTCTTAACCTCATGGAATCTGAACCACTAGACATGACGTTTCACCTTGAAAATCCCATTTGTATTAACTAGAAATCGAACCCAGTCTGCTGACAGACCCTATCTCTCATTACACAACCCTCTCCTATGCTCCACTCACTAGCACGTGGCCTGGCCAGTGTGACACGTGGTGGCATGTCACAAAGTTACTCTTTTCCAATCACCCTTTCCCACTGCAACGACTAAAGGCTCTTTTATATGCTCCTTCACATGAACTTTCCTAGGAACAATTCCAATTCCCAAAGGAAACAACTGACCTTGAAGTGTATGAGAGAGACTACAGTGGGTTGTGTACCGTTATGTACTGACAAGCAGCAAGCCAAGGCCTTGACCACAACCTTGTGGCATCTACATTACTAGCGGGGAGGGGGGGGGACATAACTTGCTGTTTTGCATCCCCCATGCATAATGAATATAACTGTGCATACTTCTACATCTCGCCTTGAAATTTTGCCCCTCTGCAATTAACTTCTCCATAAAAGTTTTCTTAGCTTCATTCTTGGTGTTATTCTTTTCTGAACAATTTTAAATTTGTTCCCTTCTTTACCATGCTACTTCCTATGCAAATAAATTCTTGCTAAAGGCAACAAATAAACTTCTATTATGTACTTGCCTTAGTGAATCAGTCTTCCTCTCTATCTTCCTCTTTCTAGCTTGATAAGTGGATAATTTGATGTGGATCATTAATTCCTAGCCCAACTCAATAGCAAATTTACTTACCTGAGTTTCTTTTCAATATCCCAGGGAAACAAAGAATCCTGTAAAAGTTTATGCAGGTTAATGCCAAAAATCCTTTCCATAAGAACCATGCCATAATGGTCTTCAATATAAACAACTTTTAAGATCTTCACTATGTTGGGATGAACTAATTTAGCAGCATTTTCTTCATTTATTAGGGACACAAGGTTCCTCTTCTTGGGCACAACCTTTGCAGCAACTATCTTACCTGCAACAACCAAGTGAGCTATATGCAAGTGTTTGCTCCCTCCTCTCTCAGCCTAGTCAAAATTAACTTTCTATTCAAAACATGGTGCATTAAACCACTTAAATAAAACAGGTTTTCAATCATTTAAGAAAAAAAATCATTTTTTTCAGACTCTGGATTAGCTGTTCTTTTGTGAGTGTTAGCAACTAATGTTTTTAAAGTGTTTCATAAGAAGCAGGAATTCCCCTATTGTTCCTGAGAACACATAACTGTATTAACTTACATGTAACGAGATGCTTTGACGGAAGTGGACTAGACTTGGTGATGATAGTTTTAAGATGCAGTCTCTTGCAAAGTTAACAGCACTCTACCTTATATTTAAGTGCCTGGATAACTAATTGCAATATTTTACTTATCATTATTTCAAAATATAACTTATTATTTAAATATTTCAGAATTATTCATGTATTATAGACGATGTTTTTGCTGATTTCTTCAGTACCAGTAAATAATTTTACTCTATCACCTGTAAAACCTATCACAGTGAAATATTGTGTAAATAAACATTACTATAATCATAATATTTCAGCATAGAATTCTACGACTTAGTTTCTTTAAATCATAAAGGGTGCACACATGATTTCAGAATTGAAACGTTGTGACTTAACATCGAAAGATGTGTCATAAACAAAATTGCATTAAATCACTAATATTATGCATGCGGTCTTAACAAAAGTGGGTAAAAATTGCTAATATTATGCAATAAATATTCTTACACATAATCTACTTGTGAAATTATCATAAATTATATATGGCACACACGTTAATTTTCAAAACTTAACCCCTAAATCAAGGTCAACTGAACTGATAGCATCAGAAGATGAAATGAACTTGTAACAATGACTGAAACATATTAAGTATACCAAAGTATCGTTAGAATTGTCACCTAAGTATCGTATTCATGAAATACAGACAGCATACCAATCAATTTCTAAAATACACATGTGTATCAGGCCTCTGCATAAAGCCGACCTTACCAGTGTTCACTGTGATGCATGCATTGTGTCCAAGATCCTTCTTTTCCTGTCCAATGATAGTTTGTATGTTAACCTCAAATTTTCCAATATATGAGACCCATCCGGAAAAAGTTTCCCATTTTTTTATTTAAAAAATCACATGCTGGTTCCATTCCCAGACGACAGACTTCTACGACACAGGCACACTAAAGTTAATCCCATGACATTACAGGTGGCAATTCTAGTGGTGATTGTCGAAAAATAGCTTAAACAATGCTGTATCTTGTGCCAATAAAGTTTTTCATGTAGCTATACTTTCTTTTTATTTAAAAAATAGGGAAACTTAATTTCTGGATGGGTCTCGTAGGTCCATATAAACGTTAGACAGTCACGAAATGACCAAGAATTCAACCTGGAACCTTTGACTTAAACTGCCCATGTTCTACTGAGACAAGCAATGTTTAAAGATTTTTTTAAAAATCTCGATCATTACTGAATATCAGTTGAAATGCAGAGAATAAATGTATTTTGATTTTTTCATTTGTTGTGGCAAGGGTAAATGGATGAGTCTGGCCACGTTTTATGCAGGGTGCTTGCCAAAAAATTCAACCCACCTACTCTCTTGCTGCCAGCATCACATTGTGAAAGGCCTGTGGTAGCTTCTACCACCTGAATGGCTGGTGAAATTCAGTAACAGTCCTCTACGATACCTGGCTGGCAGTTGAGCCCGAGTCTAACTTGTTCCTGCTTTTTTTTTTTGTTTTTCAGTTTTTAGTGCTGCTGTCCATGGTGGGTCAGGCAAAGAACACACCCCTAATTCACATGAGCAGAAGTATTCAGGACTGGTTTTCTGAGCAGGACTCCAATGAACTGAACATATGTTGGCAAGGTGGAAACACTGGTTCTACCCTCCCCCAAACTCGTATGATGCTTTGTGGGTTGTTATTGGTACACGCAACACTCTAAACGTTTAAAAAAAGTAAAGCATTAAGAAGGACTCGAACACTGGACACTTCCTCAGAGCTAACTGTCACTCGCAAAAACACACTGATATTGTAAGGACTGGGTGCGTGGTGCAGTGATAATGTTCTCGCCTGCTGTGTCCAAGGTAGCAGGATCAAAACCTTGCACAGTCAGTTGGCATTTGAGGGTGCACAAATGCAAGGGAGCCATGTCAGTAGATTTACTGGCTAAAGATCTCCTTTGGGGCAAAATTCTGGCACCCCAGAGTCTCTAAAAGCCTCAGTAGTTAAAAGGAACGTAAAATCAATAACTTTAATTATTAATATCGTAAGGCTATTCCCCGCTGAGCATGGCATGTAGCATATTTACACCTTTATAACAGTCCTTCTTGGGGCCAATGACGATAAACTAGGTACCGGTACTCAATGCAAGCATTCAAAGTGAAAATTACACAGTCGAGTAACGGAGTCAAAGAGTTTAGTGCTTTTCAGTCGGTCAACATGAATGTACCCAAACGAGCTGGGTTATGTCCTAATCCTGGAATAAATTACATGAGATTAATAAATACACTAGGATGACCAGTTTCGATCGTCAAGCGATCATCATCAGATCCATTACACTTAGGCTATAAAATCTATGTTTGAAAATACAGGTGAAAATATTTACAATATGTACAATTATTTAGTTGCAGTATTGGTACCGCAACTGTCGGTGTATGCTAAATGCAGTATATATGATGTTAGATGAAATGCTAAATGGTGATAGATAACCGGAGTTTGTATATTTGGAGTGATTATATGGTTGTAAAAAATCAACTATGGTTAAACTGTAATATTACAGGCTACTACTTATCTGGTCGTCTTCCTTGCTGGAGCTACACACAGTTTCATGTTCACTGTTACTCCAGGAGTGGTCGACTGAGATGGGCTGTTATCTCAACAACACTGGTTTTTCCCTTTCTCCCCCCTGTTCATATGTGCTGTGCGATGTGTTTATGTGGGGTGTTGCCAAAACTAGATAGATGTATGTCATTGAATGAGGTGGGTCTACAACTATCAAAGACCGTGGAGCATACCCCGCCACGCGTGGACCATAAGCCATTAAAACTAAGCACTGCCCGGTCTTTTGAGGACGTCCTGGCACTTTTAATACTGCCGCGAATATGAGCCTTGGCTTATTGCAGAAGAAAAGTACATTGTACACCTGATCCAGTTAACATTTACCTATTAAAACCCCCTAATTTCCCCCCCTTTTTTTTTATCTAGCTTGGCTGTATCGCTAAGTTGTGTCTTGTTTCCGACAGGGTGTTTTTTTTTTTAGTAGAGTGAAGAGGGGTGAGCTCTCTATAAACGTGTGTTCATTTAGATTGTTGGGATTGTTTCGTTTGGCTAGGTGTATCTCGATTGCTTCCTTTATGTCAAGAGCTGTGCCTTTCGATTCGTGATGAATTATTTTTAGGTCCGTCTCGATGTTAGTAAAGCTGTGCCCCGTGTCACACATGTGTTCGAATACGTCTGAATGTGTTCCATATCTTATTGCATTCCTATGTTCATTATAACGCGTGACTACTCGTCTTCCACTCTGTCCGATGTAATTGGCTTGACAACCAGTGTCTTGGCACATTATAGAATATATCCCTGACTTTGAATACGGGTTATGTTTATTTAGATTACTATTTTGTAGGTGCCTACCGGTTGTGTTTTTCGTTGTGAATGTTATTTTTATGCCTTGTTTTTTTAATAGATTAGTGATTTTATATGTATTTGCATTCACATATTTGAAACGCGCAAATTTTTTCTCATTACTGTCCGGTTTGGGAATCTTACAATAACGGAGTCCAGTAAAGAATTTGCCGAGACCAGCATTCAGTATCTTGTGAGTGGTAACCAAGGACCTTTCCCCAGTGCTAAGACTGACACACTGCAAAGTGCTTCACATTGAGCTTCACTTACTAGATGTGTCCCTCACTTCACGTACGGTATTTATTTAAACACTTCAACACATTCTCGTCCATGTCATTGTGTATTTTCATGTTATTCTGATATGGAGACAGCTGCATTGTATACTAACAGTCGCATTTTGTCAGGAACGTGTTGTTTGGCAAAAAGTAAGCTGCACCAATTTTTGTTGTAGCTGTACTGCCTCACCCAAGGACGATATCCAAACATGAACTTCAAATTTTTTCATGCATCAATATTTCCGAAATGAAAGTGGGAATCATGAATGTCATGACCCTGACAGGCAAGGTGGAGGAGGTGGTAGACTTCATGGAGAGGGAGAATGTTGGATTGATGGGGCTGAGTGAAGTGAAATGGAAAGGTAAAGGAAGGAAGAAATTTAGGAAAGGATATACATTATACTGGAGTGGTGGCCAAGAGGCAAAAAATGGCGTGGGACTGATAACCTCGAAACAACTGGAGGAGTATGTTGAAGTGGTCGAGTGTGTGAGTGACAGAATAATGAAAATTAGAATGAAGATGAAAAATGATGTGATGGACTTCATACAAGTGTATGCACCACAGACTGGAAACAGAGAAGAAGATATTGAAGTATTCCTGGAGGATGTAGAAAGAGTAATTTCAGATGTAGAAGTGGTGATCATGGGAGATATGAATGCACAAGTCGGAAATGAGAGACAAGGAAAGGAAGAAGTCCTTGGACCATATGGATATGGGAAAAAGAACCGGGAAGGAGAGGAACTTGTAAACTTTTGTGAAAGGAATGGACTGATAGTGGGTAATTCATGGTTTCGGAAGAAAAACAGCAGGAAAATTACGAGATATGGGTGGGGCGATAGAAGAACAAAATCAGTAATTGACTACTTTCTGGTGGAAAGGACTAATCGCAGAAAGCTGATAGATGTGACAGCTTTACCAGGAGAAGCATTTGATGGGGACCATAGAGCTGTGGTGGCAAAATTTAGATGGGAAAAATTGGAAAACCTAAAGGAGATCAGAGAAAGTAAAATAAAAGTATGGAAATTGAAAGACAAAACTGTACAGGAAGATTTTCAGGAGAGATTGAAGCAACAAATCCCAGTTACTGAAGTGGAAAACATAGAAGAGGAATGGTCCCACTTTAAAAAGGCATTTGTTGGTGCAGCAGAGAGTGCTTGTGGTAGGATGTCAACAAGAGTGAAAGAGAAGGAGACACCATGGTGGAATGAGGAAGTGAGGAAAGCAGTGAAAGAAAAGAAGTCTGCATGGAAAGAATGGAACCGAGATCAAACAGAAGAAAGCAAAAGGAAGTATCACGACAGCAAACGGAGGTGTAAGAAAGTGGTAGGAGAAGAAAAGAAGAAAAGTTGGGAAGAATTTACACGAAGAATGGAAACAGATGTAAGTGGCAGTAAAAGGATGCTGTATGGGCTTCTAAGAAGTAAGAGGAAAGAAAGAGTTACTACAAAGCTAGTGAAAAAGGAAGATGGAGAGTTGTTAACACACCCAGAAGAGATAAAGGGACAATGGAAGGAGTATTTCGATAAGCTATTGAATGTGAGCAATTGTACTGGTGAGATGGAAGTGACACAACCTGACGACTCTATAACAGAAGATGATATAACAATGCTGGAGGTGGAATTAGCAGTACAGAAAATGAAGATGTGAAAAGCAACAGGGATGGATGAAATCAGTGTAGAAATGATAAAGGCTGCTGGACCTGTTGGTATGCAATGGTTGTATCGTCTGCTAAAGTGTGTGTGGAAAAGGAAATGTGTACCAGAAGACTGGGAGAAAGGGCTAATAATACCAGTGTTTAAGAAGGGGGACAAGAAGGTGTGTGATAACTATAGAGGGATCACCCTCATATCACAGATAGTAAAAATACTGGAAAGGATATTAGAAAGAAGAATGAGAAGAAAGGTGGAAGGAGAGTTGCAAGAGGAACAGTATGGCTTCAGGAGTGGAAGATCCACAGTGGACCCAATCTTTAGCTTGAGGCAGGTGATGGAAAAGAACTGGGAATATGGAGAGGATTTGATCATGACTTTCATAGATCTAGAAAAGGCATATGATAGTGTCCCCAGAGAGAAGGTATGGGAAACCATGGTTAAGAAGAGACTGGGAAGAGAAATGTTGGAAATGGTGCAAGCAATGTACAACTGTGTTAGCAGGGTACTGACCCCAGTTGGAAAGACAGATTGGTTTAGGAACAAGACTGGACTAAGACAGGGGAGTGTGCTGTCACATCTCTTGTTCATAATGGTGATGGATGAAATTGTAAAGGAAACAAAGGAAGCATATGAAAAAATGAAATGAAGTTACTGTTATTTGCAGATGATATTGTGGTCTGGGGAAGGAACACCGAAGAAGTGCAAAAACAACTAGATGCACTGAACGAAAATATTCAGAAGTACGGCCTGAAAATCAGTATAGAGAAAAGCAAGACCATGGTGATGACAAGAGGGGAAAGACAAGGAAAGGGCACTGTGAAAATTGGAAGTCAGAGTTTGGAAATTGTGGACACGTTCAAGTACCTAGGAAGTGAATTGATGCAAACTGGTAGGTTGGACATGGAGATTGGCAGGAGAGTACAGCAGAGCAATGCATTCTATCAAAGTGTAAGAAAACTTGTTTGGGATAAGGAAGTACCAAGGAAAAGCAATGAGGTAATGTATAAAGTGTACTATGTTCCCATATTAACTTATGCAGCTGAGACTTGGACCCTGACAAGCAGGCAAGAGAGTAGAATCCAAGCCAGTGAAATGAAATTCCTAAGAAGTATGATAGGAAAGACAAGGAAAGACAGAGTGAGGAATGAAGATGTTAGGAAGGAAGTTGGGATGGGAAAACTAAATGAGAGAATTGAGAAGAATAAACTAAGGTGGTTTGGACATGTAAAGAGAATGGAGGAAAATAGAATACCAAGACAGATGCTGGAGGCAAAGTGCAAGGGTAAGAGAGCAAGAGGAAGACCTAGAACAAGGTGGATTGATTCAGTGAAGAACAGCATAAGAAAAAGAAATCTGGACTGGGACAAGATCGTGGAAGAAGAATGGTGGAAGGAAAGAGGAAAGTGGAGAAGTGCCATAAATACCCCGACCTGGCAGGAGCTGGATAATGGGAAATGATGATGATGATGATGAATATTTCATTGTTGATCTGTAGTCTACATTTAAAATATAGAGAGAGACCCACCTTTGTACTTCCCTGGAATTACAGTTCCAAAACTTCCCTTTCCAAGAACCATCCCAATTCTTCTAGAAACTATCCCATTTCTTACAAGCTCCATTCTATCAGGGGTGTCAACTGAAATATCTTCACAAATGTGACCAGGAACACTGGGCTGGAGTTTAAATGAGTCATCATGTTTTCTTGGAGTTGACGAAGAGCCTATCTTCACAATTCTTGAAAGCCTGGAAGAGCAAATTTCAATATCAAAAGGTAATCGATGGGTGAAAGGAAGAACATCTTAACCACCAATTAGTATATTTTTCAGGAAACAAAAAAAAAAAAGTTTTATACATTTCTTGTTGAATTAATTTTCATAAAAATATATTATTGTGCTTCCTAGTTTAGCACTGTTTTATGTGTATACATTGTTTTTTTTTATGGAAGTTGATTATTAATAGTAGATATGGTTCTTAAGATGTTTTGAAGGGTATTATTTTGTTTGTTCATATCATCTTAAGGGTACATACGATGTTATGGCAGACATTTTTTCTTAAGATGTGAGCTTAAGATATTCTGCCAAACTAACTTATTATTAAAAGCAATATTTACCCTATTTACCAAATAATTATCTGACTTTTCAGCCTGTGGATGTTTAAGAGTAATTGTGGATCCTAAGGTAGTCGTGAAAATCCAACACCTAATAACACAATTCGATTCTCAAGTGAAAATGAAAATCCACAGCCTGCTTCCAGTCTCCGACCGGGTCAGGAATGCAATAAATGAAGCCCCCATCTAGCGGCGAGGATATGAACTGTGCCGGCTGCTGAGGCCTGATGCACTCCTCTGGGGCAAGGATTAAATGAATGACAGACGAAATGAAATGATAGTGGAGAGTGTTGCTGGAATGAAATTTTGACAGGGAAAACCGGAGTACCCGGAGAAAAACCTGTCTGCCTCCGTTTTGTCCAGCACAGATCTCATATGGAGTGACCGGGATTTGAACCACGGACCCAGCAGTGAGAGGCCGGCGTGCTGCAACCTAAGCCACGGAGGCTTGATTCTCAAGTAAAGTTCATTAATTAATATTGATAGTTGCAATGTGTAATTTAATTCATTTTTATGTTGAGGTAGAACAATCTAAAAAAAATAGTACAAAAAATATAAAATATAACATTTTGGGTTTTATGGAATAAATTAATCAAAAGTCTATTTCAATTTCATCTTCTTCGTCAATTTCGTTGCAAGTCTTAGCAGGGCAAAGGAGGAATTGGCAGTTGAGTTTAATAAGCTGGGTTCAAATCCATATCACACATTTTCTGAGACCTTTCTTGGTGCCAATACCCAACTAATCCTCTCCAATGGTTTCATAGGTAAAGTTGATTTCGATTTTATGAGTTTCTTTCTTGACAAAGGCAGTTCCAATCTCTGTCATTTTCAATGGGCTACCTTTCATTGTCCTTGCATTCGGAGCAATTACTTTTAAGGAAAATTCTTTCCAAACAAAGAAGTCATGATTAGTCATAACTTCATACTGTCTTGGCCAGTACAACTATCTGAATACAGAGATACTTCCTTAACATCTCCTAGGGGCGTGGTGGCGCAGCGGTCAAGCTGTATGCCTCTCACCAAGGCGGACCGGGTTCGATTCCCGGTCAATGCATGTGAGATTTTCGATGTGAAATGCCATGTCCTGTGGTTCGGATTCCACGTAAAACGGAGGTCCCGTGGCTTATGATCGCGAGATTAACGGTCACGTTAAACTACAAGCTTCCTTCCTTTTTTAACATCTCCTCTCTGATCTACCACTGTCAAATATTTGTGAATAACTGTACATATTTCATTGCTCCCTCTTTATCAATCAGCTTGACCCCAAATGTAACAAAATGCATTCCCACTTCCACTCTCGTACACAGTTTCATTGTAAACTGAGTACTTTCTAGAATAGTACAATAACATACTATCTCATGGAGGAATGTTTAAAAATTTTTGCAAATCAAAACCGGCACAAACAAAGTCATTTGTCAATTTCGATTTTTGTTGATTAAAAAATCAAAAGAATTGATTCTTGGTGTTTTGTGTTCCTGCATAGAAACGGAACTTTACTCTTTATTCTTAAACATTTCACATTGAGCACGTATGTCTTTCTTTGGTAAATGAAAGCCTATTGTCACCACGCTACACTTTATCACGGTTTCGACTCTAGCACAATCTGCACAATTTTTCAAATTAAAGCTGTACCATTAGAAGGTGGCAGAACACTGGAGTTTGTATTGTCTTTTCTTTAATATCCCTGCACAAAGAAACTACGTATACATAAACTAAGTACTGTAGCTTCCTCTACTATAATTGTTCATTTTAAATCACTGTTCTGAATCTTCTCACTCTCTTAAATTAACCCGCATTGAGAGCTAAGGCATGCTATGTTCATTAATCACTGCTAGGATTCAACTAATGCGATTGCTTATCTGCCATGATGCCACACTGAATGAAGCGCACACATTTTCTTACGCTCTTGGAGTAGCACATGGGGGATTTAAACTTGCCAGAAGTTGATTGGAATGGAGCTGCAACAGAAGCCCATGAACAGAAACTTGCAAATAAATTAGTTTGGGAGGGAGGATTTACACAAGTAGTGCAAGCACCAACTAGACTCAGCAACTTGCTGGATGTATTCCTGATAAAACCAGGGGAACTTGTTGAAAAAACCCACGTAATTGAAGGAATAGGTGACCATAAGGCTGCAATAATGGACGTTGGTCTGGTACCAAAAAGGCTTAATAGGAGGGTCACACAGGACAAGAAATTATACAGAAAAACTAAATTCGATGAATTTGGAGCTTACCTGAAATCAAAATTTAATTCTTGGATAAGTGAAGGGAGTAATGTGGATACACTCTGGGCCAATTTTAAGGAAATCATTTGGGAGGGTGAGAAGATATTTGTACCTATTAAGAAGGGAAAAACAACCTCAGACCCTGTTTACTATACAAAGGACATACGAAAATTAAAAAGGAAATGTAGAATGGTAAACAGTCAAATCAAAGAGGGCAGGCGAAACAGAGAAACCAGAAAGCAGCTAATAAAGGAGCTCAATAGGTTGAAAAAGGAAGCAAAGGAAAATTACATGAATGGCATACTTCATGAGGGTAAAGACCACATAGGGAAATGGAAAAAGCTGTACTCATATATTAAAAACCAAAAGGGAAACGGAATCCACATTCCCACAATGGAGGGAGAAGGGGGTGAGCATTTATTTGCAGATAATGAGAAAGCAAACCTATTTAGTAGGGAATGCATAGATTCAGTGGAAGATTGTCAGGAGTTGGAAACCGTAAATGAGACTGGAGAGGGTGAAACACATAAGGTCACAAGAAGCTTCACCTTTACAAATGAGGATATTTTTAGAGAAATCAAACTGCTTCAGCAAGGAAAAGCAGCAGGGTGTGATCAAATTACTGGGGAATTAATAAAGGCAATGGGGTGGTACATAGTGCCTTATTTAAAGTTTCTTTTCGACTATGTCATGAACAATAGTAGAATACCAAAGGAATGGAAGGAATCTATAATAATACCAATTTATAAAGGAAAGGGAGATAGAAGTAAACCTGAGAACTACAGACCAGTAAGTCTGACCAGTGTAGTTTGTAAAATCTTGGAGAGTTTAATAGTAAAATATATTAGAGGGGTATGTGAAGATAAAAATTGGTTCCTGAGGAGCCAGTATGGATTTAGAAAGAAATTTTCTTGTGAGGCACAACTGGTGGGATTTCAGCAGGACATATCAGATCGGTTGGATCTAGGGGGACAGTTGGACTGCATAGCTATAGACCTTTCCAAAGCTTTTGACAGAGTGGAACATGGGGTATTATTAAAGAAAGTGGAGAGAATGGGATTGGACTCGAGGGTTGTACGTTGGATAGGAACATTTCTAAATTCAAGGGTTCAGAGAGTCAGAGTAGGGAATTACGCATCAAAGGAAGAGAAAGTTAAGAAGGGAATTCCACAGGGTAGTAAAATTGGTCCATTGCTTTTCCTAATATATGCAAATGATTTAGGGAACAATATAGCATCAAAAATAAGATTGTATGCAGATGACATTATCGTCTATAGGGAAATAAATAATATAGAGGATTGTAAAATATTACAAAGGGACCTCGACAGTATCCAACATTGGGTTGAAGAGAACCACATGAAGGTGAACGGAGGTAAATCAACTGTCACAATATTCACAAACAAGAGATTAAAAACTGAATTTCAATATACATTGGATGGGGGTAATCGTACCAAAAGATGACAAGTGCAAATACTTAGGTGTGAGATTTGATAGTAAATTGCACTGGAAGGGTCATGTTGGAGACATTGTTGGGAAAGCATACAGATCGTTGCATGTCATTATGCGACTACTTAGAGGATGCAACAAAGAAATAAGAGAGAAAAGTTACCTAAGTTTGGTTCGTCCTATATTGGAATATGCAAGCAGTGTATGGGATCCGCACCAGGAATACCTAATAAAAGAAATTGAGAGTGTTCAAAGGAAAGCAGCAAGATTTGTGATAGGGGATTTTAGGAGAAGAAGCAGTGTATCAGATATGTTAGAGAAGCTTGGGTGGGAAACATTAAGAGAAGGGAGAAAAACAGACTTGTAGGGTTATATAGAGCATATACAGGAGAGGAAGCATGGGGGGAAATCCGTGAGAGGCTTCAATTGGAAAGTAATTATATTGGCAGGGCAGACCACAAATTCAAAATTGGACGGCACTTTAGCAGAAGCGATTGGGGTAAATTTTCATTCATTGGGAAGGGTGTGAAGGAATGGAACAGTTTACCAAGGGCGGTGTTTGATCCCTTTCCAAAATCAGTCCAGTTATTCAAGAGCAGAGTAGACAAAACCAGGGAAAAGAAAGAAGTGGTATAACTTAGTGCTGTATTCCTAGAAACATTATACGTGCTATGTAATTCCTACAGCAGTTGTGAGAGGGGAGTTCAATCAATGTGTGAATAGAACATTTAGTTACTGTATTCTTTTAATATTGTGTAGTATTTGTTACTGTATTCTTTTGGGTGTTTGTTACTTTATTCTTTTAATATTGTGTAGTGTTTGTACATTAAGTTACTGTATTCTTTTAATATTGTGTAGTGTTTGTAAATTATGTACCTCATTTGCCACCAAGGTTGACACCTCATTGCAAATAAAGTGATTTTGATTTTTTTGATTTTGACCTCTCCGTGGGTGCTTGTTTTGCAGTTCATGCAGCTCGTCCATTGTGATTGTTCAGTGTATTTTAGTACATTTTTTATACACCTGGATTCATAACCTGCATGCAAAATTAGACCCGAAAAGATTATTTTAAGAGCCACATTTATTATCTTATGCGCCACTTTGGGACGGTTGTTAAGATAAAATTGTGGGAACTATTTCTTTTTAAGATGTTTTGTTGGGTGTTAGTTTATTTTTTTGGTTCATAAGATAAAATACACCAGCTTTTAACAGTAGAGACAGAGAAGGAATTCCTATGAGATGTTTTGCTGGGACGAAGTATTTAGTGATGCTATTCAATTCGTGTTAAAAAGTACAATTAGACAAATTGGCGGTTAAGATGTTTTTGCTTTCACCCATCGCTATATTGGAAATTCAGAATGGTATTCCTTAAAATGTCTAACATCACGGATAAATAGAAGTATAGTAAATATTAGCAAACTGCACTGGATTATATTATCATTCTTTGTTTGAGTGAGTGAACATGATAGAAAAGACATGCACTCTTCAAAATAAAATGTGAACTTTCATGGCTCTTCCCTCTACCCCTATTGAAGTCTCAGCTGCCATCAATGAAGTTGCCTAGATTTCACCAATTATGAATTTGAGAAAAATGGCTACATTATTGCCGACCCCATGGTGTTGTGGTAGCGCGCCTGCCTCTCACCCAAAGGTCCCAAGTTCAATTCCCGGCTCCGTCAGAGATTTTAGAAACTGACGTGAGGGCTGGAACAGGGTGCACTCATCCTCGTGATGACAATTGAATAGCTGTCTGACAGTGAGACAGAGCACCAGTCACAAAAACCAATATTAATGGGCAAGGGGACCCGACACGCTGGTCAAGCGTCATTCGCAATCAACAGGCCAAGTGGCCGGGTGGCGTATAATTCAAATGTTTTGAAAAATTCAAGACAGTGGCTGCCTGAAATTTAGTATAATCATTTTGCGTGTCCTAATCACACAATTAAAGTGAAACTTTGTATAATGAACCACTATTATAATTAGGGCTCGGATTTTTAGGTAAATACATATTTTTTTATGTTAATACATATTTTAAGATTTTTTTTCTATAAATACATAAATTCCTGCTTTTCACTTATTAGCAAATAAAAAGACATAATATTTGTTTATTGTATTGTATTGTATTTTTGTTCTGTGTTACTTCAACGGGGAAGAACCTGTGAGCTATCTAACCTTCATGCACCGCGTATGCCAGCTTGCAACTGTGTTATTCTTAACTTGTCGGCCCGTCCCACTCACTGTGGAAGCCGGGGATTTCCTTGTTCATAGTCATATTGCACCACGTGCTAGACCTCCCCCTCCCCAGATACCTGGAACCAGTGTCACTCACATGCAGTTCATTTCTGGCACTGTGACGAGTAAGCAGTTCTATGATGCCTAGAGTAAAAACAACTACAAGTTATCGTCTGTTGCAGAATTGAAAGATAATTTTACTTCTGATGGGGGCATTCAGTTCTGCCAACCATATGGGAAAGCAATCAAGGCTGAACAGGGATCTCAAGTTACACAACACCTCAAGGGAAAGAAACATATTGCCGCAGTTTCGCGCCTTCAGAATAAGTGTCTCACGATAATCGTCGGTAATTTGAGATGGACAACCTGAAGATGTATCTCGTTGTGTATTGAAATGCTTCAGCTGTCAGTGAGACAAACATAGAATAAATTGCATTCGTGAGTACTGCATATTGTTGATATTCACATTAATAAACTAAATTAATTAAATATTTTTACTTTTTTGTCACATATTTCAGGTATTTTTAATACATATAAAATAAATATTTTCCCAATTTTTAGCACCTAAAAATCCGAGCCCTAATTATAATATACTAGCAGTAGTGCCCGGCTTCGCCCGGTGGATTTATTTGTTTTATGGTTGATAATGAATATTACTACAGAACTGGAGTGCACAAGGATAAGGATCGGAAAGCACCAACGCTTATTGCAGCTGATAACCTCAGTATACTGCACCAACACTATCGCCCTTATGAAGAGGCATACTATTGTCATGATGATAACTGTTTTAAGGGGCCAAAGAAATCTTTTTGCACCAATTACTCCCCGTGACTGCAATTTATAAGCAGCTCGCAATTCTGCACCAGAACACTGGTAGGGGCAGCGTGAAGCAGCCCGCAATGCCAGGCAACAATAGACTTACGCATTATTGAAGCGGTTCGAGAGCGCTTGTTCTTCCAACTTACTGAACAAAAATCAATCTTTAAGGTTACCTGAGAAGTGTAGCCTAATGCCATATAGCCTAAACTATTCCTCTTGAATCTGGCTATCATATACAAAAAGAATTTTTCGAATCCGACTGGTAGTTCCTGAGATTAGTGCGTTTAAACATACAAACAAACTCTTCAGCTTTATTATATTAGTATAGGCTAGATGTGTACGGATACAAAACTTTATGGCCTACATATAAAACAATCTAACAAGGAGGCCTTGTGAAACATTTCACCGATTCTCAATATCTCTGAAACAATCACAGCAATCAGATTGAAATTTTGTATGGTGATAAGGGACTATTAAGTAATTACATATATGCAACTTTCAAAAACCTGATAAACACAACAACATGGCGACCACATATCATTTCAATTTTTAAGAAGACTATTCTTGTAATCTAATCATCTGAGTGAAGAAGTATTTGGCACAGTGAATATTTTACATGGACATCTAATGTTGCTCAATTGTTTTCGAAAACCAAGATGATGGCAGTGCAAAATTTTAAAAACCTATTCTCATTCATTATATCCTATGCAAGCGACCGAAGTTAAGCTTCGTACTAGTAAGAGTTAAATGAAAACCAAATTTTTTTTGTAATTTAATTTACAAAGGTGGAACACAAGTGTGTCATTTTTTGATACAGTTTCCCTGACGTTCAACACACGTCCTCCTACACGTAGGAAGTGCACAGATTCCTCTGAGAAAAAAAAAAAAAAAAATCTTGTGGTCATGTGCATAGCCACTCGTGCACCACCTGGTGCACCTCTCTAATTTCTTTCCTCCCATCATCTCTTCCTGTGGTCCAAACATGTGGTAATCATATGGAGCGAGGTCTGGTGAGTATGACAGCTATGGAAGAGTATTAAAGTGAAGGTCAGTTATGGTTGCAACTGTTGCAAAGGCAGTACGAGGCCGAGCATTGAATGATGCAAAATGACACTCGTAGTCAGAAGTCCACGTTGCTTTGACCTGATTGCAGGCCGAAGATGATTTTTCATCATATCGGAATATGACTCACTGGTGATGGTGTCTTCCCTAGATGTGTAGTGTTCTAAGATATAATGATAATTGTTGTTTTAGGGGCCTAACATCTAGGTTATCAGCCCCTAATGGTTTGGGTGATAGTGAAAGATGAGATGAGAATGAAAACTATAACTAATAATAACTACAAACTTACATACTAGAAGAAGAAATGGTAAACAAAATGAAGGATAAGGCAAATAAAGGACAGGAAGAAAAGAAATGCCCTCAACCCTCGAAGAAAGAGGATTGAGGGACTTGGAAGGAAGGAGAGCCAAGAAAGGCTGATAGGATAGGGAAAGAGCAGAAGGCCTGCTCCAAGGTTAGAAGATGAAGGGGACAAAACAGACCCAGCTCAGGAATCTCTCGGGGTCGCCAACTCTCAAACTAACCAGCTGTGAGCCCTTGAGGGTGTTGTACTATCCAGTGTGCACCAGAAGTGGTGGGGCTACATACACCCTGCCTCCTTGAGGGCCTTATGCAGAAGGCAGGAGACAATATGAAAAGAAAAAGAAGGCTGACCCTCGAGGCGGGAAAGTGAAAGACTCCCTAGGCCTCGGATACCCTAATACCGTCGGGGTTGGAAGAGAACAAGAGGTGACCAAGAGAGGTCGACAGGAAGGAAGACGGAGAGGAGCCCGGCATAATTGGAAGTAATGCCGAACTCAGCTAGGGTCCCGTGGTCGCCAACCCACGTCCCACTAACCGTGGGCCCCTGGGGGATGTTCTAAGATAACGCCTTGTCCATCGCAAAGGAGAACCAGTATAACCCTCCCTGCAGATGGTAGTATCCGGAACTTCTTGGGTTTTGCTCAGAAAACGTGTGACAGAACATTGTTCTTCTTTAATGCATGTTGCAAGCAGAGCAGCCATTTTAAACTGGTATTGTGACAATGTTTTTCATGTCTGCAGTACGTTGCCACCAGTTGGGCATTCTTTAAAGCATTGGCAGGGGTAGGCTACTGCCACATTACAGAACAATGGCACGAGGAATCAAATTTTTATTACATTTTTAAGGTTTTAATTTGATATGCCGTCATACAATTAATGACCATAACTAGGGCAAAAATCTGGAAAATATTTATTTTTTATGTATTAAATATTTCTGAAATATGTAACAAAAAATTACAGTCAGTCTGAAAGACTAGACCTTATATCATTTCAAATGACACATGCTACAAATGTTAGAAAGGTTCAGGAGGGCTTCTCGCTTCACTCGAAGCCCCATGACTCTTTCAACAGACTCCATTGCCCATTAACTTAGGCTTCCCGCGCGGGCACCTCTTTAAGGGTCACCCATTATTTGAATCCGATATCTTGCAAACCTCTTTAAGGGCCACCCTGTATTTGAATTGAATCTAACATACTGTACACCTCGTTAAGTGTCACCCTGTATTTCGCTCTGACATCCAGCACACCTCTTTAGGAGACACCCTGTATTCTTATCTGGCATCTTGTATATCTCTATAGAAGTCACCCTGTATTCTTGTGTGACATCTTGTACACCTCTTTATGAGTCACCCTGTATTCTTGTCTGACATCTTGTGCACCTCTTTAGGAGTCACCCAGTATTTTTCTCTGCCATCTTGTACACCGCTTTAAGAGTCACCTTGTATTCTTATCTGGCATCTTGTATATCTCTTTAGGGGTCACCATGTATTCTTATCTGGCATCTTGTACTGTATTTTGCTCTGACATCCTGCACACCTCTTAAGGAGGCACTCTGTATTCTTATCTGGCTCTTGCACATCTCTTTAGAAGACACCCTGTATTCTTGTGTGACATCTTGTACACCTCTTTAGGAGTCACCCTGTATTCTTGTCTGATATCTTGTGCACCTCTTTAGGAGACACCCTGTATTCTTCTCTGCCATCTTGTACACCTCTTTAAGAGTCACCTTGTATTCTTATCTGGCATCGTGTATATCTCTTTAGAAGTCACCATGTATTCTTATCTGGCATCTTGTACTGCATTTTGCTCTGACATCCTGTACACCTCTTTAGGAGGCACCCTGTATTCTCATCTGGCATTTTGTATATCTCCTTAGAAGTGTGACATCTTGTACACCTATTTAGGAGCCATCCTGTATTGTTGTCTGACATCTTGTGCACCTCTTTAGGAGACACCCTGTATTCTTCTCTGCCATCTTGTACACCTCTTTAAGAGTCACCTTGTATTCTTATCTGGCATCTTGTATATCTCTTTAGAAGTCACCCTGTATTCTTGTGTGACATCTTATACACCTCTTTAGGTTTCACCCTGTATTCTTGTCTGACATCTTGTGCACCTCTTTAGGAGACACCCTGTATTCTTCTCTGCCATCTTGTACACCTCTTTAAGAGTCACCTTGTATTCTTATCTGGCATCTTGTATATCTCTTTAGGAGGCACCCTGTATTCTTAAATGACATCTTGTATATCTCTTTAGAAGTCACCCTGTATTCTTAAATGACATCTTGTATATCTCTTTAGAAGTCACCCTGTATTCTTGTGTGACATTTTGTACACCTCTTTATTCTTGTCTGACATCATGTGCACCTCTTTAGGAGACACCCTGTATTCTTCTCTGCCATCTCGTACACCTCTTTTAGAGTCACCTTGTGTTCTTATCTGACATCTTGTATATCTCTTTAGGAGTCACCCTGTATTCTTATCGGGCATCTTGTAATGTATTTTGCTCTGACATCCTGCACACCTCTTTAGGAGGCAACCTGTATTCTTATATGGCATCTTGTATATCTCTTTAGAAGTCACCCTGTATTCTTGTGTGACATCTTGTACACCTCTTTAGGAGTCACCCTGTATTCTTGTCTGACATCTTGTGCACCTCTTTAGGAGACACCCTGTATTCTTCTCTGCCACCTTGTACACCTCTTTAAGAGTCACCTTGTAGTTTTATCTGGCGTCTTGTATATCCATTACCCATTAACTTAGGCTTCCCGCGCGGCTGCATGACGTCACAGTCTCCGTAACGCAACCGTCTCCGTAACGCATAACGTTAGACCCAAAGCATAACGACGAAGTCGACAAGATCATTTGAAATTATAAAAAGAGAAAATATTTAATTATAATTTAGTTTATTAATGACAATAAAAGCAATATGCAGTATTCACGAATGCAATTTATGCTATGCCTCACTAACTGCTGAAGAATTACAATACACAACGAGATACATCTTCAGGTTGTCCATCACAAATGACCGACGATTATCGCGAAACGCTTCTTCTGAAGGCGCGAAACTGCGGCAATATGTTTCTTGCCCTCAAGGTGTGGTGTAACTTGAGATCGCTGTTCAGCCTTGATTGTTTTCCCACATGGTTGGCAGAACAGAACACCCCCCATCAGAAGTAAAAACATCCTTAAATTCTGCAACATAGGCATACTGCTGCAGGCTATAACTTGTAGTTGCTTTACTTTAGGCATCGTAGAACTGCCTTACACTTCACAGTGCCAGAAATGAACTGCATGTGAGCGACACTGGTTCCAGGTAGCTGGGGTGGGGTAAAGGTCTAGCATGTGGTACAATATGGGGACAAGGAAATCCCTGGCTTCCACAGTGAGTGGGATGGGGCGACAAGATAAGAGAAACACAGCTGCAAGCTGGCATACGCTCTGCATGAAGATTAGATAGCTCACAGGTTCTTCCCCGTTGAAGTAACATCATCATCATCTTGTACAGTTTCCAGCCCCAGGCTGGGTCTGTTTGGAACATAAGCCTCGCCACTTAGTCCTTTCTTCCCACCACCTCTTCGCTGTCACTCTGGTCCAGTCCTCGCCTCTCTTCTTGACACATTCCTCCACTCCTTTCAGCCATCTATCTCTTGGTCTTCCCCTTGGTCGTTTCTTCTGCATCTGCATCTCGTGTATCCTCCTGGGAATCTTCTCATCCATTCTCTTTAAGTGTCCATACAGTTGAAGTAACAAAGAACAAAAATTCAATAAACTGAAAGATCTAGCATACTGGTTTCAAAAAATGTAAATATTGTGTCTTCTTATGTGCTAATAAGTGAAAAGCAGGAATTTATGTATTTATAGACGGAATGTTTAAAATATGTATTTACATAAAAGTATTAATTTACCTAAAATTCCGAGCCCTAAACATAACAATCATCATCTACAGGCAGAGAATTGTAAAATATTATAGGGTTGTAGTTATTTCATTTGAGGGGCTTTGACATTGAGGTAATTCAGTACTTGGGTGTGTGTAATGTTTTCCGATAACCTGTGTCATTGTGATAGCTGTAGTAGCGTGTGTATTTGTAATTTATGAGAGGATTGTGGAGGAGGGGATATGGCCTTAAGTTAAGAACCATCCCGGCATTTGCCTGGAGTAGATGTGGGACACCATGTAAAACCACTTTCAAGATGGCTGAGGTGGAAATCGAACCCACCTCTTCTCAGTTTTGCCTCACAAGGCTCAGTGGGCCCAGTTTCATAAATTATAGAAACTGTATATATGACTTTCCTTACAATAAACTCCTATGACTCGTTACGGAAAGATGCTATCTCTACGGGAGGAGTCATAATTAACTGCTACCGTACTGAACGTTATATATTCTAGTATGTAATATTTTATTGTAGTGGTGGTGGTGGTTTCAGGAAATGGAATAAAGAGGTCATCTGCCCAAATTTTCTAGCTCAGGTATCGTAAATTATAGTTTACACCCATGTTAATTTCTGACAAGGAACATCTCTTACTGATATTCTATAGAACCAGCCTTTAGGAAAGTTGATAAATCAATTCTATGAACTAAATATTCAAGTAGAGTACATAATTCCTTAGTATTGTATTCATGTACTATAGATAGCTCCTCACACATCGTTAATCTGTTGATGAATGTTGATTGGTTTAGTGTTCTTTGCATTCAGAAAACGAATTACAGATCTAATCTCACAAATGGCAGGATTTTCAATCAACTTCACCATTCTAATCAAGCACTATAATGTGTAAACAACAGACCCCAATCTTAAAATGGCGTCATCTCCTCGACTCAGAGCAACTGCCGTGTGTGCGTCAAACTGTGATTGCAGTGATGCCGGGGCAACATATAAAAAACGAATTTACTTTCTGGACATACCTAGTACATCCAGACTTCATCTGGATCAGGGTCTAATTGGGACAGTAAACATGCTGTCTAAACGAGTTATTAAAAGGATGACGAAAGTATGGCAAAACTAGCTTACTCCTCACCTTATTTGGGGAATCCACCCAGCTATGTGACGGCCTCAAGCCCACCCTTTAGTCCCATACAGTCACCATCACTACTTGTCATAAGGAATGAAGAGGATTACAACTGTTGCCATCGATAATCAGTTGAGTCATGTGAACCAGCTCAATATTAACCCTCCAAAGACACAAGGACGACCTCGCGGCGCAGTGGCTAGCATTGTTGGCTGTCACCCCCAAGGTACCGGGTTCGATCCCCGGCTCTGCCAAGAATTTAAGTCTTGGTATGGTCTGGTACGGGGTCTCCCCGCCTCGTGATGCAAAATGGGAACCTGCCGGATGCTATGGCAGGAGGAGTGGAAAGGAACTGGCCACCCTACCACACACAAACTCTGCCTACGTCCCTGGAGGGGATATGGCACTCTAATCTAAATCTAAAGACACAAGAATATCTCTTTCAAGTGAGAATCAGGTAGCTTACTACAAACTGCAGATTAACAGAACTCTATCTGAATGGAAAGATACCCAGTATTGACCATTGGCATATTTGTATTAAAGCCAGCAGATCTTCCAGTCAAAACTGAAATGGAAAGAATGGAACAATGAAAGACAAAAGGTCTCTCTGGATAAAATGTTAATGTTAATTCTGGGACACCTTGGTAATTAGCCCTTTGAGTGTGTATAGAACTCGTCTGATAACCTATACTGCTGCGAGGACTGTAATAGTGTGTGTAATTGTATCATGGACAGGGATGGGATAGATGCCTCGGGACTTGAAGTAAAGAGCAAAGAGGGAGTGTGGAAAAACCACACTCAGGATAGCCGCAGTCAGTGCTGATCCTACGATCTCCGGACTTGCTGCAGCTCTCGCGGCCGTGGTGCATGATTTAACGAACACGGCTACGCCGCGGGACTAAAAGTAAAGCAAGTGAATGTTAACCACTCAGCTAGTGGTAACTGGACAACATTTAAAGTTGCTGAACAGTTTCAACAAGTTACATAATCCAGTCAGAACTATCTTCCATCAATTAAGCAACTTAATGACATTAGTTTAAGATATTCTCAGGATAATTTTGATTTCATACGACCTGACAATCAGTGGTGTGACCCTACTGATTATAGACATTTTATTAAGTAAATCCCTAAAATGTGTATATTAACATTAACTACGAAAATGACCATGACTGTTTTTTTTTTATGGCAGCGTCTCTTCCCTCGGCTTTCATTTTGTACAATGTATGATTTGGCATACATTTCATATCTTCAAGAATAATTACCGAGGACTGGAAATATTATTCAAAGTCACATAAGCCATTGTTTAAAACAGTGTCATAACACAGAACTAGTTGACGGAACTCATTATAATTAACGAAAGCATCAGTGAATCCTCAAACCAACGTTCCGATTCCACACTCCATGATAACACCATAAAATACTCCTGCTAGAAAAATTTTCAAATCACTACAGTTCAATGTGTAGAAAATACAATATTCTAACAAAGAAGTATCGTCAAATCAAATCGAAATACCGCGGATGTTTACTTCAAATTATAATAACAAACTTCCAAGGTTGCCAACCCAACGCCACCTAGAGAGAAAGCATTGCGATATGAAGTTGAAAAGATAGTGACGTCACAGAGGCCCGGCCGTGGACATTGAGACATAACATTCTAGTTTGCAGGTTATGGTGTGTTTTCCGCGTGTTGTGTGTCGTGTTTACAGTCCCAGTTACTGATTTGCTCAGATTTCCTACCCAGTTATACTTAATGGTTATCAGTGCAGTGTAAAGTTATGCCTAATAAGTGCAGCGTTCCAAATTGTAAAGGCAATTACGCCAATGGACCGAAAGTAAACGTTTTCTCTTTTCCTAATGATGAAGGTGAAAAGTCGAAATGGATACGAGCCATTCACCGCAAGGATTTTATTCCTACGAAATATTCCATGGTACGTGTTAAATCAATACTTAAGCTCCAATTCTCACAAGTTTAGTATAATGGGAGGAAGGAACTTTGTAACCAAGTCTCTTTTCTTGTAGGTCTGTGGCATCCATTTCAAGCCACATGAAATTCAATGGACCACTAGTATGTATGATGAAAAGAATGGAAAGCTAGTTACTGCTCCGTTGTATAAACCGAGACTGATTAAAGGTTAGTAAGCAAATAGTCCTACCCCTAAATTATAGCATAGGCTAGCTCTTCTGTTCAAGAAAATTCATTTAGATGTAGAAGTCAGAATTTTCTAACCTAAATTATGTGCTACAGGCTAATGTTGTAGGTTAGGTTTATTTGTTTTATGGGGCTATCAATTTCAAGTGGGAGGTATAAGTGGGTGTTAATATGGATAGTATTCATATTTATATTGCAAGCTAACTGCATGAGGTTAGAGACCGATAACCTGTAGCAGGCCCTGATTAATCTAGGTTTTTTTTCTATTGCAGTAATCTAATTCATTAGGCTACATTTCTTATTGGGGTGGGGGAAGA
This sequence comes from Meconema thalassinum, assembly GCA_946902985.2. Classification (NCBI taxonomy): domain Eukaryota; kingdom Metazoa; phylum Arthropoda; class Insecta; order Orthoptera; family Tettigoniidae; genus Meconema; species Meconema thalassinum. Next base: position 241,228,460 of record OX336389.2, on the reverse strand, counting down.
GGTGTGTGTGAATCAGGTTGGAGATTGAATAAATTTAGAATAAATAGAGTAATTAATGTAATGCAAGGTGATAAAATGATTGTATCGTAAGTTAATATTCGAATTAAATTCCTAGGAGCAGTCCCGTCTCAGTTCCCCAACTGCCCAGAGTATTTAACTGACACTGCAACTGTCTGCCGAGAAGATCCAGATGATAGGAGGCGTAGGATTGATAATGAAAGTTTATCGAAGGCTCTCGCTGAAAGTATGCAGACATTGGCGGAGAATCTGGAAGCAGTTTCATTTAGAAACTTTCAGGAACTGAAGGTGAAGTTAAACAGTGTGAGTCTTCATCCTGAGTGGAATTGTATTAGGGAGGAATCTTGTATATATTTTATTTTAATGAAGGAAAATCCTAGTCCACACTTGCGTTGCTGCATTAAGATAACAGAAGGTTTGAGTGCCTCCTTGTATGTATCGAATACAGAAGTGAAACATTGTAAAAACATGTCTTTACCAAGACAGTTAGGTACAGTGCTAGAAATTGAAGAACTTATAAGGAATGCCCATTCAGTGTATGCTGATCCTGATGCATATGAACATCAAAGTGTTGAGGATACTGTATCTGTTATGGACAGTTTATTTAAGAACTTGGAGAGTAAGTTCCCTGAGAAGAAGGATACATTAGACTTCTTAAAAGAGCAAGTTCACTTGCTAACAAAGCGTAAAGTGAAAAACTATTCCTGGGAATTGCTTGTATTCTCATCGCTGGTTCATTCTATTTCTCCTCACTGCTATAGATTTATAAGAGGTTCAGGAAATGTCACTCTTCCTGCACCCCGTACCTTGAAATTAGTGTGTTCCAAGCTTTTGACGAATCCTATACAGGAGCAAAGTGATAATTTTCTTTTGTATATGAGAAAGAAATTTTCACTCTTATCAGAAGAAGATCAACTAGTCCTCCTTTCGATGGATGAGGTTCACATTAAACCCCAGTTAGACTACAAAAAGGGTAGGGTTGTAGGTAGTGCTGTAAATAGCGATGAGTGTGCAACAAGTGCTTATGTGTTTATGGTCCACAGCTTGCTTTCTTCATACAAGGATGTTGCTCACATCATGCCCGTTGTGAACATTCGAGGTGAAGCATTATTCAATATGATGAAGAAAGTCATTCTTGGACTGGAAGAAGTCGGATTTGAAGTTCTAGCACTGATTTCAGACAACAGTGCTATTAATAGGAAAGCTGTATCTCTCCTGAGCGATCCACCCGAATTAAATTACATTTATAGTCACCCCAAAGATGCACACAGAAAGCTTTTCTTTGCAATTGACACTGTGCACATTCTCAAATGTATTAGAAATAACTGGCTGAATGCAAAGCACCAAGAGTTGCATTTTCCAGATTTGACAGAGCATGACAGACTACAGATTGCATCATTTGGTTCACTGAAGGAGTTGCATGTGTTAGAGAAGAACAATCTCCTGAAATATGGATTTACCTTGACTCTGAAATCCCTGTACCCTACCAATTTGGAACGACAGAATGTTCCACTAGCTCTGCAAATTTTTAATAAACCTCTAGCTGTGGCAATAAGGGAGATTGGGCCGAAGAAGAACTTGCCCTCCTGGGACAGTACTGCACAGTTTATTGAGTTGATTTGCAGATGGTGGGACATCATGAACGTTAAGACCCTATGGAAAGGAAAACGCCTTAGGAATCCTCTTCAGGAACCAATAACGACCAACTCTTCTCATATCGAATGCCTCCAGGAAATCGTGTCATGGCTAGATAGGTGGAAAACAATTGCCTCGCCTGGAAAGCTGAGCAAGGAAACACATGCGGCAATCACCCTTTCTACCAAGTGCATGATTGAAATGACACAATTTTGTCTCTCTGAGAAAGGCCATAGCTTCTTCCTACCAGGCAAAATACAGACAGATAACCTAGAAGCTCGATTTGGAAAATATCGACAACTGGCAGGGAGCCAGTACAATATTTCCCTGAGGCAAGTGTTTGAGGTGGAGAATAAATTGCGCCTTCAGAGCATCCTGGACCTCAATGCTGCAGTGAGTGAGTATTTTGAAGAAGACAAGACATGTGACATAAGTGCTTTTGATGCTTGTGTTGCTGATGATAGTGATATAGATGTCCTACAAGATGAGTATTGGCCTCTCTTACACTATATCAGTGGTTATTGCTCATATGGTTTTTTTAAAGCGATATGATTGCAATTATTGCAAAGTCTTTCTTTGCGATGAGGCAGGCCAGAGTGATCACGCCAGCCTAATAAATGCCAATAACCGAGGAGGACTATGCTATCCCCATGCAGATGTAGTCAACTGTGCTGCATTTACTTTTGTTGTTATGAGTAAGCTACTCAATAGCTACAAGACAGAATTTTTGCATCACTGCAACCAGCAGAGTGTTTTGGTGAATGTAACACAAAGATGTCTGCCCACTGTACTGTTTATGGGGCACAGCTGCCCAAAGCACGCCAGGGCATTAATTGAAAAGACTGTACTGGGCTCTGCCAGTAATATCTTGATTAATAATTTTGTACACAATGTTAACGACAGGTTTTCACCCAAAACTTTGGCTCAGCATAAGAGGAGGAAGCTTGTCCAATAACTGTTCATGGCCGTTCAGTAGAAATTAGGAATTTTACAATATTCTTTCATTGTATGTACAGTGTCGTTATCATTGTGCGCCCTGGTAAACACGGCAAGCTAAGCCGGCGTTGACTGGCGCTGATCGCGGGCACGCGTACAATGTTCAGTCGGTGGTTGGTGCACACTTGAACACTTTTACCAACCATGTTCAATAATATGTACAGTGCTCATAGTCGATGCTGAAAATGTCCTCCCTCTCTTGTAACACACACCTGACATCTCCTGATGAAAGAATGGACAACAATCTCAGCAATTCTGATAGGTTTGTGCCGTGTCTTGTGTGGGGTTTCGCCTAGGACACCAAGCTGGCTCATCAGCTGGCTCTTGGTGTCCCCGTTCTGTAAGAACACAACGTTGTCTGTTAAAATGTTTATTATTTACCGTGCCTGTTTTCTTGAATCGTTTGGCGAGCCTCCTATATTGTACTGGCATTACGCACAGGTCTTCTTGGAAACTTGATTCGACATTTTAATCTTGTTTAAGAACAAGACTTTCTGCTTTTCATATACGAATTATGGATATACACACGTTCGCGTTGTGTCAATTGGTGTCTAGGCATGACCAACAATCACAGTAATCACAATACTCACTAAACGTGCAACACTAACTTCTAAGCTTTGCAGATACACATTCATATAAATGACAAAACACGTGTGATCTAATGATATGAGTCAGCGGAGCAGGGTATTGTGAGGTCCACTCGCTCCGCACCTGACCAGCCAAATGACGCCATAGTTTGCCGTGATTTCCAGGGCGCACCATGATAATGACCCTCTGGTTCAATTAATATTGTGTTACTTGATCCACTTCTTTACATGGCTAATTACTAATCTGTAAGTATAGCAGTGGCGGCTGGTGGATAATTGTTATGGGTGTTGTCCTTTTTCATTAAGGGAGGGGGGGGGGAGATGATAAAAGACTGCTTGATATCAAAGAAAACTGTATTCAATTTTGCGGTAAAACGGATGTACCTCATTCATCACGAATGCCGCAGTTCAGAGAACATCACATTGCCACTGGATCACCGGATTAAATAGTTAGGCTACATGAAAACCTGCAAGACATGGTATCGGCAGTTGACGGAGCATCTCAGATGTCTCCGTCCGCTCCTCGGCTCCCTTGTTGCAATCAGGAAGCAACGATCAGCCAAGTTAACTATTGGGATAGGACCTACTCGGTCTAGCATCTCTGCCATACCCTTCACTATTGAGATCTGGTCGGTGCTCGGGCCTGGTAACGACCACTCCTAAACGGTTGGCGCGCTTTGCTTTCTCAGACAGTTCACAGTAACTTACTATAAGATTTCCTGAATTATTAAAGAACAGAATTATGAATTCCTATGCATATAAAAGTAAACGTACAGCTTTTATTACTAAAAATATTATTACGGTATTAATTGTTTTTATTGAATTAATCTGGTCGTTGTGTATCACTGCAACCTTATTACCGGCCGCCACTGAAGTATAGGATGAACAATGAATTGGCATTTTCAATAGGTGACCATTTCTTGAAATTATTGAGGCATGTAATGTTAGCATACCAAACGTTGAACTGATTGCAAGAAGTTGTCCTATAGTGGAGATGTCAGTTTAAAATGCAACTAATAACCTCTGTGTACAGTCACATTAAACGTCCAGTCCAGAAAGTGGTAAATAGCTCTACAACCAGCAGAGTGTTTTGGAGAATGTTCGTTGTAAAGCGAAGGTTAGAATGGAGAGGGTAAGTGTACGCTTTAAATGGGATATTTCATGCAATTTTAACATACAATTTCTAAGAGGGCTTTTGTTCCAATTTCACAGATAAAATGGAACACAATCTGAAGAATGTTTCACTGGAACAAATTTTTATTTGTTCAGATTTTTAACAATGGACTGAATGAAGTCTTGCAAGTTTCTTTACATCTAGTTTCATTGGATGAACGTTAATGTAGGCCTACTTTAAAAGTTTTAATCTAATGTAACATATGTGCTAAAGAGTATTTTTAGGAACTGTTCGCATAAGGACTGTTAAAGGTGCAAATGCCTAAAAATGTATCCACCCTGTAAATAATATAATATTAATTCTAAATGAAAGTAGAATGCAGCTTATACACTTGCATCAACATTGAAATTAGGAAACCTGGTCAATACTGCACCTCATATAAGTTATGTGCTAAAGTACATAAATATGTGTTTATATTTATTGATCTTTTTATAAATGGTTGCTATGTTCTGACAGAGCTTGCATCTCGTTGAACTGTCAACAAGGCATACTCTAGCAGCACACACTGTTGATTAAAAAAAACATTCATCGGGACGTGTTATGCTGTAACCATTGTCAAAAACCATTGATCTGGATGCGTTAGGCAGTAACTATTGTCAAAAACCATTGGATTAGACAAAACGAAGGTTAGAATGGTCGAGTGTAGGTGCGACCTTGGCCGCGCGCAGCTAGTGGGACACGGTTGACACAAAACGCTCGGTGCGTTAGGCTGTAAACATTTTCAAAACCACAGTTGTGCGGGGAAAAATTGATCATAGAATCGCTGATTGAAATTACAGATCGTTATGAGGCAATTTCCACAATCCATGGTGAATAAACGATTCAATTCAGTGCACGATATAATGAACTAAGTGTGCGCACTAAAGATGCGCACTAGCGGCTGAACTGTCATCGTACTGTTTTGATGACGATTGATTTGAACAATAGCGCTGACAGCTGTAATTTTGGCTATATAAGTCGTGATCCTATTTGGGATGGCTGGATGGGTCACAGACAGCGGAGGAGGAAATAACTATTAAAACATCGCTCCTTGATTTATTTCTCATCGTTTCAAAAGGTATTTTGGCTAATTCATGTATTGTAGAGAATTTTATCGCGCGTTCTATCTTCATTCATAGCTACCGTTGATTTCAATTTGAATTGTCACTACTGAACCTCATATGTGCTAAAGTTCGTAAATATGTGTTTTTATTTATTGCTATTTTAAAAACGGCTGCCATGTTTCTACAGCGCTTGCATCTCGTTCAACTGTCATCACGGCTCACTCTAGCTGCACGCTCCGGTGCGCACACATTGTTCCCAACATGTGAGATACAAAATCACTGTTGATCAAAGAAATCATCGGGATGCATTAAGCTGTAACCATTGTCAAAACTCATTGATCTGGGCGCGTTAGGCTGTAACCATTGCCAAAATACATTGGATTGGACAAATCGAAGGTTAGAATGGTCGTGTGCAGGTGCGACTTTGGCTGCACGCAGCTAGCGGGGCACGGTTGACACAAAACCCTTGATCTGGACACGTTAGGATGTAACCATTGTCAAAAACCAGTGGATACCACAAAACGAAGGTTAGAATGGTCGGTGTAGGAGCGGCTTTGGCCGAGCACAGCCAGCGGGTCACGGTTGACACAAAACCATTGATCTGGACGCGTCAAAAACCATTGGATTGGACAAATCGAAGGGTGTTGGTGCAGCATAGTACCGTAATGGCGAGGTTGGCAATACCGGTTTGATGATGATTGATGTGGACAATGGTGGCCACAGCTGGAATTCTGCCTACATAAGTCGTGATCCTATTTGGGATGACTGGGTGGGTCACAGACAGCAGAGGAGGAAATATCTATTAAAACATCGCTCCTAGATTTATTTCTCATCGTTTCAAGAGGTATTTTGGCTAATTCATGTATTGTAGAGAATTTTATCGCGCGTTCTATCTTCATTCATAGCTACCGTTGATTTCAATTTGAATTGTCACTACTGAACCTCATTTATGTGCTGAAGTTCGTAAATATGTGTTTTTATTTATTGCTATTTTAAAAACGGCCGCCATGTTTCTACAGCGCTTGCATCTCGTTCAACTGTCATCACGGCTCACTCTAGCTGCACGCTCCGGTGCGCACACATTGTTCCCAACATGTGAGATACAAAATCACTGTTGATCAAAGAAATCATCGGGATGCATTAAGCTGTAACCATTGTCAAAACTCATTGATCTGGGTGCGTTATGCTGTAACCATTGTCAAAAAACATTGGATTGGACAAAACGAAGGTTAGAATGGTCGTGTGCAGGTGCGACTTTGGCTGCGCGCAGCTGGCGGGGCACGGTTCACACAAAACGATTGATCTGGACACGTTAGGATGTAACCATTGTCAAAAACCATTGGATACCACAAAACGAAGGTTAGAATGGTCGGTGTAGGAGCGGCTTTGGCCGAGTGCAGCCAGCGGGGCACGGTTGACAAAACCATTGATCTGGACGCGTCAAAAACCATTGGATTTGACAAATCGAAGGGTGTTGGTGCAGCATAGTACCGTAAGGGCGAGGTTGGCAATACCGGTTTGATGATGATTGATGTGGACAATGGTGGCCACAGCTGGAATTCTGCCTACATAAGTCGTGATCCTATTTGGGATGGCTGGGTGAGTCACAGACAGCGGAGGAGGAAACATCTATTAAAACATCATTCCCTGATTTATTTCTCATACAACAATTTTGTATTGAAAAGTGGAAAGGAGCTTTTGAAAAGGCTATGTTTATTTAACTAGTGAAGGATAGATATGGTCATCTCTTAGATTTTATTTTTATTTTTACAAAACAGCACAGTTTGTGTAAAATAGAAAATATGAGAACAACATGTTTTTGCAGATGACTCACTGTATTCTGTTGAGAACAAAGTGCTAAGATCACTAGTAATTAGCATGTTTTATGTATTGTCGGATAAGCTTATGCCATGCCTGATATTGTAAACATTGCCATATGAAAACTGTTACTGTAGGATTACTCTATATCAAGTGTTTGTTTGTAAATTATTACATTATCATGCCCTTTTATGAATCAACAACAAGTTTCCTCTTTGGTAAATGTTCTCATGTGTCATGACTGCTGCTTTGTTCCATTTCAGTAGGTAACCTTTTCTGTCATAGGCATTCCATTGCTAGCCTGTTTTCTTATCACGGATGAAAACTTTCTGTGGCTACTTGTTTTTTTGTGAGTGGGTTAGGACATCACTGTCATCAGCCATGTGTACTTGGATATGGATATTTATTTAACTAGTGAAGGATACGTATGGTCATCTTTTAGTTATTATTATTTTTTACGAAACAGCACAGTTTGTGTAACATAGAAAATATGAGAACAACATGTTTTTGCAGATGACTCACTGTATTCTGTTGAGAACAAAGTGCTAAGATCACTGGTAATTAGCATGTTTTATGTATTGTCGGGTAAGCTTATGCCATGCCTGATATTGTAAATATTGCCATATGAAAACTGTTACTGTAGGATTACTCTATATCAAGTGTTTGTTTCTAAATTATTACCACATCATCATGCCCCTATATGAATCATCAACAACAAAGTGCTATGGCTAGTAATGTTTGTTCTCCGTGCGGGAAAAAAGTGAAAAATAGCGAGGAATTCGTTAGTTGTGAAGGGGATTGTGGGCGTAATTTCCACAAGGAATGCACAAGACTTTCCAAGAAGGCTTACGAGTCTATAAAAAGTGATCCGCAAAAGGTGTGGAAATGCAATCGCGACGATTGTCACCCACCACTCAATTTCAGTGATTGTGACTTGGTGAAGGAGTTTACAGAAAAGATACAGTTGTCTGTAAATGAACTAAGGAACACTTTCATGCAGGACTTAAAAATAATAAAGCAAGCCACGGAATTCATTAACGAGCAGTTTGAAGATTTCAAAAACCTCACAAATGAGATAAAGAAAAGAACACTGGAAATGGAAAAATCGTTGGCGAGTATAAACAATGACACGAAGCAAGCGTTAGATGGGTCAGAAGACCTTAAGCAGTACACGCGTAGGAACAATTTGATATTAAGTGGAATGCCAGAAATGCCGAGGGAAAATGTGTACGACCTAGTGATTCATGCTTCCAGGGCATTGGGTGTTGAGTTGGGTCTCCGCGACATCGATGTCGCTCATCGTTTGCCGGCGAGAGGCGGGGACGTGGGGCGAATCGTAGTGAAATTCACTAACAGGTGGAAGAAGGACGAAATAGTGAATGCGAGAATTCAGAAGAGATTTATAACAACCCAGGACATTGGACTGAATTGCCCTACACGCAATATTTTTATAAATGACCACCTATCACCCAGGAACGACTACATTGCAAGAAGATGCCGGATCCTGAAGCAGAATGGGAAGATATTCGGAACCTGGACAAGAGACTGCAAGATTTATGTCCGGGAAGCTCGAGATGGCCCAAGCACACTCATCTGCAGTGAAGCGAAGATCGCCCACCTCGAGAAAAAATACGGACAATAAGTACTGCAGGTATCACACATCCAATGTTGCATTTTATAGATTTAATGGACGTAGACGATTATAAACACAACGAAACATTAAGCTCTGTTGAAATTCATTGTGATTGTATAGAAAACTATAATTTACAGACTAAAAATCAGATTTTGAATTCAAAATTTAAATGTATCTACATCAATGCACGAAGTGTTCGGAATAAGTTCGAGGATATTATGCTCCTTATTGACGAGATTTTAGAAATAGATTTAATAGTCATAACAGAAAATTGGTTGTCAGATAAAGAAACACACTATTATAACATTCCAAGCTTTGAATCACACCATGTAACACGAGACGGGACTGGAGGAGGTCTGTCAATTTATGTATCTAGAAAATGGGCAACCAAGGTTATTAACACCATTAATAGTTATCACAGTATACTTCAAATTGAAATATTTCAGAAACACAGAAGATACAGTGTAATTTCTTACTATAACCCAAGGGAGACTAATGCAAACGAATTTATGCTTGACCTTGAACGCATACTTTGCAATACTAACCCAAACACACTACTCATCGGAGACGATAATATAGATTTTCTAAAAGACAGCATTATTCACAGGGCCTATTCGTCTTTACTGAATTGCTTTAGTTTTTATCCATGCAATACAAGACTGCCAACAAGAATAACGCCTACTTCTTCAACTTTAATTGACCATATACATTCTAACATTGCCAATGATAACTTCTATTTGTATAATGTTATGCGTGACCTTAGTGATCATAATATTTTAATTCTAGAAATTACATCACAACCAGAAGTGAGTACGCAATTCAATAATCGTTCAAATATACAAACATTTACGAAAATAAGTTATGCCAAACTGAACAATTTCTTTTCAAAAAATAAATTGCCAAATCTATCTACTGACGTCAACGAAGCATATAATCAGCTTTGTGATTTCATTAGTAATGGACTTAGGACAGCTAGTATAAATATTAAGCAAAAACCACAGGTAAAAGGCACACATAATCCATGGGTAACACATGAGTTTCTGGAAGCGGTAAAAAGAAAAAATAATTTGTATGCAAAAACTAAAACTAAAAACCCTTCAACTGAAACTATTAAAGAGTACACACAATGTAGTAGGGATGTGACTAGAATGAAAAGAGCACTGAAAAAGTTATACTACAACAATGTAATTAGGGAAGGGAATACGATGAAAGGAATGTGGAAGGCAGTAAATCAAATACTTGGCAAACCTCATAATACACGAAACATTGTAGAAATTGAATATGAAAACGTACGATACACCTCTGGCCAAGATATATGTAGAGCATTTAACATGTATTTCATAAATGTTGTAGAAAACTTGGTTAAAGATCTTACTCCAAAGAACCCAATTTTGCCTTCTAACCAGACGATCTGTAACTCACTATACATAAAACCAACAAATGTGACGGAGGTTAAACAAATCATTCAAAACCTTGCGAACAAAAATAATTACACAGACGATGGAATAAATAACATACTCCTTAAGAGATGTGCCAATCATCTGGCTCCATTGCTTGCTGATATAATTAACTTGTCACTGCAAACAGGAGTAATACCAGATAAATGTAAATTAGCAAGAGTGGTGCAAGTATTTAAAAAAGGTGATGTATCTAATCCCAGTAATTACAGACCGTTGTGTATATTATCCTCACTTGTAAAAGTACTGGAAATAGTAATCAAAAAACAAGTCCTGAATTTTCTAACAAAAAACAATTTCTTCTTCAAATATCAGTATGGCTTCCTTCCCAAACATAGCACTGATTCAGTAGCATTTGACGTAGTGTCACTTATACATAAAGCATTAGACAACAATCAAATAGCAGCAGGACTATTTATAGATCTTGCTAAAGCATTTGACACAGTTAACCATATCTTGTTGCTAAGTAAATTATCAAATGCAGGAATTAGAGGAATAGCCTTTGAGTGGTTCAAAAACTACCTGTCTAACAGGAAGCAGTATGTTAATATTAATAAAACTAAAGGGTCCATCTCTGATGTTAAATGCGGTGTCCCACAAGGGTCAGTGCTTGGACCATTGCTGTTCCTGATATTTATTAATGATATAGGTTGTTTAGAGTTTACTGGTAAAATATTTCTATTTGCAGATGATATATTTCTACTTTACGAGAGCGCATGTGAACAAAGGATTATGGAGAATATGCAAAAGGATCTAAATATACTAACAACATGGCTTTCAAAAAATAATTTAATCATAAGCACCTCAAAAACAAAATACATGCTATTTCATAAACCAGCTTACAGTTCAAACACTTCCAACATAGTTAAAATTGGCAATGCGCCCATCGAACGGGTTAAACAATACACATATTTAGGCCTAACTTTGGACAATAACCTAAGTTGGAATGATCATGTCACAAATGTGAAAAAGAAAATTACGAATGTAATTGGTGTTCTAAAAAGGTTAAGGGATTATGGAATAAGCAATCAACATTTAAGGAGCATATATGCCTCTCTTATTCATTCTCACCTTATGTACATGAACATAATATGGAGTAAATGCACACAAGAATCAATAAATGAGCTCGAAGTACTCCAAAAAAAGAGCAATTAAAATCATGTATGGTTACGATTTTAGGAAACCAACTGTACAAGTATTTCAGGAGACAAACATATTGCCATTACGAAGCCAGCTCAACTACTCTGAAGCTTTATTTATGTTCAGATATAAACATGGTCTTATTAGTCATAATACTGAACTTCAATGCAGGAAAGACATTCATACCCATAACACAAGATCAGCAAACCAGTTATACATGGAGTCAACAAACACAACTAGATATGGTATTAAAAGTATTTCCTATTCAGCCAGCACAACTTATAATAACTTACCTCCTAAACTGAGACAAATTGTAAACTTAAACAAATTCAAAAAGGAAGCACGCAGGTACTTCCTGAAACTATATGTTGAAGAATATAGATGAACTCATAAGCACTGAATAAATGTTCCTATCACCTTAGTATATTCTAGTATTAAGTTAGTTACTAAGCCAAATTTGTAAAGGGCGGTCCCCCCTTGAGCTATCAGCTCACTGGGACTTTCTGTACCCTATAAATAAATAAATAAAAAAAACCTTTTCTTTCATAGGCATGCCATTACTACCTGTTTTCATATCATGCATGAAAACTTTCTGTGGCTAGTTGTTGTTGTTGTTGTTGTTGTTGTTGTTGTTTTGTAAGTGGGTTATGACATCACTGTCATCAGCCATGTGTACTTGGATATGGGTAGAATTTGTATGTATATATTGTGATGCTAGAACTGGGAAGGTTAGGTACGGTATTGTAGTTTTAAGGGGAGGAACTACGAGGTCATCTGCCCTTGGAAAGGAGGTGACCATGGTCTTCTGCTAGGAACAATCCCAGCATTTACCTGGAGGAGAAAGGAGAAATCGAACCCACTTCTTCTCAGTTCAGTTTTAACTCATGAGGCTGAGTGAATTTCGTTCCACAATCAAATCAGAATTGTATTTTTAGGGGCAGATGACCTCGTAATTGCGCCCCTTAAAACAACAATAATTTCTCGGCAGAGATGGGAATCAAACCTAGACCTTTGGACAGATATGATTGACTATACTGTAGATATTAATTTCTGCTTTAACTGTTACAGATTAATTGGTTATTTGTTGTGTCTTTTCTTCTCGTTGTGTAGTTGACATCTCACGTTAAAATGGGGTGAATATTTGTCAAGTTTTTTAATGAATTCTTCTATATATCGCATTTATTGAGACATCAGTGTTTTCGGTCAAGTTCACACTCGCAAGGTTCGAAATGCATACTTATCGATTATGATCGAAAACGTCGATTTATTAGCTAGAGTAATGTATCGATCGCATCAACTTCTGACCATATGTTTAATTTATGGTTTCGTTATTTATTTATTCGCGTCTGTAGAACGTAATTTGATACATAAACACTCAGTCGCGTTTCCTCACAGGTTGTTCATAGCAGCAGCGCTGGGTAGCGCGCTCGCTGACGGCCGGAAGGCTATGACGTCATAAATCGTATCGCAAGGCTTTCTCTCTAGGTGGCCTAGGCCAACCCCTACCACTGCGGTTTTTACAACATGATAGCTCTTTTGTTTTTCAAGGATTAATTCAAGGAGCATATAATAACAGATACAATTCTACAGACTAATGGTGTACTCCAGGGAGACCCTATGAGCCCTTTATTATTCATTCTTACATCTGAAGAATTAATAAGAATCATCCAAGACAGAAAGGATATTTACATTTATGCTTACGCTGACGACATAGCAGTTAGCTATAGTAACCCGCACATATTGCAAGAGGCGGTCGATGTTATGGTTAAATGGTGTCAAGAAAACAGTTTCTACATAAATCAAACAAAAACAGAAATGATGGTCTTTAGAAATGGGGGAAAAATACCGTCCGGTATACAAATCACCATAAATGACTCTGCACTTAAAATAGTAAATGACTTTAAATATTTAGGTGTCACATTGCAACCTAGTGGCAAGTGCTTCACCAAACATACAACAGAAAGAGCTGCCAAAGCAATAATTGCAATTAAAGATATAAGAAACTTACAAACACTAAGCCTCGAAACGGCTATGAGACTATTCCAAGTGAAAATACTACCAGTACTAACTTACGGTATAGAAGTTATCTGGCCTGATCTTACCAGAAATAATCTATATACACTGGAGAAAGTTAAAGCATATTTTTTAAAAAGAGTATTGGGGGTATCTAAAACAACCAGATCTCGCACAGTATACGAGCTGTCTAGAGAGCCGTTCCTTATTGAAGAACTTCGAATGAAAATGCTCTTGCCATCTAGTGCCAGCTACACGCAAGCGCTTGCTGTGCTGCAACGGAAGAAAGAAGATATATGGAGCGAGTTCTACGCTACAGATGCTATGATGACACAGGATTGGACACAAGCAAACTACGAGCTGCGTCACCTGGTGACCCGATTAGCAGTACACGGTTTCCATCACCGCCTATGCTTGACTAAATCGTATCACACACCGTACTCAGAATGCGTGTGTAAGCGTTGCAACAATTTCTGTGAACGATATCATGTGCTGAAGTGTCCAGACAGGAGAGAGACTCTAACACGGTTCTGCTTGGATGATTACTAGTTATACCAATGCACATTGCGAGTTTTTTTAACGTTATAATTCATGTATTTAGGTATTAAGTTAGTATTTATGTTCTTTGGCCATTGGCTGCATTAAATGTTTATTATATAATAACAGAGTAGGCACTCGCTGCTATTTCTGCGTTCCGTTAAATTCAGCGATTGCGTCATTGTTTGGGCTCCAACTCAAACGCACATGGTACGCAAGGCTACTAAAAAGCGTTGAATGGTGCGCACCACGTGGCGAATTCCAACGCCACTGAGATGCAATAACTGGCCGTATATTGTGCAAGAAATATAAGTGACCGAAGGATCTAGGTTGCTTTCGCCGAGTACGTTACCCAACTTACGAAATAAGAGGAAATCGAATCGAGTTTGATTAATCTGGATACACATCGTTATTGTTGCTTTAAAGAAACTACGTTTTATTTTTGAAAGCCAATATATTACTTAGATTGAATATTTAGAGGCAACGGACACCGTAAACTTGAATTTCATACGTCCGTTGTGGTCTATGACGTTGGTACTATGAGAAGAAAAAAAAGGACGGTCGTTGTTTTATTTCCTACTTTTTTCAGTTGCTTCGCCCTTTTAAGACGTTTAAGTACAAGCGAATAGTCTTTTTGAAGTTTCAACGATAAAAATAAATAAATCATGAAGAATCATGCAAGTTTGCAATATTAAGATACCATAACCTCAAAATTACCGTACCCCTATTCCGACCCAGTTCGGCACTATGGCCGATTTCTTGTATGCTATACCTCCTTCTCTAAATAAATTGTATATGCCCAATAATGTCATTTCATTACAATTAACTTGGCCTCTATGATTAAATGATTTTCAACTGTATCTACAGAAAAAATATAGGCAGGGTTGAGGATTGTCTTCAAGGAAATGAGAAAGCTGATTTTCCAGACAGTTTCAATTGATTTATTAATTTATGTTCAATCACAGTACACATTTTACATTCTTTCACATGTGAGTCATAACTTCTGATGTGTGAACGTCAATGGCTTAGTCGACTGGAGACAGGATTGAAGAAGACCATGCCGGGCTGCACTCAGATGATCGGCTATGCTGCAGGACGGTGGAAAACAACTGATCACCCACAGCCAAGTACAGTCAAACGCAGGAAAATCTCTTGGCTAGCTTCGATCAATCCTCAGGCTGAAGAAGCTGTAAACTCAAAGAGGATTATTTTTGGTGAACATGAATTTTCAGCCTCTCAAGCAACACAATTCCAGTTAACGCAGCATTCCTTGCAAGAAATACGAGGGAGGGGACATTTGAAAGATGTGGTTGAACGTAATGGTGCAACACATTACCAATTACATTTAATACCCCCCACCTTAGTTAAATGGCAATTAAAACCTCCTGTTTCGGGCATGTTAAAAGGACCCCTGCAGGCCAAATGTACGAAGCCACATCATATTACTGTTAAATACACAGAAAAAAATCTGCATCACAGGATTATTGTGCCCATTGATTTAAAAGAGAGAAGGGAAAGAGTGTTGGTTGGTTCCTCAGTTTAGGGGCTGCGGCAACGCGGTCATGTAGCCCCGTGTACTTTGGGTGTGTGTAGAATCTGTCTGATAACCGGTGTTGATTGTGATGGCTGTATTAGTGTGTGTATCTGTTTTTTAATTTAAGTACAGACTGCAAATTATAATTTTTCAAATAGTTCTTACTTCTGCCGCCAAACGCCACCGTCAACGACTACTAGGCCTAGTTCAGAACTTAGCTCCTAGACGCCACCGCAGTCGGCTCTTGGCAACGAACGTACAAACCTAAGAGTGTTGTTTACATTCTTAACCTATCCAATTTAGCTTCACACAGGTGTAATTAGTGGAAGGTTCTTTAATATGCCATAAATCTATGACATGGGACCGCCGGCTTTACTTTCCCTCCGAAGGAAGGCATACTGAGGGATTTTTAACGCTCTTAAAAAATCCGACGGCTTCGGCCGGGTTTGAACCCGCTATCTTGGGCATAGAAGCTCAGCATGCTACCAACTACGCCACCGAAGCCGCCGGGAAAGAGTGTGTCCTACAGACAAGTTGTCAATATTCTTGAAAATACTCTATGCCCTTTAAATATAAATTTACATTGGACTTTAACTTCACCCAATATCTCACAACATGTGTGTTTTGAAATGTGCACATTAAATGCTAAAATCTATCGTTTTAGAGTTAGGCAATGATGACGTTGCTTTGTTGAAGAGGACTGGTGAAGTTCAAAACATGTGCACGTATATCTACCCCCTGTCATCTTTTTTGTCGTGTGGCCTCCTGAGAGGCCGAGTACTGGTCTTTCTAGTCAAGGCCCGTGGGCGACCTGCACACCGGAATGAGAGATGATTTAATGAAACTGGGCACGGATGTGGAAGGAAGCGGCCGTGGCCTGTCAGAGGTACCGTCCCAGCATTTGCCTAGAGTTGAAAATGGAAAACCACAGAAAACCATTTCAAGGATGGCGATGGTGGGGTTCGAACCCACGTCCACCGAGTCAGCAGAGAGCTTGGGCCCATAGCCGTACGCTGCGCTTTAGATGCTGGCATACCTACACCTAATTATTATTCTTTCAGAGGGATTGGAGATGAGATACAATGAATTGCTATAAAAATTGAAACAAGATTTCAGTGAACGCCATCCAATACAATACCACCATTGAAATATTGCATTAATTTAAGTCGATGCGGTTCCACCTAGCCAATGTGTACTGCCGGATGTCGTAATATATGGCAACATCACAAGGAGCTGATAAAAGGATGAAATAAATGAATATGACCAAGCAGTTGGAATGAAGCGAGGTACCGTCCAGGCCATTGGGGGATGTTGAAAATGGTAAACCTGACCAGAAAAAATCCAAAACCAGTCACCAGATAGATAGACCCCATGGCCTAGCACTGCACTTACATGATTGCAGCTACCAAATATGTAAAAACTTTACATTTAACTATATACAGTACACATACATGTACTGACAAAGTGCAATGTTTAGAAATTACTACAACATTAACATATTGTTACACCAGATTATATATATTTCCAGAATACTTTCACAGCACGTGTGCCAACCGTCCAACTCTGCCTGTGGGTGTATTCCATCCCTCCCACCCTTGAGGGGGGCAATTCATAAGACAAGCAGGAAGCCTCAAAGAATAGCCAAGGTTGCTCCTTTTAGTCGCCTTGTACGATAGGCAGAGGATACCACCCCCACCCACAGGGGGCTGCAGTGTTGAAGCCACCCAAAGAAATTATATTGTGTTGTTGATTCATTTCGGGGCTTTGCGAGATTGTGGTCATGTGGCCCCGTGTACATAGGTGTGTGTGGAATTTGTCTGATAACCGGTGTTATTGTGAAGGCTGTATTAGGGTATTTAGTTGTAACTCAGATGATGATTAGGAAGGAGGCGGCTGTGGTCTTAATTAAGCATTCGCCTGGAACAGAAGTGGGGAAACCACAGAAAGCCACTTCCAGGATGGCTGAGGTGTGATTGGAACTTGCCTCTTCTCAGTTTTTGCGCAACCCTCAGGCCAGAATTAAACTTCTTGGCAGAACTGGGAATCGAACCCGGGCCTCCGCAGTGACAGCCAAGAGTACTAGCCACTACACAATGAGGCACAAAAGAAGTTATGTATATGGTCACTGTGCATAGTTGATGTGCGACAAGTGGCAGTACAGTATACCTGATCAGGCAATTGGTATCCGGTTTACAATAGCAATGACATACACATTCACAGTTGTTCCAATTAAGACTTTTCTACCTCTGAAGGGACAAAGCTCCAGAGGCATTTCGTAATAATAGCAAGTCTATGAATTCATCGCTACACGTCCAGATATTTCAACCCACCAAACAGCAAGGCATTTGGGAGGAGGGAGTCGAGTACACGATTATCCGGGCCCTGCTGATAACTTATCACACTCCAAACAGTCACAAGCCTAATTTTTTGGCTCTATGTTAACCGTGGAAACTTGCAATTATATGTATAATTCTTTCAAGGTGTCACCATAGACATAATGATCATGATTTGTCAAACCAGAAACAAAACTTCCTCATGGAGAACATCTGGGTGAAGCTTATGCTATCTACTGATAGGGGCAGATGACCTCGTAGTTCTGCCCCTTAAAACCTCAACTACCTGACTGATAATAGCCTAACTACAGGGATGAACAGACACAAATCTACATCACAGATAAAGGTGACTAAAATGGACAATACTGTACCTGGTTTATACAAAGGATTTGTATAAAACTACTACCATAAGGTCATCCAAGTGAAATCCACGCAGGTGCCTATGATGGTTAGATGTCGCCATCACAATTCAGAGCAGTATACAACCTTCTTGCCAGCATGGTAATTCTGCAATAAAGTGACAAGACTATTCATCATGAACAAGTGAAACAAAAGTTTGAGAAATGTTGAGAATGTAGGCTACATATAGAGAATAGAGAGGATGTTCATCCTTCCCCTAAATATAATGTACACCATTAATCCCAATAGAAAAAGTCTACTGGTACTGTATGTGTTAACACATTTTCATTATATAGCCTATAATAATTTCTCATTCATACGCGGGCAGATTTTCTAAACTTCTAGCCGATGGCTGGATTACGAGCAACACACATCACATCCATCATTACTTCTCAAATATTGAAGAGCTTAAGATCAGTTAACCTATACAGGATCTCATTATGGCTCTATTATTATAAATTTAGCACGACCTAAAACAGAACTTAATTCACACACAATCAACCAACAATATACTGCCATTTTATCGACTGAAACTACCATTACCTTTCTGGAAATCACCAAATGTCGAGACGTAATAATTATCTTGATTTGCGAACTCCTCATCACATGTATCCATTCACCCCCGTCCAAGCGTCCATGTCAAGGATCATGTAAGTATAAGGTCCATGTTCACGTTGCCATGGAAATATAATTTTCCCAAGGACCAACAAAATGAACGGAAAGCCCCTAAAATCTTATACTTACATGATCCTTGATCTAGTGACAAACAAGCAAACAAGGTTGGTTACAAAACTGTTGCCGAGTTCGGGCCCAAACAAAAGAATAATTATTTAACGGACGGAGAAAGTAGTATGGACTTTCTTAGGCCTGGATTAATTCATCATTTTCATTTGAGACTGTTTTGCTTTTAATTAAAGCCTGCAAGCCTTTGATTTTGCGAACCAAGTGACTCTATGATACCCTATTAGCAATTAGCACTTTGAAATCGTTTAGCACTGTATATGTCCCACGGGCACCCGCAGTATACTTTTCCGGGGACGGGGACAAGTATTGATTTCCTTTTCATTACCGGTACGGACTCCACCCACCCGTCTTCGTTTCATTTCTTACTTGCTTCGTTGAATTCTCGTCATATGTTCAGTTCTTAAAAACAGGTAAAACAAATAGTGGCACCTCCATGTATCGACAAAAATAAAAATCAAACACTTCATTAAAATGGTCATGTTAGTCCAGTTCACCAATTTTAATTTTACCGGACATATTTTCAGAGAATCTCAAATTCCAAGTTAAATTAAACTGTGGAAATAACCCTACCTACATCTGAATCTGCCTAAGAATTCGAATAGCACTGTTTTCAAATAATGGGCACATTCCATAAGTCGTCAAAGGATAACTTCACTTTAGTTAAATTATATTCAACAGATTAAATAATTTGACAATTTTCCATTTTAGTAACATGGGACGAAGAAGCCTACTGGATAGACAGGTATCTAGTTTGTACTGGCCGTTACAGCCGTTACGTTTTTCCTCTTCTTCAGAACCTATCAGGAATACTTCGCATTGCTCTTCTTATTAGACTAATTAAACTTGTACGAAGTGATAAATTCGTATTTTACGTTACTCGTACTTGTGACGCCCGTGGTGTTAAGCAAAATTTCGCTTTAGAAAGAAAATATTTCGTTTGATTATTGCTGACCGCTAAGTAAAATACAGTATATAAAACTCACTAAATCACGCACTTCTTACGAACTTAGTTGCTTTGATAATGACTCAAACATCGCAGGATAATTCAACTATTATAAAATACATACAGTAATCACCGTATTGATCAACATTGAATTGTAACTTTCTGTCGGTCAACACGCGTACAATCCCAATTAAATTAGGAAATGTGATACCAAAATTGTAAAATTATATTACATACGGTACCGGTACTAACTCAATAATCTACATCGCAGAATATCCCTGTAATAATAACTAATATACTCACTGCCATCACCTGAAATTTATCTTGAATTTACAAATAATTTATGGGTAAATTGTTGTTGGTAAATTGTTCCATTCTTTTTCACCCCTCCGTAGAGAGGAATACTTTCCCCGATTGTTATTCCACCGAATTAGTTTCATCTTGTACCCCTGGTCATGCCAACGTTTGTAACCCCCTCAGTATCCAGTCAATCCCTAATGTCTTCCTATGCCCACTTCCCCGTATAAGCTAATTACTGTATATTCCTCCCAATCTTGACTTACTCTTCTTTCTGCCAGACTTTCCCATCCCAGGTTATTTAGCATCAAACTAATACTACTCGTTTTTCTGTAGTCTCTCATAACATACCTTGCCGCTTTCCTTTGTACTTCTCCCTCCCCCCAACGATCGTGGTCAATAGGTAACTATTCGACCACTAAATGTTCAGAGGTTAGGAATAGAATAGACCAGTAACTTTGTTTTCTTGCTAATATGAATACTAGTTTGAAAATTTCATTCACATAGCATGCACAACGTCGATCATTGATTACAGTCTTTACAGAGAAGGTTGAATCCAGAACCCCAAACATGCTTAAAATTCAACATCTTGCTTTTGGAGCTCTACACCACTCTTTTTGTTTTGTTTTTGTTTACAACAGTATAATTATATACATGTAAATAGACTTCTTAAGGAGGATGGAGACAGACACGATTTCATAGGAGAATATAACTTCCATCACGATATCCGGGCCAGGATATCAGCAACAGTTACTACAATCAGCTAGGATGGCCAAGTATCCGTCATTTTTAATCTGAAATCAGATTCAAGTGCAACAATAATGTCCTTTTCGTTCTTCTTAATTTCTAATGATGAAATCATTAGCTCGACATATATACCCTAACCAGTTAACTTTAAACAAACAAATAATGGCCAACAGAATATTATTTTTAAAATTTAGAGACAAAACCATATTAATGATTCCTCACTTTTACATCGTTTGGAAAACTTAAATTTCACAAATTCTTACATGGGATAAATGAACCCTGAAAATTCTTTTCCTCTGAGGATCACTGACTAATAAGGTTACAGGAATAATAAAACTAACAATCTTACAAAGTCCTCGGAATTTTGTTATCAGCATTCCAAACTCCTTATTAGGACCAACTTCTTTCAAAGAGAAATTACGAACGAAGAGTTCGTCTCCAACTTGCAATGACATTGGCTTACGTCCCTTATTGTACCTTACTTGCAACTTCTCATGAGCAACTCTTATGTTGTTCCTAGCCTTTTTCCAAACAGCTTGTATGTCTATTTTGAAAGCCTGATCAGGCAAAAGTTGTTCAATTGACCATAAGTTGGAAATAGGTGAATTGGGCACAAAGGAGAACATCAAAGCGAACGGAGTGGTACGATACGTTTCATGTACTGCAGTATTAAATGAATAAGTTAACCATGGAATGCAGCTGTCCATAACCTATGATCTTTGTGATGAAAAGCAATTAGTGCTGCACGAAGATTTCGGTTAACTCTTTCTGCGTACGAGCCTTTTGGATAATATGCGGTGGAGGTTACATGTGAAATTGAAAATTCGAAGAGACAATAAATTCCGAAATACATGGGAGGTAGAGCATTTAGCATTGTCGGTGACTAAGAATTGACATGGACCGAATGAAGCAAATATCTGATTAAGGCATTACATTACAGTTTGTGTCGTTGCCGATCTGGTAGGGAAAATTCAAATGATGCGAGTGAATCCGTCAGTACATACTAATACAAAACGATTTCCCAGCTTCGATAACGGTAACGGGCCAACAAAATACACAAATATTCTTCCCATAGCTTTCTTAGCTATTTCAGAAGAAATTAATCCTACTTTTGTGTTTGTAGGCGGTTCGGCAAGACTGCACGCAGTACAATTATTTACCAACTTTCTTATATCATTATCCATATCTTTCCAAATAAAATTTTGCCTAATCTTTTGACGACTTTTGAAGACCACTAAATGACCGCCAATAGGAGATTCATGAAAATATTTTAATATCTCAGGTATCAATACAGATGGTACTACAATTTTAGATCGTTTATCATGACGCGCCGAACAACACAAGATACCATTTTTAACCGAATATGGTTAGTAGGAGAACAAGGGAAGTTTACACTCATAGCCTACTTTCCCGAGGACGTTGCCAATATCTCGCGAACCCATGTTCGGATTTTGGCAAATGAGGTGTCGTAGGACTTGGGCTGACGCCCTATTTCCTATGGACAACTTCATTCCACCCCAAAATAAAACCTACCCTTACTAGGGATGAAATAGTAATTTGGTAGTAAACGTTGCTTTCCATGTCCGACAGACATGACGTCTGATACTATGATGAAATTAAACGTTGTTCTGCATGCATGACATGCAAAGGGGTTGACACCATTATGAATTAACACTTTTGTTTCTTGTTTTTTTACGCATGCGTATTTGTTTTTTTTTGTAAGAGGGAGGGCTTTTTAAATAATTATATATGGATGAGTTATTTTTTTAAATTAAACAAAAGATCTAAAACTAATAGGTCATGCGCTTTTTAATATGTTCTGAACCAATAAGGATAGGGCCTTGTATGAGGGGTCGTAGGACTTGAGGTAACACCCCGTTTTGAATGTATTATTCATTTCTGTCAAAAGGGCCTAATTGCACTTTTGTTAAAATCTCGCGAACGAATAAGGCTAGGGACGTGTATGAGGGGTCGTAGGACTTGAGGTGACACCCTGTTTTTGAAAATATTTTTTATTTTTTGTCAAAAGGGCCTAACTGCACTTTTGTTAATATCTCGCGAACGAATAAGGCTAGGGAGGTCGTAGGACTCAGGGTGACGCCCCCTCTTTTCCTATAGCCCCCCTAATGCAACCAAAGGAGCTAAAACTAATAGGTCATCGGCATTTTAATATATCGCAAACCAATAAGGCTAGAGGAGTGTACGAGGTGTCAAAAGACTTGGGGTGGCGTCACCTTTCGAATTTCATATTTATTTTTTTAAAAAAAATGTACAAAGGGCCCAAAGCCATACATGTTGAAAAAATAATAATTTTTTAAACTTTTTAAATTTTAATGAAGAGTGGTAGTTGACAGAGAGACGGTACCGGTTATGTACTTGTGTTTAAACAAGCCTGTGGCCGGCCATGGTGGCCGTGCTCCCCAAGAAATCAATCGATATTTTGACGGGATGGCAGGACGGCAAGACGGTCTATGACGGTTCGTTTTCCGAGCGTTCTTATGGCGGACTGATTGACGCTAATATTTCCCAAAATGCATGAAGCGTGCTAGGATTTTTTTTACCCCTGAAAGGGGTCCTCAACGTGTTAGTAAACAGTTATCCGCTATACGGCTCTGTGGCACAGAAGACGGTTGTAGGATATGAAGCTATATTATGAGCGTGAATGTAAAAAATTATAATTCTGTGATGAGATAGATTTAGAATGAAACGCAAGCTTTAACACTTGTGGCCTCGGTAGCTCGCTAGTGAGGCTGAGTGTTTCGTGGCTTGAAGACATGACACAACAGACCTTCTTGGGCGAGCCGGGCCCAGTCCTCACCACAACCTGATAAGTCTAAATCTAAAGA
Source organism: Meconema thalassinum (assembly GCA_946902985.2). Classification (NCBI taxonomy): domain Eukaryota; kingdom Metazoa; phylum Arthropoda; class Insecta; order Orthoptera; family Tettigoniidae; genus Meconema; species Meconema thalassinum. Next base: position 241,204,566 of record OX336389.2, on the reverse strand, counting down.
TTGTGGTGACGTGCATGAAACATGATATGACAACTGGGCTAGCGTGGGACAAAGAGAACAGTTGAAGGTCAAAACGCTGAGAAAATGCACAGTCTCTGTTGCTATGCTGAGTTGACACTTTATACTTGAAGCATATCACGCAGTTGTCGTCCTTGAATGTAACTTGCAGAGTGGTGGGGGTTACTGATAAAGACTGTGTAAGATAGTAACGCACTTACTGTTTTAGCAAACAGACGTATACTGTGGAGCTCTGAAGTGAACTCTGGAAGAAAAATCCCATTTGTTTTCGGTAAGTACATATTAATGATTATTTTAGTGAGGTAATGCTAATGAACCTTAAATTTGCTTCATTCAATACGAAAAGTAACACTTAATGGCTGTAAATAATTTTTCCACACCTATATAAGAGTTATGTAAGTTTCAAAAAATCACCTAAATATATCATGTTTCACAATTAAAACGACTATCAAAGTGATAATCCATTTTCGTAAAAACTGTCATAATTATTGCGTAATTATACGATCAGTTTATTACATCTGCAAATTCCAAAAATGTCTTACTTATTCATGACGGAATATATTTTACGTAATATTGAGCTTTATCTCTCACTTATACTTCATTTCATTATGGATTTCCAAACTCACAGAAATATCTTACATGATATTATAACTTACTAGAAATTGAGATTTAATTCAGACTCGCAAAAACAAATTCAAAAATGGGACTTTCCTCTTAAGACAATCGTATAACTCTACACCATGGAAAAATGCCTAGTATGAGTAGAATACAATATAGACCATTAGAATCATACGAAATCAGAACAGGAGTAAAACCAAAAATGAACTATAAAAGTCGAAAACTGAATCTACTGTATCTCAATAAAATATCTCTACTCAAAACTTGATTCAAAAACTGGCGATAATTGCCTAATCCAAAAATACTGCAATTGTTCACTTTAATAATGTTGCTAGACTTCAATGCCTATATCTAGCTTCACGAAAAAAATATACAGTCATTTAAAATGCAATGCTGTATGAACTGTCGATGCTCACTAGTAAACAGAATTAATGTTGTAAAATGTTCATATTATCGTAGTAGGTCATCATCTTCCTAATTCCTATTCTTATATAAAGATATCGTAGTCTTCTTCCTAAAAAATCTTCTTCTCCATATATGTTTCTTCTCAAGAATAAGCATCATGGCGCCCAAGAATAGTAATGTTATTTGTACCTCCTGTAAAGTTTCGCTGAAGGAGAATGAAAATTTCGTACAATGTGACGGAAAGTGTGTGAAATGTTTCATCTTAACTGTGCTCGTGTGACGAACGCCGTTTTTAAAGCAATGCTTGCAAATCCGGGCGAAATTCTGTGGCATTGTAAACCATGCAAACATAACCCTAATTCAGTCAAAACAGCTACATCTAGTTTTCAGCCGACTAAGGTCAAACCGGACACCGCAAGCTTATGTGAAGCGGTTAACAATATGCAACAAGTGCTAAAGGATGTTTGTAGCTCTCTGGAGTATCAATCAAAAAAACTTGACGAACTCTTGGAGCAAAAGACCGCACTAAAATCTTGCATTGACCAACTCACTCTAGAGGTAAACAACACTAAAGTGGAGAATGGCTTGCTTAAAGAACAAAATGGGCAACTTAAAAGGCAAGTTAATGACTTGGAGCAATACTCTAAGAATTACAACCTTAAAATCGCCGGGATACCAGTCTCCGAACAGGAGAATGTGTATAATATTGTGGCTCAAGTGGCAGGTGCAGTTGGTGTTGAAATCGAAACTGATAGGGACATTGAATATTGCCACCGACTTCCAGCCTTTACGGATAAGGATGGCAAGAAGAAAACGCCCCTCATAGTAGCAAAATTTTATTCCCGCCAAACTAAAGACATGATCATGAGCAAAAAACGGAAACATGGGAAACTTCTTTGCACAGATGTCAAGATCAAGGGAGACTCGACAGTGTACGTAAATGAACATTTAACGAAAGACAACCAAAACTTATATTGGCTTGCCAGGAATTCTAAACGGGCAATGAATTATAAATTCGCATGGACCAGGAATGGGAAGATCTTCATGAGGAAAAATGAAAACAGCCCGATTCTACAAATCAAGACTGCAGCTGACCTACCAACAGTTCATGGGAATCAAGGAAACTGAAGGTATGTTTGCCTGAGCCAAGTGATCAATCAATATTTTAGGAAATTTTGTTTCTAAGTGAGTGTAAAGTAATTATGGAAGTACCCTCAAATAAAACAACTACGGTATGAAATCAGATAATGAAGTAGACCTTAATTTTCAAGATATTACTTCAAAGATTGTAAACAGTAATCAAGACTTGAACAAATTAATTAGCTTTACCGCAGGAATTAAAATCATGCACCTAAATATATGTGGCATGATAACAAATTTTGAAAGTATGCTAGTTATGCTCGATCAACTTGATCATAAACCAGATGTCATTATACTGTCTGAAACTCAGCTCATTGAGGATATACCATTTGCTATTTTAGGATATAATGAATACTTCATACCAACTCAAAATTCTACCCATGACAGCTTAAAGATATATGTGCATGAAAACCTCATACAAAATATTACAATATCTACTGTAAAAACACTGAAAGCTGCAAATGCTAGCCTACTCAACTTCAGATATAATAAAGAAAGTTACTTGGTACTTGCTATATGTGAGTTTGCATTCACAAATTCTCATAGTATGTTTCTTTTGTTTTTGTATTTCTCATAGTGTTCCTCTTTTGTTTTTGTATACCGTACTGTGCCCGTTTAGACCGGAGTCCGCACGACCACATATGCATTTTACCAATAATCAGTCAGCACGAGAATCAAAATATCCCGGAGCGCCAGATGGGTTAAAGCTAATCGCAAAAACGACATCAAATAAAAAAAAGCTTTACTGATTTTTGGCTCAATGCAACAATAAGGATAGAAGGAGATTCAATTGGGTATAACACATCTGGTAAAATTATCTCAGTTTATTTTGAAGTTAAAATTGACTGCAAAGATGCTCAAAGCAGCATCATCCACGTGTGGCGATCCACACTCTTATTTACACACAATATACAGAAATTTTCCAAACACATTTGACAATCTTTTTTTGGAAACACAAGTCCGATTAATAGTCCTGTAGACTGTGTTCCAAAATTATTAATAATTAATTCCAGTTCAAAGTTAATTGTCTATACTGGAAATATCGTAGATCACTGTTTGAATATTTACATGATATTAACACTCGTAGAATAAATGTTCATAGAATTTTAAACTTTCACTTATTTTCCAGTTTCAAAAATATATTGTCGAAAATATTATTATCATTGAATCAACACACATTATTTACATATATTAATAACATCTGAAAAGTATTTGACCTTGCGCATAGCATCGAAGAACTGTGCGAAGCACAACAACAATTAATTGTTCTTCTGACATTAAACATTTCGAGAAGTGACTCGATTATGAACTTCAAGTTCCTAACAAAATATATGATTTCTGAATCATCAACTTGATCAATAAATTGTTGAACCATTCAACTATTCAATTTTCCACTTGGAATCATTATTATAAAAAAAATATTTATATTTATGGCCATTATTTAGTAATTTTTACAACTTGCAATTCTTCGACAGAATGCGGAAATAAGAATTGTAGCTTCATAATAAATTCATTTAGTTCATGGCACTAGGATTGAAAATATCCTTCAAATTATTCGTGGTTAAAGAATTATTTTTAATTGGCAGTGGCCCATTCTACTATCTGCGTAAGAACACAATATTACAACAACAACGGCAAAGGTCTTCCTCTGAAGAAGAATAAACTACTATCATGACAAATCCGGGTTCTAGCAAAATCAAAGTCTAAATGGAATTCGTAAACAAGGTTGAAATAAGAACTGATGGTTTCAAGAAATAACCTTCGGGTTATTCATCCGACGAAATGTGTAGCTCCAATACTCCTACTATAAACCTGAGCCATCGAACCTGCTATTTGATTGATGCTCGAAAAAACCTCTTCATTCCTGCGACTTAACATGCGCACCTGGGAATGGCATTTCAACTACTACACACATATAAATTTTCTTCCCAAAATTTATACAATAAATCAAGCCTCTGCTTGTTATCAACACTGGAAGATTAATAAACTTACAAGTTTATTTTATTTTACCATTCAGTTCAACCCGTGAATTTACCATACTTATGAAAATCTTTATTTCACTTTCGAGTGTATTTACGTCATGATTTTATATAAATACAAAAATATCCTATTTGATACAAATATCATTTGCTTCCCGTTTCATGCCTCTCCGTGTTATCTGAAAAATATACTTTGCTCATAGCAAATATCAACTGTTCAACCAGAACTGAAATGTTGGTTGAATGCGGGCTTGCGTTAACCACTCTCCTTCGGAAAATCTCATGTTCCAGACTAGAAATGATTAAACTACTCCATAGGCTCTTTCTCAATACATATGATTATTATAAAATATAATATCCAAGAATTATTTAGAAAAATTATGAAAATTATTATTATTTTTATTAGTGGATTATTATTATTATTATTATTATTATTAATTATATCATTTTAAATATGTTTAATTATCATCTCATTATGTGAGAATCCACATGTTCGAACCTTCGAATATGGAAAAAATATCCATTCCTCAACAAAAATATTTATTAACTTTTACATCGACGGTTTTCCGTGGTTTCCCTAAAATATGAAAAATTCAAATAAATCTTCGTTATGCTCGGTCATCGATCCTAAACTGTTCTGAGTGTTGAAAATACTCAGAATAACTCTAATAAGTCTTGCGTAAATCATTGCAAGATTCAAATACGAAGAAAAATAATGTGTTGGTCATCTGCAGAAAAAATAGTTTGTTCCAATTAGCTAGGCATAATATAATTCAAATGTGGCTTACATTTCTTGATGGTCTTGAAGTGTAGTAAACCTGGTCTGTACCAGATTTATCCATAGACATGCCCTATTGGACAAGCACGTATAATCCTTGTATCCGCCGCCATTATATACCCACAATCCGTCTAGTCAGACATAGTGGTAGTATCTTTTGACGTTTGAATAAACTGTGGTTCCATTTTAATATGGGCTTCTATCAAAGCCATAACAGTTTGTTTAAATAGGGTCAGATCTAAGTGATCTCTTCTTAGATATGTCAGTTGTAACATAACTCACAGTAATCTTATCAGTACAAGAAAAACACTGACAGTCTAACCAATCAACGGCTGTTCTGAAGATCGTTCCCTGGGCATGGTTTATTATATCACCATCTACCATGCGCTAAGCAACTTGTAGTTTCCCTTGCGTAGACTAATGAACGCCACCGTTATAGACTAGTCTTCAGTGTACTGACAGATCGAAGTGGTTAACTAGTTACAAATATGAAAACTGACTGAAATGGATTTAAATATCCAAGTATTATGTTATTTACTGGACTGTGACAAAATATTAATTCTAGACAAAGTCTAGCATATGTCCATGTAGAAATATAAATATTTCCACCAATGTCTGTAGAAAAATCAATCACCTCAGTGATTCTCCTCGCCGTAAACTTACTAAGTTCCAACTCGTAACGCAGCACTTTCGTGACTATCACGACTTTGAAAAGAACTTCTGCGTAGATCCGGCAACCATGTGCCTTGGCTCAGCGTCGTAGCAACTTGCTAGGCAACTGCTTGTGTTAGAATGAGCTGAAGTTGCTTCGGCCAGCTGGCTTTTATTCAAAACTGTCAGGGTCACGCCGCATCAGCTGATATCTGGAAATCCTCATATCTCTTGAATCCCTGGTCCGATTTACTTGATACTAATTGCATTCTCTTTCATTTGGCAGTGCCAGTAATCTGATCCCAGTCTCAAGTCTCTACTCCATAGTTAACTATTTAATCAATAAATAGCCTCCACCTCTGCTATTACTCGCTACGTCACTTGACATCCAAGTATCGGTAAATTCTTTCCAATTGCTTCGAGAAGCAATGTAGCGCGATATTCAAATATCTCAACTTTCAAAAGCGGCTACAGCCTTTCCCTTGATATCTAGGTGTCTGAATCTTGGACTACCCATTCCTAGAGTTGGGCACAGTACAAGTCAAATGTACTTTTTTGAATATAACTGTCTGTTTCCGGTTGTGACCAATGGATGTCGGTGTTTGTTTCTTCTCCCATCAATTTGGAGTTTAGGACTGTATTTAGTAAACCCTTTTTTACTAATTATTTTATGACAGGTTATGAGCCCAGTTAAACGCTTATTGCTGTTAATGTGTGGACTTTGTGATGGGAGAATGTCGGTCGTTAAAGGGTGTTGATATGTGCGGCGCACATGTGGACGGCAGTTAAGTGTGCATTCAAGATAGTTTTTGGTGAACTTTGTGGACGATTTTCTATTGTGAGGACTATTTGTACGCTTTATTTTAAGTATACATACTAACATGGATTCAGCTACGGGAAGCAGCGAGCGAGTAGTTGCAATAGTGAGGTTACAGGACGACAATTGGGAAGCGTGGAGCACCCGAACAAAGGCATTGCTTCAAACAAGGCGTCTGTGGGACGCGGTTCAAGGTTTCCCACGAAAGACCGATACAGGAGAGGTAGAAGATACACCCGTTGAAGAGTACTCCGAGGCCCAACTGGGCAAAGATCAAGACGCGAAAAACTTGCTCGTAGGTTTGGTCACCGACCCTTTCCTAGGTGATATCAAAGAAGCGGAGCCAGCTAAGGAAGCATGGCAGAATCTTCTGACTTCATGTTGCGATACCGGAGTCCTTCAAATTGTGACGATGTTAGAAGAATTGTGTCTTTTTAAGAAAACTAGTGACATTAGCATGCGTACATTTGTTGATAAAGTGCTTACTTGGTGTGCACGGTTGGACGATGTAGGTATAAAATTTACGGATAAGGCCAAAGCTGCTTTTATTCTCCGAGGACTGGAAAAGCGGGAGTACGAAAATTTGATACGTTCATTGGAAAGCAATGAAGAAAACTTAAGTGTAAAAGTAGTGCGAGCCAAACTATTGTTGGAGGAGAGAAAGAACAATTTGGACAAACTAAAGATGGAGCGAGAACAGGCGACTTATGCAAGGCTGAAGAAGGAAGAATCTGAGGGTGAAAGCGTGAAGGCAATGGTGGCAGCCATGCGCTTAAATTCCAAGGAGGTCGTCAACAGCAACAAAAGTGTCAACAAGCCAACAGGTAGTGGTGGATTCATGTGCTACAAGTGCCAAGAACAGGGGCATATTGCGAAGTTCTGCGATTTAGTTCATGAAGCAAGAAAGAAAGGTTCAGTTTTGTGTTTTAATTGGCAACTCAAACTAACACTTGGGGCGCTGCGGTCGGTCTGGATAAGTAGGGTTTAATATACTCAATAACACGCGTTTGATATGGAACACTTTTTATTTTTCGGTTATAATCAGTAAATGTGGTCTCTAAAGTAATGACAGTGTTATTTTTAATTGTATATATGTATAACTGTGCGATACACGTGATCTAATTTGTGTGTTCCACTGGATTTTTTTGGTGTCATTTGCATATTATCAAGCATCAGTTTTTATGGTTGATGTAGATCAGCTGATTAAAATTTACACAGGGCTACACTTCGGACATTATTTCGGTACTATTATGCGCAATATAATGTAAATGTCGATCCTGAGTCAACGCCGAGGACATTCAAATAGAGAAATACGGTACATAAACAAATAAATAACACACCGAAGCTGTGCTACTTTTATCATTCCGAGACTAGCATCCACGCTAACCAGACGCCACTGTTCCAAGCTCCGACTTATATCGTGAATTGATGTCAAACTGATGATCCGCCAGCCTTTCCGCCAAGCCTACACCTCGTAATCGCTAAGTTCTTCGATATTCGAGCTATTCCACTACGAGTCATATAGGCCTAATTTACCTCCCCGTGGGCACTGTAGAATGAGTGATTCCGCTACCATTCAAATATTCAACACCAAACCCACCTTTTAACCATCCAAATCAAGCAATTCCTGTCGCCCCACTAGTTTTAATACAAGTTAAACTCATCCCTTCTCCCTACCAAGCAGCCAATAATTAATTATTTAATTAATTATTCAAGTAACTTCAATCTTACCAGCGCGCCCATCGTAACAGCTGTTTTTAAACTGAATAACCTTCGCTGGCTTTACGTCGCAGGTCTTCTGTCTGTCTACCTCGACAAGTGTTAGATCCTTCCCGGGGTGGAAAGGTATTATTATTAGGTATTAGGTATTATTAGGTATCATCACATTTCGGCTATTGCTATTTGCATCTTTTGGAAAGTGATGAAAACGTATATCCGCAGCCCTCTTATACATCGACTTACAGCCGTAAACTGAGCAATACACTTTGCTTTTACTCATTTTTCACTCTATCAACGAGTAAAACTTATTACTTATGTATAAAGACACGAACAATTTACCACGATCTGTTTACCAATACAAGAAACCATATAAAAACAGTCACCACGTGACAAATGTACCCTACTTGGTAAGTTTCTCATTTTTACCGCTAGATGTCATATCAGATAGCTGGAGTTGCCAATTTTGCCAAGATAGGTCATACTTCCCGGAATTGTAGTAACGGACGCAAGGAAAATGTTAAGGTTAAGAATCGTGAGGTTATTGCCACGGTAAAGGACGATGAGGCGGCAAACGAATGTGTTCAGGTTAATGCTAGTAGTGTTAAGGTAAAGGCTTATGTGACAACTGAAAGCAAGGATGATGCATCTGATTGTGTATGCAGGTGGTATGTAGATTCAGGAGCCACTGAGCACCTGACACCTTATAAGGATATTCTGTATGATTACACCCCAAAGGTTTCTGGTAGTGTAGACACAGCTGATGGATCCGTAGTTAGTGTATGTGGTATGGGAAGTGTGCTTATGAAGCTATCTGACAAGTGTGGAGGTTCTTTTCTGAAACTGAAAAGAGTGTTGTATATCCCAGGTCTTCAAGACAATTTAATATCTGTAAGTCAATTTGACAGGAAAGGTGCAGTCGTAACCATTAAAGATAGCAAAGTTGTATTGTCAGATCATGAGGGTATATTCCTTACGGGTGAGGCCGTTGGAAATATGTATGAGGTAAATTGTGATTATTTTATGGTAGAACAAGGGAAAGAATTTGCTTGTAATGACGAGGTGGAGGTTGTGTATGCTAAGAGCAACAAAGCTGTAACTAGCGGAATATGGCATCAGCGTTTTGGCCATGCTCTGAACATTCCAGATCGTGATTTTATACCCAAAGAAAATAATCTTGATTGTGATACTTGTAAACAAGGTAAAATGAAAAGACTTAAATTTAATGAAAGAGATCATGTATCTCAGAAGCCATTAGATGTTGTGTTCTCTGATATATGCCAGTTAGAGCACCCATCGATTGGAGGTAGCAAATATTTTATTACATTTACTGATGATTGTACCAGATTCTCATATGTAAGGTTTCTTAAGCATAAGAGTGATGCATTTAATGAGTTTCTCAAGGTTAAGGCCCTAATGGAGACAGCACAAGGGACCAAGTTGAAATCTTTCCATTCAGACAACGGTGGAGAGTATTTAAGTACAGAGTTTTGTAACTATCTTGAAAAGGAAGGTATTGTTCGTAGGTTAACAATGGCTTACTCTCCCCAACAGAATGGCGTTGCTGAACGCCTCAACCAGCAACTTCTCACCACTAGTAGGTGCATGCTCATTCAGTCAGGCATGCCAGTTCAATTTTGGGGGGAAGCCATCAACACAGCCTGCTATATAAAGAATAGGTGTGTGTCATCAACTGTAAAAAACATCCCATTTGAACTGTGGACGAGTAGAAAGCTGTCAGACCAGGAATTGCTTATGTTAAAATCATTTGGTTGTAAAGTTTGGATCCATAAACGTAATGTGGAAAAGTTAGTGCCAAGGGCAAATGTTGGTGCAATGCTAGGGTACCCCGATGACTCGAGGGGCTACCGTGTATGGGACATCGAAAAGAAATGTGTCATTAAATCCAGGAATGTAGAATTTGTTGAAGATGTATTTCCGTTTTCTGTAAAAGCCCAGGAAAACCCTGTAACTCAGATAGATTGTGAACCTAGAACAGTTGGAGAAGTGTTTGTCGAGCAGAAAGATTGTGGAGGTGACGTGTTTGAACACGAAGTAGCCGAATCAGGAAATGAAAATTCTGTAACAAGTGATAGTGATGCCTCTTTGTCAGATTCTGATGTCGTAATAGACACTCCATTACAGCCTGAACACACAGTATTACGCAGGTCGAGTAGAGAGAGAAAACTTCCCAGCAAGTGTGTATGTTGTAATGAAGTCAAGGTCAAATGTCGCATTGTCATGTTGAGGTCAGAATATAACGATCCGGTGTCTTTTCAAGAAGCCACCTCACGAGATGACGAAGATAAATGGTTTGAGGCAATGAACCTAGAGATTGCCCTCTTGGAAAAACATAATGTGTGGACACTTGCAGAAGATTCAGGTGGCAAGACTGTCATAGGCACCAAATGGGTGTATAAAACTAAACGAAACCAAGAAGGTGAAGTACTTAGGTATAGAGCACGTTTAGTAGCTCAAGGTTTCAGTCAGATAAAGGGTACAGATTTCCTTGAATCCTACAGTCCTGTGGTAAAAAGGAAAACTATTAGGACCCTTATAGCCATAGGAGTAGAGCGTGAATGGGATAATTGTCATTTGGACATTGTATCGGCATACCTTAATAGCAAAATTAAGGAAACTGTATTTGTAAGTCAACCAGAAGGTTTTCGCAGTGTAGAATACCCAGACTATGTGCTAAAACTCAACAAGAGTATTTACGGTTTATGTCAAGCTGGTAAAGATTGGCACAATTGTATCACTGCACAACTTGTCAAGCTTGGCTTAAATCAAAGCAAATGTGATCCATGTCTGTATTTTAGCCCAGATCATGACCTGTATGTTGCCCTTTGCTACCATACAAGGAATGATATGTAAATGTTTGTTGTTAGTGTAAGGCTAGTTATGTATTTTTTTGGTTTTAAGTTTTTTTTTTTGCAATTTGTGAATGGTGGGAAGTGTGAGTTTGCATTCACAAATTCTCATAGTGTGTTTCTTTTGTTTTTGTATTTCTCATAGTGTTCCTCTTTTGTTTTTGTATACCGTTCAAGTCAAATGTACTTTTTTGAATATAACTGTCTGTTTCCGGTTGTGACCAATGGATGTCGGTGTTTGTTTCTTCTCCCATCAATTTGGAGTTTAGGACTGTATTTAGTAAACCCTTTTTTACTAATTATTTTATGACACTATATACAGATCACCCTCCACAAGCCCAAAGAAATTCATAGAAGAACTAGGAAATACTCTCCAGCACTTGCCTACAGCTACACACAGTATATTAATAGGAGATATAAATATTGATATTTTAAATCCTACAAGGCAATATGCCCAAAATATTAAAAATGAGTATTTAAATGTATTACATGCAAATGGATTCATTTCGTACATAAACTCACCAACTAGAATAACCCCAAAATCCAGAACATGTATCGATCACATACATGTTAAGTCCCACAGAAACAGCAACTTTGACCCTTTTGTTCTGCATACCAGTATCACAGATCACAGTCCTACATTTCTCATACAAAATAAATCTCAAAAATACACTCCACAAACAGGAGAAAATACTTTGAACAATGTAAGAATAAATTATAAAACTCTAAAAAAATCATTAACTAAGGAAACTTGGGAATCTATCATAACTGAAAAAGATGCTAACAAAGCAGCTGATAGTTTCATTAAGTTACTGACTCAATACATCTCTGAACACTCTACTACCATAAATAACGTAAGATCAAAATTTTAAAAAATTACTCCATGGATCACAACCGGAATTTTAACTTCTATTAGAATAAGAGATAAATTACATCAGAAAATTGTTAAACAAAGGGAGAGGTCTACAAACAGTGATAAGGTCCCAGAAACTGTTAAGAAACATAAATTGTACAGAAACTGGATAAACAGGCTTGTTAAAATAGCAAAAGAAAGGTACTATTCCAAACAAATTATGTCAAACTCCAATAATTCTAAAGTCCTTTGGAAAAATATTAATGATTTAACATGTAGGAAGGGAAATAAATCTTCAGCTGTTGACAGCATATTTATCAGAGACTCACAAGAAACATCCCAACCAGCTGCCATTGCAAACAAATTTGTTGACTATTTTAGTAACATAGGTTTAGAACTTTCTGAAAAAATAAGTAATACAAGAAAGGAACCTGACAACACAAATGCACGTGATAGCACTGCAAAATCTCAACCTCAGTCTATCTTTTTTATACCCATAACAAAATCAGAAATAACAAACCACATAGCTGCTCTAGAAGATAACTCAGCAAATGGCTATGATAATATCTCTAGTAAAACAATTAAGATAATTAGGTCAGAAATTCTACAACCACTGCACCACATTTTTAATTTATCACTAACGAAAGGACAATTTCCAGACTCATTCAAAATTGCCATCATAATCCCAGTCCATAAATCAGATGTTAAAAGAGAGTTAAATAACTATAGACCAATTTCCCTCACAACCCACCTCTCTAAGCTATTAGAGAAATGCATCAAAACCAGATTACTTAACTATCTAAATAAGTTCAACATATTGTCACCAAATCAGTTTGGTTTTAGACCAAACACTAGTACTCAAGATGCAATATTCTCCCTTACTGATTATTTGTATAAAGCCATTGATAGTTCTAAAAGAACAATTTCTGTGTTCCTGGATTTAAGAAAGGCTTTTGACACCGTAGACCACAATATACTCATTAGAAAACTTGAAAAGGAAGGTATTCGTGGTACTCCTCAAGAACTAATAAAAAGCTTTCTTTTTAACAGAATACAAAAGGTACTAATCAAAGGTACTCTAAGTAGAAGTGCTGAAGTAAAAATTGGAATTCCCCAAGGAACAGTTTTAGGTCCTATTCTTTTTCTGTTATATATTAACGATTTGTGTAAGCTGAACTGTAATGCGATGATTACCTCATATGCTGATGACACTGTCGTCACAGTCACAGGAACAACTTGGGAGGACACTTTTAATAGAACTCAAGAAACCCTTGCTACAGTCCAAAAATGGCTAAGAAACCACCTCCTTACCTTAAATGAAACCAAAACACAATACCTATGCTTCTCACACAACAAAACATTACAACCCACAGACAATTTAACACTGAAGATCCACACACCAATTTGTAACAATGGCGAAAGATGCAACTGCTATACCCTACAGAAGTCAATGAATGCTACATATTTAGGGGTTATTATAGATAGTCATTTAAAATGGAATATGCATGCATCAACGTTGGCCAATAAAATTCAAAAGTTAATTTATATATTTTACAGAATCAGAAATATCCTTTCAGCAAAAGTCTTGAGAACTGTATATTTTGCCTTAGTCCAGTCACAACTACAATATGGAATAAATGGTTGGGGTGGAATACTTGATTCACATTTGACTCAGGTAAATACCTGCCAGAATTTCATTCTAAAAGTTATGTACAAAAGGCCACCAACTTTTCCAACATGTGAACTGTATCAACAAAGCATGTTGCTTAACATACGTCAGTTATTTGTTCAGTCATCAATCATATTTATACATAAAAATATGAAGCTCTTCTCTAATGGACAAAAACTTGAAATGTGGACTAGACTTCAAGACAGAACTGGAATAAATATCCCTCGTCGAAACACACTACTTGGCCAAAGGAATTTAAGTTGTCTTAGCACTAGGATATACAATATATTGCCAGTAAATGTGACAAATAATACCCTGAATATATTGAAGAAAAGGCTTTTTATATGGCTCCTTAGTAACTTTGATAGAGTAAATGAACTTATAAATTTTCACCAACATATTTAAACCAACTCGGTCAGAAACAAGTAATGTATCATCTTTTATTTTCAGTATCCTTATAATTAATGCTTTTGCTATAAACTTTTCTTCTTATTATCAGTCAAATACCATGTTGCAAATAAATTAAGAAATTGTGTTCATGAAGCCCACACACAAGTTTATCTTATGTGGGATTCACCCTGTATTTTTGATACAACATCTGTATATTGTTACGTGCCACCCCCCTAGTGGCACTTTTGTTAACTGGATTACGGTGGGTAGGAAGCACAACACCAATTACTGCTTAAAGAAGTAATTAACTTTATTGCGGCCAGAAAATTACACTAATCAGCAAATACAAGCAATTAGGAACCTTACTCCAGTTTACAAAGTCTCTTGCTTGTGGAGAGCTCTTGCCCCTTTCACTTGTCAACAAACCACAGAAGTTAATCCTGCCGCTAATGAGCCTAGTGGCCTTGACAGAACTACATGCAACTTCTTTCTAATGTGCGCCTACTACAGTACTTACGGGCACTTGCTGCGCGCTGTTCACCAGCTGGGAGAAACAATGTCACTGGATTTCGACACCACAATATCTGACACTCAGTGAAAGCACACTTACTCAGAACACGGCAGTCCCCTGTATGTTCCTCACTTCGCCGCTACACTAGGGGTTTCGCAAGTCACCACACTTCTGTCGCTCAGAATAAACGCTCACACTAGCTCGTAAAACACAACAACAACAACTGCTTCACGGGTCACTCTTATATAGCAGGCCGGTGACTCAATAAATGGTTCTAGATCCATCCAGGGTCCACGGCTTCTCGAGGTTTCCATCGCTGGTCCAGTCACGAATCTTCTGGACTATCCCTTTGTCTGTAGTAGCCCTGTTGCATAAGGCGCGCGCAATACAGGAGGCATGCCACAGCCCAGCCCTGGGGCAGTTGTGACTCATGCGGCGAGTGATGACACAAACTCACAGCCGTAACACCACCCCCTTCCTAAAAAGGCTGATCGTCCCGATCAATCATTGGTCCGTCTGTGTCCCTCCGTAGGCTGTCAGGCGATCTCGATGCACGATCTTCATCTTCGCCCTCGGGCTCCGCTGGATCCTGTAGACGACATCGTTGATCCGTTTCACGACTCGGTACGGGCCCTCCCAGGACTTCTGCAGTTTGGGTGACAGGCCTTTCTTCCGTAATGGGTTGAAGCGCCAGACCAGGTCGTCCTCGTGGAATCCTCCGGCCTCTGTCTGCTGGTCGTATCGGGTCTTCATTCGGTCGGTCTCGATCCGCAGTTTCCTCCTCGCGAACGCGTGCACGTCCTCCAGTTGGTCGACCAGTTCTTGACAATACTGGCTTACCGGGATCGGATCATTCCCAGGTCGGCCGAAGGCAAGATCGACGGGTAGACGGAGCTCCCTCCCAAACATGGCCCGGGCTGGTGTGCACCCGGTGGCTTCATGCACGGCGGCGCGGTAGGCCAGGAGAAATAGTGGAAGATGCTTGTCCCAATCCCTCTGGTGCTCGCTGACAACTATTCGGAGATGGTTCTCGATGGTGCGATTGAATCGCTCTACCATCCCGTCGGACTGAGGGTGTAGCGGCGTTGTCCTTGTCTTCCGGATTCCCAGCAGCTGGCATAGGTTCTGGAACACCTGCGACTCGAAGTTCCTCCCTTGGTCGGAGTGCAGCTCCAGGGGTACTCCGTACCGGCTGACGAATTCCTTCACCAGGGTCTCTGCAATCGTCGCGGCTTCTTGGTTAGGGAGCGCATACGCCTCCGGCCATTTGGTAAAGTAGTCGCTGACGACTAATATGTAGCGGTTCCCTGCCTCGCTTAACGGGAATGGCCCAGCAACATCGATGGCCACTCTCTCCATGGGGCCGCCCACGTTGTAGGTCTTCAGTGGACCCCGTCGTCTTCGTCCTGGGCCCTTGCTGGCTGCGCAATCGTGGCACCTCGCGCAGTGGTTCTCCACGTCTGTTCGGCATCCGATCCAGTAGAACCGCTCTCTCAGCTTCTCCAGGGTCTTCTTTATCCCTAGGTGTCCACCAGATGATCCTCCATGAACTTCCTTCAGGACTTCCTCCGTCATAGTCTTTGGAACGACGACTTGTTCCCGAGATGTCTTCCCGTCGGTGCTCTCCCAGGCGCGGCAGATGAGGCCATCCCTTACAATCAGCGAGTCCCACTGTGCCCAGTAGGACTTAAACTTTGGGCTGCAGTCACTCACAATGTTCCACCCGGGTCTGGGGACACAGGCCCTCTTCCATTCGGCTATCAGTCCCAGGTCATCATCTTCTGCTTGTGCCCGCGTGAAAGATTCGCGGCTCCAGTTCCCCTGAAGTTCCACAGTAGTCCGTCGGCACTGTATCCCGGTGTTCTCCTCCCTTCGGGCACAGAAGGTGCAGTCTTCGGGGCACGGTCTTCGTGACAGGGCGTCGGCGTTAGAATGCAGTTGGCCTTTCCTGTGCTGAATCTCAAAGTTGTACTGTTGAAGCCTCTCTAACCACCGCGCGAGTTGACCCTCGGGCTGCTTGAAGTTCATGAGCCACCGCAGGGATGCATGGTCGGTCCTGATGAGAAATTCTTGCCCGTACAGGTACTTGTGGAAGTGTTCAATGGTCTTCACGATGGCGAGCAGCTCCTTCCTGGTGACGCAGTAGTTCCTTTCTGGCTTTGACAAGGCCTTGCTGAAGTAGGCCACTACTCTCTCCTCGCCGTCCACTACTTGCGACAGGATCCCCCCTATGCCAAAGTCGCTGGCATCGGTATCGACGATGAACCTTGTTCCAGGTCTGGGGTAGGCCAGAATAGGCGCGGTGCACAGAGCCTGCTTGAGTTGCTCGAAGGCATTGTGGCATTCTGCTGTCCACGTGAAGAGTTGGTCCTTCTCAGTCAGTCGATGTAAAGGTTTGGCGATGTCGGCGAATCCTCTCACGAAGCGACGATAATAAGTGCAGAGTCCCAGGAAGCTTCGTAGTTGGGACTTGTCCTTCGGAACTGGCCACTCCCTCACAGCTGCGGTCTTCTCTGGGTCGGTGCGCACCCCTTCTTCGGAGACGATATGCCCAAGGTACTGGACCTGCTTCTGGAAGAGCTGACACTTCTTGGGGCTCAACTTCAGCTGGGCAGCCCGTAGCTTCAACAAGATCTCCTTCAGGTTGCTGTAGTGCTCCTCGACGCTTCTCCCCAGAACGATGACGTCGTCTAGGTATACCAGGCAGGTCTTCCAGTGTAGTCCCCTCAGAATGGACTCCATTAGCCTTTCGAAGGTTGCAGGGGCGTTGCACAGACCGAATGGCATGACGGTGAACTGCCAGAGCCCGCTGCCCACAGAGAACGCCGTTTTCTCGCGGTCCTTAGGGTGGACCTCCACCTGCCAGTAGCCACTCTTCAAATCCAAGGTGGAGAACCATCTTGATCCTGATATGGTGTCCAGTGTGTCGTCGATCCGGGGTAGAGGGTAGCTGTCCTTTTTCGTGACGTCGTTCACCCGCCTGTAGTCCACGCAGAACCTGGTGGAACCGTCCTTCTTCTTCACTAGCACGACCGGAGAACTCCAAGGACTATGTGATGGCTCGATCACCCCTTGCTCCTTCATCTCTTCTACCATCCGGTCGACTTCGGCTTGCTTGGCGAGCGGGACACGTCGGAATGGGGCCCTAATCGGTGCGCTGTCCCCAACGTCGATTCTGTGCTGGACCAAGCTTGTCCTGCCGAAGTCTTTGCTCCCCACGGAGAAGACATCCTGGAATTCGCGTAGCAGGTCCTGAAGTTGGCGTGATTGCTCTTCGTCTAAATGGTCCTGGGATCCTTGGTACAGCTTCTGTAGTTCTTCTGGCAGGGCGCGTCTTCTTCGGTTGTCCGTCTGCAGGTGTCCGTCCGTCGTATCTGTGATGCGGGCAATCCAGGTAACGGGCTCGCAGACTCCTAGGTTGGTGTCCCGGTGAACCGTAATGTCGTAGTCGTTCAGGTTGGACAGGCGGACGTACGGCCGAGACGTCGTGTTGATGAGAGTCTTGGCAACTAGCAATCCTTTTGTCTGGATGTCCTCATATTTTGGCTCGATAACAGCCGCCACTCCCTCAGCAGTTCCGTCGACAATTACGGCAGCGCTGACCTCCGTCCTGGCGGGAACGATGACGTCCTCTCTCAGCCTTACTCGTCGTGCGGCGACGGCCTCGTGTGCTGGTTGCAAAGCAAGTTCCTCACCTCCGAAGTGCAGAGTGTTGGTACTCAGGTCCAAGATGATGTTGTTCTGGTCCAGGAAGTCCAGTCCGATGATCACTTCGTTTGATACGTCAGCCACAAGCACTGGATGCTTTATCACCCGTCGACCAATGACGAACTCCAGTGATGCTTCGCCATGTACCGGTGCGGTCTCTCCGGTAGCGGTTATTAGCTGGAGGTTCCTTTGTGTGGGTTGCACTCTCCACTTCGGGATCACAGTGGGATTGACGATGGTCCTCGATGCTCCCGTGTCGATCAGCATGGGCCAGCTCACTCCGTTGACGACTCCGTCGACCATCAGGCTGCTATTGTCCCTCCGTAACTTCGTCACACGCACTTGGACTGCCGGGGCTTGACGACTGTCACAAGCCAACCTTTGCCCCCCAAGGCTGGCTAATACTCGTTTCCCCTGGGTCGCGCGGTTTTCAGACGACTGATTTCCCGTCGGATACCCTCGGCGGCGGCAATCACCGCAGTTCTTGCTCAGGTGGCCTTTCTTACCGCAGGCCCAGCAGGTCGGTAGTCCTCTTCCAGGCCGCCTCTCCGGTTGTCTTCCGGCTGTGTCGTTGCTGCTGGTGCCGCGACTATCGAAGAAACGGCTTAGCGCCTGCATCAATTCGTCGGCCAGGGGCTTGGTCTCGTTGGTTTTTGCTGGTTCGTCGACGTCCAATGACGCACCCGCGCGTGCATTCTGGATGCCTGTTTTGCCGTCTCGAATTCAAGTGCGTGGCTCAGCGCATCTGCCAGGGTCTTATTGCGCGCGAGTCGCAGCGCCTGTTGAGTGTCCGAGTCCCGTAGCCCGTCGGTGAAAGTCTGCGTCGCTATCTGCTCCAGAAAGTCGGCCGACGCTGTTGGGTGGGCGAGCCTTACGAGGCGTGCGATGTCCATCTCGAACTCCTGCAGGGTTTCCGCGTTCTTCTGTACTCGGGTCCGGAGCTGCATCTGGTAGGCCTGCTGAAGATGGCTATCTCCATATCGGGACTCCATATGGGCGATCAGTGCAGCGTAGTCCTGGGATCCAGTCGGGATGGCCTGAAGGACGTTAAGGGCGTCGCCTCTCAGCGCTACAATGAGAGCTGTAGCCTTTTCTGTGTTGTTCCAGTTATTTATGGAGCAGGCTGCCTCGAACTGACGTAAGTAGGTGCTCCACGGGACCTTTCCGTCGAAGGTTGGGGGCGTCACTCTGCTATGTCCCGTTCCTGATATTCCCGGTGTAACGGTGGGCGGGCGTTGGCGCAGCTCGGCAACTTCCTCTCGTAGAGCGTTGAATTCCTCTTTCACCCCCGTCAGTGGGCGTTGGCGCAGCTCGGCAACTTCCTTTTGTAAGGCGTTGAATTTCTCCTCCACCCCCATCAGCGGGCGTTGGCACAGCTCGGCAACTTCCACTTGTAAGGCGTTGAATTTCTCCTCCACCCCCATCAGCGGGCGTTGGCGCAGCTCGGCAACTTCCATTTGTAAGGCGTCGAACTTCTTTTCCACTGCCGTGACTTCCTCACGCAGACCCAGTTCTAATTTCTTCAGGTCCTGTGTCAACTTATTCTGACCGTCTTCCATCTTCTTCTGGCCGTCCTCTATCCTCTTCAGGTCCTCCGCTAGCTTCTTCTGGCCGTCTTCTAGTTTGGCAGTTAGGTCCTCGGCTAACTTCTTCTGGCCGTCCTCCATCTTCTTCTGGCCGTCCTCCATCTTCCTCAGGTCCTCCGCTAACTTATTTTGGCTGTCCTTCAGGTCCTCTGCTAACTTCTTCTGGCCATCCTCCATCTTCTTCTGGCCATCCTCCAACTTCTTCTGGCCATCTTCCATTTTGGCAGTTAGGTCCTTGGTTAAATTCTTCTGGCCGTCTTCTAATTTGGCGGTTAGGTCCTTGGTTAAATTCTTCTGGCCGTCTTCTATGCCATTTAGCTTTTCTAGCAATGCTGCCAATTGCGCCTCCATTTTAGTTGTTTGCCTTGTAAATGGCATGCACTCACAGGAAAATTAGAGAAAATGACCTGCTCGGGTTTTGAAACCAGGACCGTCAGGTGTTGTGCTTGAGTTCGTAATCCCGCTTCTGACACCAGTTGTTACGTGCCACCCCCCTAGTGGCACTTTTGTTAACTGGATTACGGTGGGTAGGAAGCACAATACCAATTACTGCTTAAAGAAGTAATTAACTTTATTGCGGCCAGAAAATTACACTAATCAGCAAATACAAGCAATTAGGAACCTTACTCCAGTTTACAAAGTCTCTTGCTTGTGGAGAGCTCTTGCCCCTTTCACTTGTCAACAAACCACAGAAGTTAATCCTGCCGCTAATGAGCCTAGTGGCCTTGACAGAACTACATGCAACTTCTTTCTAATGTGCGCCTACTACAGTACTTACGGGCACTTGCTGCGCGCTGTTCACCAGCTGGGAGAAACAATGTCACTGGATTTCGACACCACAATATCTGACACTCAGTGAAAGCACACTTACTCAGAACACGGCAGTCCCCTGTATGTTCCTCACTTCGCCGCTACACTAGGGGTTTCACAAGTCACCACACTTCTGTCGCTCAGAATAAACGCTCACACTAGCTCGTAAAACACAACAACAACAACTGCTTCACGGGTCACTGTTATATAGCAGGCCGGTGACTCAATAAATGGTTCTAGATCCATCCAGGGTCCACGGCTTCTCGAGGTTTCCATCGCTGGTCCAGTCACGAATCTTCTGGACTATCCCTTTGTCTGTAGTAGCCCTGTTGCATAAGGCGCGCGCAATACAGGAGGCATGCCACAGCCCAGCCCTGGGGCAGTTGTGACTCATGCGGCGAGTGATGACACAAACTCACAGCCGTAACAATATGTACAGGTTTTCTGTCAGTGAATAAAAATGATTGCTCGTAAAAAAACTAATTATAATGCTCGTAATGTATTACCAATATTTTAAATAGTTATGTTGCGAAAATAACACTACAAAAGAGATTATCTACTTAAAATGACTATATAAGTGCTTCCATAGTTGGATCAAAACTTTAAATAGGCCATCGAACAGAAATGACAGAAACGTCAAGTCTAATTATCAAGTCCATTTCCCAAACGACTAAACAAAAATGGTGAATAAGGGCATTCTATAGATATGACATGATTCATACCGTCTACAAATAAAAAGATCTCCAGCTACCTTAGATGTCTTGATGTGAGTAAATGTATGTGAGGACATACATCACTGTTGAGACCGAAACGTCATCCTCGGCGTTGAGAAGTTGAAGTATTGGTCGGTAATTCAGGTGTTCGAACCCGTCTCCTCTCCGTCCGAAACAGCTGTCCGTAACACAATATCCATCTCGCGTTGACCGCCTGGAATGCGTTAGTAGCGAAGAGATTGATGCCACCTCCACTCTTGTTTGAAGATCCATTATTGTAGTAGTAATTATCTCAGTATAATTTTATGTAGTGCCTTTGATCTTCTCTTATATAGCCTTCTGCTTATAAATTCCATTATCAAGCATTGGTCATTCTTAGAAGTTCAATTCTGCTTAAGTGCTGCATTCTTTGTCAGTGCCTTAGCAAGTCATTGCTACTCTTATATAGTACTGGTTCACCATTCCCCTCACTTCAGTACTGTAATCCATTGTAGTATTGTATAATGATTACTGGATAATGTTATAAGTTCCTTCGAAATAGCGAATGCGCTAACTAACAGTCTATATGAAGCAATAAGTTCAATCGCGACACTTTCCTATACCGAACTGTGTTCACACAAGGATATGCGGTCGTCCCCTGTTTCTCAGCCGTGCCTGCCTGAAAGCAGAGTAGCACTTTTCCCGTACCGTACTTTCACAAAGCGCACAAATATTTCAATGTTATTTGAGTCTGTTGTTCTGACCGAACCAAAAATTGAGTGTCTTTCTCCACACCGAGCTCCTCTCAGCTGGACTAGATTCTACCAATGATCCATCTCTGTCCGGTCGATATATCGAAGTTGGTTAATCATAACTGCGATAAACATCTGTTAGCGTTATAAAAGCATTAGTAGCTTCTTAAATGTCTTTAAATTATTCCTTCCTATATGTCATTATATTTCCAGGTCTTCGCTCCCCTCTGCGATCTCTGTAATTGTTAATAATTGTATGTTTCCATGTCGCGCTTGTAGGGTACCCATCTTGTAATCTAACTATACCTTCCAAAACATATGTTCTTTCCTGCACCAAGGACTGGCTGATCCGTCCTCTTTGCTGCGTAGCAGGGTTGCCTATTCAGTTTCCCTAACCTCGCGCCTAGCTAGCTGTAACTCTCCACTGCAAGTTGGAATCTTCTCATAAAAGTGCAGTATTCGTTTCTTATAAATACAAAGTGTTCTATTGCTAGCCAAAATACTGGTACAGTACCTACCGTAAGGCCACGGCCGCCTCCTTTCCTCTTCCTTGCCTATCCGTCCCGATCTTCCCCTCCCTTCCCATCCCTCATGAGGCCCCTGTTCGCTTTGCGGGCGAGGCTGACTGGGCGAGGTGCTGATCCCACCTCCTCAGTTGTGTTCCCCAACCCAGATGTTTCAAGCTCCAGGAAACTGCCCGTAGAGGCGGTAATGGTGGGATCCCTCGCTGAGTCCGTGGGAATACCCAACTTGGAGGGTAAAATCTACACCAAAAAATCATCACGAATAGTATCAATTCATCCATGGTTTTGAACAGTATTTAGGGAAAATAACCATTTAATAGAGACGAGAAAACAACTTTCACTATCGTCTTCGTAGATAATGTGAATAAAACCATGATGAAATCTTGCTGTACGAGGTAGGGAGGGCATAATAAAATAGTTAAAAGAATTTAAAAAATCCACCGTGGGATAGTCTTGCACCCGGGTTCTTCGAAACAGCGAGCGGGAGCTATACTACTCGCATGCTTTTCCAACTTACTCTGAATGTTTTTGTTGCGCTTCTTACTAAAGCGTATGGTAAAATATTCAATTATAACAGTTAGTTCTTGAATATTGATTGGAATGCATTGTTTCAGTACCTGGCATGTTTTCTAATTTACTTAAAGCAAGTTTCGCGACCGCTTTGCGTTAATATGGCATGAACTGCAAATAATGCCCTCAAACGACAGCCCTTCGCTATGTTTTATTTCATACAACTTTGCGTACAAAATGCTAGCGTGTGATACACTTCGGTCATAAAAGCAGGTGTACTGACGAAGAGAACAGAATCATACAGGATTTTGTACCAGCGATCACAACAGCTTACTTGCCAGCGAGTGTCGTGTGATACGGGCCCAAAGATATGCTAAGACCTTTTGTTAAAATTTAATAACAAAATATATATATATTTTTTTAGTCGTTTACCCTCCAGGTTGGTGGAACCCATGGACTCAGTGAGGGAACTCACCACTACCGCCTCTACGGGCAGTGTCCTAGAGCTGGGAACATCGAATCGGAAGGGATACAACTGGTGAGGTGGGATTGGCACCTCGCCCAGGCGGCCTCACCTGCAAATCGAACAGGGGCCTCATGAGGGAAGGTAAGCGATGGTTAGGATGGATAGACAAGGAAGAGGAAGGAGGCGGCCGAGGCCTTGAAGAAGGTACCATCCCGGCATTTGCCCAAAGACGAAGTGGGAAACCACGGAAAACCACTTCGAGGATGGCTGACGGGGAATCGAACCCCCTCTACTCATTTGGGCCACCCGAGGCTGAGTAGACCCCGTTCCAGTCCTCGTACCAGTTTTCAAATTTCGTGGCAGAGCCAGGAATCGAACCCAGGACCTCCGGGGCGGCAGCTAACCATGCTGACCGCTACGCTACGGAGGCGACTCAACAAAATAATTCCAAGCGAAATTCTAAGGAATACGTACCGTATACTTCGATGCAAGCACTGGCGATCAGAATATCCTTCGATATGTTGTTGTTTTGTTTCATTTGAGGGGCTAGAACACCGCGGCCATTGAGCCCCGTGTACTTGGGTTTGCGTGTACAATTTGTCTGATAACCTGAGTTATTTCGGGCTTGTAATATTGTGTGTATTTGCAATTAAGGATTGGGAAGGAGGCGGCCGTGGCCTTAAGACAGAAACCGTTCCGGAATTTGGCCGGAGTAGAAGTGGGAAACCACGGGAAACCACGGGAAACCACTTCCAGGGTGGCTGAGGTGGGAATCGTACCCACCTCTTCTCATATTTGCTTCACGAGGCTGAGTGAACCCAATTTGAGCCCTTAGACAAATATTAAATTTCATGGCAGAGATGGAAATCGAACCCGGACCTCCGGAGTGACACTTCGACATGTTATGTTAATATCCATGCCAGTTTTTTAATTTTCTGCCATTACAGGTCACGTGTCATAACGTACCAATTCGATCGTATTCTCTTTATAAATCAGCAAAATTCAACGTACTCATCACAAAAATACATCGTAAGGGAATAAATGTGGCAATGTAGTTACATCCCCACTAAAATGGAACGTGAGCTATCGTTCAAAAAAGTATGCCTACCACTGGATTCGAGGCACTGTTCTACCCGTTCACACCCACCACGTACGGTCAGGCTTTAACCCACTCAGCCACCAACTCATGGTAGATACCACGCGCTAAACGTGCGGTAGTTACTGTGGCCGTCCCACCTCAACGTTTATGTCCATGTCAAAGTCTTAAATCATGGATTATGGTGTTGATTTAACTTTCTACTATTTCAGATCACGTGGCGTAAGGTATTGATTCGATCGTATTACGTGAATGTGTGTTATTTCAAGGAGCAATAAGTCATATGTTAGTAGAATGGGCCATAGTATTTGGAGGGGAAAAGTTTACGGTTGGTTTTTCTTTGCTAGACCCATGACCCAATTAAATTGCTGTCACACAGTCAGAGCGCAGAGCAATATCGACCATCGGGAGAAATGCAATGTTAATTGGGTTTCATAAAACAAAATAATAAGGGGCTGGTGGACCACTCTGTATAGAAGAAGACTAGTGGGTCCAAAACCGATCCCTGGGGTACTCCAAATTTAATAATACCCTCATTGGACAATGTATCATTAAGTAATCTGGTTCCATCATCCTTGTGTCTCAAGCTTACTATTTGTTTACGCCTTGTTAAGTAAGACTTTATCCATTTATTAGCTAGACCTCTAATACCATATTAATTTAGTATTGTAAGGAATATTTTATGGTCAACAACATCAAATGCTTTCGATAAATACCAGAATAGGCCAGTTACATGTTCCTTATTGTCAATTAATTTCAGTATACTTTTACTGGTCGCCTCCGTAGCGTAGCGGTCAGCATGGTTAGCTGCTGCCCCGGAGGTCCTGGGTTCGATTCCTGGCTCTGCCACGAAATGTGAAAAGTGGTATGAGGACTGGAACGGGGTCTTCTCAGCCTAAGGTGGCCCAAATGAGTTCGATTCCTACTTCAGCCTTCCTGGAAGTGGTTTTCCGTGGTTTCCCACTTCGTCTTCGGGCAAATGCTGGGATGGAACCTACTGTGAGGCCACGGCCGCCTCCTTCCCCCTTCCTTGCCTATCCATCCTAATCTTCCCCTCCTCCCTTCCCTCATGAGGCCCCTGTTCGCTTTGCAGGTGCGGCCACCTGGGCGAAGTGCTGATCACACCTCCCCAGTTGTATCCAAACCGACCAAGTGTTCCCAGCTTTAGGATACTGCCTGGAAAGGCGGTAGTGGTGAGTTCCCTCGCCGAGTCCGTGGGAACCACCAACCTGAAGGATAAACTTGACTGAATAAAATAAATAATACTTTTACTACATTCATAAATTGCTGTCTGTGTAGATTTTTCCGTTCTGAATCCATGTTGTGAGTTTGATAGTATTTTAAATTTTACTATAAAACTTATCAGTCTCTTAGACATGATTTTTCCACAATTTGCAATACCAGTTGGTAAGGTAATAGGACGATATAGTTATCTAATTCATCTTTTGAACCGTTTTTGTGCACTGGAATTTCTTTTGATAACTTCAAAATATCCGGGTAAGTTCCTGAGAAAATTGAACTGTTATTTCGTGCGTAAGTGGATTTATTGTATTTTCTGCACATTTCTTTAAAATTGCATCAGATATGCCATCAATGTCAGCACAGAATTTAGTTTAGCTCTTTTATAACTATTCTTACCTCTTCACGTATGACATGATTTGAAAATAAAGAATCACGGCATATATTTATTTTATTATTAGAATTTAGTGTATTTACCTGTGATTTATTTAATAATATTTGTGGAATTTCCAGAAAATTGTCATTAAAAATGTTTGCTATTTCCTCCGGATTATTAATCACTTTATTATTGCAGGTCAGTGTAATGTTCCTTTGTATTTTAGCAGATGTTATAGTTTCTTTCTTTATCACGGTCCACATAGCCCTGTTTTTATTAGATGATTGGGAAATAAAATTATCATTATGCATTTTCTTTGCTAGTCTTCTTACCTTACTTAATATGCTAGTGTATTTTTGTAGTATAAATTGAATTCAGGTGCTGTGTGGTATTGTTTATATATTTTGTGTAGAAATTTCTTTTTTGACATGAATTTATAATCCCTGTTGTTACCCAATTGCTAGTTTTGTTATTTTGAATAGTTCTTTGTTTAAAGGGGAATGCTGTTTCAAAATAGTGTTCTAGGGTAGTGTTAAATGCATTAAATTTATTATTTACATTTTCTAGTTTATACATTTTCTGACCATGCGCACAGGCCAGCTCACTGATGTATAGAATTATTTTTTGCGGGTAGGGTTAAATAGTTATCAGGTGATTGGATTTTACTTTTTGCGCATACAATCCCTCATTGCCTTTTCTGCGCCCCCCCACCCCCCCATATGACAGCGCCCGGTGCGGTCGCACCGTTCGAACGCCTTAGGTCCACCCCTGACCATCCTGGCATTTGCCTGGAATAGGAGCTTAATGCAACGGGAAACAAATTCCACGAAGGCTGAGGTGGGAATCGAACCCAGTTTGTTCACGCGTCTGAGTGTACACCGTACGCAGACCAGAATTAAATTTCTTGGCAGAATCGGACCAAGACCTATGGGGCGACAGCCAGGAATGCTAGCCGCTTCACTGCTAGCAGCAGATGCTTGAAAAATAATGGCATTTATTTGTTTAAAACAATTTGAAAGTTTGTAAATATACCATAGACTCGATAAATATTGTCCAACGAGGAAAGAAACCTGGCGAAAATTTTCGTAACTTTCCGTCAAATCAGCAGGAGTGATATCGATACAGAGAATCGAAATATTTGGGATATAATTTTCTTCATGTTATTCAATTTTTTGTTGGCTCTCTAAATAACGATCATCCCATTCGCTGTTCAACTGCGCAAGCGGTCACTTGGTGCTCGACTACGTTACTTGCTTGTGTGTTGCGGGTTTTAGTGGTGGTGGTAGAAAGGTATTTAGTGATTGATTATATTCACCTCTCATCACTGACAGGTTAGTACCTATTGTGTATTCGTGCTTTTTGTGGCATGTCGGCCACCAGTGATGGAATTGTGACGGGTGATCCACCGGATTACCAGCATGATTTACGGATAGATGGAGAAGTTTCTATGGAACACATGGTGATCGTCCCGAAGACGGGCATAGCTGTCACAGCCACTCCCCCCATTCAACCAAGGGAACCAGAACCCATCCGCCGAACGAACTTAGCTAGTGCCCACCGTTATAATGAGAAACATATAGGCCCTTATGTTGTTTTTGTACAATCTGAGAACCAAAATATAGGTCACTTACATCCCATGGCTCTAGGTCGCCTGTTATATGAACGTAACATTCCTCGAATCAAAAGTCTGCAGAGATAATGTCGGAATAGGGTGCAGGTACAATTTCAATCGTCTGCCACGGCCAATTCTTTTTTAAATCATCCTCTCCTAGCTGAACGAAAACTTGATGCTTTCATCCCCTCTTCTTGTGTTCAAAGGGAGGGATTGATACGTGGTGTCGATACCTCCCTCACTAATGAGGAGACTCTCCAGTATATACGATCTCTAGTCCCAGTAGCACGTGTCCAACGTTTGCATAGGAAAAAGATGATAAATGATACCATCGAGTCGATACCTACTGGCACGGTCAAGGTATTCTTTGACACCCAAAAATTGCCGTCACATGTTTCGATATTTAATGTCCTTCTGGAAGTGTCAATCTTCATATTTGTCCCTATCCTGTGCCAGGAATGCCAAAGGTATGGCCATATGAATCATCATCATCATTTATTGAACAATTAATTCCAACGAGCCAGAGGCTCGTACATAGGAATTGTACAATACAAATTTATTGGCGTCTACTACAATTTTATATACATATTGTACAGTACCCCAGGGGTATGCACCCCTTGGAGACCATCCCCCCATCATCTATCTAAATCTCCTAACTGGCAACCCTTGTAAAGCCAGACCAACATCTATCAACACCGCAAGGACAGCTTGCCATTCTGGAAAGCTGGCTCAATCCTTGCATAACTATTACACACAGCGACACACTATTAACTAGGACAGCTATGCCATCACAATGCTGACAGCATAGCGCCGAAGAATATAAAAGGGAGTCCTAAGGAGGTCAGAGGATCTCTCAATTATCAGTCTTTCAGTGTGACGGCCGGAGGCTACGCTGGTATCATCAGGTGAGTGAGTCAGCAAGTGTTCAGAATCCTATAACTTTGTAACCTTACCTCCAATTTGTATAGACAAGTTTGTACACATTGTAACATCACTACATCCCTTAAAAGGGACTCACATATCCATTATTACTGACCAATAAACACTTGGTCAGTACATTACACCTGCATTACTGTTTACACGCTTCTTCACGCCCTAACTCCCTTCCTGAACTCTCCGTCACTATTAGACGTGACTTATAGTAGCCAGATACTTGCTAGTGCAAGCAACATCGTATTCCCGTACCGGCCTGCTTGCTAGGAGCGGCCCGCGCCATATAGCTGACGCGTACAAGTCGATTATCTAACCAGTCAGCTGGACGACCAGTACGGTGACCCTTGCATTGAGTTCCATCCCCTAAAATACTCCTACATCATTCGTAGGAGCACCCTAACACTAAACAACACTCTACACTGGTCAGCTTGCCCGACTACGGGAAGCTACCCCCTTTTAGACATTTCCTTCTAAATCAACACAAATAACTCTTCCGTTTTAGATCCTGCCACCCCCAAATAAGGGATCTAAAACAATATATACCTTACATACACATTTGCTGCGTGATTAAGTTAATTTTCGTCAATGATACTAGACCTAACACTGTAATTAGCTTACCAAAAGAAAATGTACAATGTAAATAACATAAGAATAAAAAGTAAAATAATAATTAAATAATATTCACAAATCACTCTTTCACCGAAAAAGATAAAAAGACCACTGGAAAAAATGGACGGAGGAACGTAAGAAGGGGCATAGCGAGTTCATGAGGAGATTTTGGGAGGAGAAGAAGGGGAAAGCTCCATCAACCCGAGTCAACAAGTTCAAGCGCGCTCCCTAAGTGGGCAAAACGAAGAAAGAAGAAGAATTAAATAATAATTAAAATAATAAGTTTATCAATGCAGAGTGAAATGAGACATGATGATTCACTAAATTTGGCTACCTACTTTATTAGGTACCGATTCCAAAGTAGTCTCTTTAATTTAAATTTGAAAGTCGACAGATTGGAAATCGATTTTAAATCGCTTGGAAGATGGTTGTAAGATTGAATGGCTGAGAACTTAAAGCTACAGTTACCAAATTTATACGAGCGGATTTGAAAGAGAGCAAAGTCATCTGCTTGTCGCGTGTTATAAGTATGAATGTCTGAATTTAGGGTGTAGTCACTGTTATGCAGCACATTGTTTTGCTTAATTCTGTGTATTAGTATTGCTGACCTTAATTCTGCACACATTGTATCCAACTACATTGCCGAGCACGTGAACCGCGATGTGGTAAATGTGCCCAAAGTCATATGACGACTGTGTGCAAGGAAATTATGTTTAAATGCGCAAATTGCCAGGAGAATCACCCCGCCGATGCAGTGCGCTGTGCAATCCATAGTGAACAGGTTGAAATCAAGAGGCAAATGTGCCTAGAAAAAATATCGTACACAGAAATTGTAAATAAATCTAAAAGCCCTTTCAATCCGTTAACGCTGCCCCAGCATTTTCCCCCTCTCAGTCCCCGTGATCTTATCTCTCCTCGAGAACAACTACGGAAACGTAAGTTTACGGAGATTGTTCAAAAATCTCCGAAAATTATATCTCCACTGGGCTATGATCGTCACGCCTACCTTAATATTGTTTCAACGGCGCCATCCACATCTGATGGCCCTGTCTCTCGTGGCCCTCCGAATGTTAAAGATAGACCGTCCCATGATCCACAATCTGATATAAATCCGAACGACACTTCTGGTATAATTATACAGGATTTCCTTAACTTGATCGATTTATTGGGCCACAATGCTCAATGGAGGCATTGTGCGTGGTCATTATTGCACAAAATAGTTCCGTTACCGCCAAAAACTGCGAAAACCGGTCCTATAGTCCCGGTGTTACCTCCTATAGCTACTGACCACCCTCAGCCGTCCGGCACTCTTTAAAATGATGAGTTCTTTTGATATGTATGCGGATACTCCAGTGGAACTGTCGAAGTATTGTCAATAAACGTCAAGAATTATTACTTTTAATTGCTGAATTTCATCCGGATGTAATTTTCCTACAAGAAACGTGGTTATATTCCCACTTTCGCTTTCACATCCCTGCTTATAATGTCATACGCAGCGATGGCCCGGGTTATCGTGGCCTATGCACATTAATTAAACATCATATCCCATTCTCGCAACTTCAATGTGACTTCCTTCTGCCTTCTACTGATATTCAAATGTTCCAAATAAATAATCGTCTTTTCACCCATCTCTATTGCCCACCGAATATTCAGGGTACTCAACGTCAATGGCATCTATTTTTCCGCTATGCCTGCCAACTACAGCACCACGTTATTTTAGGGGATTTTAACGCACATCACGCCGCCTGGGGCAGTGGACGATATAACCAGAAAGGACGTTATGCCCATAAGGCAGTCACTGAACATCACTTACTCATATTAAATGATGGTTCCCCAACCCGTCTCACGCCACCGAATAGACCGTCTAATGCCGTTGATCTAACCATCACTACGTGTGATCAGGACCACCTTATCGCATGGCAAACAGTTCCCGATTTACATCAAAGTGACCATTTTCGCATTCTGATACATTACGCCCTTGGTCCTTCACCTCCGAACATACCCACAACGTTCTCGCTCAAACGACCAACACATGGTTTCGATTACGTATTATTTTCAACTTATTTACAAACTCATCTCACCCCGAAACATCGAACTCCTTTGTCTGAATACGCCTTCTTGAAAACAGTCATTGATGCATATCTAAATACATATCATCCTCTGTCTTCGACCACCCCTCATACTGGTACCTGTAACACTCATCCGCCTTGGTGGGATCAGGAATGTTTTCTTTGGGTCAAGAGAAGAAAAGCAGCATTAAAACGGCCTAGAAAGACACGACTCCCCATAATTACTTACTCTATAAACGAATATGTGCGTCCACTCATCAACATTTTAATCTCAACCGACGTCCAACATCTCGTTTTCTCATTTCTACTTTTAATAGTCATACATCTCTTCGCAACCTATGGTCGACGATCAAAAACAGTTCTCATGTCGTCTCGAGGTGGTGTATTCTTCGGAATACACGGTAAGACAGAGTAAGCTTTTGCTTCTCTTTGCTTTAGTTCATCCCTTCCTTTTTTCGCAAACACAAACAGTGATCTCCTGGTTTCTCTTTGTTGGTATATGTCTCTCATACTACCTGTAAGTCTGTTCTAGATATATATCTTCCTTGACCTACCTAACGTCATCTAGCAGCGAATCTCTGAAGTTCCTCAATTCTTCCCTGTACAAGAGGACTTCCTTACCAATCTAGCCACCAGATCTCGTCGCTATCGCCAGCTATCATCTCCGTGATCAAGAGAACTTCGTCTACTTTTTCACCCACCAGGCTGCGCTAGTGACTCCTACTATCAACTCTTTGAAGACCATTTCATCAAGAAGATTTTTAGTACTGTAAAGTTGGCTATTCTTATATGTATTCTTTTTGTCTCCTACCCCCACTCTTTTTCCCTTCCCTGGTCCCTCCGCGCTCCGTTGGGCGGATCTCACTTGTACGTCGGAAGTCAAACGAGTCAGTTGGAGCTTTACTAAAGCTCGCCTCCTCAACTCTAGAGGCAAACTTTTAAATTCGACGCCATGTTCGAGTTTTAAAACCAACCGTCAACAGCAACATTGCCTTCTTCATGAAGCAAAGGTAAGTACCGACTTCATGTTTTAACCTCATTCTCATCGCTTTTAAAAGGCTCAATGCTTTATTTGGATTTTATAGACAGTGAAAGTTGCTATGTGAAAATAACTGCTTTCTAGAGATCTTCTTGATCAAACTTAAACTATCAAGTCTAACTTTCAATATGAAAGATTTTCTGAGATGTTATCTCACATCGAGGGATATTTCCAAAATACCCACTGTCTATATAATTTAGTTTTCCACCGAGGGTTTCTCTACCCAATTTAAACAAGTCATCATTGCTCTGGAACCTTCCAGAACCTGCACTCTATCTACCAGTTATACACCCCGATTCTGTAACTTCACTCCTTAACAACCCACCAACATGGATACGACGGAATCGTAACCATAGGCATAACAACAAATGGCTAGCGAGGCTCAAAGTGGTATTCTGTAAGGCACCTTGTTATGACGCTTGTTACGAGTTCAGGATCAAGATTTCATAGCCATCTTCATAGTACGAAAGCCTTCCACTAGATGACGGGTAAATCGATTGGCACGGAATTTCAACGTATTTCATACCATTTGATATCGCAATTAGTTTGTATCAATTTTTAAAAACTATTTCCTATGTTCCATATTTCCTTAACCCATACTTTCGCCTATTATGGTGTTTTATTTATCGTATGCATTGACCATTCATACGGATTACTTCAACCTGATAAGATACACCTAACCCCATTTGCGAAAACATTTACACTGTCTGTTCACATGAATATCTATTTCAGTTAGGGTTTTCTTTAGCTATTGCCTTAATTAATACCTTATTTTATTTCGAAGTACCGGTAACGCATCTTATTTATAGTATTCAACGGATACTGTATTCCAGCGGATTATGTCAACCTTATACATCCAACTCCCTTCCGAAGAGAAATTGCATTGCCTGTCCACATAAATATTCATTTTAGTTTAGTAGGAATCAAATAGTGTGTTGTCTGGTTTATTACAACATGAACTGTATCAGAAACCTAAGTTAAGATAAATATTTTATGTGGCCAGTAAGCTATTGGGCAACTTACCTGTAGGCCTAGGCCTAATTGACTACTGAGAGCAGTTTAACACATGAACGACAATACCGTTAAGAATAGGTGTATAAATTTAGAATAATGCTCAAAAATCTCCAAGAATGAGGTATTAACTCTTTGGGCAGTAACACAATAGAAGTTAATGGGGGGCGATGGTTCAATCTAGTAAGCCAGTTTTTCTTCACGGTAGGCCTAGTGTAGTGTTAATATGAAATCATCAGTTCTAGTCAGAACACCACATTGCTCCTCTGGCTGCAGCCAAGAAAGTCAAAGAGTGATTTAATGATCCATCGTAATACCAGCCCTCAATAATAAACCAGAGCAAGTGCCTTGCAGGTAAAACTGAGGTGGAAAGAGGTCCATGGAAATTGTAGGAACCTAAGATCAGGATCATTTAGACTGCAGTTTAGTATTGTTCTCCTTAAAGGTACTTCTCACATTAAGTACTTGGATCAGAAAGGAGTGGGGTATGGGTGCATTATGTGGATCTGTTGCCCTGGAATTATGAAGAGCAGCTCATGCCACTGGAACTAACCATAGAATCCGTTACACCAGTCAATTTATAAGTCTACGACTGTTGCGTACAATAGGTCTACATGTTAAGTTACAAGTTTGCAAATTAGTAGAAAGAAAGTATCAGTAGGCCATTGATGTGCTTCTAACTCCTTATCCTAGAATAAAACTACATTCTACATTTTAGCAACATTTACCACTTTTAATGGAATTTATTCCAGTTTTCTTCAGATGAAGTTATTTATTAGCCTTCTTTTAAATTCAATATATTCTACCTAGCCTAATCCCTTCTCCCTTAGTCTCTATATGGCCCTAAGGCATAGCAATCACAATGACTCAATGCTCCTCCGAGATTCTACACAGAAGGGATGAGGCAATCAACTACGAGTATGACCTTTGTTCCTCACACTCAATGTATTATTACATGAAGGAAGGGGGAGAGAGAAAATAGAGGTTTGTATCAGCACCTTGCAGATTAAAAAATCTCTGGGGAGTAGGGGGCAGGGGTTGATCCATCCCTCCCTAGCATGTCCCCACAGGCAACACCTTGTCCCTAAATACTACTACTACTGGGAATGAGATAAGACTAACTACATTGAAATATTATGTGGATAACATAACTCTCACCTGAATTCTTGACATTCTTATCACATACAGTAGTATGAAACAGTCTACATTCTAATTGCACAATCTTCAAAAGGACATAAAGGAGGAAAGCACAAACCTCGTGAATTAGTAGGAATGCCTACTGGTTCTGGTGGGATCAGTTGGTGTTAGGATTGCAGCAGTTCAGGAAGCAAGGCTCAAATCATACACAATGTTTTCTTTAACAAATTATTATTCTTAATTTATAACATAAAATTAAACATTTGAAAATACAGCAGTTTGCACAGCAATGTGCCTGTGGAATGTGTCCCATTGTAGAGATAATCAAATTCAGTTTCTTTCTTCGTCTTCTCATTCAGACCAGGTCACTGGAAGGTGTATCACAGATTTTTTGGCAGAGAATCCTGGAAAATTGAAAATCAATCCCTTATATTGTTACCAGTACTGTGACAAAAAAAATATAAACAAATTTCTTGCTTAATTTTGTATCATGACCTGGAGATGTGCTCGTGTAGCCTACACGCTACATTCTTAAACTCAAGTTAGCCATTATAGTGTAACAAAACAATTTAAACCTGCTACATCCTTATGCGAAAACAAGAATAATTATTTTAAATATTAATAATATTAATGTGGTTTTTTTCCTTTTATTTTCTTTGACGAGCAGTCTTGTGTAGTATTTTGCTTAATTTCCAAGCTGGGAAGTGTCTGGAAATACTCTCAAGAAATGAGAAAACTGCCTTTCCTATACAACTGAGCTCCTATACAACTGAGCAAGACCAATAAATGCAATCACTTATCAGACTCAATCGTCGCAAATGGACAACACACTAAGGAAAGCCTAACCTCATGTCAACCATCTTCAGTTTACAGATTAATAATATCATTTATTACTCAGTCAGGCAGATGACCTTGATGTAGTCTGTCATTTCAATCACCACTAAAAATAAAATAAAGTTACCCAGCAAATAATACAAGTGTACATTAATTTGGTAGACCAGCATATAAAAGCCTCCAAATGAACCTCATATTTCGCATGATAGACCGGAGTTTGAGAATCATAGTAATCAAGTCGTTGACATAAGCGAACAGCTGACGTGTCATATCTCTCGTTAAGAATGCACTACCAAGTGCTTAGTCACAATATGATGGTGTTGCATGTGTTTTGAAACGGCGATTCCCAAAGACTGTGTTCAGACGTTGTTGAACAGCCACTGCTAAGTGAGCCGTCACCCTATCGTGTTGAAACCAAACACTGTTTAAGATTCCCAAATTTTGCAGCTGCGGGATGAGGCAGTCATTAGAACGATCAAAAAAATATGGTTCAAACAGATGCGTTTGTATCATGCCGGCCCAGATCATGACGTGAAGTGGGTTCACTTGATTTCTTCAGCTGTGCAGAGACCATGGACGGACAAATATGATGTTTTAAATTCCTAATATGTAAGTACAAATGTATATGTACTGACAATAGAAATAAATAATAATTAGTAGGGGTATACGGACTTTGTGCGCACACTGTAAGATTTTCATGCATTATTTCGTCTTCTGGGGGACATCGCCAACTGATATTACTAAACACGGTCACTACATCACCAGAAATATGTGTTAATATTTATTGCTCATTCAACGATGGCAGCCATGTTCGACAGTGCATGAGGTCTCTTCAACTGTTAATAAGACGCACACATTGATATCACCACAGGTTCGGGTTAACATTGTTCACGATTGGTCCGTATTGACGAATGACAGTTTAACACTTGAAATACACTTATGTTCCGTCTAGTCAATGTCCTAGGGCGTACATAAACACACAAAAAAGTATTGACTAGACGGAAGATAAGTGTATTTCAAATTTTAAACTATCAGCACAGTTGCCAACATGTGGGATACAAAATACACCACTCAGGTCTGGTCTGGATAAAGATTATTGATGCACCTGGTTTCTGTCATGCACGATTACCCCACTGAGCATGACAGAAACCGGGTGTGTATATATGGCTAACGAATATCTAGCAATTATTGGTATAGGCAAAGCCCATTGGAGTGGATTTAAGAAATTTCACTCTCACAAAAAACATTAAATACAGCAGTGCACAACAAACATTACTGTGCGAGACAAAAACCAGGGGTGTATTCATGTAAATGGCTAACGCAGCCCTCCACCTAATAATTATTGGCCCAGGCAAAAGCCATTGGTCTGCATAAAAAACTATTACAAATGACTTTTATTGATCTAGAAAAGGCCTATGATAGCATCCCTAGAACAAATGTTTGGGAAAGCTTAACAAATAGGGGGATAGGCAAGGAACTGAGAGACATGATAAAAGGAATGTGCATGGAGTGCTACAGTAGTGTGAAGACTAGAGTCGGGACATCGGAATGGTTTAAAATTGACACTGGACTAAAGCAAGGAAGTGTGGTGATGGATGACATCATGAAGGCAGCAATGAAAGAATATAGTAGGGCAAAGATGAATGTAATGTTGTTTGCAGACGACGTTGTGATCTGGGTCGAGGATGAGAGGGAGGTACAAGAACAGTTAGATGTAATAAATGAAAAGATTGAGCAATGGGGATTGAAGATAAATGTGGAGAAGAGTAAAACAGTGGTGATGAGTAGAGAAAAGAAAGAAGGAAAAGGAGTAATAAAAGTAGGAGATAAGGAATTGGAAGTGGTGAAACACTTCAAATACTTGGGAAGTGAACTGACTGAAGATGGAAGACTAGATTTGGAAATTAGCAGAAGAATACAACTCGGGAGTGCTTTCTACCAATGGGTACGGGGACTAGTATGGAACAAGGATATACCAATTAAGGCTAAAGAAGTTATGTACAAAGCATATTATGTTCATATAATGACCTATGCAGCAGAAACTTGGACAATGACTAAGAGGGGTGAGAGCAGAGTACAAGCAGCTGAGATGAGATTCCTGAGAAGTATGGTCCAGGAAACGAGGAGGGACAGAGTGAGAAATGAAGATATACGGAAAGACCTGGGAGTACAGGAACTAAATGACAAACTGGAGCAAAACAGATTGAGGTGGTTTGGACATGTCAAACGGATGAATGAAGTAAGGCTACCAAGACGAGCACTGGAACGGCGGATGACAGGGAAGAGATGACGAGGAAGACCAAGAATGCGTTGGATGGACTCGGTGGAGAATAGTATTAGAAAACGGAACCTGGATTGGAACACCATGTCGGAAGAGGAATGGTGGAACGACAGAACAAGGTGGAGAGGAACCATATTTGCCCCCACCCAGTGTCAACTGGATAAGGGGAAATGAAATGATGATGATGATGATGACTATTACAAAACGCATCATACAGATTCCGGCGGTTAGCTGTACACTTGACTTTGAGAGCTCAGCGGTAGGAGAGAAAAGGTATTTTAGCTTAATTTCAGACGATATTTGAGGCCGAGCAATTTTGCCCTTTAAAATAAGGTGCAATATTGCGTATTTTGCACCACATAACACATGACCCTGGTATGCAATTTTCCTACACTTGATGGTAGTCATCAGCACCCTATTAGAATTTGCTCTCGGCAGTACCAGCTCATTAGAGATGTGAATAGAGTAGATTAGGGGGGAGGGCAAATGACCTCTTAGTTCCACCCCTTAAAACAACAATAACTATCACTGCTGCACATTAAAAATACTGTCAAATATCACTAATATACTGTCAAATTTCACTAATATTGCTTAAATTAAGGTTTTTATTTGTAGCTTGTTCAACGACGGCAGGTGTTTGTGGCCGACAAATTGACGTCATATTACGTTGCCAACATGTCCGATACAAAATGCACCACATGACACCTTTGTAATTATGTGAAAAAAGAACTCCAATACCATCACGTCATCAAGGTAACTAAGAATTCCCCTAAACGCCAGTGCATCGCAAGTTATAGATGAACCTTATTGGTCTAGGCGAAAACCATTGGTCTGCCGGATGTGATATAGTATCGAATGCGTGTGGTTGGCAATACTGTACATGGTGCTAAAAATGGCAGAGCCAGCTGGAATTTCATCTATATAAGTCGTGATCCTATTTGGGATGGCTGGGTGGGTTACAGACAGCGGAGTAGTAAACATCTATTACGTCTCAAGATACCATTACTGCAGGTATTTTGACTAATTTCAGTAGTTTAAGTATTTTTTACTTCGGTTCAGGTAAACTCCACTCTTGGAAAGCTTTCCGCCTTGCTGCATGTAGTTAGTTCTCAAATGAAGAAAATTAACGTACCTTTATGTTAGACATAAGCTCCCAAAGCACCATGTTGTGATTTCTCTTTCTCATCTGATCCATTTAGATGACCGAGCTGTGTCATACCAGGTTATTAAAACTGTGAGCAACTGCGTGTATCCAGTGCTAAGGTTTTAGTTTCCAGTAAAAGCATGCAATGTAACCTTGCACATGAATGTTCTCCCTTCGCAATGACAACTTGCCAAGCAGACTGACAACAAACTTTAGTTCATTTGGGGTCTGATATTATTTCTTATTTCTCCCCTACACTGTTAATCGACTGCATGCATTAACGATATATGTAACATTAACTTCCCTCATTAGTTCAATATGAAAGCATAGTACAATACTGGTACTCTTTTTGTTCCAGCCTGCCTACTAAGGCTATTTGCCAAGGTCTTAAATGATAGCCTATTGTTTATATACTTACGGGATCAGGACTGAATGCTTTGACACTACCAGTTCTGAATATGGGGATAAGAATTCCTCTCATTCTCTTAGGTAAATGAATTAATTTCAGTTTGTGAAAGTCCATTATGATAATCATGTTGTCATGTCTCTTCACCACAATTAAGTTAATTATAATTTACCAATGGCATAGGCCAAGGCCGTGAAGTAATGTGAACATTTGCAGCCTTAATTTAAATAATTAAAAGCACAATTGCCGCACATTAAGTAGGTACTCGTCTTCAAACTTCTGACAGCAATTAATTCCATAACCTACAAACAAGCTTGGAGTACTACTGACTACAAGCTTCCGCAAATATGATTCGAATTCTACAATTAAAATGAAAGCTAATTATTTCCAAAGTAGTAAAATAGCACTTAAGTTTCTTCCCCATCAAATAATCGTTTTAGATCGCTTACGGCATCTGAAAACAAAAATAAAAGTGTAAGTTAATAACATTACACGGAATGACATTATTCATATTAAGTATACTGTTTACCATAATCGTCAATGAAAGATATTTGCACAACTTGAAGAATCAAAAATATATTGTTTTGTACTTACCTTGGCCCATATTCAATGAATAAATTAATATTCAAGCCATTAAGTGATAACATACATATCAGCTGTTCGCTTCCATCTTTGAGTTTTCATTACAAATAAGCTAACCATGGACTGAAACACGGCTAACAAGCCCTCGGAACATGCCTTTACAGTGGATTGTTCAGCGGTAAGACATACGTCACATCATGGATGCGATTTGGCGTTACAGAATACCAATTCGACTGCTAACCAGTCTTTAGGGGTCCTAAAGACTTGTTGTAGCTTAACCATTTCTTACAGAATCGGGGTGATACTGTCATGTATTTTCCACTCACATATGGGAATACTTTTTCAAACTAAGGAATCTTCCTTATGAACTGCTAATCAATATCTAATTTTTCTTCCTCCGTTGGGATTTTTCTGGTGCATTCAACTATAACCTACAAGTTTCTCTAGCAATAGACTCTCGCAAATCTAGTGTAACTAGTTATTTTCCACCATTGCAATAACTTTCTTTGCCATCAACGTTTTGTGCTACTACAGTGAACTCTTCAGCTACATCAACGGACTATAGTGAAAACAGTGCCTGTTCAACTTTTCATCCGCGTCGCGCTCGTCCGAATACAATAAATACGGCCATGAACACTTTTCCACAATCCCATTTGATCTTTCCCAAACCCTTTACTAACAAACTAAAATAATAAAATTGTTACTTTAGGTCTTTTTTCAATGAGGTGTCACTCTACATAAGTGCCCTCCCTTATTTGCTCCACGTATAACGAATTAATGTCTGTAAAACTTCGTGTCTAGTACACGCCTTAAATTATGTTGTTTCTCCCTTCTAATGATGGAATCCAATTCTTTCAAGTCAAAAGTGAGTTATCTCTAGGTTTCACGAAAGGGAAACTTGCCCCATTTTTCTCGTGATCCCTACTTAAACATAGGAGTTCTAGAAACTTCCTTTCAATTGTTCTCTTCAGGTTTCACCTGCCCTATTTGTATAATCTCCTATGTATAATCATTAAGAGTAGTTCTGCATTAATACAAGAAGTTATAGAAACTTCTATTTCATTTCTTCCTGTTTTTTGTTGTTGTTACTTTCGAAGTTGTTCATGTTTCTAAGATACTTATCTAGAAATCCTTAAAGTACACATCTTGTACTTGATTTATTGTTTAACTTTAATTACGGCAGTTATCCTTACTTTTTTCATTTATTCTAGCCATTTCAAAATCTTACGAAGATTTTAAAGCATATAAAAGATTTAAAACCAAAAGAATTATCAATTGCCCGGCGCAAGCTTTAGATGTTTTCGGAGGTCTGCGACCCCAATTGTTTATAAAAATCAAAATTATATATTTGTTGCAAAAACTACTTCCTTTTACATTGTTAAATAAATTAAAGATTTGTTCTTTGCTTTATCATTTCTCTAACATAACGGTTAGGCAAGATCCTGTCTTCCTTGACTCTTCCTATTTAATAAAAATAAATCTATTGATGGGATATTCACCACTTGTTGCATTTGAGCAAGAACTCTTAGTTACTAACTTAGTAAAGTCTCTCTTAGCTTTAATAGCTAATTCTAACTGGCCAGTAAGGCAAGCATAGCTCGCTACGCCAGCTTCCTGCTTGTGGAGATTCTCTCTAACACTTATGGTTGGTTTTTCAAAATATAAGTGTTTCTCATTGTCTAAACTTTTAGTCGGCGCCTTGCGGGGTAAAAGCTTAGTCATTTCTAAATGCAACTGTTGGTACACTTACCAAAATTATTCCCAAGGATATAATTGCTTTATCCCTATCCTTCTTGGAAGCATTTGGTCTCTCTTTAGAAATTCTACAATTTCAAAAACTAAAATATCAAAGCTGATTCAAATTATTTGCACTCTTCAAATTACTTGTTTAGAAACAAACTCCTTTGAACAGATATACAATAAATCTGTTACTCTTTGTCTTGCCGGACCACCACCCTTCCCCATAGTAGGCATATTTGTGCTTGAGAGGGAATACGCTACTGCAACTTTCTTACGAACAGCCCAAGTTCCAGCTGCGCTTCGTGTTAGCTTCGCTCAGGTCCCTACCCACTTTAGGTATCGGAGAGCGGATTTGCAGTGGCAGCTGCCTTTGAGTATACTTAAAGTTAAAATTATAACTTCTGTTGGACTCTCGTCCTATTTTTCCATCCTTTTTCTCCGGTCCGAAACCCACTTCCTTTTCTTCACCATTTTCCCTTGGGGGTTAGGTTATTCCCAAGCTAATAATCTACCCACGAGGTCCATGACGAGATGAATCAACGCGCATGGTTACGAAACTTTTGATCGGAATCTTACCCCTGACTACGTCTCGCAATGTTTTTCCCCCATCCCGTATCAAGAATCACCGAGATCCCTGACTTTGTTGCTACCTATCACGTCTACTGAAATCTGGCAAGCCACACGTAACAAGAAATCTACAAGGCCAGGTATTGATGCTGTAACATATCGCATGATAGCTGCTTTCTCCCCGCAAGCGCTCACGATCGTTTTAAATCTATACAATTCCATACTATTATCCGGTATCATCCCAGAAGACTGGTATCAATTCGAAGTTTTCTCGATTTTTAAGCCCAACAAAGACTCTACGGACCCACATAATTACCGTGGTATCATGTTAAGTTATTGCCTTCGCAAAGTATTCCAAAAATCTTACTCCGCCGTTTACAATGGTGTTTGGAATATTATGATGTTCTCCCCAAAACGCAATATGCTTTTGTTAAAAAACGCAGTACTACGGACGCCCTGTCGTTATTCCTCACTGACTTACTCCTGGCGAAAGGACGGAAACAACATACCATAGCCATTTTTTTGGACATTCAGGGAGCCTATGATTCGGTAGATCCATACCTTTTATTGCAGATATTATATTCCCATCGTTACACCTTAATTTTTCTAAGTATCATCCATAATTTTCTCGTACGAAGACGTTTACATTTATGTAGCAATAATGAGGTACTTAACAATAGATATACGTCGCATGGCCTTCCGCAGGGAATATCCTTAGTGGTATATTATACTTACTTTACACGGGAACCCTTGAATCTGTAATTCTTCCTCATGCAAGATTAATTCAATTTGCTGATGATATCTTAATATATACTACCCGATCCAATCTCACCACTTGCCGTGAAGATTTACATACGGCCCTAACTCAGGCACATCAGTGGTTTATCCAACATGGTTTGGTGACGTCACCCAATAAAAACGCAGCAATGCTTTTCACTCACAAACGTATATATGACACGTCACCTGTCGAATATCAACAAGGCCAAATCGATGTTGTTCGAGTCGTCAAATATTTAGGTCTGTATATTGACGATAAACTTAATTGGCAACGTCATTTAACCCACGTCACTCAAAAATTAGAGAACAAGTTCCCTGTGTTCTAGGCGCTCACGCGCTGCTCATGGGGAGCGGCGCTGTCAGTGTTGCTGACAGTGTACAAAAACATTTTCCGCTCGGTTTTGGAATATGGAAGCGCTTTTTTTGACATTATGACACCCGCTCGTTTACTCACTATGGGCCGTTTACAGTTCCGCGCCCTTCGCATCATTATTGGAGCTCTCCCTGCTACACAAACGAAAGCTTTATTGGTCGAGACTGGCCAAACACCGCTCTCTCTCCGCCGCCAGTATTTGTGCGCCAAATATTTATTACAGAAAATGTCACTTTCACATACACCTATTTTCAACAAACTACGCTTATTAGATGAATATTACCAACGCCGTCTCTTATCACAAGATCGCATCCCCGCTCTCTTAACTATGTTTCGCCTCCTATGCCCATATCGACATACTGTTGTACAAACCCGAATCAACCCTATGTATAATATCTCCTATCAGGTCCACAGACATCAACCTACCATCCTTCAGACTAGCTTGCGACATCTTACTGCCACGTTTAAATCACACCCCACTGTCATTTCACGCACGTTCCACGATCTTATCAGTCGCTACCCCCAACATACTCTGTTTTATACGGATGGTTCAAAACTATCACACCTAACCAGTGTTGGTGCGACATTTTTCGCCCCGGCTTTACGTGTTGCAGGTAAATATTTTTTTCCTCCCCACACTACTATATTTACTGCTGAAATCTTTGCCCTTCGCCAAGCCTGTATCTACATCAAACAACAGGGTCTTTCACATGCTATTATCTGTACGGATTCCCAAAGTGCGCCCCTTACAAAATATTACCTGTTCTGAGAATTGGTATTTACTAAATTTAGCCCAACAATTATATGAAATCAGTAATGCCGGCACCAATGTAATCTTGACTTGGATACCAGGACATGCCCATATCTGTGGAAATGTACAGGTCGATATCTTAGCCAAAGAAGCAGCATTGGGTCAGGGCTCAGGGGACCCGTCTTGATATGGCTCTCCCATATCCTGACATTCTACCCCATATCCATGAACTCATCCTCCAGGAATGGCGACAGCAGTGGCGCGACTATATACATCACCATCCCACACACTATTCATCTATCCAACCATCTATACCAGCCCAGCCATGGTTCTTGAAAGGATCCTATACTCGCCGCCACATCACCACCATCATCAGAATGCGTTTCAATCATGCCGTCACACATGCTTATCTCCATAGCATTAATGCCCGTGATTCTCCTGTCTGTTGTGGCTGCGGTCACTACAGAGGAGATCTCCCGCATTTCATTTTCCAATGTTCAACTTATGATCCACAACGTTT
This sequence comes from Meconema thalassinum, assembly GCA_946902985.2. Classification (NCBI taxonomy): domain Eukaryota; kingdom Metazoa; phylum Arthropoda; class Insecta; order Orthoptera; family Tettigoniidae; genus Meconema; species Meconema thalassinum. Next base: position 241,160,007 of record OX336389.2, on the reverse strand, counting down.
TCAAATGTATGAATCTCTTTTCTCCCTTGGTTTTCAATTACCCCTATATTTGACGACTTTATTGCATACGCCGACGGTTCCACTGGTAGATATTCTAACGAAGTTTTTATGTGACATTCATGTCATTTTATAAATTGTTCCCTTTTTCGTGATCCGGTCTTGTTTGTGTCAATGTAGGCCTAACTGTCAGTCACCAAGATGGATCACTTCGGTGTGAAGTTTAGTACCTTTGTGTCCCCTGTGCTTTCCTGTATTTTTTGTAGTTACTTCCCGTCGAATGCCGTCGCCTTGTTTTTTCCCTCACTATAATTCTCCAATTGATGTCTGTATCTCTGTATTTAGTGTTTCGCTACCCAACACACAAGCAGTATCCATCAGGCCATTGGGCGAAGCTAACGCGTGCCCAGTAACGTAATAAGAAAAAAACCGACCATCCTTAGGTGACCACAGCACCTCTAATAATGATTTGAGCCGAGATCATTCGAGTTGGGATTCTCCGTGCGCGTGGACGTGGTGGGCTGGTGCTCCCGGTGTTCCTTGCCGCGTGTGTTCGGAGTGTATTTTAGTCTACCTTTTTCTTTCTTCCTTCTTGTGTGCATATTGTCTTTAGTATAAACCTTTTGTTTTCTTCCCAGGTAAGCTAGTGCATGCTGGTTGTGTTGTAATGGCGTCTTCTAGTGACGGCAGTTTGCATGCCCGACCCCCTGATATTGACCTCCAACAATTTACCACGGATATTGTCCCTCTTACGGCAACTTTTCAACCCCAAATGGATACCGACCACTCTGCTCCTTCTGCCATTGCTCCATCGGATCGTCCCAGATCCGATATCTTCATTTGTCCTGATATCTCTTTTGTTTATACTGGTACTACTAATCATATGGGACCGTATATTGTACATGTCGAGTCTGCTGATCAAAAGAGGTTGGGGAACTTACATCCCACGTGTCTCGGACGTACTTTTTATGATCGCAAAATTACTGGTATCACCTCTATTCAACGCAAAGGACGTAATCGAGTACAAATTAAATTTAGTTCCGCTACCCATGCAAATGATTTCTTGTCGCATCCAATTCTGACAGAACGCAATCTTAAAGCTTTCATACCCTCCTCCAGTATACAGAGAGAAGGGGTTGTCCGAGGAGTGGATTTAGATCTCTCTCTTGAAGATAATATGAAATTCATTGTTACTCCGATACCCATTGCTAAGCTTCAACGAATGACTAGGAGGGTGGCTCGAGATGGTCGCCATGAATACGTTCCCACTGGGACTGTCAAAATAACCATTGCTTCTCAAAATTTGCCCCAATCTGTTTCCCTTTTTAATGTGTATCTCGAAGTGAAAATATTTGTATTCCTCCCCATTATATGCCAAAGATGTCAACGATATGATCATGTTGGCCTAAATTGTCGAGCAAAATCCCCCAGATGTCGCAAATGTGCTCAGTCCCATTTGACGGCTGATTGCACTAGTGTATTATCTTATTGTACCCATTGTTTGCAGAACCACCCTTGTGGTTCTGCTCGATGTGAATTCCATCAACACCAAATAGCCATCAAGCGCCAAATGTGTCTCACTAATCAAACTTATGAGGAAGTCACCCAACACCTACCACTCACAGTCAACCCACTGACTACCCAGCAACAATTTCCTTCATTAGCGGAAACTACTCCGATTGCCCCTTCCCACGCTCTTTCGAATTATCTCCCACCAGAGGGGTTCACTAAAATACGAAAATTTACTACTGTTCTGTCACGTTATCCCAAATTACTCAACCCCTCGGGTTATGATCACCAGGCCTATAAGGAGATTTTATATCCTCCACCCGACTCTGCTTCTCGGTCACTTGCTGGAACGTCTTCCATGAACCCCCTTTCACCGCCCCCCCACCTCGTCCGACGTGCTACCGCCTGCCGATATGCCCACTGAATTGCATGCTGATCATACTCAATTACTCAAGTTGTTGGGTAACAACGCTCAATGGCAACGGTTACTGAAAAAAATATTTTTCAACTTTCTCACCTTTTTACCTCCACAATCGTATGTTTCCACCGTTAAATCCCCGATCCCTGCAGGGCACTCTACATCCCCCTTAGATGCGCCTCCTCCAATGGAAATGTCGGAGCATCCTCCACAAAAAGCATGAACTCATTCTCCTTGTACAGGAATTCAATCCTGGTATCATATTAATTCAGGAATCTTGGTTACCATCTCAATTCACCTTTCATCTACCAAACTATCACATTTAACGCAGTGATGGCACTCCTTATGGGGGAGTCATGACTTTGATTAAATATCAAATTCCGTACACACTTGTCTCCAACCACTTTACTATTCCCGCACGTATTCTTTAACTATACGCTTAGATGCCTTTTTTATCACGAACTTTAATTGCCCTCCAGCCATAAAAGGCAATTTTCGTCAATGGTTTTCTTTTAACAATACCACAGTAGCTTGGGATCTCACATTATTACCGGTTATTATAATGCCCACCATTCTGCATGGGGTTGTGAAAAAACCACTTCCAAGGGTCGTCATATTTATGCGGCTTTTACCAAACTTCACCTTCATCTGTTGAATGATGGTTCCCCCACCAGACTCACAGGACCGACCCAGGCAAAAAGTGCCGTTGATCTTACTTTCACCACCATTAATATATCGCACCGTCTTCATTGGCAACCTATTCCTGTTCTCCATCAAAGTGACCAATATCCTATTCTTATGTCCTACTCTCTTGTCCGTCCTTCTCGACTTCCTTCTCTCCCTTTGCCGCCCACTCGTTTTCTAAAACACTTTGGTCCTTCTCTGTTTGCTGATTATATTCAAAATACCTCTCCCTCTCCTCACGGGACCTCGTCTACTGCTTATACTCATCTTTTATCCTCTATCGGTACTTATTTAGATATTTATCATCTTTAACAGTTGGTGTATTCTTGGAATACACGGTATGATAGAGTATATTTTTAATGCTCTTTTCTTGTTCATTCCTTCCCTTTTCTCAAACACCAACAGTGATCTTCTAGTTTCTCTTTGGTGGTCATGTCTCTTATGTCATTTGTGAGTCTGTTCTAGATATATATCTTCCATGACCCACCTAGCGTCATCTAGCAGCGAATCTCTGAAGTTCATCAATTCTTCCCTGTACAAGAGGACTTCCTTATCCATCTGGCCATCAGATCTCGTCGCCATCGCCAGCTATCATCTCCGTGATCAAGAGAACTTCGTCTACTTTTTCACCCACCATGCTGCGCTAGTATCGCCTGCTATCAACTCTTTGAAGACCATTTCCTCAAGAGAATTTAATTTTTCTATGTTGGTTATGCTTATATGTCTTCCTTTTGTCTCCTACCCCCACTCTCTTCCCTTCCTTGGTCCCTCTGTGCTTCGCTGAGTGGGTCTCACTTGTACGTCGGCACTCGACTCTGTCAGTCAAGGCTCAACTAGAGCCAGCCTCCTGAACTAAAGAGGCATTCTTTAGATTCCACGCCATGTTGGAACTTTAATCGTCAAAGGGAACTTCATCATCACCATGAAGTAAAGATAAGTACGGACTTCAAGTTTTAACCTCATCTTCATCCGTTTTAATTTCTACATGCTTCTAAGGATAATTTTATAAGCAGTGTGTGCTTACTATATTTTGGGGCAATAATCATCCTTCGCGGGATTTACCATGTTGGGCTTTTGTCTGTCTAAGCCAACCTTAATAGAAAGCAGCATTTCTTATGAGAAATCTTCTCACAACGTGGGAATTACCCACTGACTATAAAATATTAAGCTCGTTCCACCGCTGGAATAACTTTGGCCCTATTCTTCTATTAGGATCGTTCTGGAACCTTCCAGAATCTGCACTCTATCTACAAGTCGTGCCGTCATGTATTTTCCACTCACTTTTGGGAATACTATTTAAAAATAAGGAATCTTCCTTATAAATTACTGCAATAGCTAAATTTTCTTCCACCGTTGGAATTTTCTATGGCGCATTTAATTGTAATCCACAACTTTCTCAAGCAATAGACTTTCGCCTACCTAGTGCAACTAATTAATTTCCATTATTGCAATAACTTTCTTTGCCATAAACTTTCGTGCTACTACAGTGAACTTTTCATCCATTTAACAGACTATAGTGAAAACTAGTGCTTGTTCAACATTTCTACCGCGTCGCGATCGTCCGATTACCATAAATAAGGCCATGAACATTCATCTTCAATCCCAATTGATCTTTCCTAAACCTCTTACTAACATACCATAATAATAAAATTGTTACTTTAGGTCTTTGTCAATGAGGTGTCACTCTATAGAAGTGCCCTCCCCTTTTTCTTATATAACATTAATTAACTTCTGCATAAATACGTGTCTAGTACACGTTTCAAACTTACATTGTTTCTCCCTTCTAATTAGGGACTACAATTCTTTCAACTCATGAGTGAGTTATTTCTAGGTCTCACGAAAGGGAAACTTGCCTCATTTGTCTCTTGATTCCTACTTAAACATAGGAAGTCTAGAACCTTCCTTTTGACTTTCTCTTCAGGTTTCACAGTAAGTGACCTGCCCTATTTGTATAACTATTATAAAAGTAATTCAGCGTAAATATAAGAAGTTATAGGAACTTCTCTTTCATTCTACCTGCTTTCTTTTTTGTTATATTTGAAGTTGTAACTTTTTCTAAGATAGGTACTTGGAATTTTCTTAAAGCACACACCTTGTACTCGATTTAATGTCTAACTTTAATCACTTCATTTGTCTTTTTTTAAATCTTACGAAGATTTTAGTACATATAAAGGTTTGAAACCTAAAGAATTGTTAATTGCCTGGAGCAAACTTTAAATGTTAGGAGGTCTGCGACCCCAAATTGTTAACAAAAATTGAAACTATATATTTGTTAAATTTATTAGACTCTTTTGCATTGTTAAATAAATTTAAACTTTCTTTTTTGACTCATCATTTCTCTGATACAACGGTTAGGCAAGATCCTGTCTTCCCTGACTCTTCCTAGGCTCATGCCCTCGTTAATGCAAATAAATCTCGTGATAGGGTTTTCACCACTCGTTGCATTTGAGCATGAACTCTCAGTAGTTATCCTAGTAAAGTCTCTCTTAGCTTTAATAGCTAATTCTAACTGGCCAGTAAGGCAAGTACAGCTCGCTACGCCAGCTTCCTGCTTGTGGAGATCCTCTCCAAAAAACTTATGGTTGGTTTTCCAAAATATAAGTGTTTTTCTTTGCCTAAACTTTTAGTCGGCTCCTGGCTGGGTAAAAGCTTAGCCATTTCCAAATGCAACTATTGGTACACTTACCAAAATTATTCCAAAAGGTATAATTCTTTTATCACTATCCTTCTTGGAAGCACTTGGTCGCTTTTTAGGACCTCTACAACTTCGAAAACTGGTAACATCGAAATCGATTCAAATTATTGGCATTCTTCAAATTACTTTGAACAGATACATAATAAATCTGTTACTCTCTGTCTTGCCAGACCATCACCCTTCCCCATAGTAGGCATATGTATGCTTGAGAGGGAATACTCTAAAGCCACTCTCTTGCAAAACGCCCAAGTTCTAGCTGCGTCTCCCGTTAGCTTTGCCCAGGTCCCTACTCACTTTAGGTATCGGAGAGCTGATTTGCAGTGGCAGTCACTTTTCAGGGCATTTAAAGTTAAACTTATAACTTTTGTGGGTCACTCCTCCTATTTCTCCATCCTTTTTTCTCCAGTCCGAAACCCACTTCCTTTTCTTTATCATCTTCCCTTGGTGGTTAGGTTATTCCGTAGCCAATAATCTACCCAAAATTTGGTGCCGAAACCAGGGAGAGTCCATTTGTCACTTGTTATTCTGTTTCAAAGGTTATTTGACAATACCTTACAAATTATTAATACCTGCTTTGAATCTTTCAGCTATAACTACGTCGAGCAAAGCCTGTGAAGGGGAAAGAGGCCGCTCCTGTCTCCTTTGGTGTGTCCCTTTCTTTCAACTTATTTGCTGCTGCCAGCCTGACAGCATTTCCAAGGTTCCACAGTTTCGTGAGTTATACTTTAATCTATTTACCTTGTCATGGCTCCTACTGAAAAGGATAAGGATGAAAAACTTATTTCTAAACGAGCATCCTATAAAGGACAAATTACACGATTAAGAAAATACATCAAAGAGCTAGATCCTTCAGAAGCTCAATTAGACTTGTTAAAACATCGTGTAAGGGATTTTGAACGTTCATATGAGAATTATTGTAACATTCAAACTGAAATAGAAATTTGTATGTTCAATCAAACCGAAGATCGAGTCGAAGTAGAAAACCAATATTACGAAGGCATGGGTTCTGCTTTCAAAATAATACGCCAACTCGAAGAGGAGCAGAAAAAGGACGCTTCTGTTCTTGGTTCCCTTCACGAACCACAAACGTCTTTTCGCGATGGTACTCACAAGCCCAAACCAATGTTACCTAAAATTGATTTACCCCACTTCTCTGGAGATGAATCTACTTGGGATTCTTTCTATGAATTATTTTGCTCTCTTGTTCATGACAATGAAGACATTCAAGTCATCTACAAGTTTCATTACTTGAGATCTATCCTCCGAGGTCAAGCTTTGCAGTTAGTTGAAGCACTACCTTTAAGTGCCGAAAATTACCCCATTGCCTTTAACCTATTAAAAGAAAGATACGGGAATTTACGGTTACGTATTCAACGCCATATTAAGGCTCTATTCAACCTACCGGCGTCACAGCACAATGACGTCGCTAGTTTGCGTACTCTCGTTGACACTACACAACTTCACGTCAAAGCCCTGTCCCAATTAGATCAACCCACTGAACGCTGGGATACTTTCCTAATACATTTAGTGGTTTCTAAAGTTGATGCTGCTACCCTCAAAGCTTGGGAAATTGAACTTTCTAAAGAAGACGATTACTCTTACGAGCATTTAGTCACTTTCATAAATGCCAGATGCCAGCTGTTAACCGCTCTAGCAAATAAAAGTGAACCCTCATCTCCGAGTTCTAAATTTGAATTAATGTCTATCAAACCTAAAAGCGAACGCTTAGCGTCTAGTATCCAAAACCCTGGGTCCAGCTCATCTAAATTTAAGCCAAACACCACTGGTTACCCAACTAGGTCTAGTGAACGCCGTATTGCTAGCTCTTTCGTTTTAAACACTCAAAGCGAACCTCGCAAGAGTTTAAATGAACCATTAAAGTGTATACTTTGCAAAGATTCCCATGCCTTATATCTATGCAAATCCTTCAAAGAACTGTCAGTCGACGACAGAAGAAAATTTGTTTCTCAAAACAAACATTGCTTCAACTGCCTAGCGCCCACGTATTCTGCTTCAAATTGCAAGTCCAGAAGACTTTGCTTCCATTGTGAAAGGGCTCATCACACTTTACTACATCGTCATGATCAGGCAAGGTCATCAACAGCATCTACTTCTCAGAAAAGTGATAATGTTAACAGTTCCAATGCTTCATCGTACATTCAAAATGCCAAGTCCATTCGTAGTGCCCAAGTATTATTGTCTACTGTCCAAATCGAAGTTCAGGATAACTTTGGCAACTGGGTCCGTGCACGCGGTCTTCTCGATTCAGCGGCAACTCATGATTTTGTGTCTAATTCTTTGATTTGAAAACTAGGCCTACCTGTAAACCCCACTTCTATTAATGTATAGGGCATTAACAGCTCAAAATCGCAAGCTTTACAATTCTCAAAGCTAACCATAAGAGATATTTGTCACAGAAACAACTTTCGTAAACTGAATTGTCTCATTCTCAATAGCATTGTAGAAGACACTCCAAGTCACTCTGTGGATATTTCAGGTTTAAACATTCCCTCGCATTTAAGGCTAGCCGATCCTTTGTTCAACATACAAAACCCTATTGACATACTCTTTAGTGCCAATGTTTTCTGGAATTGCCTTCGTAAACAGGTTCGCAAGTTATCCTCAAACGTGGTCGCCAGAGACACTAACTTTGGATGGATCGTCACTGGTCAACTTCCCCATTATTCTCCCCAACCCGCATCGCAATGTTACTTCGCCAATATTGACCTGGAACAGTTCTGGAGGCTCGAAAGCGTTGCTTCTCCTAATGTGACCTCTTCAGAAAACGAATTCTGTGAGCAACTTTTTTTGAACACCACCACTCGTTCTTCTGATGGCCGGTCCATTGTTCAAATGCCAAGATTACATAATCCCCCTAAACTTATTAACTCTCAACCCAAAGCTCGAAAAGCTCTCTTTGCTATTGAGAGCAAATTCAAGGAAGAACCTCTCGTTAAACAGCAGTACACTGATTTCATGGATGAGTATGAAAGCTTAGATCATATGGAAGTTGTTAACAAATCTGAAGATGAATTGCACCCCCCAATTGGAACGGTTTTCTTAAATCATCATCCCGTGTGGAAAAACCCTCTTGTAAAGGATAAAATCCGAGTTGTTTTCAATGGTTCATCACCTGACGTTAATGGCAACAGCCTTAACGACACTCTTTACTCTGGTCCTGCTATTCAGTCAGATCTATCTGCTATACTCTTAAACTTTCGATTATTTCCCATAGCTGTTATAGCTGATATAAAACAGATGTACCGTCAAGTTTTAATTCAGCCTGAACAACGAGATCTCCAAAGAATCTTGTGGCGCGATGGAATCAGTAAGCCCATTAAGGTATTTCACTTAAAAACGGTTACTTATGGCTTAAAACCTTCCGCTTTCCTTGCTATCCGTTCCCTACACTTGCTAGCCTCTCAAGATGGTCATTTATTTAATTCCAAAGCTTCTGAAGCGCTAACCACGTCATTCTACGTTGACGATTATTTGCAGTCTTTCCCCACTCTGGAGGAAGCTTCTTTCGTGTCCTTAGAACTTCAGGCATTGCTAAGGAATGGAGGTTTCCCACTTCATAAGTGGAATTCCAACTCCCCTGAGTTTCTCGCCCAGTTTCCTATTGAAGACGTAGATCCCTCCTCTGTCGAAATTTGTGGACACTCCGAATCCATAAAAACTCTTGGAGTTCATTGGTGCACCAGCACTGACACTCTCATCTACAAAGTTTCGCTCGCTGAAGAGCTCCCTAACACGAAACGACAAATTCTCTCTGAAATTGCAAAAAATTTTGATCCGCTTCAATTCCTTGCCCCAGTTATCGTCATAGCCAAACTCTTCATGCAAGAGCTGTGGTCGCTCAAATGTGAATGGGATGACACTGTTCCCCTTTCTTTTCTCAACAGATGGCTTTCTTTTCGCAGCAATTTGCTTGACCTTTCCCTTATTGAAATTCCTAGGAATTTAATTAACGCTCATTCTAATGCATCTTTTTTCCTTCATGTGTTCGCGGACAGTTCCGAAAAAGCTTATGGTTGCTGCGCATATTTGGTTTATCGCGGTTCATTAAATGGATCTTCAGTTTCCAACCTTGTTTGTGCCAAATCGAAGGTAGCTCCTCTTTAAACTATCACTTTGCCTAGACTTGAATTGTGTGCTGCACTCATGGCGGCAGAACTTTGTTAAGAAATTACGGGAAGTTTTAAAAGTCGAATTCTCGCAAATCTATCTCTGGAGCGATTCCATGATCACCCTTTCTTGGATCACCAAAAACCCCGCTCACTGGCAAACTTTTGTTGCAAACAGGGTATCCAAAATTCAAACTCTTTCTACGGGATGTCAATGGAGGCATGTGTCCAGTGCTGACAACCCAGCCGACATTATCTCTCGTGGATGTTTACCCTCTCAATTGGCAGCTTCCCAGTTGTACTGGCATGGGCCCTCATGGTTAATCGAAGATTCTTATTCTTGGCCTTCTAAACCCCTAGCTACAAACTCCAACTTGCCTGACGCTAAAGTATCTCTATCTATTGCTTCGTGTCTTATTTCCAACGCTTCTTATCCCTTGTTGTCCCGCTATTCTTCCTTTCATAAACTAATTCGAATTGTCGCCTATCTTCTTAGATGGAAATATCTTGTGGTTGACCAACCTCTTTTCCCCAAACCACACCTTACCAATCATGAATTGAATCTCGCTACCATTAAGGTTTTACGACTGACACAGCAAGAAGCCTTTTCTTCTGAATTGTCTTTACTTCCTTCTAAAAGGGATCTTCCCAAATCCAGTCGTCTTTGTGCTTTAGCCCCGTTCCTTGATGACCATGGGTTACTCAGGGTAGGTGGTAGGCTCTCGCAATCTTTGCTCTCTGAGGACAAAAAGCATCCCGTTATTTTGCCTTCTAAACATCACGTAACTTCCTTAATTATACGTGACTTTCATTATCGCAATCTGCATGTTGGTACACGCACTCTGCTTTGCCTCTTAAGGGAAAAGTACTGCATATAAATGGAATTCATGAAGTTTCCTCTGTAATTCACAAGTGCATTCCTTGTTTCAAAGCGAAACCTAAAGTCAATACTCAATTAATGAGCGATCTGCCCTCCTTTCGCTCTTCTCCTATACGTCCATTTGCTCTAACTGGTGTAGACTATATGGGTCCGTTCCAATATCAACGAAATTCCCCTGAAGCTAAACGCAAATTGTTTGGTAAGCTCTATGTCTCTCTCTTTGTTTGCATGGTTACTGGCGCAATCCACTTGGAACTAGTAACGAATGCTTCTACTTCTTACTTTTTATCAGCTGTCTCTCGCTTCACTGCTAGGCGTGGTGTTCCTTCGGAGATGTTCTCTGATAACGCTTCCACTTTTCAAGGCGCAGCTTCCTTGTGGAAAAAAGCTCTCACATCTTCTCCCGCCATGGAACAAATTTCTAATTTTTCCTACTCAAAGGGTTTCATATGGCGTTTTATGCCTCCCTGCGCTCCTCATCACGGTGGTAGGTGGGAATCCTGCGTAAAGCTCACTAAACGTCTTTAAGAAAGGTTTTAGGTAATCGCATTCTGTCTTATGAAGAATTTAATTCACTCTCTGTTCTGATTGAAGGTGTTGTTAATTCTCGCCCATTAACTCCGCTTTCCAATGACCCTGATGACCTGCTTCCACTCACACCTGGTCACTTCCTTATAGGCACTTCTCTTTCTGCCCCTCCTCCCCTTTCCAATTCTTACAGGGATTCTAATTTACCTATTGTTTGGCGTAAACTTGAAGCCCTCCGCAAGTCTTTCTGGAAGAGGTGGAACTTGGAATATTTAACTTCCTTGCAACGGAGACAGAAGTGGTTTCTTTCCAGTCCCGACATTAAAGTGGGGGACTTGGTCTTGGTTAGGGATGTCTCTCCTCCCCTGGTCTGGATTTCTGGTAGAGTGACCGAGTGTTATCCTGGAAGGGATGGGAGAGTCAGGGTGGGCAGAGTCTTGACCAATAACGGTCAGATCACAAGACCACTGTCTTTAATTGCTCCATTACCTTAAAGTATTTAACTGTTTATTTTGTTCTCTGTTGGTGTTTGTCCCTCCCAGCTTGGTGTATTCTTGGAATACACGGTATGATAGAGTTTATTTTTAATGATCTTTTCTTGTTCATTCCTTCCCTTTTCTCAAACACCAACAGTGATCTTCTAGTTTCTCTTTGGTGGTCATGTCCCTTATGTCATTTGTGAGTCTGTTCTAGATATATATCTTCCATGACCCACCTAGCGTCATCTAGCAGCGAATCTCTGAAGTTCCTCAATTCATCCCTGTACAAGATGACTTCCTTATCCACTTGGTTACCAGATCTCGTCGCCATCGCCAGCTATCATCTCCGTGATCAAGAGAACTTCGTCTACTTTTTCACCCACCATGCTGCGCTAGTATCTCCTGCTACCAACTCTTTGAAGACCATTTCCTCAAGAGAATTTAATTTTTCTATGTTGGTTATGCTTATATGTCTTCCTTTTGTCTCCTACCCCCACTCTCTTCCCTTCCTTGGTCCCTCTGTGCTTCGCTGAGTGGGTCTCACTTGTACGTCGGCATTCGACTCTGTCAGACAAGGCTCAACTAGAGCCAGCCTCCTGAACTAAAGAGGCATTCTTTAGATTCCACGCCATGTTGGAACTTTAATCGTCAAAGGGAACATCATCATCACCATGAAGTAAAGATAAGTACAGACTTCAAGTTTTAACCTCATCTTCATCGGTTTTAATTTCTACATGCTATTAAGGATAATTTTATAGGCAGTGTGAGATTACTATATTTTGGGGCAATAATCATCCTTCGCGGGATTTACCATGTTGGGCTTTTGTCTGTCTAAGCCAACCTTAATAGAAAGCAGCATTTCTTATGAGAAATCTTCTCACAACGTGGGAATTACCCACTGTCTATAAAATATTAAGCTCGTTCCACCGCTGGAATAACTTTGGTCCTATTCTTCTATTAGGATCGTTCTGGAACCTTCCAGAATCTGCACTCTATCTACAAGTCGTGCCGTCATGTATTTTCCACTCACTTTTGGGAATACTATTTAAAAATAAGGAATCTTCCTTATAAATTACTGCAATAGCTAAATTTTCTTCCGCCGTTGGAATTTTCTATGGCGCATTTAATTGTAATCCACAACTTTCTCAAGCAATAGACTTTCGCCTACCTAGTGCAACTAATTAATTTCCATTATTGCAAAAACTTTCTTTGCCATAAACCTTCGTGCTACTACAGTGAACTTTTCATCCATTTAACAGACTATAGTGAAAACTAGTGCTTGTTCAACATTTCTACCGCGTCGCGATCGTCCGATTACCATAAATAAGGTCATGAACATTCATCCTCAATCCCAATTGATCTTTCCTAAACCTCTTACTAACATACCATAATAATAAAATTGTTACTTTAGGTCTTTGTCAATGAGGTGTCACTCTATAGAAGTGCCCTCCCCTTTTTCTTATATAACATTAATTAACTTCTGCATAAATACGTGTCTAGTACACGTTTCAAACTTACATTGTTTCTCCCTTCTAATTAGGGACTACAATTCTTTCAACTCATGAGTGAGTTATTTCTAGGTCTCACGAAAGGGAAACTTGCCTCATTTGTCTCTTGATTCCTACTTAAACATAGGAAGTCTAGAACCTTCCTTTTGACTTTCTCTTCAGGTTTCACAGTAAGTGACCTGCCCTATTTGTATAACTATTATAAAAGTAATTCAGCGTAAATATAAGAAGTTATAGGAACTTTTCTTTCATTCTACCTGCTTTCTTTTTTGTTATATTTGAAGTTGTAACTTTTTCTAAGATAGGTACTTGGAATTTTCTTAAAGCACACACCTTGTACTCGATTTAATGTCTAACTTTAATCACTTCATTTGTCTTTTTTAAAATCTTATGAAGATTTTAGTACATATAAAGGTTTGAAACCTAAAGAATTGTTAATTGCCTGGAGCAAACTTTAAATGTTAGGAGGTCTGCGACCCCAAATTGTCAACAAAAATTGAAACTATATACTTGTTGAAGTTATTAGACTCTTTAGCATTGCTAAATAAATTTAAACTTTCTTTTTTGACTCATCATTTCTCTGATACAACGGTTAGGCAAGATCCTGTCTTCCCTGACTCTTCCTAGGTTCATGCCCTCGTTAATGGAAATAAATCTCGTGATAGGGTTTTCACCACTCGTTGCATTTGAGCAAGAACTCTTAGTAGTTATCCTAGTAAAGTCTCTCTTAGCTTTAATAGCTAATTCTAACTGGCCAGTAAGGCAAGTACAGCTCGCTACGCCAGCTTCCTGCTTGTGGAGATCCTCTCCAAAAAACTTATGGTTGGTTTTCCAAAAGATAAGTGTTTTTCTTTGCCTAAACTTTTAGTCGGCTCCTGGCTGGGTAAAAGCTTAGCCATTTCCAAATGCAACTATTGGTACACTTACCAAATTTATTCCAAAAGGTATAATTCTTTTATCACTATCCTTCTTGGAAGCACTTGGTCGCTTTTTAGGACCTCTACAACTTCGAAAACTGGAAACATCGAAATCGATTCAAATTATTGGCATTCTTCAAAATACTTTGAATAGATACATAATAAATCTGTTACTCTCTGTCTTGCCAGACCATCACCCTTCCCCATAGTAGGCATATGTATGCTTGAGAGGGAATACTCTAAATCCACTCTCTTGCAAAACGCCCAAGTTCTAGCTGCGTCTCCCGTTAGCTTTGCCCAGGTCCCTACTCACTTTAGGTATCGGAGAGCTGATTTGCAGTGGCAGTCACTTTTCAGGGCATTTAAAGTTAAACTTATAACTTTTGTGGGACACTCCTCCTATTTCTCCATCCTTTTTTCTCCAGTCCGAAACCCACTTCCTTTTCTTTATCATCTTCCCTTGGTGGTTAGGTTATTCCTTAGCCAATAATCTACCCAACAGTTCGCCGCCCCCTGCTTCCCCTTCTTCTCACTTTTCTTGGTGGGATCATGAATGTGCTTTATTAATCAAACGTCGCAAACACGTCTTTAAATTATATCGACAGTTCAATACTCCCTTCACTTATCAAAATTATAAAAAAAAAATACAGCTCCACTTCAACGAACTTTTAATATGAAACGTCGGGCCGCTTGGCAACTCTTCACAACTTCCATTAATCGATTCACTCCTATTTCTCGTATTTGGGCTGCTATACGATTTTTGTCTCATAGTTCTTCTCCCATTTCCTCATCTGCCATATCTGATGATGTCCTTCGTTCCTTTTATCATCGACTTACGCCGGATTTTGTTCCCCCTCTGCTCTCTTTGCCTCCAATTCCCACTTGTCCCAAATTTTCGTGTTTACTTCGCCCCATAACTCTTTCCGAATTTACTAAAGCTCTTCAACACCGTAAATCTACCCAACCGGGTTTTGATTTTGTCACGTATGATATGTTGAATTCCTTACCCTTTTCGGCCCAAATAACTTTAGTAAACTTTTATAATTCTATCCTTCATACGGGCCTTCCTCCAACTGAATGGAATGTGTTTCGGTTTGTACCCCTCCTTAAACCAGGTAAACATCCCCTGGATCTTCGCAAGACCTTTCAAAGAATTCTTTTACAGCGCCTCATGTGGGTATTAGAATATTATAATCATCTTCCCGTGAACCAATATGCTTTTACCAAAAAGAAAGACAACATTGACGCCATCAATATATTTTTAACGGATATTCTTCTAAATCCCTATCGAAAACATCATCTTCTGGCCGTGCTCTTAGATGTACAAGACGCTTATGATAATGTCAACATCTGTCTTTTATTACAAATCCTGGCCCGTTTACAATTTCCTCTCGTTTTCATCTCTATTATACATAACCTTCTTACCTATCGAAGGTTATCTGTTCACACTACTACACCTGCGCTTAATGATCGCTCTACATCTCTCGGTTTACCTTACGGTGACATATTAATTGGTATTTTATACAATATTTACACCCACAAACTTGAGAAGATAGTGAATCCTCATGTCCGAATTCTTCAATTTGCGGATTGAATGCCGCCGGAACATGACTACGGCTTTAAATCTCAGCCATGATTGGTTGCACCAATCCGGATTAACTACTGCCACTTGTAAGAGTGCTGCTCTCATTTTTTACTCACCGTCGTCTTTATGACCGATCTCCTATTCCCTATAGATCGGGGCATATCTCCCTGCGACGTTCTATTACCTATCTTGGAGTTATTATTGATGATCGACTCATGTGGACACATCATATACAAAAGCTTTCCGTTACTATACAACGCAAATTCAATCTTCTTCGTTCCCTCCCACGCCGCAATTGGGGAGCGGATCACTCTATCCTTTTACTTCTCTATCGAAATTTCATTAAGGCGGCTCTGGATTATGAATGTCATTTTTTCGATTTAATGTCGGCTACCCGCTGTAAAGGTTTGGATTTTATGCAATATACTGCCTTATGCATCATTACAGGCGCTCTTCACTCCACTCCCACTGGTGCGCTTTTACTTGAAACTGCAGAATTTCCCCTCGTCTTAAGCCGACAGTATTTATAGCTTAAGTATCTTCTCGGTAATATGTCTCTCACCC
This sequence comes from Meconema thalassinum, assembly GCA_946902985.2. Taxonomy (NCBI): domain Eukaryota; kingdom Metazoa; phylum Arthropoda; class Insecta; order Orthoptera; family Tettigoniidae; genus Meconema; species Meconema thalassinum. Next base: position 241,144,116 of record OX336389.2, on the reverse strand, counting down.
ATTTTCCCCTTATACCTAAATTGCAATTATAACATACCTATACTCAAACTTCCCCTCCCTCTTAGTTGCTTATCGTTTTCTGCACCCCTCTCGTTTTTCCATTCTCCAAACACGGAAACCTCTTTGTTATACGGTCCCTTATCGCGTTTTTTATTAATTCCCCGAATTCTCACTTGCATTTAGCCAACTCTCCGCTTACCGGTCTACGTCATAATCATATTATCTTACATTATTAAGTTTCAAATTTCCTATATACGCACCCTCATCACATAGCCTTCTATACTGATTGGTCCAAATTTTTAATCCCCTTCGTATCGGTGCTGCCGTTATTCTTCCCAACTAGATCTTTCACTACAATGCTGTATATCTTCCTCGCTTTCTATCTTTACGGCTGAAGCCTTTGCGATCGAACAGGCCTTACTTTATATTAAACAAAATCATATTCGCCAGTCCCTTATTTGTACCGATTCTCTTAGCGTCCTCCGGGCTCATTCGAATATCTCCAATACTGATAATTGGTATCTTATGCAAATTCTCCGTTTAACTTTTGACCTTTCTACTCTTGATTATGATGTTATCTTTTTATGGCTTCCAAGTCACTCTCACATTCCGGGTAATGAAATGGTGGATACCATGGCAAAAACGCTGCTCGAGGACACAGCGATACGTATGAATTAGCAATACCGTCCGCTGATCTGCTCCCTGACATTCAAACTCACATGAGTCAAGAACGGCAACAATGGTGGAATTCCTATTCGCAAACCAAAGCAATTTTTTATCATCGATTGCAGCCCATACCACCCTTCAAGCCGTGGTTCTCTACCGGACAGTATACTCGCCGTCATATCACAACCATTATTCGTCACCGTTTTAATCATGCTTTATCCCCTGTTCATTTAGCCCGCCTCCATTTCCGCCCTTCTCCTATGTGCGATTGTGGGAAGTTTTTAGGTACCGTCAATCATCTCTTTTTTCAATGTTCCCTTTATGATTCTCACCGGCCTCCCTTTTTCATACCTTATTCAATCACGGCTTTCAACTTCCTTTGAATATCGAAACCCTTCTTACAGCCCCAACCGTCCCAGTCATTACCTCGCTTTTAACCTTTATTGTTGCTTGTCACTTTACTTTTTGACTTTAGTACTGCGCCCGAATTTATTTAAGGCCAATACTAAAGATCCAGACGGGATATGAACCGGGACCCAGGAAAAATAAAAGAACGAATTAAAATCTTTTATTCCTCAAAAATTTGTGAGACATGGAAAACCTAAGTTGAAATAGAGTGTAACACTATGCATCATTAATAATTAAACAATTACGGAAGGCAAGAAGGAACTATTTAAATATGGTTGTGTATTTATTATCTGAATGTAGGGAGGCCTACATTGTAAGAATGCGTCACACCCCGAGAAGTGAGAGAAACGTCGTGCAGGGGGAGAAGTGATCAAGGTTGATGACACACTGAGTGAGGAGAAGTTTATGGAGCTACGTCACACCGCGAGAGGGGAGGAAGAGCGAGGAACTTGCTGTACTCGGAGGGCAAGGACGAGCAGTTCTTTCCAAATTCATATCGAGACGAGACAAGACCGCGAGTGTAGAAACAAGTAGTTTCTAGAACAGTGCCACGCATCACGAAAGTGGAGAGGAGGAGTGTGAAGTCAGAAGGCTGTGACTTGCGGAGCAAGGGACATTCTAACTAAGACCAGCGCAGCATATAGACCAGTGATTTTGAAACACAGCTTGTTACTTCGGTATTTTAAATACGAAGCTATTATATATCTCACGCAGATAGATGCAAACGATTCACTTCAGGAAAAGAGCTTCATTATTCCTACGATTCAGCTCATACTCGGGAATTATACAGAATGCAGTTCATGAATTGGCAACGGGGAAGTTGTACAGGTGTAATCATTAAACTGATTATGACTACGTGCTAAGATGCGCATTATAGGGGAGTGGAAACTACAGAAATGAAGAGTTGAATCCAGAATTCCACAACATGGACGGCGCAGTTGAACATCTACGCGATGCGCAGAAATGCAGAACAAATCTATACTTCTTAACACGAGTTCATATACATCCAGTATACTCTCAAAGGCTCTTGTAGAACAATCGAAATTCAACCTTGAGAAGCGATGTCGGCGCAGTGAAGGGGTAACGTCAAAAGATCCAGACAACTTGCGGGAGACGAGCGAAGGAGTGAGGAAGAGACTTGCTGTTACACGGAGAGGTCGCTAACCCAGTTATGTCACCGACCTTGTCCCACTGTGAGAGCTGTCCAGCAGGCCCCGTCACAACCGGTTCGCACAGCTGTGGGCGTTGCGCTCACACACACATTTGGCTTGCCAGACGAGACATGTTACATCAGAGACCGTCTCCAACTCAAGGTAGAGAAGAGATTGATTTATATTTAGTAGAACTGTAGTCATGTTCTGTGTTTATCCTAATTGACCAATCGTATAATTTTGTCAGTGTATTTAAAATTGTGTAGATTTTAATCCAGTATTTCAGTATTTTCTTAGGAGTCATTTTAATTGAAAATTTCCGTCATTTGGACGAAATTGTATTTGCGTATTGCAGTTGTTAACGTTAAATCATTTCAATATAAAATCGTTTAGAATTATAGATACTTGCGTTAAATTAAATAAATCTGTTTTATGCGCTGCGATGGAACGTATATTGAACAATTTAAGTACCGTATATTCAAAAAGCTATGTCACGAAGTATCAAATATTTCGACAACTCAAGATGTTGATTCGAGTGTCAGAAATTCATTTTAAACCAACTGTGAACATAGTTCCTAGTAACAAAGGTGTTAGTTTTTATGTAAATCTTTATTTATCAAGTGAGAAATACAATACAAAGTACAAATCATCTTTGGAGACGCTTGTCACATGTCACGCGAACACGCACAGACTTTGCACTGACTCGTCTTTTGTTCTCTTCCTTATTGTACATGTCTATTTCACCAGGTGGCGCTACTGTGCTATTTTTCTTTCAAATATTAACACTTCCTCCAAAGAAAAATCAAATACAATTTAAAAAAATAAACGAGATGAACTATTGAACACTTTTCAACCTCTAAGATGTCATCTTCTGCACGCCAATCCTCTCACGCAGCATCTCGAATCTGACCCTCTCCAGAGGTTTAGTTAGAAGATCAGCTAATTGATTGGTCCCGTCGATGTGCTCCAGCTCACGATAAGGAACCCTGGCCGAAACCTTTTCTCCGTCTTCACTTTCTTCGCGTCCAACTGGGGTAGACACTCCATTTGACTCGGCCATCCCAAATTTTTCTAGGATTTTCCTCGCGTAATCCTCTTGACTGATTGCAATTGATCCATCATGGTTTTCTTGTATCTTCATGCCCAGGAAATTGTTGAGAGATCCTCTGGTCGTGTGAAATTCCTGCTGAAGTTTTTCCATGAACTGCTCGATGTCTTCTTCATTGCCAATTACCAGACCATCATCCACAAAGATTACAACAGCCAACCACTTTCCATTTTTGTTGCTGTAAAAGAGACAAGGATCAGCTTTGCTGTTTTTGAATCCAGCTTTCTCCATGAATTTCTTGAAACGCTTGTTCCAGCAGCGTGGAGCCTGTTTTAAACCATATAAGCTTCTCTTTAGATGACACACTCGGCCAGTACCGTCCTGATGACCTTCTGGCTGTTCCATGAACACATCTTCTTCAAGCTCGCCGTTCAAGAAGGCCGTCTTGACATCAAATTGACCAAGTTTCATCTCCTTTTCAACAGCTACTGCCAACAGAGCTCGAATGGTATCATACCGTGCAACAGGGCTGAATGTTTCTTCATAATCGATTCCTTGCTGTTGCGCATAGCCTTTGGCTACCAATCGTGCCTTGAAGCGAACTTCTCCACTGTCCGTTGTCTTCTGTCGAAGAACCCACCGATTTTTCAGGACCCGTGTACCATTTGGACGCTCAACCAATTTCCAGGTATCATTTTCCTTTAAGGACTCCAATTCTTCATTAATTGCTTTCAGCCACTGATTTTTATCACTAGACTGCAGCACTTCAGAGTATGAGTCAGGATTCTTTTCAGCGATAGATGGTCCAGCCATGTACATGTAATTTCCACTGATCATCCACGATGGCTTCTTACTTTCACGTTTGCTTTTCCTTCTTTCTTCAGTCTCTCCTTCTTCCTCATCTTCGCTTCCTCCGGAACTGGATGCCGAAGCAAAATCTTCAATTTCGCTTAAGTTCTCATCTGACTCTGACCTCCTCTGTAGGCCTACATCAGACGATGAATTAGACTGATTCCTCTCCACACGTTCTTCAAGCGTGACTTCAACCTTTCCGGCGTTGGCGCGCAGATTGCAGACAACTTCAGGTTTGAATTTCACATCATGGCTTAGAACAACCTTTCCCTGAGTTGGAATCCAGACTCTAAATCCATCCCTGTCGTTCACGTACCCAACCAGATGTCCAAAAACAGCTTTGTCGTCGAACTTTGAGCGAAAATTCTTGTCGATATGCACGTAGCATTCTGTTCCGAAGATCTTCAGATGACTGAAACTTCCCACTGGTCGTCCATACCACAATTCATAGGGAGATTTGTTTTCAATCGATGACTTCCCAGTGCGATTCAGGAGGTACACCGCAGTGTTGCAGGCTTCAGCCCAAAGTTTTTTCGTTAACTTGCTGGGATTCAGCATAGATTTTGCGCACTCCACAATCGTCCGATTTTCACGTTCCGCAACTCCGTTTTGTTGTGGTGTGTATGGCGTAGTAATGCTTTGTTCTATGCCTCTGCTTGCTAGTAGTTCAGAAACCTTCTTGTTATCAAATTCTTTTCCTCCATCACACCTGAACAGCTTCACGACGTGTCCATTTGTTTTGGCTTCATTCAGGAACTGTTCCAGAACGGTGTACACTTCACTTTTGTGCTTTAAAAAGAAAACTCGTCGAAACTTGCTGAAATCATCCTTGAAACATACGTAGTAGCGTGCCTTTCCAAGAGATTCAGTAGACATTGGTCCATTCACATCGGCGTGGATTTGTTCACCGGTGGCTGTTGGTCGATTCATTCGTGTCTTGAATGGCAGTCGATGCATTTTTCCCAGTGCACATCCATCGCAGAAATCCTCTTTACACATGTCTACATTGATGTTCATCTGCTTCAGTACATTCTTGACATGCGCTTTGTGTTGATGACCAAATCGTTCATGGTAGATCTGCAGTTTGTCCGACGATGTAGCTAAATTCACTTGAATGGGTTGCGCCGGTTTCACGACGCGCATGTCAAGTACATACAGACCATGAATCACACGTCCAGCCATCATCGCCTTTCCAGTAACCTTGTCTTCAATTCTAACAGTTAGGTCGTCAAGTCTTGCACAAAAACCTTTCCTTGCAGCAGCTTTCACAGAAAACAGATGAGCCATTGCATCGGGAACATACAAAACTTCAGTCATCTCAGCACTTAACCAAGCGTTGTTCAGCCGCACTTGAATGTTTACAGTTCCTTTGCCGTGAGCTAGCATGCTCACACCTCGTTTTCCTAGCAAAATCTTCTCTGGAGCAGCAAACCTGACGTATGTTGTAAAATACTGTTTGTTCGCGGTGATGTGATTTGTGGCGCCACTGTCGCAGTACCACTCGTCGGCTTGAACAAAGTCGCCGTCTAACGCACTCATCGCATGTGTCAGAAACGAAGCATTGTTCTCCTTATTTTTGTTTCTAGTGTCACCCTCTTTCTTCTTTACTGGACATTCACTTGCCCAATGGCCCAATTCCTTACATTTGAAACATGGAAACTTCTGCTTTACTCGTTGAACATTTTTCTTCGACTTGTCATCAGCACTGCCTTTGCCACTGCCATACTGGGAATGCTTCTTGGGAGCACTACGTACCACAAACGCAGTCGATTCCACGTTTCCTTGGTCACGCAGTTCAATCGTGCACAATTTTTCAATCAACAAGTTCACAGTTTGATTTTCCGTCGGAATCGTGTCCCACACATCCTTGAAATTATCATATTCTTTTCCCAGCGTGGATAAAATTCGACCGTTCAAAATCCTTTCAGATAACGTGTTTTCGTTGTGCTTTTGTAGTTCGTCGTTCAGATCCTGATAAAGCTTCTGTAACTTCGCGACATGGGTGCTGATGTCCTCCTTGTCGTCACGTGTCACTCGGAAGAATGACTCGATCAACATGTTCAGTCGCTGCGTACTGCTTCGTTCGAACCGTGCGCTCAATTTTGTCCAAATTTCACTGGCATTGGTGCACGTCAACACGAGCTCGGCAACAGATTTTCCTAGCGCACCTGCTAGCAAACTGGCCGCTTTCGCGTCTTCTTTTAACCACTGCTTATATGCCGCTTTTTGTTGCGCAGCTGCATCTGCCGGCAACACAGGACACTTTTTCGAACCATCAACAATATTTTCCAGTTCATACGACCGCAAAACCATCAACACATGCCATTTCCACTTTGCCCAGTCTTCAGGTCCTTCAAGTTTATCCACTTGAACTTTGTAGTCACTGCCGGCTGCCATTTTGAGGTTATCCTTACTCACAAAAAATACAGCACGTGTTCCACAGGCGCTCAGCTTCGGATCCACTCACGAGATAATACCATTTACACGTGGCCTGGGTCCATAACCTGTTAGTTTTAATGTAAAACTTTATTTATCAAGTGAGAAATACAATACAAAATACAAATCATCTTTTGAGATGCTTGTCACATGTCACGCGAACACGCACAGACTTTGCACTGACTCGTCTTTTTTTTCTCTCTTCTTTATTGTACATGTCTATTTCACCAGGTGGCGCTACTGTGCTATTTTTCTTTCAAATATTAACAAAACTAACTATATCGTCTTCCACAAGCCTTCCTACAACCTACCTTTGGACATGCAATTATTCTTCCACGACCAATGTCTACCCCGAGTTAAATCTACCAAATTTTTGGGATTAGTCATTGATGAGCTACTCTCATGGGATGATCATGTCAAAGCTATTGGTGGAAAAATAATTCCAGCTATAGGAGTTCTAAGCCGAGTAAAATACAAAGTTTCTCGAGCACTACTGAAGTCTATATATCACGCACTTATTGAAAGTCACATTGCATACATGATTCACATTTGGGCCTGTTGCAGCAAAGGATTATTCAATAAAATTAATATATTACATAAAAGGGCTTTGAAAATACTTTTCAGTCTTCCCATGTTAACACCTACAATTCAATTATACCAACAATGTAATGTCCTATCACTAAATTGTCTCCGTCAAAGAGCCTCAGTAATAATGATATATAAAATTAAACATAAAATAACCAATTCAAATATCATACTCACAACCAATTCAGATACTCACTCACACATCACCAGAAATGCAAGCAATATCCACTATAATGTAATAAATACCAGCAGGTTTGGAAATAATTCACTATGGCATTACTCATCATCTATATATAATAGACTGCCTGAAGGCCTGAAAAATATCTCCTCACTGAGAACTTTCAGGAAAGAACTGTTTAAATTCTTAATGGATTCAACAATGTAACTTATATGTAATTTCTAAAATACCATTGTTACCTTGATGTACTGCACTATCACGAGCCTCGGCTCAGGTGTCCCTTATGTGATAATAAAAAAAACGCAGTCGATTCCACGTTTCCTTGGTCACGCAGTTCAATCGTGCACAATTTTTCAATCAACAAGTTCACAGTTTGATTTTCCGTCGGAATCGTGTCCCACACATCCTTGAAATTATCATATTCTTTTCCCAGCGTGGACAAAATTCGACCGTTCAAAATCCTTTCAGATAACGTGTTTTCGTTGTGCTTTTGCAGTTCGTCGTTCAGATCCTGATAAAGCTTCTGTAACTTCGCGACATGGGTGCTAATTTCCTCCTTGTCGTCACGTGTCACTCGGAAGAATGACTCGATCAACATGTTCAGTCGCTGCGTACTGCTTCGTTCGAACCGTGCGCTCAATTTTGTCCAAATTTCACTTGCATTTGTGCACGTCAACACGAGCTCGGCAACAGATTTTCCTAGTGCACTTGCTAGCAAACTGGCCGCTTTCGCGTCTTCTTTCAACCACTGCTTATATGCCGCTTTTTGTTGCGCATTTGCATCTGCCGGCAACACAGGACACTTTTTCGAACCATCAACAATATTTTCCAGTTCATACGACCGCAAAACCATCAACACATGCCATTTCCACTTTGCCCAGTCTTCAGGTCCTTCAAGTTTATCCACTTGAACTTTGTAGTCACTGCCGGCTGCCATTTTGAGGTTATCCTTACTCACAAAAAATACAGCACGCGTTCCACAGGCGCTCAGCTTCGGATCCACTCACGAGATAATACCATTTACACGTGGCCTGGGTCCATAACCTGTTAGTTTTAATGTAAATCTTTATTTATCAAGTGAGAAATACAATACAAAATACAAATCATCTTTGGAGACGCTTATCACATGTCACGCGAACACGCACAGACTTTGCACTGACTCGTCTTTTGTTCTCTTCTTTATTGTACATGTCTATTTCACCAGGTGGCGCTACTGTGCTATTTTTCTTTCAAATATTAACAAAAGGTATTTCAAGAACCTTCATATATATGTCCAATAAAACATTTAGAGCATTAAAAAGCCTAGATAAATTTGTTAAGTTTGTTTCTTGAACAATATTCACAATGGTAGTGGATATTTAATAAAGTTACTAATTTTCTTTGCATTGATTGATAAAATGCACTGAAATGGGAGTTTAGATTTGGAATACCGTGCAAGAAAGGAATCGTAGACGTAAATGAGTTACGTATTTTCACGAAAGGAGACTGAGGAGTCACGTTTCCTAGTTTTGATCACAGCGAATGTGACATTGTTTAATTGTATTTGAGGCAAGTTCTGTACAGGGTGTTTAAGAAATAATGTGATTGTTGTATAATTTTGGAATAGGAGTGTGGAATGAAGGTCAAATGCCATGCACTTCGAATATTCACGTTTATCAAAGAAAATGTAAGCCGAGCAAAGAATTTCTGGAATTTTTCGAGATTTACTGATCAAATGGGAGAAGACAAAGTAAGAACAGTGCTGAACTTAAATTTTTGTCACCTATGTTCTCTTGATTCAGACTAGTATTTATACTTTCAACCGATAGAGTTACGGTGTTTGTTACGGAAGTTTGAGTTGTAAAGACTCGTTTATATTATAGGTAATTAAATCACTTCAGCGCAGTTAAGTGAATATTTGTGCGAATCACAAATCATTGTACATTACTGAGTAAATTTTGATCTTACATATTTAGATGTGGAACTACGGTTCAAATATGAAACGCAATGTATAATATAGGGTAATGTTTGAAATCACGCCGTTTCATAATTTTCTCATATTTCAGTGGAGTACCGAATTCTTCAATCTTTATTTTCAGGACATGTTGTATTAGTGCCACGTTTTTTTCAGTTTATTTTGAGTTTTTATTTCTTGCAGTGTCAAGTAGACACTAATGATAGATATGCAGTCAGGATATGTGTGTATTTTCTTAGCACAATAAACGGCTGGCGCTCTTTAGCGAATTAGCCAATTTTTATCTTAGCTGACATCGTTTTCATTTTGTCATCGCCGAAAATAGTACTGCTAGGTAAGATATAGGCGCTCACTATAGACAGACCTTATCACCCCTCGAGATTGGAGTTTCTCGATTTGCTTAAATGTAAATGCTAGTAGAAATTTGTACCTACGCTGGTAGTACTATTTTCTTTTATAGATCTACCCTGTGTGTTCCTGGAATTCCCAATTTTTACTTAGCAGATAATGGTAAGTTTGTGAGCTGGGTAGCTACGTGTCTGAAATCCTTTACAGTGCAGCGGATATAGGTACTGATTGGTGAATTCGGGCGCATATAGATAGTAGATTTAAATGGCCGGCCCATACGTGGGGCGATCGAAAGAGGAACTCGAGAGAGGCAGTTGGAAGCACTTGAGAGTGAGGCCATAAACGTTTTGAAATAAAAGAAATGCCGATCCCCAATTTAATGATTGTTGAGGTGAACGCAACATCAGCAGATTAGTGGAGTACATTACAGTTGTGAGGCATATTTCTAGAACCAGCTAACGACAATTTGTCATGTAATATTAAATTAAAGAGTAAATTAACGTTGTCAAACATAAGTTAAGTCGGATGATAAAATGTAATGATGTCGGTTCAGTAAAATGGGACAATAAAAATATACGTAATAACTCGCGATTTAAATAGACTTAAGTAGTACTAAGATTTTCAATGCATTCCATCACTTGTATAAAATATATACGTTGGTCAATTCTGGATATCCACTTGTAGTTTTTGTAGTTGATACTTCCCTTAGTCTCAAGAAAGAAGAAATTATGTCAACGAATGACATGACGTTCATAACAACGATGTTGGGAAATATGGAAGAAGGTCAAAGTGTATTGACCAAAGACCTTGAAGCCCTCCACCAATTAACACACTCTAACACTAAACAAATGAAAGCTGAGATTCAGAAATCTGTAGCTGCTGTGAAATCCGAAGTCAAGGCCGAGTTGTCGGTTGCTCAAACACTTACCAAGGCTAGTATAACGTTAGCACAGGAGGAAGTCAAGTTAGCTTTAGAAAAGGCCAGAAAGTATTATAGACTAGCTAGAGAAAAGGAAAGGGAAGAAACTAGGTTAGCTAGAGAAAAGGAATGGGAAGAAACTTGGTTAGCACTAGAAAGAGCCCAGGAAGAAACTAGGTTAGCTAGAGAAGAGGATAGACAGGAACGTGAAGTAATCAGGTTAGCTCAAGAGAAGGCACAGGAGGAAATTAGGCTAACATTAGAAAAAGCACGAGAGGAAGACAGAAAGGTAGAAGAAGAGGCTAAAATGATAAGAGCGGAGATGAGATCAGCTCAAGAAAAAGCTCGCGAAGAGGACCGATTGAGTCAGGAACAGGCTAGATTAGAAGACAGAAAAATCCACTCCGAAATAAGAGCAGCGCAGGAAGAAGCCAGGAAAATTCATGATGAGGTTAGGAAAAATCAGGAAAAGGCTCAGAAAATTTTAGAAAAGGCAGGAAATGCACAGGAAGAATTAAAAATCTCATTTGACCAAGTCAAACAGGACATTAGTCTTACTAAAACAGAAGTAGGAATTTTAAGATCCGACATGATAGGCAAAGTACCGTATTAGAAGTGAAATTAGCTAACAGTAACCACATAATAGAACTAGAGGAAAAATTACAGGCTAGTATTAGCTCCATTAAGGAGGAAGACACTACACATCATGTACACATTTCAGGGGCCCAGAACAGACTCAAGGAGCAACTTGACAGTCTAAATGATACTGTTGGTGAATTACAGGTCAAGTTGGAAGGTCAAAGGAAATTGATTGAGGATGGCATTAATGTGGACATAAATGCCTCTATTGTAAAGGCTGTTACGGACATGAAGGAGGAGGTCGTAACAGTTACTACTAAAATTGTATCTGAAATCCATAGTAAATTATCTAATGATATTAACGCCATAGAATTAAGTTCAAACATAAATGTTAATAGAGTACGTGAAGATCTATCCAAACGGGTAGACGAGCTTCAAATCAATAACGTAGCCACGCTGACCGATATTGTAAATAAAGCAGATTTAAGTAATTCAGGCGAACTTGACAGGGTTAAACGTACAGTCGATGACATAAACATAGAACTGGCGAAAATTAGGTCGAGGCAGGAAAAGGAAACCAGCGAATTGGTACAACAATTCAAGTCACTCACGATTGGGGACTCTACATTTCCATCTACGTTAAGAGCTGAAGTCAGGGAGAACACCAGGAAGGACTTAACTAGATTATTTGAAGCAAGAGATGAGAAATTGAAGGAAGAAATCAGGAAATTAGAGGCTAGGATAGATAAGATAGAAGAGGATAAGGAAAGCGTGGATAGTCAGCAGCTTCCGAAATCCAGCTTTAACTTCATTCGAGAGCCATTTCGAACAGAAACAGAGAACATTGGAGATGACTTTGAACCTTTCCAGAGTAGGTCAAATGCGAACATTATCGTCATCAAGAGTAACGACGAAAAGCCCAATAAATTCAGCAGGGTTGGAAATATCACTGCTGTGGAATTTCTTAGAGACATGAGATCGTATCAAGAGGATAACAGAATACCTCGTGAACGACACATGAGGGTAGTAGAGAAATATTTGGACTCAGAGGCATTAGTTTGGCACAGAGCTTTCAGGTATACTTACCATACATTCGAGGAATTCGCTATTGCTCTACAGAAGCGATTCTGGAGCAAAGAACTTCAACAAGACATACGCGCCGAAATTTATTCGAAAAAAGTATCCTTACTCCAGTCCGACGAAGTACGCAAGCTTCTTTAAAAAGCAATTAGCACGCTTGCAATATCTTCAACCTCCATTGGCAGAAGAAGACCCAGTACATGCTATTTCATGTCAGTTACCAACTGAAGTTAGAAGGCACCTCATTTCGGCAAACGTCAGAACATTAGAGGGGATGGCAGAAATTTTGAGGAGGTTGGATCACACGTCCAATGTGTCCAACAACTCAACCGGAAACCAGAACCAAAGACGCAGAAATCCGGAACATAGAGAGATCCACACCATCCATGTTGATCAAACGCAACAGACGGAAGACAATAAAAATGGAGTAGGACCAACTAGATCTAGAATTTATGGACAAAATCGCTTTCAACCTGGTTATCAGAGACCTAGAAAAGGGAGGCCATACCAGAATCAGCGATGGAACGAAAACCAGTGGAGAAACCGCTACCACCAAAGGAACAATGATTATCGCCGAGAGGGATACTACAATAGAGATAACCCGACGAATAATTACGGATATGGAGGATATCAAAACTGGAGGAACTCAAACAACTATTCGAGACCGCAACAACAGCAGAATCAACAAAACCGAGGATGGAGAAACAACAATAACGTGAGGAGGTATTACGATGATAGAGAGAGAGAAAGTCAAGAATACCTGAAGAACCTTAGAGAAAGGGAAGAATGAAAGGCAAGAAACCAAAATCAGGGTCAGCGTAACCAAAATCAGGAATATCAGCCCGGATCAAGCAGAGACCGGAGCAATGAAGACCCAGGAGGGGTACAAAAAAAAAACTTCAAATTCCAAAAAGTAAAGGAGGACGAGAACATCACCGTAACTAGACACGTAATCGAGATAAATGAGTTGTATCAGGCCAGGAATGAAGATCTCCTGTATGAGCGAGAAGAGCCGAAAACAGGAAGAGTGGCGAGGCTACCCATCATAGAAATAGTATCAGAAGGTGAATACCTGAAAACACTCCTAGATACGGGTGCGACAGCGTCAATTTTGTCAGAGAACTGTTTTCACAGATTTTTTTTTGTCGTGTGGCCTCTTCAGAGGCCGAGTGCAGGTCTTTCTATTCGACGCCCGTGGGCGACCTGCGCGTCGGGATGGAATGGATGAAGATGAATGAAACTGGGCAAGGATGTGGAAGGAATCGGCCGTGGCCTATCAGAAGGTACCGTCCCAGCATTTGCCTGGTGTTGAAAATGGGAAACCACGGAAAACCATTTCAAGGACGGCCGACGGTGGGGCTCGAACCCACGCGTCTACCGAGTCAGCAGAGAGCTTGGTCCCATGACCTAATGCTGCGCTTTAGCCAGCTGAGCCACGGCTGTCGGTTTTCACAGATTAAAAGACGGTAATTCACTCACAGCAATGCCCGTTTCAACTATCAAGGTCAGGGGTGTATTCAATGATAAGACCATGAAGTGTAAAGTCCAGGCATTAATGGAATTCTCCATCAATGAATATAAATACGAGCAGATATTCATAGTCTTGAACCAGATAAATGTCGATGCTATTCTAGGTATAGATTTCATAACGAAGACGGGAGCCGTCATTGACTTGCGTAACGGAGTTATAAAATTTAATGAAGGCCAATATCAGCCAGAAAACTCGAAGAAGGAGGAGAATGAGTGTAGTCTGATTGACGAAACTACAGAAGAAAATCTAGTAAGAATAGTCATGGAAGTCGAAGCAGAAGGAATACCTCAATATAATAGGAGAATTGAGAACTTCGAAGATCATAGAGAGAGATTAGAAGAATTGGTCACGACTTTTGCAGATGTATTTAATGATAAACCAGGCATTATCAGAGGAAATAAATATCAGATCAAGCTCGCAGATAACACACCCTTTCAAAGAAATTGTATCCGATACCGGAGAAATATCAATCAGAAGTGACGGAGCTAATAAAAGGCATGGAAAAGGACGGTATAATAAGAAAGCAAGCCACTCCATATTTAAACCCTCTTACAGTCGTAAAGAAAGCAGATGGAAGTCTGAGACTATGCTTAGATGCCAGAGGCAATAATACTCTTTTGTTAAAAGAATATGACAGGCCACCAAAAATCAGGGAACTACTGAGGAGATTCAAGAATAAAACCTGTTTCTCAGTGATTGATTTAACTGCCGCATTTCATCAAATAGAGCTTACAGAAGACAGCAAATATTACACGGGATTCATGTTTAACCAAACCTGTTACGTGTATCAGAGAGTACCATACGGGTTGGTAAATTCAAGCCCAGCACTCATTAGAGCCTTGGATGTAAGTTAAGTGATGAAGTAAAACAATTTGCCATTTGCTATGTGGACGACATTATTATATCTTCAGAAACGCCAGAGCAACACTTCATGCATTTGAAAAAGCTATTTGAAAACCTCAGAAGTGCGAACATCACGGTAAAATTAAATAAATGCCATTTCTTTCAAGAAAAGATCAACTTTCTTGGACATACGATAGACAGATTCGGTTACCACCCGAATGAAGACAAGATAGAAGCAATATTAAAGTTTCCCAAACACAAGAAGATCAAAGACGTCCGAGCTTTTGCGGGTCTTTGCCAGTTCTTCAGTTGTCATTGCCCACGTTATTCAGAAATTATGGCTCCACTACATGAGCTCCTGAAGAAAAACAATAGATGGAAATGGGATGCAGCTGCCGAGAATGCCTTTATTCAAGCAAAGGAAATGCTCAAAAACAACATCAAATTAGAATACCCAGTCTTCGAAAGATCATTCATAGTAGAAACTGACGCCTCACGAATTGGTATTAGCGCAGTCTTGTATCAGAAGGATCAAGACGGCAACCACCACTACATTTCCTTCAGCAGCAGGAAGTTACGCACGCACGAGTTAAATTATTTCACGACGGAGCTTGAAGCTTTAGCCGTCATAAATGCCCTACAACAATGGAAAAAATTATTGCTGGGACACAAGATTGTAATCAGAACGGATCACAAAGCACTGGAGTTCATGTTAAAGTCCGCCTTGTCAAGCGATCGGATGACCAGGTGGACTATGTTTCTACAACAATTTGATGCCACGATAGCCCATGTTCCTGGAAAAGATAACCTACTGGCAGATATTCTTTCCAGACATCCGACTCCTGAAAATAATGTAAGAATTAACGTTATCCAAACGGACGCAGAAGATCAGGAAACGTTGGACAAACTAAGAAGGATTCCTATCTTTCAAAAGAAGCATGCACCATTTAGGAACATTTATAGATTCTTGTCAGGGAGAATGACAATGAGGCACGCCACATATTTCGAAACTAGAAGGAAAGCTAGACATTATATTCTTGTGGGAGAAATCGTATGCAAATACATAGATGCTGGACACACGAAGGTGCGAGTTGCTATTCCACCTGAACTTATTGTGCCACTAATTTGGTTAGTGCACAAAAGCATAGGTCACGGTGGAGTTGATAAAACATACTATACCATGTTAGAAAAGTTCTATAGGGTTAACATGCGAGAGTCCATTACCTTAGTGGTCAGATCTTGTGAACTGTGTCAGAAAAACAAGTACAACTCTGAACTATTGAAGGAACGACCTAAGGCAATTATTCCTACCAAACCATTGGAACTGTTTAGCCAGGATATTTTTGGGCCTGCACCTAAAGGAGAAAGGGGAAACCAATATGTGCTAGTCACGATGGATGTGTTTTCCAAAGTTGTAATGCTTAATCCAATGCAAAAAGCCACAACGAAAACTGTCTTATACCACTTGGAGAGAAACATTATTCCTAAGTTGGGAAAACCAGAAAGACTTCTAACTGACCACGGAACGCAATTCACCTCTGCAGAATTTCAAGGAGCGATGGATAGGTTGGATATTGTTCACCTATTCTCATCAGTTCGCAGCCCAGAGACAAATCCCATTGAAAGAACAATGCTTGAATTTTCTAAGTACATTCGCTTGTATAGTGCAGATAATCATGCGAATTGGGTGAAGATTGTACCCCTAGTAGAATTTTGCATCAATAATACGAGATACGAGAGCACCAACGAAATTCCAGTAATGTTACACTTTGAGGAGAAACCCATACGACCCTGGAACGGAATCTTCAACATTCCGGAAGATAACGAACCACCGATGGACCAGAGAATCGAAGCAGCGCGAGAACAGCTAAACAAAGCGGCCGAGAAGAGATTAAAACGCTTACAAGGGAAGAGATTTAGCGGCCCGCTACGAGAAGGTGACCTTGTGTTAGTCAGGATTCCTGTGATAGCTGACGTACTGAAGAAGGTATACATCAAATTCAGTAGTCTTTTTAGAGGACCTTTCAAAGTAGATACAGTCTACGGTAACAATTGCTACAAGATCGTGAGGATTGAAGACAACAGATCCATTGGAAAATTTAACCACTCCAAATTAAAGAGATTTTACCCAAAGATTCAGTAAATAAATATATCCAGTCCCAAGAACAGAGAAACCAACTGTTATTAAAGAAAGTACAGGCTATACTTTACTTTAAATTGGCAACGGGGAATTGCGCCCGAATTTATTTAAGGCCAATACTAAAGATCCAGACGGGATATGAACCGGGACCCAGGAAAAATAAAAGAACGAATTAAAATCTTTTATTCCTCAAAAATTTGTGAGACATGGAAAACCTAAGTTGAAATAGAGTGTAACACTATGCATCATTAATAATTAAACAATTACGGAGGGCAAGAAGGAACTATTTAAATATGGTTGTGTATTTATTATCTGAATGTAGGGAGGCCTACATTGTAAGAATGCGTCACACCCCGAGAAGTGAGAGAAACGTCGTGCAGGGGGAGAAGTGATCAAGGTTGATGACACACTGAGTGAGGAGAAGTTTATGGAGCTACGTCACACCGCGAGAGGGGAGGACGAGCGAGGAACTTGCCGTACTCGGAGGGCAAGGACGAGCAGTTCTTTCCAAATTCATATCGAGACGAGACAAGACCGCGAGTGTAGAAACAAGTAGTTTCTAGAACAGTGCCACGCATCACGAAAGTGGAGAGGAGGAGTGTGAAGTCAGAAGGCTGTGACTTGCGGAGCAAGGGACATTCTAACTAAGACCAGCGCAGCATATAGACCAGTGATTTTGAAACACAGCTTGTTACTTCGGTATTTTAAATACGAAGCTATTATATATCTCACGCAGATAGATGCAAACGATTCACTTCAGGAAAAGAGCTTCATTATTCCTACGATTCAGCTCATACTTGGGAATTATACAGAATGCAGTTCATGAATTGGCAACGGGGAAGTTGTACAGGTGTAATCATTAAACTGATTATGACTACGTGCTAAGATGCGCATTATAGGGGAGTGGAAACTACAGAAATGAAGAGTTGAATCCAGAATTCCACAACATGGACGGAGCAGTTGAACATCTACGCGATGCGCAGAAATGCAGAACAAATCTATACTTCTTAACACGAGTTCATATACATCCAGTATACTCTCAAAGGCTCTTATAGAACAATCGAAATTCAACCTTGAGAAGCGATGTCGGCGCAGTGAAGGGGTAACGTCAAAAGATCCAGACAACTTGCGGGAGACGAGCGAAGAAGTGAGGAAGAGACTTGCTGTTACACGGAGAGGTCGCTAACCCAGTTATGTCACCGACCTTGTCCCACTGTGAGATCTGTCCAGCAGGCCCCGTCACAACCGGTTCGCACAGCTGTGGGCGTTGCGCTCACACACACATTTGGCTTGCCAGACGAGACATGTTACATCAGAGACCGTCTCCAACTCAAGGTAGAGAAGAGATTGATTTATATTTAGTAGAACTGTAGTCATGTTCTGTGTTTATCCTAATTGACCAATCGTATAATTTTGTCAGTGTATTTAAAATTGTGTAGATTTTAATCCAGTATTTCAGTATTTTCTTAGGAGTCATTTTAATTGAAAATTTCCGTCATTTGGACGAAATTGTATTTGCGTATTGCAGTTGTTAACGTTAAATCATTTCAATATAAAATCGTTTAGAATTATAGATACTTGCGTTAAATTAAATAAATCTGTTTTATGCGCTGCGATGGAACGTATATTGAACAATTTAAGTACCGTATATTCAAAAAGCTATGTCACGAAGTGTCAAATATTTCGACAACTCAAGATGTTGATTCGAATGTCAGAAATTTATTTTAAACCAACTGTGAACAAAAATGGATTGTTACACGACACAAAATCTGGTAAAAGATAGTCCAAATACTCGATAGATAATTAAATCAATGAATACCAAATTCACTGTAATGAAACAGATAGATATGTAGAACTATGCTGTAACGTAATAAACCATAGTTCCTAGTAACAAAGGTATTTCAAGAACCTTTATATATATGTCTAATAAAACATTTAGAGCATTAAAAAGCCTAGATAAATTTGTTAAACAAATATTCCACGAAGATAGTTAAGACTTAAGTATATTCACAAACAAGGAGGACACACTTATATCATGTGTTAAATATGAATTCTTGCTGACAATTCTTTGAAAGTTGCAATAATGTAATAACTGAATTTAAATACGTGAAAAGGAGTTAAGAAAGTTAAATCACAGGGTGATATAAAAGTAACTGTACGGAAAGTAATTACAGAATTGAAGTTATAGGCACGATGAAATTTTGTATAAGGATAGAGGAGATTGTTAAAGTTTGTTTCTTGAACAATATTCACAATGGTAGTGGATATTTAATCAAGTTACTAATTTTCTTTGCATTGATTGAGAAAATGCACTGAAATGGGAGTTTAGATTTGGAATACCGTGCAAGAAAGGAATCGTAGATGTAAATGAGTTACGTATTTTCACGAAAGGAGACTGAGGAGTCACGTTTCCTAGTTTTGATCACAGCGAATGTGACATTGTTTAATTGTATTTGAGGCAAGTTCTGTACAGGGTGTTTAAGAAATAATGTGATTGTTGTATAATTTTGGAATAGGAGTGTGGAATGAAGGTCAAATGCCATGCACTTCGAATATTCACGTTTATCAAAGAAAATGTAAGTCGAGCAAAGAATTTCAGGAATTTTTCGAGATTTAATGATCAAATGGGAGAAGACAAAGTAAGAACAGTGCTGAACTTAAATGTTTGTCACCTATGTTCTCTTGATTCAGACTAGTATTTATACTTTCAACCGATAGAGTTACGGTGTTTGTTACGGAAGTTTGAGTTGTAAAGACTCTTTTATATTATAGGTAATTAAATCACTTCAACGCAGTTAAGTGAATATTTGTGCGAATCACGAATCATTGTACATTACTGAGTAAATTTTGATCTTACATATTTAGATGTGGAACTACGGTTCAAATATGAAACGCAATGTGTAATATAGGGTAATGTTTGAAATCACGCCGTTTCATAATTTTCTCATATTTCAGTGGAGTACCGAATTCTCCTATCATTATTTTCAGGACATGTTGTATTAGTGCCACGTTTTTTTTCAGTTTATGTTGAGTTTTTATTTCTTGCAGTGTCAAGTAGATACTAATGATAGATATGCAGTCAGGATATGTGTGTATTTTCTTAGCACAATAAACGGCTGGCGCTCTTTAGCGAATTAGCCAATTTTTATCTTAGCTGACATCGTTTTCATTTTGTCATCGCCGAAAATAGTACTGCTAGGTAAGATACAGGCGCTCACTATAGACAGACCTTATCACCCCTCGAGATTGGAGTTTCTCGATTTGCTTAAATGTAAATGCTAGTAGAAATTTGTACCTACGCTGGTAGTACTATTTTCTTTTATAGATCTACCCTGTGTGTTCCTGGAATTCCCAATTTTTACTTAGCAGATAATGGTAAGTTTGTGAGCTGGGTAGCTACGTGTCTGAAATCCCTTACAGTGCAGCGGATATAGGTACTGATTGGTGAATTCGGGCGCAGTACCTTTATGTGTGACCCGGTTGTGTTAACGTTTTAGAAAGTCGTCATTGTGGGTCAATTGACGTGAAGAATACTTCCCCTGTCTTCTTGGTTTTACTTCCCTTTATTCGAATTTTGGCAACCCCATTCTTTCATTTGGTAGGTGAAACCTTTCGTTACGTTCCGAACCTCGTTACTGAGTAAGAAGTTCTCCGCTCTGCCCACCCACACCCCCTGAGAAGAGGCAAGACCAACTACAATCCTCAGACCTTAATGTAGAAAAAACATGGCGGCGACGGTTGCTCTACCAATAGCTAAGATCATGTCATCGGGCTTGTCACAGTTCGTGTAAATTATTATTTTTACTCACCTAATATCATAAAAGATATCACAAGACGAGACTGGGTTCCGAAGAAATATGCATCAATAATTTAGACTTACCTGAATTAATTTATCTATATAGTGCTGGCCTCAAATTATAGGTTTCTTCGTCTTCACCCAAGGGGCAGCTACAATAGTCTCACTGTTTCAGTGGTTGAATAAGACGCTTTTTGGCGAGTTATCACGATTTGTATTTAAGTCCAGTAATTATAGATTAATATTATTAGCAAAAAATCAAACAGATTCTGAAGTAGGAGAGAAGAAAGTACCCGGTTACTGAAGTGCTGTCCCAGCACATGCAGAGTATTTGTTACACAATCGGAATGAGAATAGTTGCCTGAAATAATCGAACCAACACCATAGAGATACAATTCAATTAAGACCTCTCGTGGAATTGTCTAAAATCTCGGGTAAAACATCACACCGAATTAGTTGATTAAAATATGCAAAGAAGTCGTCGTGTGGATATCAGAACATAATTATGGAGAATACTACACACAAGGGACACGATAATATGTTACCATCTAACCTATTAAACATTCGCTGTTACCGTTTGGAATAGTTTACGCTGGAAATAGTTGATTTAGTAAAGTAAACAATTTAGTAAAGGGAACAATTTGTTAGTTGCATGAATGCTGAGAGTAGTTGCCAAGCTATTACTATTGGGGTGCCACAGGGATCTGTTTTAGGCCCAATATTATTTTTAATATTTATCAACGACATTGGTAGACTAAATTTAAACGGTAAAATATCCCTATTTGCTGATGATACCAATGTATTCTATGTTGGAAAGTCTGTCCATGAACTCGAACAGAAAATGCAGGAAGATGCACATCTGATTCTATCATGGATGCATGAAAACCGTCTAACAGTTAACTTAAGTAAAACTAACTATATCGTCTTTCACAAGCCTTCCTACAACCTACCTTTAGACATGCAATTATTCTTCCACGACCAATGTCTACCCCGAGTTAAATCTACCAAATTTTTGGGATTAGTCATTGATGAGCTACTCTCATGGGATGATCATGTCAAAGCTATTGGTGGAAAAATAATTCCAGCTATAGGAGTTCTAAGCCGAGTAAAATACAAAGTTTCTCGAGCACTACTGAAGTCTATATATCACGCACTTATTGAAAGTCACATTGCATACATGATTCACATTTGGGCCTGTTGCAGCAAAGGATTATTCAATAAAATTAATATATTACATAAAAGGGCTTTGAAAATACTTTTCAATCTTCCCATGTTAACACCTACAATTCAATTATACCAACAATGTAATGTCCTATCACTAAATTGTCTCCGTCAAAGAGCCTCAGTAATAATGATATATAAAATTAAACATAAAATAACCAATTCAAATATCATACTCACAACCAATTCAGATACTCACTCACACATCACCAGAAATGCAAGCAATATCCACTATAATGTAATAAATACCAGCAGGTTTGGAAATAATTCACTATGGCATTACTCATCATCTATATATAATAGACTGCCTGATGGGCTGAAAAATATCTCCTCACTGAGAACTTTCAGGAAAGAACTGTTTAAATTCTTAATGGATTCAACAATGTAACTTACATGTAATTTCTAAAATACCATTGTTACCTTGATGTACTGCACTATCACGAGCCTCGGCTCAGGTGCCCCTTATGAGTTAATAAATAAGTAAAAAAAATACTATAGTTTGGAAAGCACCATCTCCCTCTTACGGATTTATCGCGGCACACCATCTCGCAATATAAGAACATAATTGGCAAGGTACTCACAACACTTTATTACACACATCATAATAAAAATAACTTGCATGCTGTAAGAATCACAAAAGTTTGGATAATGACGGAACACAATGTGTTGACTGTTTGGCACAGGGGGAACATCTTCCTTAACCAATAAAAAAGTTCACTGTATTATTTGGCGTGTATACAAGGCAGTGTAGAACATCTTCCAGACTGGTAAGGATTTACGGAGGCACATATTGCTGAGAGTTCAAGATAACGTTAATGGTTTGGTCTAGCCGTAGATGGTCATTGCGTTTTCCCTTTACGTACTTAAGTTCGGCACTAATGAAGTGTACTAAGCTATTATTATATTGCCACTAACTAGCAAATCATTGCGGTGTATATTCTTGAGTCACTTCTATTTTGCTTTAGTCTTAGGTACTTCAACATCCGAAGTAAATGACACAATGCCATCGGTTGACTGGACAATCATCACACAAACGAACCAGTCCACATTAAGCGTATTATCACATATTTACATACGATTGCAGTACATTAACGCGAACTGGACTTTACAGACATACAGAAGACACTAAAAATTACAGATGAGTGACAGTTTATCGTATCTTTCATCAAACGAAGCTAATCAAAGCTAAATATGTATCCCAGCAACGAATGTAAACAAACAATATGCCGGGGCTTCAGCATACGCCATTTTCACACTTTCGGGACCTGCATTAAGGTCTGAGTATTGTAGTTGGTCTTGGTAGAGAAAGAAAAAGAGTCGAGATTTCCCTGGCCTGTGTCTGTGCAAAGTACACAAACTACAAACGAATGGACATCCATTTCTTCGACTTAGCCCCTCCTCGGTCGTTGCAAAAACTAGATACGCTACAATTCCAAGCTCTACGCATAATTACTGGAGCTTTATCTTCTTCTCCCACCAACGCCTTATTAGTCGAGACAGGCGAATACCCACTCCATGTACGTCGAACTTTTCTCTCTAGCAAATATCTTTTAAAAAATTTATCCTTATATAACCGTCCTTTACTTCCCAAACTTCAACTCATGAGTGAATACCGCCTCCAAAACCGCTTTTACTCTGCCCGTTCCCCTTCGTTGCTCCTTGCTTATCAATTTCTTCTTCCCCTTAAGCCGAATATCTTACAAACCCGCACTCATTTGTCACACAGCGGCAATTATCCCGTTCAATTTTTCTCCCCCTCCGTCTTTCTGAATGTTTTTCAATCCTTACCACCCCCAGTTAGAAATCTCCCTCACCTCTGTCACCAACAGCTTCAGGCTTTCCTTCATCACTTCCCTAGTCACATCCCCTTTTATACTGACGGTTCCAAACGATCTCAAGCCCCCTTTACAGGCGCATCAGTCTACGCCCCTGCTCTTGATCAAACTTTAACATTCTCCTTACCGTGCGATATTTCGATTTTCACCGCAGAAGCCTTTGCTGTTCGTCATGCCTTACAAGTTATTAAACAATTATCCATCAAACGAGCTATAATATTATCTGACGCTCACATTGTCTTGTCCGCTCTCCTTTCTCCCTATTTATCACACAACTGGTATATTCATTCCATTCAAAGATTATCTTACGAATTATCCCACGACAATGTTGACATCCTTTTTGTATGGATTCCTGGCCACGCTTCGATCCCTGGTAATGAAACAGCTGATACACACGCCAAATCCGCGACCCTTGGCTACGGCACGTGTTATAATATTTCTGTCCCGTCGAGTGACTTGCTTTTAAAATCCAAACAACACTTCCAACAATCATGGCAAACCATTTGGGGTACAACCTCTCGGTTCAAGGGTACCTTTTATTACAGACTTCAGCCCCATATCCCGATCACACCTTGGTTTTCCTCCTGTACTTACACACGTCGTCATATAACTACCATAATCCGTCTCCGATTTAATCACTCCCTTACCCCGGATAGGTTGTTCAAATTCAAACTTCGCGCCACCGACCGGTGTGACTGTGGACAATCTATCGGTACCATCCAACATCTTTTATTCCAATGTACTCTATTCGAACGCCCTCGTATAAACTTCATTCGTGAATTGCTCCAACTTGGATTTGTACAGCCCTTGAATATTACATGTTTGCTACACACTCCGACAATTCCTATTGTTCGTGCGATCGTCTCTTTTTTAGACGCCTGCACCTTCAATTATAACGTTGTAAATAAATGGTTCCCTTATCTGTTGACCCGGTGTTACCCAGTGTTGTAGTATATAGTCGCCTTGGTGGGTCACTAGGCGTGAAGATTTTGCACCTTGTGTTATATTCCTTCCTTTTCATCTATCCCTTTCTTAAATTTTTACATTACAACGGTTCTGTAACATAAGTGAGTTTATTCTACTTCCAACCACATCGCGCGGTTCTCGCCCTCAAGAAGTATTAATTCCCTCAACTGGTGACTGGGTGAAGAGCTCTCTCAGGCCCAAAAAATCTCCTGAAAGAAAAGAAGAAAGAAGAAGAATGGGCATCGTTGGGTTGCACTGTCGCAAACATGGAGGAAAGAATAAGGGGAGATGCCTTGAGCTCGTTTGAGTGAAGTCAAGCGCTGCAACCAAAGTGGGCGTAACCTTAACTCGTATTCGGTGTTCTGTGACTTGCATGAGGCATTGTGCATGGCTAAACCTTATTTTGGCCCTGGTTTTTATCGCGCTCCGGTTATGCAAGTTTGGAAACGTAATAACAGTAGTGATAAGTTATTTAAAAAAAACTCTTCAATTCTAATCTCAGCATGTATAGGCCTACCCTATAAACCAAAAAAATAAAAATCATTCCTCTGGAAATCCCAAATTATCAAACGGCTGTCGGTCAATAATTACGGTAGGCCTACGTAATTAATCAATTCGAGGATAATCGTCAAGTTTTTACCCCCCACAAAAAAAAAAAAAAAAAAAAAATACAGTACGGTACCGAAACGTATAGGCTATACCGTATTTTTGTGCAAATATGCGTCCTTTTTTAATTGTTCTGTTTATTAATTTTGAGGTTCGTATTCTTGAATATCAAAATGTGTACGACCAATGAGTGAAAGTGGCTTTGCTCGAAATTAGGCCTAAAAACTGATGAATGCCTCAACACCAATAAGAACATAAACCTCAATTTGGTGTAAATACCGTAATTAGTTCGGCATCATTAATTCCCAAGATGTTCCTTCTTTGGTATAACTCGCATCTTGAGACACCTATATTCAATTTAATCAGTGTTTCAGCGTATTATTATGTTTTGCCGCGTCTTCCTTACAAAACTAGCCTCGCAAAGGTGCTCTCATATTTATATTTAAATTGGCTTTTAAGACGATAACGCAGCTTATTTGTGCCAAGTACCGTGATGTACAGAGTGTATTCCGCCTATCCAAGAAAAAATCTTGACTTGTCATTGCAGTTTTATGTCACTAAAATCCATTACTAGTTGGAGTGGTTTACGGCTTTAAGCATAGGGACAGCCATTTTCTTGCAACCAAAGTGGGAGAGCCGTTTGGCTTCAGCAGCTTGCGCTAGGCAGCGCAGCGAAGGCATCTCCTTCCCGCTCCTTCCTTTCTTTCCTCCATGGTCGCAAACTACTGTTGGCTTGGCATACATGGTAACATTCCTCTTGTGAAAATTAAAAATTTAGGTGGCGTTTAGAGTTCGCTAATCCTGAGTGTCAATTTTGGTTAATTGTCGGTATTTCATCTCTTGTGTGGTAGTAATTAGGAATAATTTTTTGGATATTTCTATATATTGAAGGTACATTTGCAGTAGGGCGTTAACTGATTGTGGTCATCGTCTATTCTTGTTCGTGTATTTAATCGTTATGATTGTACGATTCGTCCCACTCGAAGGCTATAAAGCCTCGGTGACGTACATTATTTATTGTATAGCCTACGGGCCGTACATTCATTAAAAATCGTTTAAACTGTGGAAGCTACAATGTCTTTATTCAAAGCGCGGGACTTCTGGTCCACTCGATGTGGGGAGACTGAATCCTTTGATCAGCAGAGCATTGTTACAGCAAATATTTCAGGAAATTCTGAGAGTATCATAACTGGAAGTCATAGCGGCGTATTGAGAGTGTATTTTCCGTCACTCAGGAATTTAGAAGACGGAACTGTGGTTGGATATAAGCCAGCTGACCTGCTGCTGGAAACTGAACTTCCACTGCCCATTCTTCAAGTCGGTGTTGGGAAACTGGTTTCGTAAGTGGATTTTAAATATTTCAGCATGTTGGAAAGTAGATGGAATTGTCCCAACAATAGTGGGCCTATCAACCAAGACAAGGGAATATGGACCTTATTTGGGTGTTGCAAGTGGTCATGATTTTTATAAAGGTAGCTGGCCATACACTACTGGCATAGAGAAGTTTGACACCTTTTGTCCGAGCAAACATTACTGTACAATATAGCATGTGTATGATGAAACCCCTGGAATTTTAACCACAGACAACTGATAGAATGAATGCCGGTTCCCTCCAGGAGCTTGCCAACTAGTTGGACGTGGGTATGCATCCTTCAGACCAGCTGAGTCCAGCGCTGCTTTCTCGGACTTGTGCAAGACTCCTTTTTATCATCATTCCTGCTGAAGTTTTGTTGTTAACTCTTGTTCTCTTCTTATCCTGATGGTGATAGGAGTTTGTGAGGTTTAACTTAAGTTGTCTTCATTTTCCCACTTGAAGGTGGCTCTTATCATATGGCTCTTTTTTCATGTTTTCTTGTATGCTTATTTTTCAGGGGGTCAGATATAATTTTTTTCTTTCGTGGTAACCCTGCCTCTTATATGAGGCCATATGAGGACAGTGTGTCTGTAGCCCACTGTCGGCAGTTTTCACTTTATAACTAGCGTTCTACACCCTCAACGGCTCACGGCTAGTGACCTGGATAGTTCGTGAACCCTAGGGATTCTTAGGTGGTGTCTATTTCCTCCCTCCCTTTTTCAATTGATTTTGGGGATAACCCTCTCTTTTTTTCCTTTTCTTTCCTTCGTTTCATGCCCTAACCCTTTCAAAGTTACTCAATCCTCATTCTTTTAGAGTCGACATTTATTTTCCCTTAAGATGTAATTCTGTAGTAGTAATAGTTGCCTGTTCATTTTCGAAATCACCCTCATCAATAGGGGCATGACATTACACCCCTTATATACAGCCACCACCAGAGAATGAGCAAATCTGTAGTGCATGTTCTTTGTTATTCATCTTTTGGCCTGTGTTTCTATCATGATTTGGCATCTCTAAAAGCTGCAGTAGTTAAAAGGGATGTAAAACAAATAACATTAACTTATTATTTTATCTATCAAGATTTCAGTCCATACTCTTGGGTACAGTAATTTATTTCTGCATAGTTTTTCTTTGCTCGCACTCGAGGCAAATACCGCAGATTGTGAATTTTTGTTCAATTCTCGAAGCACGTAGGGTGGTCTAAACTATAAATAATTCAGGGGCCAGCACATTGTTTGCTAGTAGGCTACATGATAAGAAAACCTTAGATTAGTTAAGATAAAGCACCTTACTATTTTTGAAATGAGACCTTAAGAAGTATAATTTTTAAAATTAATACAACAGTGGAATAAAAATAATTGGTTTTTAAGAGATACTATATAAGGTAAATGTACCAATAGATGACACCCTTGCCTGGCAATACCAATAGGTGACACTCAGTCTGAATTTTGCAATACTAAGGAATTTCCACATTCCCAGAGGGTTGTGCAAGAACTGGCAACATTGGTGACCCTTACTTGACTACCTGAGCTCATGCCTAGGGTCAGTGGTGTCTTTGTATTCATGTGAAACAGATCTTTGTAAGACTTGTGAATGTATGAAGCAATATTTCCCTTCTTCTAGACACATTCCTTAAGAGGTAAGATGAAAGTTTATTGTCTTCTATAACTCGTTTTATGTAGGAAGGTGATTTTTATTACTATATCAAGGGTTGCAGGGTTCTAGGCTCTGTTTATTTGCTTTGGTTGAAAAGATTAATCTTAAATTGTATATGTAATTATATGTGTCATCTATTGGTCTTACTGAACGCTATTGGCCCAATGGCTGACAGGGGTGTCAGGCATTGGAATTTGTTCTACATTGGAGTTGGCAATGTTAAAAGTATTGTTTTTAAAATAGATGGTAAACTATGTTAATTTCATTATGGTTTGACTTCGGGAACCATTAGTTGACAGGGGGTGTCAGCCATTGGTGTCCAATGTGTCAGGCATTGGCTCATTGGTTCTTTCTACAATTTCTTTTCTCTTTTTTTATCCCTAGATTCAAAATGTCAAAAAAGATTTTAAATTATTCACAAGAGACCATGGCTGCTGCCATAGATGAAGTGAGAAATGGGAGTTCTGTAATGGCAGCTGCCAAGAAATTTGGAGTTCCTAGGGTGACATTATTGTATAAAGTCAATGGGAAACTGCCTGTGGGGAAGAAAATGGGCCCAGCTACTCTTTTCACTGGTGAACAGGAAAAAATCTTAACTGAGTGGGTGATAACCATGGCAAAAGCTGGTTTTCCTGTTACAAAGGATATGTTCATGATTAGTGTTGCTAAGCTGTCAAAGGAGTTGGACATGGAGAAACCTCCTGGAGAAAAATGGTACAAACTTTTTAGAGGCAGGAATATTGCCATTAGTGACAGAATTTATTAAACCCTTACACGGTCTAGGGCTAACGTCACTAAGGAGAAGCTCATAAAATGGTTTGAAGAGGTTGGATTGTATATGCAAGAGAAGGGTCTGATGGATGTACTGAAAGATGCATCACGAGTTTTTAATGCAGACGAGTCTGCATTTTACTTGAATCCGAGAGGGGGAAAAGTACTTGCTGAAAGAGGGAGCAGGACAGTGTACCTATCTGGGGCAAATGATGAAAAGGAGAATGTCACAGTGCTCATGACAGCAAATGCAGCTGGCCAGATAGCACCACCTATGGTTGTTTATAGGTACAAAAGGATACCAATGCACATTGCTGAGGCATTCCCAGAAGAATGGGCTATAGGTAGATCAGAAAATGGATGGATGACTCATGAACTCTTCTATGAGTATATAGTAAATATCTTCTACCCATGGCTGAAGAAACAGAATATTGCATTGCCTGTGGTGTTCTTCCTTGATGGTCACTCCTCGCATATATCTCTTCATCTGTCCCAGTTCTGTGTTGAGCATGGCATCGAGCTAGTTGCTCTATATCCTAATGCAACACACATTCTGCAGCCCATGGATGTGGCAGTTTTCCACACTTTAAAAGCAGAATGGAGAAAACAAGTGCAGCAGTGGAGGATGTCGAACTTGGGTGAAGAAATGAAGAAAAAGGACTTTCCTCCACTACTGCAAGAAGTTATTGGCAAACTTTCACCATCCATCTTTGAAAATGGATTCAGAAAGTGTGGATTAATGCCCTGGAATCCTCAAGCTGTGTGTTTAGAACCTGACCAGCCAATGCCTCCAACGCCCAGAACTAACGCCGCGAGAGTCAAGGAATTTTTTATCTCACCTAGAGCATGAGATTGGGCAGCAGAAACTCCTGATATTCAGGAATAATAAAGGAGAATGGAGTGGAAACAAAGAAGATTTGTCCTTGTACAACATATGGAAGAGTAACAAAGACAAGTTGGAAGAGCAGCAGGTAAACTATGCATTTCAATTGAAGTTCTTTAAAAGTTGGAATGATGATAAAGTATACTAACTTAGTGTGATAAGAATTTTACTTTAAATTTTCAGATAGAGGTACAGAGAGGGCTGCATACTAGACCACCAATCCCAAGTCTACAACCATCAATGGAACTAGTACCTTCAACATCAGATGCTAATGAACCAGAAGAGATGCTGCATGTAGAGCCAAGACCTTCAACATCTCTTGATGAGCAAGGGCCAAGACCTTCAACATCTGTTGATGAGCCAGAGGAGATGGTGTCAGCAGAGCCAGATCCGTCATTAAATGTTCCTGAACGGCTAGTTTTGAGTCTAGAGTTATCAACCCCTCAAAAAGCCATGGAAATAGAAGTAACTTCTGGTACAAGTAAATGCCATATCCCTTCACCATTCAAGAAAACCTTATTTTGGCCAGGTGAATCTGCAGTGACACCTAAACGAATGAAAAAGGAAAAAATCCCTGCTGTCCTCACTTCACCCCAAATGATGGCTTACTATAAAAAGAAAGAAGAAGGAAAACAGAAGAAATACGACCAGCAAGTCGAGAAAAAGAAAAAGAGGGAAGAAACTAAGAAGGCTTTAGAGGAAAAGAAAAGAGCCAGGGCAGACAAAAAGAAAGCCAAGGACCAAGAGAAACAGAAGAAACAACAGAAAGAAAATGAAGAGACTGATTCCACATCGAATTGTAGTTCAGTTAGTTTCAGAGAGACGGATGATTCAGACTGGCATGAGGATAGTGACGATTTGTCTTGCCAGCCAGTGACTCTAGAGGGACTCAAAGAAGGAGACTTTGTGTTGTGTGAGTTCAAAGGTGGCAGGAGAAATCAAACAAAATTTGTGTACCTTTGTATTGTGCAAGAGAAAGATGAGGCAGAGATCCAGGTTATGGGTCTAAAATCTCAGGACGAAAGAAAGACGGAATTCACAGTGAATGAAAATGACATTTCATCGATTTCAATCAAACAGGTGCTTGGAAGACTAGATCTGCCTAAAATATCTAGCAAGGGAGAACGAATTAGATACATTTTTGAAAAGTCTGTTCCAGTGAGAGAAATGTGATTTCATTGTTCGTGTGGATAGAAATTTTAAAACTATGAAGACTCATTTCATCGCCTTTTTAACTTTAAAGTCTAATTTCATTTTTTTTAGTTTTTTTTGTACTAACAACTTGTTTTCCTTGACTAACACAATTAGAAATGTTCTTCCTTGTAGAATTGATCTAGATTTAATGTTTTTGTGTGTTTTAAAATATGTCATCTATTGGGCTAAGAAGTATGTCATCTATTGGAACTCATGACTTAAGGGGTGTCACCTATAGGGACTAATGCTGAACATGAGGATACATTTAATTATCAATAGTCGAATGAAGAAAATGGAAAACTGAACCCATAATCCTGCAGGGGATAGTCCAGAGCACTTAAGGAAGTTTCTTGTTCAATAAAATAGCATTACGAGTAAACACAGTTCTCATTTTGCCATTATTTTCTCTTAACGGTGTCATCTATAGGTACCTTTACCTTAGCATGATTATAATTGCACATCCATAATACAGAACAACCAGATTTCTGGCCACAAGGGGTTTTCATTTTCGGACAACACGCCACAATCCAGTGAAAACTAATTTATTATAATCCGCCCTTTCAATACAATTTGAATTTCAATTTCAATTGAAAGGGCGGATTATCATAAATTAGTTTTCACTGGATTAATTTGTGTCAATACGGGGCCAATATCAGCAACATGATGAACACGCCACAATGAAAGAGCAGAACTACAGGACTCCTATGGAACATTGAAGGCTTAAAAAAAGCTATTCCATTCATTTCAATCGAGAAGCTAACAAGGTACAACACAGAAATCTCACAGATATCTTTCTAGCAGAAGAGTCTCCATCTTCTTCAAACCATGCTCAGGAATAATTAAGAGATAATAAAATATGAAAATAATTACGGTATTGTTAAAACAAATCACATTACAATAATTGGCTCATACTCTTAACCACACAGGACGGTAAAAGATGAATTTGAAAGGTCTAAATGAGCCATTGCTATCTACCAGGCCTATATTGAACAGGGTATTCAGTAAACTAGACTTAGAGAAGTTCAGACAAAACTTAGAAAAATAGAGAAAGCAACATGTCTGATACAGCAACTCCAGACAACGGAAGCAGGGGAACTGTTTAGGACTCTGCATTTCTGCCAAACAGAAATAAATGGAAGTAAATCACAACAAAGGTTTGACAAGGAATGTTACAATGATACAAGAAGACACTGTCTGCACTACACCGAGCCAAAACCACAACACAACAACATGATCTGTCACTATATGCCCAACAGAGAAGGATACACAAAACACTAATAAAGACAAAGAGGATGGAATCTACATTGAAGAACATGCTATACTGTTGCCATTGTTACTTCCGACTTGACATTTCAGTGCTATGCTAGAGCTATCTAGCGGACAGGAGTGAAATCCTTTTAACCAGCCAATCACAGGTAGTCATTCAATCGATATATTATGACAATTTAGTTTTGGTCGCAATGTTGCTTTCTAAATCGCGACCAAAACTCAATTTGTCATGATATACAGGGTGTCTTTTATGTACTTTTGGAGAATGATAGATCTTGTAGGGGCCGGGTATAGAAGTAATTTGAGATAGGGAACTTGGGGTCGGAGTGGCTTCCTTAACCCCTAAAATAAGGGTTGATTCAGGCCCTCCACCCTGTAAGTTAGGCAACCGACCCAAGCCTCTATTACCTTCCTCAATCCTTTAACTCTTGGCAAGATTCCTTTCACCATGTGGCGCTGGAGGAATGGATAGCGTTGCGGTGCGAAAGGCCGGTAGTCCCGGGTTCGATTCTGGGCTTGGGCATTTTTTTTTTGGTAAATGTTATTTGTCGTATTGTAGTCACATGATACAGTCTTGTGTACGGCAGAGAAGAGAGTGGAGTCGTACAGTTTTAGAGAACAACAGTCAGGTAGTTGACGTAAACTACGTTCAGTTTAATTTCGCACGATGGCTGATACTCCGCATAGGTACAGTTTTGAGGAATACGCCGATATGCACGTGCGATATGGTGCCTCTAACAATAATGGTGAGGAAGCAAAAAGATTATACGCTGAAAGATATCCGAAGAGGGTGCTACCATGTGTCCCTACCATTATGGCAGTTCACCGGCGTTTGCGGGCTACAGGATCATTGGCGGTAAGTTGGTGTATTCTTTACACAAAAATTGATGATGTGTTAGACTTGAAATGTAAGGTAATTTTAATCCCGCCGGTAATAACGAAGCGCCGACGTCCTATTTTACTTGGTTTGTTTTCTTTTTGTTGGTCAGTTTTAACGATCATTGTATTTATTTATGATACGAGGTGCTAACATACTAATGTAAGCTTAGGTTTCTTATCCGTTTGGTAATAATTATTGTCTGGCACCTGGTAAAATCTGTGGTGCACAAGTACTTTGTCCCATTTTACTGTTTTTTATGTTGTTATTTATTTTTCAACGATTGATTTAATTATTTTAGATACGAGGTGCTAACACTGACGTGGGCAGACAACGTCAACTTCGAAACGGTGTGACCAACGCAGCCCTGGAAGCGGTACGGCAAAACCCTGGTACCAGTACCCGGCGTGTGGTGGGACAGCTTGGTGTGTCAAAAGACACTGTGTGGAAAGTTTGGCACGAGCACGGTTTGTACCCGTACCACAAGCAAAAGGTTCAACCTTTAACCCGTAATGACCACGAGCCAAGAGTAAACTTGTGCAATTGGTACCTGCAGAGGCTTGCACAGCACGAAGAATTTTCATCTCTCATTCTCTTCTCAGACAAAGAAACCTTTTCTAGAGATGGCATTTTCAACACAAGAAATAATATCGAATGGCCAGATGAAAACACCCACAGTGTTTATGAAAAGGGACATCAAGTTCAATTTTCCATCAACGTCTGGCTAGGCGTTGTAGATGATCAATTAATTGACCCCTATCTTTTACCTCCTCATTTAAATTCAGAAAATTATCTTTTTTTTTTTTTTACGAGAGGTATTACCCGAGTTAATGGAAGCTGTTCCTCTACAAATACGGCAAAAGACGGTGCACCAGCCCACTTCGGACGCATTGTTAGGAATCATTTAAATCTGACTTTTCCGCATCGTTGGATTGGCAGATCGGCGGCGACCGATTTAGCGGTGAGTCCATGGCCAGCACGGTCACCCGACCTAAATCCTCTCGACTTCTGTCTATGGGGCTGGATGAAAGAATTGGTGTACAAAACACAAGTCGAGTCTGAGGAGGACCTTATTGTGAGAATACTAGCAGCGGCACAGATAATGCAAGAAACGCCTGAGATTTTCGCGAGTCTATGCGTAAACGATGCGAAACCTGTCTTCAAGCCAATGGTGCTCAATTCGAGCAATTTTTGTAACGAATTCAAACACTACCTCAGTTTTGTAACATGACCAATTGTTCAGCTGTGATTTGAATTCTCGAAAAGTACCGTAATCTTGTCATGAACCGATAGAAAAATCATTTTGTTTTCACAAGTATTTGACGCAATCACTGCTGTTGTGTAATTATTGTTGTTTTGTAATTTTATTGCCTATTAAAGGAACTTTGTGACTATTTACGGAACTGCGGTAGTTTTAACATCGTACCTTCTAAAGATTACCCTACGGCAAAAATTAAGCTAAGCATGCCTAGCCTAGCTAAACCTTACTTTCTCTAGCAAATCAACGTGATTTAAACATAATAACGGACTTAAACAACTTAATGCTCCAAAGTGCACAAAGATGGGTTTAATTTAACGAAGGTATCAAGCTTAAAAACCTTACACCTAAAATAACATTAAAAAAAAATTGGCCCAAGTCCAGAGTCGAACTCGGGACTACCGGCCTTTCGCACCGCAACGCTATCCATTCCTCCAGCGCCACATGGTGAAAGGAATCTTGCCAAGAGTTAAAGGATTGAGAAAGGTAATAGAGGCTTGGGTCGGTTGCCTAACTTACAGGGTGGAGGGCCTGAATCAACCCTTATTTTAGGGGTTAAGGAGGCCGCTCCGACCCCAAGTTCCCTCTCAAATTACTTCTATACCCGTCCCCTACACGACCTATCATTCTCCAAAAGTACATAAAACACCCTGTAGATTGGATGGCTGCCTGTGATTGGCTGGTAAAACTGATTTCACTCCTGACTGCTAGGTAGCTCTAGCATAGCACTGAAACGTCAAGTCGGAAGTAAAGATGGCATCACTATATACCAATCCCCGCTGAACCCTTTCATCCGGCCCGCCTAATCAGTTGCTGAGGATGTATTTCTTACGTAATTTGTTAATCTGAAGTAAGAGTTTTTCCGACCTGGGGCAATGCAGTGCGAAAATTTTCTCTCTGGCCTTGGTAACTGTTAAGACAAGCCCTGGTGCTAACGAACTTGCATTCCTTGTGGATATTACCTGTCACTTGATTGAGTTGAATTCAAAGCTGTCAACACAAGGCCAATAGGCTCATGAACTTTACGGACATGTTAAATACTATCAGAGGAAATTGTATCTATAGGGAAATCAAATGAGTAATGAAAATATCTTTCACTTTCAAACCCTGTCCCAGCGGGATAAATCATTCTGTAACTGCACTTTCTACGCAGACTCATTGGCAAATTTACTTGATTTGAATTTAATGTCCAATTTTGTGACTTGAGAAAGGAGGAAGTGAATTTCAGTATTTTCTTTTCACCATTCAGCATTGACGAGATTAGTGCTCCTGAAAATTTGCATATGGAACTTATTGAACTTCAGGAGGATGTGGCTTTGAAAGGAGTATTAAAGGACACCTGGTTGGTTCCTTAGTTTAGGGGCTGCGACAACGTGGTCATGTAGCCCTGTGTACTTTGGGTGTGTGTAGAATCTGTCTGATAACCGGTGTTAATTGTGATGTCTGTATGAGTGTGTGTTATCTGTTTTTAATTCAAGTAAGGACTGCAGACATTGAATTTCAAGTAGTTCCTACTTTTGCCGCCTCCTGGCGACGAATGTAGGAACCCTAAGAGCATTGTTTAACATATAATTAATTTAGCTTCACACAGGTGTAATTAGTGGAAGGTTCTTTAACATGCCATAAATCTATGACATGGGACCGTCGTCTTTACTTCCCCTCCGAAGGAAGGCATTCTGAGGGATTTTTAAGGCTCTTAAAAAATCCGACGACTTCGGCCGGGTTTGAACCCGCGATCTTGGGCATAGAAGCTCAGCATGCTAAAGGACACCTGCTTACGAGATTTTTATACAGTTTATGAAACTTTCCATGTAAGAAGCACCCTAACCTATTTACTTTCAATATAAGGAAGATGGTATTGTTTGACAGCACACATCTATGTGAGCAACTCTCCTCGCGCATGAAGCGGATTAAGTTAAATCCAAAAAGAATCGAAGGATAACTCAGTGTTGGAACGTCCTGTATACCACCGAACATTGGGATACTGGTTTAGAACACTATAGTAAAGCCATTGTTACTTCCGACTTGAAGTTTCAGTTCTACGCTAAAGCTGTCTTAGCAGTCAGAAGTGAAATCACTTTAATTAGCCAATCACAGGCAGCCATTCAAATCGATATATCACGAAAAATCGAATTATATTCGCTAAATTGTGACATCGCGTACGAAACTATTTGTGAAAATATCATGCATTGATAAGTTAGGCCTACGATGTCTGTAAGTCCTCTGTGGTTGGCCCACCTTGTGTTTCAAGTTACACATGCCTGCTTTATACGATAAGTAGAATATGCCAAAATAGACCTGTTCCCAGTGCTCAGGAAACCAAGACCTCCAGCAATAAAAGGAATCTCTATGGATGCATGGGAAAACCACTTGACAATATCCTAAACCACCAACAAAAGGACACAGCCTACGAGTACTGTACAACAAAATCAACAGAAAGTCACACCCCTGTAATAAGAAATATGCC
This sequence comes from Meconema thalassinum, assembly GCA_946902985.2. Lineage (NCBI taxonomy): Eukaryota > Metazoa > Arthropoda > Insecta > Orthoptera > Tettigoniidae > Meconema > Meconema thalassinum. The sequence goes on along the minus strand of OX336389.2, from coordinate 241,107,245 downwards.
ATGTGATAACGGCAAAAAAACAAAAAGTCTCCCGGGCCAGATGGCATATATACAGAACACCTCAAAGAATCCTTTCATATGACAGTAGACTACTGGGACAGTACTATTGAACATATGCACGAGTATGGGAAAAATACCAGAACTATGGCGATCATGAAAGTGAAAGTCCTTTTCCAAGAGAAAGGAGAGAAAGTACCTTATCCAAGACTAATAGAATTAAACGGAGTACTACGAGGACACCCGATCAGTCTGATACTGTTCAACATCATGACAGCAGACATCTCAAAGATCATTATGGAGAGTTCAGCAACACTCTTACTCGTTGCAGATGACATAACAATTAGTCCAGAAGACAGCTGCTAAACAGTCTCACCTCATGGGCCCTGGGAAACGACCTACAAATAAATCACAGCAAAACCAAACAAATGACTTTCAAAAGAGGTGGAAAACACACTCCAAAAGACACATTGACCATTCAAATTAAACCACTAGAAATTAATGGCGGCCGTTGACAATTTCACTGGTAGTGACAATGGTGATAATAATATATAATAATTATTGTAATAATGTGTGTCCAAGATGACTGCTGCTAGGCTCAAAGCCTACAGAGAAAGAGAGGTGATGTGGTCAGCACAACGCTTCCCTCAGTCGCATTTCTTGGTTTCCTGACAGATGCCGCTACTCACTGTAGCTCCCCAATTGTAATTACGGCGCTGGGTCAACGCAGGCTGCCTGAGCAAGGAGCTAAAATGCTGCCCCGAGACCATGGCGGTGGTCATACAAAGACTACCAATCCTATTTAGTTTGTACTTGCATATCGGCGATCAGCTGGTGGTTTCATTTTGTTGACTGACTGAAAACCTTTCTATAATAGAACTAGGCAACACTGCAAAATGGCTTCTAATATTTCAATATGGTGGTTATAGACTTATGTCTTAACAAAATGGCTGCGCGGCACAGTGGTAATGTTTTTGCCTGCCATGCCCAAAGTTGCAGGTTCAAACCCTGGTGCTGCCAGTTGCCATTTGAGGGTGCCCAAATACGATGGAGCCATGTCAGGAGATTTACTGGCACGTTAAATATCCCCTTTGGGACAAAATTCTGGCACCCCGGCATCCCTAAAAGCCACAGTAGTTAAAAGGGGCGTAAAACCAACATTATCTTAACAAAAGAACCTTCCTTCATTGAAGAAGACATTACCTGTAGAGTACAGACACTCCTGCTAAACATCATGGTTTACAAGAGCACACTCTAACTACTAATAGAAAAGAGCAACTCTATATGGAATTACTTCTACTCAAGAGATGCCATAAAGATGGAAGACTGGAACCAGGCAAACTATGAGCTCCCACACATAGTTAAATGATACACAACGCATGGGTTCCACTACAAGTTTTGCCAAAATGAGTTTCCATCAGCTGAAATGAAGACTGCATGTGTCAACTTTGTAATTATCACTGTGAAAGATATCATGCCCAAGACTGCAAATAAGACAAATGTCAATAATAAGACTAGGACTAGAATACAGGTAATATAACTCACCTTTCTTGTGCACATTGTGTGTATTTCATGTCAAATAAAATAATAATACAGTACTCAAACTAATAACTAGATAAAGTTAAACTAAATTTAATTTAAAAGAGCAAAATTAATTTTTGCTTGTGTAGATGGTCTAAATTTGACAATACATCAGGTTACATACTTCTGCTACATGAGTTGCACAGATTTCAACATTTTATTAAACAAAAACCCATTTGGCAAAGATTTTTGATTCTTTTGGAGAATGATTACCAAGATGTATTTGTTATATTCACAGATAGACTGGCTTAGTTTTTTCTAAAACATTTACAAAGATTAAGTGAAATCAAACATTGGAAAATGTAGACTGTTGAAAATAGCTGTCCAGCACATTGTACGAAGTGGCGAGTTATGCTGAGAGTATGTTTTTGGTCTGAGGACAAGTAGCAAGGCACATTGTCCTAAATCCATTCTCAGAGTATTAAAACTGATGCAATATAGAAATTCGGTATTGCCAGTTATATTATTTATAGATAAGCTTATGAGGGAACTAGCTTTCTGTACCCATTGTTGACGTGTTTGTGATCTAGGACTAAAAATAAAATAGTGCTCAGGAGACTGGTGACAGTGGTTAGCTTAGCTATGACTAGGCTGCAGGACCTTGTTTGGGCAGCACCTGTGATTTCGTAATTTCCATCCTGTACATTATTGTGCTTAGAATGAGGTAGTGATTTAAAAAAATGTTGGAGTTTAAGCATTAAACAGGTGTTAGTACATAAACTATCAGCCAGCACACAAATTCTAAAGAAGAATTTTTAAATACATCAAGTATAAAGTCGACTCACTTGTTTTCGTATTTTCTTTTGATCGACTGGCTGCGTGGCTCAGCGTAATGTTCTCACCTTATGTACCCAAGGTTGCAGGATCTAATTCTGGCGCAGTCAGCTGGCATTTGAGGGTGTGCAAAGGAAAGGGAGCCATGTTTGTAGATTTGCTGGCATTTTAAAGATCCCCTTCTGGGCAAAATTCTGGCACCCCGGCATCTCTAGTTGAAATGGACGTAAAACCAATAACATTATTATTATTTCTTTTGATTTGAAATCCTGTCGGTTGTTTTAAAAACGTAGAAAGACAGCTGTAAAAGGTGACGACCGATCCCCCAGCTACTAGAACAGTGTTAGAAGCTTAACAACCCTACTCATTGCCCTGTTTCCCTTTATTTATTACTGTATTGCCTGTAAATTCTACACAATACTGAATAGCTTTCTTCCCTCCTACAGTGTGTGGGAAGCCATTTCTACATCACAGTTGTAAGTGAGAGGGCACAATTTTCAAACCCGTGTATATCAGCTCTTCTTTTTGTAGCTCAGTTGTGGACTATGGAGCAGTGGAACTCGGTGCTGTTTATAGAGGAACCCAGATTCTGTTTGAGGGCATGAGATGAAACGGGGTTTGGGAATGTTATTCACCTTGTACTTTTTTTTTAAAGGACACTTTTCAGTGGAGCGTCTGTCATAGCCGGAGCTGGAATCGGTATTCAAGCGTGCACATAGCTAGTGTTGTCGAGAATGTGTCTCCAACAGCCAATCAATGTATTAGAAAGATTCTGGTGGATCAATTGGAGTCCTGAGCACCTGTTGGTGAGATCATTGTCTTGATGCACAGTAGGTCAATAGCACTCACCCCCACATTGCCCTTTGTGTTACAAACCAGTGAAATACTATACATCAGTTCAGGGTTTCAATATTTAATTACCTCTTTATTCTCATAATGATCATTTCCTCACGATTTTAAAGGTCACTTGTTCGATTATGCCAAAATCAAATGGGAGTCTGTGGAACAGATTTTAAAGACATTCCATGTATGTTACTAAAATGACTGAAGGTTTGCTAATTATTTAATTGTTGTAGTGTCACAATACTGGCTGTATACTAGGTTTGAAATAGGCTACATTCAATAATGCAAGATATATTTGGTGTCCCCCTTTCGTTTTTTCCCTTTCTTTCAGTATAATTACTGTTTTCTGTTTCAGAGGCTCCCAGAACCTTCACTTGAGTATTTTGCACCCTCGCAGTGTTGCTGTTTACAGTCTTGCAATACGAGCCGGGTCGGAAGAGCACGGTGAGTTTGGACAGAACTTGGTAACTGTTACCAACTTTTTTTTAAGAAGATAATTATTTCCATTTTTATATTAGTCACAAAATGGAGTCTATGTGAACCTATTCTAGAAGTAGTGCATCAACTATATTTGTAGTTTTCATTTTTGGATGGGAGTCTTCATGATATTTTACGTTCTTACGTTACTCAGTATGTTTCAAAACTGACTATACTCCGTCCAAGCAATCTGCGAAGTGCCAGTGTGAAAACACGTAGTCTGCACACAAGAGTGCCTCGGCTGACTGGTCCAATGAGGTGAGATGCCATTGAATAATTAGCGCAGGAGGGTGGAGCGACCTTGGCTTCAACCAACTCTCGCAATGGCTGGGCTGCCAAGCTCCACCCATCGTATTCTCTGGAGTAGCTATACTGTATTAAGTATGTGACGGTACATTAATATTTGGTGTGAACACCACATTTGTTAAAATGTGATGAAACGTGGAATGTCCGAAATTGAAGATAGTTCTTTTGTGTAATGCTTATTGGAACTTCTTAGCATAATTCTCATCTGAAAACTTTGGGAACACACTTTATAAGAGTGTTGCCTTTTGATAATGATGGTGGTTGTTAAGGGTATGAAACATCGAGGTGTTCTGCTCCATATCGGGTTGCTTCTTGTTCTGTACTTCACAAACCCTTTTATCTGCCTCCTCGAAACTGTACGAAGTGTGCATATATTGCTGTTAATTGGATATTTATTAGCATGAAAATGAAACATTGTAACAACTTATCATCGTTCAACAAGCTCTTAATTTTCATGGACTTAACAGCATAGCCGAGCTGTCTAGGGTAAGCTCCATACCTGAGCTAATTGGCATTTGTAGATATGTTGTTCAAATTCCAGCACTGACAATAGCCTTCCTAGAGTATGGTTTTTCCACATTCACTCCCGGTAAATGCCGGGATGGTACTTCATTTCAAGTCCCGGGGGATCTATCCCAATCCTAGCCCCTAATAATGGAGTTACACACACTGCGACAGTCATTGCAGTAACAGAGGTTCTCAAAGTCCACATGCACACAAGTGCATGGGACTCATGACCAAGATGTCCCAAGTCCCTAAATGAAACGACAATTAATTTATATGGGTGGTTCAAGAAAACAATGAAATTGTAATTTTTATTATTGTAGTTTATATTTGATATAACACTGCATCCATCGTATCATCATTGGACGAATTATTGAAATATTAAAAAGAATAGAATCAAATAGTAATGCTAATTTGAAGTAAAAGCTGCATATCCCTCCATACTCCCATGGGAAAGCCTAGTGTCTTATGCAGCCACAGGCATGTAACTTAGTCAAAGCAAACTGCACATCATTTATTAACAAAAACTAGCGATTTTAAAGATTTGAACTACCCAAACAAATTTCATATTACTGTTATAATCCAGAAATTATTTGGAAACTTATTCTCAATCCATACTGCCTTGAAGTTTATACCTGCCAGGTTCCTAATTTATCGGATATCCACAGCCGCGGAGAGCTCTGCCAATATAAAATGGCCTTTTTTGCTGTCACACCTTTTCAACATATTCTTATGATAGCAGTAATGCCACATGTTGGCATATACATTGAATGCAATAGGAGGATGAGGGATACTGTAGACACAGAATAAAACATCTATTTTGATGAGAAAATAATCTTTCTGGGCTGTAGAATATTCTTCTAGATATTATGCAGTGTCTGTGGGATTTTGCCCTGGAATACAGATTGGGCTCACCAGCGGACAATAGGTACACTGTTCCTGAACCCCTTCAGGGATAGGAAGACATTGCAGTGGTTCTTGAGTAAAGGAGCCAAGAGCATCCTGAGTTGCTCCCTATGCAGCCACCAAAAGAGATGAAATGTTTAGGCTTCCATGGCCAGGTAATAAACCACAGCAAATTCTTCGAGGCATTATACCCCGTCTGTGGGTTTTCACCCTTGTGTACCGATTTGGCTCTTCAGCATACGATCGGCGCGCTGTGTCTGGACCTGTTCTCAGCTTATAGAACATTGGTGTGCTTCTTGGTTAAAGGAGCGAGGAGTTCCCTTAGAGTTGAGCATGGGTAAACCGTGAACTTGGTGCTTTGCCTATCCACCTAGGTGCAGATACAAATACATGGGGGAGTGCCTCACACGGGTACTAGATTTTCTGTTGTTTCTGGCAGTAGGTAAAGAAACTGTCAAGATGCGGGTACACAAACTCGTTTAATATGAGCCAACATATAAAGAAGAGGAAGTGAGGCATCGCTGTACGCAACAACTGGTCTTGATCAATTCGCCAGTTATTTTCTACTGAAGCAAATTCAATATTTATGTTTCATACAAGTGTGTGTACCATGTATTGTGATGCACACGCTACAAAAAATTTGTAGTCATCAATTTTTTATTTATTTTTTATTTTTTTAGTGTATGGCTTTTAGTGCCGGGAGTGTCCGAGGACATGTTCGGCTTGCCAGTTTTGTAGCTGCTTCGAGACGGACACCCAATGGGTGAGCTACAAGTACCGTTGGGGAGGAAAGTCGGAAGGTCGAGGAGTTGGAAGGTAGCGGCTGTGGCCTATAGTTAGGGACCAACCCCGGCATTTGCCTGGAAGGAAGATGGGAAACCACAGAAGACCATCTTCAAGGTTGCCGGCGGGGGGATTCGAACCACCTCGCCTCCCGGATGTGAGCGACTGCCAGTAGTCATGCCGTAACGACCACGGCTAACTCACCCGGTAGTCTTCAATTAATATTAATTTATTCAGTTATTTACTCATGAATATTAATGCATTTTTTTATTTATTTAATTTCTTTCTTGCTGACATTACTTCCATTTGTGATATTGCATTAGGGATAGTTACATGCACTCACTCGCAAAAAGAAAACAATGACTTGGAAAAATTACTAAAAATTAATTTAAATGCATATTTAGAAGTAATTTCCGAAATAACATTATTGGAACTGTTTTCATTTTCAAGATTACACTTAAATGAACTGAGTACTCAAAATTCACATGCTCTTTACAATGTTTAGTACAGTCAGTGTGGCAATAGAGGATTAAGATATACATTTCTTTTGAAGTAAATGCTTTTCAGTTGGTCAACAGCATTGTAACCAAGTGTAATCGGTGTTTCCCTAAACCTGAAAGAAATTTGCATGAGATTAATAATTTCCTTTGGATGACCAGTTTAGATTGTCGAGCGATAATCATGAGACCTGTACACTTAGGCCATTAAATCTATGTCCACACGTATGTGGGTGATGTTATTTACAATATATACATTTATTTGGTTACATTTGTTATAAGCTTGTGAAACTAGTCAAGATTTGTTAATTATATGTGATTTTTTTGTTAAGATATTTTGAGTGGTTATTGATCTTCAAGTCTGCTTTTTTAGTGTGATAGTAATGTAGTGGTGATTGTTGAGGCCGCCGTTTTCGATGAAAACCATTTCCCCCTAAGCCTCCATGGAGATGTCACCTCGCACCATCACGCAGTCTCTGCCTAAAGGAGTTCTATAAATAGCTTCGAAGCAATATTTTCAGTTTTGCCTTATTGACAATTGATATTATTTTTCAGTCGGACAATACAATGTAATCCCTATTACTTGGGACATGTGAAAAATAATATGATAAATATTACATGTTATTAAAATATATATACTGTACTGTATTTGTTTTGGACAACAGAAGACGGAGAAAACTAAGGGATGACATGTTTCTCTCGTCAAGCGAGCATCATCAGATCCAACCTGCCCTCCAAAAACAAAAAAACTGTCAAAAACTTGGAGGAAAGTGTAGCAACTATTACTTTGTTGCAGGACTGAGAAATGATAATCCCATCAACAACAGTCTTACTCCACCAACTAATCTATGAAAGTTTAGCTACTATTGTGATATGACACAATATGAGAATATGTAAAAGACATGATAATGACCTTTATTGTCTTAGAAAAGGCATATGATAGTGTCCCTAGAGACAGAGTTTGAGGAAGCCAAACCAAAAAGGTATTGGAGAAATAATACAAATGATTAAAGTGATGTACATTAATTGTTGCAGCTGTGTCAAGACTCAAGTAGGTAAAACAGGATGGTTTTAAATTGAACATGGATTAAAACAAGGGAGTGTACTCTCACCACTACTATTTATAATGGTGATGGATGATATATTAAAGGCAACAAAGGAAGCGTACACAGGTACAAGAATGAACATAATCCTATTTGCTGATGATGTTCTGATTTGGGGAGAGATTGAGAATGTGGTCCAAGAACAGCTGGATGTACTGAAGGAAAATATTGAGAAATGGGAAATGAAAATCAGTGTAAAGAAAAGTAAGACAATGGTCATGACAAAAAGAAAGAAGGAAAAGGGATTGTTAAAATTGGAGATGTCGATCTGGAAGTAGTCGAGCACTTGAAATATGTATAAAAAAAGAAAAGTTTGGTGCTTTTCAGTCGGTCAACACGAATGTACCCAAAAAGAACTGGGTTATGCCCTAATCCTGAAATAAATTACATAAGATTAATAAATACACTAGGATGACCAGTTTTGATCGTCAAGCGATCATCATCAGATCCATTACACTTAGGCTATAACATCTATGTTTGAGAATACAGGTGAAAAATATTTACAATATGTACAATTATTCAGTTGCAGTATTGGTAATGCAACTGTCGGTGTATGCTAAATGTAGTATATCTAATGTTAAGTGAAATGCTAAAATGGTGATAGAAATCCGGAGTTTGTCTGTTTGGGGTGATTATATGGTTGTAAAAAATCAACTATGGTTATACTGTAATAATACAGGCTGATACTTATCCGGTTGTCTTCCTGGCTGAAACTTCGAGCAGTTTCGTGTTCACTCTAGCACCAGTTGTGGTCGACACTTTAAATATTTAGGAAGTGAATTGATGGAAAATGAAAGATTGGATTTGGAGATCAACAAGAGAGTACAATGTGGGAGTGTTTTCTATTATCAGGTTCGGATTTTCATTTGGGATGAAGAAATTTCGCTGAAGGCTATAAAGTGATGCACAAGACCTATTACTTACCAATAATGACGTATGGAGCAGAAACTTGGCCGATGATGAGGAGAGATGAAAGTAGAATACAGGCAGCCGAAATGAAATTCCTGAGGAGTTTGGTACAGAAGACTAGGAGAGAGAGAATGAGAAATGAAGACATTCGAAAGGAAGTGAATGTACAGAAGCTGAATGATAAGCTGGAGCAGAACAGATTGAGATGGTATGGACATGTGAAAAGAATGAATGATGAAAGAATGCCAAAACAAGTGATGGAGAGACGGATGACTGGAAAGAGAGGACAAGGAAGATCTAGAGTACGGTGGATGGATTTGGTGAAGGACAGTGTGAGAGAACGGAACCTGGAGTTCAGTGGTTGAGGGAGGATGTTGGGCAGACAGTCAAGTGAAGGGGTGTCATATTTGCTCCGACCCGGCCCAAGCTGGAAAACGGAAATTGGTGATGATAATGCCATTATTAGTAGACAAACACTGTTTTTGTGTGCAGCATCATATCAGCAGAGTACTCTTAGGTCATTTCTGCATAAATTTACAATTCCACAGTAAGTTTATCACAGCACCTTTATAGATTAGTTGGTTGAGTCAGACTCTTTGTTGATGGGATTATAATTTCTCAGTTTTGCAGCATAGTAGGTAACATATATAAATAGTTCATTTTTCGGATGCTTAATGCTTTAGTATTTTACCAGTAATAGTCGTCACTCTTTCTAATTTTTTGACGGGTTTCGGAGGGCAGTGACTTTTAGTGGGTGTCGTCGTAGGTTTGGCAGTGTTTTGTTTTGTAGAGCTATTTTGCGTTGTATATGTTTGGATCTGATGATGCTTGCATGACGAGTGAAACATGTCATTCATTACTTTCCCTTCTGTAGTCCAAAACAAATACAGGGTGACCGCTTTCTGGAAAACTCAGGGAATGCAGGGAAAACATAGGGAATTAAATTGCATAGAATAAACAGGGAAAATACAGGGAAAACATTTGGCACGATGAAAAAAAGTGTCTTGACCTATGATTGGGCTTAATAATAACTAGGGATAGGAATTTTTCGGTGATTTCAGAGTGAAGAAAGCGGTATTTTAAAGTGGCAAATTCGGTGATTTCAAGTGCACTTTTCGGTACTTTCAAAATGTTAAATTTTAGGCGGTATTTTTTAAATATCATGGATAACATAACGCATTTCAGTCATCCTTCAAAGTATACTTCAATGAAGAGATCCAAATTCTTTTGTGACAAACGGTAACACGTATCACTTAACGTGCTAGTGTAAGCTGAAAAACCAAAGTTCACAGTTAGCGTTTGAACAGGGTATCAATATGGTTTTCAGCACAGATTCTGAGAACTTTGGAAATACAAATGTCATTCCTTGCAAAACTCGAACAATGTCTAGGACCTGTCATGCATCTGCCTCTTGATTAAAGTTTGCAGTTCGTTGTATCCTCTAATGACCTCACTTTTTTCCAGTGTTTCACAGAATGACAACTTCTTAATTTTCTTTGCAAGGCCCTCATTGATGTTCATTGGCACTATTTCTGCTGGATCAAACGCACACATTTGTAAATCTTGTTGCCAGGGTCAACGGATCTCAGGCTGATTAATATTCTAAGAGCATGGGACCCAGCGTTTACTAAAACTGGATGTATTTTCTCTCCTTTTAACTCATTTCCACAACCCTCCAACAGCTCCTTAATGTTGGTACAGTAATTTCCAGAAACAGCAAGTTTAAGGGCTTGCTGAATTCTCCGTAGATGTCCATCTAGAAGGTGAACAGTCTGATAAGACTGGGATGAGTTCAGTGATGTCTGTGCCAAATTCTTTGAATCTCAAGTATTTCGTCATGTGAAACATTGTTCAGGAAATCAACACCACAGTTATCAGTCCCTACTACTTCATTCATAAATTGCACGATATCTTTCAAGTACTCTGACAGGTACACTACAGAATGAAACCAAGATGACCACCTGGTTAAGACTGGTTCAGGAAACAGTGGCACATTTGGATATGGATACTTGCCATCTAGATATTCATGTCTGAAAGGCGCACTATATGACGCCACGCGTAGAGTAGTTACTAGGATGAAGGGGGAGGTGACCTTGCTGTTCTGGTCCTTAAAACCTCAATAAGTTAGTAACTTACCAGGATGAGATTGATAAAGATCGCTGTATGCAGAAAGCGCGGTCCGCTATCTACCGTTAAGTTTCCGATCATTCCGTGTTTGTTGGATGCTCTCCATGCAGTCAAGTCATGAGAGAAAATTACCGCTACTACACTCGCACAAAAACAACCCTTTGTCAGCTTCTGTGACGACGATATTTTAAATCCGCAAGGTGGTCTCACTACGATGACATTAGGGCAAAACCTGGATGAATGCCAAGATGCAGAAGAAAGTGACATTCAGTAGTTAGACTTCGATAAAGATGATCATGGTTTCAGACATGAAAGCGATGAGGATATTGTACGGAATTTGACTGTCGGTGAGGTAAACTGAGATCCAGTGCATGTCAAGTGAAGGGAGTGATGCAACGGAAATCCCGAAAGTTCCCACAGTCAAGCTAGTGTGTCTATAGTCACACTTATCTCTTATATAGAAAATCGAGATGAATTTTCGTTCTCATATATTGTTTTCTTCAGAATTGTACAATCTAAAACTAGAAAAAATGAACTATCTAAGAAACAAAAAGTGATTAGTCATTTCTCTTAGTTTTTAATATTGGTGTAGGCCTAAGAAAAAAATAAACTATCTAAGAAACAAAAAGTGATTACAGTCATTTCTCTTAGTTTTTAATATTGGTGTAGGCCTAATCTTCGTAGTGTGTCTTACAATACTATGTTATAATAGTACATTATGCAACGAGCCTATAATGGCAATAATTAAGACACGAGTAAGTTTATAAAACGAGCGCATGCGAGTCTTATAATTTCCATACGAGTGTCTTAATTACCATTATAGGCGAGTTGCATACGACTGTTTATGTTCGACGATAATTATTATAACTATTTCATGTTCGAACATACATATTCATAAATATCTGTAGAGATTTCACCAGTTTTATGTACTGAACAGAGCTCATGAGACGCAGAGAATGCCTTGTATTTGACCATGGCCTCCTCGATTACCCTACTATGACACTAGGCCAGGCAGTGACATTTAAATTAGAAGGCCGTGGAACTCAGTGCATCTAATTATCTAATTGGTCAAACAACTGTTTCTTGAGCTCTGATTGGTGGGAGGAACTGTTTCATAATGCAAAATAGTGTTATAATGAGCCTCATTATAGTACCGTTTTCTGACATATAATAGTCAGGGTCGAACATAAAGTATTATAATTATTTTTTTCTGCGTGTTCTTAAAATACATTTCAATATTTTAACCAATAGTTTTCTTTTTGCCTGGCTTAAAAACATTATTGCAGATAATTCGCGGCTTTCAAAAAATCGCGGAAATTTGTGCATCAATTGCCGCGAATTATCGGAAGAGCACTATAAAGGAAAAAAACCGAAAAAGCTAAAATTCGCGTTTTTAAGCGAAATTTGCGAAAATTCGCGTTTTATGCGAAAATTCGCGAGCTCAAAAACATTTATTTTTGCCATTTTTAGGGTCATTATAACACATTATCACCTGTGTATGACTTCTTTTAAAAATTCGCGAAATTCGCGATCGCGAATTTTTCCTATCCCTAATAATAACGCATCTTTGGCGGTATTAATTAATCTTGCATACAAGATTAATTACCGTTATGATTAAAGATTAAGTACCGTAATTTGACCGTTCTGCCATTTCTTCTTTTCGGATTTTCGCCTTTTCGGGGGTATCCAAGGTTAGAAAAATTAGCTTCGCGAGAAAAAAAAATGATTCGGGTGCTTATACCTTATTCCATATAAGTTGAGAGTAATTACAACACACCACAGCCGCGAAGAAGAGCTCTTAGCTATACGAGCACACTACCTTCAATTGAAATATTACAGACACCGCGTTAGTTGTAAACTGGCTTTAACTTCAAGTCAGGAAGAGGTTAGAGCTCGGGCGTTTTGTCATTTGACTCTCAACGTATATGGAATAAGGTATAGTTGTGGTGTAACGTGATTCACTGAACAGGTGGCGCAAAATCTGAATTGAGTTTACTTATGTCCCAGGCATCTTTCCTGCACTGTCGACTTGTGTCTGTAAATGATTTGCAGACTGCCAAAGCGTCTTTTTATACGCTATCGTAAGAGACTATATGTGTTATGTATTTTACGTTCTACTCTATAACAAATAGAAAGAAGTATCAGGGCTACCAGCGACTCACTTTTCTCACTATTATTCACTATTTTCGAAGCAGCCTCACTTTTCTCACTATTTGATGAAATTACTCACTATTCTCACTTTTTTAACAAAACTGGTCACATTCTGCGTTAAAAAAGTGACAGTCAGTCTGAAAGACTAGACTTTGTATCATTTTGAATGCTACAAATGCTGAAAAATGCTAGAAAGGCTGGATGGAGGCTTCTCGCTTCGCTCGAAGCCAAAGACTCTTGACATGTTAGAAAATTATCTGCATAATACTTATCTTGCTTATCTTGTTTCAAATTCGCGGGGACTTCCCCCTTCCATCCAGTCTAAAAACACTTATAGTAGGCGATGTATTGAAGATAGGAATATGCTCTCCCGGACGTTTTTGTAGAACTTTTCATGCTGACCAATTCTTACGCTCATAGTATATTGATATTTTTAATGGTTTGCCCAGCGTAAGCTTAAGAAGCGCACGGACGCCAAGTTTGTTTTCGACTTTTCCACTGAAATCCTTACTGCTTGGCTTCCTTTGATCATATATAAATTATTTTCTACAGAATCTTTCCTCGAGATATTCTTTACAAAATGGTGAAAACCGCATCAAAATCCATCCAGTGGTTCTCGAATTTACTCGTGATATCCAAGAATCGGGGATTTTTGTCTTATACTAATGAAGTAGAGATTGTCGGGGCACACATGCACCAAGCGGTACTATGACGTCACACACCTCAGTGCATCTGGGTACATTTTGTCCGTCACCATAACGTAACGCCAGACCCCAGCGTAACGACGAAGTCGACAATATCATTTAAAATGATAAAATGGTCTCGTGCACAATCAGATTGCTAGAAATGACACAAAATATACCCATGAATGGGTAGTTCGTTTTTCTGCCACCGGTGCCTGAGTGCGCTGCCGGCAGCGAGCCAGGCGGCCAGAAAGCATAAAAAGCTTCCATGGTGCAATACCACAGCCGGAGCCGTGCAGCGATCAACGGAAATTTTAACAAAAGTGTTGTGACGGCAAGGAGCGTGGCGTCGCCGTATATTCTAGTATTTCACAATTTATCAAAGGTAAGTCAATAGTTGGCCTTACACTGACGAATTTTCCGTCGGTTTTAGATTGACATACCGACCCCGTCTGCCACTTAAAAAGGGAAAGGATGCTGAAAAATTCCTGCAATCAAAATGTTATCAGGCTATTGCTAGTGCTCTAAAAGATGATACTTGCCCCACTCAGATTGTGTTTGTAGTATATGGTGCAAGTCTTTTTGAAAGATTTTCAAAAGTATTTTAATTACAGCAACCTAAGATACATGTTCCATATGAAGAAGTGTCAAATTTGTTCATATTGCTCTTAAGTAGGTTCTTCAAGGCAGAAGCATTGAAAAGTACCATTGAATTTTTGAAAGAATCTTTCATCATGGATGGCAAAAATTTTATGGAATTGAAAAATGTTGACTGGGAAGAGTGCTGAACGTCTCCTGATCGATTGGAGCTGTAGTGAACTGCAAGTATTGAAGTTTCATCAAGAGGTGGCAAAGCACTTGCTTAACAAGTCCATCCTTAATACTGGAAAGGATGTCAAGCACTTGAAATGCTTGCAGCGTCAGGCCATCAAAGAAAGTAAGTGTCTGATGAGCGTTGTCCTTGTTTACAAAATGTTGCAGCTGACTTTCAAAAATATGTACGAAGAGAAGCTTCGCAGTGAATGGAAGCTGTTGCAGCCAGAAAATCTCCCACGTTTTAAGGAAAGTCCAAGGATTGACCATTATTGCCATAACATTTTTGGCATTTTCGACTTTACTGGGCAGGCAAAATATACGCTTGTGAGCAAAGTCGTGAAAGCCATCCTACCAGCAGTTCATAGAAGCTCAGATGTGGAACGTGGATTTTCGGAATCAAGAAATCAACTTCCGGCAGATAGAGCCGCAATGGAAGAGCGCACGCTGAATGCTCGATTGAACATTCATGACGGTATGAAGGAGTTCGGTGGGCGGGCTGAAGCGGTTCCCATCACAAAGGCTCTTCTGAAAGCGGCTGCTGGCGCTCACAGCAAATATGAAAACTATTTAGAGGCTAAGCGCAGAGGAAGAGCAAAGAAGAAAGAAAGAGGCGGAGGATATTCGGTGCAAGCAAGATGAGCAGGAAAAAACTAAAGTTAAAGAAAGGAGATAGGAAAATTACAGGAAGAGTTCAGGAAGGCAATAGAAGCGGAAGAAGAGGAGAGACAAGCTTCTGATGACCTAATTGATGAGGCCAACCAAAAGCTAAAGCTGCTTTGGTAAAGGGTGATCAGAAAAGTGCAAAAATTGCCAAGGTATGCTAGAAGGTGCCCGCAGCATGCGATCCCGGGCCGAAGATCTCCGCAAAAATCAGTCGGAGCCACTAAGGAAGAAAGTCGGGAAACGACGGCGCGATGAAAACAGCGACTATCCAGATGACCCCGACACTTGAATTTATTTTTAAGACTGATGACAACTTGTGAATTTTATCTTAAGGCTGATGATATCTACTTTTCCTTTTATGTAGCAGTACGACAATATTATTTGTTTTACAGTGTTTTTTTTCCTGGGCCGGCCCCGTGGTGTTGGGGTAGCGCGCCTGCCTCTCACCCGGCTCCGTCAGGGATTTTAGAAACTGACGTGAGGGCTGGAACGGGGTGCACTCAGCCTCGTGAGGAAAATTGAGTAGCTGTCTGACAGTGAGACAGCGCCCCAATCACGAAAACCAAGATAAATGGCTGAGCGGATCCGATGCGCTGATCGTGTGTCGCCCCAATATCTGTAGGCCAAATGGCTGGGCAGCGGTCGCTTGGTAGGCCTAGGCCCTTCACAGGCTGTAGTGCCAGGGGTTATTATTTATTATATGTTTTTTTTCTAGTAAGGTGTGCATTATGGCATAAACATTGTTTTATCTTAAGACTAATATCTATTTTTATTCTTATGTGCCAGTATGGCAGTATTATTTGTTTTAGTTTTTTTTTTCTAGTAAAGAGTCCATTATAACATACTCATTGTTTTGTATTCCAGATTTATATTTTTGTTTTACGATTTAAATTTCTCGAGTGTTGCATTGATTTTACAATCCATTATTTCAAAGTGTCCTCTCGAACTACAGTACATGAAAAATCACGAACATTACTCAGACATATTAACATAGGTACAATTTGGTTTACATTTTTGGGGGGGCTAATTTGTTTTTCAGATACACATTCCTAAAAATTTTGTCTATTTCAAAAGAGTTTTGTCACATTTTTGGGGGTCTATGGTTGATTTTGGGGAGGCTTAGCCACCCAAGCCCCCCCTCCCTAATTGCGCCTACAGATATCAACAAAAGATCAAAATGAACCAGATATACGGCCATAAATGCGAATAATGCTATGAATTTACTCACTATTTACCCACTTTTTCATGCATAAACTCACCTTTTTTTCACTTTTTTGAAAGAAAAACACTCACTATTTCACTATTTTTGGACGAGTGAGTGGATGGGAGCCCTGAGAAGTATTTACCGTACATAAATTTTGTTTTATTTTTTGAAAATAAACATAAATAGTATCCTTATAAGAGGATATGTGTTAATAAAAGGTTAAATTTAACACAGGGAAAAATTATAACACAGGGAAAACACAGGGAAAATTATTTTAGGTAACCAGTGGTCACCCTGAAATATATTTATAGTTTAATCACATGTAATTTTTTCATTTTTTTTTGTATGTACCAGTAATTGGGATTGCATTCAGTTGACCGACTGAAAAAATAATATCAATTGAAAGAAGTCCTCACAGATACTGTGCACTATGCACATCCCGCTCCTACCATCTGGAGATTTGAAGGAGAACCTCGACTCATTAGAGAACACTACATGGCTCCATTACTGTATGGTCCATGGGTGTGCTGAAGTCGGGCGACTGTGCTCTCTGGTCAGATCTGGTCCTGTTGTAGGTTGTCTTGATGGAAGACTTCGTTCTCCAAAGTGTCACTGAACTGTCCTCTCGCTTACATCTACACCCTGCGCCTGCTGCAGTCAATTCCAAGCCTCAACCATGGTAGTGTGACCATCTCTGAGGACATGGCTGATTAGAAATCTGTTATCATGGGCTGAAGTCTTTTTTTTTAGCAGGTCCAGGTTTTCTAGAGTAACTCTGAGATTCTTGGAGCTGTTTCACAGCTGTGTACAGTGCACTAATGGTTGCAGCGGCTGCGTCCTTCATCCATCAGAGTGACGACTCTGGCAACATCTTGGGGACTCAGAGGCATTATTTTGACTGAACTTAAGTAGTGAAAACTAATCTCAGTTATTTTATTCAATAGGAAGGAAATAAAACCATAAAACAATAATCAGCATTTATGCAGGCCTAGCGCACAATTTCAGATTGGGAACATTCTCTTCCGCAATAAATCGAATTGTTACGAGATAAAGTGTAGACACAATGAAATTAGGAATACATCCAATAAAACATTTAAATACATTTAAATACCGTCAATATAAATCCATGTAAATCTTACCTAAATTTACAAGAAATTTTAAAGTGATGTATTTTTTTATGGTGAGTGTAATTAAAAAATTTCAATCATTGATTGTTGTTATTAGTATTATCATTAGCATACAATTTTGACAATATCTCTGGTTCCTGCTTCAGAATATGAAACTGTATATACTTCATTAAAACAAGAAAAGCAGTAGTGGAGGAACGTGTTATGCTCTGTTTATAATATTTTTGCTTCTAGTATTTCTAATCAATCAACAAGCTCAATTTAATTCACTCTTATATTTTAAAGAATAGAGGTTCATTCAAATTATTCTGGTTTGAGTTGTAATGCTTATTGGATTATGATTATAATGATTGAGTATGGAATAGATGCACTCTACAATTAAGGACATCAGATACATGCACTAATCATCATTGTTGTTTTGTTGTTGGCATAGAATTAGAAGCACACTGTTAAAATCATTTTTGACAATATCTACCAAACCAAATTCAGTGTTTGTGTTTTATACAAGTATGTGCACTGCATATTGAGATGTGCAAGGTACAAAAGATTTTGTAGTCTTCACCAAATATTATTTTATTCAGTTCTTTACATTGCGACTCAAAGTAAAGTAATTTGATAACATGGATATGTATCCTTTAAAATATAAGATCCACTTATCATGGCTGGCCATTTACTTCCAACTCCATGAGTTTGAAAGCTTGTATTTAATTGCAACAGCCTCATGCTGGTAGATTTATAGGCATGTTAAAGAATTCCTGCTCTCCAGCATCTCTAAAACCACAACAGTTCATGGGAATAATAAACCCATACCAAAATAATCACTTCCCAGTTCACTTCAATACAGCTACTGTACACTAACAGTGTGTCACCATGTCTCTAACCCCTGAAATAAATCACAAGTTTCTTGTTTTCTTGCATGATGCATATAATGACATGTGTTATGGCTCTTTCATACCCATAAATACTCTCCTTTCTTGCAGGTGACCAGAGTCATCTGTTCCTGGCGTATGAGCATCAGCTGCGTCGATCTGCATTTTGTATGGTCATCGGTCCATTTGGAGGGGTTTCTGGCCGTGACTTTCTTTGTGTCCAGTCCCTTGACGGTGCCCTCAGCTTTTTTGAACAAGAAACCTTTGCCTTTGTTTGTTTCCTCCCATTGTTCCTACTTCCTGGTCCTCTTGTATACTTCCCCCACACTGATTCCTTTCTTACAATTGCATCAAACTGGACTGCTGAGAGTTACAGGTGAGAGAAGTAGCATCTAGACAACAAAGGAGCATGACAATCTAAGGAATGGTCCCCAGTAATAGAGACAAATTAATACCTACAGTACTGCATACAAATGCACATCGGGGCAGATCTCGAATTCTAGCCAAATTACAGTATTAAAAAAAATAAGGATGAGCATTTTTCTTTCGTGTTATTCTTCAATGTCTGTTCTTGTATTTTCTGAGTCTTACTGGAATACTTGTATATGCAGAATTATAGGAGCACATCAGTGTCATTTAAAGGCTAAACTTAGGCGGGTGACCAAAGGGAATTTTATAGTTCTTCAAAATTAAAAGAGTACTTTCAAGTATGATATTATTATATGAGTACAGGTAGCAGGTAGGGACCCTCTTCGGAGGTAGCCCTACCCAGGGAGTGGCGCCCCTGCCTATGTGAGTCCCAGAGCACACTGGCCCGGTGTGTATCATCTGGTAAGGGTCCCAGCTCAGGGTTACGAGTGAAGACCTCAACGGCAGTGAAGGCGGAGAAGATTAACTTCGGTACGGCGGAGCTGGCGGATGGGGCACATGTGTTTAGGCCCAACGGCAAAGCGGGCGGAAGAAGAATTCATTACTTTTATGGTTCCCAACGGTCGTGAAGGCGGAAGAGGCCATGCCAGACGAATTGGCTGTGAAGGCGCACCTCAGTAATATTTTGAGTCTGCGGCAGTTCGTTGCAGTCTCTGTGTCTGGTCTTGCATGTCTCATTCCATATGTGCCGCAGGACACGACTCCGAGATCATAGTGAGTGGGTCACTTCCTGGCAAGTTGTGATCCACCCTAAACAAATACACGCCAGTGGCAATTCTTCCATCAGTCACTTATTTTCTAAAGTCCAACGGCGATGGGATATGGATGGTGGGGGCAGGTTATGGGTGTAACTGGAAGCCCCTAGTTCGGACCTGCACGTTGGCAGCAGATGTGTGATGGTCGTCTTCCGGAGACTCTGTGACTACTCAGGAATTCGGTCCTGCATCTGTGTTTGGGCAGGCCTATTTAGGATCACCGCTGCCCACCCCACATGGGGAAGGCCCTAGAAAAGGTGGGCTAAACATCGGAAGTCACAATCTTGGTCCGGCTGGGCAACCACACTCAGCAGGTCACCCCTCATGCGGTCGAAACTCAAAAACAGCAAAGAATCACAAATTGATTATTGGATCATGGAACATCAGAACCTTGCTTGATTTGGACAATAACATTAGACCTGAGAGGTGGTCAGCTCTCGTAACCCATGAGTTATCAAGACTCAACGTTGACATTGCTGCTCTCAGTGAAACTAGGCTGTCTTCTGAAGGCAAGATTACTGAATCTGGAACAGGATATACCATCTTCTGGAAAGGAAAGGAGGAGGGTGAATGTCGTATTCATGGTGTGGGCTTCGCTGTGAAGACCAAACTGGTAAATTATCACCAACTTACGCCCATTGCAATCAGCGAAAGGCTCATGACTCTCCGCATACCACTCTCGGGAGGTTCCTTTATGACACTCATCTCTGCCTATGCTCCTACCTTAGATTCTGATGATGAAGTAAAGGCTCAGTTCTATAATCAGCTAAGTGAAATCATCTCCAAGGTACCATCTGCAGATAAACTCTTGCTCCTCGGTGACTTCAATGCCAGAGTTGGGAAAGATTACAGGCTATGGAATAATGTGATGGGCAAACAGGGACTTGGAAAATGCAATCCCAGTGGACTGTTGCTTCTTGGTCTTTGTGCAGAACACGAACTTTTCATTACCAACACGCAGTTCCGGCTACCTGACCACTTCGAAACCACGTGGATGCATCCTCGTTCCAAACATAGGCACATTCTTGATTATATCATTACCCGGCAATGTGATAAGAAGGACACTCTTATTACCAGAACAGCAAGGAATATAGACGATTGTTGGACAGATCATAAACTTCTCATATGTAAGCTCAGGATATCCATCAGACCTAAACCACCTAGGAACATCAAAAATTTGCCAAGAAAGAAGTTTAATACATCCAAACTTCAGGATGAATCCATGTACAAACATTTTGGAAACGGGATCGTCACCCAGTTATCAGAAAACCCAGTAACAAATGCTATTCAGCAAGAATGGGCCACATTACAGAAGATTATCACACAGTCAGCTGAGGAAACCATTGGTTTTATAGTGCGGAAAAGACAAGACTGGTTTGATGACAACAATGAGGAAATTCTGTCTCTCATCAATGCCAAAAGGAATGCCTATCTTGCCCATCTACAAGACCCAACTTCCAACACAAAGAGAGATAAACTACTGGATCTCAAGGGTAAATGCCAGACGCAGATAAGGCAGATTAAAAATACTCGGTGGCAACAGAAGGCTCAGGAACTGCAGAGACTATCGGATGCTCGAGACTTGAGGAACTTCTATGCCGTACTCAAGGAAATATATGGACCATCTCGCTC
Organism: Meconema thalassinum; assembly: GCA_946902985.2. NCBI lineage: Eukaryota > Metazoa > Arthropoda > Insecta > Orthoptera > Tettigoniidae > Meconema > Meconema thalassinum. Next base: position 241,086,109 of record OX336389.2, on the reverse strand, counting down.
ATCATCAGGTACACTGAAAAGCGCTGATAATTCTACTACCTCTACTGATAGTCAAGAAATCTTGGAACGCTGGAAGGAGCACTTCTCCAATCTCCTAAATCGTCCATCAGAAGCTGCTGAAGACTTCCTCTGTGATGTGCCGCAACAACCTGAACAACTGTGGTTGGCAGTACCTCCTACTTATCATGAATTCAGTGCAGCTCTCACCCAATTGAAACCCAGAAAAGCACCTGGCCGAGATAACATCCCTCTGGAACTAATTCAAGCCGGAGGTCATTCCCTCAAAACAAGAATTTTCATCCTTATCCTCAGAATATGGGAATCAAGAAAGGTACCTGGAGACCTAAAGAATGCCACTATCGTCACTATCTTTAAAAAGGGTAATCGCAGTGTTTGTGGCAACTACCGTGGTATATCACTGCTATCAATTGTGGGGAAGATTCTTGCAAGAATTCTACTTAACCGCCTCAAGGTTATCTCTGAGAAGATCCTCCCAGAGTCACAATGCGGATTTAGAACTTCCAGAAGCACAATTGACTTGATTTTCTGTGTGAGACAGCTACAAGAAAAATGTAGAGAACAACAGAATCCACTCTTCTTAGTCTTTTATGACTTGGAAAAGGCATTTGATTCTGTTCCAAGACCAGCCATGTGGGCAGTGCTGAAGCGGTTTGGTTGCCCTCAGCGTTTTGTAGATCTAATCAAGGCTCTCCATGATGGCATGACAGGTCAGGTTTGCCATCAGAATAAGATGTCCGATGAATTTCCCATTACCCATGGACTGAAACAAGGATGTGTACTGGCTCCAACGCTTTTTGCGCTGTACTTGGCTGCAATGCTTTATGATTCACCCACAAACATCCCAGGTGTGGAGGTCAAGTATCGTTTTGATGGAGGGCTTTTCAACCTAACTCGTCTCCGCTCCTTGAGGAAAACTCAGGTTACTAAGGTTACTAACATGTTGTATGCAGATGATGCTGCGTCACCAACTCTCACACCAGAAGAGCTGCAAGAGTCAGTTAATTGTTACAAAAGTGCATGTGATCGCTTTGGTCTTACCATAAATGTCAATAAGACTAAAGTCTTGGCACAACCTTCACCAGGCACACCTCTTCCTCAGTTCAATATCTCCATCTCAAATTTGCCATTAGAACAGGTTGACCACTTCTCGTACCTGGGCAGTACCATCTCTGTGAGCTGTACCTGTGAGCAGGATGTGGATAAGAGAATTGGCGCAGCCCACGCAGCGTATGGACGATTAGCGCACCGGGTCTTCATGAATAAAGATCTGTCTATGAGTACAAAGCTTATGGTGTACAAAGCAGTAGTCATTTCTACATTGTTGTATGGTTGTGAAACGTGGACCCTTTACCGACGTGATCTTAGGAAGCTTGAGCGTTTCCACCTACAAAAACTTCGATCAATCCTGAGGATTAAATGGGAAGACCGCATTACCAATATTGCTGTTCTGGAAAAGGCTCAAATCAACAGCATAGAATCATCCATAATAGGTCACCAATTTAGATGGATTGGTCATGTCCATCGGATGGATGATGTGAGATTACCTCTTCAAATGCTATATGGTGAGTTATGCTATGGCACCAGACCTCATGGTGGTCCTAAGAGGTGCTACAAGGACCAATTTAAGCAGACCCTGAAATTGACAGGTCTTGATTCACAAACCTGGGACATGCTGGCTGAAGACCGCTCAACTTGGCGCCGTACCATCTCGGATACTGTAAAGACGTTTGAAAGGGATCGACGCACACATGAAGAGGCCAAGCGTCAAGCTAGGAAACTTCGAGCAGCCCAACCACGTCCTCCTCCAGCAATACTATGTGACTTGTGTGGTCGCTTGTTCCATGCCAGGATTGGACTCTTTAGTCACCGTAAACACATCCACAAACTGGACTGAAGGAAGAAGATTTATACTCGGATTCGAGTTAAAGCCGATGATGATATTATATGAGTATATAATAATTTATTTGTTTTGTGTCATAACTTACTTGCATGGTATAAAATTATGATTGTTGTTTTAACAAGAATTAATTGATAAATTAAGCTATTTCTCTTGTTAAATTATATAATAATAATAATGTTACTGGTTTTACGTCCCTTTTAACTACACTGGCTTTTAGAGACGCCGGGGTGTCGGAATTTTGCCCCGAAGGGGATCTTTAACGTGCCAGTAAATCTACTGACACGGCTCCCTCGCATTTGCGCACCCTCAAATGCCAGCTGACTGCGCCAGGTTTCGAACCTGCAACCTTGGGCTCAGCAAGCGAGAACGTTACCCCTGAGCCACGCAGCCAGACGTTAAATTATATAGTAGCTTCAGCTAACCTCAACTTTAGCACGGTAGGGGTTTATCATTAAATACAAATTTTCAGTTTCTTAATTATTATTTTCTAATCTTATTTAGGAGTCAATTAAAAGATGGCCAGGAAAAGGAAAAGAGGATCAATAAAAAGTCAAGAATATTGGGTTTGTATTTTTTTGTAGACATTCACTCAAACTATGACAGATAAACTTGCGTTTAGCTGATGTTATATTTTCAACAGTACCTTTAACCATTCTGTAGGCCGCACGCTCAGGTTTTGGTGTACATCCTGCAACAGCTCAGACAACCTATGCCAGATTAACTCACATATTATGTGATTGATGATAGGGTCCCTGATTTATGGTAATATAAAAAGCTCCAAAGCGGTGATTTAAAATGTCCAAAGCGGTGATATAAAATGTCCAAAGCGGTGATATAAAATATCCATAGCGGTGAAATAAGAAAGCGAGGTGTGAGTGTGCTAAATAACTATTTGTACGGTGCACGGATTTTGTTCAATAATGGACTCTATAAAAACATTTGAAGGAATTACAAACAATTTATTCTAGTTATTTTTACACTAGACAACTGAAACACAAATGAAATATATCTAAGACCTAACCTAACATTTACTTCAACACTCTGCATGACTACTTTAGTCCTTTTTTCATTAACTCTTGAAACTTATCTTGTCCCCAAAGTATAAACAGAGCATTGTTTCCAGGTTTTCAGGACGCAGATTTGTACGCCTATCTGACAGAATAGTTGAGTACGCAGAAAACCTCCTTTCATTGTCCACGTTACTTGTGGGAAACCATACAGTTTCCAAACTCCTCCTGGAAAATTCAGGATAATCTTCCATTAATCCCTTCAATAGTTCTGGAACTATGTCTACTGTTACGGTACCGGTACTTGACTTGGCCAAACTTTGCAGTGCTTGATAACCTCGAAGAAAATCTTCCTTCAATACTGGTTTCAAAAGAGGAATCTTCTGTACATGCGAGATGAGGTCATTATCTACTGGCGCAACCACTAAATTTGGGAGGTAGAAAAGCTGGGCAATCGCCTGAAAGATGTTCTTCGCCGGATCTTCTTCCACCATTTTTTCAAGCTTCGCAATGCTGTTTCCCGTTAGCTTCTCGACTCTTCGCTCTTCCCTCTGTTTCTTTTCACCCTGTAACTTTTCCAACGCAGATGATGTTTCAACTCCAAACACTTTGTTTTTAACAAGCTGCAGTTCACCTACCAGGGCTCGGACTTTTGGCGCAAGCTTGTGAGCAGTAGGGTAGTGGCAACCTTCCAAGAAAGTTATCATTGAAGAAGCTGCGGTGCAGTGTTCCTTAACAAACGCGGCCTCAAACTGAATGCATCTTTTCTCATTGCCGGCGAGTTCTATGAAGTACCCGACTGCTGGATTTGAATCACTCAGTTTCCTAAAGTATTCGACTAGGTCATCCAGGTATTGCCCAACGTATAGTGCAGAGTTCAGCCACGAGCCCCAGCGAGTAAGCACAGGTATGGGAAACATCTGAACTTTTTCATCACTATGCTTAGCCTTCAGAAAACTTAAATATTTATGTTTTCTCTTCCTCGCATTTTTAAAAGCCACTTTCACCATGGACACACATTTATTGAGACTGAGCAGATGATTTGGCACTAACTTTGCAACCAAGTCCAACTTGTGTGCCCAGCACTGAATGTGAACCAAATCCTCAGAAACCAATCCTTTCAAAGTACCGACACATTTGGTCATGTACCTTGCACTGTCTGTTGCCACACCTACCACATTACAATACTGCACCCGGTATCGTAACATCGCATCTACGATACCTTGACAACAGGTTTGTGAATCGGCTGATTCAAGTTCAGTGACACTCACAACAAATAACTTTGTCTGAAAACCATTGGGAAGTATTCTAAATAGAATTATAAATACTGCCTTGCCGTTCCTGTTGGTCGTTTCATCGCTGTGGATAACAATCTTTTTATCTTTGATGGCTTCCACAACATCCAACTCATATTATTCCTTTAATTCTGGAACATACTTCCTTCGGCATGTATCAGCTTGTGGGAGATCACCAGCACCTGAAGCAATTACAAAGCAAAACTGTAGTTCATGTTCCAACAACCAATATCTTTACAAACTATTGTTCAAGCTAATAGTAATTAATTCATATTTCTTCTTTAATGTCCGCATAAGATCACTCTAGTCAATCTATTCGAAGCAACTGTTTGAACCTTGCAGTCCTAGCAGTACTTTTATATATTTTCCTATCTTCGTACCTTTATTGTGTTCAATTCATATTAATTAAAAGTACCGGTAATATAATTAAATTCTAAAATGATACTACTGGAAATGTAGTCCCTTACCAGAACTGAGCTGTTGTTTGTTTAGGTGATACAATTAATATATTGTTATTTCAATTAGGAACTGTTAGCCTAAAATAAGTAGAGCTACATAATATAAAATACAGTACATTACCTTTTATATATTTGTTCATCCACTCTCGAATATCAGGATGATCAAGCTTTTCCAATGGTATATTAGCTTGCACAAAGGCCTTTGTTGTGCTTAGTACGAATTCTTCCTTGTCTGTCTTAAGTCTTTTGGCAGAATTCAGAGTTTCTACAAGTGTGACTTGTTTCCTAAGTGACTCTTTGGAATCTTCTTTTTTCTTTTCTTGTGAACTGCAGAATCTTTGCAGTGCTTCTCACACGTGTCTTTTCTCTCCCAATTTATTCTAACATTGCAGAATTTGCACATTAAGAATTTATCTAAAACATAGAAACCTTCGTTCCGGTACTCTTCGGCTCTCGTAAAAACAGACACAAATGTTGTTTTGGGCATTATTTCAAACCACGAAAAAAATCTCACGCACGATTAAAACACGACGACACAGAACAACAAGGCACGACACCGCATGGAGAAACGAGGAGAAACTGTAGCGTTTGATTGGTAGCGCGTATTGGTGTGCGCAGTGCCTGATTATCGAAAGTTGTTTCCGGTGAAGGGTGCATGCTTTGTATCGATCGTTTAAATACTTCGATGGCCGAACATTGGAGGTTATGTTTGAATTTTCGTAACGTGTAAGAACATTATACAGATGGCAAAGCTTAAATTTAGCTTCTATGCTTGAAATTTGACGATACTCTCCTCTGGGATAATAGTTTGTTGATATAATGTGCGTAACGCGTACGCGTGGTATTCGACAGTTATAAAGCTTGAATCAAAGAATACGAAAGATCAACAAATCGATTGGCCGAACGTTCTGTGCAGTCGATGGTGAAAATAAATCGATTCTATCCACAACGCGAGCTATTAATGCCACGAGTCGATTCGCAAACGTGATTGGCTTGCCCCTTCATCCAATCAGGCTCGAGAAGGCAGTTATCCCGTATCTTATGAAACATTAAGGCCTATATTTAAGTTTATTTTATTTTCTATCCAACGACAGACAGAAAAACTATTTTAATAAAGTAAATATTTAAAACAAAAATTCTTAATTCCAGAATTTCGTTCGTATTTCGCATTTTAGGGCAAAAATAAAATATTTCGCAAAATAATTATATTTCGCGACATTTCGCGGCTTCAAAATCGAGAAAAATGACATATTGGGGGTCAATATATCGTTGCGATAACATATATATGTTCACTGTAAAATTTCGCGAATATCGCTAAAACCAAAAATCCGGGACCCTAATAATACTTTTTCATAAGTACCCCTCAGTATGGTGTAAGCAACACACCCAGTTTGTATGATGAATGATTCAGAAAGCAATGATATGGGATAAGAGAAAAATGTTTCTTAACTGAATGAAACCACAAACGTGGTTGTTACAAAATGTTGATCATATTTCAAGTCTCAGGGCACCTACTCCATTCTTTGACCCTAATAAATACAGTTACCAGACAAATTCAATGGACATACAAGTACATAGTGCTGATGAAGAAGATGTTTTAAGACCCTTAATGGAGTATTTGTTGATTATTTAAGGTCTTTGTGACATTGTGGTCATGCAGCCCCATGTTCTTGGGTGAGTGTGGAATATGTCATATAACCTGTGTTATGTGATGGCTGCATCAGTGTGTGAATTGGTAATTGAGAGTAGGCTTGGGGAAGTAGGCAGCCGTGACCATCCTGTGATTTGCTCAGAGTGGAAGTGAAACCACGGTTGATTAACCATTGACTGGGATAAGAACAGTAGTCGTAAACACACAAATAATTACACTAGTAAATGGACAGAGGAATATTCATAAATCATTGCAGATTTTTACTGAGAAGCTCCGTGTAACTAAACCTAGTCTTACTATAAATACTGTCACAAAGTTTCCATTAAATTTACGCTAAATGGTTTAAGATATTTTAATATCCTAATGATATTAGTTAAATGGATGTGTAACAAATCAAAATCACATGTAATTATTCAAAATGGCCACCTTTGGCAGGAACACAGTCCTCAAGTCTTTGTGGCCACTCATCAATTGAATTACGCACCACTTCCATCGGTAAATCTGCTGCCTTCAAAAGAGAACACTTTAAACCTTCAATATTTGGATATCTCTTCTTGCAAGCCATCTCCTGAAGTTTGGACCACAATTTGTAGTCCAGGGGGTTTAGTCCGGACTTGCAGAAGGCCAATTCGAGGTCGAAATAAAGTCCTGAACATTGACCCCAAACCACTCCTGAGATGTGCGAGATGAAGGATGATGGCCCATCTGGATCCTTGGAGCCTTTTCAGCAGCTTGTGCAGAGCATGTGCAGTAAAAATCCTGCTGGAAGCTCCAGCGTTCCCCATGGAAGAGGTTGTTGTTGAGTTTATTAACCAGTGGCTCCAACACTTGTCTCCTGATACACCTTGGCCGACGTTTTGACCCCTTTCTAAAAAATGGGAGGTCCGTGGTACCTTCGTTCTCACGCCCCACCACACCATGACAGATGAAGGATGATGGCCCATCTGGATCATTGGAGCCTTTTCAGCAGCTTGTGCAGAGCATGTGGTATATACCCTGTCATTTTGGGCATTAAAAGTCTCCTCAACACTTAAAAGGTTTTCATCAGTAAAAAGTATTTTTCCGTGACCATTTGCTGCATAACACGACGGTAAGCGTTTTGATTTTAAGAGCCTCTGTTCCTTCAGCACATTTGTGAGGAGGTGTCCTTTCCCTTGTTTGTAGGCACGAAGTCCCAGGTCACTGCTCAATATTGCGAGACAGACATTTTGGAAATTTTCAGCTCATAAGCCATCACAGACTGTCTCCGCACCGGATTTCTTCGCACATAAGACACCACTGCTTTCACAAATTTTGAAGTCCGCATATTGTGTGGTCAACCTACTCTGTCTCGGTCTTTCACAGTTACTGTCTCAAGGAAGCGCTGGATAGTGTGTACACAAACCTTTCGCTTATTTTGAGTTTCTTGAGAATTTTGAAAATCTCACTTGGGGATTTGTCTACCTTGTACAACGCGACCACAGCTACACGATTTTCGTGATCGCCCCATTCCATCTTAAAAACGAACACACAGAACTTTCCACTACTGCAGCTGCACTCGGAATGACTCATAGCTGGTTCTACAACACAGGAATGTGGAGGCCCTTACAAGCGGGAAAGTACAGCGACCCTAAAAATTGTGACAGTATTTATATTATTATTATTATTATATATAATATTTGCAAATGGGGGTAATCCCCCGGTGGCAAATTGTAAAAATTCGGAAAATTACCAACAATAACATCAAACACAAAATACACAATTCGCAATTTAGGGACTATAGTAATTACATCGTAGTATTTACACAAAGTTTCAATCTTCTCTTAAACACATCAATATGTTTGGGGAAAGGCCCTAAGACTGAGGCAGGTAATGAGTTCCAATTATCAATACTACGGTTAATGAAAGAATATTTCCCATAATTTGTACTCTGTGGTCAACCTTGACCTTATGTGGATGATCTGCCCTGCTCAGGTAGGTGGGATTTCCCAGACGTTTGCTTAGTTCTCCCCATGCTGGCCGATATGTGTAAGTGTTAAACGTAGCGTATAGTCTAGCTTTTGTCCTTCTATCTTCCAGAGATTCCCACCCTAGTTTTTCTATCATTCGAGTTACACTACTTCTAGTATTAAAATCATTGAGCACAAACCTAGCAGCCTTCCTTTGTACCATCTCCAGCTCATTGATGAGCCCTACCTGATATGGGTCCCAAACCGCTCAACCGTATTCCAAGATTGGCCTCACCAGGGTCAAATATCCTAATTCTTTTGCGGTTGAGCTACTGCCTTTTAATACCTGCTTTACAAAATGAAGTAAGACTAGGTAGAAATGGAAATTAACCAAGGTTAATAATGAGAAGACAAATATCATGTCCCAAGGATCCAATAAAGGAAAATTAACCGATCAGGCCCATAGAATAATAGCAGGAAAATTTTCAAACTTCAGACTATAGAGGGAATGCAATGGATGGCATGAAAGGAGATTGTTCTATTGCACTGTGAACTTGCTAGCGAGAAATGAAAGTACACTGACTCTGTCATGAAATAGAATGAGAGAAAGCCCAGGCATTCAATTAAACATAAGAAATGGCAGGCTAACATAAGTCACCAGCTGACGTATTCCAGGAAGTGAGGTGAGTAAACAAACCCTCAAAAACATATAGAGCTGCACTCAGCCTCACGTTATGTCTTAAGCAAATAATTCAGCCAAGAGAAGGTAGGAAGGGCTTCAGAAGGAAAAATAATAGCACATGTAGATCAGTATGGCCGCTAGGTATAACTAGAGAAGAAATCTTTCGATAACCGAGGCCGGAGTTAAACTTAGGACTATCCCGCTGTGAAACTCTGTGTTTCACAAGAATGTGTGTACCAGACATCCCCTGGTATCCACATAGGGTATAAGTAATAAAAATGAGGATAACTGACCTATACAGACTGGCACAAAATGCTGCCCACTGCATTCTACAAATAATACACAGGCATATTGCTCCAAGAAATAGACTCAGCCAGACAGTAACTTATGCACATTGCACCCTCGACATGTCCCAACGCAAGGCAATAACGAGAGGTGTGAGACCTTCGACCAGCTGACTGATTGTCCATGAACTCTTGGAGCAAGAAGACAGAGCAAGGCAACTGCTCAGAGGAAAATCGTGATGCAGATACCACGATCCAGACATAACATGACTCCCAAAATCATCTCTGCCCCAAACTCAACAAGAGGATGGCCCGAATGCAACAGGAAAAATGTATCTCCGAAAATAGAATATAATGTTGCTATATCTTATTGATTGGTTGAAAACAGTTCTTGTTGCAGTAGATTCTTAGATTCCATGTAAAAAGGGAAGTCTCATGGCATGGCCTATGATCGTGAAATTGGTAGCCATGTAAAACCACAAGCTTTCCTTTTCTCCCTCAACTGTTTGAGATATGCTGACTTTCTTTTCGTCCAAGAGGGGTTCTTTAGTGTGCCAGTAAATGTACTGACGCATTTAAATATTTAAGGTGCAATATCAGGCATAGAAAGCATGCTGTTCTTTGTTCATCCTGGAGTAATGTTTTTGACTTTTCTGCACACAGCAGTACAAACACTACAATAACATTGCTTGAGTAATTTTATTCCCTTGCTCTGTAGATATCAAGTTGTTGCCGAAGGTGGTGGCTCTGGCCGGAAGATCACTGCCGACTGGAGCTTCAATCTTGGGGAGGCTGCTCTCGATGTTGCGTGTATTACATGGCCCTCACATGCAGATGTAGTGATTCTTGGAGAAAGAAACTTGTATTGCCTCAGAGATAATGGTACCCTCAAGTTCATGAAAAGACTGGAATACAAACCCTGTTGTCTTCATTCATACATAGCAGGTATTGTTTTCTTATCAGTATTATGTTATAGTCAGATAACATCTCAGATCACCCAACCTGCACCTAGTTGTGGCTAGTTTTTATTTTTAAAATAGGTTCCAAGCATTACCTACTGCTGAGTTCTATCCCACTTCTCCACAAATGTATCAGCCTGTTGACAGCCATGTGGATTGCTGTAAATATAGTACGTGAACTGAAAGTTTGTGATTTTTGAACACCTACAGTTTGAAGTAGATTCTGTAAGAAAGGTCATTGTCACTATAATCGGTAATCAGTGACATTTCATATGTATTTTCTGCATGCCAGGACAAGTCCATTCGAAACGCTGTGATAGGGACTCAGACTCGGCGCATGTGCAGCCCGTCAATTCCCGACCTAAATATATCTGCAGTCGGTTGCTGCTTCCTCCTGCATGGTGCTTATTGTTTTATCTGGCTTTAATATGTATTGTTCCCGTTCTACTTTCAACATTTTTACATGGCTTTGTGCTTATTTCTTAACAGTGCACAGAGTACAAATAAAACTCTGAGTGAGTGAAGCAGGTTGTAACCAACTTGATATTTTTGGAATACGCACTATGTGGGAAGCACCTGCAGTTCAAACCCAGCGGATTTCTCCTGGTGTGCAGACAATACACTGATGAACCATTATATTATGACCACCTTGCCCAGGGATTTTTTAAATCTCTTGGAGCACTGAGAATTACACGTGACATGCTGGCAGCATGGGGGTATCAAATATAGTGCAAGTCTGCAGGCTTGCTGTTAGTAGTGTGTGAGTGTCAGGCAATCCATTCCAGTTCGATAGAAAGCAAAATGTGAAGCCATATCACCTTGGTACCAGCACCTCTGAAACGGTGTGGCATTTTGGCTGCTCATGTGCCGCTGTTGTGAGCATGTACCGAAAGTGGTGAAACACTAGGCAAAAGACAACACATCCATTCATGTTTTGACAGTGGCTTATGGATGTTGGAGATCAGAGGAGGCTGCTGTACATATTCCAGTATGACCGCTAGGCCATAGTTTGGGAAATTGCTCACAGATACAACGGTGGTGACCAGGACAATGTTTCAGAGCACATTGCTACACATGAGACTGGAGTCGACAAACCAGTCATGCCGGTATTCTTGTTGACTGCACTTCTTTGAAAACAGCGCATGAAATGGGCACGTAATCATTGTCAGTAGATCATATAAAATTGGAAAATGATCACTTGATCTGTTGAAACCAAATTCCTGGTTCATCACATTGACGTATGTACGCTGATTTCCATCAATGGGTATGGCACATGCTTGCATTGTTGGGTGGAGATGAAAGAGGTATGATGATATGGGTGATGGTTGTATGGGACACTCTCTGGCTCACTATTCCAGTACACCAATACCTGAAGCTGTCCTCATCTGAACTTTTTTGTGAACGAAGATCATCCATTGCATCGTGCCACATTACGAGAATTGTGAACAACTGATTTGCTGAACATTGCAATAAATTTGCATTACTATCAGGGTTCCCCAATAGCCGATATGAACCCAACTGAACATTTGTGGTTCAACCTTGAGATTTAGGAATTCAGTCCAGTTACTTAATGTCTATAGTCAAAGTGTAAAAATAAAAGAACTTCTATATAGCTTGCAGGGTTATTCACCTAGGATGATACACCCATGTAACTTCTAATCTGTTGTAGTGATGGATGTTTTGTTTTCGGGTTCTTAAATGGTGTAAGGGAGCTAGTAATGCAACGTGCTTCGGTTTTACGTGGGATCAGCATCAAAACGAACACATCGTGGGTTACAGCATGTGTCAGCGTAGTTCCTATGGCATGATCCTGTCGGCCCGGAGATCTGTGTTCAAATCCATTCCCTGGCAAAGTTTTTTCTTTGATGGGCGCTCTCAAGTCTGTCTTGAACCACGGGCAGAGTTGACAACATCGCTTTGCTACTTCCCATTTGAATTTGCCCAGGATGTGATCTGGTTGGCTAACTTCTGCAGCTGATAAAATGCCACCGGCACTTATTCTTTTCTAATTATTTATTATTATGACCAATACTCTAATGCTGACATACCCGGTTCACATTGTTTCCGATCATCCTGTGTAGAGAGAGGTATATATTTGGACAAGGGGGCATTGTATTAATTTTTTGCCCCCCTTTCCCTGTTTCCCAGAGGACCTTCGCTACCTAAGGTTTGGGAAGCACGGAGACTGGCTCGTGGGTGGATGTCGACCTACACCCCAGAGGTGCGAGAGGAGTTGGTTTCCTAAGGAAAGCATGTAACAAATCAAATAGTTTACCTTTTTACAATTATTTATTCAACCCAAAACAAAGTTACAATTGGTTACATTAAAGTAAATTTACCTGTGTGCCCTGATAAATTTAAAAAAACATACATTTCAAGAAGTTGCCATGACACAAACCAAATGTGTACTACGTTGAGATTTCTTCTGTACACGGGCATGAAAGCTGACCTAACCTTATATGAAACACACAGGTTACCAAATATACACCCCCAAAATAATATGAAAATACACTGTCGGCAGTACTAGTCTAAGAAGTAACAATAAAACCTGACGTAACTTTACTGACCCCAAAAAAGAAAAAAGATTTAACCCCACACAAAAGCAAACTCACATTCACAATTGAAAACGCCCAACTTCTATTATGCATAAATAAAACAAAATGGTCAATCTGAAAATAGAAACTGAATTTATAATGAGGAACCAACATAAGGTCAACCCAAATTCAGCACGTGTCAACACAACCACAAAAGGAAAAATTTAATTACTTACATTAAATGAAACACTGAGCCTCCATGGCTTAGGCGGCAGCACGCCGGCCGCTCACCGCTGAGTCCGTGGTTCAAATCCCGGTCACTCCATGTGAGATCTGTGCTGGACAGAACGGAGGCAGACAGGTTTTTCTCCGGGTACTCCGGTTTTCCCTGTCAAAATTTCATTCCAGCAACACTCTCCACTATCATTTCATTTCATCTGTCATTCATTTAATCATTGCCCCAGAGGAGTGCGTCAGGCCTCGGCAGCCGGCACAGTCCATATCCTCGCCGCTAGATGGGGGCTTCATTCATTCCATTCCTGACCCGGTCGGAGACTGGAAGCAGGCTGTGGATTTTCATTTTCAAATGAAACACTGACTTCAAATGTAGAGTAAAGTTACATTAAAACGGAATAAAACTGGAGGTTGGTAAAATAAAATCACTAAATAAAATTTACCTTTTAAAACATGTTTTGAACCAAAAACCCAACCGTCCAGTTCCGAGTTCCTGCACAGACTAGCATAGTCAAACCTGGCAGAACACAAATAGTGCTGCACAAGGCAAGTCAGATCAGAAAACCAACACCAAACAAAACTCCCCCCTTCCTCCAATACTTGCCAGTGGTACGTATTAGTTACACAATTAGGAGTCTTAAAATATTTGCATGTTATCATAAGGACGCGTCTGCCATGAGCACCAAAACTTCTATTCCTTAAAACGAGCCATAAAATAGCCTCTTAGGCAAACAATTAATATTAACTCAAAATGCAACTGCAGAACAAAAAACAATTATCACCTTGTTACATAAAAAGTAAACCAAACATGTTTTACCTGAAATGGATTTCAAAGAAACTAAAACATCCACAAAATAGGCACCCGAGTCTAGAACAGCCTAGAATTGCTATGTTTTTGTTTTTACATGGGTTGGTTTTTTAGTTTTGGCACCTTAGTTATAACTGGATTAATAACTCACTTAGATGGTTCCAAGTTTCACAGGCCCTCGATGTAGTCCCCACTGTTGCGTACGACGTGTTCCCAGCGATGCGGAAGTCATTGGATCCCGTTGGCACTGCCCAATCTATTGATGGTACGAAGAGAGCGCTCGGCAGCCTGCTTAACGTCTTCAATGGTATAGAAGCGCTCCCCACGCATTGTCATCTTCATCTTCGGGATGAGATCATAGTCGCAGGGACTGATGTTGGGAGAATATGGGGGGTGATAGAGGACCTCCCAGCCCCAGCGATCCAACAATGCCGACACAACGCCTGCTGTGTGTGCCCTAGCATTATCATGCAGAACGATGGGTGGTGTAACCATGTGGTGGCACCGTTTCCTTCTCAGAGCTCCTCGGAGATGGTCTTGCAGAAACGAACAATAGTACGCCGCATTAACGGTTTGCCCTCGGGGAACAGTATGGTGAATGATCACACCATCCCAATCATAGGCAAGAATCAACATTACCTTCACATTGGTGGGGGTTGGTCGAACTGTTTGTTTCCGTGGAGCCGCCACTCATTCGATTGCCGTTTTAACTGTGGCTCATAAGATCTGGCCCACGTCTAGTCAATGGTTATGATACGTCGTAAGAAGGCCTCTCCTTCACGCTCATAACGCTGCAAGTGCATACGACAAGCGTCATATCGCAGCCATTTGTGCATGTCGGTTAAGTCATGCGGAACCCATTTGGACGCAATCTTCCTCATTTTCAGCAAGTCCTTCAGGATGTGGAGGACAGTTGAATGCGCCAGTCCGGTATCTTGCTCTAATTGACGAATCGTTACGTTCCGATCCACCTCTACTAACGCGGACACCATCTGTACATTGTCATCACTTACTGGTGGGTGACCAGATCGAGGCATGTACTCAACACGTTCGCACCCATCTCGAAAGGCTGCAACCCATTTTGCTACCGTTCTGAAAGGTAACGCAGCTGAACCGCACGCTTCCTGCAATCCTCGGTGACACTGTTTAGCACTGCGACCCCTAGCACACTGAATTTTTATCCACGTTCTCTGCTCCTGCTTGGAAAACATTGCGACTGTCTTTCGCGAGCGCTGGTCTCACACTACTCATCTAACAGGCGCGACTGCGCATGAGCGGTGGTGAGGACGGGCGAGGTCATGTGCTCTGAGGGAGGGGATGCAGGGCAGCAACCGTCGGTAAAAGTGGCAGCGTCCAACATTGTTGCAACTTGGCACTGAAGCATTGGTGCCAAAACTAAAATATCAACCCATGTATATTCCCTTTCCCCAAGAAGTTTCTTTATGGTCCAACCTAATTTATTCTTGATACACTTGGGGTCGGAGGAGAACCCAAGTCCGCCCTGAAGGGATCTTTTCCGACATTACGCTCACACGTCTTTCTTCTTTGACTGGCCAGGTTATAAGACACTGTCCACAGCCGCCTCGACCCCGGAGCCGTCTTCGCGCGCCATGATACTTCCGTTGTGCAACCCCATATGATTATCGCACTGAAAATGGCCAGATCACGAATTTCACTCCTGGGGGGTTGATTAACAGGAATGACAGTCATTGGCTTTTTATGTTGGGAGTGTTCCACAGGAAAATGTGAAGGTTTTATGTGATTAAAACGGAAGGTGCTGACGCAGCAAAGATGCTTGCATCATTGTTCATATTGTGAGAATGCTACAACACATGGCCTACAGTGTGGCACATAAAATGTTACACTGTCTTTTGCTACAGCAATAAATTTATGGAACATTGTGTGGCATTTAAATTTTGGAATAGCCTATAACTTGCTTTCAGATTTGATAGTTTTAGGAAAGGGGTTTCACAACCTCACAGTTTAATTTATTTCCAGGGGAGAAGTTATCTTGAATTTTGAGGATGGACAAGGGAAGTCAGACTTCTATTGTGCCACCTGTACCCATTTCATGCATATTATTATTACTATTGTTATTATTGAAGATACAAATGCAACAATCACACTGTACCTTATACAAAAGCATTTTTCCCTAATCTAATCCATAATTGAGGGGTCCAGTGGAAAAGGGGTACATATCACCTGTGCAGTAATGTTGTGATTTTGGTACAGGAAGACAGCCGATGTCATCTAGTATCATCGGCAGTGATTGTAGAGACGATCCGATTGAACTGGAAAACATTGATGAAGATTTTGACTTTGTATGAAGTGCTATGTAATGTGCAATGTCCAGGATTTCTGTTGATTATTTACTTTAATGGAAGCCTCCGTTGCCTAGGCGGCAGCACGCCGGCCTCTCACCGCTGGGTCCGTGGTTCAAATCCCGGTCACTCCATGTGAGATTTGTGCTGGACAATGCGGAGGCAGACAGGTTTTTCTCCGGGTACTCCGGTTTTCCCTGTCCCAAATTTCATTCCAGCAATACTCTCCCCTGTCATTTCATTTCATCTGTCATGCATTTAATCATTGCCCCAGAGGAGTGCGACAGGCTTCGGCAGCCGGCACAGTTCATAATCTCGCCGCTAGATGGGGGCTTCATTCATTCCATTCCCTGACCCGGTCGGTCGACTGGAAGCAGGCTGTGGATTTTCATTTACTTTAATATTGGAATAAAATGGCCTAATATTTAATGGTATTTGCAATACACCACCTAGTTACTGTAACAACTGTTGGTAGAACAGCAGGAGTTCAAATTACTCTCCACACTTAACATAAAATTACAGTGAGTTCAAAATGCATGCGTTCGTTACATTTTAGATGTCAGGCGTGATGTACTCATTACACCTTATTATGTGAAATGGAGTGGTTGAAACTTCATGAACGTAGGCAGCTGTCAATTGCAATCTTAACCCAGAAAATATTGTGTACAAAAACCCCTGGTTATCTCTATAATGAACTCCGTCCACAACAGAGAAAATGGATTTACTAATTCTACTCGACAGTTTCTTGTCCACCCTACAACTAAATCCAGGATCATCCGTTTGGAATGTCGGAAAAGTATAACGTTATAGCTATTATGTTAATGCATATATATCTATGCAATTTTCTGTATTGTACGTGACAATGATGGGAGTTAACAATGATTCTCTTTGCAACAATGACTTCCTCGAGACAACACAGCAGTGTAGTTCAACAGAGCACCATACACAACATGTGACAGGATTGTTAGGCTTTATCTTCACATGCATCCATACTGTATGCAGCGCCTGCAAGCATAGTTTCTTGTGTATAGCGTTTTACTTTTCTGACATCCCAAATGGATGACCCTGTACGAAAAATCATTCCTTTGCACAGCTTAATGGCTCTTTAATACATTCCACCTTTACTCATTTACAAACTCTGTTAACACTACAAGATTCCTGAAGGAATACGAAATACTTCAGTTGTTGAATTTGAATACCACGAATATGCTTACAATCAAAAATATAAATAGTTCAAACAAAATTTTTGAAATACATATGTGCCATACAGCTTTTTATAATATTTTTAGTTTAAGATTCAACTTCCGTGGAATTCCTAGTAGTTCGAGTAATCATGTCACTCGTGTACTTGTTTTAATAATACAGTAGAACATATTATAATTCACATAAAAATTGTAGTCCTTTTTTAACATACAGTACTATAGTTGTTTTTTTTTCTCAATAGATTTAATAATACATTAGGTAGGTTATTTATTTAATTATTACAGTGAAACCCCTTAGATCCGAACCCCATAAATCCGAAATCCCGGGTAATCCAAACAAGTTTTTTCCGACAATTTTAAGTTTGAAAAACACTCGCAAAAATGTGAAACTTATTTATTTAGTCATAGAACATTTATATATTCTGCATTATAACCTTATTTTACATAATTAGTTGAAAAATTAACAAAGAAGTACAGTTAGCATACCTAACAAAGTGCAAATGTGCCTACATACTTATCTCATCCAGGGTTCAAAAACGGAAAAGTTGGTTATTGTAATCACTTTGCAAAAACAATAGAAACACACAAACTTTCACTTGAAATCGGTTATCTTCAATTGTCGAAAACATTCCCGCAGAGGCAATTGCGCGACAACGTGACATCGTTTCGCGTGGCTGCTGCACGTTGTTCTACGAAACGCAGTGCGATGTCAAGAACAATATAAGTCACATTGTCTGTCCTATAGCATAACGAGGGCTCGTTATTATGTTACGGATATTTTTCGGCTAATCCGAACAAATTTAAATCCGAACAGGCTACAGCCCCAATTAGTTCGGATTTGAGGGGTTTCACTGTATATCCTAATTTGTATTAGTCTTGTATACGACATGTTTGCTAATTGGCTTATTTAGTTATAAGTGTCATTAATATTTTGTTTTATTAGTTGTGAAGCTAAGTTTAGTTTCTTATTACAATACTTCAAGCCAGAACATTGTATACGCTACATAAAGGGGCTCTTGAGCCACAGTGGCAGTTCTCTATGATAAAATTCAAATTCACATCCGAGTTCCTTAATTCCTGACAAAACACACTTTTGTGGCATGTGCCTTTTTTCCACTGGGCCCCTCTAATAGCAACCAAAGAACCAGAACAACATTAATGTTGGATAAAAGGGGCTGGTAACCAAAGTTGTGGATAGCCCTTAAGAAGGGGGAATAAAAAATCAACTAAAATACTGTTACTTTTTAAATACCACTTGGCAATGCCGGGTACAACAGCCCGTTCTAATATATTTAAATCTAGTGGTGTCTGTTACTCTTTCATGTCAAACTGCTCAACCAATTGAGCTGAAATTTTACACTCATAAGGTTTATACATGGAAGGAACATACGGCTATTGCCGCTTTGGAATGTTTCACCATTTCAAGATGGTGGTAAAATTTATGCTTCCTTTTAATGTCAGGCGCGATCACATCTTAATTTCAATAGCAGATGCTGTCGTGTCCAAACCTCCGAACCGGTTTACATGGTGGGTTACATATTTTCACCCATGCCCACACTTCTTGGGTAATGAGAAGACGCATGTAAAATACATTTTTACCCATACGAAGATGTTATTCCAGTGATGATATTACAAAGTTGTGCTCTCTTGAGGCTTTTGCAGTCCCATAGTTAAATGACTTCTATGACTTACTTGACTTAGGCCCTGTTGCTCCTCTTGGAGCATAGGGCTTCTGTTAAACACCTCCATTGGGTCCTGTTGCTGGCCATCCTCTTCACCTCACTCCATGTCTTTTCCCATTCCTGGATACTCCTCCTCAACTGTCCTCTTCCAGGTTTTCTTTTGTCGACCACCTTTCGGGCCCCTTGTCGATTCCAATCCAGAAATTACTTTTATGGGTATTATATTATATATTGGGCATAATGAAATCTTAAAATACTTTTATTTAATCACTGTTCATGATAGGTCAGAAATCTGTACTCATTAAATTTTCTCATTAGTCGTAGTCTGTAACTCGATTCCGAGTACACATACTTCTTCCTGCATAGAGTTTTTCAAACCAACTTGTGGAAGTGTTTCCGATGACTAAACAGGCCAATCCTGGCATAAAACATGCGCCCACGTAAATTGCACTGAATGGTTGGGGGAAGGCGGGGTTGTAACTGACGAAGCTTTCGTGCTTGTCGCTTGGCCTCTCCGTGTCTGCGATGTTCTTCTTCAAATAAGTTGATAGCGGTTGATGTAGTGTTTTGCCACAGTGAACGGTCCACAGCAGATGTTTCTCATGATTGGATATGTATACCAGTCGTCATGATCTGTTTCAGCTGGTTTTTAAAACACTTCAGAGTGTGTTGGCCCCATGAGGTCTAGTGCCGGAGCAAAGTTCGCCATAAAGGAATTGACATGGAAGCCTGGTATCACTCATACGTTGAACATTGATGAGCGATGATGGTTGCCTCGATGCTATTGAGATGCGCTTTCCGGAGAACTGCAGTGTTGGTCACGCAGTCCTCCCACTTGATATTCAAGATGTATCTCATCTTTTGTTGGTGGGAGTGTTCAAGTTACTAGACTATACAACTAATAAAGTCATTAATTTTATTTATGCATGCTTTGCAGAGCCAGATGGAAGGACAATGGTTCTGGTGGTGACGGACACAGACACGTTGCTGGTTTATGAACAGACCACACTTCGCTGGTCAGCTCAACTAGTTATGTCCCCTGTTACTGTTAAGAAAATGAATCTAGAGGTAAGGATATATTTTTCCTCTGTACTATGGTGTTTGTGATTGAGGGTTATTCAAACACTCCTTTGTGTATTAAATTGCTCCCATGCTCTGCCTATAAGATTCTTAACCGAAGTTATTTACATTGAAGTGTGGACTAGCTCTTGAAACTGCATCAAGTTTGTCTCTGCATGCTCAAAAAAGAATTAAGCTCGTTTTAGGGGTAGAATTTTCTTATTCTGCCTCGAAATTGAATGCTTGCTGTATGGTTAATACAGACACTTAAGGTAAGAAATTATTTCTTTTTGACTGTGTGTGGTAATCAAACAAGTGAATATCAGCGCAGGTAGAGTCTATAACTTGCTCATCGAAAGTGTAGTAAACTACAGATGGCCTCATTTTCATTTGTGAAGTGTCAATAAAAATAAGCTTAAGAATTGGTAGGGCTGTAAGACCACATACTGATGGCGAGTCATATTTTCTGCCTGTGGCTAAAGACATGAGACGAGTATTATTGGTGAAAAACAGGCAAATCAGCAGGGTGTTATTCCCTTGTCCAATCTCAAGTATAGCTATTGTTTTAAAAGAACATCTCGTAACCAATCTTAAGACCACAAAATACTTTGCTATAGAGCTTGATGAGAGTACAGATTGCACAAATATGGTGCAATTGATAGCATTTGTTAGATATACTGGTTCTACCCCTGCAATGGCAGAAGATATGCTTTTCTGCTAGGAGCTTCCAGAACGAACAACAGCACAAAACTTATTTGACACTCTTGACAGTTTTCTAAGGCAGCATGGTGTTGACTGGGAAAAGTGCGTTAGTGGGTGTGCTGACGATGCAAGAGCAATGGCTGGAAAACATACGGGTGTGCTACAGAGGCAAACTTCGTTCCCTGTAGCCTTCACAGAGAACCTCTAGTTGGCAAGAAGTGTCCAAATGGAATGAAAATAGTGCTGGCAGAAGCAGTGAAAATAGTTAATTTCATAATATCAAAAGCAGCCAATTCCAGATTATTTGCCATCTTAGGTGAAGAATTGGGGAGTGAATATAAACATCTTCTCTTCTATACTGTACTTAGGTAAGGTGGCTTTCCAAAGAGAACTGTCTTGCTCGTTTATTTGAATTAAGACAAAAAGTTCAATTTTTCTTCTTGGTAGTAAGTGAGAGTTTAGTGATAAGCTTACAGATGAACAGTGGCTATGTGAACTAGCTTTCTTAGCTGACATCTTCCAGTGGCTCAATAAGTTGAATATACAGGAGATGTCTAGGGATAGGAAAAATTCTCGATCGCGAATTTCGCGAATTATTAAATGAAGTAATACACAGGTGGTAATGTGTTTTAATAACCCTAAAAATGGCGAAAAAATTGTTTTTGAACACGCGAAATTTCGCGAATTTCGTATAAAAACGCGAATTTTAGCTCTTTTTCTTTTTTTTCTTTACAGTGCACTTCCGATATTTCGCGGCAATTAATGCACGAATTTCCGCGAATTATTGAAAACTGCAAATTATCCACAGTAATGTTTTTAAGCCTAGCAAAGAGAAAATTATTGGTTAAAATATTGAAATGTATTTTATGAACACGCAAAAAAAAAAAAAAAAACCAACAACTTTATAACATAGTATTGTAAGACATAATATGTGGATTATAGGCTACCAATATTAAAAACTAAGAAAAATGACTGTCATCACTTTTTGTTTCTTATATGGTTTATTTTTTCTAATTTTAGATTGTACAATTCTGAAGAAAACAATATAATTATGGGAACGAAAATTCATCTCGATTTTCTATATAAGAGATAAGTGTGACTATAGACACACTAACTTGACTGTGGGAACTTTCGGGATTTCCGTTGCATCACTCCTGCACTCTATATGTACTGGATCTCAGTTTACCTCACCGTCAGTCAAATTCCGTACAATATCCCCATCACTTTCATGTCTGAAACCATGATTGTCTTTATCGAAGTCTAACTACTGGATGTCACTTTCTTCTGCATCTTCACATTCATCCAGTTTTTGCCCTAATATCATCATAGTGAGACCACCTTGCCCGTTTAAAATATCGTCGTCACAGAAGCCGACAAACGCTTGTTTTTGTGCGAGTGTAGTAGCGGTAATCTTCTCCCATGACTTGACTGCATGGAGAGCATCCAACAAACAGTAAAGATTGGAAACTTAACTGTAGATTGTGGGCCTCACTTTCTGCATACAGCGATCTCTATCAATCTGGGTGGTCATCCTAGTAAGTTACTGTACTTAGTTATTGAGGTTTTAAGGGCCGGAACAGCAAGGTCATCTGCCCCTTCATACTAGTAACTACTCGACGCGTGGCGTCATATAGTGCGCCTTTCAGACATGAATATCTAGATGGCAAGTATCAAGATCAAAATGTGCCACTGTTTCCTGAAGTAGTATTATTAACCAGGTGGTCTTCTTGGTTTCATTGTGTAGTGTGCCTGTCAGAGTACTTGAAAGATATTTTGCAATTTATGAGTGAAGTAGTAGGGACTGATAACTCTGGTGTTGATTTTCTCAACAATGTTTCACATGATGAAATACTTGCGATTCAAAGAATTTGGCACAGACATCACTGAACTCATCCCCTTATTAGAAGGCCACATCCAACTGTTCACCTTCTTGATGGACATCTACGGAGAATTTAGCAAGCCCTTAAACTTGCTGTTTCTGGAAAGTATGGTACCAACATTAAGGAGCAGTTGGAGGGTTGTGGAAATGTGTTAAAAAGAGGGAAAATACATTCAGTTTTAGTAAACGCTGGGTCCCATGCTCTTGGAAAATTAATCAACTTGAGATCCGTTGACCCTGGGAACAAGATTTACAAATGTGTGCGTTTGATCCGGCAGAAATAGTGCCAGTGAACATCAATGAGGACATTGCAAAGAAAATTAAGAAGTTGCCGTTCTGTGGAACTCTGGAAGAAAGTGAGGTGATAAGAGGATACAAAGAATTGCAAACTTTAATCAAGAAGCAGATGCATGACAGGACCAAGACAGACATTGTTGGAGTTTTGCAACGAATGACATTCTTATTTCCAAAGTTCTCAGAATCTGTGTTAAAACCATTTGGATACCCTGTTCAAATGCTGTGAACTTTTGTTTTTCAGCTTACACTAGCACGCTAAGTGATATGTGTCACCGTTTGTCACAAGAGAATTTGGAGCTCTTCATTGAAGTATACTTTGAAAGATGACTGAAATGTGTTATGTTATGCATGTTATCCATGATATTAAAAAAATCCCGCCTAAAATTTATGATTTTGAAAGTACCGAAAAGTGCACTTGAAACCACCCAAATTGCCACTTTAAAATACCACTTTCTTCACTCTGAAATCACCGAAAAATTCCAATCCCTAGAGATGTCTCATAAGTAATGTCGTTTTTTAAAGAAAATTATATTTCGAAAGTTTTCTGACAAGAAATAAAACTATTCTTCTAAGTAGAGACCATCAGATTCTATGATCTTGAGCCATTGGTACTGTCCCCGATTACCTGGATAGTAGGCTGTCAGATATCCGCCCCCTCAATCGGATTGCCAATTATCAATCGCACCGGCATAGCTACATCAATGAAAATGGCACTGACAGATACTATCGAGATAAGAGCACAGAAGTTCACAGGAAATCATTGTGGAACACACCAAAATAGACGGGGGTTCATACTTACCGTTACTTACCTCTTAATTATTTCGGGGTTTGAGTTGACAACAGGATCACTAAAGTCTGTTCACACAATAACCTCCACCATGACATTTAAAAATGAACCATAACGAAGACGAGAACTTTGAACTGTACAAAAGCTTTATTTCAAATAAAGGGTATGATTTTACTAACACAACAAAAACAACGTGGCTATCAGTAGCCCAAGTCAATCTGACTACGTCCTCCAGTAGGACTTGCAAAAATTATCATACAACATGATATAAAACATTTTAGCTCCCACGAGCTCCAAATAACGTAATATTCATAACACTATTGGATTGGAAAAGGACGTCAGGGTGTGACATATATAGAGCATTTGGTTTCCTTTTAATAAACATGAGAATGGTATTTATAGTCGCAAGGCCAGAGTGTGTACGACCTCACTCTCTGAGAACCAGATGTTGGCACAGCTGCGGGCTACCCTCCAGCCTGTTGCATACTGGTCAAATGCACTCCCTTCTCACATGCTATGTTACGTAAGAATACAGCTTGTTCTCTCAAGCTTTTAAATGTCTACAAGACAACTCACATTAATATTTACGCAAATCTTTCAAGTACTTTGCTCACATCCTATTGGATCATTATGTTAATTTCTTAAACTTGTTAACTTCAATCCAAATGTTTAATTAGCTCTTAAATGTTTATAACAAAATCACATAAATTATTTATAACAATTAGAAATTGTTTATAATATTTGTCAAAGACAATAAAAATATTATAAGCACGCCTTTAACATCACTCTCGTTCCACATTATTTTCAAAAATATTTACAGCAATTATTTACAATATTAACATTTAAATTGTTTAAATTATTAATTTAAGAAATACATTAACCACATGTTCATTCGGTTGGTAATTTTCATAATTGTGTTTTAATATAATCGACCAATGAAGGTTAGTTATACATGTTAATGTCACAATCTGGTTTAATAAAGGTTTTAATAATGATTTGTGACGGCAACCTTCATTCAAAATCTTATCTCAAATTCTTTCAAAACTCGTGTTAATTATAACAGTAAATCACTTGATTAATTTTCAACGAACTATTACAATCTTACTCCAGCGGAAAATCCTTCGCTAACAAGTTAATGCACAATCTGCATTAAAAATATGCCCAAAATCATCATATATTAATCTATATGGCATTAAAAACTTCCACATAACTTACAAAAACTTCCACAAATAATTCTTTAACATTTATTCCTGTGGGAACTTCCTTCATATTCAAGGGCATTATACCTCAGCGACTTTCAACACGCGCTGCACTATCGATTATACATTCATAGTTCCACTTAAAAATTTTAATAATCATTAATTGTTTCAAAACTGTTTTTTATTTAACCTTCGTGGATTTCATTCATGAACCGAAATGAAGTCAAAACTTGCCAATCACAAACAAATTTAATAGTGAATACGCTTATATACGCCTGTCTGGTCTATCAAAATTTAAGATTAACATCTTAAAAGAATTGTAGTATGAAAATACTATCTTCAAATAAAGTGCGACTAAAATGCAAAGTAGTCGAATAGAATCCAATTAGACTGGGGAATGCAAACATCGTTCTATAAATCTCTAATTGAGAAAAACTCCTAACAAAAGTTCTTGACTTTAATGCATTCAATAATTCATTATTAAAGTTACTCTTTCACAAAAGTGTCTATGATGCAATGTTCATTCATAACTGACGATAAATGTCTGTGTTGCAATCAATACAAATAACGACTAGTATTTCCAAGATCGTCGACAACGTAAGAGATTTTAACGCTCTAAAATCATTTAAATGTTCTTCCTTCTTGATGATGACAGAAAATTGGTCAAAGTAATTAAACTGGGGTAGAATTACTTTAATAAAATGACACGCTGTCTGAATTTAAATCTGCCATAAAAATCATTAACTTACAGTCAAATCGTGACTACAAAAAATATTAATTACTGAAAAATCTAAATATCAGTCTCAACTGATTCAAAATCATTAACTATGCCCATGACATAACAATGTCTTAATAAATCGTCGAAAAATGCAAAACTCATCAAGGTGTACTGAGAATAAGAATCTCAAACAAGAAAATAGGGCAAAAAACATGAGGATAAAAATATGGGAAAAATGGTTGCTCAAACCTCATTAATAAACTCAAATACAATAAACGTTCACGACTACCTTATCTGCCGATTGACGTTCCAGAGGAAAATTCCCCAAAGAAGACTGCTGATGGATCCATTTCACCACGTTAAAGTTGAGCTCCATCCTCGAAATAGGAAATAGCACCCTCGGAGAATCGAACTGCTTCCTTCTCCGGAAATCGCTCTGCTCCTTGAAGACGAATAGACATCCTTCCGGCAATAATCTTCTTTGTGAGTCGGGACATCCCTGACCTCTCTTGAAAAATTCCCTGAAGTCCCAGTAGACAATCGCCATGAAGTTTTGTATAAATTTCCGAAGAAATTATTCATATTCAGAGTATGAAATTGTTTCTATGGCTGTTCGATGGTATTCAGCCTTTAATTACGAAACATGGGTGTAGATGGTATTCACCGCATGTTCGCTTGTGTGGAATAGCAATTAGCGAAGTTCCATGTCGCTATCTTACTCCGTTGAAATATGTCCCAATTGCAATAAGCCCTTTAGCCTTCCATCTGCTCTTCGGTTGTAGTGTTAGAAGAACAAACTGCCGTATTAAATTGCTCCATTATACTGTATCGTTCTGTAACCAAGCAATCTGAAGTCTTTCTATTCCACTCGCAGCGTCAGCCGTTGCGTTGATTCTGGCTATACAAAAGTGCTTCTCTTGTGGCGAGATAATCACTTTTGTCAGTCGTATAAAACTGCTAATATCTTTCAAATTAATCGGTCGAAATTGTTCAGCTTTTCTCTATAACTGCATGTAGCACTGCACAATACAATTAGCTTATCGGTGACCGCTAACTGTTCAAAGCTAAACTTGTAGAAGCTTTCTAAGGTCCGTTTCAACTTCACCTAGTTTGACTTGGATCTCGTTAATATAGTGGCCTCGCCACGCGTTATAAAGACGATTCTTTTCACTGCTGTTCACTTCGACGTCTCACTATAATGAATGTATAAGAAAAGAACTTTCACAATAGACTTCGATGATCTGAGAATGAGATCTCAGAATAATCGGAGAACGAAAGAGGCTCCTCTCTTCTGCGCAAGCCCTTTTATTAACTTCTCGAGGGGCGTTTCCATCCCTTCCAAAGCGAGATACTGCGTCATCGCTAAAAGTTCCAACTTCGTTAATACATGACGGATTTTCAAAATTCAAAAACTGAAAATAAATTTCACCAAAATTCCAAATCAATGCTTCTACTGCAAATGGATCTCCACAATTCTGCATTCCAAAAGTAATAAAAATACCATAGTTTCAGCAATCTCCGTCTTCCTTTAAACTATCGTTCATTGGTTCAAGCCTCTCCTCCAATAGCATAGTTTCTTCCTCAGCAGAATTCCTCGTTTCCTGCGACTGCGTCGTAAATCTTGGAACATTCTCGACTAAATGCTGACGTCACTGAGAATCTCAGCTCAAGTAGCCTGCTGGCATAACATTTGCGTCATCCGTGCTTACGTCATGACTACCCACGTCATAACTATGACAACCATAACTCTCCTTATAAATTTCAAATATAGCCACCGTGGTCTCTATATAATTCAATTACGGGGGCTGTACCAGTCCCTGGATGTTGATGCTCAGAATTAGCCAGGGTTGTTCGTGCAGTATGAGGTCTCGCATTGTCTTTCTGCATGAGAACTCTATTTCGATTAACTATCTCTGTTTCAAAACTTCATGAACTCGTTTTAGTTGTTGAGAATAAAGTTCCGCATTGACTGCATACCTTTTCGGAACAAACTCCCAGTGAATCACTCCCTCAAAATTCCACCAAACACACATTATCACGTTTGGGATCAAACCGATCCTTTTTAACAATGACTTTGGCAGGTTGACGGGAACTGAGCCACTGTTGCAGCAATAGACCCATTTATTGTCACATGTGACAATTCTCCTGATAAATCTATCATCCATGGGGTTACCAATAAGCTGACGAGAGATATCCACTCTACGTTGAACTTGTTCAGGGGTCAATTCAGGAGGTTCAAATCTACCGCTTCTGTTTGATTTTCCAAGTTTCTTAATCTGGCGATTTATGGCATCTTTTGATGCACCAAGTTCTTCTGACAGCCTATGAGTACTTGTTTGCAGATTTTCTTCCAAAATTCTGTGTGTATTCTCAATATCTCATAGTTTAGGTCTTCCAGAACGCGGTGAATCTGTAGTGTTTTCTTCTCCAGTGTTGAAATGTTGGAACCATCATTGTGCCACACGCTCACTAACGACACCTCCTTCAACTTCACATATTCTTCACCTTCTCCTTCCACTTGAGCCATTTTGAGCCATTTTTATGAGAAATATAAGTTTGTTCCATTTTTATATGATGTGATGAGTCCACGCCTTTGTGGTGAAACTTTAGTCTGTGCATCTATTAATAGCCCTCTGATGTCTTAATACCATATATGGACATATCTGCATCTTGTCCCCTTGATTGGCCAGTGATTTATATATTGGAAGGGGTCGTGTCCAATCAGATTATACCACGCTCTGCTACCATTTGCACGCAACTTTGATGGAATAATAGTGATAAACATATACTTACGTACGTAGCAGATGTCAGTGGAAATGTAGCTGGAGCTCTTCCCCTATCCCCGAAGAAATATAAAATAGAAGAAAGAAAAACGGGGAGATAAAGTCTTGTTTGGCTTTCGCTGGGCCCAAATTTTAAAAGGCAAACCAGAAAGCAATCCTAAAAGGAAGGGGGAAAGCCAAATAAAAATAAACTACAGCAAAATCCAAAGATGAACAAATTTAAATCAGAGACCGTGTAGGTCGTATTAACGTCGCAAGTACGCTAATAAGACCGACAAACCAAAATATAGCAAAAACCAGACAAAACTCGAAGAAGGTGAGCAAGGTTATTAAAATTAAAATAAGGCGTGACGCAAAAGCAGAGATACTTAGGCAAAAAATAAAATGTATTAAAATAACAATCACAAAGTACAACGATCCCAGAGATATTAAAAGAAAGAAGAGATGTCCAACAAATTAACCACAATATTAGTCTACCGCAAGAAAATACAAATAGGAAATAAAATCGAAAATATACAAAATTAAATTATATTAAAATGAAATAAAATAAGATAAGTTAAAGTACGTGTTCAAGGCAAGTTAAAACGATAACTAAATGTAAGTATGTCGTAATAAGGTAAAAAGACAAAACTCAGAAACGACTACACTCAACGAAGTCAAGATACGTTATAAAAATTTAGGCAAAGCGTGTCATGAAGGATGAACAAAATAGGAGGGGGTGCAATGGTTCAGAATGGGGTGGAGAAGGGAGAGATGGGGGGGGGGGGGGGGGGGGGGGTGAGGGAGAAAGACGAGGAGGCACATGCAAGATCAAGTGAGTTACGAGAAAAATAGGAATTTAAACAAAAGGAAAGTTACGTTAAATTATCGGCAACACAAAAATATACTTAAAAGTTGAAAATATGCGTAGAAGATAAGGGCACACAAAGACGACGAAAATATGTGATGCAAAATATTGGCACACACAGATACAAGAATATCACAGGTTAGGTCACCAGCAAAATAGCAATGGTGAGACCTCCTTTTGTGAACTCTTAAGATAAAGAACAAAGCATTACGGGAAGCAAGAAAAAATAATCTGCAATCCCGTGCATGTTGTTCTACGATAAGATACACTCTGAATGACAGACACAATGGTGCCCCCTACAAGGTAGGCAAACCCACCGTCACGCACTCCAGTGGAAAATGAAGACAGCCCACATACATAACTTTCAACCCTTAAAGTACAAAAACTACGTTATCAAAAATAAATGAAATAACACTACCATACAAAACAAAAACTCACCATCAATTACACGCACATAAAAATAGGTGGAAAAATATCGGGAGAGAGCAAGTACACGCGAAAGAAGTGAAGATAACACAGAATACAAGTTTTAAATTACCGAAATATGAAACTGAACTACAGTAAAGCAATTATAGTTTACGACATACAGACACCTCGCCATGGTTTCACCTTGAACACGGGCACTTCCCCTAGGATATGGGAATACGTCTAGCCTACTTGGCTGCAAGAATGAAATGCCCCGAGACAAAGCAAAGACCGCGCAATCACGCTACACAAAGGTAACTGCGTGGTATAATCTGATTGGACACGACCCCTTCCAATATATAAATCACTGGCCAATCAAGGGGACAAGATGCAGATATGTCCATATATGGTATTAAGACATCAGAGGGCTATTAATAGATGCACAGACTAAAGTTTCACCACAAAGGCGTGGACTCATCACATCATATAAAAATGGCACAAAGGAGTAACTTATATTTCTCATAAAAATGGCTCACACTTCACATGTTCTTTGAGCCGTGGCAGCAGCTTTGTAATCTTGTCTCCAGTAGTGTTTTAGAAGGACCATAACCTCAAACTTTATAAGTTCCATTTGTGATTGTGTATCAACATCTGACGACTGATACATTCTCGCAATATACGCAATTCTAGTCATGGCCTCCTGTAAATAGCATTGGCGAACGAAAGAAAACCAATTCTATCTTTTAAAACACCAAACTTAAAAAACAACATTATTTATGAGACATCCTAATAGGATTGCAGGGTAAACACACAACAGTCTTTATGGTTCAGGACAAAATGAAAGCTCTGATAAGGAAACTTCAGTTTGCCTAAAAAGAAGTTGTGAATAGAAAACTTTAATTCTTTCCATTCTTAGAAAAGTTTGTAGACGAAAATGAAATTGAGCTTCATGTTTGAGCATGTTAGTTCCATCGTCCCCCGATGTACTGTACACCTCCATTTCCGTGGATCGTCAAAAAGTCTTCTTTGAATCCAACTCTAATATCGTCGTGTAGTATTACAGGAATCATGTGGACGGCAGCTTCATTCACTATTAGATTCCCATAGTTGTATAGTTAGACATCACAATGATCGAGACGTCGCCAGTCGAATATATTTCCTTCGTGCTCACGAAAAAGTTCATCATATTTGAAATAACCCCTAAGGTCATACTGTGCCTACGCCACTGTTGGTGTTAGCTTGCTTTAAATGACCGGGCAAATTTATAATTGTAGTTATCAACTACCACAGGACCGTGACGTTTATCCACTAAAAGTGAACTCTGCTCGCCTGTTAATATGAGTGCTGGCCTGCCTTAATTCTAGTCAATCTCCAATTGCCCAGCTGTTCTTCCAGAAAAATGTGTTCACATTGTAAAACGTTCCTTTATATAAGACATCTCTCAGTGTAGTAGCCTTGGAAAGAATCAAGTTAAATGTCTATCAAATTCTTCCTTTACGAATGAAGAAACTACTATGTTCCGCGTATTTCCGCATTCATTCCGTGCAAATGAATGTTCGACTTTGCGTGGTGTAATTGCCATTCAGATCGATATCCATCTAGGATGGCTTTATGTGAGATTATACACACTATCTCCTTTTTCAATTTCACCGCGATTTCAACGGAACACTCCCGAGTATAACACACGGTTCGTGCTATGAACCGTTGTACTGTTAAGTTCTGCACTACCCAAAGGTAACTTGATGTATCGCACACAATGAAGAAGCGATGTTAAAATTGAAGAAGTGTCGCTCGTTACAAAAGTGTCCATTCAGCAAGGTTCAATCACTTCCTCCTCGCTCATGTGAATAGGGGCAGGGATGGCAGATTTTCCCTTCTCCAAACAGAACATTTGCTAG
This sequence comes from Meconema thalassinum, assembly GCA_946902985.2. Taxonomy (NCBI): domain Eukaryota; kingdom Metazoa; phylum Arthropoda; class Insecta; order Orthoptera; family Tettigoniidae; genus Meconema; species Meconema thalassinum. The sequence continues at coordinate 241,054,569 of OX336389.2, read as the reverse complement.
AGTAATCGAATAACTGTTTCACAACAGTGAACAGCTTCATTAGAAAATACGTCCATGCAAATATACGTCTTATAAAGCTTATTATAGATTCCTGTCATCATCATCATCTTGCACAGTTTCCAACCACTGGCCGGGTCTGTTTGGAACACAAGCCTCTCCAACGTCTTCCGTCTTCCCACCATCTCTCAGCCTCCGCCCTTGTCCAGTCTTCTCCTCTCTTCTTCACGCTTTCTTCCACTCCTTTCAGCTACCTGTCTCTCGGTCTCTTTCCTTTCCACTTCGTCTCGTGTATCCTCCTGGGTATCCCCTTCTCCTACATTCGTTTTACCTGTCCATGCCATCTAAGTCTAGATTTCCCTATACCATCCTGTAATGGTTCCTCCTTCATTAATTCTCTGATCCTCTCATTTCTTATTCTGTCCATCTTTGTAGCTCCAATACTGCTTCTCAAGAACCTCATCTCACTGGGCTGTATTTTGCTCTTCTCCCTTCCTTTCATAACCCAGGTCTCCGAGGCATACGTCAGGATAGGGACATAGTACGTCCGATATATGATCTTTTTGCTGTTCTGAGGGTCATCCTTGCTCCATAACATGCTTCTCACACTCCTCCGGAATGCTTCTGCCTGTCTCCCCCGCTTATTTATTTCTCTATTGGTTCTTCCATTATCTTGTATCAAGCTTCCCAGATACTTGAAACTCTCCACTTTCTTCAGCTGTTCCCCACCAATTGTTATTCCCATTGTGGTTCTTTCCTTCTTCCTTGTTGTGATCACCATCTCACACTTGTTTATGCTAAATTTCATCCCATATCCTTGTATTATTCCTTCCCACACTCCAACTATTCCTGTACCTCCTCCTCCTTGTTTCATCAAATCATCTGCAAACACCATTGCTTTCATCTTTCCTTCCCCAATTACTTGTGCCACTCGGGTCATTATGTCATCCATCACCACAATGAAAAGTAACGGTGACAGTGCACTTCCTTGTTTCAGACCGTTTCTCTGTTCCAACCAATCCGATCTCTCTCCTCCCACTTTCACACAGCTCACGCTTCCCTTGCACATCTCCTTTATCCTCCTTATAGTCCATTTTTCTACTCCTCTATCCTCCAGGGACTTCCATACTTCGTTTCTGCATACACTGTCATATGCTTTCTCAATGTCCAGGAAGGCCATCAGTAGATCTGTTCCATACTCATAGTGCTGTTCTTGTAACTGCCTTACAGCAAAAATCACATCCACTGTGGACCTTCCTGGTCTAAAACCATGTTGTTCTTCCCTCATCCCTCTTTCTATCCTTGTCCTAATTCTCCTTTCCAAAACTTTCTCAAACATCTTGCACAATGACTCATCAGTATTATTCCCCGATAGTTTCTGCATTCTGTTCTACTACCTTTCTTGAAGATCGGGACAATTATTCCCTTTTTCCAGTCCTCTGGGGCCTTCCTTTCCTTCCATGCTGTCTTTATCACTCGGTACAACCATTGTATCCCCACCTCTCCTGCTGCTCTCACCATCTCCACACTCAACTCGTTCACACCCGGTGCCTTCCCTCCTTTCATCTTCCTTACTGCATCTTCCACTTCTTTCCATGTTAAGTCCTTTTCTGTTTGCAGTCCATCTTCTTCTTCCCCGATTTCTTCCTCCTCCTTGCCGTGGTTTCCATTTGGGTTCAGAAGTTCTTCATAATATTCTTTCCACATTTTCTTCAGTTCTTCCCTATTTTCTATCTCTTGTCCCCTTTTGTTCACCATTCTAACATAATCTGTAGGATCCTTCCGCCTCTTATTTTTTACCATCCCATACAGGACCTTTTTTGTACCTTCACTATCCTCCATCATCTTAGTCCACTCTTCCATCCACTTTCTTCTCTCCTCAGCCACTACTCTCTTTGCCTCCTTCTTTCTTTCCTGGTACTCTTCCCTTGTCCCTACCGTCCTATTTTGATGCCACCTCCTAAAGGCTCTATTTTTTTCCCTTACTATATCTTTTGTCTTCTCATTCCACCACGGTGTTTCCTTCCACCTCTTCTTACTACTTGTCCTCCCACATACTGCTTCAGCTGCACCTACTAGTGTCTTCTTAAATCTAGCCCATTCCTCTTCCACCCCTCTTTCTTCATCTGTTGGAATTCCTTCCTTTACCATTTTGAGGTACTCGACCCTTCTATCTCCTTTCAGTTTCCATTTCCTTATACGTCTTTCCTGGTTCTCCGTCTCTTTCTTCTCCTTAGTCCCTCTCAGGTTCATTACCAGCAATTGATGGATTGCTGTCATAAATAAATACATTTCATGGATAGAAAAGGGGTCAATGCTTCCATCATAAATATATTTTACTATCTGTCCATTGGCTGTGGGATCAACATGGCTGCACGACTTCTTCTCAAAATGATGCACACTCTCCTCTAAGCTACCTATTGAGGGTCAGCCGGCGATCCTAACTCATCTCGCAGCTGTTTTACATAACAATTCGAGCGCCGTGAATACTTTGTGCTGCCATAGCCGAGCCATCGTGTTGATTTCGGGTACAATACCTATGTGGAGTGCCTTTTCATTCATAGTGTACCTGAAAAATAAGTACCACAATAGGGTAAATATAGAGTCGGACCTCCGCTTGAAAGTTTCGCCTGGTCAAGTGGACATCGGGAAACTGTGTCAAGATATGCAGGCACATCCTTCCCATTGAAAGACAATAGGGAACATGCATGATCTGGGGTTTTTATTTAAAATGCGCTAATCTGATTCAAAATGTCATGCAGAATTCAAAAATGTGGTCAGAATGTACGAATAATAACTCCAAACATGATAAAAATCCGAAATAAAATACGCAAAATGTCACGTGACGCGAGTACACGATCTTATTGGTCTGACGTCATCGTTTATGTTGGTGGTGTTTGAGGCGGAATAAACAGATGTTGTGCTTTGAGACACAGTACTCGTATTTCTGTTATATTTTAGTGACCAGTAAACTTCGGTTCAATCTGCATTGCGTTGAGTAATTCTAAGTGTGAAGTTTTGTACTTAACATGAATTCAGCGCAGTTAGTGAGGCAGAAAGGTTATAGATGGTGTATAGTTCCAATGTGCACTAATACATCGCATGCTACTCCAGATAAGTTATTTATCAATGTTCCAAAGGACCCAAAAACTTGGAAGAAATGGATTTTGGCGTGCCGGAGAAATGTCAGTGATATATCGGAGAAGTCTACAGTTTTTTGCTGTGAAGATCATTTTAATGTAAGTTGAATTAGTTTGAAAGGACTCTTGATCATTTAACCACGTCTGCTTTTCTGGTGATTATGAATTTGAATCTATGATACTTGAATTAAATTTTGAAATATGAAAGTAATGAACAGTACATAAGTTAATGGAGATTATTAAAATATTCTCCAACCTAACCTAACTTTTAGAGTTTTCCATGTCCCTAATAATAGGCCTAAACCAAGGTTTCACGATCCAAATTGATTTCTCAAGTTATACCAATTTATCTTGGCATGTGACAGTTCGGTAAGTAGTTATTGAAAAGCTTACTTTTGTTAACACATTTAGGCTACAACAAAATACCAGTAGCCTACTCTAGGGCCTTTAGGCCTAATGTAACAAAAAGCAAAGTAGGCCTATGTACAGCATGAAAAAGAATTTAAAAAGAACAAGTGTAGGCAACATCTGTAAAAAAAACAATGCTTGTCAGTTCAGGTGGTCTCAAGTCTTATAAGTGAAATATGCTGATTAATAATAATAACAATAATGAATTACAATGATTTTTATTAATTACACAGCACAGTAATTGTAACAAAATACATATTCCTACATTAGGCCTACCATACTACAAATAATGGTGATGAGTTAAAAATATTGTCCTTACTTAGTTCAAGTTACAAGAAAAAAAGGGTAAATCAATAAATAAAATCACAGCACCCAAAGACATTCCTATATTATGTGACTTAATGCCACCAAGACACTGTTCTTGCTTGATATGCTAAAACTGTGTGAAAAGCTAGATGAAGTCAAATTCATCTTCAGAAAAGTAGCACATGGTCAGCAAAGCTTGTATCATTTATGCATGAAAACTTTGTTAGGATTTTTACATTGTGCTAATCCTGTTTTTCCAGCTGGAAAATGATATGGAAAACTGGGTTAAATTCAGAATCATTGGATGTCCAATTAAAATGAAGTCTGGAGTCATCCCCCATATATTTCAATGCCAGTCAGACAGGAGGAGAACAATGATTCATTCACCAAGGCCTGCTGCTGCCAAACGTTTGCGAGCTGAGGTGATTGAAGAAGCACTTAGGTCAAAGGAAACACAAGAAATACCCCTATCACAGAACGTAGCTATGGAAAGTGATTTTGAGGGTGTAGAAGTAGATACTGGAAGTACCTTGTCTTCACAAAACTACGAAAAGTGAACACTAAATACCAATAGGCCTACTGGTAGTTCAGATGTTGGAATTCAAGTAAACCTAGTTCCTCATTTTAGAAGTAAGGCTATTCAAACTAAATTCCCTGTGACAAGTACTGCCTCATCTCCAATTAAATTTAAGTGTCCAATTCCACCTCCAATTGAAACAGACACTTTCGAGCAAAGCTGTAGTTCTGACTGTGAGAGTAGGGACTCCGATTTTAAAGTCGCAGATGGTGACAGTGACGAAGAACTAGATGAGGAACTTGCACGTGAAATTACGTTATTAAACAAAAATGAAGTAGTCAAGGGTCGACTTGAAGTAATAATTAAACGTAATACTAAATTGTATCTTGGTTTGCCAGAGCAAAGTTTATATGTACTGGATTTACTTGTCAAGCAAATGAACCTTGAAATGAACCACATTTTACTAACACTAAAAAAAATTAGGCTAGCTGAACCATTCTCAATTCTCGCAGATGACTTTGGAATTTCAGCCAGTTGTGCTAGTCGCATATTTTGTAAAACTGTCCCATTATTAGCACTGTGTTTTAAGGAGTTAATATTCTGGCCTGAAAGAAAGAAAATTGTAGAACTTTTGCCCATGCCTTTCAGAGCAAGATACAGTAATGTCCAGTCTATTATTGACTGTCTAGAAATAGAAATTGAGAAACCATCCAATTCAATGCACCAAGCACTTACTTGGTCAGAATATAAGCACTGCAATACTATTAAGTACCTTATATCTTCCACACCAGATGGTTTCATTAATTTCATTTCTGAAGGGTATAGTGGTCGTATAAGTGATTCCCACTTGTTTGAAAGATGTGACTTTCTCAAAAAGCTACCTTCTGACTGTGCAGTTATGGCTGACAGGGGGTTTAAACACGTGGAACCACTTCTGATACAAAATAGATGAAATAGATGCTCGCTGGTTCGACCACCTAGTGTTGGTAATGGAGAAAAAATATCAAAGGAAGATGTAATGCAGACCAAGAGAATAGCCAGCTTAAGAATTCATATAGAACGTTTAATTAGAAGACTAAGAGAATTCAATATGTTGAAGCCTCATGCATGTGTTGACCATAATTTAATACCAGTGATTGATGAAGTTATTGTAATAGCTAGTGCACTGATTAATTTGCAAGCACCACTGGTAAGGTATTAAGACGAGTAACTTAGACTCATTGAATCAATGAAACCATTCGTATATAGTCAGTCTGTCCATACTGTATATACCTACATGTAGGCTTACATATCGTCCCCCCTCTGGCAAACTAGCGAAAGTGAAAATTCTTCATTTTACAGGAGAGCTAAAACAAGTTTCATCTACTTGTATAAAATCCAGTTATTTTCTTTTTCGGTCACTTTTAATACTCAGTAGACTGGTTAACCAACATGTTTATAGGGTGCATTGATGTTAGCTCTTGTCTTAATTTTAAGGGCCTAAATGGCAGTTTCGTTACTTTGCCAGAGTGATTTTATCTTATTATCTCTAGTATTACTGTTCCTAAGTATCGAATCTGCAATACAATTACAAAAGAAACAATTATTTAAATTAATTTTTAGACCATTAGACTTCCATTTAAAGGAAAAAAGTCTAAATTCCAATAATTTTCTTCAAAAATTGAACACAATAAAACTCAAGAAGTTCCGTGACGAACTAAAGAGCCTACTTTTCTTAAAATGTAAGATTCATGCCAATGATTAATCTATATGGACCTATCTAGAATAATGTCTAAATTAAATTGGTAATATCGAAATTTCTAATTAGTTCGAAATATACGTGGTATAATGTAGCCTAATAAAGCAGTACAGTTGGCAGCCCTGGTGACTGAATATATTCTTAGGTCCATCTCTTAAGGTTGAGAATACAAAATTTGGTTGAAGTCCAATGGATAGCATGGGCGTTACATACAGTTAGACATTGGATCTATCAACGCGCGTAAAATCATGTTGGCAACAATGTCATGCATGTGTTGGTCAGAAATAACCTGAAATATTATGATCTCTTGTTGTGACAATTTAGGATGAAATCCATTTGTTAGTATAGAAGTTACATGTAATTTTAAATTTGACCTATCATGTTGGCAGTATTGACGTATATTAGTTGCTCCAAATTAATCTAGAATGGCAGGTACTATACGTGCGTAAAGTTTAGAGCTGTTGGATTACATACTTTCTGATATATTGATAATGGGGGCATGAAAATAGAGACAGCCTTTATTAACAGTTGGCAGCCCTGGTGGCTCTTAAGAGTACGCTCAGTCATATCTGTTTATATACGAAATTTGGTTGAAATCCAATTGATAGTGTAGAAGTTAAATGCATTTAAAAATTGGACCTATCAGCAGGCTTAGAATTATTTTGGCAACACTGCCATGTGTGGCCTCCTGGAAATTAAACTGAAATATTATCTATATGTGTGCCAATTTTGGAATAGCTCCCATGCATACCTTCCAAGATATCCAACATGGAGCTCAAATTTCAATTGAGGTTTTTCAGCAGTTGGTAGCACTGACATAATTTTCACACATGGGCTGGAGATATTCAGATATATATATTTACTAATACGAAATTTGGTTTCGATTTCTGCAGCCATTTAGGCACACAGACAGAAGGACAGACACACATTTGTCCGGATCAATCTCATAAGTCTACTTTTTCCTCATTTTTGCAAAATGTGAAAAGTAGGCTAATTACAATAAATTAATAACTTACATAAATTAGCATACCACAATCTACTCAAAATCTGATTCTTCTGAAACATCAGGTTCGGGGAGTGTATCTCTCACTGTTTCTGGTGACGGAAGGGTTTCATAAAATGCATGATAAGCCTTTGGAATTTGCAGGTTATAGAAAAGATTTTTCTGATACTTTAATTTTGCACCAGAGATGCAGAATCTTGCAGGGTAAGGTTTCACTACTTGACTGTCTGATGGGCGGCCTTTTCGGTTCCTGAGAACGAACCTTTGTATAACAAAACCAAACAGTTATCGGAAAGGCAAAGGTTTTATGTAGGCCTACATACTGTAGGCTATCTTCTTTTTTTCTGTTTATATTATAATTTTTCAAACTTACGATTACCAGTACTTGCAATTATTATTGTTATCATTTTATTTTCCTCGAAGGGGTCTACTCCTTAGCATAAGAGTTAAAATTTTTAGGCCTAAATATGCTGTTTACCAAGTTTATATAGGCTACTCACCAGATGATGCAGCACAGTCATGGCATTCTACACTATCTATGCAGTACTGTTCCTCATCTACAATTAGTGTGACTGTATAATTTTTGGATCTGACCTTGTGCTCAGGACATATTTTGCATTTTACTATGCATTTCCCACTTTGTCGCTTCACTTGAACATACCCTATAGCGCTGTCACCATAATTTTCTCTGCCAGCACTGTAACAATATTATATTTTATTGTACAATATAGATGCAAGGAAATTAACTGAAGTTACTTAATGTTTCCTTTTCATTGGCCTGTGGAGGGGGAGGGCAGTTGCCCCAACTAAAAATCTACCTATTTTCAAGATTGATAGATTATAGAAGCATTTATTTTTGAAATTGTACAATAATTGTACTCCTAAGCATAAGAGTTATGTTTAAAAAGTTTTTAGGCCTAAATTTGCGTTTTTTATGTTAGTTTTAGGCCCGTCTTGATCCGTACCATACCTTGGTAATGGTGAAAATTGATTGTATTTTCTAACATGTGAACCAATCTAGAAAGAAATATGGGAAATGGGACTTAAGTGATATGTTTCTTTTCACGTTCCTTGTTATCCTAACACTAAGAGTTACAGAACGTATATACAAGATCCCACTTACCTATTTGCTTTTGATCCGCGAATTTCTGCAGCCACAAAACAGTCATTTGTTTTCAAGAATGATGCTACCATGATGGCATACACACATGGTAGATTGTCAGACTGTGCTCTTTTAAAGCCTTCTTCTGTCATTTTGAAATCAATTGTGGTTTTTTTTCCGCAATCACGAATAATGATTATTCGGCTTTTAGTAGCAGCAGATGCACGATGGCTGGCGAAGCTTCAAGCGGTGCTAAACGGTGACGTCACATCCCGCCGCTTACGTCACAGGACGTTTTACTCGCCTTGCGGAAAGAGACTTTTAAATATTTTTTTAATGACAGAAAACAAAGCAACTTATCACAATGCAATATGTTTCCATACTATTTAATGGGTTTACTTTTCAAAATTTTTTTTTTGAAAATTACGCATGTTCCCAATTCATTGATTAAGAACAATTTTGAAATTTATGATTGTATTTAAATTTAGAGATAAGAGAGTGTATGTTAATACCCTTTTCATTATTTTTAAGCATTTTTAAGAGGTTTAATTGAAAATTTAACGATAATTTAAAAAAAAAAACTGATCTTAACAATACTAATACACATTATGTTATACTGCAACATTATTGAATTATTTGAATATAAATACTTTGTCTCATTTGTAAATACAGTATTACTATTATTTGTTATGTCAACTTTCAACCTTAATTTTGAAACAAAATATGGTGGGGGTACAATAGAAAACTACAGTAGTCATAACTTAGGGGTACAATTTTTAAAAACTTTGAGAATCCCTGGTTGAATTCAGTTGTTACGAGGGTTATTTTTATCTAAGGTCTGATTGGCAGTAGCTATGTAAATTTGTTGTGCCTGTCAAAATGCGCATGTCTGTTATGCCTTGGTAAGAATTTGAAAGATCGTAGTTATCAGCTATGAAATGAAACCATGTGCCTTCAATGTTATGTGCAACATTTGTGTTAAATGTTGCTATTTCAATCTTTTCAACACAACAGCCCACCTCTGAAAATATTGAGAAGGAAAGTTATCTTGTCGGGGAATAAGGCAGGTCTGTTGATGGCATAATACCCTACCCACAGGCCAGACCTCTATTCTACAGCAGGTCAAACCTGAGTTCGGGTTAGGCAAGATGATAGGGGTTGTGTGTTTATTTCATGGAGTGATAAAGGAAATAAAAACTGGGAGATATGTGTGCTGGACTGTTTGCAGAAGGCAGTTGATAAATGAATGCCAATAAGTGGTCATTCATTTAAGCATAATCATCCTAACTTTTTACTATGGAGATAAACGAGTGTCGTCATATTGTTGTGAAAAGCCCATTGCAGAGCTACACAAACGCTAGAAATTATGTGTGCAAAGTGCTGTGCAATGCCCATTGCAACCAAGACTCTATGCAGATTGCTCGGCTTAGTCAACATGGCTGTTACAATTAAAAGTGAATGGGAACTTATCTGATATTCAGGGAGACTCAGCAAAACTTTGAAAATCAGATTAAAGGGAAATACCATACACTTGGAGAATTCAAATGGTAAGAATCCAAGAAAGAAAAAAATACTTTTGATTGAGCATAATTCAACTAACTTTGGAGTGAGAAGCACTGCCAACTTATCATCATCATTTTCCGTTTTCCAGCCTAAGCCAGGTCAAAAAGCTTGTAGTTTAACGTGACCGTTAATCTCGCGATCATAAGCCACGGGACCTCCGTTTTACGTGGAATCCGAACCACAGGACATGGTATTTCACATCGAAAATCTCACATGCATTGACTGGGAATCGAACCCGGTCCGCCTTGGTGAGAGGCATACAGCTTGACCGCTGCGCCACCACGCCCCCGAATAAGCCAGGTCAGAGCAAATATAACACCCCTCCACTTGACTCTGTCTGTCCACCATCCTTCCTCAACCACTAAACTCCGCTCCAGATTTCATTCTCTCACACTGTCCTTCACCAAATCCATCCACCGTACTCTAGGTCTTCCTCGTCCTCTCTTTCCAGTCATCCGTCTCTCCATCACTTCTTTCTGCATTCTTTCATCATTCATCCTTTTCACATGTCCATACTATCTTATTGCCAGCTAATGCGCTACCTGACAAGCCCTCTTTACTGTGGAGTTCCCAAATGCATTGTAGGTCAGCTATTGTTAATTGGTACTTCAGGTTAAACTAATATTACAATTTGTGGTGTGAGGGCACGATCACCTTCCTCTTTCTATTGTCTCATACATAGATTATCTATTAGCCAGCTCAGATGAATATTATATTGTACATCTAGAAAGTAAGTTCTGTTTGGTATTAAAAACAAAATGAGTACAGATACAAACTATTTATTGCAAATCAAACTACACATTGTAAACTATCTTTCCACCTATCTTTTGAGATTTCAGTCTGTTTTTCACATTTTATAGTGCTTGGTTAGAATGGCTAAGTTAATTCCACCATTTTGGAGACACTTGTCTTAACGTGGCACAAGTTTTTGTATGTCTTCTTCATAAAATGTTGCCACATAAGTTAACAATTTCATTGAGTGATCTTGAAATTTGTGGTAAGTTCATAGAACAGTTGTCCTTGAAGAGTTCTTCAACTGCATGAACCAAGTCTTCATTAACCAACGATGGACGCCCACTTTGTTCGTCATCATGCACTTGATCACATCCTTCATTGCACTGTCGGACCCATCTCCTTACCATTGAATCACTCATTGCATGTTCTCTATACACCTCGCAAATCTTTCGATGAATGTCGACTGGTTTATTGTTCTTTACATTCAGAAAATGAATGACAGATCTAATCTCACAAGTGGCGGGATTTTCAATCAAAGTCGCCATTCTAACCAAGCACTATAAATTGTAAACAACAAACAGCGGTCGTAAAATGGTGTCATCTCCTCGTTTCAGAGCAACTACAATACATGCACTGAACTGCAATTGCAACAATGCCTGGGCAACATATAAAAACGGAACTTACGTTCTGGACGTGCCTAGTATTACATATATAGGTCAAAGGGGCTGAGGAGTGAGAGCAAATTAATTCTTCTCAGTAGATTATTCCATCACTTTATGCTGACCTCTTGCTGAAACTGAGCCAATACCAATGTAAACATGTGGAGAAGGAGAAACTTCCTCACACTTCACTTCTCATAGCAAGGAATTAAACAGATACTGTAACTATAAAACAAAGTACTGGACAGGTCCAACATTCAAGATACATGTTAAAATATAGGAACTTGATTGGTTCCATCTGTAGTTCTTCATTCATTGTTTAAATACCAGTTACTTCATTTGAGGGGTTCATTTGATCCAAATCTCCTTCTGAATTCACATTTCAGCCAGGTTAAATTTGAGTTTGAATTGTGATATAAAGAAGGGCACATATATGAACATGCCTATTGCTTGGCTTCCAGAATTTGCAAGGTGTTCTGGTATTCCTTTCTGAGTCTGGAGATTTGCAGTGCTGCTACTTGGGTACTGAGCCATCTCTATTTATGGCTCCACCTCTTGAAATTACAGCCATTGATCATGATGAAGCTAAAGTGGAATTAATGGAGATGCAAAAAATTATTAAGGCATACAGCAAGGAGAGTTGTAAGTATTAGTGAGCTTCACTGTCATATTTATTAATGCCTGGATCCATGGTTTGATTCAAAAGCAGATAATATGGTCTAGCTTAAGTTGTACAAATTTATGGCTTAAGCTTAGCTTCATATTCCTTCAAACACCTGTCAGTGTAAAATATAATTATTAATGAATCAGTTACTAGATTTGATGACCTGTCGGTGAGGACAACCTCTTGGTCATATCCCTGTCACTGAAGAAAAGAAAGAAAAGTCCTGTAACAGAATGATGTATGAGAGCCTTATGGTGAGCCTTGCCCTCTAAATCACTAATAGTGGAGTAAATTACACTAATTTGATGTTCCTTGAAGAATAAAGTATTTACTTACTTTGGAATCTACAGCAAGTAATCAAAGCTGGCACATTCTTTGTTGAGAAATATCAGTGGAGTTAGATAGCAATAAACTTGAAATAATTCTGAAGAGAAGCCATCATCCCTACTCCTGGCTGGAGACAGAGTTTAAGTAATGTGCTTATGGACTCACTGCATGGCCCATGCGAAGTGAATGATAGATATCTTGTGCACATCAGAGAGGTATCCTTCTCACTTCGCGATATTTTTAGATTAGTGGTAGCAAGTGATTCACCAAGCCTTTCTCACACCTGCTCTTGTCATTTCAAGAGATGGATGCAGATTGTATAATTATCTTAATGCTAGGATTCCTCTTAACCCCCTCACCCTTTTGTATTAACTGTAGCCTAGTTCTATTTTACGGGTGCCTTTCCGCCATTCGCTCCAGTAGTTTTGACGCCAACCTGTACCCAACGACAAACAGACAAATGTTAAACTGAGGATATATTCGGTCATTATACACCTCATCTGGGGTAAATACAAAGTTTTAGTTGAAAATTCAAAATGTTCAGACAGAAAGCTTACTTTATAAAGATATGTAATATATCACATGGTGTTGCGATAGTGCCCCTGCCTCTCACCCGGAGGCTCCAATTTCTATTCCCAGTTCCATCAGGGGTTTTTGAAGCTGACGTGAGAGCTGTAATGGGGTGCACTCAGCCTCGAGAGGACAATCTAGTTGCTGTCTGACAGTGAGGCAGTGCACCAGTCATGGAAACAAGATTATCGGCTGAGGGGGGGGGCTGACCACATGTCACCACCCTGCAATTTGTAGGCCTAATGGCTGGGCAGTGGTCGCTTGGTAAGCCAGTGCCCTCCACTGGCTGTGGTGCTATGGGGTTTGTTTTCAACCCTAGAACTGCTGCAGATTTATCTGTCAAATGCTGCAGTAATTTTCCATAATCTACAGACTAAAAGAAAACAGTACCTGTAACCACATAGTAATCATAACTGAACCTTACCATTCATCAATAAAAGCTGAAAGACTGATCTTATATTATTTTAATATAAATAAAAAAGTCTGTGTCATCATTAGGATTTATAATAAAAATAAAAAATACCTAATAAAATATTGTTGTTTTATAAAAATATTATTGACTTTTCCCACTGAAAGGTACATCCACGAACTTCTTGATGAGCATGTGATTTTTTTTGCTGTACTCATCGGTGGAAATTTCACAGTGATGCATAATAATTCTCGCCCACATGCTGCTGTATGTGTATTGCAGTACTTGCATAAAGTCGGGATACAAACTCGGGACTGACCAGCATGCAGTCCAGACTGAACATATGCGATATGTGCTTGGTTGAAGAGTATGGAGTCATGAAATCCTGCCCTGCATGAGCTGAGGGAAATTTTGGGTGAATAATGGAACTTCATTCCTCAGGAGAATCTCCATGCACTTGTGGACTATAATTCAGAGAGTTTTTATGTTCTCAAAATACTTTCAGCTGTCAAATAAAGTGCTGGGTGTCATTTGAATGATGACGATGATGATGGAATTTTCAATATTGACCACAAAGTACATTAAAAAAAAACAAAAAAAAACAAAAAACATTCAATAAATTGACAGTATTAGCCTTTCAAGGTACGATTGCCAGTGGCCATGGTGGAAACTATTCTTTGTTTACTTGTGTCATGTTGTCAGCCTGCTTAGTTAACAGGTACAGTCGCACGGGATGGATGTACTCATGTCCAGTAGACTTTCATCGTTTTACTCTCCGTGGTGACATGAGCTACCATTAAGCTTAGCTGTGGTTTGCTGTTGAAACACACCATTCTTAATTTGCCCATTATGTTGTTATTAATTATTCTGCTCACAATTCACATTATAACTTCTGTCTAACACAAGCAGCGGGTGCAATTCTGCTCGACTTACTACACTATGTCATCACTGTGTTACCCGGCTCGATTGGCAAGGCTCCATTTGCTATTGTCAACAAACGCTGGTGCAGTTAAGTTCAGCGGCAGTCGTATTTTGAAAGGCTAATAATAGAATTTTGTAGTTGTTGCATATTTAAAAAATAATAATAATTTATTTAATTATGGAATAAAATATCTTGTACTGGACAAAGCGGAGGCAGACATGTTTTTCTCCTGGTACTCTAGTTTTCCCTGTCACAATTTTATTCCAGCAACACACTCCACTATCATTTCATTTCATCTATCATCCATTTAATCATTGCCCCAGGGGAGTGCGACAGGCTTCGGCAGCCAGCACAGTTCATATCCTCGCCGCTAGATGGGCGCTTCATTCATTCCATTCCCTGACCTAGTCGGTTGACTGGAAGCAGGCTGTGGATTTTTCATGGAATAAAATATCAAAATGCATGCGTTTCATTTTTTTCTCTCTGGTGAGTGTATTTTCATTGTTGATATAGCATTTCTTTATAACACTTGTATTTACTTTATAAATTGACCTAGATACTTGAATGTTTTACTTAAGGCTAAATGTCCCGACACTTTGGTAAGAAAATATTTCAACAGATGGCAGCACAAGCGAAGTTGAATTTATTTAATTACTTTTTTATCGAAGGGGAGCTCCGAGCGATATGAAAACTGCTATGTACTCTGTCTAGTAGCAGAATTGACATTAATTTATTGCTTACTTTCTAATTTCAAAAACAGAAAAGTTGCTGTTTGTTTTTCAAATATCTGATTAAAATTTCAAAAAAAAAAAAAAAACACACGGTAATACGAAAGTTGAGTTTTGCTCACTGATTCCAAAGCCATATAGAAAACCTAAATCGGTTGAATAGAATCGTCGGGATCACTTTGGGAAGTTTGTGAATAAAAGTGTTACTCTATTTGCAACAAAAGACGGGGCAGTAGAACAAGGTTATGGAGAGCGTGGTGGGGGAGGGAAGGGGAGCGGAGCTCGAGTGATTTGAGAGAGCGATGACCTTACCTGACGATATCGAATTCCCGAGCATCTAGTCCAATGTTGCGATTGACTGTGCTGGTTAGTTCTGAATAATTGTCAAGGTCTGGATATTTCTGAGTTATTGTCAAGGTCTGGTGGATATTTCTGAGTGATCCTTTGATATTTTATCAGTTCCTAGTTACGACTTCTTGTTTTTAGTTCATCGATCTCTTTAATTACTTTTTGTTTAATTTATTTTACCTGCAACAGTATTATTCTTTAATCCCCGTTAGGTGTTCTATTTCCGGCACTTTATTTTTTTGGACAGTATTTCTGGTAGAATAGATATAGGCAGGCTACGACTGGTGGAGAGCATTACGGTCATCATGTGGAGTTTTTTTTTCCCATTGAAAAATGGAGCCACCACCAAAATCGATTGAAGGGCGTTCCACTAAATCTCAGGGGAGATAAAACACTTCTACATACCCGTAAGTTTATTTTTCCTAGTTTATATGTAAAATTAGATATTTCTTTACGCTTGCATTACAGAATCTGTAATGGGATGAGCGGGCGGGCCCCCCCAGTTTTAGTGAAATAATTATTTTAAAATTCCTTGGTTACTAAATAAATTGATAATTTACAGATATAATTTATCTGATATAAAACAAACTAATGCATTTAATTAAGTTCACTTTTCTTTCAATTTCAAAATTTATTTATTTTATTATATGTAATTTAAACACACAATTGAAATCGTGTATAAATATAATATTTGTAAAATGCGTAGTGCATACACCAAGAGTATTAAACTCTTTTCCCAACTTTATGACATGCAAGTTCAGAAGTTTCCAATGTAGAGAAACCTCCATGCGATACAAGTGCATCAATATCTCCCCAACTCTGTGACAAAAATGTGAGTGTAACTGTTTCGATTGTAGACGAACCAGTACCATTTTATATCAGTGCATCGATCTATGATGGTCCATGCCAACCCCGTAAATCAGTTTATAAACAAACATTACTATACAATAAGAACAGAAGTTGTAACAGTAGATGGTTTGATAGGTATACATTTATTGAATACTCTGAGAACAAAGATGCTGTTTTCTGTGTCGTCATTTCGTTCAATCTGATTCAAGCAATGCTGAACATGTTTTCAGAAAAACTGCATTTTGCAATTGGAAAATAATATGAGAAAAACGTGCAAAGCATGCTGATAGTGAATGTTATAAATCTTCAATAGTAAAGTGAAACAGTTTTCTGGTAAGTGAACATAGCAGCACAGTGATTTCGAAGCTAAGCGAGAAACCTCTGGTTATATTGCGTAACCGCTCAGCTGTGGCAACAATGGCCCGAGTCGCATTACTTTGTGCTCGGCAAGACGTTGGGCTTAGAGGTCATCGCCAAACAGTTTCGGATGATGACAGTGTTAATAATAAAGGGAATTTTCATGAAATTTTAAATGTAATTAAACTAGAAAGTGAATGCACAAGTAAACAGTCTATCAAAGAATGCAACTTACTCATCTAAAGATTCTCAAAATGAATTTCTTGATATCTCAGCTAATATAATAGTTGAACATATTGGAGGAGAGACGAAAAAATATAACAATGGTTATGTTTCCTTAATCCTGGATGAAGTTAGAGTTGTTAGTAAAGTGGAACAGATGTCCGTATGTGTCAGATATGTAGGACAAAATTCTACAGAGGACCGTTTCATTGGTTTTATATATTTGTCTCAACTGAATGCTGAAAGTATAGCTAATTCAGCTTTAGAGTACCTTGTTTCAGTGGATTTCGATCCATGTAAGTGCATTAGACAAGCATATGATGGAGCCGCGGTTCTGTCAGGGAAGATAAACGGTGTGCAGCGTTTATTGCGACAGAAGGTCAATAACCCATGTGTTTACGTGCATTGTTATGCACACCGCTTAAATTTAGTTTTGGTGGACATTCAAAGCCAGTTTGTAGACGTGGTAGGGGACACTTTTGGTTTACTGGAAGCAATTTATGCTTTTCAGTCTGTATCTTCTGTAAGACACCAAAAGTTTGTTGAGATACAGAGTGATCTTCATCCAGGAGAATGTGTTTTAGAGATACCTCTTCAAAGTGACACGTTATGGGTATGTAAATATAGAGGAGTAATGTATTTTCAGAAACGTTTTGCTGCAGTTAGAGCAGCTCTGGAGTATTTTTCAAAGTCAGTTAACAAGAAAGAGGCAGCAGAAGCAAAAGGTTTGTTGAAACAGCTTTGTAA
This sequence comes from Meconema thalassinum, assembly GCA_946902985.2. Lineage (NCBI taxonomy): Eukaryota > Metazoa > Arthropoda > Insecta > Orthoptera > Tettigoniidae > Meconema > Meconema thalassinum. The sequence goes on along the minus strand of OX336389.2, from coordinate 241,037,258 downwards.
AGTGAAGGTGATGTTTGTGTTACAAATCTTTTCTGATATTCTCGAGCTTGCCAATGGAGTCTCTATGTTCTTACAACAAAAGCATGTGGACTTCGGAGGGGCACATAGATTGATCTATGGTCTTGTAAAATCGTTGCAAGAAAAACGAAATGATTGTTATTTTAAGGAACTATGGGCGGTTACATGTGACTCTGTTCAGTCGTTAGGCGTGAAAGTTTATAAGCAATCTAGAGTCTCAAGTATTCCAAAGAACTTTTCAGACTACGTTTTATTAATGCCAGTCTCTGCGGAGAAAGAAGAGGAAAATGTCACATTATCAGAGACATGTAAAAGAAAGCTTTTTGATATATTAGACAACATGGTAGAAGAGTTACTGCGTAGATTTACTGAAAATGATTTTGTGTGCAATGCAATGGATGCCTGTAACCCAAGAAGTGAAAACTTTTTAAATTTTGAATATATATTGTGGTGTTTGAAGCCATATTTTCAGTGTTGCCTTAGTAAACAAGAGTTTAGTGCTTTTCAGTCGGTCAACACGAATGTACCCAAAAGAGATGGGTTATGCCCTAATCCTGAAATAAATTACATGAGATTAATAAAACACTAGGATGACCAGTTTCGATCGTCAAGCGATCATCATCAGATCCAATACACTTAGGCTATAAAATCTATGTTTGAAATACAGGTGAAAATATTTACAATATGTACAATTATTTAGTTGCAGTATTGATAGCCATCACCATTTAGCATTTCACCTAACATATATACTGCATTTAGCATACACTGACAGTTGCAGTACCAATACTGCAACTAAATAATTGTACATATTGTAAATATTTTCACCTGTATTTCAAACATAGATTTTATAGCCTAAGTGTATTGGATCTGATGATGATCGCTTGACGATCGAAACTGGTCATCCTAGTGTTTTATTAATCTCATGTAATTTATTTCAGGATTAGGGCATAACCCATCTCTTTTGGGTACATTCGTGTTGACCGACTGAAAAGCACTAAACTCTTGTTGAATATATATATTCTCACGTTCTGTGAAAAGTATAATCTAATCTTCACAGACCGTAAGGTGCTACAGACTGAAATCAGTTTAGCTAAGAATGTATTTAGAGGCAAGTATCCAAACACTTCCTGATTCTTTTTTTCTGAACTTCTGAAAATGGAAGTTGCTTTTCCATAGCTACTATTATTTTTCAAGTTGATGCTGACTCTTCCTGTGTCATCTGATTCTGCTGAGCGCAGTTTCTCTGTCGTGAAACGAATAAAATCCTATTTAAGAGCAACAATGGCAACAAAGAGGCTTTCCAATCTCGCAATTCTTACAATTGAAAGAGAATTAAGTGGAAAATTACCTCACGACCCTTCTGATCTAGTGAACCAGTTTGCCCAGAATAGAAACAGAAGAATGAATTTATGTGACAGTGAAATATGCTCTTTTTTTACCAATGATAGTTTTTAGCCTACTTTTCTCATTTTGCAAAAATGAGGAAAAAGTAGACTAATGAGATCGATCCGGGAAAATGTCAGGCCCCCCCCAGATTTGAGCTTCTAGAACCGCCACTGCAAACAGCTAACTGCAACCAAACTAATGCGTTCTTGCTTTCAGCCCCTAATTGCAAAAAGTTCCCAGCTAGTATCAAACACCACCAGCAATGCTGCCGAAAATTATGTCCCTTGCTGCAAAATTCACGGGAGGTAAGCAGATCAATTGAGGGAAACGAGATTCCTTCACTCATAGAGCCAAAGCTGCCAGGCTGGACTTTCAGTTTGGGCCATCCTGGCACTATAAAACAATCAAATCAGTTTAGAAAACAAAACTGCCACAATAGTGAAGGGCACTGTGCTCAGCAGAAAGAGAAGAAGAGCAGCTTGCCCAAAAAGTTTATTTGCGTCGCGAGAAGAGATTAGAATGTCCCTACAAGGGTCTAATTAAATGAAACGTACTGTCTCGCGTGATTATGGAAACCGATCAATGCAGTTGGATTTCGATGAGGTACTGTTGAGAGAGTTTAGTGATGAGAAGATCATACAAAAACTGGAAAAGGAAACAAGGGGAAAATGAAAAGTGGCACACAGCTAGAAAGGTCAAACTTCCGGCATCCAATTTTGGAAACCTGCCTCGAAATGGGCTCCAGTAGCAAAAGATATACTGTACGGCGAATTTCACTCTAAAACAATGGAGTATGACTGTGATAATGAGCGAATTGTAAAACGAAATTTAGAGGAGAAATAGATAGAAAAGTCGAAGAATGTGATCTTTTCATACATAAAACTTATGGGTCCTTAGGTGCCTCCCCATACGGATTAATAGGAGACGACGTTATAGTCGAAGTCAAGTGCCTTTATTCTGCATGGAATATGACCATACTGGAAGCTTGCAAAAGGCTAAAGGGATTTTGTTTGGGAGAAAGTTAGCGAAAAGGAAGCCTAGAGAATGTCAAGAACAGTGCCATTCAGAAGAGAATAGATTGATAACTCTCTAATACTCACATGATTTTTATTTATAGCCCCCTGTGGACGGGGGTTTAGAATACACCCACGGTATCCCCTGCCTGTCGTAAGAGGCGACTAAAAGGGGCGACCTTGGCTATACTTTAAGGACTCTGCATTGTTTTGTGAATTGGACCCCCAGTGGGTGGAGGAAGCGAATACATCCACGGTAATCCCTGCCAGTCGTAAAAGGCGACTAAAAGGGTTTCTCAGATCGGTCCCCTTTCGAGGGTTTGACAGTCAGCTCTAAAAGACATACACCTGTGCGGTATAACTCTCATTAGGTTTTGTGGTGTTTGAAGCCATATTTTCAGTGTTGCCTTAGTAAACAAGAGTTTAGTGCTTTTCAGTCGGTCAACACGAATGTACCCAAAAGAGATGGGTTATGCCCTAATCCTGAAATAAATTACATGAGATTAATAAAACACTAGGATGACCAGTTTCGATCGTCAAGCGATCATCATCAGATCCAATACACTTAGGCTATAAAATCTATGTTTGAAATACAGGTGAAAATATTTACAATATGTACAATTATTTAGTTGCAGTATTGGTACTGCAACTGTCAGTGTATGCTAAATGCAGTATATATGTTAGGTGAAATGCTAAATGGTGATGGCTATCCGGAGATTGTACTTTAGAGAGATTATATGGTTGTAAACTATGGTTAAACTATAAAAATTTTAGGCTAACTACTTATCTGATTGTCTTCCGTACTACAGCTATTCGCAGTTTCCGTGCTCACTTGAACTCGCTGTGCGGACGACTGCGGTGGTTATCTTAACGACTGGAAACAAAACACAATTTAGCGACACAGCCAAGCTAGATAAAAAAAAGGGGGGAAATTAGGGGGTTTTTAATAGGTAAATGTTATCTGGATCAGGTGTACGATGTACCTTTCTTCTGCAATAAACCAAGGCCCATATTAGAGGCAGTATTAAAGGTGCCGGGACGTCCTCATAAGACCGTCAACGCTTAGTTCGAATGGGTTATGCTCCACGCGTGGCGAGGACTAATCCACGGTCTTTAATAGTTGTAGATCCACCTCATTCAATAACATACATCTTATCTAGGTTGGCAACACCTCACATAAACACATCGCGATCACTCCCCACAGCACGTAGGGACAGGGGGGGAAGGCAGGGAAAAACCAGTCGTTAAGATAACCACCGCAGTCGTCCGCACAGCGAGTTCAAGTGAGCACGGAAACTGCGAATAGCTGTAGTACGGAAGACAATCAGATAAGTAGTTAGCCTAAAATTTTTATAGTTTAACCATAGTTTACAACCATATAATCTCTCTAAAGTACAATCTCCGGATAGCCATCACCATTTAGCATTTCACCTAACATATATACTGCATTTAGCATACACTGACAGTTGCAGTACCAATACTGCAACTAAATAATTGTACATATTGTAAATATTTTCACCTGTATTTCAAACATAGATTTTATAGCCTAAGTGTATTGGATCTGATGATGATCGCTTGACGATCGAAACTGGTCATCCTAGTGTTTTATTAATCTCATGTAATTTATTTCAGGATTAGGGCATAACCCATCTCTTTTGGGTACATTCGTGTTGACCGACTGAAAAGCACTAAACTCTTGTCTCATTAGGTTATATCGCACTTCTTTCCGTTACTGCTTTCAGGGTCTGGCAACCAAAATTTCTATATGTGCGTGCTGTTAGGGGATGGGCCACTTAAGCTTGCGACTACGCTCGTAAGCCTGTTCCGGTCTTGGCCGCGCCGACAGGTGGGTGTGCCATGTACCCGTGCAGTAGTATCCGCCTGACTACGCAGGTCCCCGCACAGCCGAATGTCAGAGCTGTAAAACCCAGTATATGCCAAGGGGTACATGCCGATACGGCATTGTAAAACATCGGATCCCCGGGCAATGCCTTCCAAGCTAGGCAGGCCTTGCCCTGGCTGGGTAACGCCTACTGTGACGGCCTGTGATCGGATGTCGGTGGCATTCGGGGAGGATGATCTGGCCATGGGTTCTAAAAGAAAAATCCCCAAACAGGGTGGTCCTACACCCAAGTCTTTGACATTTGATTCCCTACAGGGCTCAACCCCTTGGGAACAATCTGTGCGTGAAAATCTGGGTGCTAACACCCCCAAGTTTCTGGTAGCTACCAGGACAGATGGGGGTGATTTCAAGCTGGTAAAGAGTATTTTGTTTTCTCGCCACATAGAATGTGTCTATGGTGAGCTTGAGAAAGTACAAAAGATGAGGAACGGTAGATTGTTGCTCAAGACTAGGACTGGTGAGCAAGTTGAACAACTTTTGCAATGTGACCACTTTGGCGAAATACCCGTCGAAGTGGAAAAGCACACGTCCCTGAATCTGGTCCGAGGAGTTATTTTCCACCTGGACCTGATTCTGAACACTGACGAGGAGCTCAAGGAGGATATGCAGCACCGTCACGTGACTGATGTCCGGCGCATTACGCGCAAGGTCAATGGTCAAATCGTGGATACTGGTGCTTTCATTATTTCCTTTGAGCTTTCGGTGCTCCTGGAGAAAGTCAAGGTTACAAGTTACCGTTGTGACGTACAGCCTTACATCCCTCCTCTAATGAGGTGTTATAACTGCCAGAAGTTCGGGCACATGTTATCCCGATGCTCGAGCCCCGAAATCTGCGGAACATGCGGTAAGGTACCACACGAAGCGGAAGAGTGCACAACACCCTATCAGTGCACTAATTGCCCTGGATTTCATTCTCCTCGGGACAGGAACTGCCCTGTCTTCCTGAGTGAGAAGAAAATCAAGGAGATCAAAACCCTGGATGGTCTCACCTACCAGGAAGCCCGCAAGAAGTACCATACCGCGATTGCTCCTGCACCTACGATTGATTATCGGGTTATAATACCCAATTTGGTTCCGTCTACCTCATCTTTTGTGCCAGCTGTGAAACCTACAACTGAGTTTACTGTTCAGAAACCAGCACCTATGAATATGACGAAAAGCCCGAAGGTGACTTCAACTCCACCTTCGGCCACAACGAAGGCTGTGCGAGCGAAGAATGCTCCTCCCGCACAGCAGGGGAGGAAGTTGAAGACTTACTCCCCACTCGGGAGGAAGTCGAGTCACCCAAACGGTCGGCGAAAGCCGCGCCGAAGCCGGCGGAGGCGGCATCGTCGACCAGGGTCAGGAATTCGTCTCCTGACCCGTCTAAATATCTTAAAGAGGCGGGGAAGAAGGGACCCTGTACTACGCATTCCCTTTCTCCAAAAAAGGGGAAGCCATCCGCCCCACCACCTGCAGATGCTTCTGCGCCTGGGGACGTTTCGGTCCCCAGATCTGCGCGCTCCCCACGGAGATCCCCCCTCTGCCGAACTGCGTCTAGGAAATCTTCCGCTGAGTCGACTCACTCCACGACCTCGCCTGAGGACATGGAGATTATAGTAGACGTAGTGGCTGATGATCCTCCAGAGGTTAAGTTGTAGCTTGCTGCTCCAACTTATTCCCTAGTTTATAAGTTCACACAATGGCACTGTTACAGTGGAATTGTAACAGTTATGACAGGCATTTGACAGAGCTCTGTCAGCTTATTGCACAATACGCAGCGAGTATAGTCTGCCTACAGGAAACAAACCTCAGACCTGATCACGAGACGGTTCTGAGAGGTTTCCGACTATACTCTAAAGTGACAATTCTAATGGGTTGAGGGGTCTCCGCCCAATCAATACAAATAATTATTGGCAATTAACAATTTATTGCCTCTGGGGACATGTTTTGGGCCTCATGGGCCCTTCTTCAGCCACATAAATTATGTACATATTCACATCCATCGTGTTACTTATACACAGATCATGCATATTATAAGAAAAACATTAAAATTAACACTCCAAAAATTTATTCTAAAATATCATCTTATCCTTATTTTAAGAAAATTAAAAGTAACACTCTAAAAGCTAATTCTAAATTGTATCTTATCTAAATTATAAAAAGAAGCAAAAAATACGGCTAAAAGTGACACATGTGGTCGTGGTGACCTCCTTAATATTTTGATCTAGTAGATGTCCTATTCAAATTGCTATTAAAATGTTAGTTTAAACTCTAAAGAGCGACAAGACGCCGCCCGGGCTTCCGGGGGCGTTTGTACCTTCGTTCGCTCTGACTGCTATAGTGAGGAGTTTCCACTCGCCACTCCTCTGGAAGCTATTGCAGTTCGCATGTCCTTGCCTGCTATGACAACTGTTTGTAACGTGCACCTTCCACCGAACCAGCCCCTTGATATTAATGACGTCTTTGATCTTGTTGATCAACTTCCAGCAGGTTCGTATCCTGGCGCAGTCAGCTGGCATTTGAGGGTGCGCAAATGCGAGGGAACCGTGTCTGTAGATTTACTGGCACGTTAAAGATCCCCTTCGGGGCAAAATTCCTGCACCCCGGCGTCTCTAAAAGCCAGTGTAGTTAAAAGGGACGTAAAACAAATAACATTATTATACATATCAACTTCCAGTCCCTTTCCTAATCGTGGGTGATTTCAACTCTCATCACCCCCAATGGGGATCACCATCTTCCTGCCCCAGAGGAAGGGACGTGGAGGGCTTAATTCAAAGGTTGGATTTATCTCTATTAAATACAGGGGAAGCTAAACATTTTAGCTTAGCGCACGGCACGTACTCGCACATTGACTTGAGTGTGTGTAGCTGTGCGCTGGTCCCCCTATTTGGTTGGTATGTACACGACGACCTCTGTGACAGTGACCATTTCCAGATCGTTCTTACACTTCTGAACCAGAAGCCTGTGGAGTTCCCCAGTCGTTGGGTGCTTAAGCGGGCAAATTGGCCCTCGTTTCAAGAACGAGCTGTGTTCGTTGATCTTGGTTGCCGGAGCGTCGATGACGAGGTACAGCACATCACCGATGTGCTTCTTGCTGCCGCCGAAGAGTCCATTTCATCCTTTTCTGGGACTCCTCGTCGCAAACTCGTCCCTTGGTGGACAGAGGATATTGCAGCGGCAATAAGAGACCGTCGTCGAGCTCATAAGCACTACCGTCGGCGTCCAACCATGGCCAATTTGGTGGCATTTAAGAAATTTCGTGCTAAGGCACGGATTCTTATCCACCAGAGTAAGAAAGACTCATGGGAACGGTATGTGTAGTCTATTACGGCACATACCCCCTCTCAAGTGTGGACTAAACTACGACGCATCTCGGGTATTCAGACATCTTCTACTGTACTGGGAATTTCCATTGATAATGAATTGGTTACAGATCCGTACCGCGTTGCAAACCATCTCGCATCTTATTTTGCGGATATATCCGGTTCCGATAACTATGATCCTGCCTTCGTGGCCATGAAGTGCGAGGCAGAACGTTTCCAGCTCAGTTTTGCTTCCCGCACTTCGGAGGAGTACAACGTGCCCTTTACGGAGTGGGAACTCCGCAGAGCACTGGCGCTGTGCAGGGACACGTCTCCCGGCCCGGATAATATTCACAACCAGATGCTTAAACACCTTAACGATGAGAGCATTCGTTATTTGCTCAGGGTGTTTAATCGTATCTGGTTGGAAGGTGTGTTTCCAGCGCAATGGCAGGAAGGTATCATTATACCTATCCTGAAGCCCGATAAGGATCCCAATTTGACAGGGAGTTACAGACCTATTTGTCTCACTAACGGTCTGTGCAAGCTCTTTGAGAGGATGGTCAATCGGCGCCTGGTGTGGGTCCTGGAGAAGCGAGGACTCCTGTCTGAATACCAGTGTGGATTCAGGGCGTCTCGGTGTACCAACGACCATCTGGTCCGCCTGGACACCGCCATACAGGACGCTTTTCTCCGGAGACAGCACCTAGTTGCTGTTTTCTTTGACCTCGAGAAGGCCTATGACACCACTTGGCGTTACGGCATCCTCTCTACCCTGCATCAATGGAAATTTGGAGGTAACTTACCGGTTTTTATTGCGAATTTTCTGTCCCTTCGCCTATTCCGTGTCCGAATAGGGGGGGGGACATATTCGCAATATCATATACTGGAAAACGGAGTCCCACAGGGATCGGTGCTTAGCGTAACATTATTTGCGATTGCCATAAACGGTATAGTCGCTGCTGCTGGTCCAGCAGTGGTACTGTCGCTATATGTAGACGACTTCGCTCTACATTATAGTGCGCAAAATATGGGGGTCGCTGAACGACAGCTACAACAAGCTATTCGGAGAGTGGAACGCTGGACACTAGAGCATGGCTTTCGGTTCTCAACCGCTAAGACCTCGGTTGTCCATTTCTGCCGAAAGCGCACTCTCCATCCTGATCCTGAGCTTTATCTGGGCAATGTAGCTTTGCCTGTTGTTGCTGCGTACCGGTTCCTTGGCCTCCTTTTCGACCGGTGGTTAACTTGGGAACCACACGTGCGGTGTTTCAAAACTGCTTGCTCTAGGAAGCTCAACATGTTGCGGTTTCTTAGCGGCACATCGTGGGGGGCGGACCGCGCGGTGCTCCTACGTTTTTATAAGGCACTGATTTTATGTAGATTAGATTATGGCAGTGTAGCATATGGTTCGGGCCGTAAGTCAGTGCTTGTTAAACTGGACAGTGTCCACCACAGCGGTGTGAGGCTGGCGACGGGAGCCTTTCGGACGAGCCCAATCGTCAGCTTGCTCGCCGAGGCTGGCGTACCTCCTTTACACCTGAGGCGCCAACAAGTACTGCTGACCTATGCTGCAACTATTCGACAGATGCCACTTCATCCAAGCTATCCATGTTTGTTTACCAATCCGAATCGCCGGCTGTATGATGCGCTCGCCCAAGCCACTCAGGCCGGCGGGGATTTGCTTGGATGACTTATACCGTCAGTTCCAATTTCCTTCTGTCTCCTGTATCGTCCGAGTACCTAGCAAGGCCCCTCCGTGGATGGTCTCTCGCCTGGATCTGCACACCAGCCCCAAGTCGGACACGGACTCCTCCGTCCATCGGAGGCTGTTCCAGTCCGTGGTGAGCCGGTATCTAGGATCAGGGCTTCTGTTCACGGATGGTTCGAGGGTAAACGCGAGAGTGGGCTGTGCATTTGTGGTTGAGGATCGTCTGTTTCTCTTTTCACTTCCCGAGGCTTGTGGCGTGTACACAGCGGAGCTCTATGCCATCTTAGAGGCTCTGCGGTACACGTTATCAGACGATCACCAGCACTTTCTTGTGTGTACTGACTCTCTGAGTGCGCTGCAAGCGATCGATGTGTGTTTCCCGAAGCACCCGTTGGTCCAGCGTGTGCACGACCTGCTCGTCAGTTCGTGTAATGCTGGAACCGGGGTGACCTTTGTGTGGCTTTGTAACGGAATTTATTCAGTTACAGTAGCTCACCCTCGGGTTTTCTGCCTTGGGCAGTTAGTTTGGGGTATTTTATTCGTATCTTATTATATCGGGTTAACGTGGGGTTGCAGAGGTGATTTTTATTGTGCCTGTGTGTGTTTTTGTGGACGGATTCATCTTTGGATGGTCCGGACCAACTAGGATCATTGTTTATTAATTATCGGTTTTTGGATATTTGATATTATAAAATACGGGGTTTTGCGATTTATTACGTTTTGGGAATAAGGATATATAAGACTGTATTAAGTAGAAGCATTATTTCATTTTGGTTTGGGGTTAATGGCTTTATTTTAACTAATGTTTAATGTTAGATTTGTGGCTGTACTATAAAGGTACAATGAATTGGTATTTTCGAGTGCTGGATATGTGACATACCCGGAAAAGACAGGCAGTAATTCGGCTTGTGTGGGAATACCTAGGCTATTTATAGCATGAACTTGGATGAACTTCAAGTGGAAAACTACCGTGTGACGTCAGTGTGGATTTCGACTGTCTGATGTTCATGTGTTGACGCGGATGTTCCGCTAGGAGCGGGCCATGCACGATTTAGTTCCGGCAGAAACTTTGGGGTTATGTATCCTTACGCCAGTGCATATAATGGCGTGTCTGGTGGTCCGAGGTCGTCTTATTGCTTTATTGGCAGAACACTGATCTACTAGCGCCCAGGGTCGTTTTACGTGACATGGTTTCCGTAACGAACAGTTAGAGATCGTCTTCTTGCTTTTACAGCGAAAGTCCGTTGTCTACTTGCAAACTAGTGTCATTATTACTCGATCATGGTATCGTAATACGAACGAGCAGTGGCTAATCCTTAGCAATCCACTGAGCTCTTACGGGCTATTGGAGGCTACGTGCTTTTCATGGGTCCATCCATACCATGGGCTGTCGGTAATAACTTACCACGCCTAAAAGGATAATCAGTCGTAAACATTTCATCGAAGTCATGCGAAAATAGAGACGTGAACGAGCAGTTCGAGAAGAAAGAAAGTAGAGTGAACCAGTCTAATGTGTGTAGATATTTTGTGTACGGACGGTACAGTGTATATACGTAGGTGGCTGTTATGCCTGGGTCTGATATGGCCTTAAGTGTTTGTTGCTCTCAGAGCCTAAATTCAGTGGCAAGGTACTGTATAAATCACGAGTGTATGAAGGGTATTTTGTGTTGTATATTATGTATATATGTGTGTATAGTACAGCCAATAGATTATCTCCTTAAAATTCATGTGTGTTTATATTCCTGTCTCGCATGAACCTGAGAGCATCAGCAGACGCATGCCAAATGCCCTACGCCTGGGATAACGTGTTTCATAGTCGGGTTAACAGTTATGTACCGTATTTTATTCAGGAAGACCCATTTGGTCAACCTTGGCGCCCATTCAAAGTCGGGAAAACTTTAAAATCACTTGTGGCCTGTATTTAAAGGCAGTAAATTCTGTAGGTTTGTGTTAATGAGGGTAGTTAAAGTTAAATCAACTCCAGCGAGGGGGTTTGAGTGTGTTTCAGTGGCAGCCCAACGTGAGGCCTTAGACATGCTGATGTGTACCAGGACACAGGAATTAAACTGTAGGCGTATTTTCACAATTTCGCATATTTCAATTAGGGATGGCTACGTTAGAGCCAGGATGCAATTCTGCTTTGTTGGGGGACAGTGCTGGTGAGCGGCAGAATCAGACAGGGTCTGATAGGAAATTTGCTGTAGGGATGGGGGAAAACAGTCGAGTCAGGGGAGATTTGCCAGGGAAGGGGGGAAATGAATTAAGTATGATGGACATGTTGAGGAGGCTCGTGTATCTTAGCGACAAGTCTGTAGGGATGGAGGAGAGGATGACCAGCCACATGAATAGGATGGGGGAGAAAATAACTAGTGAGCTAAATAGTTTGGCGGAGCATTTGTCAGAGAAGCTTGATGAGGTCAAGGAAAGATTGTCAGAAATTATCCCCGACAGTCATGTTACTAGCCAGATTAATGAAGTCAGTGTAGAAGCCACTAATCTGGAAACTAAGCTAGGTAATGAGATTGCTGTTCAGGAAGAGAGCATAGACTCTGAAGTAGATAAGTTGGATGCTCAACGAGTGAAGTTGGCAGGGGAGATTTCTAGCCAGACACAGGAGACTAGCCAGAAATTTCCCAGGGTAGATAGGAAGTTGGGAGAGCAGAAAGAGGAAATTGTAAGCATCGTGGAAGAGAACGTTGAGGTTATTGAGAAAGAAAGTGGTAGGCCTATGGGAGTGGAGATGGATGAGTGTGCTGAGGTTAGTGAGGAGAGTGCTGGGAGAGTGGAGATGCATGAGAGTGCTGTAGTTAGTGAGGAGAGTGGTGAGAGAGTGGAGATGGATGTGAGAGTCGAGATTAGTTTGCTAGGGAATGGTATGAAGAAGGTAGACGAGAATATTAGCCAAATTAGCGAGAGAGTGACTAGTATGGAGGAAGATACTGTAGGTAGAATTCTACGTGGTCAAAATTTGGAACTAGGAGGGAGTGATGATCTTGTTAGAAAGTTAGCATGGGTTTTCTCTGATGACATTAGGACTGCAGTGTGCGTGCAGGAGATAGTTGCTATTACAGGCATAGAGAGGTCACTTGGAAGGTTAGGTACCTTGAGAAAAACAGGTAGGCAACGTCACAGAAATGAGGGTAATCGAAGGGAAGGAAATTATAATCAGAGGAGAGAGAGGAATTGGGATCCAGGTGGAGGGGATAGGTACATTTGGTATGAAGATCATGGGAGAGGAAGAAATAACAATGAGTGTCAGGGGTACGGGAAAAACAATCAACCGGGTAACAGACCACGTGAGGTAGAGCAGGCAAATAGGGGGCGTGCCATGGATAGGCAGGTTGAGAGAAGCAATAGGCCAGGAAAACATAATGTAGAGTATAATGTCTATGTAGGATCTGATAGGTTAGGAGACCAGAGCTGTAAATTAGATTACAGTAAGGCACAAGTGAAGTTTGGGTGGAGTGAGCCACAGGATTGGGTTAGGTTGGGTTATCAGGTTAATGGTAGAGATTTTGTTAGTGTCGTTGGATGCATTCAGGTATTCAATGAAAACAGTTTACACACTTGAAAAAAGTGAGAACTTTTAATGCAACAACGAAAGAGATAAGTAGCAGGAAATGCATTTTTGATGTTTAAGCACATTCAGGCGCGGATTCAAAGGGGGGGGGGGTGTCATGGGGGTCATGAACCATCACCCCTCCCCCCCCCCCATCCAACGGAGACCAAATTTTTTTGCAAACTCAAAAAACGAAAACACAATAACCAGACAAATAAAACTTAACGAATTTTAACTTAAAACAGTTTTTTTTTAATTCAATACGTACTGAAAATATCTTTATTGCAATTATTATGTTCTGTTACAACTGTACAGATTTACAACTTCATACCTGTGATATAAAAACGATTATTTATATAACAAAATCAACTCGTCTATTTTGTTTAGCAAAGCTTGTGATTACCGAATCGATGTTTATATTGATGTCACGATGAATGTACAACAATGCACGGATAGGAATTTGGGGCTTTTTTCGCACCAAAAAATTTTGCCGACGTCCCAACTGCAAGCTAGGTTGGCAATTTAAGCTGTGACTTTCTCCCTTTGTCGGTACCAACTCGACTTGCCGAAACTTTAATGTACCTTGATACTTTTCTCGAAGCTCGATGTAAAAGTCGCAAAACACGCCGTTGCAATTTGTACGAATATTTTTGGTGCGCTAAACGCATAAAATTTCTATCCATGTAGCTTGCAAAAAAATTGGTCTGGTTTTGTACGTTTGGTTATTTTGTGATTGCGTTTTTGTGATACCATTTTACTTAACAATTTCGATTCTCTGACCCCCCCCAAAGCCAAACTCCAGATCCGCGCCTGAGCACATTCCCTTTATTCGAGCAGGCTAACACTTTTAAAATAAAAGAGAAGAAAGTCTAGCCAATATGATAAAAAAAAACAACACTTTAGGAGCTTTGTTTGAATATTGTTAACATCTAAATTTAAATTTCAAGAAAAATGAACGCAAAAATTGTTGTCCTTAGGCCAGTATTACACTATCAAAGAAATTTGTCAAAGATCTTTTATAAAAGATATGACAGTGTAATGGTGGATTCTTTTATATAAAAGGTGGTTTTATATATTTTTTTTTATAAAATGTATGAGCATCACGCTATCTTTGATAAAAGATTCAAACCAAAATGGCGGATCATAACAGCTGGAATATTACTACACCAAAGATGCTCATATCAGAGTGTGAAATGCATGAAATGCTACATAATATGTTACATAATGAATGGTATACAATATAAAACATAAATAACAGATAGAAAGTTCAGGTAAACATAGGCGAGGCTATAAGCACTGCACATGAAGGACGCGCATTTCAGGATATAAAGAGGAATTAAATAGTTAAATAGGCTGAAATAAGCCGTGAATATTAAGTAGTGTATTTTATGCTATAATATTTGTATTATAATTCATCAATTTTACTTATAGTATTACATGAGTGTGTAAATAAGCACTTTATCTTTACCGGTAGTTATACACGTAACCAACCGTAACAAGCAAGCGCGTAGTTAGCGGATTGGGTAGAGCGCTCGACTCCGGTACGAGAGGACCAGGGATCGAATACTTTTTTACTTCGTATGTTTCAATTTTCTTTGCTCGGGAAGTGGTTGTTTCGAACGTCGCCATCATTCATTTCATCATAATTATTAATAATTAAATATTATTGTAATTTTTCAAGTCCTCGTACTGCAGCTCATTCACCAAGATTCAACTCATATAAATATCTTTCTTGTCACGTGGGCGACCCATGGATGAACCCATAGACGTTCAGTTTATCTCTCCGTTTCTTTTATATACCAGTATTGCCACTACAGAATTTCAACTAACGTAATACAGTAAAGTCAACAACGAACTGTACATCTATTTTGCTGACCTATGATAAAATATTTGATGTAGTGTAATGGTGTGATTACTGGTTTGAATAACTCTTATAAAAGTTCAGCTTTATAAAATATTTTATAAAATTCTTTGACAAATTTCTGCAACTCGGAAACCCCTTGCATTATGTGCTACACTTTCCTGGTTAATATTTCTGTCTGCCCTTCTCTCATTTATGCCTCCCAAGTACCTTCTTCTTGTCCACCTTGTGATGTAGTGACTAGCATTTTTGGCTGGCACTGCAAAGGTCCAGATTCATTTCCTGGCTCTGCCAAAAGATTTCATTCTGGTCTAAGGGCTGAAACGGGGTGGACTCAGCTGCGTGAGGCAGAACTGAAAAGAAGTGAGTTCAAATAATAATAAAAAGAAGAAGACAAACATTTTAAGGTAAGCCTACATTCCTAAGTAGTAGGCCACTAAAATTGTAAGAATGTGCCATTCTTATAGTGAATTGTGACTCGCTGTTGCATTAAACCAAATGATAATGTGCAATATTGGAGAAGGGATACCTTCCTCGTAACACACCAAAGGGCTATACTACCAAAGCATTTAATCTCAGAATTAACTGGCTAAACTTATTTTCTTTTTATCCTGAATCATGATCGTAGAAGATTATAAGAGCCAAACTAACACAAGTGCAGTTGTTGTCTAGTATGAGAGAACACTCAGTTTAGTTCCTGTGGCTTCTAGTAAGTGTACAGTGATCACAACCTAACATACGGTAATTAGTGCAATGATGTACTTAAAATATCAAGAAAGGCTTTGATCACTAATTCATTTATTAAAGAAAGCTTTCCAGTCTGTCAACACAAATTGTGCCCAATTATATTAGGCGGGAAACAAGTATTTACATACCCTAACCTGAAAGAAATGGGATATTATTACAAAATAACACGCTTTTCTGTACAAAATGTAGATTCAGCAGGTGGCTGCTACTGTTTCTGAACTTTCATCACAAATAACACTTGAGTTATACAAACAAGTTATGGTATGTTGTGATTTAACAAGGGGTTATTTGTGAGTAATTATGTTATATGGAAAAGGTTTAAGAGTAGTTTTATGTTTCGTAATAAATGATCTCTCATGTTTTTACATAGCTTTGGCCCTAATGAAGACAACAGCAGAACGAGAAGTTGGAGTGAATGTAAGCGTGAGTGTTCAGACTGAGCCATGTATGTTTTCCCATCACCTCGCCGAACTATCAGACCCGCTTCCTATGTGTCGTGTCTCAATAGAGTTGTTACCGCACTCACCTCTCAGCAAAGTGCAGGTTGTGTTTGTAGTCCAGCCGCCCCTCAGAGCATCACAAGTGTCTCATACTATCAGCAGTCTTTGTAAGTATCCAATGTTTTTATATTATAATTATATTAACAGTAATGATAAGTTAGCTCGAAGTAGGCTTCTTGTGGAGATCAAGTCACTTTTAGCGGCATTCTTGTTAAATATTTCATAAATAGCAATTTGGAATGACCCATCCCTAAGATGATTTGAATTTTTTGAAATTTATTTCCCTGCCTACTTGTTGCAGCTTTTAACCTGAATTAGGCACTATTTCTAAAAAAGACCACTCTCGTATAACTAAGAATCGCGGAGGGGGTTAAAAAACAACCAGTTCTCAACAGTGATTTGGTACTGGAATCTAATCACAGTGGTCCTATAATCATAGGCCTATATAGAATGTGCAGGGCAGTAAACTGTCAATTCATTGTTCATACCTGCCAACTTTTATGTTTTTTCCATAAAATTTACAGAAAGGCAGTGTGTTTTACAGTTTTACGGATTTACGCACCAATATCTTCTTTTCAAAATTAGCGCCAGAACAAGCTTCAGCATGCCGGCGATACATTGCTGTGTAATCAGCACACATTCGATACATCGCTCTGAGCCATATTCATCCGATCGTTACAGTCTTCGACTGGGAATATGAGATGCGTCCAGATTTGCCTGAATCGTAGTCGATCGATATCGATTTTTTTGTGTTGAATTAAAGCTCTGGGATAACCGTTTGCTTGCTCTTTATTGCGTTGATTAATTTGATAACCTTTACCGTTCTGTATAAAAAGATAGTTCTTTTCTTCTTCACCACGAATTACAAAGCGTAGGTCGTGTTGTAGTTACGGAATAACATGTGAATTTCTCAGGGTGTCTACCGGTAATGAAAAGTAGCTAATATTTATCTGGCTGTTTGGAGGTAAGGAAAATTAGCTGAGGTTGGTTTAAATCATTTAAACTCTCGCCGCTAGGCTCACAGATTGCGATGGGGCAAGTTTCACGCAAGCGCCGCCAATTGCGTAAACTATATTTTCCCGTGCCCGCCCTTGAGGAAATGCATACTGAGGTTACCTTGAATGGTATACATTGGTTTAACGTATATTTTCGGCATCAAGAAGAGTTTTTAGTCTTGTGTGAATATTTTTCTTTGTTATTAAGAAACCCTGATTTTTCGCGACACGTTTATTCGCGAAAACTTTTGAAACAAAACAGAAACCTCTCATTTCTGCTATTGACCTCTAAATTTGGAGACTATCTCAAATATAAGTCCAGAAATAACGTGAAATAATTTAATGTCGCAATCTTGCGAAATGATACCGTTTCGAAAACTATCGCGAAAAAGCTTCTAAATACATTTATTCTAAAAATTTATCCGGCTCGTAAATTTGCGACATCCAGTATGGTAATTCGAAATTCCCTTATATGTCGATTTTTCCTTTGAATTTTGGTCCCATCGGTTATATAATTTAACTGGTTATCTCGAAAGTTTTATAAATCGAGATTCGAATTCGAAAGAAAATGTGCCCTCCTGTATTAAAACTCGTGCAATCCTCTAAGAATAATTCGTAAAATTCCGTACCTACTTCGAACGTTCATCCTCCAAAATCACATACTCAAGACAGCCGGCTGACCACATGACTTGCTTGCGGGAATCTTGTCAAACGGACCGAGACCAACACCAGTTGCGTAAAATCATAAAACCCGTGCCCAATCGTGAACTTGTGATCACGAGGACGGCCAGGTGCATATTGTCGCGTTCTCAGTGTCCAACCGCGAGGACAACGTGAATTTCATAAAATGGTCTAGAGCGATTGCGATACATCGCGATATTTCGCCGCATTCGATGACGAGATCAACTGGATTCTTGTCAAACGGACAGCAAGCGGCGCCGATTGCGTAATAATGCAATATTTTCCCTTGCCCAATCTCAAGTACAGTGGAAATCTCGTCGAACGACTAAAAGTGACACCGATTATGTAAATCGCGGATCACGATTTTTCTCTGTGTTGTATCATGAAAACCACGGGAATCTCGTCCAGCGGCTGAGACCAGCGCCGATCGTGTAACATCTTGATATTTCTCCTTACTTGACTGCAAAGACAGAGTGTGAACTAATTTTTAGCCTGATTAAGAAGAACAGGTCCCAGTTCAGGTCATTGATGTCCAGTGAAACTCTGGAAGCCATTTCCATTTTGAAGACCAAAAGTTCTGAAGCATGTTATACAAACACATAATATATTGTCTTTCTGAAGAAAGCAAAGCAAGCCACCACAAGTTAAGCTATTAAATCATACCCTTATAATGTCATCGGTTACTGTAATGTTTTATATTAATGCTGTTGAAGAAGTGAAGAAAATACATGAATTTTGGCCTGAATGAATCTCTGGAGTCTATTTCTATTTTGAAGACCAGGAGTTCTGGTCCCTGTTATAGTCCGGGACACCTTAAATAAGTTACTAGAAAACCAACATGGCCGCCACATTTGGTGTTGCCAACCTACATCATTTAACACCAAAAAGTCAGCACACACGTCCTTGTAACACGTACGCAAATGTTCCAAACTACGTAAAGGCCTTTTACATTTTACATAAAGTTGTGAAGCAGTCCTTGCTCAAGTTAGGGACATCTTGGTCATCAGTCCTCAACAGTCTAACTCTTAAGCAGTATTATGGTAGTGAGGTTAACTTAAATTAAATTAGCTCTTCTAGATTGATTTTTAAAGCATTATATAAAATGGATAAGAACAGAAACATGTTCATTTCTTCTTATAGGCTACATTTTTATAATTAGTCCAAAAATGCAGACTATTCTGTTTTAAGATGAGTGTTCAGAGAAGGATTTAGGAGTAGGAGAGAAATAGAATAATAGGGTACATATTAGCTTATTATTTCTTTATTTTTGATAAGTACCATACTCATTTCTTGCATGTATAGGCCTACATATATGGAAGCAGAATTGAGACAAGCTATTGAAAGCCTATTGGCAAATCCCTATTAAGATGCAAGAAGTTCAGCTGAGGATTGGGATTAAATTAGGAACCATCCCGGTATTTGCCTGGAGTAGAAGTGCGGAAACCTTTTCCAAGATGGCTAAGATGGGAAGCGAACCCTCCTCTTCTCAGTTTTGCCTCACGAGGCTTAGTGTGCCTTATTTCTTGGCAGACCAACCAGGACCAACTGCCAAAAAAAATGCTAGCGGCACAGCGCGAGATGGTTGGTAGAATACTCTCCTGACCTTTCATCACCTAGCAAATTAAAAGCCACTTGCAGAAAATTCACGGAATTCACTGACAAATTGACTTATTAAATACCGTATTTCCTCCCATAATCGTCGCACTTTTTTTGCCAAAATTTCGTGGAAAAAAGCAGGGTGCGACGATTATGCGAAGAATATTTAAGTTCAAAAAATATACTATATCATTATCTGCTGCATGGGCCAGTCATTCGCGTAGCGTGAGTCTTAGCCTGCAGTCAGAGACAGGCTTCTTTCTTCTAACAAGGTCACGACAGGTTAACGCTCGCGGAATGTGCTGACGAAGCTAGCCATTCGCGTCGTGGTTCATAGCCCGCAGGCATAAAGACGAGATTACTTTCTCCTGACAAGATCACGCTAGATTAGGCCTATAAACTCGCGGAACGTGCGCTGGCCGTTCGCGTCACAGTTTATAGCCCGCAGGCATAAAGACGAATTACTTTCTGCTGTCAAAATCACGCCAGATTAGGCCTATAAGCTCGCGGAATGTGCGCTGGCCGTGCGTGTAGCGGTTCATAGCCGGCAGGCATAAAGACGACGCGGTATTACTTTCTCCTGACAGGATCACGCCAGATTAGGCCTATAAGCTCACGGAATGTGAGCTGGCCGTTCGCGTCACAGTTCATAGCCCGCAGGCATAAAGACGAGAGTACTTTCTGCTGACAAGATCACGCCAGATTAGGCCTGTAAGCTCGCGGAATGTGCGCTGACCATTCGCGTCGCGCTTCATAGCCCGCAGGCATAAATACGATATTACTTTCTCCTGACAAGATCACGCCAGATTAGGCCTATACGCCCGCGGGATGTGCGCTGTCCGCTCGCGTCACAGTTCATAGACCGCAGGCCTAAAGATGAGATTACTTTTTGCTGACATGATCACGCCAGATTAGGTCTATAGTTCGCGGAATGTGCGCTGGCCGTTCGCGTCATAGTTCATAGCCCGCAGGCATAAAGACGAAATTACTTTCTGCCGACAAGATCACGCCAGATTAGGCCTATAAGATCGCGGAATGTGCGCGGGCCGTTCGCGCCGCGGTTCATAGCCGGCAGGCATAAAGACAAGATTACTTTCTCCTGACAAGATCACGCCAGATTATACGCTCGCGGAATGTGCTAAGTGACGAAGCTTGCCGCTCGCGTCACAGTTCATTGCCCGTAGGCATAAAGACGATATATTTTTCGTCTGACAAAGTCTCGCCAGGTTATAAAGTCGCGGCAGCATGTGCAACTGACTGGCGCACAAATACGAACATGCTATGCAACGATTATGCGATAAAATTTTATAACCCTATTTTAGGGTTTGAAAAGTGGGGTGCGACGATTACGCAGTAGCGACGATTATGCGAGGAAATACGGTACACGCGTTGAAAGGCAAGCTTTATCGACGGAGTAATAACACAGACCGGCAAAAAAAAGTGGAACAGTTAAAAATGTAATACAAATAGTATAAAATTAGCCATGAAAAAGATGTAATCACATTTTAAAAGCTTTTCACGCATTAGAACAAACATCTGAAACATCCGTGAATAGTAATTGATAATATGACATTTCTTAGGGTGGTTTATTACCACCAATTACCCAATCTTCGATGGTGGGAAGCGCACTGTAAACATTTAAGGGTTATGAGTGTTGCCGCTCGCTTATTGTTGTTCTAGGAATAACAACTGGCATTTGTTGAACACGAGCAGTGGGCCTCTGTTCTCTTTACTGACGAGAGTCGCTTTAATCTTAGATCTCCTGATGGAAGAGAATGAATGTGGAGAAGGCGCGGGGAGAGGTACAGCCCTTTTGCTTTCTCCTCCAGGACTCCATTTGGAGGTGGCTCGGTTATGGTGTGGGGTGGCATCAACGTTATGGCCTGCACTGAGTTGGTGTGCATCGATCACGGGACACTCAATTCCCTAAGGTACATCAAAGAGATCCTGATGAACCATGTGATGCCCTTTGCGCCTTTCATTGCTCAGAATTTCATGCTGATGCAGGATAATACCCTCATACTGCTCGCTGTGTTGTATAATATCTGCAGGAAGTGGGGATTCAAACCCTGGACTAGCCAGCTCGTAGTCCTGACTTAAACCCCATCGAGCATGTACGAGATATGCTTGGAAAGAACATCAGACAGTGTGACCCCACCACCTTGGCACAACTGAGAACATCGCTGCTGGAGCAATGGGATCGCATCCTGGCAAATGTCATTCGACGAGTTGTGAACAGTATGCCTGAGCGTTTACAAGCTGTCATAGAAGCTAAGGGTGGAAACACTTGTTTTTAGTGACCAGTGGTGTTGTGCAGTGCAAACATTAACACTGTTTTGTTTGGAAGAAAAAAAAAAAAAAATGCCCAAAAGAACATTACTAAAATAGAAAATTGTAAGATTTGCAAAAATATGTAACGAAATTTGTGAGTTACAGGGTTTTGTAAAACAGGTTTCAGTATTTTCTGTAGCCAACCATCTAAAATTTACATGAATAATGCAAATATTGGAAAACCGATACATATTAGTGGAATAAATTAAGAAATTACATAAAATAATAGCCCTTCTTCAAACAAAAATGTTCAAGGCAAAACGACATACGTACCATAATAGAGGTAACACTTCAGGAGTGATGAACCAAGTAGAATACTTAAATTAGCCTAAATACCTTGTGTAATGATGAATAATAATTGTGGAAATGATGTCCTAATAGATGTTTTCTCCTTCGCTGTCTCTAACCCACCCGCTGTCCCCTTTACAACACGACTTATATGCTGTAGGGAAATTTCAGATTAGTTCTGTACAACGTATCACTCTTTTCCTTTTCACTTTCACAATATATCATTTTCATACCATATTTCATCTTTTGGCAGGGGGAGGGGGGCATTGTCAATTGTAACTACTAACCTTGATCACTTCTGCACCGGATATATGTGCTAAATCACTTAAATATGTGTTTTTATTTATTGCATTTTTAACAACTGCAGCCATGTTCGACAGCATATTTAGTATGTGAAACTGCTGCAGCGATCACATTGACATCATTAGTTACCAACATATCCGATACAAAATAGGCCTACATTAGACGACACATGTAATGTTGCAATTATGTGGGGGGGAAAAGAAATAATCGGGCTCTTCTTAGTTAGACGACTGTCTGGACGAAACCATTGGTCGCTACTTGGTTAGACGACAGTCTGGACGAAAATTACTGATGGCACTACTGGGCGTAAGCCCCAGGTTCGGTTTGTTTTTTATGTAGAGCCATATTTACCACAGTAATGAACGCTGATCGCAAGGATTCCATGTTTCGAACTAATCAGCAAAACCAGCGCCTCAGTGCCTAAAAATTATTGGTCTAGGCACAAACCATTGGTTTGGATGAAAATTATTGATGCGTGTCTAATCCCACCGTGCGTGACAAAAACCAGGGGTGGTGTTTGTATGGAGTGACGACCTAACAATTATTGGTCCACAGCACTTTTCTATAAAAGAAAACAAGCCATGGAATTAAGATTCATGCAATTAACATACAAATCCATGACACAAATCATAGTGTTCACAGCTGGTAGGAGAAACACAACAAGCAACTACGGAGTGTCACTACTCCAAAGGTTTAATGCTTATTCAGCACAAATAGCACCGAGTAAATATGACCAACCTGCCCACCACATTAATTCCCTTGGCAGCGCTGCCTAGCGATTGAAAAACACAATGGCGTTTGATGCTGGGAGTACGCTACTCTGAACTTTGCCTAGCGATTGAAAAACGGTCAACCTCCATCAAAATCGGGAAAATTTTCTACAGTAACTTATGTAATGTGACTAAGATACAAGACTTGAACATTTTATCGCTAAAGGGTGTTATTACATTTTTCAGCAGTGTTAACATTATTGTTTGGCACTGGTCTTGCCTCTTAGTTCGAGCGTGGTGAACCCGGAATAAGGCTTTACATACAAACCTAACCTGGGGCTTGCTTGTATTAAAAGCAGTAATTTTCATCCACACAGTCACCTGGCCTAGTAGCGGCCAATGGTTTCGTCCAGACAGTCGTCTATTCTAGAATTCTATTTTTAGAGATGTGTTCTGACAGTTCGGCGGATAAGCCATTGAGCTGAAGGAAGCGGGTAATCTCGAGAACCACTGGATGGATTTTGATGCGGTTTGCGCTATTCTCGAGGGAGGTAATTTTAGAAAAAATATTCATTTATGACCAAAGGAAGCCGATTTTTTATCTCACATGTTGGCAACAATGTGTGTGCATCGGTGTGTGCCTCTAGAGTGCGCCTTGTTGACAGTTGAACAAGATGCAAGCGCTGTTGGAACATGGCAGCCGTTTTGAAAGAGCAATATATAAAAACGCATATTTATGTACTTATGTGCATATATGAAGTGCAGTAGTGACCAGGGTTCCTAATTTCAATACGTAATATCGCCCAGAAGATGAAACAAGGACACAAGGTATGTAAAAGTCACATTCATGTCCGATGCAAATGTATAAGTCGCATTCTACTTTCATTCAGAATTAATAATACAAGTACGCTAGGCTATAGTTGTGAGCAATAATTATAACGTATTGCAACCAGTGGCTTCGCCCGAACTGTATCATCTAACCAAGTAGCGAACAGTGACTTTGTCTCACCCAACTTAAGTACATCAGTAATTTTCACCCAGACATTCAGTGGTGCAGTAACTTATGTCGAGAACTAAAAGAGAGCCAAGATATATTGTTGGTATTTTCTGAAAATGTGCATCTGTGACTCAAGCGCAGTGCATATCCCATGCACATGTGAGTATATGGCTCTTCAGAATGATGATTGATTCATGTTGCACAACCCTTGAAGTTCGTTGAAGGCTTCCACACTAATGTCGCAACCATAACTGAAACAAATAAAAATAGGCCTAATATAAATATTTTATCTGCCAACTACTAAGTAGGCTATAGGTCAGTAGCCAACTACATAAATAATCCCCAATACATTCACACTACAACTAGCCGAGTATGAATCATAGACTACTTTCAAGTTTACGAGTAATATATGCATTGTATTATAATATTACGGCTGACGGCACTTGGAAGTCGAGAATAAGATACACTGTAATATTAGAAGGCGAATTGGTCCTAAGAATATGTTCCTGGCAGTGAACTTACACAGGCTATATTTTAAGTTATGTTTGGTTTGTATTATACGAAAAATGCAGTCAGAAGACTTTTTCAAAATTTCCAAAGACAATTAAGGTTCTTTATTACGTTATTTGTGCTCGGACTGAATATAAAAATAAATAAAACAATGATTAAATAACTTTGTACTTTTAATTATGTAGGTACGGTGTAGGCTACTTACTCAAAACCTAGTTTATTCGCCAGTGATCTTCATAGAGTTTCTCCAATCCAGTTGTCGTGTTATTTAGACGTCATGATGAAATCTAAATAAAAATTTATCCAAAAATTAATTAAATAAAAGCTTGCAAACATCTCAGACGAGTGGGTATGAGCATGCACATATTCCATAATCAAGGGTCTATAATAACTGTAAAAACTGTTTTAATCGATGTATATTAGTAGTACTTACCTTGTACAACTTGTTTTAACTTCGTTAGACTTGAAATTCGAAAGAAAACTGTGAAAAATATTCAGATAATAGGCAGTAGTAAAATTCGTAATTATTATGTCGGGAGAATGTGTGGAAAATGCATTCTGGGAGAAAAATGTCGGCAACCGTGTGTTAAGAAATTTTACTGGTATTATGTCTTTGGAGATGGCGAGATTTTAAGCAGGGTTGGCGACAATGTGCTAGCACATGAAAACAACTTAACTTCTAGAAATTCAACCATAAACCAACATTTACGTAGGTATAGGGGATGGCTGTTAATGTTGGCTACTCTGTTTTGATCTAGTAACTTATTTAAGCTGTCCCGGACTATGTGCCAGCACCTTTTCTCCAGAATTTTTGCAGGAAGCTAAAAAAAAAAGCCATGAAGCTATGAATTTAAAAGTGCAAATAATTATCTAGGTATATTATTTCAAGGAAGTCCTGTTATATCTATGCTCCAAACCAAAATTCTGCTTCTTGAGGGTCATGCTCGTCTACGAATACTTGGCGTATGATGTAAGTAGATAAATTTCATTGAAATATCCTGTTCAAAGCATGAATTGCTGTATTTTGTAGCCAAGGAGGATTATTGTTTCAAGCAGTGGTATGTCGATATTTGTTAGATTTTTTGGCGTGCGCGAGTTTTACTGAAAGCCCTTTTTGAAAGTTGGTAGGTATGATGGTGTTGGATGGAAACTCAAAAACACAATAATGAAAGTGAGAAAACTATACATATGGGATAGTTTTGGAAGGCATGTACAGTTTATATACACTTCATTCTGTTAATATTTTTTTGTTTGTTTTTATTTTTTTATTTTTTATTAAGGTAACTGTACCGGTTTTCGTCACTGATCCAGTCGTCGTCACTCTCGTATATAAGTACAAAAAATAAGCATGTCAACGGGTCTTTCTCAACGCACGAAGTCTTACGTGATGCGTCATTCCTTCCTTGCCGATAAGGAGCAACTTTGCGAAATCATGCGTGCGATGTAATAGGTGATTCCCAGCTTCAAACATCTCCTGTGAGCTGAGCTGTCTTGACGCGCCAGTTGCTTCTCGCATGTGCTAAGCACGCACGCGAGTTAATTATGTGCATGCGTGTTATGTTCCGACATTTTAAAATGTTACAAGTGTGTGATATAGTTGGTAATTGTTTCTGTAACATATGTGATTTGTTATTTCGTGCTCACGTGCCTAGTTTTGTTAGAAATGCCGGTGACGAACACTGGATTTAAAAAAAAACGCACTTTACCAATGCTCGTCATTTGTGACGAAAACTGGCACATTGTCATTTCTCCTTGTAAGACCTAACTAATAGTGGCAATATACTTATAATGTAGCTCTAAAGCACCCTGTATTAATTAAATTATCATTTGATCATCGTGTCCACTAGTCGTCATAGCTGACGAACTTTAGAGCACATTCGTGACGAACACTAGTGCACAATAATGTTAATGTTTGTGTTAACGTTTCGCAACCAATAAACATTTACAGGGTATTGTTATTATTACGTAGGTCTCTCTTCTTGACGGCCGCACCTCAGTAGGCCTAGGGTTTTTTGGCTAGGCATGCTACAGAGGATTATTTAATTATTTTATTGAGATGAAAAATATTATATTATTCTAAGGCTAAATCTTTGCTTTCAGGCAATATGTTAGTTAGTTATTGTTGTTTTAAGGGGCGGAACTACGAGGTCATCTGCCCCAGGCAATATGTCGAAACGCACAGTTCTGAATTATGATATTGAGCAAATGGAAGCTGCTATTAAGGCCGTTGTGGAGGACGGCATGAGTATTAAAAAGGCCGCGGAGAGGAATGGTGTTCCGAGAAACACCCTCTTGGATAAAATTAAAGGATAATCTCCTATAGAGAAGAAAATGGGGCTAAGTTCCATTGTAACAAAGGAAGATGAAGCTATGTTAGTTCAATGAGTAATCTCACTACGAAAAGCGGGGTCCCGGTAACAAAGGACGATTTGCAAAATAGCGTCCAGTGCCTCACACAAGAATTGAAGAGGGACTTTCCTTCCAAAGATGGCGGCCAGGAAGGAAATGGCGTGAATCTTTCCTGAAAAGAAATCTAGGTCTATCTTTTATGAACCCCTCAAAATTTGACAGTAAGCTGTGCTGCAATTACAGAACATCAAAATAAAACCTGGGTTTCAGAAGTCTACAGCTATTTAGTGGAAAAAGACTTCCAGTCTATTTTGTCAGACCTTCGTCGACTGTTCAACGCTGACGAGACGGTTTTCTTTCTCAATCCGAAAGGTAACAAAGTGCTGGCGAACAGGGGTGACAAGACAATATATCAATAAGTGAATTCGGATGAGAAAGAATGCTTGATGGTACTTGTAACAGGCAATGCCCACGGTGATATTTCTCCTTCCCTTGTGTTCAAGTATTAACGTCTGCCGCAAGACATCATTGCCTCAATGCCAGCACACTGGGGCATTAGCAAATCGCCAAACGGGTGGATGACGGGGGAAATGTTTTACGAATTTCTCAGTAACATATTTCATCCTGGGTTGGTTGAGAAGGAGATTCCTCTCCCGGGCATTCTATTCATAGACGGGCACTTCTCACACTTGATCATACATACTAGTAAATTTTGTGAGGATTATAGAATTGTTTTGGTCGCTTTACTACCTAATGTCACACACGTACTTCAACCCATGGATGTCGGGGTTTTTAAGCCAGTAAAGACTGCCTGGAAGAAAAATGTACATGAGTGGCGAATTCAGAGGGTTGCTAATAGCGAAGATACTGCACTGAAGAAGAAGGACTTTTCGAAACTTTTGGCAACAATTGGTGTTAGGCCTCGGCGAATGGTCTTTTTCCGGGCTGTTATGCCGTTGTCTCACTTGTTTAGAGCAGAATTACGATACTTTCCTGCTCGTATGTCTTCTACCCACAATTCCTGCTTCCCGTTGAGGTTTCTTTTTTTAACATTTCATTTTTTATTAAAAAACATAATTACTGGTACTGTTTTATTCGTAAATGTTAGCCTCCTAGTCGATAAATCGGTGTATTACGCAACAATTGACAGAAATGCATTATAAACACCAGACAAGGAAAATTAACAATGTGACGGCAATTGCTGCAAACGGGTGACGAATATAGGAAAAATCCAAATACATCGTGCCAAACACTGGCGCAAAAACACACTTTTTTAAATACGTAATTTTTCCAAAAACGAATATCTTCGATATTTGGACTTTCCTAGTGTTTGAGTAGAGTTTGAGGTTAGGTACAGTGCTTTTTGTTGATTAAATTTACCAAAATGTGTAAGGTGTATATAATTTCTTGACTAAATCTCTCTTAACATGACGACCATTGGTGCTGGATAGGATCTGTCAATGCGAGACTTCCTTTTTCGGGAAGGACTAGAAGTGAAGCTTCTAGTCTAATAAGCAAATGAACTTTACTAAGTAGGAACAGATTGAACATTGATGAGTAAATAGCAATGGAAACAGTTTGCCAATAACAGTGGTATTTTATTCAAAACCCAACTTTCAAAAGATCAACAATAAATAAATATATAAACATGTAATGGAAATGTGACCTTTGACAGGCCGACAACCAGCGAACAAGATTTCATAAGCTTGAATGCCAACAACCCTGAGAATAAGTAACCACTTTGTGGCCAGTAGTCTAAAGTAGAACTATGCAGGGTAAATTAGCGAGTATCTATAGTACTCAATAATAGCTTAAAATCTAGCCTAGGACTGCACACCGAGAGTAGGCTAGTTTATTTACAGAAAAATCAACATTTACATGCCAGTAGGGATAACATCCCACTAGTCGCCTGATAGTTACAAGGCGAGGTTGTTTACAATTGAAATGGGAGTATTCCCAAAAACACCTTGATAGATTAAGTAGAGAACAAGCCATTCACTTCGTCAGAGAGGTGAACTGGTGTTAAGCCCAATAGTTTATACAAAAATAGAGAAAAGGATGATTTGTTTTGAAGGATAGTTAACGTGTGAAAGAGAGAGAACAGTTGTTTTCTCATAGCCCACAATTTAAAGGCATAATACATGCTTAAACCACTTAATAGAAGGAAATAAGTTTAGTTTGGCATGGTTTGACAAGTTATTTAAGCCATGTGACATAACCCTAAAAAAAAAGAAAGATACATTTTTAAGTTTAGAAAGGTTTTAGGTTATAATAAACACTTAGCTTGTTGGCGTTGGTGTAGAGGAATTTCCACATAATAGAAATGGAGGAAGAACGTGTTGATCACTTTTTTCCGTCTTGGAAATGTTGAAGACTTCGTGCCCAGCACAAAACTGACGTAGGCCTATTATCGATGTAAACTTATATAGACTTCGTTGAACTCGGTTTTGATCACTTTTTTCTGTCTTGGAAATGTTGAAGACTTCGTGCCCAGCACAGAAGAAAATTTGTTTATCGTTTTTGTTCACGACAAACTGACGTAGGCCAAGTATCGATGTTAACTTATATAGATTTCGTAGATTTTAGAATGCACTGCTGGTTTGACTAGAAGCATTTTGCGATGTATTAGCACGCAGCGTTGAGACACATTCAAGCGTTGTGCAAACAGCGTGAAGACGGCTGAAGATGAGTGACTGGCATTGTGACTTGCTGGAGACAGACAGTTGATGTAGGCCAGGGCAGGCTATATACCGGCCGACGTGCTGGATGCGTGATGTGGACAGATGACGTTGGCCAATACGAGAGCGTGGAGCTTTCTCGAAGCCGCTGAAGGCCAATCAGAGAAAGGGGCCAACTGAAAATGAACCTCGTGACCAGCATTACTTCCGGAAAGGTTCAGTATCGCGGAACACGTGCAAGCTGGTACAAATTGAGAAAAAAAAAGGAGAGAATGACACTGACAGGTAAGAGGTTATGTTATAATAAAAATAAGTGAACTTTGTAAATTTCACTGAAAAGTGAACATACTGCCAGAGGGGCAACAGAGAAGAGGGAAAAGAAAACATGAGAGAGAAGAGCTAGAGTGGCAGATGGCATATGACTGAAATAGGACGAACACAGTGTCCTGATGAAGTTTTAAGTTTGACCACTCGAACTCTAGCATCTCTGCCATAATAGCATTTTATAACACGACCAGTTTTCCATACAAGAGGACTTGGGTCTTTGAGAAGAACCAAATCACCCTCCTGAAGGTTAGGCCGAGAGAGCTGCCACCATTTCCTCCTTTGGAGCGAGTGAAAATACTCAAGTCTCCACCTCTTCCAAAATTGAGCTTTAAGGGATTCTATCTTTCTCCACAAGATAGGCAAAGACAGATCAAGTTTACGATCAAGCAACGGAGGAGACGCAGCTAAGGAACTGCCCACCAGAAAATGACCTGGAGTCAAAGGAAGGAAATCACAAGGATCGTTGGAAAGAGGAGAAAGAGGTCGTGAGTTGACAATTCCCTCAATGAGTATAATTAAAGAATTGAATTCTTCGTAAGTTACAATACTAGAGCCAAGAGTTTTCTTTAAATGATTTTTTGTGAGTTTCACACAAGATTCCCATCGTCCGCCATGATGGGGAGCATAAGGAGGGATGAAATGCCTTTTGAATTGGTTTAAGTGCGAGTAATTGGAGATTTGTTCTTTCGCACAAGGGGAACAAAGGGCTTTGTACCATTGCTGCGAAGCTCCAACAAAGGTTTTGGCATTATCAGAGAAGACTTCTGAAGGAATGCCCCTTCATGAAATGAATCTAGAGAAAGCAGAAAGAAAATATGAGGTGGAGGCACTAGTTACGAGCTCAAGATGAATAGAGCCAGTGACCATACAGACAAATAGAGAAACGTATAGTTTTCCAAGGATTTTCCTTTTAGCACTAGGGTGATTTTGTTGATACACAAACGGACCGGCGTAATCAATGCCGGTGAAGGAAAAAGGTCTGCAAGGAGCTGAACGAAATGGGGGAAGGTCAGCCATGAGTTGCTGATTAGGTTTAGGCTGAGCTTGGAAACAAGTAATACATTTATGTATAACAGAAGTGACTTCGTGTAAACCATTAATAGGCCAGTATTTTTCCCGTATCAAGCATAGAAGGGTTCTAGAACCAACATGCAAGTTTTGATAATGAAACTGACGAATGATTATCCGAGTAACATGATGTTTAGACGGAAGGATAATAGGGTGCTTTTTTTCATCAGAGAAGTCAGAAAGAGAAAGTCTGCCGCCCACTCTTAACAAACCATCGCCATCTAGAAAAGGGCATAAGGCAAAAAGCCTGCTGTGTTTCTTGAGAGTTTTACCTTTAGCCAATATGTTTATTTCGACTGAGAACGCCTCTCTCTGGGTGAGCCAAAGAACTTTGATGGTGGCGATTTGCAGTTCAACAGCCGAAAGAAAAGGCTGAGGGAATAGAGGTTGATCTAGTACTAAAAATTTCCATCTGAGCACATAAGCAGTGATGCGCACTAGTTTTTGAAAAGAAGAGTAACGTTCCAACAAGGAAGGAGTGTTGGCAGTTACAAAGGCAGAAGCTTTTTTGCTGATTTCAGGAATATCCTCTAACGGGAAATTAGAGTTGGAAGGTCGGTTTTGAATTCTTTCAGAAAGCCATGAAGGGCCGTGCCAGTACAAACAGGATTGAGATAGTGACTTAGGTGAACAACCACGTGAAATGAGGTCGGCGGGGTTGTCTTTGCTAGAAACATGGTTCCATTGTTCTGGTTTAGAAACAGTTTGAATTTTCTCAACTCTGTTAGCTACAAAAGCTTGCCAATTAGAAGGAGGTTTAGAAATCCATGCCAAAGCAATAGAGGAATCTGTCCAAAAATATGTGTGCGAGAACTTACAGTTGAGTGTTTGTTTGAGTTTGTTAGCTAATTCGGCAGCAAGTAGTGCGGCACAGAGTTCAAGACGAGGTAATGAAACGGGTTTCAAAGGCGCAACCTTAGATTTAGCACATATCAAATTGGAGAAAAAAGGGGAGCGGCTTACAATGTAAGCACAACATCCGTATGCTTTGGTCGAACTGTCAGCAAAAAGGTGCAAATCCAGGACAAGAGAGCAAGAGAACGGAACTAGCACTCTAGGAATGTCTATTAATGAGAGATCACAAAGATTGTGCCGAAAGGCAAGCCACTTTAGTAGAAGCGAAGGAGGAATGGGATCATCCCAATCCGAGTTCAATGACCATAGCTCTTGCATAAAGATTTTAGCTAGAACAATTACGGGTGCAATGAACTGAAGCGGGTCATATATCTTAGCTATTTCTGATAGCACTTGTCTTTTGGTTTGTGGAGGTGAGGAAGACAAATTTACTTCGTAAAAGAATGAGTCAGCTTTAGGATACCAGTGTATTCCTAAAACTTTAGTAGCATCCTCCAATTGACAAAGCTCTACTGGAGTATTAACAGGATAATGTGGCAAGAGATTGGATAGAAGTTCCTCAGAATTTGAGTTCCAACGATGAAGTAAGAATCCTCCTCTGCTAAGTAAAGTTTTTAAACTTTTAGAGAGTTCGATAGCCTCAGATACATTCTTAAAAGAAAAAAGAAAGTCATCAACGTAGAAGGAATTTTTTAACAAAATAGGAGTTTCAGAAGGAAACAAATGACCATCTTGGTCGGCAAGATGTTTCAAAGTACGAATGGCAAGAAAAGCCGATGGTTTAAGCCCATACGTTACGGTTTTTAATTTAAAGATCTTTATGGTCTTAGTAGGAGCATCACGCCAGAGAATTCGTTTAAGATTTTGTTGTTCGGAATTAATCAGAATTTGTCTATACATTTGTTGTACGTCGGCTATGATTCCAATTGGAAATAGACGAAAATTTAAAAGAATAGACGGGAGATCAGACTGAATGGCAGGTCCAGATAGGAGAGTGTCATTTAAGAAAATGCCATTGGCATCAGGGGCAGAACCATTAAAAACAACTCTTCTTTTCTTTGGTGGAGGGATTCTTCCAAACGGGATGGTGATTTAAATACACTGAATCTAAAGAAGGGTTGAAATCTTGAACAGTCTCCATATGGTTAGGAGCTTCATAATCCTCCATGAATTCAAGGTATTGTTTGCGAGTGGAAGGATCTTGCTTGAGTTGATTCTCAACTGCAATTAAAGCTTTAAGAGCTTTCGGATAGGAATCACATAAAGAAGGAGGAGAAGAAATGCGTGGCATTGTGACAATAAATCTGCCATCTGGGTTACGAACAGTGGTTTCTAAAAAATGTTGTTCACAAAATTCATCTTCTGATGAAAGAGAAGGAGCAGATTCAATGGACTCTATTTGCCAAAATTTTTCCAGACGCTGATGAAGATCTGCATTAGTGAAATGGCATTGAGAGGAACCTTGAACAGTTTGAAGAGGAATATAACCTGTGATAAGCCAGCCAAATTTAGTATGGTGGGCGTAGATACCAGATGAAATATTAACCCTTGACGGAAGAAGATTTTGCCAAAATGTGTTAGCGCCAAAAAGAATGTCAACGTGAGAGCTTTTATAGAATTGAGGGTCAGCCAGTTTTAGATCATAGGGAAATTTCCATTCGTCAACGGAAAAAGAGCGACTGGGAGTAGGACTGCCAATACTCGGAATGGACAGACAGTTTAGATGAAAGTTAGTGCCATATTGGACTGAATCTTTCACCTGCAGCTTGACATAATTTAAGGAAGTAGACTTGCTGTTGTTGATACCAGGTATTTCAATATTGGCGGAGAGTGGTTTGAGACCTAACCTTTCAACTAATGATGAGATTATGAAGTCATGAGTAGCCGCATTGTCGAGCAAGGCTAGTACTAAGTGCCAATAGCCGGAAGAGTCTTTAACTTGGACCTGGATCGTAGATAACAAAACTTGAGCACTACGCCATGAGGGGGTTGTTTGATTGTAGGATTGGGCAACGGTATTTACAGTAGAAACAGAAGAGCTAGGTGGAGAAGCATCACTAGTGAGGCTCAGCGCAGGTTGGGCACTAGGATTTGAAACTGTTCCAGGAATAGACCGTGGCTTTTCGAAGCGGTGTAAGGTAGAATGATGTCTTAGCTTGCAATGCATGCAAACTCCTTTCGAAGGGCAGTCCGCTAAGATATGTCTTGAAGAGAGGCAGTTAAAACAACATTTGTTTTGCGACACAGCCTTTCTACGATCGTCAACTGAAAGGCCTTTGAAGGTATTGCAGAAATATAAGGGGTGAGGATTATTGCAAAGAATACACGAGGTGTTATTACCTTGTATAGAGAAAACATGAGAATGTGAAGACTTTTCCGAGAAATGCTTGGTGGGTTTACTTTTGCTGACATCTGTGGAACCTTCAGCTTTATTGATTAAAGCAGAAAGAATTTGACAACGTTTCTTTATGAAAGAGATCAAAACTTTAAATGTGGGTTCAGGTTTGTCCACTAAATCGGATTCCCATGCTTATTAAGGTCAAATTTGGACGTAGTGAGATGTATAAGAAAAAGATCCCAATGTTCAACAGGTTGTTTAAGATGTTCCAGGGCTCTTACATGAAGTTCAACGGTGTCTCCCAGATTTCTAAGGGATGATAAATTATCAGGGCGTGAAGCTGGTAAATTAAACAAGGCGTTCATATGGCGTTGAATCCTAAGTTTGGCATTGCCATATCGCTGTTGGATGCAGGGGCGGCTCTAGGCGTAGTGCCACCGTGCCATGGCACTGCCCTCAACGAGAAAACTAATTATTCATAGTCCTGAAAGAATAATTTCAAACGTCTACAATTTAATACTGGTATTTAATTAGTTTCAAATTACTTAGTAGTTTAAATATTCCGTCCGTAGAGTATGATCATTGATTCCATCTTCCCGCCTGTGATATGTCGTGGTACGGTCTAAGCGGCACGGTTGACGCATGCGCAGTTCAATTTACGATCCTTTTCATAACCTCTCCCGTCACTGGCTATGGGGAAATAAACAGGACTCCGTGCCGAATGCAGACTGGCTCGTGGCAACACAGAAAGTAAATTGCAATGCCATCTACCGGGCATTAAGAGGTACTGCACCTTTGCTAAACCTGTCTGTCACGAGGGGAGGAGCATAAGAGGGTGTAGACCAATGGCCTGGAAGTAATTTAACACTCATTGGTTATTGGTGTGGGGGGTGGGTTCGTTGACACAAACTGACAACTAATCGCTCTCACACAAAGAATATTAATTCTAGGCTTCTCTAAAAGAGGGCTCTGCATACAACATTCGAAATCTATACTTGACCTAATAAATAGTGAATATAATATGTATTTAATAATTCCTTCTCTGGTAAAGTGAATAACTAAGGGAATAAAAGAGAAAAAAGTACGATCATGATTACATGTACAGGCTTCACGGATTAATCTCGGTAGCTAAAAATGAATGGTTGATGAACCACCTGCACCTGTCAGGTCTGGAAGATTTCGCGCGAAATGCAGTATGTTGGCTGTCTTCAGTTCTTGACGGTTCGTGGTTATTTTTAGTGAGTTATTACAAGGTGTTAGAGAGTTTGTGTTGTAGGCTATTGCGCGCTATTCGTGAAATCGTGAGTGAATGGTTCATGGTTGAGTAGTGGAAATGTTTCTTTTTATTTTCTTATTGTATATATTATCGGTAAGTCCCGATGTGAAATGTTGACTATCAAGATTAGTGTATATATCTGTTAATAGTCAAACATGAATAAGATTAGTGCTTTGTTGAATAGACCATTTTCTTCATTGCCGTATGATGACAAAATTCAAGTTAAACAATTAGGTAGACCAACCCCAGACTTGACTATCAATTACGTACAAAAAAGTGCCAAAGTTCATAGGTCCAGGAAGTTCAACAAAGATTTATATAACAAAAATAAATGGCTGTGTGGCTGCGAGGAAAAGGGTGCGCTATTCTGCTTCCCATGCGTACTTTTCGAAGGCGAATTCAACTGGTCAAAGGGTGGTGTTACAGATATAGTTCACATATGGGAAAAGATGAAAGCTCACGAGAAATCGAAAGACCACATGAACAATGTAATGAGTTTGTCCATGCTAGGCAAGGTAAACATTCAAACCCAATTGAGTTCGCAGTATAGGGAAGCCATTGCAAAACACAATGAGCAAGTTGATAAGAACCGCTATGTTTTAAATCTTATAATTAATTGTATACGATTTTGCGGCGCCTTGGAATTGGCCTTAAGGGGGCATAATGAAAGCGATGAGTCTGAAAACAAAGGTATTTTTAAGGAGTTAATTCAGTTCAGTGCCGAGCTAGATCATGACCTCAAGGAACACCTCGGTCGTTCTCAATATACCGCATCTGCTACGAAATACACATCAAAAACAATACAGAACGAGTTACTTGGATGCATGTTAGAAGTATATCACGAAGAAGTTCTTAAAGAAATCAAAACTGTTGAATACATAGCGGTCATTGCGGATGAAACTACTGACGTGTCCAATCAGTTTCAATTAGTAATCGTGCTACGATACATAGTTAAGGGAAAGCCAGTTGAGAGATTCTGGAAATTTATTAACCCCGATGGACATGACTCAAATGCAATCTCAAACTGCATACTACACGAACTACAATTAATTATTGGAAATGACTGTAATAAGCTAATTGCTCAAAGCTTTGATGGCGCGTCCGTTATGAGTGGTGGTTTAAATGGCGTACAGAAGCAAGTAAGAGACAAGTACCCATACGCTAATTATATTCATTGTTACGCCCATCAAATGAATTTAATTATGTCTAAGGCAGCGTCAATCAATCGTCAAGTACGCATTTTTTTTTGCAAATCTATCAGGTATATGCTCATTTTTTTCAAACTCTTCGCAACGCACACAAATTTTAGATGAAATTGTCCAGAGAAGGTTACCTCGAGCTTCTCAAACGCGATGGAACTTTCATTCTCGTGGAGTGAGAACGGTGTTTGAACACAGGAAAGATCTCATTGATGTTATGCAGTCGATAGGAAACCGTGATGACATAAGAATGCAATCTACCCTCGCTCAAGCCAGTGCTTACGAACTACTGCTGAATGAAGTAAACTTTGTATTTTGGCTAACGTTTTTTCATAAGGTAATGCCACACGTTGAGATACTTTTCAACCAGCTACAAAAGAAGAAGATTGACCCAGTGAAAGTGCGTCAAAGTCTGCAACACTGTATGCAATCAATACGCCAACAAATTGACACACTAATCGAAGAAGTCGAGATTGAAATTCGAAATGATAGCGAAACCGTTCCACTAAAGAGAAGACGGTACGTCACTGTGTTTTCTGACAGCAAAAAAAGGGAAGCTGTAGAAGTATGCGATACAATTTTATTGGAAATACGATCTCGATTTCAGTTTACGGGACATCTGGTTGCAACGAACTTGTTTGATGTTGCCGAATTTGATTCATTTGAACTAAATTTTCCTGACCTACACCTCTCTGAAATGGTCAAAGCATACCCGTTTCTAGAAGAGAAAAAACTTAAAAGTGAGCTACAGGTCTGCTTCTCCAGGCCAGAACTGAGATCTGTTTCTAGTGCTGTACCATTTCTCATGTTAATTCTGGACGACGAGTTAAGTGACACGTTTCAAGAAACTGTTAAACTGTTGAAACTGTTAATTACCATGCCGATGACAACTGCAGAAGCTGAACGCTGTTTTTCGCTGATGAAAAGAGTCAAGACGTTCCTGAGGAACTCCATGAAAGAAGAAAGACTGACAGCATTAGGCATGCTGTCCTGTGAGAAGCGTTTTGTCAATAACATTGACAATTTTAACAAGAAAGTCATGGAACGATTTTCAAGTAAAAAGGATCGCAGAATGGACCTGGTTTACCGCTCATTTTAAGTGGACAGTGACGACGTCTTAAGATCATTCATTGCAGCAATGGGTGAGTAAGATTTTATCCAACTGTTATTTTATTTTGTTTTAAATATTGAAGTGTGATTAAGACTTTCACTGCGAGAGACATCGTTCTACCATTATTGTGAGAGTTTTCGTACGCCGATCGCGATACAGAGCTAGTTCATTTTCATATCTATACCAGTCAACAGCACAGGGTTTACCACACCTAATACTGCCCATTCCCAATGTTGAATGGATTTATAAGTTTTACCTATGCAATTTTATACATCGGAAATCGAACCCTTGGCGAGAAATGAGCAAGTGGACAGCTCTGCTATCATGTTATGTAAATACCTATATTTTCGTATTTTTTTACTTGGCACCACCCCTTGTGTTGGCCTGGAGCCGCCCCTGGTTGGATGAGGTCAATAGCTACCGAGTAATTCTCAGTTGTGAGAGGTAAAGCTTCAATTAACTTTAAAGGAGGACCCTGAAGAACAGACTTTCAATAATAAAATTTTTGAATCTCAGGGAATGATCTATTATCATGTATTAGAGAAGAAAAAAGTTCAAAAAAGGAATCCCACTGTTTTTCCTCCCCTGAAAAGGTAGGAAGTTGGATTTTAGGAAGAAACGGTTTGCTAACTTCGGTGTTTTGATGGGTTGCTAATTGCTTAATTAAATCCTTAGCTTCGCCATACATATTGTAATACAGTTCTTCAACAGAACTGCGATCCTGTTCTTGATCAGGTTCGATTGTTTCAATTTCGGTTTGCAACACATCATACTCTTGAAAATGTTGCTGATAAACGTTAAAACGTTGAACTAGAACGTCATAATTGTGATCATCAAAAGATTTGGTACCCAAAAACTGCTGAAAACGAGTAAGTTTGTTTTTACAGGCGGTTCTTTTGGCTACAAGCTCCTTAGGAAGAGACATGGCGGAACTTTTGAGTACTTTCACTCACCGATCTGCTAGACTGCCGAGCGTCTGAAGTGGTAGTAGTAGTATTTGTACTGGTAGAGGTGGTAACAAGGGACATCTCCGCTCACCAAAACACAGCTTTCATAGCGATCGCTGAAAAATACAATTAGCATTAGTAACAGAAGTGGAAAGCTGCAATAGCTTACCGAATGGCTTGGCAACCTGTTTCATACAATAAGCAATTATGAAGGTTATTTAAAGGTCCCGGGTTTCGGCACCAACTTGGATAGGATCTGTCAATGCGAGACTTCCTTTTTCGGGAAGGACTAGAAGTGAAGCTTCTAGTCTAATAAGCAAATGAACTTTACTAAGTAGGAACAGATTGAACATTGATGAGTAAATAGCAATGGAAACAGTTTGCCAATAACAGTGGTATTTTATTCAAAACCCAACTTTCAAAAGATTAACAATAAATAAATATATAAACATGTAATGGAAATGTGACCTTTGACAGGCCGACAACCAGCGAACAAGATTTCATAAGCTTGAATGCCAACAACCCTGAGAATAAGTAACCACTTTGTGGCCAGTAGTCTAAAGTAGAACTATGCAGGGTAATTTAGCGAGTAACTATAGTACTCAATAATAGCTTAAAATCTAGCCTAGGACTGCACACCGAGAGTAGGCTAGTTTATTTACAGAAAAATCAACATTTACATGCCAGTAGGGATAACATCCTACTAGTCGCCTGATAGTTACAAGGCGAGGTTGTTTACAATTGAAATGGGAGCATTCCCAAAAACACCTTGATAGATTAAGTAGAGAACAA
The DNA here is from genome assembly GCA_946902985.2 of Meconema thalassinum. Lineage (NCBI taxonomy): Eukaryota > Metazoa > Arthropoda > Insecta > Orthoptera > Tettigoniidae > Meconema > Meconema thalassinum. Next base: position 240,997,925 of record OX336389.2, on the reverse strand, counting down.
GCCATTCACTTCGTCAGAGAGGTGAACTGGTGTTAAGCCCAATAGTTTATACAAAAATAGAGAAAAGGATGATTTGTTTTGAAGGATAGTTAACATGTGAAAGAGAGAGAACAGTTGTTTTCTCATAGCCCACAATTTAAAGGCATAATACATGCTTAAACCACTTAATAGAAGGAAATAAGTTTAGTTTGGCATGGTTTGACAAGTTATTTAAGCCATGTGACATAACCCTAAAAAAAAAGAAAGATACATTTTTAAGTTTAGAAAGGTTTTAGGTTATAATAAACACTTAGCTTGTTGGCGTTGGTGTAGAGGAATTTCCACATAATAGAAATGGAGGAAGAACGTGTTGATCACTTTTTTCCGTCTTGGAAATGTTGAAGACTTCGTGCCCAGCACAAAACTGACGTAGGCCTATTATCGATGTAAACTTATATAGACTTTGTAGAACTCGGTTTTGATCACTTTTTTCCGTCTTGGAAATGTTGAAGACTTCGTGCCCAGCACAGAAGAAAATTTGTTTATCGTTTTTGTTCACGACAAACTGACGTAGGCCAAGTATCGATGTTAACTTATATAGATTTCGTAGATTTTAGAATGCACTGCTGGTTTGACTAGAAGCATTTTGTGATGTATTAGCACGCAGCGTTGAGACACATTCAAGCGTTGTGCAAACAGCGTGAAGACGGCTGAAGATGAGTGACTGGCATTGTGACTTGCTGGAGACAGACAGTTGATGTAGGCCAGGGCAGGCTATATACCGGCCGACGTGCTGGATGCGTGATGTGGACAGATGACGTTGGCCAATACGAGAGCGTGGAGCTTTCTCGAAGCCGCTGAAGGCCAATCAGAGAAAGGGGCCAACTGAAAATGAACCTCGTGACCAGCATTACTTCCGGAAAGGTTCAGTATCGCGAAACACGTGCAAGCTGGTACAAATTGAGAAAAAAAAAAAGGAGAGAATGACACTGACAGGTAAGAGGTTATGTTATAATAAAAATAAGTGAACTTTGTAAATTTCACTGAAAAGTGAACAGGTGCATTTACTTTATATAATTTTTGAAAATTTCGTTTTTGACGAATACTTTTCTGCTGCAATTTGTTTGAGATGAAACAATTTGAATTTTCCTGTTGCATGCAGCACAAATCTGGATTCTGAACAAGGCATTCTAACTCTCAGATACACGTTAACTTTGGCAATCATTCAACTTAGGATGAAAGAATGCTATCTCAAGGAAATCTTCCATGGGTCATTTAAGCAGTAGTTTGAAGATTGATTTATTCCAAGTATTGCTCTTCAAGTCTCCGTTCATAATGTTCCCTATGATTGCATGAGACTCATTGATCAATGATACACGAGGTCACAAGTACACACATACAGTGAGTTCTCTCCGAGAGACCAGTGTAGTTAAAAGGGACGTAAAACCAATAACATTATTATTTATTATTATATTAATAGACCACCTGTTTATGACCAATTTTTTTCAAGAAGTGATTTCAATTCCTATAAAGAAAATGTATTTTTTACCTCTGTTTAAAGGACCACTTCCCTCTCTGACAGTAGTTCTCCACATCTCTTGCCGATGAAGAAAGCACAGACTGTCCATTTCTTTTTTCTTTTACTTTGATTTATTCATGTGTGTGTGTGTGTGTATGCTGTCTTGCAATGAACTTAATTCTGAGGTAAGGTTCCTGTACTTCTACTACATTATTCTCATTTTGTTTCAAATGTGCATTCGCTCTGAGTACTTTCCCTTAACCAACGTTGATGAATTTTCTTGACCTGACCTGTTTTAAAAGAGCATTCCCAGGGTTAAGTCAACACTGTACATATCTAAACGACTGCATGCAATTGTAATGAGTTGGTGACTCGCCACATTCTTTCTAGTATTAGTAGCTCAGTACCGTTCTCGTTTTGTGTAAGATAAGATGTGGGTATCTGCCTTTGAATGAATATAGTGACCAGGAAGATAATGAACTCAGGATTTCACAAGTCAGAGATGATCTGTGTGGATTCTTTAATACTGCCATTAATGCTGGGTTTATTGAAGATATGGCACAAAGTACATCCTAATCCAATAACATGTTTCCCGTGTTGCCTTTCCTACGGGGGCTGTTTTCTAGTAGTGTAAATGGAGGTGAATTCTCCATGAATGTGTGTTCATGTAGATTATTATGGTTGTTTATTTTAGCTAAGGGTATCTCGATTGCTTCCTTTATGTCGAGGATGGTTCCTTTCGGTTTGTGATGTATGATTTTTAAGTCTGTTTCAATGTTAGTGAATTTGTGTCTCGCGTCATACATATGTTCACAAACGGCCGAGTGTGTCCCGTATTTTATTGCATTTCTGTGTTCTTTGTATCTTGTGTCCATTCTTCTACCACTTTGGTCAATGTAATTTGCTTGTCACTCTTGTGTCTTGGCACGTTATTGAGTATACCCCGACTTTGAACATGGGTCTTGTTTATTTAAATTACTGTTGTGCAGATGCCGGTTGTGTTGTTTTTATGCTTTTTTTTTTCTTGAATAAATTGGTAATTTTGTATGTATTCGCATTTACGAAATTGAACTGCGCAAGTTTGTTTTCATTACTGTCCAGCTATTGAGTTGTTTTATATCTATGTCTGGCTACAATTTGATATATTTTCCCGGGTGGAAAATTATTTTCTATAGCTATTTGCTTGATTAGTCGGATTTCCTCATTTTAGTTGTCTTTTGATATTGGTATGTTTTAATGCCCTGTGTACAATTGTACTGGAACCTGCTAGCTTGCTTTATGCTAGCATTTTTTTCAGTATCAGGGTAACACCCATTACAATTGGTTACAATCGTGTTGACCGACTGAAAAGCATTAAATTTCGATTAAGTTTCATCTACTGAATTCTTTGTTTGGATCTATTTTCGTTGAGTCTTCATTTTTTACTTTTACTGGTGGTTGTCTTGTGGTGTAGTGGTTAGTAGGTCAATCCTGAGGATTAAATGGGAAGACCGCATTACCAATATTGCTGTTCTGGAAAAGGCTCAAATCAACAGCATAGAATCATCCATAATAGGTCACCAATTTAGATGGATTGGTCATGTCCATCGGATGGATGATGTGAGATTACCTCGTCAAATGCTATATGGTGAGTTATGCTATGGCACCAGACCTCATGGTGGTCCTAAGAGGCGCTACAAGGACCAATTTAAGCAGACCCTGAAATTGACAGGTCTTGATTCACAAACCTGGGACATGCTGGCTGAAAACCGCTCAACTTGGCACCGTACCATCTCGGATACTGTAAAGACGTTTGAAAGGGATCGACGCATACATGAAGAGGCCAAGCGTCAAGCTAGGAAACTTCGAGCAGCCCAACCACGTCCTCCTCCAGCAATACTATGCGACTTGTGTGGTCGCTTGTTCCATGCCAGGATTGGACTCTTTAGTCACCGTAAACACATCCACAAACTGGACTGAAGGAAGAAGATTTATACTCGGATTCGAGTTAAAGCCGATGATGAGTGGTTAGTATTGTTGGCTACCACTATAGACGCCTGGGTTCGATTCCCGGCTCTGCCAAGAATTTAAATTCTGGTTTGAGGTACTGGAATGGTATTGTTGACATGCAAGTCGCCATAGTGATGTCAATTTCGAAGACTTGCACCAGGCCAGTGGGCCATTTGAGTTTAATTAGTTACCTTTACTGGTTAACTTTACTGTGTCATTCAACCAGAATGTGTGCTTTTGATCTTCACTCCTCATTGTTCTAAAACTTTTCTTCCTCTATACCAACAATTTCATTTCATTGTTATATGGCATTTGGAGATCTGAGGACCAACTTTTGTTGGTCTTGGTTCGTTCCTAGCCGTGTTTGGCAATTCAGCCTTTGAGCCTGCCCATAACTGTGTCTCTTAGATAACTGGTCCACGGATGCAGCACTCCTCGCACCACTCTGGCTGTGTAATTGTGTGACAGTCCTAGCAGAGACCTAACAGCCTGTAGGTTTGCTAGGGCTTGCTAGAACAGAGACCAGGCTGAACGTGGCTCATTTCAGTTACCATGTGAACCTATGTTTTCAGTGAGCATGCAGTAACAACAATGATACAGTGGAATAACACATGGGCACAGGGGATGGATTTGATGGCTATATAAAGCACAGAAATTTAAAACAAGAGTTGTCATGGCAAATCTGACTTTTTTTTTTCAAGGATACTCTCAAACCTTGAAGAGATCCAATAATTGTCAGTTGTGGGACATTTAAAAATAGTTTTCATTCCATTTAAGAGCTTGGACATCTTGGTCATCAGTTTCATATATTTAGATGTGTATGGAATCTAAATGGAATTATTGTGTTAACTATAACAATTTGTGCAATTGTAATGAATAGGGCTAAGGCTGGAGTACGTGCGCTGAGGCTTGAAAGAATCTGACATTAGTCTGAAGCGAGTGTGGAAATCCTTGAGTGGAACCAAACAAAGGATGAGACAGCTCTCAAAATGTATTTTTATTTTTGGCTAGCCGCGTGGCTCAGCGGTACCATTCTCAACTGCTGTACCCAAGGTGGCAGGATCGAATTCTGGCACAGCCAGTTGGCATTTGAGGGTGTGCAAATGGAAGGGAGCCATGTCAGTACATTTACTGGCATGTTAAAAATCCCCTTAGGGGAAAAATTCCAGCACCCCAGTGTCTCTAAAAGCTGCATTTGTTAAAAGGGACATAAAACCGATAACATTAAACTTAGAAAGGGAAATGGATAGGTTGAGGATGGATTTGGTTGGGATTAGTGAAATGCGCTGGCAGGAAGAACAAGACATTTGGTCAGGAGACTAGGGTCATTAGCACTAAATCAAACAATGGCCAAGCAGGGGTTGGTCTCATATTGAGTAGGAAACTTGGACAGCGGGTGGAATATTATGAGCAATATAGTGAACGGATTATTGTAGCAAAATTCAATACTAAACCTACGTGCACCACAGTGGTACAAGTCTATATGCCTACCAGTCAAGCTGATGATGAAGATGTTGAAAAGGTCTACGAAGAAATAGATGAAATTCTGAGGTATATCAAGGGTGATGAAAATGTTATAGCAATGGGAGATTGGAATGCTGTGGTAGGAAAAGGAAGAGAAGGGAAGATAGTAGGAGATTTCGGATTAGGTGAAAGGCATGATCTAGGAAGCAGGCTGATGGAATTCTGCACCGAGCATGAGTTGGCCTTAGCTAACACCTTATTCAATAACCACAATAGAAGAATATACACATGGATGAGACCAGGAGATACAGGGCATTACCAAATCGACTTCATTATGGTCAAGCAGAGGTTTCGAAACCAGATTTTGGATTGTAAAACATATCCTGGTGCTGACATAAACTCTGACCACAATCTGGTTGTTATGAAATTCATATTGAAGTTGAAGAAACTGAAGAAAAGTCAAAAGCCAAAAAGGTGGGCAATAGACAGACTGAAAGTGAAGGATGTAAACGAAAGATTCAAGAAGAGTATAAAGGAAGGACTAATGAAAACCCTGAACCAACTTCAATTGAGGCGATGGGTGCAATAACAACTTAAGTCTGAAAACACTGTTCTGAGAATATCACTCCTAAAGTTTTGAAACACTGTAAATGTCTGAGTTTTTCATTTATGGATACGCTGATTTATACACACCATTTAAAGATAGTCCTTAACAATATATCAATGTCACTGTGAATTTAAACATTACCAGTTCTTAAATATTTTAATTTAAATATGGATTGACTTAAGTCGTTATTGCAGAGACTGACAATCAGCATCTTAAATTACCATTTATGGATAGTAGATTCGTTCAAATTAATTTAATTCGAAAAAAAAAAAAATAGCTACCGTGTACTGCACAATAAGTTTATTTTTATAATAAAATTATAATATATATACAGTATATTGTAGACCTGGACAAAGGGAGTGTGATGTGATGATACTAACCAACAAAATCAGTAATACAAGGATTCAGCAGAAGAGAATCCTCATAACCTCTCCACTCCAACTCCCAACACTGACCTGCACGTGGTGTCCCCTGCTAAGCTGAGCAACCCAGTGGAAGGTTGGGTAATCAATCCCAGCGGGAAACTGGGTCAGTGAACAGACTAGTGTTGGGGGGGGGGACTGAGAATTCTTTTCTCAGTTCTTTCACCTTTCTGAATAACATTCAGGATTGTAATTCGAGGATTTATCCTCCCCTCAAGGTGTAACCTTAGATAGTCGACCATGAAAAGTCATTTGAAGAATAATTCCGCCGTCTGTAATGATAGATTACAGAAAAGACAGCATTCGGATACGGTGGGCTGTCATGCGGAAGATAATGACGAATCGGAGCGTCTGAAAACTCATCAAGTAGCAAACAAACAAATACTATGGAAAATCAAACCTAAACAAGTCTCATTCTTTTCTACACATAATCTTAACTCTCTGGTTCAAACTGGAAAATTGAAGATCATCACGGATATCATGAGAAGTCATAAAATTCTAATTATGGCCCTTCAGGAAATTAGAAATAGTGATCAAGACCATCTGGAATCACAAGGATACAGACTATATAAAGGAATTCCAGGGAAACGAGTTATGAAAAATTGTCCACAATTTGGTAACGGATTCTTAATAGATCTCAGAATCATTGACTCGATAACAGAATTTAAATCTCAATCCTCCAGACTTACGACCCTAACTTTGAAATCGGCAAATAAAACATATACAATTATTAATGCACATGCTCCTACTAATCAAAAAAACAACACCATTAAGGACAGAGAAGAAGTACAAAAATTCTGGGATCTTTTGGATCAAACTTTAATAAACATCCCTTCATCAAACATCAAAATTCTCCTTGGTGATTTCAATGCGCAACTCGGACAAGAAAGAAGATATAGAGATATCATTGGAAAATGGACAGCACATAAACAAACCAATAAAAATGGTCAAAGATTAGTCGAAATTTGTAGAAACCACAAATTAATCTCTAAATCAACATGTTTTAAAAGACAGCCCCATAAATTGAAAACTTGGAAACATCCTGACTTCAGAAGGGGTGAATGGCAGTTGGATCATGTCTGCATGGATAAATTTCACCATCGCGAAATTCACAATGTCAAGGTTCTAAGGGGAGTTGACTCAGGATCAGACCACTATGTGGTAAAGATAAAAATAAAATTAACTCCAATGGCCAAGAAAAAACCTAATAATAACAATAGGAGGAAATTTGATCCATCTACCTTAATAAAAAATATAGAGTACTGTGAAAGAACAGGAGAAGAATCTCTCAACACTAAAACATTGGACGAATTAATCACTAAATTAAAATCAATAGCAGAGGAGTTAGCACCAATAAATCCAAGGAAAAAACATGAATGGTGGAATGTAGATTGTGATCAAGCAATAGAGAAAAGACACCAAGCATGGATAAAACATCAAGCTCTAAAGTCAGAAGAATCAAATTTAGAACTAACTATACAAAGAAAATTAACCCATAAAATCATCAGACAAACGAAACGTAATCATCTTAAGAATACACTGGAAAAGATAGAAGACGATTTCAAGAAAAAACAATCTCGAGATTATTACAAAACATTTGGTAAATATCTTAAAATATTTGAAGCTCCAACATTAATGTTGAAAAATCAAACGGGAAAGTTAGCACATTCTAACCAAGAAAATACAGAGATCCTTGCAGAAGCATTCGAGAAACTGTTAAATTGTGATGATCCACTGGAAACCCTGCAAGTAAACACTGATACACCTATTTTAACTTCACCTGATTTAATAAATCCTCCAAACATTAATGAAGTAGAACTCGCAATTAAAGAACAAAAAAATTACAAAACTTGTGGCGAAGACTTAGTCTTTGCTGAAATCTGGAAAAATGCTGGTAAACCTGCGATTATAAATCTTCATCAACATCTAGTTAAAATGTGGATTACTGAAGAAATTCCTGCACACTGGACCATAGGAATAATCCATCCATTATTTAAGAAAGGAGACAAAACGAACCCAGATAACTACAGAGGAATTACCCTTCTGGACTGCACATATAAAATTTTCTCTCGCATAATTTACAACAGGATCAAAAACATTCTGGAACCACAACTTGGAGAATATCAAGGAGGATTTCGCCCTTACAGAAGTTGTCCAGACCAAATCCTTAGCCTGAAATTAATAATGGAATATTACAAAAACAGAAATAAGCAACTCTTTATCTCTTTTATAGATTTCAAAAAAGCCTATGATAGTATTCATAGACTGACACTGCTAAAAATCCTCAGATCATATGGTCTCCATCCTAAATTGATAAAAATCATTCAATTAACATTAACAAACACAAATTCGAAAGTTAAATTTAGGGGAGAAATATCAACAGCTTTCTCAGTAAAAACTGGTCTCAGACAAGGTGATGGATTATCCCCTCTGCTTTTCAATGTGGCTCTTGATTATATCATGAAGGTTTGGCAAAAGGAAAACCCTCCTAACATCAAAATTGGAACAAAACCATCAATAAAAATAAACTGCTTAGGATTTGCAGATGATTTGGCTCTTTTAGCACTAGACAAGGAAGAGGTTTGTACTCAGATCACTAGTCTCCAAGAGATTGCTCAAGGGATAGGATTACAGATATCCTTTGAAAAAACTGAGATCATGCCTATGAAACCCTTAGATATAAATGAAGTCTATATAAATGATCATAAAATTAACCTAGTTCCTCAATTTAAGTATCTTGGAGAAATTATAACACATAACTTAAACGAAAAAGTAACTTGGATAAATAGAACAAATAAAATGAAAAAGGCACAATCTCTAACCTGGTCAACATATAATAAAAAATGCCTATCAATAGCTACTAAGATCCAACATTATAAAACTGTAACTCTCCCAGAAGCCACTTATGCTTGTGAAACACTGTTCCAAATTAAAAATGAACAAAGAACTGATCAGCTCCTCAAAACGGAAAGAAGAATCATTAGAACGTGCATAAATAAAAAGTATCAGGTTGAGGGAGTCTGGAGGATTCTCCCAAATGAAACTGTCTATCGTGAGATTGATCCAATCACCAGCACAATGAAGAAGAAAAGAATTTCATATTTTTTTCACATCTTACGGCTTCCAGAAAACAGAATTGTACGCCAACTGGTGATGAGAAATCTAGGAAAGAAAACTGGAGGAAAATGGATCCAAGGAATCCAACAAGATCTCAAAGCAGTTGGACTTAAGATAACAGATGCCGAGGAGAAAAATAAAATTAACACCATTCTTAAAACTCACAAATTTTCTGCAGAAATGACACATAGAAAGCCTATGGAGATTTCAGATGAGTTGAGAAAATCCCGATCTGAAAGAATGAAAAAGTACTGGAAAGAGCGCAAGAACCAAGCAGTACTACCTTCAAAGAAGAAGTGATTGTGGAACGACTCAAGTGGTCCAATGTGACCAATCAAGATAATAATAATAATATACAGTATATACAAAATTAACACCAAAAACATAATTTTGAAACTATTCTTTTAATAAGGCACTTTTGAAAGTATCACTGTAATTATTTTACCTAAAAAAGAAATAAAAAGGTGTCCAAACACAGCCAATTTTTATAATCCTGTGTAATTAGTACATTTAAATGCAAACGTATATGCAGATAAGGCTTAGAATGGTTACATTCATGCATGAACTCTGGTTCTGTTTACCCAATTTCAATCAGAAAATAATGATTAAATGAATAGACATACACCGGCATTGCCTAGATAGGATAGACTAAGTGAAGTAAAACTGTATTTAAATAATAATAAAACAACAGGAGTTTAAGGACATTCAATGGTTTCCTCAGCCTCACTGATTTCACTTTGCAGTTCACTTTCATCCACAACAGTCTCTTTCTCTAATATGTGCTTAAGTGCATCTGCATTCTCCGGTGATTTTCTTTGGGGAAAAATGAGTGGCAGTTTCTCTTGCAACAATTTTCAGTGTATTTAAATACATTCTTGGAAACCTTCTTGCCACTAGAACTCACATAGCTATCACCACGATTCATCTTGGCTTTGTTCTGCACGCGTTTGCAAGAGTCTCGCTAAAGTAATCTCTTCTTTCCTTTATTCTGCATTTCCAAATCCGATCCTTCATTTAACTTTTCATGTTTACTATCATCTGACTGATCACACATCTTTACAGAATAACAATAACAAAACCACACGCAACAGTCACAAGACAATACTCACTGATTCCCGCGCGTGTGCGATACCGGTGCTCGAAGCGCCTAAGTCGGCCCAGCTGTTCGCCGGAAGAACGACTTGCTACACAGCTGTATATAATGCAAGCTCCTCCCATCTAGAGTTGACATAACGAAATAATATTTGGAGGATAGATAAAGAACTCATTGGGGATTACAAAACTGCATTCGCCGGAAAAACGACTTAAGTCGACTTAGGTGGTTATTGCACCCAGCGCCTCGATTGCAGACGAATGGGCACTTTTGAAGAATGAAATAACAAAATCCGCAGAAGAAAACATTGGTAGGAAAGAATAGGTAGAAAACTGTGGATCACTCAAGATATACTAGAATTGATGGATGAAAGGCGGAAACACAAGTATGCAAGAGATGAAAAGGGGAAAGCAGAATACAGACGTCTGAGAAATGAGGTTAACAAGAAGTGCAAGGAAGCGAAAGAAGAATGGTTGAAAGAGAAATGTGCAGGTATAGAAAATTGTCTGAAATTAGGAAAAGTAGACACAGCTTACCGAAGGATTAAGAATACTTTTGGGGAAAAGAAGAATAAATGCTGTAATATTAAGGGCACAAATGGAAAGCCTCTAACAGATAGGGAAGAAAAGGTTGAGAGATGGAAAGCTTACATAGAGTGTTTGTATAAGGGAAAGGAGATTGAGAATCATGTAATGGAAAGGGAGGAGGAAATTGATGAGGATGCAAAAGAAGATTTAATATTGAGATCAGAATTGACAGAGCATTGGAGGACTTGCGCAGGAACAAAGCACCATGCATAGATGATATACCGATTGAGTTGCTAAGCTGCATAGGTGATGAAGGTCTGATCAGGTTATTTCACTTGGTGTGCAGGATTTATGAGGCAGGTGAGGTACCCCCTGATTTCAAGAATAATGTTATCATCCCTATACTAAAGAAAGTGGGAGCTGACAGATGTGAAGATTACCATACAATCAGCTTGATTACTCATGCTTCAAAGATCCTGTCTAGAATAATTTACAAGAGGATGGAAAGCCAGATAGAAACGGAGTTGGGTGAAGACCAGTTTGGTTTCAGGAGAAATGCAGGAACAAGGTGTTCACTTTTCAGTGAAATTTACAAAGTTCACTTATTTTTATTATAACATAACCTCTCACCTGTCTTGTCATTCCATTTTTCTTCAATCTGTTCTTGCTAGCACGTGTTCCATGACACTGTAATGATTTCCGGAACTAATGTTGGTCACGAGGTTCATTTTCAGTTGGCCCCTTGCTCTGATTGGCCTCAGCAATTTTCGAGAATTTTCCATGCTCTCGGATTGGCCGTCGCCACCTGTCCGCATCACGCATCCCGCGTGATCTCCGGTATATAGCCTGCCCTGGCCTACATCAACTGTCTGTCTCCAGCAAGTCACAATGCCAGTCACTCGTCGTCAGCTGTCTTCACGCTGTTTGCACAACGCTTGAATGTGCCTCAACGCTGTGTGCTAATACATCGCAAAATGCTTCTAGTCAAACCAGCAGTGCATTTCAAAATCTACGAAATCTATATAAGTTAACATCGATACTTGGCCTACGTCAGTTTGTCGTGAGCAAAAAACGATAAACAAATTTTCCTCTGTGCTGGGCACGAAGTCTTCAACATTTCCAAGACGGAAAAAAGTGATCAAAACCGAGTTCTACAAAGTCTATATAAGTTTACATCGATGATTGGCCTACGTCAGTTTTGTGCTGGGCACGAAGTCTTCAACGTTTCCAAGACGGAAAAAAGTGATCAACACGCTCTTCCTCTATTTATATTATGTGGAAATTCCTCTACACCAACGCCAACAAGCTAAGTGTTTATTATAACCTCAAAAATTTCTAAACCTTAAAAATGTATCTTTCTTTTTAGGGTTATGTTACCTGACTTAAACAACTTGTCAAACTATGCCAAACTCAACTTATTTCTTTCTATTAAGTGGTTTAAGCATGTATTATGCCTTTAAATTGTAGGCTATGAGAAAACGACTGTTCTCTCTCTTTCGCATGTTAACTTTCCTACAAAACAAATCATTCTTTTCTCTATTTTTGTACAAACTATTGGGCTTAACACCAGTTCACCTATCTGACGAAGTGAATGGCTTGTTCTTCATTTAATCTATCAAAGTGTTTTTGGGAATGCTCCCATTTCAATTGCAAACAACTTTGTCTTATAACTATCAAGCGACTAGCAGGATGTTATCCCTACTGGCATGTTAATTAATGTTGATTTTTTTTTCTGTAAATAAACTAGCCTACTCTCTGTGTGCAGTCCTAGGCTAAATTTTAAGCCTTCATTTGAGCACTATAGTTACTCACTATTTTACCCTGCATAGTTCTACTTCAGACTAACTGGCCACAAAGTGGTTACTTATTCTCAGGGTTGTTGGCATTCAAGCTTATGAAATCTTGTTCGCTTGTTGTAGGCCTGTCAAAGGTCACATTTCCATTACATGTTTATATATTTATTGTTAATCTTTTGAAAGCTTATGAAATCTTGTTCGCTTGTTGTAGGCCTGTCAAAGGTCACATTTCCATTACATGTTTATATATTTATTTATTGTTAATCTTTTGAAAGCTTATGAAATCTTGCTCGCTTGTTGTCGGCCTGTCAAAGGTCACATTTACATTACATGTTAATATATTTATTTATTGTTAATCTTTTGAAAGTTGTTTATGAATAAAATACCTCTGTTATTGGCAAACTGTTTCCATTGCTATTAACTCATCAATGTTCAATCTGTTCCTAATTAGTAAAGTTAATTTGCTTATTAGACTAGAAGCTTCACTTCTAGTCCTTCCCGAAAAAGGAGGTCTCGCATTGACAGATCCTAACCACAAGGGAAGCTGTACTAAGTCTTAGGCTGATTTTGGAAGGTAGAATAAGGAAAGATAAGAGAACGTTCATGGCATTTGTAGACTTAGAAAAGGCTTTTGATAACATTGATTGGACTAAATTGTTTGACAATTTGAAATCTATTGGATTAAAGTACAGGGATAGGAGGGTGATATACAATCTATACAGAGACCAGACAGCAGTCATTCGAGCTGAAGGACACGAGAGAGAAGCTGGTATTCAGAAAGGTGTAAGGCAAGGCTGCAACTTATCACCCATACTTTTCAATCTTTACATTGAACAAGCACTGAAGGAAATTGGAGAAAAATTTAAAGTGGGAGTGAAGATTCAAGGAGAAATAATTTCAACTCTGAGATTTGCTGATGACATCGTCATCTTGGCCGACACGCCTGAGGATTTGAATTAGTTTTTGAATGGTGTGGACTCCGTCTTACGGAAAGAATTCATGATGAAAATTAATAAATGTAAAACAAAAATACTGGAATGCAGCCGAAATAAATCTGAAACCTCTATGGACATCAAATTGGCAGGTGAAAAGCTGATGGAAGTAGGAGACTTCTGTTACTTAGGAAGCAAAATAACCAGTGATGGATGAAGCAAAGACGATATAAAAAGCAGGTTGGCTCAGGCAAGGAAAGCATTTCTACAAAGAAGGAACCTGTCGACATCGATTATAGATTTAGGTATTAGGAAGCCATTTTTGAAAGCCTTTGTCTGGAGTGTGGCGCTCTATGGAAGTGAAACTTGGACTATTGGCGCAGCAGAAAAGAGGAGAATTGAAGCATTTGAAATGTGGTATCACAGGAGAAGGATGATCAGATGGGTATATAGGGTTACAAACGAAGTGGTATTAAGAAGAGTGGGAGAGGAGAGATGTTTCTGGCGACTTCTAATGAAGAGAAGAGATAGGTTAGTTGGACACATACTAAGACACCCAGGAATAGCAAGCTTAGTTATGGAAGGAAGGGTCAAGGACAAGAACTGTAGGGGTAGACCAAGGTTAGAATATGTTAAACAGATTGCCTCGGATGTAGGGTGTGGTAGCTATGTAGAGATGAAACGATTAGGTCAGGACAGGGAGGCATGGAGGGCTGCATAAAACCAGTCAAAAGACTGATGACTCAAACAACATTAAATTCATTATTAAAATGTATTTTTTAAATTTCACGCATCAATGGAACATTTTCTTTTCAAAATAATACTGAAAAGTCTTTAATAATCAAATTAATAACTACAGTATAAGCCCGATACACCGCGGTCCGATATACCGTGTATTCGGATATAACGTGGATGAACTATGTCTCCCAAAATAAAAACTGTATCATTTATGAACGATTTTTGCACTCTCAGTGGTATACAGGGTGTTTCAAAACTCGACCGCAAAATTTCGGGAATGGGTTCCTCACAGTAAGATAAGAAACAAATGTTATGACAACATGGGTCTGGAAACGGATACTTTCAGATTTATTCACACGTTTGTACATTTTCACCGTATCAGCAGGTATCACAGGAAATGTTCAAAGTGACGCCCTTCCGCTCGAATACAAGCCTCCGCTCGTCGTCGCATGGAATTACGCACGCGATCAAAAATTCCTGGTGTAGTGCGTACTGCCTGACCGGTGGCCACTATGCGCTCACGTAACGTAGCTTAATCAGGAACAGGATTCGCATACACGAGCGACTTAAGGTGTCCCCACAGGTAGAAGTCCAGGGGGTCAAGTCCGGAGAGCGTGGTGGCCACGCAATCGGTCCTCCTCGACCTATCCAGCGCCCAGGGAAATGGGTATTCAGGTACCTGCGGGCCAACAAACTGAAATGTGCGGGAGCACCATCATGCATGAGAAACATTGCTTGACGGACAGCAAGTGGCAGGCCGTCCAAGTACTCAGGCAATTGTGTCCGCAAGAAATCCGTGTAGTTCTGTCCAGTAAGCCTACGTGGAAGAACGTACGGTCCCAACAAGGAATCCCCAACAATGCCTGCCCAGATGTTAATGCCGAACCTTTGTTGATGAGAAGATGGGATGTTCGCATGCGGATTTGCATCACTCCACCTGTGCTGATTATGGAAATTCTGTATTCCGTCTCTTGTGAAGGTCGCTTCATCTGTGAACAACACATACGCAGCGAAGTTCGGCATCACGCCGCACTGTTGTAGGTACCACCGGCAAAACGTTGCTCTTGCCGGAAAATCTGCAGGCGACAAGGCTTGTACACGCTGCAGATGATACGGATACAACAGGTTTCCTCGTAGCAGTCTCCAGATAGTCGTGTGTGGCCTATTCCGCTGCAAGCCTAACCGCCGAGTGCTGACTTGAGGACGTTCAAACACAGCGTTGAGGACGGCTTCCTCCTCCTCAACTGTTGTACTGCTTGACCGTCCCCCGGTTCCTGGTGGACGTGCGAAACTCCCGTGTTCACAGAGGCGGCGATGGATGGATTCAAATGTCTTTCGGTCCGGCAGTCTGCGCCTGGGATATCGTTCCCGATACAAGCGACGTGCCTACGAAGCATTCCCATCCGCCAAACCATACATGTAATGCATGCTTGCAAGCTCTGTGTTCGTGTACATGCGCACGTCTGAGCGGCCTGCAAGCCACAAATAACAGTACAGTACTGTACAATGACTGTTAACCACGGACAACTTACATACGGCTACTTCAATGACCTTCACGTACTTACCTCCGTTACGTACGAACGCAGACAGAAAACCACAATCCAAATCACAGATGCCAGACGTGTTAAACAGACCGAAAATCACACTTCACTTCACTACATTAATCACTAATCACAGATAACAGACGTGGAAGGAAGGAACAGGAGTTATTTCATTCCCTGCCCCGCAAAGCGAGACAGGGCGGGCACCCAGCTCAACAGGGAGCTCTTGTGCCGAAGAAGAGGAAAGGGTTTAGAGAATAAATTATAACTGAAAGAAGATATGCTAGGCATATGGATAGGAGGGACGAAGGAGGTTGCAATGGCGCAGAAGACACCGCGACCCCAAGACGGACCCACCAGATGAGACCCCAACGCACTCGCCGGAGCATTACCCCACTAGCCCCGTTTATTCAAAAAATATACAAAATACAGAAAATAAAGATTGCTGTGGGCCAAATACAGAAGTATATATAACAAACAGAAAAGTAATGTCCTGAAAGAATGTCTATTGTTCTTATGGCTGGAAAAGATAAAGACACTGGAAAAGGCACAGAAAATGAATAAATAGCAATGTATTAAAGTTCAAAAGATTGTCTATTGTCCATGCTGAAAGAGAAACAATAATATTGCATCAGTAAAAGCACTGAGGTGTAGCGGCGACAAGGCCGATAGAATTTAGTAGCACTGGGAGCACTGTGTGACGATGCGTGAAGCCATTCCGGAGAACGAAGTAGACAGAAGAAGATTTAGTGGGGCAAAAAATTAAAATTTATGTAACTGCGACAGGGGCTATGTGAATAAGATAAAACTGAACGAAAAGAAATAAACAATGAGAGGGCACTTGCGGTGCCGACAGTAACAAAGAGGCGGGACTGACTATAGCCCCCCAAAAGAAAGTAGAACATGTGGAAAATGTGCACAGAACAGAAGAATGGGAGCGTGAGAGGGGGCTAGTCAATGAGTGGAGGGAAGAGATGACCGGTTTCTGGGGTGCGTGTGGAATTGAGGATAGCAGTGGCATAGGGGGAGAGCTTCGAGGGGTTGGGTGGCGTGGGAGCGGCGTGCGCGAGTAAGGTAGGAGAAACGAAGGGAGTGAATGTGGGCGAGTGCAGAAGGGAAAGTGAGCATACCAGTGAGGGTGGCGGAAGGGGTATCTTGTTTACAATGATAGGCGATTCTGATAGCGTGGCGGTCAAGGGTGAGGAGACGGAAATAGAGGCGGGGGTGGGCGGTAAGCCAGGTAAGGGAGGCGTAGGTGAAAACAGGGCGGATGAAGGTCTTGCAAACGTTAAGGGTCTGAGGGGGCCGTAGGCCCCAGGTCTTACCGGTGAGGAGGCGGAGAATGCGGAAGCGGGAGAGGGAGCGTTTGTAGACTGAATCGAAGTGAAGGTTCCATCGGAGGTTATTTTGGAAGGTAATGCCAAGGTATTTAAGCTGATTAAGTTGAGGAATAAGAGAATCATTGAAGGTGAAATGGAGGCGCTGGGAAGGGCGGCGACGGGTGCGGGAGCGTTTGATGTGGATGTATTGGGACTTCTGGGGGTTGACTTGAATGTGCCAGTGATTGCACCAGGTCTGGAGGGTATGAAGGTAACGTTGTACATGGCGTTGGAGGGTGTGAGAACGAGGGAAGAGGGCGAGAATGGCAAGATCGTCGGCGTATTGATACAAACGGAGCGGAGGAGAAGGGGTAGGAATATCATGGGTGTAGAGGACATAGAGAAGGGGAGAAAGGGGGCTGCCTTGAGGGACTCCGACGTGGATAGGGAAAGTGAAGGAAGAAGTACCTTGGATGAGGATTTGAGCCGTGCGATGATATAAGAAGTTTGCAATGAGGCGGACATACGTGATGGGTAAGGGGAGGTGGAGGAGCTTGAAGAGGAGGCCAGGGAACCAGACTTTATCGAAAGCTTTTTCAACATCGAAACAGAGGAGAAGGGCGTGTTTGTTATTAGGGGAGGCTAGGAAGGCTTCGATGGAGGCAGTGATGTGAAAGAGGTGACCGTGGGTGGAAAAGTTAGGGCGGAAGCCAGCTTGATGATCGGGGATGAGATGAAGGGAGTGGAGATAGGGATAGAGGCGTTTGGTGATGATAAGTTCAAAAAGTTTGGAAAGAACAGGGAGAAGGGAGATTGGACGGTAGGAATTGATGTCCGAGGGAAGTTTAGAAGGTTTTAGAAAAAGAAGGATGTTGGCATTTCCCCAGTGGTGGGGAAAATGTCCGGTGTAGAGGATAGTGTTGTAGATCTGAGCAAGGTAAAGGAAGAGGATGTCGGGGGCCTCGCGAAGGTGACGGTAAGTAATGCCGTCACCCCCGGGGGCCGTAGTG
Organism: Meconema thalassinum; assembly: GCA_946902985.2. Taxonomy (NCBI): domain Eukaryota; kingdom Metazoa; phylum Arthropoda; class Insecta; order Orthoptera; family Tettigoniidae; genus Meconema; species Meconema thalassinum. The sequence continues at coordinate 240,979,872 of OX336389.2, read as the reverse complement.
CGGCGATGCTTAAGGAGATTGCGGATTTCAAGGGGGGTAATAGGGGAATTGAGAGGGTGTTGGTAATCAGTGGAGGGAAGGTGGGCAAAGGAAGGCGTGAGACGAGGGGAAGTTGGGTCGGTATAGGCATGAATGGTAGGTTCGTCGGGGTGGGAGAGGTGAGGGGCGATAGTGGGGAAGAAAACGTGGGAGTAATGCTGGGCAAACATATCGGCTTTTGCTTGATTAGAAAAAACAGGAGAACCATTACGGAGGATAGGGTACGTGGGATGGGATTTACGACGTTGGGGAAGGCGGGAGAAAGTTTTCCAGAAAAGGGCAGGGTCAGGGCTGTGGGAAAGGTCAGAACAGGCGTCATTCCATTTCTTGCGGCGGATGGCTTTGATAAAAGAGCGAGTGTGACGGAGGGTTTTACGGTGTTCGGTTAGGGTGACTAGATCGCGGGTTCGACAGTAGGAGCGGTAGAGATCATGAGCAGTACGAAAGAGACGGAGGGCGCGGGGAGGGATAGGAGGTTTCGAAGGGTGATAGGAGTGGCGGGGAACATGGCGGAGATCAGCGGTAATTAAGGCCTGTTCAACACGATGGATGAGTTGTGAGAGGGCAGGGTGAGAGGCAGGGGGTGTAGGAGGAAGGGGGGTGAGGGAGGAAGTTAAGGTGGTACGGTAGGCGTTCCAATCTGTTTTAGAGTATTGACGGGCTGGAGGAGGTCGTGGAAGAGGTTGGAAAGGGGCAGGGAGGTAGTTAGACAGGGAAATAAGGGTTGGAAGGTGGTTACTACCGATAGTGGGGAGGACAGCAACAGTAGCAATATTGGCGAGATTAGGAGTAAGCATAAGAAAATCGGGAGTGGAATTGGAATAGGGAAGCGTGGGGGAGGGAAAAGGGACGGACATGCCCCGGCTAATAGACAAGAAGTCCTGGAAAAGACGGGCTTGGACAGGGGTGTAGGAGGTAACATTGATATCGGCGGCGAAGAAATAAGTGGGAAAAGTGGTTTCTAGGAATCGGAAGAAATCGATGGGGGGAGGGGAGCGGGGTACCAGATACATAGTGACAAGGGTGAAAGTTTGGTTGGGAAAGATAAGGTCAAGAATGAGATATTCGTTAAAGCCGTCAGGAAAATTGAAAAAGTGCTGGCGAGTGGGAATGGAGTTGCGAACAGCAACTGCAACCCCACCCGACCTCTGAAAGTGACGATCGGCACGAATGAGTTGGTAGCCGTCAAAGGGGGGAATTGCTTGGGAAGGTTTGAGGAAGGTTTCGTTAAAAATCATGATGTCCGGGGCATGTTGGGAGAGGGAGATGTCCAACAATGGTCGGTTGGAGAAGAGGGAGCGGATGTTGACGAAGTAGAGGGTGAGGTTAGGCATTTATCAATAGGCAGGGAGGTTACTCAGCGGGAAAAATGCTAAATGCATCTTATTCCCGCTATACGACATATCGACATGCGTATTCAAAGTGAGACGGGCGGCGAGTTGGACTTGGGAAACAATGAGTAGACGGGCGAAGGGAAGGACGTTTTGGAGGACCATCGTCACGAATCGGACGATGTTCTCCATGGTAGGGGGAGGGGTAGGGGATGCGGAAGGGGGGGGGGGTGGGAAGATCCTGGGACAGGACGGGGACAACCTGTTCAGGCTTAGCTGTGTCGGGAAGAGGCCGGCCCCGGCATCGGTATGCGAAGGCGGGGTGGGCCTCACCGCAGGTTGCGCACTTCGGGTGCTCCCGATTTACGCAACGAGCGGTAGGGTGTTCTTGTGCTCAAATACCACATACCTGAGTGTTCGGGCAGATGGCTCCAGGGGGGTGGTCAAATTTCTGGCACCGGTCGCAGCGCGTACGTTGAGGGGCGGGAGTCCGGGAGGGCTCCACGCGATGACGCTTACAATAGATGGATGCACCGTTGCGAAGAAGGGCATCGATGGAGGCGACGTTCTTGCACAGCACCCGCACCAGGGTGGTGGGGCCATGGGCGTTGTTGATCCGTACCACCTTGAAGATATCCAAGCCGGCGAGTTGGAGCTGAGCGGCAACCTCGTCGGCGGAGTATGAACGCTCGACCCCATAGATAACCGCTGACATGATGGGAGTAGTGCGGTGAGATGGGGGAGGCTGATGTGAAGGCTGTGCCATAGTGACATTATAAGCCCGACAGCAGGGGGAGAAGTGGGCTGTACCGATGGAGTTAACTATGATGCTGTACAGAGGCTCGTTGGATTTGAGGTTGTGGCCCTCCTTGGTCGTCTGTATTTCGAGGTTGTAGGCAGCAAGATTGGGAATAAACTTGGATAGGACTTGGTGGAGATGGCGGGGGTGGTTGTGTTCGGGCATGAGTTTGATAAGACGGACGACATAGTAGGTGGGAGACGGGATGAGGGAGGGAGCGGTGACGCTACGCGTACGGACAGCAGAGGGTAAGGCGGGGTTCCGTGCGGCGTCGGCGTAGCTGCGGAGAAGTGGGCCGGGTACAATAGTGGCCGGCATATAGACATCGGAAGATTGAGACTGGTTCGGCTGCGGCGATCGAGGTGGGAAGTGAAATGGGGCAGCGATACGAGATGGTGAGAGACGGCGGAGCGGAGAGTCAATCTCCAAAAGGCTCTTAATACCCAGCTCCTCCGGGGGCTCCTCCGTGGGCGTACAGTAGTGCTAGTGGAACCAGAACTCTGCCCTGGATAGCAGGGCTTCTTAGCATGCCCGATGGAAGGAGGCGTGCGGTCCTTGCGGGCCATTTTAATTTGCAGAGTTTCCATTTCACTATCACTCACCTCGGGTTGTTCGTGGTCAGAGTCCGAGTCCATCAGCAGCGACGGCATGGAAGGAGCTTTAGAAGAAGCTTGAGTAGAAGCTTGAGCAGAAGGCGGCATTTTAGCCGCATCAGACGGTGTTTTCACCATGACGCACACGAACACAAGCACTGGTATGTATATACTCGCTAGCACGGGCACACGCAGAGACTGGTGAGAACCGGTCGTAGCACTGAGAATTTTGATAAGTTTTGTAATAATTTGAAGACACACGGTCAGCGTAACAGCTTCTTTGATACTGTACAGAGAGTGAACAGACGTGTTCTTGGCAACGGCTAAACCGTAAGACGATCCCATATCATGTATGAGTGCTAAGGTCTTTAATACGACGCACATCACTTCCATTCACAACATGCCTACATGTCATCATCATCATCTAGTACAGTTTCCAGCCCCAGGCTGGGTCTGTTTGGAACATAAGCCTCGCCACTTAGTTCTTTCTTCCCACCACCTCTCCGCTGTCACTCTGGTCCAGTCCTCGCCTCTCTTCTTGACACATTCCTCCACTCCTTTCAGCCATCTATCCCTGGTCTTCCCCTTGGTCGTTTCTTCTGCATCTGCATCTCATGTATCCTCTTGGGAATCTTCTTCTCATCCATTCTCTTTAAGTGTCCATACCACCTCAGTCTTGATGTCTCAATCCTACCTTGCAAGGGCTCCTCTTTCACAATTTCCCTGACCTTTTCATTCCTCACCCTGTCTCTTCTTGTTACTCCGATCCTACTTCGCAGGAACTTCATTTCACCTGCCTGTATTCTGCTTATGTCTCTTTTCTTCATTGTCCACGTTTCTGAAGCATAGGTCAGTATCGGGATATAGTAGCTTCTGTATAACACTTCCTTGCTTTTTTGTGGGACATCTTTATTCCACACTAAGCTCCTAATGCTTCTCAGAAATACTTCTGCCTGTCTGCCACGCTCCGTAATCTCTTTGTCATTTCTCCCATTTTCCTCCACTATACTTCCCAAGTACTTAAGACTTTCCACCTTCTTCAGCTGTCCACCTCCAAGTGTTATCCCACTCATTGGTCTGTCCTTTTTCCTGGTCGTTAACAAGATCTCACATTTACTGATGTTGAACTTCCATCCGTACTCTCCCACTGTTTCTTCCCAAGCCTTCAGTTGCTCCTGAATTTCCTCCTCCTTGTTTCCCCAGACCATGAGATCATCTGCAAACACCATTGCTTTCATCTTATCTTCTCCTATCTTTCCTGCTATCCGTGTCATTACCTCGTCCATAACCACAATAAAGAGAAGGGGTGACAGCGCACTACCCTGTTTCAGGCCACTCATTTGTCTGAACCAGTCTGTTCTTTCCCCTCCAACTTTCACACAACTCACACTTCCACAATACATCTCCTTCACTCTGCCTACAGTCTCTTTTTCCACTCCCATGTTTTCCATTGCTTTCCAAACCTTCTCCCTACACACACTATAATAGGCCTTTTCGATGTCCAGGAAGGCCATCAACAGATCCTCTCCAAATTCGTAGTGGTGTTCCTGGAGCTGTCTCACTGAAAATATGAGATCCACTGTTGATCTCCCAGGTCTGAATCCATACTGCTCCTCTCTCAAATTTCTCTCCACTTTGGCTCGTATTCTACTTTCTAATATCTTTTCATATATCTTGGCACAGTGAGGTATGAGTGTGACTCCCCTGTAATTTCTGCACTCCTTTCTGCTTCCTTTCTTAAATATTGGGACAATTAATCCTTTCTTCCAATCTTCTGGGGTCTTTTTCTCCTTCCATATCACCCTCATCACACGGTACAGCCACTGTTTCCCAACCTCCCCTGCTGCCTTCACCAGTTCAACACTCCCTTCATCCACACCTGGTGCCCTTCCTCCTTTCATCTTGTCTATAGCCATTTCCAGTTCTCTCCAAGTCAGGTCCTTTTCCATTCCTGTGTTGTCTTCTCCATCTTCCAATATGTTGTCTTCCTGTCTATGACCATTTGGATTCAGCAAATCCTCAAAGTACTCTTTCCACACTGTCTTGAGTGTCTCTTTGTTGTGTACCTCATTTCTGTTTTTGTCCATCATTACCACATCCTCTAGCAGACCTCTTCTCTTACTTTTGACCATCCCATAGAGTACTTTCTTATTTCCTCTACTGTCTTCCTCCATCATCTCTGTCCACTTTACCATCCACTTCTTCCTCTCCTGTGCGACAATCTTGTTTGCTTCTTTCTTCTTTATCTTATAATCTTCCCTTGTCAGATCAGTTCTTTCCTGGAACCACACTCTGAAAGCCTTGTTCTTCCTTCCCACAGCTTCTTTTACTCTCTCATTCCACCATGGTGTCTCTTTACACCGCTTTCTGCTGCTTGTTCTTCCACATACTGCCACTGCAGCTTCCACCATTGTGTTTTTGAATTGCTTCCATTCCTCTTCCCCTGTTTTAGGATTGTCTGTTAGCATCCTTTCCCTTATTAACTTCTGGAATTCTTCCATGACTTCCTTTTCCTTGAGTTTCCATACTTTGATTCTCCTTTCCTGGTACTCTGTCCTCTTGCTATCCTTAACAACTCCCAGGTTCATTACAAGTATTCTGTGGTCGCTATCTAAGGCCTCAGATGGTATTACCTTTATATCTCTGACACTTCTCTTCATTTCCCAGTCGTACAGCATGTAATCTACCAAAGATTTCTTTGTTAAATCACTGCTGTACCACGTTACCTTGTGGCTTTCTTTCTTCCGGAACCAGGAGTTGCCTACCACTAAACCGTTTCTCTTGCAAAAATCCAGCAACTTTCTCCCTTCTTCATTCCTGCTACCCCATCCTTCTGCTCCCAATACATTTTCATATCCTTGCCTTTCACTTCCTACATGTGCATTCAAATCTCCCATGACAATGATGCTCTGCCCATTCAACTGCTGTTGTAGCTCCTCCTCAAAGTCTTCCTTCTCTTGAGCTGTACATCCAACTTGAGGGGCATATACCTGGGCTATCTCCAGGCTTCTTCCCTTTACAGTTACTCTGATCTTCATGATCCTGTCACTTATTCCCTTTACCTCTTCCTTCATTCCATCTCTCACAACTACTCCTACTCCGCTGCTCCTTCCTTCACTGTTCCCACTCCAGTACAACCGGTACCCTTTCCTCAGTTCTCTGCAACCTTCTCCTTTCCATCTTGTTTCTGCCAAGCCCAGTACATCCAGTTTTCTTCTCTCCATCACATCTACAATCTCCTCTACTTTTCCTGTCAGTGTCTGTATGTTTAATGTCCCAACTCGTAGTCCATGAGCATATCCGGGTCGTCTTCGTTTGCATCCATCCTTTCCGAGGCCTGTTCCTGGTTTGAAAGCAAATATGATATCCACTACTGGCTTGCTAGGCCTATCGTAGCTTCACCAGAGCCCCGTCAGCCGTCACTTTTCAGGGTTCCCATAGGGCCTTCACAGCTACCGTAGCGGTCCCGGGGCACACAAAGTCCCCACTGTACTTCACCCCTACAGGCAATCCCCTACTTCATGCCGTTGCCCGTCTCCCACCACGTGGAGGAGGGGTTGGACTTGTGGGAGACATGCCTACATGTACCATTTTTAACCGGTTTCCCGATTTCTTTTACACCAAACAGGACATGTAATGTACATTTATGTACTAACATTCATTCCTGCCAAGGGGAATAACTCCGGAAGTATTCGTTTCCAGACCCATGTTGTCATAACATTTGTTTCTTATCTTACTGTGAGGAACCCATTCCCGAAATTTTGCCGTCGAGTTTTGAAACACCCTGTATTATAGACTTAAAAATACTTAATACAGTCTGCATGTAGCGTTTCTGCAGTATAACTTACTGCTGCAAACTTCAAGCCCTCTATGCGATAACCAAAAGAGATGGGTGTACTAAACTCAACCTTTGGTTTGTCTTGTCAACATACATACTGTATCAGGTTTGTTGCTAGACAGAAGCTTTGAATACACATCTCACGGTTAACATTGTGCAGTCACGCAGCCCCTAAACTTAAGAACCAACCAAAGTGACTATGCAACAGTGCTTGGCAAAAATCGAAATTTCTGTGTGCTTGTTGCGATGTCATAGAATTGGAAAGCGCAGGTATTCTGTGAGTGATAAACTAAAAATTATTGATCGTGTGAAGAATGGCGAAATGAAAGCAAGTTTATCACGTGAGGTTATTGTTTGGTCAACGTTTGAGTTAAGTTTGTCTTATTCCTGTATCATATTTGGTAAGTTTGTGAAATGTTTTATTGTATGTACTTCTAATGTTCTTTAAATTTAAATACAGTAAATAGTGCAGCATGTATAATACTGCATTGCATTATGTGTTCTTCCTAACTTTCCATGCATAGTTTGTCATTACACAGCTCACTCTCGAGATACCACGGTGGTAAAGCATGTGTCCCGACATCCGCATTATATCGGGCTTCTACTGTAGCTTACTTTATTGTTTTTTATTTTAAATTCCCTCCTGTATGTACTGTAACTTTGTACAACTATCCATTATTTGAAAGGTAAGATGAGAGCTAGGGGAGATAGCTGTCCTTGTACCTTGCTGCTATGAGTGCAAGGCAATCCAGGTTAGTCTGAATCACACTAAGACTGGAGTGGATAAACCCAGGATTGGTACTTTATAAAAACGTTGTTGTTATATTTGATACATCTTTAGGGTATCTATGTGGCCTTCTTCAGCCCTTGGTAGCAGCTGTGAATTTTGCATTAGTCATCGATACAAAATTTTGGTCTACAGCTTGTAACGTGTTTTTCGAGGGGTTTTTATGCAACTGGCATAAGTCAGTAGGAAGCCATTCTATATTTATTTACGCGGCAAATTGTTCAGCCAAGAGAATTTTTCATGTTAATTTATTATTACTATTAATTTATTATAATTATTATTTAGATATTTTCGGAGCATTTTATAAAAATTATTAGCATTCAGATAGGTTTTCTGTGTCTTAGAAAACGCTATCAAGCAAATTATTACGAACGACAATATCATAGAAAATTATGCGATTGCGGAATTTTACGGAGTTTTCGTCAGTTAGGATATTTTGAGAGACATGAGTCACTGGAAATTCATATACAGGATTAATCTTGTCGGGAAGCATGACGCAATCTTGGGTCGCATCGTCAAGAAAAGGCGAATATATGGAACGGAATACGACTTCTCCCTCCCGCGGAGTGTAGTGAGCCAGAGAAGGAGTGGGGATGTAGCGGCGTGCTCAGCCAATCAGAGGAGACCACGTAAGCTGGAAGTTGAGACTGGAGTGGGGAGCCAACGTGTGCATATATCGTTCAGCGCGCCGTGAAACGAGGACAATCTGTGTAGTTCTTGCCGAGTGTGGTTATACGCGGGAGTCGCTCCGATGTTCCGTGGGACGAGGACTATCTGTGTCGGACTTAACGAATACGGTTGCACGCGGAAGTCGCTCCGATGTTCCGTGGAGTGGAGGACTAACTTTTGTAAAACTTAACCAGTGTGGTTATACGAGTGTTCTAATCTACCAGAATATCATCAAATAACGAAGAAGATGGCGACGTCCAGGAGACTGTGGGAAGCACACAGCATCATCCAGTACGAGGGAAATGCTTTAGCAATTTCCAGTGGTAAGCGCAAATGACGCAGAAATACGCAATCTCTCATTTCTCTTTGTTTTACATTTCATATTTCAGTAACTTCATAGCTTGGAAATAAGAGTAAAATCAATTTATCAGACTCCGTTATCACGTAATTTTCTATCGGTAATATTAAAATCGCAACGCTCCAATTTAAATTATAAATTTATTATTATTATTAATTTTGCTCTTCTTGTTTTATATAATAAATTCATTTCTTTTACAATGCAATCTTTGCTTTCAGTAGGTAGCATTAGATATAGACCAATTCCTTCTCCTGATACAATTGTTTGTTGGGTTAATGATCAAATCATACCACGATCTGAGTGAATAGATTCTTGAAGGTGTTCTCCCAGAGCTAGACGTTGTTAAATACAAATTTAGATTTCAACATTGGGTTGAGGTCTTGGCGCCCATTAAAACAACATAGCTTAGGCAAAGGTAAACAGTTACATTTATCTCCCAACAGTTAGGGGCTAGCAAAACTTTACACTTGTCGCTCAAAGTATGTGCCATAAGAAACCATTACATTTGTCGCCGACAACTTGGGGCTGAAAACCTAATAACATTTGTGGAAGGAGAAGGGTATATATTTCTGTGCCTGTATTTTGGGGGTTATTTGTCTTTATCAGTGTATATCATTATGGGGGATGAGAAAGAAAGACAGATGAGGTTACGTAGTGGTCATCAACTGGAGAGTGGTGATACAAGCAGTATGTCGAGTGATGGTAGTACCGGGGTAGCGGAGGTAAATCTCGATACTGAATCAGGGAGTGTAGGCGGCCAACCAGAATTAAAAACTTTACTTCTCGAGTTCATGTATCAGAACAAAGTTAGTAGTGATGCCTTAAATGCAAAATTAGAACAGAATAATGCAAAATTAGAACAAAACAGTAGGGAAAATAAAGAAAGTACAGAAGCTTTAAATGCAAAATTAGAACAGAATAATGCAAAATTAGAACAAAACAGTAGGGAAAATAAAGAAAGTACAGAAGCTTTAAATGCAAAATTAGAACAGAATAATGCAAAATTAGAACAAAACAGTAGGGAAAATAAAGAAAGTACAGAAGCTTTAAATAAAAAATTAGAACAGAATAATGCAAAATTAGATAAGAACAACAAGGAAATTAGTGTGAAAATGGAGCAGAATAGAGGAAAAATCAGAGGAGTAATGGAAGAGAAGGTTAAAGAGATCATTGCAGATGTAGACAAGAAATTAGGAAAAGTACAGGAGGAGTTAGAAATTAGAATCAGTACACAGGCTGAAAATTTAAAAGAACTAGTGCAACTGGAAACACAGCAGGTCAAAAAGCAATTGGGGGGAGAAATTGACAAAATTCAGGTAGCAACTAAAGAGGTTAAGGAACAGCTGGGGGGTAGAATTGAGAAAGTCCACTCGCAAATAGTTGCAGAAGTAAATGATTTAAGAGAGAGCATTAGCAAGATTGAGGAGAAACAAGCAAAGCTATATGATAAAGTAGAAGAATCAGAAGGAAACATTAAATTAACAGTAAACAGTATTGAGAGGAAGGCTGAGGAGAAAATCGCAGAATTAGAATTAAAATTAAAAGCTAGGAACAGGCAAGAAAATAGTCAGAATAGGCCAGTTTTTGTGAATAGCACACACAGGGAGGTAGAACTGGGTAAGTTCAGCAATCGACAGGGGTGCCCAATGGAGTTCATGAACACTATAGAAAATAAATTCGGGGAGAGTGGTGCCAGGTAGTTGAAATTTTAGAACAAGTGTTTGTGGGGGAAACGAGGAATTGGTTTGCTGTCTACAGAGACAAGTTTACTGACATTAATGATTTTAAAATGAAATTCTGTGAAAAGTTCTGGAATGAGGTTATTCAGTCGCAGCTTCGTGAGGGAGTAGTGTGTGGTAAATATAACCCTAAAGGAAGCTCCACCATGACCGAATACTTTTTAGGGCAGGTATTAGTGTGTAAATATCTGGATGGCTTGAAGGAGGAAAGTGATGTGGTGAGGTTGCTACTTAGGCACTTTCCCTATAGGATCAAGGAGGCTGCTTGTATCCAGAATGTAAAGACTATATCACAAGTAGAAAATTTGTTAAGCACATTTGATGCACTAGGGAGAGGGGGTTATGAGGACAATTTCAATCGGAACCAGGGTAATAATAATAATAGACCTAATGAAGCCAGGCGTCAAGAAGTTCAAGGGAACGGTGGCGAAGGAGCCAACGCTCAAAATAGAAATAATAATAATCAGCTAAATCAGAACAGAGGAAATGGCTATGGTAATCAGTATCAAGGGAGGAACAATGATTTCAGGGGAAATCAAGGGAGGAACAATGATTACAGGGGAAATCAAGGGAGAAACAATGATTTCAGGGGAAATCAAGGGAGAAATTATAATGACAATAATTACAACCAGAATAGGGGTCAAGGAAGAGGACAGCCTAGTGGTAGTAATATACAGCCAAACAATGACAACACAGCCCAGAACAACCAGACCAGTTTAGTAGTTAGTAGTACTACGGCCAGCTGTAGCGGTTCTTTAAACGCGAACCAGGCTGCGAAGTAAGGTCAGAATCTCAGTCTGTAGCATGCCCTGTCCATACAATTATACAGGAACCCTATGACCTAAATGTAAGAAATGAATTATTACATGAACTAAATGATGAAGGTATTATTCAGGAAGTGGTTAGTAAGAGCCCCATAGTTAAATTTAACGTGTCATGGGCGTACACAGATGTTTTAATTGATAGTGGTTGTATGAAGAGTTGCATAAGTAGTGCATTTTATGATAAAATGAAAGGAACTGGAGTAAATTTTGAGGAGATGCCAATTAAAAGCACTTTTGTTATCACAGCTGTTGGGAAGAGGTCTAAAGTAATTTCTAAGCAAGTTTTAGTAGACATTAAAATTGATAATCATGTAGAGAAGCAGATTTGTCTTGTAATTCCAAATTTAGTATTCAGTAATATCTTGGGTTCAGAGTGGCTAAGTAGAGTGTCTGGTAACTTATGTTATGATGTAGGGAGTTTGAAATTTAAATGGGGAGATTCTGAAGTAGAAGTAGCGTTCAATGACCATATTCAGAGGAGTAGTATTGTAGGTGTGATTTGTACTTTAAATGAGATATCGCCAGCCGTAGAGCGGGGTTCTCCATGTTTTGTGGGCAGTGTGATTACGAACGGAAGTCTAGAGGACTCGTTACGTGAGGCTGCATTTCAGGGAAATATAGAGGATGAACAGTGTGTTCGGCTCTATGATGTGTTATGGTGTAATAGAAGAGTTTTTGAGGATCGCATTGGTATGGCCAATTGCTATACACATTCATTGAACGTTATTGATAGGTCAGTATTCACAGGACATAGATATCCTGTACCTTTCGCTTATCAGAGTGCAGTTGAGGCACAAATTAACCAGATGCTTGAAGATGGGATTATTGAGCACTCTAACAGTCCATATGTTAATTCTTTGATCACGGTACCCAAAACCGACGGCACTGTTCGTATTTGTTTAGACGCTCGTTTGGTTAACAGTAGAATTAGTTCAGATCAGCTGAAATCTATGTCAATAGAGGAATTAATGCAAACATTTGAGGGGAAGAAGTATTTCACTTGTGTAGATTTGAGTTCCAGTTTTTGGCAAGTGCCACTTATGTACGAAGATAGACCATTTACAGCTTTTAGTCATAAATATAACCTTTATCAATTTTGTAGAACACCTTATGGGTTAAAGAGTAGTTCAGCAGCTTTAATTAGGGCTTTAAACATCGCATTAGGGGATGACACAGGAGAGTTTGTAACCATTTACATAGATGATATGGTAATTAGTTCACGCAGTTTTGAGGAGCATCTACGTCATTTAGATATAGTTTTTCAGAAGTTAGATCAGGCAGGGTTCACTTTGAAGCTGTCTAAGTCGTCATTCTGTCAGTCAGAAGTGACATTTTTAGGTCATAGAGTGTCGAGTAGAGGTGTAACACCAGAAGAAAGTAGGGTTAATAAGATACTTAACGCAGAGGTGCCACAGAATGTTAAACAGTTAAAAACTTACCTGGGAATTTGCAACTTTTTCAGGAGGTTCGTTCTTAAATACTCAGGGTTGGTAGAACCATTCAGGGAATTGCTTAAAAGTGGGACTCGGTGGAGATGGGAGTCCAAGCATGATCAGGCTTTTAGAGCGCTGAAGGAAGGTTTTGAGAAAGCTGTAGTGCTGAAATATCCTTTAAAAGATAAGGAATATGTGGTTATGACAGATGCTTCACATATAGGCATTGCTGGAGTATTATGTCAGAAAGATGATGAGGGTAATCTGTGCATTGTATCTTTAGCCTCGCGAGGACTGACAGCAGCAGAGAAAAGATACACGATTACTGAGTTAGAGCTTTTAGGTATTGTTTTCAGTTTAGGGAAATTTAGAATGTATTTAGTAGGGGGGAAATTTGAGATCCACACAGATCACCATGCATTACTGTATATGAGGTCTTGTAAACTCAGTTCTAACAGAGTTAGTAGGTGGATTCTTGCTCTGCAGGAATACGAATTCACAGTAAAATATATTAAAGGTAAAGATAACATTCTTGCAGACATGCTATCGAGGGACACTAATTTATGTAGGGATTATCCTGTGGTTAAAGCAGAGGATGGTATTTTAATATGTGCATGTGTGGACAGTAGCAACAGGGCATCGTTACAGACACTGAGAAATATGCTAGTGGAGCAACGTGATGACGTTAAGTTAAAGGGAGCCACTTGCAAAGTTGGAAGCAGGTGACACAGAAACATTTATAGTTTCCAAACGTATTGGCAAAACAGCATATGTGCTGGAGGATAGTAAGGGAAACAGATTATACGGGATGTATAATATACATAGTCTACGAAAATATGTGTCATAAAGTGAGTGTGTTTAGCTGGCGAGCCAGCCTATCAAATGAGTAAGTGTGGTGCTTGGTGCGTGGAAGATCTGGTCTTCAAGGCAGGCGTATCAGAAGTCGCACAGGGGGGTAGTATGTAAGTAAATGAGAGTTTTTAAGGTACAGGGAAATATGACGGGATTGTCGGATGCTCTTGAGCACTAAAATGTCTCGATACACCAAGGCCAGAATTTGGTAGCGCTGGTGAATTCCCATTTGCCTCCAAGAGATGGGTGAGCGCTTGGACAGGGTATTTTTGCTTAAGGCGTCCACAAGGCAAAAGATGGGCCATCAGAATGCGAGACAGTCCTTCATGAAACTCATACATATCAGCACACGTGATTTCTGTTTACGGCCTCGCCATGTAAGATTTGTAAGTGTGTAATTTAAGATAATTTGTACAATGGTATTATTTTTGTGTTGAGAACTAGTATTAAGTAGAATATGGTCTACGGGAACTTAACAAGACAGGGCGATTACGGCACAGAAATATTTGGTGTTATATGTAATGCGCATTTACTGTTTTTTTTTCTTTTTTCAGAAGTCAATATTAATTTAATCTACTTTAAAGAGAGATTAAGTATTATGGTCACGAGGCGCTGCCACAATAGTGTGATCGTGTGCTCAGTGATAAGTGAGATTAAATGTCACCATAAGGAGGGGACCTCCAGTGAAATTAGGAAGTTCTATGGTGATATTAATATATCAGAACACCTTCAATGCGTGTGATATGACATCATAGATACATAGTGCTCACACATTAATTATGTCTATTTTTCCAACATAGGGAAATTTGAGAGGCGGAAATATCCGTGGAACACTATTCTATATGAAAAACATTGGACTGGTTGCAAAGTGCAATCCATAGTGACAACAAACTTTGACGCAAAGTGCGTGAAGAAAAATTATGAGTGTATATATCTGTAATTTAGGGTGATTTCATTTATGTAATATGTATTTTGGATGGGGTTTATTAACGTGTCTGGGATAATCGGATAATGGACCGTCGTCACGGTAAATCATCCGATGATCCGAGGCGAATATGTAACGTGTTTTTCGAGGGGTTTTTATGCAACTGGCATAAGTCAGTAGGAAGCCATTCTATATTTATTTACGCGGCAAATTGTTCAGCCAAGAGAATTTTTCATGTTAATTTATTATTATTATTAATTTATTATAATTATTATTTAGATATTTTCGGAGCATTTTATAAAAATTATTAGCATTCAGATAGGTTTTCTGTGTCTTAGAAAACGCTACCAAGCAAATCATTACGAACGACAATATCATAGAAAATTATGTGATTGCGGAATTTTACGGAGTTTTCGTCAGTTAGGATATTTTGAGAGACATGAGTCACTGGAAATTCATATACAGGATTAATCATGTCGGGAAGCATGACGCAATCTTGGGTCGCATCGTCAAGAAAAGGCGAATATATGGAACGGAATACGACTTCTCCCTCCCGCGGAGTGTAGTGAGCCAGAGAAGGAGTGGGGATGTAGCGGCGTGCTCAGCCAATCAGTGGAGACCACGTAAGCTGGAAGTTGAGACTGGAGTGGGGAGCCAACGTGTGCATATATCGTTCAGCGCGCCGTGAAACGAGGACAATCTGTGTTGTTCTTGCCGAGTGTGGTTATACGCGGGAGTCGCTCCGATGTTCCGTGGGACGAGGACTATCTGTGTAGGACTTAACGAATACGGTTGCACGCGGAAGTCGCTCCGATGTTCCGTGGAGTGGAGGACTAACTTTTGTAAAACTTAACCAGTGTGGTTATACGAGTGTTCTAATCTACCAGAATATCATCAAATAACGAAGAAGATGGCGACGTCCAGGAGACTGTGGGAAGCACACAGCATCATCCAGTACGAGGGAAAGGCTTTAGCAATTTCCAGTGGTAAGCGCAAATGACGCAGAAATACGCAATCTCTCATTTCTCTTTGTTTTACATTTCATATTTCAGTAACTTCATAGCTTGGAAATAAGAGTAAAATCAATTTATCAGACTCTGTTATCACGTAATTTTCTATCGGTAATATTAAAATCGCAACGCTCCAATTTAAATTATAAATTTATTATTATTATTAATTTTGCTCTTCTTGTTTTATATAATAAATTCATTTCTTTTACAATGCAATCTTTGCTTTCAGTAGGTAGCATTAGATATAGACCAATTCCTTCTCCTGATACAATTGTTTGTTGGGTTAATGATCAAATCATACCACGATCTGAGTGAATAGATTCTTGAAGGTGTTCTCCCAGAGCTAGACGTTGTTAAATACAAATTTAGATTTCAACATTGGGTTGAGGTCTTGGCGCCCATTAAAACAACATAGCTTAGGCAAAGGTAAACAGTTACATTTATCACCCAACAGTTAGGGGCAAGCAAAACGTTTCATTTGTCGCTACCAACATGGGGCACTAATTAACGTTTCAAGCTTGGCTTGATATATTTACTGGAAAAATGTTCTCAATTATGAAGTCATAACTTCACAAGAAAACTATTAAAAATTAAGTTAAAAATACTGCATGTATGAATTTTCTGCTAACAGGCAAAGAACAACCCACATGTGACAATGTAATAAGTAATTAACTATAACATTTCAAAATGCTGTATAATCAAAATTAAAAACATGACCACAAATGTGGAAAACACTGCCATCGCTGCAGTCAAACGTCCCAAAAAGAAAATTACATCTAAGCTTCGTTCATTAATTCATTCATGAGGATGATTGTTGTTTTAAGGAGCAGAGCAGTGAGGTCATCTGCCATCCTGTGGCTTGTGATCGCAAGGTTAAAAGAGCCAAGTAAAACTACGAACTTGCTTTTAATATTCTAACACTCATAACAAAAGAAAAACATGATGAGAATATTGTTTGCTACTTGAATATCTATGATTCTGCTTGTTTAAAAAAATGCAGACTTATGTTCTCTGAATACATTGGCTTGTAATCTAGTGTTGGCTTTGCTAGAAAAAGAAGAAAAGTAGAAAATAAAAATAAATAATATTGCATTCACACAAGACCCTACCAAGTAGAAAATGCACAAAAGTAAATGACAATGCCACACTTTAAATATTTGTCACTAGAGGGAGAAAAAAAATAATTCTTACCCTACAGGTATAGTTACTCTATCTTTGTTTGTTATGCTTCTGTTACCTCCATTGTCTTGTTGTACAGTGTATGCAGCTAATATTAAATCATAGTTTTTATTTCTAGGTGAAAGAACCCATGTCGAGACATATATATATTTACATGAGCCTGGGAATGTTGGTGCTCTGGATGTACAAGTGTTGACATCATATGTAACAACTGGTCAGGGAATTCCACGTATACTACAGACAGTAGCCTCCCTGCCCCTAAAGCTTGTAGTTAGTTCCTGTCTGCCTGCCAAAGAAGCTGAATTTAAGATAACCATCAACACCAATCAACCTGCTGTTGGGCTTGCTCAGCTCTTTCCTGGTAAGCAAGTCCTAGTTCAGTGTTTTAAAAAAATGTGTATTATATAATTTATGACTCATAGTATCCAGCATATCATACTCTAAATGTTTACCAGTTTTTATGGAAACTATGGTCTGTTTCTCTTTTTTCTTTTGTACTGTGTAGTTTTCAAATTAGAAATAATACAGAGGAAAACTAACTTACCCTACAAGCACAGTATACACACTGATATTGAGTGCTCACTGCAATCCATTATGTAGTATCTGTATCACAGGTATTCA
Organism: Meconema thalassinum; assembly: GCA_946902985.2. Lineage (NCBI taxonomy): Eukaryota > Metazoa > Arthropoda > Insecta > Orthoptera > Tettigoniidae > Meconema > Meconema thalassinum. Next base: position 240,962,875 of record OX336389.2, on the reverse strand, counting down.
GGACAGTGAAGGCCAACAAGAACCACCTCTGAAATATTTCACATAACTACCTCAAGCCTATGCTCAGTTTCTGTATACTGTAAAGCTTGGCCTGGCTAAACTCTCCATAGACTTGGGAGAGCAAACAAAAAGATATTCATGTATACAAGGAAAGATACTCATGCAGGGATGTGCACTGGAATGAACGTATAATGTAAAGATATAGTTGGATCAGTATTAAAAGGAATAAAATTAAACATGATACCCAGAACATTATTAAAATGCAAATAGTCTAATGAATGAAACTTGGAGTGGAATTAAATCAGGAATGAAATGAAAGGAGCAAAATGTATAAAGAAAACCATTTTGTGAATTAAAAGGATGAAATTCAGAATTAAATTAAATCTGGAATGAAATTAAATCCTGAACTCAGAATGAATTTAAACATGTTACGAAATTAAACCTTCAAATCTGACTGAAATTAATGTGGAATGAAATTAAATCTTGACACTAAAAATGAAATTAAATGCCTAATAAAATTAAACATAGAATTCAGAGTGGAATTAAATTTGGAGTGAAATGTGAGAAATAAAACTTATGAATTAAAAATAGTTAAATTAAAGGCAGATGACTAGTAGTATTACGTCTGGAGTAAAGTATACGGAAGAAACCTCGTCTATTACTAAAATGTACAAAGTAGATATCATGAAACTTCTTTACGGATTAATTTCTGGAACAATAATTAATGATCGTATGAAAATTGGTCCAGTATTAAAAGGTAGGTATCATGAGGTAGGAAGTGCTACCATTAAAATAAAGGTACTAAATGTAAGTTTTCAGAATTTCTTAACTACTCTCTGTTAGGTAGTCAGCCCGAAGGCTGTAGTATATGGCTTAAATGAATCGTCTGGATTCAAAACCCTCTATGGCAATGTTTTTTCGTTATTGGGTTTATTGCACATCCCAGTTCGTTTTTCCCATGCGCATGTGAATTGAGTACTCTTAGGAGCAAAATCCACTATCTTCCACTAGTTTCACACATTACAAAATTGGAGTGAGGTTCAAAACCCACTATTAAGATACACACCTAGGTTCAAAAGCCGCTATAGTTAGCTAGCCAATGAGCGAGCATGAAAGTAGTCACAAGGTTTGTGACGAAAGCGATTAGAGCCAATAATGGACATCTTGTTCATCTGCAATGCTGGCTTAGTGTTGATAACAAGACTAAAGTGGAGGATTTTAAAATGAGATTGTGAGCGAGTTTTTTTCTGTATATAATGTCAGACCACAATCGGTATGCTTCTAAAGTGGCACCTCATGAGTAAAGATACGAGAAAATAGCATTTTGAAATTGATTTTGAAGCACTTTCATTTTGAAAAATAGCATTTTGGAGCATTTTGAAATTTAAAAATTAGCATTTTGTAGCATTTAAAAGTTCGTCACCAGGTACAATAAAACTTTAACAGGTTCAAAATAATATGCACAGAAACTAATTCTAACATGTGCAGGATTGGAAATATGGGTGTTTCTGATAAACGGCATTTAAGCATTTAATATAATAATGTGAATCATACATTTACTTAACTTTAGGTAAATATCATACAAAACTAAATAATTAAATGTACGTTTACTCCCTCATTATTTCCTTTTTAATGAGGGCCATTGAATTTCTATTTGCCGGTGGTTTAATGGTCAAATGGCACTTCTTGAATCCAACCTCATAAGATAAGTTATTAAAAGAAATGAATGGAACTTGGCAAGTAGTTAGTAGGAAAACCACACGAAAGGAGTTCATAGACATCCTCAGAATTTGAACCAGTTTGTCCACCGAGTCCAGGACAGCCCGGTATTGTCGTCATTCCACCTGCCACACAGTAAACTTCATAAGACAAGCATTGTCACCTGAACACAGCTCGCTTTATTCTAACAATTGGCACCTTGGTACCAGTGAACTAATACAACTTTCTGCTGGCCCTCAATATTCGAGTTGCTGCACAACACCTGATATTGTTGATTGCATAATGAGAACATGATCATTGGATCGTTTGAGCATAGCTCAGGTACCCTCGTCTCACGTCATACAACCAACCGACAGTACTTGAGTTCAATCTTGCCAATTAGCCAGGCTGATGCCGTTATTTTCAGAGATCTCACATTTCTGAAAAATGTATGGTGTCAAGTTTCTACATTTCTTTAATACTGATATTAAGGATTTCAATACTCCTAACACTCCCTTAGTAAAAATAAAAACCACACACACAACAGGAGACTTAACACTGCTGCCAATGCAACTTGTGTAGACAAATGCTGACAATCCTATGAACTTTATTGTGCACCTTTCATATCTACTCCAAAGATTTAAATGATCTCATCTTATCAGTCTCAAAGGTTTTCCTAAGTTAAACAGAATATGCAAACACGCAATTACTGGTATACCTTTTTGCGACTCTTGACTGACAATCTGTAAAACAGTATCCGAATTCACAGAGAAATCGCCGGACGACATGTAACATAACCTATAACTCACACATGGTAGAGAATACTTTCATCATATTATACAACATTCCCCAAAGCAAAGAGAACGCCTAACAAACATTGTCTATTCATATCACGATATGTACTTGAGAGTTTTCATTTTCATTTCAAATACAAGAAATGAGGGCCGGCGCGATATAAACCTATATAAGCGTAACCTTATTGCTCTAATTTTTAAAAAGAATCGGCACAAACGATTGGAATATTCCTTATATTAGCACAACCAAATGAAACTACGAAATAATTTCTCCAAAAACATCGTTTTACTGGCGATAAACAGTGGATATTATGCGGCAATAACAGTACCATTTTCAAATTGATTTTTACCGTAATCGATTGTTTTCACGACAATAATCGATGTTCGTATATATCGATTATTACTGGTAAATATCGATTATTTAGCCGATATTTTCATTGCTGGGAACTCGCAAATTTCAAAGTTGCGGCCCGAAAATGTAATAAAACATAATATTCAACATTAATCGGTAAATTCGGCACTTTTCGATTTATGGGAATAATTCGCAAGAACCCTTAGTGATCGCACTTTGTCGCACATTCAGTTTCGCAAAGTTTGGGTTTACATAGTCATATTAGTTACCAGGTAGTTGAAAAAAAGGAGAAAAAAGTAAAATTCGCATTTATCGCAATTGCGATTTTCTCGTATCTCTACTCATGAGTCAAGGAAACGAATTAAGCAGCCAGAAACTTGGAAGCGAAATGTAAAGAAGAGAGAAAGGTATTCTGCCAACGGTCTTCCCGAGCCGCCAACATGTGGGCACAGTTCGACAAAGCTCAAGTGCACTCAGGTACGAATGCATGACATGAAGAAATTTCATGAAGTATATTACAGCTCTCTAAATAAAATTCAACAGGATTATTTCATTCTCAAACATTGTACTGTGGTCAAAGCAAAGAAAACCAAAGGAACAAGGAGAACTGTAAACTACAGTTATCACATACGCAATTCAGTAACTGGATCCCTAATTCCTGTTTGCAGAGACAACGTTTCTAAAATGCCTAGGTCTGAAGAAAGACAGAGTACAGGGTGTACTGAAAAGATCATACATTTCGGGTGGTACAATTCCTGTGGAGAATAGAGGAGATAGAAGAAGTAAAATTAATTCTGAAAAAAGAGAGAAGCTCTAAGGAGATTCATCGAGTCAATCAGAGCTAAAGAAAGTCATTATTGTAGATCAAAGAGCTCCCGGGTGTACTTCCCTCCATCAGCGGTCTAGCTGTATGCCTCTCACCAAGGCGGTCCGGGTTCGATTCCCGGTCAATGCATGTGAGATTTTCGAAGTGAAATGCCATGCCCTGTGGTTCGGATTCCACGTAAAAAGGAGGTCCCATGGCTCATGATCTCAAGATTAACGGTCACGTTAAACTACAAGCTTTCTTTTTTACTTCCCTCCAGAACTGAACATAAACTGTGGCGGATTTACAATCAACAATGTGAGCTTAAAGTCAAGGAATGCTTCTTTAGAAATATTTTTAACACCAATTACAATATCGGATTTGGGACTCCACGGGTAGATGCGTGTTCCAAGTGCATTGAAATAGGAGAACAATTGAAAGTGGAAAAGAACTTCCAAATAAGGCAGCAATTAATAACTGAAAAAATGTGTTCATCGACTGAAATACAAAGCATTTTTTTATATTTATGACAGGATGAACTTAGTGTTCATACTTTTTCATATGACTGTGAGAAAATTTTTCCCCTCCCAAAGGTTTCAGACCAATCTGCGTATTTTAGTAGACAGTTGAATTTCTATCATTTTGCAGTAGTACGGGGTAATTCCAGAACAAAACTTCAAGAGGACAATGTACACTCATACTGCTGGACAGAGAATAAGTACCCCCAAAAGCTCAAATGAAATAGCAAGTGCTGTTTATCACACTTTGTGCAGCACATCTATGAATGGCATACACACTGTAAGGCTCGTCGCAGACGGTTGTGGCGGGCAGAACAAGAATTGCACTATGATTTGTATGGCAAGTAAGGGGCTGTCTTGCGATGATCCTGATTTAGTAAAAATTGCATGACATGAAGAAATTTCATGAATTATATTACAGTTCTCGAAATAAAATTCAACAGGATTATTTCATTCTCAAACATTGTACTGTGGTCAAAGCAAAGAAAACCAAAGGAACAAGGAGAACTGTAACCTACAGTTATCACATTCTTTTATTCCTCCAGACATCGTGTTTGCAAGAGTGGAGAAGGAAGTGAGAAAAAAGGAAGTCATTGTGGAACCAAAGGACTATGAAGAAATTATGCAGAATCATGGGAAGCTTCACAAGTTTGGTGAAAATGGTGTATGTGTTTATGACTGGAAAAGCGAAGCAAAGCGAGTATTCAAGAGTGTTGGTAGTTGGCATGTCAGCTTCAACTCGTGCAAGAGGTTTATACTATTCAAGACCAAAGGAAACATTAAATTACAAGGAGAACCAAATTACCGAGTTAATATAGGTGTAAAAAAGTACATTACCAAACATGGACTTAAGGCTTCCGACATCCGTCCTACAATTGTGACATCAGGAAGGAAATGAAGTGTTGCAAAGGTGAATGACATCCACAAATTTCTATTGAAACATTATGGACCGCAGTGGAAAGAGTTAGTAATCCTCCGGTTTTATATATTTCAAGGTCCACAGGTTGATCTCAGGAAGATGATTTAGTGTGTGAACCATTCGAAAAGGAAACTCTGTATATTTAAACTTCGTTTCCAAATTAAAAATTTGGATGTTATAATTTTGTGTAATTTTTTCAGTGCAAACGTAAAAATTTTACTAATTCTGTGCTAAAAATAATAGTGAAACTTGTTCGCAAACTGAAAGGATCAACACATGCACTTGAAGTTCTGCAAAGCTTTACTGTTTTCCGATTAGTTACAAAATCCACTATTTTATGCAACGTTCGCCATTACTAACTTAAAGACCCACTATGTAAGAAAATTAGTTGCAAATCCCCCTATACGATTTTAGCATTAATTATTATGTTCCAAATATTATCACTACTTACGAATACTATGTTCCAATCAATTCAGTTTAGAATGACATAATGTTTTCATAAGTTTTGTGTTTATAAATGCATTATATCATACTGTAACATGTTTTGCCTTCTCCTGTAAAATTTGAAAACCTTGCCATAGAGGGGTTTGAATCTAGACGATTCAAATAACCGTTAAGTTTTATATAATGTACCGTATATACCCGAATGTAAGACGACCCTGAATATAAGACGAGGCCTAGTTATCAACTGCCTCTTACAGATTTAAAAAAAAAAATACTCTCTAACTCATAACTTGCACAATATATGCCCTTAAGGTCGTGCTTTCATTTTTATAATGTCTCGTGTTATCGGAAATCCCTCAGCCTGCTTTTCCAAGACATACTCTATAATTTCTTTGTTCAAGAATGGGAGACGTTATTAAATTAAGATGCGTTGATCACTCAATTACTGCTCGTAAAACTGACTGGTTGTTCTTGTAAAGATTGTTTTAAAACATATTTCCGTATGCTTTCGAACATATAATTTATCCGCTTAAAATGAGAGTATGCGTAAATCCTAACCTCAAAATGTACGCTATTCGTATATGCATGGTAATTAAACATAACAAATCATATTTTAATCTTCATTAACGCATTGATATGTTGCGAGTTACAAGATGCCAACACCACATACTACTTTGCAAATAATGATAATTTAAAAAAAAAAAATTTTTTTTTAATACCCTGAATATAAGACGACCCCATATTTTTATAACACAAAAAGTGGGAAAAACCTCGTCTTATATTCGGGTATATACGGATCATGACTTAAGTCTCTTAATTGTAGTTGTATCTCTTACGTAGAGCATAACTAATTCAAACAGTGCGTTCCATCTATTCAGAGATGGGGACTCCATAAGCTCCATATCCCATTTCACTCAAAGGGCATAGTAGCTTGACAAGCACAGGTGAACACAGGAATCTATAGTTGCTAGGAGGATAATCATCCCGTCCGCCTCGTTGCGTAGTGGCTTGCACTCTTGGCTGTCACCGCGGAGGCCTGGGTTCTATTCGTTCTATTCCTGGCTCTGCCAAGAAATTTAATTCTGGTCTGAGGGCTGAAACAGGGTACACTCAGCCTCGTGAGGCAAAACGTAGAAGAGGCAGGTTCGATTCCCACCTCAGCCATCCTGGAAGTGGTTTTCCATGGTTTCCGACTTCTACTCCAGGCGAATGCCGGGGTGGTTCCTAAATCTGAATTACAAATACACACACTAATACAGCCATCACAATAACACAGGTTATCAGACAAATTACACACACACACACATACATGGGGCTACATGACCACGATGTCGCAAAGCCCCTAAATGAATCAACAACGATAATCATCATGTGTAAATTCTAAAGCACAACAGGCAAAATGAAACAGCAAGTTGTGAGGCAAATGTACAGTATATTACACAGAAGTGTGGCTAACACTAACTGCAGTCCAGGGATTATGCATCTCAGATCATATAATGGCAAGGAAACTGTATGAAGGAAGACTGGATAAAGGTAACCCAATTAGTCTTTCCCTTCAAATAGAGCATATCAACATGGTTTCATCATGGTATTGGCTGACATAAGTTGGGATGCCAGAACAGAGCTGGTTTATGTGAAGAATGGACCTCTATATGCATACCAGATATTCAAGAAATGTTTTAAGACCCCATTTTTCCCAGTGCTCCACTTCTAGGGATGATTTTCATGGCAAGGATATTCACATATGGCCCTGAAAGTGATGCAGTTATACTGGGAAGTGGAAATTGAGTTGCTAGTTTGGCCAGCACGCTGTTTAGATCTCGGCCCTACTGCACATGTTTAGAAAATAATGGTGCAGATATATCTCAAGGGAAAGTGCTCTTGGGACATGCTGCGTGTAGAAAGTACAACAGCCGTGATTAGGAGGGTGCCTCAGAATTTTGAGGCTTTGATACCAACCTTGGATGGCAACATTCAGTTTTGAGTGTGCCAATGAGTGTTATAAGGTGTGCCATTGTGCTGCCTGTCACATGAATGAAAACCCACAGGAACTTAAATTAAGATTTTTAAAGAAATGTTTTTGCCAAATCCAAATTGACAAAATTGATATACATCGATTTGCATCTTGAGCCGTTAGAGCAAACTGCTGGCTCTAGAAGCCAGTTAGGTGCATGAAATGTGTTGTAATATGTATAATGTTTCAAATGTATTAGGGAATTTCCAATTTATTTATTTAATTTTTTTGCTTGTCAGTGTAGTTTCATCTCTGTCGATTTAAATAATTTTCATTTTGTTGACCAGTGATTTCAGATACATTCCTCGTGCAGCCAAGTACACAGGGCTTATGATGACAATATTTCAATCCCCTAAACGAGTCAGTAATAACCATACCCCAAAATGAATTCATAACAACTGTATTCATATTCTGTCAACATTTTCCTCATTTATGGGTGCTACTTGAGCCACCTGCTTGTGTGATGTCCACTATTTAAATAAATTTGGTCACTTTCAAAATTTAACATTAAAACAGTTTCTATTGTATTGTTTGATAGAGTTTCTTGGAGAAGGCTCGGTGTCTGCAGCAAGCAATGCTATTGGGTTCATGCTACATGGTACCAGCACATGTGTGGTGACAGCTATGTCTGCCAAGACATCTCAGCGTTACCGATTGCAGAGTAATATAGTGGGCTCGGTGTATTTGTTGGCATCCCAACTAGTACAGAGACTTCAGAAGCACTTCAGTAAGACAAAAGACTTTCAGATTTCCTACTCATCAGCAGTTCCCATTCCTGAGTTCTTTACTGCATTGGATACCCATATGGCATGCAGAACTGAGTCTCTTAAATTACAGGTAAGAATGATAGTGATTTTTCAATATTTCAAATGTTTAGAGAGAATATTATTTCATAAAATGTTTCAGAATGGAGACTGGTTTCTACTTATCTGGTAGTATATACGGTAGTTTAATTCAAGTTCTATCAGCCATGTTATAAAATAGCAAGTGGCTGGCTGAGATGTATTATAAATAGAGCCCGGAAGTTCAGGCATTTATTTTGGTTTAAATAGACAGGCAAAAAGGCACTTAAAATACTGAAAATAGGCAGTAATATAATTGAAATAGGCATTTGTGTGTGTCCGAACCGAATTTGCAAACATAGCCATGTAATTTACAACTCAACGATGAAAATTTCGGCATGGTAAATAAGTCAGCGCAAACACTCGACATCAGACTAACAGCTTCTCTTATGTTTGACCTGTTAGACAGAAGTGATTTTATTCCTTTCTCTGCATTATCTTAGCTTCCTTTCCTTTCACTAAAGAAGGTTCTGCTATCTAAAGAGTTTAAATGGATGGGTTGAGGAAATAAGCTTTCGAGTGCTTGAAAACAAATAAACGATTTACAGGGAACAAGATTCTAAATATATATTATTGTGACGTCAATATGTAATTTAATTTGTGTAACCTTTTACATCTCCGATAAATGGAAATTCATTGTGTGCTTCTTCTTCTTCTTCATTTCCCGTTTCCAGTTCCCTGGGTCGGGTTGTGAATCAAAGACCTCCACAGTTGTCTATCCCTCCACCATTCATTCCCTTCTTTCAATACTTCTTTTTCTTTTACTCTTTTCTCTATGCTTTCCTTCACCGTATCTATCCACCTCTTTCTTGGCCTACCTCGTGGTCTTCTTCCCGGTATTTTCTCCATAAATATTCTTTTTGGTACTCTATATTCTTCCATTCTCATCATATGTCCGTACCACTTCAGCTTACTGGTCTTGATCTTTTCTTGCAGTTTTGGGAACCCAGTTCTCTCCCTAATGTTCACATCTGATTTTATCCCTCTGTGTCTTCCCAATTATTCCTCTAAGGAACTTCACCTCGGCTGCTTGGATTCGGCTTTCATCGCGTTTTGTTGTGGTCCAAGTCCCTGCTGCATATGTCAAAATTGGTGTGTAATACATTGAGAATAGAACTTTCTTGCATTTCTCTGGGACTTCCTGGTTCCATACTAAACCTCTCACACACTGGTAAAACCCATTGACTTGTGGTGGCTCAGCGGTCTAGCTGTATGCCTCTCACCAAGGCGGTCCGGGTTCGATTCCCGGTCAAGGCATGTGAGATTTTCGAAGTGAAAAGCCATGTCCTGTGGTTCGGATTCCACGTAAAAAGGAGGTCCCGTGGCTCATAATCACAAGATTCACGGTCACGTAAAACTACAATCTTCCTTTCCTTCCTTTCCTTTCCAGTTTCTTCATTTATTGTATCATCTTCTGTGAGTATGCTCCCCAAATACTTAAAGCTTTTTACCATTTCCAATGGATTTCCATTGACTTCAATATTCTGTCTTCTTTCTCTCTTGTTTCTTGTGATCACTACAGTCTTACTCTTCTCCACACTTACGGTATTTTCATTCCATATTTCTCTATCTCTTGATTCCATACAGTAACTTGTTCTTGCACTTCTATTTAATTTTCTTCCCATATTACTATGTCGTCCCATTCTTCGTTTCACACTCTTGTGGATTTCATCCATGACAGTTATAAACAGTATAGGGGATAACACACTTCCTTGTCGAAGTCCTGTTTCAACACTGAACCAGTTTGTTCGTCCTAGCTTGGTCTTCACACTACTTACACACTTTTTCATACATGGCTTTGATCATTTGTATTTCTGCTCTGCCTACCCTGGTTTTTATCAATGCGTCCCAGACCAATCTTCGTGGTCATCACCAAATCCTTTTTTTAACTCCCATCTTTTCTCCATCATGTTCCTTAGAGCAAAGATTAGATCGAAGGTTGATCTATCTCTTCGGAATCCATGTTGTTCTTCCTCCATTTCTGCCTCAACTTTCATTCTCACTCTTTTCTCTGATATCCTCTCAAAGATCTTTGCAACATGGGAAATAAGTGTGATTCCCCGGTAATTGTTACATTCCTTCTTATCACCCTTTCTGAATACTGGAATTATCAGACCCTTCCTCCAATCTTCTGGTACTTGTTTCTCCTTACATATCACACGAAATAGTCTCTACATCCAATGTAACCCTACTGGTCCAGCTGCCTTTATCATCTCTGTAGTCACTTCATCCACTCCTGGTGCTTTGCCATTCTTCATCTTCCTTAGGGCTTCTTCTATTTCCAACATTGCTATGTCTTCATTTTGGTTTTCATCCACCTCTTCTTCATGTTCTGCCTCTTCAGCCAGTTCCTTGAATTTGATGTTAAGTAATTTAGCTAAATACTCTTCCCATCGCTGAAGTATATCCTCTCTTTGTGTCAAAATGTGTCCACTGTCTGTCTTCACAAATTTTGTTTCTTCTTTATTTCTCACTTTGTTTCTAACCAATCCTTACAGAAGTTTCTTACTTCCTTTAACATCGTCCTGTAGGGTTTCTGTGAAACTTTCCCAGCACTTCCGTTTTTCTTCCTGTATGATGTTCTGGCATGTTTTCCTTGCTTCATGATATTTTTCCTGATTCTCCGAGTTTCTGCCTCTGATCCAGCTCCTCCAAGCCTTTTGTTTTTCTTTCACTGCATCCTTTACTGTGTCATTCCACCAGGGTGTTTCCTTTTCCTTCTTTTTCCCTGAAACTCTACCACATGCATCCTCTGCACATTTTACCATTCTTTGTTTGAACTTAGTCCATTATTTTTCTACACTGCCAACCTCTCCTTTGGGAATTCGTTTTTTCACCTCATCTTGGAACTTTTCCTGCACCTCCTTTTCCTTTAATTTCCATACCTTTATTTTTCTTTCTCTTGTCTCTTTGAACCTAACTATTTTACCAAGTCTTAATTTAGCCACTACAATTTTATGGTGTCCTTCAAAATCTGCTCTTGGCATAGCCGTGATATCTTCCAACTGTCTGCGTTTCTCTCTCTCAACTAAAATCAGATCAAATCAGATTTTGTTTTCTTTTGCCCCCATCCATATCTTGTTATTTTCTGACTGTTCTTCTTTCGGAACCATGTATTGCCTACAATTAGTCCATTCCTCTCACAAAAATCTAGTAGTAACTCTCCTTCAGTATTTTTATTGCCATAACTGAAAGGACCGATTATCTCTTCTTTACTTTGCCTTTCTGTTCCTATGTGTGCATTCATGTCTCCCATTACAATCACTTCTTTATCTTCAATGCACTTCTCCAGTTCTTCCGGAAATTCCTCAAGGCTCTCTTCGAGATTACCTGTCTGGGGGGCATAGACCTGAATAAAATCTTTTTGTCCACTCTCTAGGCCAAATCTAATTTTAATTATTCTATCATTTACCTGGTACACCTCTTCTATATATTCTACCAGGTCCTCCCTCACAATGAAACCTACTCCATTTTTGCAGTGCACTCCTCCACTCCAAAACAACTGAAACCCTTTGCTCAAATTCTTCTGTCCCTTTCCTTTCCACTTGGTTGCACTCATTCCCAAAACTGCAGTGTCTTTTCTCTCCATATATTCTATAAGTTCCTCTATCTTGCCCTTGAGGGTCAAGACATTGATGGTAGCAATCTTCGTCACTGGTTGCCCACTTTTCACAGCTCCCCCAGGACCAGAACTCCAGGAGCTGCGCGTCGCTCGTGGGGGACGCTCTAACTGTTTCCGAGGCCTCGATTCACTTTCACTCATTTTATAGGCTATTAGTACGATGAGCTCGCCACACCAAAAAGCATTTTATACCTACTGCCAGGTTAAAATAGGCCGCCCCTAACATGGAGTCAGACACCTTTCGTAGCCGCTCCTCTGGAGTACAGACGCTACGGGTTTGCCTCTTCCGCCATCGACGCCGTACCAAAGCCCATCTTCTCCGCCGCCGGTGCCGTTGAGGTCTTCACCGTAACCCTGGCAAGGGGCCCTATTACAGGGTGCTAACATCTGGAGCCAGATGGACCCTATTTTTTTTACGAAGTTGATACTCCTCCCGCTCCTCCTTCCTCATCGCTTGCAAGATGAGGCCCCGGGCTTGCGACCGGTAATAGCACTACTATACTCAGTAATAACACTGTATAACACTACACTCCGTGCTGTTGCACCACATTGTGACACCGCACTACTATACTCAGTAATAACACTGTATAACACTACACTCGGTAATAACACTGTGCTTCTTAAAATGCATAAATCGCAAAAAAAAAAAAAAAAAAGTACAGGGTCCGGCAAAAAACCTCCCCGGTTTGAGCAAGCCACCGCTTGAGTTGTAGTGGGGGTAGAGATGTGGAGGGGGTATTGTTCCGTAGCGGCGTACGTGCCATTTTCAGTGTTCGCCATGGCTTGGCTCGGTGAGCATCGGGCGTTTGTTGTGGAGGAGTTTATTAAAAATGGCGGTTCTGTGATTTCTACTCAACGAGCGTTTCGGATTCGATTCGAACTTGGCCGACGTGATAGTGTTCCTGATGCGAAAACGATTAGACTGTGGGTGTCAAACTTTAGGCAAACAGGGTCAGCACTAAAAAGAAGGCCAACTGGCCGACCTCGTACTGCAATAACACCGGAGAATGTGGCGCGAGTGAGAACATCCATCCAACAGTCTCCAAAGCGTTCAGCGGTTAAACATGCAGCTGCCCTGGGATTGTCAGAAATGAGTGTAAGGAGAATTCTGCATAAAGAACTTCATCTGCATCCCTACAAAATAATGGTTGCCCAAAAGTTGTTTGAAGCAGATTATGAAACTCGCAGGGCTGCATGTGATGACATTTTGCAGAACATTCCCCCAGATGCTGTCTTCATTTCTACTGATGAAGCCCACTTCCACTTGTGTGGAAACAGAATTTCCGCTACTGGGCTGCAGAAAATCCTACGGAACTCCACCAACAACCACTACACAGCCCAAAAGTCACAGTTTGGTGCGCCGTTGCGGAATTTGGTGTGTGGGGACCGTACTTTTTTGAAGAAGATGGACAAACAGTAACGGTCAGTGCCGATCGCTATTGCCACATGATAGAGACATTTCTCCGACCCAAGATCAACCAGTTTGTTTTAGACCATGAGGAAGAAGAAGTTTGGTTCCAACAGGACGGAGCCACAGCTCACACTGCTCGGCGGTCCATGGGAATGTTAAGAGAGTTGTTCCCTGGACGTCTTGTTTCTTCAAGAGGAGACATTTCCTGGCCCCCAAGGTCACCCGACTTATCACCTTGTGATTTCTTTCTGTGGGGCTACCTAAAGGCTGAAGTGTACAAACATCGCCCCAGATCTGCAAGATGCCATTAGGCAGGAAGTGGCAGCCATTCCAAGGGAAGTTACACGAAGAACTATGGACAACTTCAGGGAAAGACTTCGTGAATGTCTTAACAATGGGGGACATCATTTATCGGACATAATTTTCAAAACCAAATAAAGTGTACTAAGTGATGTCAAATGGCATCATATAGGCTATTCACAAATATAAGTAATTGTTCTGTATGTTTCTTATTCTTTTTGCAAATGCCTATTGAAATCAGGGAGGTTTTTTTGCCGGACCCTGTATAACAATTGAAAACTGGCAGAAAAATAGGCTAAAACTTAAAATAGGCAATGGAAGCCAAAATAGGAAAAAGATGCAAAATCAAAACTGACTCTACTGTCTCCAAATGCACAGAAACATATCTGATTCTTTAGAATATCCAACCAGATAGAAAAGGCATTTTGCCTAACTTCCAGGCTCTAGTTATAAAAGAAAGTTCTCTAAATTGAGTACATATAGCTTAAGACATCAAATGAAACTACAGTAAACTTAACTTACCTGTATATGTTTTCCAGGGTACCAAAGGGAAAAAAAAGTATAAGTGTGAAAAATGCATAAATGAAAGTCGGTAAATAAAAACTGCAAAATGTACAGTATGTGACAATATGGGTTATAGTTAAGAAGTGAACGACAAGAAATAATAATATGATTGTTTAACTATAATCGGCAATATGTAACAATACAACTACAAGAGAAATGAACCCAGATAAAGAAAGAAACAACAACATATAAACAAAGAAAATTGAGTCACTTTACGAAGTAGTCGGTTATCTTGTGTTGTTTTTTCTTGGCCGCGGCCACGGCATGAACAGTATTTTCAAACCGATTTAATTCGGCCATTATTTCCTCAGAAACGTTATGGCGCGTCACAAAATGTTTGATAAGTCAATAGAGCATTGACAGCATCATGAAAATCCACTGTATTATGCTGCGGCTCTTCGTCATCGTCATTAATAAAATACCATAGTGTAAATTAATTTATGGATTTTAATTTGTCTGAAGACGCAAGATTATTATAACACAGAATCAATTGCATATTTTTAAAGGTTTGACGAGAAGTCCTGAAAAAAAAAAAAAAAAAAAAAAAAAAAAAAAAAAACACGAATAAAAATTATAAGAGGAAATAATAAAATGTTTAATTTATCGGCGATCGTAACACACTTCCGCTTTCTTCCGCTCATCTTAACATATGCTTCAGACTCTGTTCTATGGCTGCTTCCTGTGGTTTTGGAAATCAACATCTTGCCTTACAAAAATAGCTCTCGCTACTTATTATTATGCAAGAAGCTGTTTCTCCTTGTTCCAACATGCTGGCCAGAGAGTGTCGCTCAAAGCCATCGTAACATAAATAACGCACACTACTAATTATTATGCAAGATGCTGTTTTTCCTTGTTCCAACACGCTGGCCAGAGGGTGTCGCTCAAGGCCATCGTAACATAAGTAGCGCGCGCTACTAATTATTAAGCAAGAAGCTGTTTTCCGTTGTTCCAACACGCTGGCCGGGAAGTGTCGCTCAGGCCGTCGTAACATAAATAGCGCACGCTGCATTCTTCGCACCGAGCGATGTGACGCCAAGTACAATCTGTACCAAATGTTTCATTCAAACAGACTCTCAGAAAACGCAACGTATAAATGATGCTTTATATTGCAAGGGACTTAAAATACGATTGTATAAGCATGATAAACGAATAAATGTAAAACGTATATTGGAAATAAATTAACATGGAAAGTATAGGGATTTTGCCGGAACCAGGAAAAAAAAAACACGTATAAGTGTGAAACGTAGAAAAGAAGTTTTACTGTAGTATGTTAGTTTCCACATCTACTGTATTATGCTTCACCATATGGGTGGCATATGTCACATTTGAAAGGAGATGTTTAATGTATCACCACAAACGCGTCCTTGCAGTAAGGTGAATGGAGCGAGCTCTAGAAACTTGGGTGACCAAGCGATTGACAGAGTTATCCTTGCAAGTTGACATCTAGAATCGTGGTTAGTTTTAAAGTAAGATGCATTTAGAGACTGTGTTTTCATTGACTCTCCTTGGATTTTGATGAATAGATTTTGCATATCGGCACAGTATGAGTTATGGCTTATCATCAGTTATTATCAAGTTGGACTGATAACCATAATGTCCCAAGTCCCGAATATGAAACAACATATGTTGGTGTAAGTACGGTAGATGAACAGTTTGTAATATAGGCCAATTATTATGTATTTCTCCAGTCTAGCAAATACTATATATCATTGTTACATATGAATGCAGGGGGTTAAGACTCATGATTGACTTTCACTGCGAAGATACGCACTACATCAGTGACGGTAAAGGAGTTACCATATCCACATTACCGACTCCGTGACATTTGCTGGGCAGAGTGCATTAACTGGTTGGCAGATGGCACCACTACATGTGAACGAATAAGTTCTTTATTCTAAGCTTGGCCATGGTAAGTGTTTTTTGAAAGGCGACAAAAATCATGGCACGCATGTTATATGTTGTTGGCATGTTAAGGAACCCATTTGAATTCAGTACGCCGTGTTCATAATGGCAAAATTAATCTCAGGATTTTCCGCCAACACAAAGTTCCTCCTTTCTCTACTAGAAAGCGCTATAGTGTCTAGGAGCTTAGATATCTAACCTCCTTGACTTTCATAGCATTCCAAGGAATTACAAAATTCGACATTTATTATTTTGCAGCCAGTCAATGGTATTTATAGAGTTAGTTCTTGGTTCAAAGTAGTTGCAGGGGTGAGGCAAGGCTGTAGCCATAAGCCAGTAATGTTAATTTTGTGGCTGTCCGGGTTCGATTCCCGGTCAATGCATGTGAGATTTTCGATGTGAAATGCCATGTCCTGTGGTTCGGATTCCACGTAAAAAGGAGGTCCCGTGGCTCATAATCACAAGATTCACGGTCACGTAAAACTACAATCTTCCTTCCTTCCTTCCTTGTTAATTTTGTTCATGAATCATTTATTGAAAATCATAATTTGGCAAATATTGGGTCAACCTCAGATTGCATATGGAGCAAGCAGGATTCAGGGAGAGCCTCTCGTGTATTGACCAAATCAACACCTTGCGCATCACAGAACTCCAATCCCTGCTCTACGTGATGTTTGTCGAGACTTTCAGAAGGTGTTAAACAGTAACCAACAGTCAAAGATATGGAGTGTCATGGAAATATTCGGAAACCCAAGAAAACTGGTCAGCCTTATCGAAGACATACGCAAGGGGTATATGTGCCAAATCCTGAACCACGGAATGCTATCCCTTCTAAGTCAACTCCAGAGTCAGGCAGGGTTGCTTACTGTTGTCGATCTTGTTCCTCATAGGGCTAGACCTGGTGTGAGGAAGGCAATGAACAGACACAGAGGCATCCAGTGTAGATTGCTGGAGTGGTTGGAAGACTTGGACTTCGCTGACGACTTGTTTCTGGTGGCCTACAACTTTAGGGACATGGAAGCCAAACTGAATGGTTTGAAATTCAAAGCCACTGCTGTAGGACTGAGGATCAATGCTAAAAAGACCAAAGATATTTAGTATAACAACAAGAATAACTCGCGCTTTCTCTTAGAGAACAAATCGACCAATTCTGCCATCTTTGGAGTCTAATCGCCTATAAAAGACTTCAAGAACTGCATCAATAAGACAAAAGGCAGGTTTGAAATGATGCTTTCTATCTGAAAATCATATGAGCTCAATGTTAACACGAAGCTACGCATCCTCAGCTCAAGTGTTAAATCCATTCTGCTCTACGGATGCGAAGTGTGGAAGATGGCAAAACAATTGATGAGTAGCCTCCAGTTCGTCAATAAGTTTCTGAGGAACATTATTCGGGATGGTGGCCACAAGTCGTCTTAAACGAAGAGCTGTGGAAAAAACGAACCATATGTTCATTGACAGAGATGCAATGCAGAAAATGTAGGTGGATTGGACACATACTGTGTCATAACCAAAGCAACATCAAGAGACTACTGTCGGCGCAGAAATTATGTGCACCCGAGTTTGGAGATAAATAGCAAAATAACCAAAAGGCCTACAGGAAAACAAGTAACATCACCAGTTTCCTTGTTTATTTCTGTGTTGATTGATGATAAAGGAAACTTTTAGAAACGTATTTTAATATCTTTTATGGTAGGTGTAATGTAAAAAGTACTGGTTTTGGCGGGTTTCGAGGAAAACGTCGAATTAAGAGATTCATAACTCTCAACGCCGTTATGCTATAGTAACCAAATTTAAATATGTGTTAGTCAGACATGTTGTTTGTATGTATGTGAAGTTTCAAACTTTTATCTCTAACACAAACAACAAAACAATCAATAATGTGAAAGGCTCGCATTTCGAAACTGGACTTCCGTAGAAGTTCGTTCTTGGGTGCGTTGTAATCCACATGTACTAAGCGTTTGCGATATGTCATCATCATCACCTTGCACAGTTTCCAGCCACTGGCCGGGTCTGTTTGGAACACAAGCCTCTCCAACGTCTTCTGTCTTCCCACCATCTCTCAGCTTCCACCCTTGTCCAGTCTTCTCCTCTCTTCTTCACGCTTTCTTCCACCCCCTTCAGCCACCTGTCTCTCGGTCTTCCTCTCCGTCTCTTTCCTTCCCACTTCGTCTAGTGTACTCTCCTGGGTATCCTCTTCTCCTCCATTCGCTTTACATGTCCATACCATCTAAGTCTAGATTTCTCTATACCATCCTGCAATGGTTCCTCCTTCATTAATTCTCTGGTCCTCTCATTTCTTATTCTGTCCATCTTTGTAGCTCCAATACTGCTTCTCAAGAACCTCATCTCACTGGCCTGTATTTTGCTCTTCTCCCTTCCTTTCATAACCCAGGTCTCCGAGGCATACGTCAGGATAGAGACATAGTTCGTCCGATATATGATCTTTTTGCTATTCTGAGGGACATCCTTGCTCCATAACATGCTTCTCACACTCCTCCGAAATGCTTCTGCCTGCCTCCCCCGCTCATTTATTTCTCTATCGTTTCTTCCATTATCTTGTATCAGGCTTCCCAGATACTTGAAACTCTCCACTTTCTTCAGCTGTTCCCCACCAATTGTTATTCCCATTGTGGTTCTTTCCTTCTTCCTTGTTGTGATCATCATCTCACTCTTATTTATGCTAAATTTCATCCCAAATCCTTGTATTATTCCTTCCCACACATCCAACTCTTCCTGTACCTCCTCCTCCTTGTTTCCCCAAATCATCCGCAAGCACCATTGCTTTCATCTTTCCTTCCCCAATTACTTGTGCCACTCGGGTCATTATGTCATCCATCACCACAATGAAAAGTAACTGTGACAGTGCACATCCTTGTTTCAGGCCGTTTCTCTGTTCCAACCAGTCCGATCTCTCTCCTCCCACTTTCACACAGCTCACGCTTCCCTTGTACATCTCCTTTATCCTCTTTATAGTCCATTTGTCTACTCCTCTATCCTCCATACTTTGTTTCTGCATACACTGCCATATGCTTTCTCAATGTCCAGGAAGGCCATTAGTAGATCTGTTCCATACTCATAATGCTGTTCTTGTAACTGCCTTACAGCAAAAATCAAATCCACTGTGGACCTTCCTGCTCTGAAGCCATGTTGTTCTTCCCTCATCCGTCCTTCTATCCTTGTCCTAATTCTCCTTTCCAAAACTTTCTCGAAGATCTTTGCACAATGACTTACCAGTGTTATTCCCCGATAGTTTCTGCAATCTGTTCTACTACCTTTCTTGAAGATCGGGACAATTATTCCTTTTTTCCAGCCCTCTGGGGTCTTCCTTTCCTTCCATGCTGTCCTCATCACTCGGTACAACCATTGTATCCCCACCTCTCCTGCTGCTCTCACCATCTCCACGCTCAACTCATCCACACCCGGTGCCTTCCCTCCTTTCATCTTTTTCACTGCATCTTCCACTTCTTTCCATGTTAAGTCCTTTTCTGTTTGCAGTTCATCTTCCTCTTCCTCGATTTCTTCCTCCTCACCATCGCTTCCATTTGGGTTCAGAAGTTCTTCAAAATATTATTTCCAAATTTTCTTCAGTTCTTCCCTGTTTTCTATCTCTTGTCCCCTTTTGTTCACCATTCTAACATAATCCGTAGTATCCTTCTGCCTCTTATTTTTTACCATCCCATACAGGACCTTTTTTGTACCTTCACTATCCTCCTTCATCATCTTTGTCCACTCTTCCATCCACTTTCTCCTCTCCTCAGCCACTACTCTCTTCGCCTCCTCCTTTCTTTCCTGGTACTCTTCCCTTGTCTCTACCGTCCTATTTTGATACCACCTCCTAAAGGCTCTATTCTTTTCCCTTACTATATCTTTTGTCTTCTCATTCCACCATGGTGTTTCCTTCCACCTCTTCTTACTACTTGTCTTCCCACATACTGTTTCTGCTGCACCTACGAGTGTCTTCTTAAATCTAGCCCATTCCTCTTCCACCCCTCTTTCTTCATCTGTTGGAATTCCTTCCTTTACCATTTTGAGGTACTCTACCCTTCTATCCCCTTCTTTCAGTTTTCATATCCTTATACGTCTTTCCTGGTTCTCAGTCCCTTTCTTCTCCTTACTCCCTCTCAGGTACATTACCAGCAATCGATGGTCGCTATCCAGGTTCTCCGATGGTATAACCTTGATGTCCGTGATGTTCTTATTGAGTTCTTTCTCATACAGTATATAGTCGACCACCGACTTCCTGGTCAAGTCATCACTGTACCATGTGATTGTGTGGCTCTCTCTTTTCTTAAACCAGGAGTTCCCAACTAGCAGGCTGTTCCTTTGGCAGAAGTCCAACAGTCTCTTTCCTTCCTCATTTCTTCCGCCCCAACCCTCTGGTCCTAGAACACTCTCATAACCTTGTCTTTCTCTTCCTACATGGGCATTCAGGTCCCCCATAACAATCATATTTCTTCCTACCAGCTGCTTCTGCAATTCCTCTCCAAACTCCTCCTTCTCTTCAGAGGGTTTGCGATATGTAACTATCCGTAATGTAAATAAATGAGTTTTTTTATATATGGATTGATATTTATTATGATCTTGGTGGCTGTTGTTGGCAGGCGAGTTCCGCAGGAAAGTTGGTGCGCTGTTGCCGCGTTCCCTTGCTCTGCCACGCCAGAGAACGTCACTGACTGATCAGTGCTCCGTTCGACCTGATTTATAATGCAATACATCTGTTGGAATGTAATACATTGATATTAAGTAGATTTGTGTATACCTTTCAGATCTGTCCTTGTTTTCGTATATTTTAACGTTGGAGAGTCTTTAAAAAAAATTAATTTGATATACAATAAGATGACTCTTGGTGGTGATAAAATATTTAAAACACAGAAAAAGCTAGTCCCAGAAGCATGGTGTGGCAATAAATAAATTAATGAATGATTAAGAATTACAAATTAATTCACAAGATCGTGATAAAATTAGTGAGAAAAATAAATAAACCGATAATACTAATTAAATTCTAAAGAAATTATCACAGTTTTTTGTCTTCCTTGGATGAAGCTCGCAATCTTCGCCAGTTTCAATATTCACTGTTCAACTCTGCCCTTAGATGTGTCAAAGGTAGTCTGTACACACATCAGTGAGTCACTGTTTATCTTTGTATCTCGGATATTGTCCTTATGTGTACGTAGTTTCCAGTTTCACTCAGGAAATTGTGGAGTAGATACCTTCACAATGCCTCCTGGAACCCTGTTTACAGAATGAGGAATTAGTGATTTTGAGTGCTATTTGTTTCTTTAAGAGGGTGAGATGGCGATAAGCGATATCCGGTGCTCCAGCGAGTTATTGTCTTGGAGTGACCCCTCGCTTGGTTAAATAGGTTGTTGTTGTGAATTATTTTAGTGTCTTTCCAACATCACTGTCATGCAGCCCCGTGTACTTGGGTGTGCGTAAAATTTGCATGATAACCTGTGTCTCTTTGGTGTCTGTACTATTGTGTGCATTTGTAATAATTTAAGTAGGATTTGGGTAGTAAGTGGCGGTAGCCTTAAGTTAGACACCTAGAAGTGAGAAACAATGGAAAATAACTTCCAGGATGGCTGAGATGGGAATCGAACCCGCCTTGCTCAGTTTTGCCTCGTGGCATAGCCGGGAATCGAACCCGGGCCTTCGCGGTGAGAGCCAAGAATGCAATCCACTACGCAATGATGTGGACGGTTAAAACGATGAATGCTGAGATTGTGAGGAATGAAATTCCAGGACCAGGCCAAGAGGAAAGGACTATCGGTAGGATGACCATCCATTCACATTGACCAGTTTGCAATATTATTGGAGTTATACAGTACTTACTGTAGATCTATTCACAGTTGTTATTTTGAAAAATTATTTGCTATTATCGAAGAATTAGAGAAATGTTTATCAGACTTTCGTAAAATGTCGGAAATATGATGGGAAATGTGGAAACAAAATACATTTTACTTGAATATGATCTGTGCCGGGGAAGCGCTAATCAGGCAGTGAGCGAATGCGGCAACAGCGCACCAACTTTCCTGCAGAACTCGCCTGCCGACAACAGCCACCAAGATCATAATAAATATCAATCCATATAAAATAAACTACGAGCCTCCGTGGCTTAGGCGGCAGCACGCCGACCTCTCACCGCTGGGTCCGTGGTTCAAATCCCTGTCACTCCATGTGAGATCTGTGCTGGACAAAACGGAGGCAGACAGGTTTTTCTCCGGGTACTCCGGTTTTCCCTGTCACAATTTCATTCCAGCAACACTCTCCACTATCATTTCATTTGTCATTCATTTAATCATTGCCCCAGAGGAGTGCGACAGGCTTCGGCAGCCGGCACACTTCATATCCTCGCCGCTAGATGGGGGCTTCATTCATTCCATTCCTGACCCGGTCGGAGACTGGAAGCAGGCAGTGGATTTTCATTTTTCATAAAATAAACTCATTTCATTTACATTACGGATACTTACATATCGCAAACGCTTAGTACATGTGGATTACAACACACCCAAGAACGAACTTCTACGGAAGTCCAGTTTCGAAATGCGAGCCTTTCACATTATTGATTGTTTTGTTGTTTTTTGTTAGAGATAAAAGTTTGAAACTTCACATGCATACAAACAACATGTCTGACTAACACATATTTAAATTTGGTTACTATAGCATAACGGCGTTGAGAGTTATGAATCTCTTAAGTCGACGTTTCCCTCGAAAACCGCCAAAAAACGGTACTTTTTACATTACACCTACCATAAAAGATATTAAAATAAGTTTCTAAAAGTTTCCTTTATCATCAATCAACGCAGAAATAAACAAGGAAACTGGTGATGTTACTTGTTTTCCTGTAGGCTTTTTGGTGCTTTTGCTATTTATCTCCAAACTCGGGTGCACATAATTTCTGCGCCAACAGTAGTCTATATTTCCGAAGAAACTTAGAGATTTTGTGCCCAAATGAGTTTATCTTTATCAGCTCAATTTTCAAGGGAACTGAAATGTCCAGGTTTCTCTATCTATTTTGCCAGTTTAACACCCCCAGCTGATCAGTTGTTGTGTTACACCTCACAAAGACGCTGGCTAGTACATGCTGAGAAGACCATTGCAAAGTTTTTATGATGCCATGAGCAGTGCCAATGTACCCGGTGTACCATTGGGTTCATCAGTTGGTATGTAGTGAAACACTAGTAAAATAGATTGAGAAACCTGGACAATTTCAGTTTCTTTGAAAATTGAGTTGCAAAACATCATTGCCAGACAAGCTCTGGAATGAAACTCACAAGACACGAGGTGCAGGGGTAGGCCAGGAAATACATAGAAAGGGAGTGTGGAAGTGGAGGGGGTTGAGAAGGGAGTAAACACCTGGCTTAAGATTAACCTTCTTACTGCTGATGGTTCGGTGCACCCCGTGCTTGATTATTTTAGCCAACTGCCTCTAAGCAGACCATCACCAATATTTGAACATAAAATACAAGTACATGGTTATTATATACTGTATGTGCGTCCCGATAAACACGGCAAGCTAAGCCGGCTTTGACTGGCGCAGATCGTGGGCGCACGTACAAGCTTCAGCCGGTGGTTGGCGCACACTTTTACACTTTTACCAAACGTGTTCTATAATGTGTACTTACATTGCTCATAGCCAATGCTGAAATGTCCTCCCTCTCTTGTAACACACACCTGACATCTTCTGATGAAAGAATGGACAACAATCTCATCTAATTTTTGTTCTCTAAGTACACAACGTGTTTGTTAACTTTTGTATTAATTACGGAGCCTGTTTTCTTTAATTGTTTAGCAAGCTTCCTAATTGTACTGGCATTAAGCACAGGTCTTCCTGGAAACATGATTCGAAATTTTCGTCTTGTTTCAGAACAAGATTTTCTGCTTTTCATATACGAATTATGGATATACACACGTTCGCGCAATGTGAATTGGTGTCTAGGCATGACCAACAATCACAGTAATCACAATACTCACTAAACATGCAACACTAACCGGCCGTGAAAGCCAATATACCAACTAACATCTAAGCTTTGCAGATATATGTCCATATGAATGACAAAACACATGTGAACTAATGATATGAGTCAGCGGAGCGCGCCAACCACCGACTGAACCGCGTACGCGTGCCCGCGAACTGCGCCAGTCACAGCCGGCTTAGCTTGCTGTGTTTATCGGGGCGCACATAGATAATGACCCTTAACTAAAAATAATTAACTCACCAGTATGTTCATACATTATTGGAGATAGTTCATGTTTGGGATCCACGGTGAGATTCCACATGAGTTGGCAAAAATTTTATCCATTGGAAAAAGGCTTAAAAGTTTTAATCTGTACCATAGGCTATGTTTACTAAATACACGCACAATATAAATCCCATATGCACACTTCACACAGAAGAAAATATCCCTAAATATACACCGGACTTTGTCATTCCAATATCGCCTCAAGACACAAATAAACTACTTCAGACACATATATCTAAGCTTTCACGCAAAAATAATAAAATCATTGTTCCAACTAAATATAAAATGAATTCTGCCACATGGGGGCAGGCCTATGTCAGGATCATTTCTCCCCATCCCCACTCTCCCGTACTAAGCAAAAAAAAAACGTAACTCCACATTTTGTTAAAAGTGAGGTTTTCGCGGCTACTTAATTTCGCTGTCATAACTGATCTGTGTATATGCAAATAATGGCTTAAATGGCGAATTTTCGCGCCAAATTCGTATTAAAAAAAGCGTAAGTCCCAAATTGATAGCAACAGGTAGCAAATAAGCAGTAACTCCACATAAGAAGCCGAAATACCGTAAGTACGCCAGTTGCCTGGAGATACGGTTTCTTCGCTTCCTATCAAAACTAGAATCGGCCGACCACCGTATATCCAATATGATACAAAAGCGCGGTAACTCTCACTGACAATGAAATTCCTACATTCTTAAGATAAACTCATTATAGGATTTATCATTGTAACACTTCTAGCAGGGAATAGATTGATATAAAAGTGTATTATAACATCTAACAGGAGTGTGCATCGATTCATCAATATTCGCCTGACGTGCTGCACTAATTAGCTGAGAGTAAGCTTAGTTTATTTTCTACAGCATTCATAATTATTGATATTTAGACATGTGAGAAAGCTTAATGAAGTACAATTCCTTGTTATTTTAAGGCATAATGTTTACTATATTAAAGTTTTAACAATGACAAACGTTTCTTTTGTAGGTTAATAGAAATACTGTATGACTGGAACACCTTGTTCGTGGCGGTTAGCTGAAGGAAATAGCAGAGGAGCGAAGATGTTGGCCATGGTACAACATAATGAAAACTTTCATCTTTTAGGGAGTAATTCTGGGAATCCGGGCAAGTCAGTAACAATGACATTGCTAAGTATCATCAGAATGAACATTCCCCGGAACATAGTTGTACTAGTATGCTTGAAACAGCCACACTGGTAAGAGACTCGCTTTATGATATTGGTGACCTAGATTCCACTCTGGGGGAAAGTACCTTTGCTGGAAACCAGAGTGATCACGCTGTACAGCATTGTGAAACGAACGAATTAGTGATTCTCCAAGTTTATATCCAGAGCATAGAACTGAATCTTCAGGAGCATTAGGGATTTCACAGTCATCGGGGAATATACTCACTTCGTTGATGTGTGACTTGGATCATCCACAGATATCAGGGGATACACGAACAGCAGAAAACATACCGACGTCACACATCAGCAAAGAGCCTGCTTCAACCCGTGTACGGAGAAATTTAAGGCTGACAAAATCAGGCAAACCGCGGCAGCGAAAGGTATTTGATGTAAGTGCTTCCGAGAGAAAGGTTAAACAGCAGCAGAGTATTCGTGAAAAACATGTTTTGAAATCATCCTGTGGAACTAGTTGCCGAAAGAAATGTAGTGAGATATTTAGTCATGTTCAAAGGGAGAAAATAAATGAAGAGTTTTGGAAGCTTAGCAAAACCGAGAAAGACGTTTTCATTTTAAGCCACACTGTTCGTCAACCCTTTAAATGGAGACGAAGTGGAGAAGATTCTCTCAGAAATATGTCCTTTTATTTCTGAAAAATGACGATGGCGAGAGAGCTTCGGTATGCAAAGTTTTTTTCTTAACTACCCTAGGCTTTTCTAAAAATAATGATACTTTCGTACTGACAGTTTGTAGAGAAGCTGAAGATATTTCTTCAGTCTCCCCTGTGTCTACAGCAAAACCTAAACGAATCAAAAGTGCTTGAAACAAAGTTGACCGTGATCTCCTGAGGGCACATGTTGAATCATTCAATCCTGCTGTTGCACATTACCGCAGGGAACATGCTCCAAATAGGCGATACCTTCCTAGTGATATCACAGCAGCATCCATGCACAAGCATTTCGTGCAGAACGTAGGAGGTACATGTTCTTACGACCTCTGTCGCTCAGTTTTAAGGGAAATGAATATTTCCTTTACAAAACTTGGAAATGAAGAGTGCAAAAAATGTGAAATATTCAGGCAGCACAATCCAGAACACACAGTTAATCAGATGCAAATTGGATGCGTCATTTGTAGCGAGTGGGAATTGCACATTAGCAGAGCAAGTGAAGCTAGAAGAAAATATAAAGAGCATTCTGATAAGGAATTCACAAATGACCGTCTTTATTTTTCTGCAGACTTGCAGAAAGTGATTATGCTTCCGCGAATGGATGAATTTAAGGTCTCAGTATTCACAAAATGTATAATAGCATTTACAGGGTGTCTACTGTAAGGATGAAGTAAAAATTAGTTACTTTTTAGCTACCTTTAAGTTACCTTTCAGTTAATTTTAGTTACCTTTGAATTCAAGATACGTCTGTGGTCTGCAAGCAAAGGGGCTCATCACGCGGTGAAGAAAAACAGCAATGAACTGTGTTTAAAGCGGTAAATACAATTCACTTAGGGAGTTATACAAATTTTAAAAATAATAAATAAATACCGGTACCAGATATTTATTATCAAATGAGTTGTTTCGGCTAATATGTCGTCTTGTGTACAAGGCGTTTTTATAATTGCCAAGAGGTAGCTCTGCTCTTGACCGTTTGGCGAGATTTCCTTTGTCCCCGTGGTAGATCACGAAGAAATTTATGGGACGTTACGTGATTGTAACCGAATTCTGTCATCGCATTCAAGTACGGAGAAATTTTGA
Source organism: Meconema thalassinum (assembly GCA_946902985.2). Lineage (NCBI taxonomy): Eukaryota > Metazoa > Arthropoda > Insecta > Orthoptera > Tettigoniidae > Meconema > Meconema thalassinum. The sequence continues at coordinate 240,935,522 of OX336389.2, read as the reverse complement.
GATGTTACACGATTGGCGCTGGTCTCGCCCGTTTGTCGAGATTCCCGTAGTTTCCGCGATAGAACACGGATAAATATCGCGATTTAGATAATCGTGTCACTTTTAGTCGTTCGACGAGATTTCCATTGTCCTTGAGGTCGGGCACGAGAAAATATAGCATTGTTACGCAATCGGTGCCACTTGCTGTCCGTTTGACAATAATACAGTTGTCCTCGTCATTGAATGCAGAGAAATATCGCGATGTATCGCAATCGCTGCCGCTCTCGGCCGTTTTACGAGATTCACGTTTTCCTCGCGATATTATGCATACCGCGCCGCACCCTGCCGTTGAGCGATTGTCTATTCGTCCTGACAGAATGGTGGATGCAAGCTTAGGGTTGGGCATGGTTAAAATTCACGAGTAGTAATGGACAAGTTGTATGGCCGGCTCCGTGATTCCCGCTGTCCCTATGCTGTGGTTGGGAGCTCATCAGTTCGGGGTGGATCACGAGGAGAAATTAGTATCGCGACGCTACGTAGGCTGTCATTTCTAAGTGGGGTGATGCACTTCTCGCTCCCCGTACGCTTTTAAGTATACGGTCATGGGAAAAGTAGCGAGTAGGTTTTGGAATGTTTCGTGATTGGTGCCCAATCATCTTTGACGGGATTCCCGCAGTCCTCGTGGTCACAAGTTCACGATAGTGGACGGGTGTTATGATTTTACGCTACTGACGTCGATCTCGGTCCATTTGACGAGATTCCCGCAGGCAAGTCGTGCGGTCAACTGGCCGTCTTGAGTATGAATGTTCGAAGTAGGTATCAAATATTAAGAATTATTCTGAGAGAATTGCACGAATAATACGACTAGAGGACACGTTTTCTTTTGAATGCGAATCACGAATTATACAAATTATACAAGTTTTCGAAATAACCGGTTAGATTATAATATATCCGATGGAACCAAAGTTCGAAGGAAAAATCGACTTATAACGGAATTTCGAATTAACCATACTGGATGTCGCAAATTTAAAAGACAGATTTTTAAAATAAGTTATAGCCTACGTATTTCGAAGCTTTTTCTAAATCCTTTTTCGAAACGGTATCATTTCGCAAGATTGCGACATTAATTTATTTTGCGTTATTTCTGGACTTCAATTTGATATAGTCTCCAAATAAATGCGAGGTTTCTGATTCATTTCAGAAGTTTTCGCGAATAAACGTCTCGCGAAAAGTCAGGTTTCCTAATCTTCTTCTTCTTCATTTCCAGTTTCCAGCTTCCTGGGTCGGGTTGTGAATCAAGGACCTCCAACGTTGCCTGTCTCTCCACCACTCCTCTCCCCCTTTAAGTACATCTTCAGGTTTTCCTCCCTTCTTCTCCACGCACTCCCACACTGTATCTGCCCATCTCTTTCGGGGCCTTCCACGCGGTCTCTTCCCCGAAACCTTTTCCAGAAAAGCTTTCTTTGGCACTCTCTCCTCTCCCATTCTCATCATATATCCATACCACTTTAACTTGGTTGTTTCTATCCTGTCCTGCAGCTTCAAGATTCCTGTCCTCCTTCTTATCTCCTCGTTTCTGATTTTATCTCTTCTGGTCTTCCCTTCTATACCTCTTAGGAATTTCATCTCCGCTGCTTGTATTCTACTCTCCTCTCTTTTTGTAGTGGTCCATGCTCCAGCTGCATGTGTTAGTACGGGTCCATAATAGGTTGAATATAATACCTGCTTACATTTCTTTGGGACATCTTGGTTCCACAGAATACCCCTAACACTCTGGTAGAAGCTGTTCGCTTGTTGTATTCTCTTTCCAATTTCCTCAGTAATCTTTCCATCTTCTGTGATCACACTTCCCAAGTACTTGAAACTTTTCACCACTTCTAGAATTTTTCCGTTCACTTCTATCTTTCCTCTTCCCTCCTTACTTCCCCTTGACATTACCATTGTCTTGCTCTTCTCTGTGCTAACTTTCATCCCAAACTTCTCAATCTCTTGGTTCCATACATCTACTTGTTTTTGTACTTCCTTTTCATCCTCACCCCATATCACTATATCATCTGCAAACAGCATGGCCTTTATTGCCTCTTGTCCCAATCTCTGTTTAACATTCTTGTGGATTTCATCCATGACTATGATGAATAGTAAGGGGGACAATACACTTCCTTGACGGAGACCCGTTTCCACCTTGAACCATTCTGTTTCTCCTATAGTGGTCTTTACGCTACTGACACAATATTTGTACATAGCTTTCACCATTTGCATTTCTGCACTGTTAACTTGCCTTTTTCTTAATACATCCCACACCACCTGTCTAGGCACACTGTCATAAGCTTTCTCAATATCAATAAAAGTCATCACCATGTCTTTTCCAAACTCCCATCTTTTCTCCATCATATGCCTTAGTGTAAAGATTAGATCAAAAGTTGATCTGTCTCTCCTAAAACCATACTGTTCTTCTTCCATCTCTCCATCTGTCTGCCTCCTCAGTCTACCTTCCAATACTCTCTCAAAGATCTTGACTACATGGGCAATAAGGGTTCAGGTTTCCAAATAACACAGATAAATATTTCACACAAAACTAAAATGTCTCTTGATTCCGAAAATATACGCTGAACGATGTATGCCACTCAAGGTATCCTCAGTATGCATTTCCTCGAGGACGGGCACGAGGAAATATAGCTTATGCAATCGGCGCCGCTTGCGTGAAACTCACTCCATCGCAATCTCTGAGCCTAGAGGCGCGAGTTTAAATGATTCAATCCGCCTTCGGAAAATTTTCATTACCCGTATGTTAAATTCGTTACTCTTACGTTACTTTCGTTACCCATTTGTAAAATTCGTTACTTTCGTTACCGGTTGACACCCTGATTTAATGAGTCATTTGCTCCTTTAGGACTTACAACTGAAAACCGGAAGCCTTTCGCAGTATTGTGGCATGAGGGTATATCAGGGCGTAAACAAGAGGACATAGTCAGTGCCTACCATTCTTTTTGCATCATAGAGATGCTGAACATGTTACCTTGTGGGTAGATAACTGTTCCTCTCAAAACAAAAACTGGTGTATATTTACATTTTTGATTGTTATGGTGAATTCATTGGAAATCAAAGCTAAGAAAATTGATCTGTACTACTTTGAGCCAGGACACACGTTCATGTCAGCTGACCCTTTCCATCACCAGGTAGAGCTCTCCCTGAAGCATAAGGGCAAGGTTTATGATTTTAAAGACTTTGAAGACTGTGAAGGCATCAAACAGTGGGAAAGTGACAGCTAAAGTGATGGCTATCACGGACTTTCATGATTGGACACACGAATATTCAACATACAAACTGAACTAGCAAGAGGGACGTCGTCCAGTTCTCCGACATATTTCGTCAGTACACGCTGAAAGGGGTAGCGTGTCGCTGTACTACAGAATGAGCTACGACGAAAATGAACCTGTAAGGAACCTGGATTTCCTGAACAGTAAGGCAATGCGTAAGGGAATTATGGCACCCCAGCAACGAAATACTTGTCGTGGAATTCCAGCAGTTAAAAAGCGGGACATTATAGAAAAACTCTTACCGCTCGTGCCCGAAAATGGAAGACAGTTTTGGCATAATATTCCAACACCAGAAGTATCAGATTTGTGTGAAAGTTACGATTAATGATGAACATGACAGACACTATGAAGAATCAAAATTTTAACGTCATGAATATCCAGACGTTTGGGCAATACAGCTTGTCATAACACCTTCGTTTTTACATCAAGGATCCAAATATGTTTTTGTGTATAAAGTGCTTTACTGTATTTATGTGATTAACAGTTTATGGTATGACATACCACTGTCTACCTATTTATTCCATGTCAAATAGTTTTATTCAATAAATAATAACAACAGCTGTGAACCTAGTACGTGTACTTACTGCAAATACTCCTATAGATATGTTAAGAACAATGGGTATAGGAAGCCAAAAAGCTGTAACTCCACTTTTGCCGATTTAATGCCAAAATATGTCGATAATTAACACAAAATTAAAAAATTACACCCACGGATATATCAAATATTTATATATCATGTGTAAACATTAACTAAAACATTGTTGCATTGACATAAACTCATTTTTGCAATTTCTCAAAAACCAATACTGACGGAGATACGGCTTTTTCGCCTAGTACGGCAGCACTCTGGCAGCATATTATCACCACTATCAATGTCATATCCTAACAGTTTTACAATATCCCCATCATCACTTCCGTCACTATCTAAATCCACATCGGACACCCAAACATAAGTATTCTATTAAATCCCGAAGCATATATGTTCACACGTGGTAGTCATAATCCAAACACTATGTTTACAACTGTGTGACAAAAGATTTTTTTTTTTGCAGCACTACACTTGTGTATCACAGACACTAAGTGGTATAAAGTGTAGCTAATAAATGGCATAAGCAAATACAAAAGTTTCAAAGCAGATCGAATATACTGATGGCACAAAGTCCTGATAAAGTATACTCGATTGCAGCAGTGTAATGGTTAAGGGCATGGTAAAGAACAGAGTGCGGTGGAGGGTCCTGAGACAGGAATTACAGGAAATAAACTGGCAAGGAGGGATTCAGTTTGGAGAAAATCATGTAGGGTGAAGTGCCTTATCACTGGGTACTATTTGTATTTGTTAAAATTATTATCAAATGGTATAGTTAAATGTTGAAGAAGTTAATATCTCGTATACTGTTATCTTGTTATATCTTTGAACATTTTGTAATAACCTATTTTATTTGTAGGAGTAACAAGGTAAAATTCTCTGAGATGCAATTCCCTCTTTTCATGTAGAGGGGTGCCTAATTCCAAGTATGGTGGCTTCATAATTTCAGGTAGGCTATAACTATGGTAAATAAGTAGGAAATGAAATTTGGAATGAGTTTTGATTAAAAACGGGTGAGAGATAATGCTGAAATTTAATTTAAAAAAAATGAAATTAAACAATTTTTAAATGTGGAATCAGTATAAATTAAACTATTTATTAAAGATAAATAACATAAGCTCTGAATAATAATAATAAAAAAGATATCAAAATATAACCTGAACACAGCCAGTTTAAGTGGCATAGGGTAAACTGTACAGTGGTTGGAACTCGTACAGTCATTGGCACCTTGGTTATATTCTTCCGCATAATAAGAGTTTGGGGAACCTCAGAGACATCTCTGAGCCACATATGGAATCGCTGCTCCATGCTTGTTTTTATGGTTCTGGAGTTGCCCACTGTGAGCGCTTCAGTTACTGCTATGGCTGCTTGATACCACATGCTGCAAGCACCTTCTGCTGAACGAGCTTGTTTCTTAAGGTAAGGCCTAAGCTACTTGCTTCACAACTTCTGCTCTCTCTTGTGTTATTCTTAATATATCAATTTTGCTAAAGTTACTTTTGCAGTTTCTATAATGTCTTAAGCGTGTAACCTATAAAAATGTATGTTTTATAACTAAAATTGTCACGTAATGGTGGGGTGCCAACAACTGTGCCTCAAAATTAAATATTGTCAGTGATTGGCACTTTGTGCCAATGACTGTGTAAATTAATTTCTTATCTTCTACTTATATCCAAGCAGTATACAACTCCACTACTAATTTAACATCCATGATCCTTTATTGGAAGGCTTGGGATCACATTGAACAGTTGTTGGCACGGGGTGCCAAACACACTTATTCCGTGCCAATAATAGTCATATGTATAGTTATTGGCAGTGCCAATGCGTAACATTATATCTTTTTTTATTTCAGAAACTTAAAAATGAGTCATGTCAAATCTGGCAGGATTGAGAAGAGGAAAGAAGGAAGAAGGAAATGTGCATATAACCCTGCTGAAATAGAACTTGCTTTACAAGACATCCGAGAAGGTTTATCTAAGAAGGCGGCATCAAAGAAATATAACATTCGAAGGTCGACATTGCAATTTCGTCCAAGTGACAAATTTTCTAAACCTTCAATGGGACCACGCCCCATACTTACTGACAATGAGGAACAACTGCTAGTTAAATGGATAATTGAATGTTCTCGGAAAGGATTTCCTCAGAGGAAGTTAGACGTCCAATTGTCAGTTAAGGAATTCTCAACTCTGAATAAGAGAGAAAACCCCTTCAAAGGTAATATGCCAGGGGATGGGTGGTTTAGAGCATTCCTTCGCCGTCATCCTGAACTGTCCGTTCGTACCAGTGAAAGTGTTACATCTGCAAGCGCCACCGTTGGAGAGGCCGATATTGGGAAATGGTAAAAACTTAATATCGATAATTTTACCCGCCTCTAGCATAGGTCTCCTCTGCTTTAACTACATGCTTGAAAGCCTAAGTCAGCATTATTCAATAGCAATTTTTATCCACTTCTAGATTTAATCTTTTTTCTAGGTGTCCAAAGTTTTGAAACATTTCTTTCTGCTTTCTAGGTTTCAGCAAGTTGAAGAGATCTTGAAAGAAGAAGATTGTCAAGACATCCTGAAAGACCCATCAAGACTTTTTAATGGTGATGAGTCTGGTTTTCAACTTTGTTCCAAAACTGGGAAGGTTCTTGCAGGTAAAGGGGAGAGAAACGTATATGAAATTGATAAAGGCCCAGCGAAGGCATCCATCACAGCAATGTTTGCATTCTCTGCATCTGGATTAATGTGCCCACCCATGGTGATATATCCATACCAGAGAATACCACAGGAAATTACAAAGAGGATTCCTGACGATTGGGGAGTAGGACATAGTCAATCTGGTTGGATGACAGCAGAGGTGTTTTATGAGTATATTGGCAATGTATTTGCCCCATTTCTTCAAAAGCAGAAAGTAACTTTGCCTGTGATCCTCTTTGTAGATGGACATCGTACGCACCTAACATACCAGTTGAGTGAACTTTGCTCCGAATTGCGTATAATACTGATATCTTTGTATCCAAATGTCACTAGAATCCTGCAACCACTCGATGTTGCAACATTCAGACCACTTAAAATCGGTTGGAAGGTAGCAGTCCTGGAATGGCACAAAGAAAACCCGGACAAAACATTAACCAAAGAATGGTTTGCTCCAGTTTTACAGGCAGCTGTGAATAAATATGGTCTGGAACGCTGTACTGTAAGTGGCTTTCGAGCATGTGGCTTGTATCCGTGGAATTCAGATAACATTGATTTTACAAAATGTCTGGGGAAGAAAATCACCAAACCAGGGCCTTCAGAACCCTGTACCAAGGTCCTCACATTTGACCATTTCCGAGAAATTGTTGGAAAGGAGCTCATAGAGGACCTTAATGCTAGAGATGGTATAAATGAAGCAGAATCTGCCCTTAAGAGACTTATTGAAGCTATGGAAATTCCCATGACTTCGTACGAAGTGATCATCCCACAAAGTCACACATTTGACGAGGCTGGCCCTAGCCATGCAGGTCTACAAACAGAACAAAGGGTTCACGTGGAGCGAATAGACACAAACACACCTACCCCGGATAGTAACCCTTGTAATGCCGATGTTGATGACGAACTGGATATCAGACCAAATGATAAAGATAATTCTCCACTGCAGGAAATTCTACAATGGCCAAGTACACCAAAAAGAAAATTTAAGAGAAACACCGAGAGAATGCCCTTCGTCGTGACATGCAAATCTTGGAAAACCTTATTTGAAGAAAAAGAAAACAAGAAAAAGGCAGAAGAACTTGCAAAACAAGAAAGAAAGAAGAAAAGAGAGGAGAGGAAGCAAAATAATCCTAAACTGAAAAGGAAATTACAGAAGGAGAATCGTGAAGTAGACGATAGTTGTTCTGTAGGTGACATTAGCGCTGCAGGCAATGATAAACGAGGGATGTGCTTTAAGTGCACGAAAACCGTAGGGCCGGCAGATTTATTGTGTTCATTGTGCAACAAGCTGTTTCATGCGAGGTGTGTGCCGGATATTCACAAGGAACACATTCCTGAAGAGGACGATTCCTTTGTCTGCCACCTGTGCTTTAAATATGCCGATAGCTCATCTGGTATGGACAGCGATGTGGGTTCTTCTGACTAAAATATTAACATTGGTGGGATAATATTATGTTCAACGTTCACATAGGCACATGTACACGACATTTTGTGAAGTTCATTCCATACTAACATTTAGGGCAGTGTATTCTTGCGGGTGCCAATAACTGTATCGTATTAGTGCCAGCCACTGTATATGTTGATGCCAATTACTGTAATTTTTGAGTTTGTAACTTTGAACCATTATAAAAAATATTTTAAAAGCAAAGAGAACGGATATGTTAAATCATTATTATCCTACAGCTGTCCTTATTCCAAATCCATGGTCCTAATTACTTCTAATGTCACATTGTGAGTACCCGAGCCAAGGGAGCATAATATGGTGTCTTAACAGTGCCAACGACTGTACAGTTTACCCTATATAAATGCCAATGTGTACCTTAAAATAATTAGGTCACAAAAGTAAAACAAAAGTAACTTAATTTCTGAAATAGTTCATATCATTCCCATTCACACTTAAATTGTTTCCATTTGTTGTTATCTATTCCAGCACATAGTGTGTGGGGGCTGGTGAAAGCACATAATGTATTTAATACATTTATCCTTGTCTATAACTTGGTCTATTTCACTGGTTTTGAATGAATAATTTTCGATCTCTTAACCATCCCCTCCCTCGCCCTGCCCTTTTTTTATGAGTTCATAATTCACTGCCTATTTAATCACTCCTGAATATCAAGATTCCATCCCTTCCTCCGCAGAAGCATCTAAAACAATCCATTGTACAGAGTGAAGCACAATTTCAGGTACCCAAAATAGAGCAACTTGTACTACTGGTACCCGGAATGAGGAACTAGCAATGTTTAATAGTCCTGCGGCATTGCCAGGCTTGTTAAATCATGCACCACGGCCGCGAGGGCACCTGCAGCGAGTCGGGAGATCACAGGCTCGAATCCCAACACTACTACAGTCATCACATAAATACAGGTCATCAGAAAAGTTCAACTACATGGAACTGATGACCAAGATGTTCCAAGCACCTAAAACAACAACAATATGTTGAATATTTAGATGCCCTAACCTAAATTGGAGTGAAGTGGGAGTAATTTTGAAATAACACATAGTGACAACTACTTCACTCATTAAGATTATTAAAATAACTCTTACCTCTACTGCATAGTGGGTTTGAGGACATTTCTTTCCATGAAGATAATTAAACCTAATGCAGTGTGACGATCATACCTGCTAGTGCAATCTACCTCACAATAATGACTAGTCTCACCCTTCTGCGTTAGTCACCAGAATAAGTCTGACCGTGTGAAACAACCTACCTGGAATTGAGCAACCACCCAGTATAAGGGCACTTTACCTTAAGCTGCTTGGTTGATGCTAATGACATAGTCATAGTGACAGACTGTCAAAAGCTTGTAATCTAACATGATAGAACTTGAAAAGAAACACAGGGAGTATGGTATGAAATTAGCATTTCAAGACAAAGATGTTGATGTTAGATTCAAGATGCGACCCACTGCATTCTGCAAGAAGGAAGTTAGTGCTGAAATAAAACTCTCCCTTCATAGTTCAGAATTTAAACCAAATCATTTGTACGGGTATGAAAGCTGAGCAGACACCAATTCATAAGCTCAAAGTAACAGACATGAAGGTAACAAAATAGATTGCCCCTACTGCTGTGCATTAAGAATCTTTTTCTGCATTGAAGAGAGGTTGTTACTTGTTGCATTGCATGGCTTTATATTGGCTGTTGAGGGCAAGAGAATTTGTGGTAGACTTAAACGCCAGCCCAGCTCTTGTTGTAACATGGATCAAAAGTTTGTGAAACGATTTATAAAGAAACAGGAGAAGGTAAAATGATTTTGTTTCTACAGCGTGCTGTAGTATTTTATACACTTTTCATCAGTGCAAAAGCATATCGAACAGGAATACAAAGATAGTTATAAAAAGTGTAGTTAAAATCACAATTCTCCATATAAAGTAGAGTTCTGAACTGCGATTTTCCTAAACTCTTCTGTGCCTTCAGATGATGTTGAAAACTGAAACAAACTCCACTGCAAGACAGCTTACAGTTTTCTCTAGATCGCTACTGAAACATATTTTAAAATTAAGAACTCTGTATATGTTTAATCGTGATTTTAGAAAATGTTTGCATATTGAGTTGCTAATGCTAGCCAGTGTCGAGGTGCTGGTAGTTCAGGCAGTTACCGTCAGATACCGCATCGTCGCAAAGTCATGTCCTTGAAACAGGGTGAAGGAAGACAGCCGGCTTCTGAGAGATGGTAATCTCATGCCAGGAAGTGATGAAATCAGCTCATGTCCAGGTGCTGTCAGTCACTTCTCGCTTCATTACAATCGGCAGTGGACACGGTGAAGGAGATTTTGGTCATGGTGGTCATGTAGCCGCGTGCACTTGGGTGTGTGTATAATGTGTCTAATAACCTGTGTTATTGTGATGGTTGTATTAGGGTGTGTATTTGTATTTGGGACGGGTATTGTATATGCGGCGGCCGTGGCCTTAAGTTAGATACCATCCCAGCATTTGCCTGAAGCATAAGTGAGGAAACAACTTCCAGGATGGCTGAAGTAAGAATGTAACCCTTCTCTTCCCATTTCTGCCTCACAAGCCTCAGTGTATCCCGTTCCAGCCCCAAGCTCCCAAACTTGGACCTCTGGGTTGACAGCTAAGTAGGCTAGCCACTATGCCACGAGGTGGATTGTAAATAAAATGTTGCTTTGTCAGCCTAAATATGATGTAGCGACTACTGGCCTTTTGAAGTTACAGTAATTATTATATGAGTAGCAAGCAATCACTAGTTAGTAACCATCACTAAAGTGGGCCTGAATTTCATTAAACTAATTTGTTTATTTATTTATAACTATTTGTTTGTTTATTTATAGTTCTTCTAACAGGTTACAACCTAATTACGAGAAATAACAGTATGAATTACTCTTAATATTTTTCTTACACTAATATAAAATGATACTTATAATACGTATGACTAAATATTGTTCTAGTAAGTATCGTAAGTATCGTATTTGAAATTATGTTAAAAATCACTGATAAGGAGTGTATGATATTAAGTGATTTCTCTACAATACAAATGAACAAAAGGTGCTGTCTGATATATGGAAATGAGTGCATGTTTCTTTTTGTAGATATTGAATGTGTTCGATACAGGCGAATGTTTATGTTACTCTGTATTGGTTCTTGGACAGTCGGATATTATACGTTTCAGTCTTATTGACCGCGAAGGAACATATAGTTCAAATTCAGATGACAAATAAGGTCTATCAAAGATGTTATCAAATTATTTAAATGTAATAACCTGCCTAGTTTTCTCTAAAGTCTTTAAAGAAAAAGTTCCAGTAAGAAATTATGCTTAGCATTTTTAAAGGAAATGTGAAGTTTATGTTATCGTCAATCTCGCGATCAATAGCCACGGGACGACCTTTTTACGTGGAATCCGAACCACTGGACATGACGTTTCACTTTGAAAATCTCACATGCATTGACCGGGAACCGAACCCGGTCCGCTGTGGTGAGAGGCCAACAGCTTGACCACACCACTGGGCCACCACATTCCCGCTTAGCATATTTAGGATATACATTTGTCCTTTTGTATTCCAAGAATATAGGGAATTTATTTTTTATCGATTCAACTCTATAGTTAGCATTCGCACATCTTGGGTTCCAAACTATTGAGCCAAATTCAATTCTACTTCATACAAATGCATTATACAGTACAATCTTTAGCAATGTACAGGTTCCTAAAATAAAATGTGCATCTTCTTACATATCCCAGCATTTTGAATATATCTCAAAAATTCGATCAATACGGTGAGAAAAGGATAACTTTTTTAAAATCAAAGTATAGCCTACCATAAACCTAGATGACTTGAGATGGGAACTACATAGGAAATGGTGGTGTTTTTTTTTAATCAAAGTTTTCGTGTAAATGCAATCGGATGACACTTATAAATCGAAACAATTTGTTTTGTTCCAATTTATTTTTTCTTCATCTTTTGGAGCAGCATACAATCCCATAACGAATAAATGTATTTAAACGATTACACGTCATTTGCAAATAATAATAATAATGATATATTGGCATCCCGGAGATGGTTAATTAAGATAAAGATTACAGAGGCACAAGATTCGATCCCAGGGGAACACCAGAGGGTGAATGGAGCTTTTCTCTATGATACAAAGTGTTGCCTCTTACATACTGTAAGTATGATCCGTAATAGGACATTTTCGTAAGTTGTAGACTACGTCATGGTTAACTCTACCAATAATCTGTATATATTACATCGACTCGTTATCCTTTAATCTAAACCAGATGACTCCTGATTCGTGAAAATTGGTTATTGTTGATCATCGAGGGATGAATCCGTGTTATGAATCGTGAATAAAATGGCATGTATGCCTGAATAATACATTATGTGTTCATGAAGTGTTTGCTCGTAAAGTTTGTTTGGGGCAAACATAGTAGCTACCGGCACTGATCGGTAGTTAAGAATTAGTGAGATCTTACCCGACTTGTGAATATGACTGACTTTAGTAAAAGATGGTATATTGGCTTTAGTAAGTTTCCATTTCTCTGGAAATATCAAAGACTTGATCGATAAATTAAATTTAATATCAAGAGGATAAGCTATTTTTTTCCCCGGATCGTTTTTTGTCAAATATGGAAGAATAACGTCAGGATCTGCTACCCTCTTGTGTCCCATATATTCATTGTAAGTATCGGAGTGAGAATGTCACGGGTTACCTCATAATAATTAAGATGTCAATTTCGAGATGACTTTCTAGGTTATCATGCGTTAAAATGTCATAGTTGGATCCATTTTGGCAATATACTGATGAGTAAGGCTAGGATTTTAATGCAATATCTATCATCATCATAGCAAACACTCGTATCGAGTAGATTGGCCTTTCAATCCGGAATGTCTCTCATTGGTGAGTTCGGAGGTGACTATACAGCCCAATGCGGGAGGCACACAATTTGCCGCAGTGATGACAGATTGTTCCACGTGGGGCATCTGCGTTCCTTCCATTTCTTCTATGTAATATTGCATTAAAAAATTTGAAATATGTAATATTGATTTAATTTTTATATAAATCATATACATTACACATGATATTGCTTGTAGATTCTTCATTTTATTCATTATATTTTTTGCAAAATAAAGGGTGGTACACTAATTAATTAATTAAGCATGTTCATATTATAGCAAATTTAAATAAATTCCATGATTATGTATGTGTACGGAAGAGTACCAAGGGAAAAGAAACTGAGGATTCTGAAGTACAGTATTATGGTATCCAGGGAAGGCTGCTACAGGCAATCAAAAGTACCGTATTTGTGTTTATAATGAAGCTGCGGTAAGAGTTGATGCTAGGATGAGTTCCTGGTCTAAGTTGTTGCAGGAATAGGCTGAAATCTTTCACCACTACTACTGATTTTTTATATAGGCTATAATACTGTCTTTTGTAGCTTTTCAGTCTGTCAACACGACTGTGCCCAATGAATGGGTGGGGTACAAGATATAAATATGTAAATACACTCCTGGAAAAAGTTACATGCATTAGTTAATTATCACAATTGCCCCATATAATTGCACCATATTTGTTCATGAATAGCGATGTGATAATCGTGGGAAACGGATCTTAGTTTTCTTTCCCTTGAGCAACTGAATTTGTAGTTTCTGGACATTTCTTGGTTGTTGATGAGGAAAAGGCAATGCGAAAGGAAGAGCTGAAGCAACTCAGTCCTGATAATAATATGCTATAGCTTATCGTTGAAGTTAATCCTGTGTGATGAGAAATGTAATTTCAAAAAAGGTATTCTACATTTTTTTTAAATATCTCCTTTGTTAAGAATAAAAGAAAAAATAACTTGTCATGGTTACTTACAAAAACACGTAAATATAATTCTAGGAAATAAACAGCAGTTTTTCACCATACTACTAAGTTACAGGTATACTAGGGAGTAGGCTTCCTTACGTATCTTTTCGATGTTATCGTAAACACGATGAGTTATATTTTGAAATATTCAAACAAAAGTGTTGAAAATGTACTTTTCAACTCGTTTCAGGAATTAGTTTAGTCTGAACGATTCTTTATCACAATTAAGGTTATTATGAAGATAAAACAAAAGTTTGGTGCTTTTCAGTCGGTCAACACGAATGTACCCAAAAGAGTTGTAATTTTTTCAGGATTATGGTATAACCCAACTCTTTTGGGTACATTCGTGTTGACCGACCGAAAAGCACCAAACTTTTGTTTACTAAGGGAACACTGAAAAATGGCTTCAAACCCCATAATGTCAGTATGAAGATGTTTATGAAAGTAAATGATTGAATATACACAATCTAATGGAGCATGAGCAACAACAACGACGGCGTGAAACCTTATTGTGGTTCGGTTTCGAACTTCGCAACATAGGCAGTTTTATGTAAGGAAATGGTAGAGCTTGAAGAATAACATTTTATTTCTTTCTGCGTTATCACATTATGCATAACATACTGTTTTAAAGACCATCTCGTGGTGTAGCGTTCTTGTGTGTCACCCCCGGATGCAAGGCGTTAGTGAGTGATGATGGGCCCTGGGGCTGGAGAATCCTGCACTCCCTCACCTCTATTGCCAAACTATGTAATATTAATTTATAATCCTCCTGAATTTGCAGAAACTGATAATAATTTTAGAAATATTATTATTAATAATAATAATAATAATATTAGTAATAGAAGCCGCCGGTGGTAGAGGGTTGAACAGGCGCTCCTCCCCCCTTCCCCCCACATGCAAGATCCGGAAAATATTTTAATTATTATTAACAATAATAATAGTAATAAGACGGCCGAGGTGGGATTCAAACCCACGCTCTCTCGATACCAGCGTGGCACGAGGTAGTGCGTTAGTGTGTATATTTGTGATTCAGATGAGGATTGTGAAGGAGTCGGCTGCATTTTCCTGGAGTAGAAGTGATAATAATAATAATAATAATAATGTTATTGCTTTACGTCCCTTTAAACATCTGCGGCTTTAGGAGACGCCGGGGTGTTGGAAGTTTGCCCCAAAGGGGATCTTTAACCTGCCAGTAAATTCACTGACATGGCTCCCTCGCATTTGCGCACCCTCAAATGCCAGCTGGCTGTGCCAGGATTCGATCCTGCAATCTTGGGCACAGCAAGCAAGAACGTTACCCCTGAGCCACGCAGCCAGAGTAGAAGTGAGAAACCATGGAAAATCACTACCAAGATGGCTGAGATGGGAATCGAAACCACATCTTTTCAGTTTTGCCTCACGGGGCATTCCAGCCCTCAGACAAGAATGAATCGAATTTCGTATCGGCACCGGGAATCGAACCCGAACCTCTGGGGGCGACAGCCAAGAATACTAGCCGCTACATCACGAGGAAGGCCAAGGATATTTCAGTCACTTGTGAATTCCGTAATCCGTAGTTAAACTATTAGCTTATCTATAGCAAAATATTTCGGCCATTCAATTGGAAGTAGCCTATACAGACTATCACTTGGAACTTTCTGGTCGCGATATTCTTGAAGCGCATTGCCACGAGATTGCATTTCCCCAGTGTTTGGACCCCGGAGCAGTTTGAACTTTCTCGCACGCGCGACCTTGAACCACCCTCACAGTAGGGGGTAATCCATGCTGATACCTATGTACGGGCCATGTAACTACTAGGGGACAGCGACTACAACGAAACTAGTGGCAACGTTTTGAAATGAAAGGTGAAATAGGATTTGACTCCGGCCGGCTCTTAAAAGACTGTGATTGGATTCAGCTTTTATAAATTTTAAGGTGAGAAATTTAGAAGCAGAAGAGGCTGTAATAGGGAATTGTGGAGGCGAGTAGTTCTTCCTCAGGGACTGACAGACTGTACAATGAAAAGCGTAAGAGAATGAATTAAGCTGATCACTTTACCTCTGCTCACCATGCAAAATAATCCTCTGCTGTTGTATTTATGCTTCCAAAGAGACATTTTCAGGCAAACAAAGAACAATTTTCATCATCATCTTCATTTCCCGTTTCCAGCTTCCTGGGTCGGGTTGTGAATTAAGGACCTCCATCGTTGCCTGTCTCTCCACCACTCCTCTCCTGATTTTAGTAAATCTTCGGGTTTTCCTCCCTTCTTTTCTACACACTCCCACACTGTATCTGCCCATCTCTTCCGGGGCCTTCCTCGTGGTCTCTTCCCTGTCATCTTTTCACAGAAAGTTTTCTTTGGTACTCTCTCCTCTCCCATTCTCATCATATGTCCATACCACTTTAACTTTGTTGTTTCTATCCTGTCCTGCAGCTTCAATATTCCTGTCCTTTCTCTAATCTCTTCATTTCTGGTCTTGCCCTCTTTACCTCTTAGGAATTTCATCTCTGCGGCTTGTATTCTACTCTCCTCTCTTTTTGTAGTATTCCACGCTCCAGCTGCGTATGTTAGTATGGCTTACACTCTGGTAAAAACTGTTCGCTTGTTGTATTCTCTTTCCAATTTCCTCAGTTATCTTTCCATCTTCTGCGATCACACTTCCCAAATACTTGAAACTTTTAACGACTTCTAGAATTTTGCCATTCAATTCTATCTTTCCTCTTCCTTTCTTCCTACCTCTTGACATTACCATTATCTTGCTCTTCTCTGTGCTTACTTTCATCCCAAATTTCTCTATCTCTTGGTTCCATACATCTAGTTGTTTTTGTACATCCTTTTCATCCTCACCCCATATAACTATATCATCTGCAAACAGCATGGCCTTTGTTGCTTCTTGTCCCAATCTCTGTTTGACATTCTTGTGGATTTCATCCATGACTATGATGAATATTAATGGGGACAATACACTTCCCTGTCGGAGACCCGTTTCCACTTTAAACCATTCTGTTTCTCCTATACTGGTCTTCACGCTACTGACACAATTTTTGTACATAGCTTTTAACATTTGGACTTCTGCTCTGATAACTCTTCTTTTTCTTAATACATCCCAAACCACCTGTCTAGGCACACTGTCATATGCTTTCTCAATATCAATAAATGTCATCACCATGTCTTTTCCAAATTCCCATCTTTTCTCCATCATTTGCCTTAATGTAAAGATTAGGTCAACTGTTGATCTGTCTTTCCTAAAACCATACTGTTCTTCTTCCAACTCTCCTTCTATCTTCCTCCTCAGTCTGCCTTCCAATACTCTCTCAAAGATCTTAGCTACATGAGCAATAAGAGTGATCCCTCTGTAGTTATTACATTCCTTTTTGTCGCCTTTCTTAAAAATCGGGACAATTAAACCCTTTCCCCATTCTTCTGGAATTTCTTTCTTCTTCCAAATTATTCTAAATAATCTATACAGCCACTGTATCCCTATTGGTCCCGCTGCTTTTATCATTTCCGTGGTCACCTCATCCACTCCTGCTGCTTTACCACTCATCTTCTGTATGGCTTCCTCTATTTCTAGCATAGTTATCTCCTTTTCTTCTTCTTCCTCCATTGTTTCTTCTTGTTCCCTTTCATCTTCCAGTTCAATGTATTTCACATTTAGTAGCTTTGAAAAGTATTCTTCCCATCTATTTAATATATCATCTCTTTGATACAATATCTGCCCTGCTTCAGTTTTTACAAATTTTGTATTTTCCCTACCTTTTACACTGTTTTTAACGAATCCATATAGCACCTTCTTACTTCCTTGGATATCCTCCTTCAAAGTTTCTGTGAATCTTTCCCAACTTTTCCGTTTTTCTTCTTGTACAATTTTTGGCATGCCTTCTTTGCTTCTCTATATTTTTGTAATTTCTCTGCATTTTTACTGCCTATTCACTTCCTCCATGCCACTTGCTTTTCTTTAACAGCTTCCTTTACCCTGTCGTTCCACCAAGGAGTCTCCCTTTCCTTTTTCTTCCCTGATAATCTTCCACAGATGTTTACTGCACACTTCACAAAACCATTCCTAAAACATGCCCATTCCTCTTCTACACTTTTTGCTTCATCTTTGGGAACTTCCTTTTTTAAATCCTCTTGGAACTTGTCCATTGTCTCCCACCCTTTTAGCTTCCACACCTTTATTTTTCTTTCCCTCTTTTCCAAAAGGTTTGTGATTTTTCCCAGCCTTAATTTGGCTATCACCACTTTATGGTCTCCTTCAAAATCTCCTCTTGGCATAGCCGTCACATCTACCAGTTGTCTTCGTTTATCCTTTTCCACCAGGATAAGATCAATCATTGTCTTTGTCTTTCTGTCTCCCCAACCATACCTAGTTATTTTTTGAGAGTTCTTTTTCCTAAACCATGTATTTCCAACAATTAATCCATTCCTTCTACAGAAATCTATTAACAGACCCCCTTCTTCATCCTGATCTCCATAACTAAACGGGCCAATTATCTCTTCTTTTCCCTGCCTATCTGTTCCCACATGTGCATTCATATCTCCCAATATTATAACCTCTTTGTCTTCTATACACTTTTCCAGTTCCTCTAGGAACTCCTCTAAACATTCATCTACATTCCCTGTTTGGGGTGCATAAATCTGTATGAAGTCCTTTGTTCCACTCTCAAGTCCTAATCTAATTTTCAGTATTCTGTCAATATTTTGCTCTACTTTCTCAACATACTGTACCAAGTCTTCTCTCAATATTATTGCAACACCATTCACTGCCTTCTTTCCTCCACTCCAATATATTCTATATCCCTTCCCTTTCTTGATTTCTTTCTCACCTTTTCCCTTCCATTTCGCTCCACTGACTCCCATCATTGCTATTTCCTTCTTTTCCATGTAGTCCACCAATTCTTCTGTCTTGCCATTTAGGCTCATCACATTTATGAATCCGATGTTAGTAGTGTCTGGTAGCCCACTTCTCACAGTTCCCCCAGACCCCTGAGAACTGCGCATCGCTTGCAGGGGACGCCCTAGCCCTTTCCGAGGCCTCAATTCACATTTACTCATTCTATAGGCTATTAGTACGATGAGCTCGCCACACTCAAAGGCATTTTATGACCTACTGCCAGGTACTGTTCTAGGCCGATCCACTGGATAACAGACGCCTTTTGCAGCCGCTCCTCTGGAGTACAGACGCTACAAAATTCCCTCTTCCGCCATCGCCGCCGTACCGAAGTCCATCCTCTCCGCCGCCGATACCGTTGGGGCTTCACCCATAACCCTGGGCTTGGGCCCTCCATATTTATGACCCCTGGAGAGAGGGTGTCCCAGTATCAAAGCCCCCAGGAACCGGGCTGCCTGTTTGGTCCGCGGGTTGTATTGGGTATTTCAACCAGCCCTACAGAAGTAGGGGCCCCCTATCCACCACCCGGGGACGCGCCCTCGAGGGGTTACAGGCTCCCCCGAGGGAAAGAACAATTTTAAGACTTATTAAAGAAAAATAAACACATTAGAGGATCTGTTGCTGAAATAAATGTTAACACAATATGAACTCACAAATGTTGTATGTGGATGTTGTGAGACTGCAGCGTGTTTGCAAGACTGGAGAAGTGTGGATTTAATAGGCCTTCCCATCTTGAAACTTTCCTCTGGTTCATCAGAATAAAAACACACAGCGTGCAAGAAGGTCTATGTGTTAACAAACAAGTTGTTTGTTGATTAGGATACTCATGAATATTATATCTGTTGTCCCTTTTTCTTAGTAAACTTAGAAACCCATTATCAAAACTAGACTGCACTAAATGTCTTCACGGGCATATTTATGCAATATATTTTCTATTGTTAGTTACCAAAACCACATAGAGTTGTTTCCTTGAGGGGCTTAGACATAGTGGCCATTCAGCCCTGTGTACTACGGTGTGTGTTTACCAGGTGAATCAATTGCCCATTGTCTTATGCAGCCCAACTAGGGTTATCAGGAAGGTCGATATTTCTCTGCTTGCAACCCGTATGGTACCATTACACTGCCAGCATATCCTGCAAATGATACTGAACACTATTATTTTTCCCTCTATGTGATTGCAGACTAATTCGAGGGGAAAAGAATAACTGTGGGATATGCTTGCAGTGCATTAGTACCATAGGGGATACAAGCAGAGAAATATCAACCTTCCTGATAACACGCGTTAGTTGGACTGAATAAAACAATATTATTAGGGACAGCTGATTCACCTGGTATATAGAGAGAGTATTCGTCTGATAACCGGTGTTATTGTCGTGTATAGGAATAACCCCCCCCCCCCCCCATGGCTCTACAGCCCATCAAGGGCCCAGGCCTACAACGCAACCGCTGCCGAGCCATTTTGCCTGCAGATATTGGAGTGACGCGTGGCCAGCGCATCGGATCCCCTCGACCGTTAATCTTGGATTTTCGTGACTGGGGCGCTGCCTCACTGTCCGACAACTACTCAATTGTCCTCATGAGGCTGAGTGCACCCCGTTTCAGGTCTCATGTCAGTTTCTAAAATCCCTGGAAGCCGGGAATCAAACCTGGAGCCTCCGGGTGATAGGCCTGCTGATGAAGGCCATAATGTGACCAAAACTAGTTCTAGAATAATAAGAATAATATTTATTGACTAAAGATATCTTTTGTCTCTCATATATGAGTGATTTCACCAGCCCCTTATTATTTAGTTTTATGAAACCCAACGAACATAACAATTCTCTCGATGGTCGATATTGCTTTGCGCCCTTTCTTGACAGCAATGTAAACTGAGCCATTGGCCTAACAAAGGAGAAACCACCGTAATCACTTCCTCGCCAAATACTAAGGACCATTCTACGAACATGTGATTTATTGCTCCTTGAACACACGTACATGTAATGTAATCGAATTAATAGGTTATGCCACATGATCTGTAATAGTAGAAAGTTAATTGAACACTATAACCCATGATTGAAGACTTTGACACGTATATTAACGTTCGAGATGGAACGCCCATGGTTGACTAGTACCCGTGTAGCGCACAATGTGTACGTTTTCTTTGTGGCTGAGGAGGTAAAAGTCTGTTCTGACATGGTATGTGAGACTGGGCAAATGGAGCTTCGAATCCAGCTGTAGGCATACTTTTTTGAACGACAGCCCATGCTCCATTTTAGTGGGGATATAATATCAAGCCACACTTACAAAGTCACATTACTACATTTATTCCCTTACAATGTATTCCTGTAAAGAATACCTTGAATTTTGTTAATTTATGAAGAGAATACAATCGAATTAGTAGGTTATGCCACGTGACCTGTAATGACAGAAAGATAAATGAATAAACCATGATTTAAAGCTCTGACATGGATTTTAACATAGCATATCGAAGGAGATTCTAATCGCCAGTGCTCACATCGGAGAGCATGCCTCCTCCGTGTGTGAGGAGGACTATTAAAGACTGATACTGATCATCATGAGAAACAGATTTTCAATGTTTTTGTTTTCAAAGGGGACACTAAGAAGCGAGTTCGCTTTGTTTTTGTACCGTTTCATTGTTATCTAACCACGATTGTTATTGTTTTCAGAAGGACTGATGTTCAGTTTGTTAATAAGTTATTGTAGAAACCTCAATGGGTTTACTATAAGGAGTCATTGTAGTAAAATCTATGCTATTCCAAACTTTTTGTTGAGCAGTGTTTTATATGAGAGACAATGATCAGATACCTTTAGTCAATACATATTATTCTTATTATTCTAAAGAACTGGTTTTGGTCACATTATGGCCTTCATCAGCAATATATAATGAACATTTTAAAAAGGAAGCAAGTATGAAGTTGCAAGTCAGTGAAAAATTACTTGAGAGAGATAAAACAATACTTTTCTCAGAGCTGTTGAGAGAAATGATTCAACAGGTAAAATTAAACATATAATCAAGGAGGTGAGATTCAATAATATATCTAATTTTTTTTTTTCTAAAATGCTTAAAAATAATGAAATCAAAAATTGTAACAGATTTGATTTTATTATCTTTAAGTATTTTAGACAGA
The DNA here is from genome assembly GCA_946902985.2 of Meconema thalassinum. Classification (NCBI taxonomy): domain Eukaryota; kingdom Metazoa; phylum Arthropoda; class Insecta; order Orthoptera; family Tettigoniidae; genus Meconema; species Meconema thalassinum. The sequence continues at coordinate 240,913,663 of OX336389.2, read as the reverse complement.
AAACATTTTTAGATATATTATTGAAACTCCCCTGCTTTATTATATGTTTAATTTTTAAATCCTTTCTATCAATAACCCTAAGAAAATTGTTTTATCTCTATCAAGTGATTTTTCATTGACTTGCAACTTCATACTTGTTTCCTTTTTAAAATGTTCATTATATGAGGGCAGATTGGAAAGTAATGCACAATAATTTCTTTCCCAAAAAGTTTAATATGTAACAAAACCAAACAAATCACAAATGAACTTACATCTTTGACCTACTTTTCTACATAGTCACTAACTTTCTCAACCCATTTCTGCATCGCATTACCAGTTTCAATGTGCCCTGTTCGAAGAAGTCTGTTTGGTTGGAATATAGCCATCAGCGAACTGCTGATTTGACTTCCACATCTATCACAAAGTGTTGGCCGGCCAGGAATTTCTTCATGGTACCTAACAGATGAAAGTCCAACCGTGGCAGGTCCGGTGGATGCTGGAGCACCTCCCACCCAAATTGGGCGATTTTCTCACGAATAGGAGCAGAACATGGGGGCGGGCATTGTCATGAAGAAGTTTGACACCATCAGCATTGATGTTGTGGTGTTCGTCACAAAGGGCACGACGCAACTTAACCAAATTTTTAATGTAGGCTGCAGCATTCGCAGTGGTCCCTTGTTCAGCCAAGTCCACCAGTAACATACTACACATATCCCAGAACACTGTCACAAGCACTTTCCTAGCAGATGAGTCACTTTGAATTTTTTTCGTACTGGGGAACCAGCATGTTTCCACTCCATGGAGGCCTGCTTGGTTTCAGGCGTGTAGTGGTATGCCCATGACTCATCACTTCCTAGAGACATTGCTACGGTCCATACAGTAATCACCATACACACTACGCATGTCCCTGTGAATTTCACTCTATTTATGTCCTTTGGCCCACAAATATCGAACTACACTTTGCTGCTTTTCACAAGTTGACGACGGTAAAATGTGCTCCATATTTGATTTGTAGTTGAGGCTTCTCTCGCTAGAGCTGCACATGTAAACAAAATACCCTCTGAAGCGCAAACTTCAAACTATATTGTCGTGAAATTTCAACATTTTTTGACTTTTAAAGTCGGACATTTTTCCGTATTGACAGAATGTAATAATAAACAAAGTTTATATGGTTCCGCCTAGTCAATACATTGTTTTATTAGAGGTTTTATCGTGACATAATCACTTGTCTTTGCGTATGTTGGGACATGTTTCGGTGTCTAGTGACATTGACACCATCATCAGCCTATGGTTATTGGCAACACTCAATGACATTAAAATAATAATTAAAACAACACACACATGACTAAAATAACACTTTAAAAAGTTTTTAAAACACTGTCATATTGAAAGTTCAATAAAAAGTCTTAAAAAAAGCTTGCTGCACTGTTTTGGTTTCCAATGTCCTGCTTCCGATAAAAACCTCCAATATCCAGCAAGAGGTTACCAAACATAACTGGAAAAGAAAATCCTTGTGTGAACTATGATAAATATTAAAACCGAAAAAGTGGAAAGCTAAACAAAGAAAAAGTGGAAAAATATATAAAAAAGGAGTGTGGTGAACTTACGGTGTAGCTGTGGCAGCACGGCCCGATTTCTCGCTGCCACAGCTACACCGTAAGTTCACCACACTCCTTTTTTATATATTTTTCCACTTTTTCTTTGTTTAGCTTTCCACTTTTTCGGTTTTAATATTTATCATAGTTCACACAGGGATTTTCTTTTCCAGTTATGTTTGGTCACCTCTTGCTGGATATTGGAGGTTTTTATCGGAAGCAGGACATTGGAAACCAAAACAGTGCAGCAAGCTTTTTTTGTAAGACTTTTTATTGAACTTTCAATATGACAGTGTTTTAAAAACTTTTTAAAGTGTTATTTTAGTCATGTGTGTGTTGTTTTAATTATTATTTTAATGTCATTGAGTGTTGCCAATAACCATAGGCTGATGATGGTGTCAATGTCACTAGACACCGAAACATGTCCCAACATACGCAAAGACAAGTGATTATGTCACGATAAAACCTCTAATAAGACAATGTATTGACTAGGCGGAACCATATAAACTTTGTTTATTATTAAATTTCAACATTCCAGCTGCAATACTAGAGAGATCAGATACCTTTAGTCATGATCTGCCCTCATGTGTTGTTGATATAATAATAATATCATATGACCTCGGGTGCTGGGTGCAAGCTTTATTTGACACCCAGAGGGCAGCTTGCATGTCTAATTTTGTTGTTCCTTGAAGCACTATGAAAGTCAAGGAGGTTAGAATCTAAGCTCCTTGACACTATAGCGCTTCCTAGTAGAGAAATGAGGAACTTTGTGTTGGCGGAAATTCCCGAGATTAATTTTGCCATTATGAACACGGCCTATTCAATTCAAATGGGTTCTTTAACATACCAACATCGTATGACATGCGTGTCGTGATTTTTGCGGCCTTTCAAAAAATCTCTTACCACGGCCAGGAGTAAACCTGCAAGCTAGCTTTTGTACATGAAATTATAGTTCAATATGTATTCGTGGTACCCAAAGAACTAAGGCACAATTTTTAAATTTAAGAAATTAAAATGCGTTTTACAACCAAGTCATCGACACGGTAACCATTCACCCACCGTGGCAAGTTATATTGTTGATGGTCATATTGTGACCAAAACCGGTTCTTTAGAACAATAATATTATTTATTGACTAAAGGTATCTTATAATTATCTCTCAAACTTTGTCAATCAGGGTCAATTTCAAGACATGGTTATTTTCTTGTCTCTACATGTATATGATTATGTTATACTGAATGGTAATCAATCTTAAAAGAAAGATAAATACCGGTAATCTTGTTTTTCTTTCTTTCTTTCTTTCTTTCTTTCTTTCTTTCTTCAAGCACAGTTGCATATATATGGCTGAGCATTAAAATGTGTTTCTCAACGTGTCATCCAGCACTGTGGCTAAGTGGTTAGCATTATTGGGTTTCGTACCAAAGGGTACCCAGGTTCGAATCCCAGGCAGACCACGGGGGAGGGGTTAATCTTATAATGGTTATTTCTCTTGAAATGGAGACTGGGTGTTTTATGACATCATCAGTCTATTCATCATGATTCTCAGGTCATCCACAGGGGTCAACTCGAGAGACCTGTACCAGGCCTGTGAGGAGACCACACACGACCACACACCATTATTGTTAACACCTTATGTCATTTCTCTTTTCTTGCAGGAAGAGTTGAGTCAAAGAGCAACACAGTTCCGAATAATTCAGCGACGTTTGTTGATCAAGTTCAAGGATAAAACACCTACACCCATCACAAATTTAAATATCCTACTCAAGGATACATATGAACTGATTCTGGCAACAGCAGATAAATTGCAAGAAAACCAGAATACATTGGCCATGGCAAGATGTGAATTGAGAGCTGTAGTGCAGCTTGTCTTACTTGTGTTGCGACTGTCGACGGCCGTTACTCACCCTCACTTTGTTGATCTTGAAGCTGCTCTCTCAGCAACTGTCAGTACTGATGAAGAGCAGGTAAGAAATATTCCTGTACACATTCGTGTTTCTCTATGTTCCCGGTGCCTCAGAACAAAATAATTTGTATACTATGCATGCTTAGTGTGGAAACAAGCCATCTGTGTTGTTTCATTCCACTGACTACCCATCGTTAACGGGTTAGGGGATTCTACTCACCATTCAAAGCACACTTGGTGAAGCATATGCAGTACAGTAAGCAATATGGTAGGTGCAAGAGATTTGCTGGCAGTCAAGAGAGAGCGCACCCTGTCCTTGGTAAAAGTAAAGACTAATAGGGAAGTGTAAATGTGCACTTGCAGAATTATTTGCAAAAGTAGGCAACAGAAGGTTTCAGTTGTTGCAAGAAGGTTAAGTGTTTTTTTTTAAGCCAGAATGCCAGATAAACTATCACTTAACGAATTTTTTGCAAAAGTATGGAACGAAAGGATTCGATTGTCTCAACTCTCTAGCCGACAGGTCAGCACGTAGCAAAATAGATGGGTCACCACCTCTAAGGGGCAATCTTAGTAATATTAATAGCAATAATTATTGTTGTTAATTATAACATAAGGTAAAATTTAACTCCCATGATTTTAGTTTGGAGTTCTGTTTACATCATGCAGGAAGTCTACTGTTATGTCTCCCAAAGTACCAACTAAATGCTTGATATGCAAGAGGTTTTCTTATGCACATGCTAGAAAGATGCAATGAAACAATTTTTTAGGTTCTGTCCGTCCAGTCAATAGAATTTAATTATCCTTATTTTATTTGTTGGACATATTTCGAGCCTTCTTTTCTAGCTCATCTTAAGCAATATACAGAGTGTATCTTAATTATACCGACAAAAAAATCAGGGATGCTCTGCGTGTTATGTAAAAGACGATGCCCCAATCGGATTGGCGGAGAAAATTTTTCCCTCCGAGAAAATGAGGTTACTTTGTTACATCCGGGCACGCGATTCAAATCTACGAACTCGCCGTATTTGCTGAGCCAGGCAGCAAGCCGCTGGCCACTGCTGTGCTTCAGGCAAGGGAAGGGAGTGTGATAGAAGGAGACAGAGATATGCTGGCGGGCATGCGGCAAGCCGAGGCGATCGAGGAAACTTGCGCATGCCCGCCAGCATATCTCTGTCACCTTCTATCACACTCCCTTCCCTTTCTTGAAGCACAGCGGTGGCCAGCGGCTTGCTCTCTAGCTCAGCAAATACGGCGAGTTCGTAGATTTGAGTCACGCACCCGGAAGTAACAAAGTAACCTCATTTTCTCGGAGGGAAAATTTTTCTCCGCCAATCCGATTGCGGCATCGTCTTTTTGTCGGTATAATTAAGATACACCCTGTATATACAGTTGAACCTGACTTATACGTATATCAAGGGGAAGAAAAAAAAAACTCATAACTCAGAATTACTTAGAAATCAGACTTGCACAACACATGACATATTTACTGAAAAACCAATGGAATAGACCTACTTGTGTAAATCCTAGCAAACAATACATAATTAAGACAGAAAATATAGTACTGTATTATTTTGAACTTGGTCCAGCCTTAAAGAAATCAGATAGTTTGCCTTGTTTCACTTTTCTTGCATTAAGTGTATAAACCTCCTTTTGCAAACATAGTAATGAATTCAAAGCATTTTCACTACAACTTTTCGCACTGATGCAACGCCTACACACACCAATTGCACTTAACACTTCACTTAGTTCAGGTGTTTCAAGATTAAAGTCGTCATCTCCATCACTGTCACTATCGCTTGTAGCCGGTCCGTCACCACCGCGTTGTTGGCATACATCAGCAATAATCTCTTCATCCCGTTGTACCCCACATACAGCCAGATTATCATCGAAATGCACAAAAGTATCGAAATCTGCACCCTCCGGTAGAGACAGCTCATTGTCAGACGTAATTTTGTCCCCATAATCATCATTAGAGGCAGCCTCTTCCAGAAAGACACCAGCTTTGCGGAAACAGTTGCTGATTGTGGAGGATGACACCTGCTTCCCGGCAACCGAAATAAAGTCCATGGCTTGTAGTAAATTAATGGCGAGAGTTTCATTTCCTGCATCACTCAGTGTTATTAAATGTTGAACCAGCATTCTTTTATAATGCACTTTGAAATTTGCAATGATGCCCAAAACAAGTGGTCTCATCACAATTGTAGATGTTTGTAGGCTGGTAATCGCTTATGATACCCGGCAGAACCTCTTCTTTCCAGTGTTGCACCGTGACGTCATCCACAGCTTTTGAGTCACCGCAAATTGTTCTCCCTGTGATTCCATGATGATCTTTAAATTCTTGCAACCATCCTGATGAAGCCTGGAAATCAGCAGTGATACTCATTATTTTAGCTAAATCTATCGCTTTTGCCTTTAGCATGTCGCCACTAATTGGTAGAGCTGCAGCCCACTTTTGCTGGAACCATGTGAAAAGTGCTTTCTCCAAATCTACGCACCTCCCTTCTTGCTGACAGCTGCGCTTTGCTGATTTCAAACCCAGTTTTAAAAACTCATCCAAAATAGCTTTTTTTTTTTTACTGATGACTGTACATAGCGTGGTATAAGCAATCCCTAAGTCTGAAGCAATTTCAGTTTTTGTTTTGTGCGGATTAGCGTTCACTTCTCGTATGAATTTTACATTCTCATGTAGTGTATAACTTTTCCTTTTTGTGTTCTCCATGGCTAATGGAAAGCAACTGAATGATAAAACTACTGTTCAACAGTGCACACCAGATACCGGCACCGAGGACATTTTACTTGTCCATTGTTCCCACGAAAGAAATTCTCATATCAATCAAAACACAGAGTTTTGCAGAGTGACATTGTTGACCCCTACTTACTGGCGGCGTAACAAAGGCCAACCGTGCGAGTTCCGTTTGCTCTCGATCTCGCTCCTCCTCTAGCTGCGTTGTTTTTGACCTTCACAATGCCGCTAAAGATCGAGTTACCAGCCGAGTCGGCGGTTTCGTCGCGAAAACAAAAGAAAATAAATTTGTTTGAATATGAGAATTGTTTTCGTGTGAACAATCTAAGGCAGGTCTCACATGGGACAGAAACTCTGCGTTCTGTTTGAGCACCGAAACCCGACCGCTCTGTCTACGCCGACAAAGAGGAAACTACATAAATACAGTACTGTAGTTTCTTTTATAACAACACGTGCTCATTAAATTACAATCAGGCTACGCAAAACTCAGATGTATTTCACTGGCACTTCATACACGTATAACAGCGAATTACGTATAAATGGATTACGTATAAATAAGGTTAAATTAACACGCTTTTAAATTACATTTTGCCGGGACCTAAAAGAAATTACGTACAAATACGAAATACACAGAACAGAGTTACGTATAAAGCAGGTTCAACTGTATATATTTTGTTATCATTCCAACATTAAAATTCTAAATTCTTTATAAGTTATATCCTAAGATCTTCCTTTTAAATTAAAAGAGTTAAAAAAGTCTATAAGTCTCAATCTTCTCAACTCATTTCTTGATGTCTCGAATATTTAAAAACAAATAAATAGTTATTTAAATGTTAAGTTAGCCAGCATGTCTACTTCAATTAAAAGGGAACTTTATTTGTTTAATATTGCTTCATTTTATCGTTAGTTTCTCTGTTAAAATATTTATTTCGCCTAGGGTATTATCAGACAGTCTTTTTTAGTTTTTAACAGATGAAGATAATGAGGTGGAGAGGCAAAAATCACCCTTTGCTCTCTCTCAGGGCCTGCACCTGCCTGATTTTGAATCATCATGTAGCCTTCAGAGATTTCTTCTGATAAAAATTAACCTTATGGTTTAAAATGGGATTGTTAGAATTCCAAGTGTCAATTTATTTTAAAAAGTTTTAAGATGTGTTTCAGAACAATAATCAGTATTTAAAGTCATGTTCGGCAGGTAAAAATTTCCTCTTAACTCCATGTCAAATAGCATGCTTACATTCTGTTTTGTAATACCAGGGATGGGAGGAAATAACAGATGTGGCAGTCTCCTTTCTTCTCCGTTCATCACTTGCCAAGTCTGTAAAAGATGAGCAGAGATCAACACCACTTTCTCTAGACGTGAAGAAAGACACTGCCCGCTTCAAAAAGCATTTGGCAGCGGCTGTGGAACGAGTGATGAAGTCTAACCTTGTCCCCAATGCGCCTAAAGATGTTCCTGGTAATATTGATCCTATAGCTGAAGTTGTCGAGGAGGAGGTCATAGTTCCAACTGGATCCCGCTATGCAGAACGTAAGCCATCTGCACAGTCCAGAGGCAGGTCAGCTGGGCTTCAACGTGGACAACAAGAAGGTTGGTTTAGCATTGCTTATATCAGTTGGTCGATGTAAAAAACTGTTTGCTACAGCAATTAATTCTATAACAAATTATTGAAAATCAACTTGCCCCAACTAAGCAGTAGATGATCATTCTAGTCCAAGCAGATCCCTTACCGCCACAGGCTGGGTCCAGTTTGTCATTACTTTTGACTGACTAGTAGAGACAATGGGTCAGCAAAATAAAACAAGTACAGCAATAACTGGAGTCATAAACAGACCAAAGCGGCAAGACTGCTATAGAGTTACTTAATTGGAGGTCACTACAGGAATTATTTTGTTGTGTTTTAGCTAAGCATTGCAAAATACTTGGTGTGCTTATGTAGCATTCTTTGTGTTAGTTAATTTTGAGCACAGCAAGATGGCTCACTTGGAAAGTAGTCAACGTACTGCAGGAAGGTCAGAACCTAGCGCTACGCAGCTTTCACTGGTGCTCGCGTCTGCCACGTGGCACCCAGGACAAGGCCATGCTCAGCCTGTGCGCTGGCAGTTGACCGACAGTGCGGCCTCGAGGGCAATGTCTAACAAACATTTGTCCGTCTGTCGGTGCTTATCTGAACTTATCAGACATGTGATAGCAGTGATGTGATAAACTAGAGAGCAGCAGATATTTCTTGTTGAGATGTATTGAGCCCGATCGAGTCGATCTGCTCAGGGTTGATTATTATTAACGAAGACGGAGATCGATTGAGCAGAGCTCTCGTTGTAGCATGACGTCACGAGTGGAAGAGCAGATCTATGACAAGGCCATGGAAGTGTCTGGAAATGTATTTAAAATTATCGCTCCAGAAACTCCGTATTTGAAATTGTAACAGAATTTTATTGTTATTATGATTTGAGATTATTTCCACCGCGGGAGGAGCATATAATGATAGAAGATTTATTAATTGAGAAGGTCACTTGAACCTAGAGTCCAAACTGATGTCTGGGATGGACTGACAATTTGGTGACAGAGTTATCGTTGAGAGCTGTTGTTCGATAGTGGTCGTGAGTTGTTCTCGACATTAATTCTTGTTACGAGTGCGTGATCTCAAATTGCAACTTGCCACGGTGGGTGAGTGGTTATAGTGTTGGACTACCAACCCCAAGATTGCAGGTTCGCCCCTGGCCATGGAGTGATTTTTGAAGGCGACAAAAATCACGATACTCATGTCATACGTTGTTGGCATGTTAAAGAACCCATTTGAATTCAGTAGGCTGTGTTCAATGGCAAAATTAATCTCGGGATTTTCCGCCAACACAAAGTTCCTCCATTCTCTACTTGAAAGCGCTGTAGTGTCAAGGAGTTTTCGTCGTTCCTTTGAACGCTATGAAAGTCAAGGAGGTTAGATATTCATTGCCAACTTTACAATGAATATCTAACCTCCTTGACTTTCATAGCATTCAAAGGAACGACGAAATTCGACATGCAAGCTACCCTCTGGGTGTCAATTAACAAAGCTCGCACTAGGCACCCGAGGCCATACTATATTATCTCAAATTGCAAAAGGAAATCGTAAGTTTTCGCATTACAGTGACTGCAAGCTATATTAGAAAAGTGTGTATGATTAACGTAACTGAATGTACAGCGGACTAATAATCCACAAGTGATAAAAGAAACTATAGACGGATTTCTTTTACGAATTTAATTTGACCAGTGGTTAATTTGAGTTACTGGACATTGAACGTACAAACGTAAGAAGCCGAAAGTCGGTGTGATTGGCTACGCCGGTAGCATACCAGTTTTATGGAGTGGAGTGAATGGAACTATTTTGCATACAGTAGAGTTTATGCAGAATCCAGATAATTCACATTGACAATTTACGTACACCTAAAAATTCGATACGAGTTATAAATGAAACTGTAGGAATGGAGTTAGGAATGGACTTCGAACCAAGGACTGAAGGGCAAATACCGATTCTGATGGAAGCTGATTGGAAACCAGATGGAGATGGGCCCTAAAATGGCTGGAATTAAACGGACCGAATGGGTAAGCTGGAGAGACCCATTGGCAGTTGGCAGACAAAGTGAAAGGTTGTGTTTTTCCCGAGCTCTCAGGTGTGCTGAAATGGGTTGTTCTCTGGAGTGTTATAGCGCGAGGATCGGACTGTGGTATGTGAAGGGTAGTCGGGATTTCCGGTGTTTGTGTGTGCGTACGGGACCTAGTAACTTGTGGTTCATAGCACTAGTGATAGCTGCATTGCTAGTAATTGGTGGAGTGGAAGTGAATCCAGGCCCTGTTACTCCAAATATGAATCAGGCAAATGATCCAGTGGCAGCTTTAAAGTGTTCGACGTGCAGTAAAACTTTGAAGAACGGTGTTCAGTGTGGACTATGTGAGAAATGGTTTCACTTCGGCTGTATTAAAGTCAAGAAGGAGGATTGTGATGTCGGGAATTGGTTTTGTAAAGTATGTGATACGCCGGACTGTTTGAGGGTGCAAATCAAAGCAAGGGATCAAATAATACAGGAACTTAGAACAAAGCTTCGTGAATCAGAGGAAACGGTGAAGGATGCGACTGAACGGCTTTCTACTGGGATCAGTGTGGAAGAGGGCATGCAGGAGCAAACTGAGGATGACGTTATCATAATGGGTGATTCTATGATACGATGGAGTGCGAATATCTCGAGGAAATCGGGTGCGAAAGTGCGGTGTTATCCGGGGATTAAAATTGACCAGCTTGCCCAACAAGTGGAAGAAGCAAATGTAGAGGACTGTGACAAAGTTAAAGTGTTGTTGCTCCATGTTGGGACGAACGATTTGAAGAAGAGGGCTACAGGTGATTACATCATGGGGGAGCTCTACGAACTAGGCAGAAAAGCTAAAAGCCAGTTTGGAAATGCAAAAATTATAATGAGTGGCATTGTTTGGCGGGGAGATGTTCCATTAAGGCAAGTTAAGACTGTAAATGACCGCATGGACTGGGTTTGTGCACAACTGGGATTAGTGTACGTAGATGCTGACTGCTGGATTGGTGGCCGTGACTTCGCCCGAGACGGGCTGCATTTAAATCGACGGGGCGCTTTCAACCTGGGGAGTCTACATGACAGGGTCATCGGTTCGTGCCGGCCATTGTGAGGAGGAGCAGGTCCAGAGGTTGCCAGCCGACGGGAACAGAAGGAGCTACTTCGGGATATTTGCTGCGGAGGTAAGACTAAGATTACTGCAGGTTAATTGTAAGAGTTTAGGAAATAAATTAATTGAATTTTGGAATCTTGCAGAGACGTATTCTCCGGACATTGTCATTACTACTGAATCTTGGTTATATGAGGATATAAATAGTAATGAAATAATTCAAGGGACCTACGAAATGTACAGAAGGGATCGGGGGAAGCGAGGTGGTGGGCTATTTATTTGTGTGCGCAAAAATATAGCTAGTTTCTTAAAGTGGGCTGATATGGATCATGAAATGTTAGGTGTACAAATTTTGGATAAAGGGAATAAATTCCCTCTTCAGGTGATAGGAGCATATAGAGCACCGAAAGATAACTTTTCGCTTCTCGACACACTGTATGATAAAACTTGTAGGGTAATGCTATGAAAAAGAGCATAATAATTGCCGGAGATTTAAACCTCCCCAAAGTAGACTGGTCTGGTGAGTCAACTAGCTGTGGTCAAGCTCTGAGCGCGGCAAACAAATTCTTAAGGGAGGGGGGATTTTCCCAAGTAGTTGACTTCCCAACTAGAGGCAATAATACCTTAGATGTTTATCTCGTAAGGCCTGTAGAGCTGTATATTAACTGTCTGAAAGTACCAGGAATTAGTGACCATTCTGGGGTTGAATTAAATACGGTGACATTACAAAATTAGACTCTGATGTAGCAAATAAGTTCATATTCCAGTATCGCAGGGTGGATCAGGGCAAATTTCAGGGGTATTTGAATGAGCTATTTGTAGGATGGGCATCGGAAGGAAATCGCATTAATATCCTGTGGACTAACTTTTTGAAAATTTTAAATAGCGCTATTGATAAATTTGTTCCATTTAAATTACTGAAACAAAACCCTGATCCTGAGTATTACACACAGGAAATCAGGAGTCTAAAACGGAAAATTAGGAAATTATACAATAAAAGACCACAAATTAATCTCTAAATCAACATGTTTTAAAAGACAGCCCCATAAATTGAAAACTTGGAAACATCCTGACTTCAGAAGGGGTGAATGGCAGTTGGATCATGTCTGCATGGATAAATTTCACCATCGCGAAATTCACAATGTCAAGGTTCTAAGGGGAGTTGACTCAGGATCAGACCACTATGTGGTAAAGATAAAAATAAAATTAACTCCAATGGCCAAGAAAAAACCTAATAATAACAATAGGAGGAAATTTGATCCATCTACCTTAATAAAAAATATAGAGTACTGTGAAAGAACAGGAGAAGAATCTCTCAACACTAAAACATTGGACGAATTAATCACTAAATTAAAATCAATAGCAGAGGAGTTAGCACCAATAAATCCAAGGAAAAAACATGAATGGTGGAATGTAGATTGTGATCAAGCAATAGAGAAAAGACACCAAGCATGGATAAAACATCAAGCTCTAAAGTCAGAAGAATCAAATTTAGAACTAACTATACAAAGAAAATTAACCCATAAAATCATCAGACAAACGAAACGTAATCATCTTAAAAATACACTGGAAAAGATAGAAGACGATTTCAAGAAAAAGCAATCTCGAGATTATTACAAAACATTTGGTAAATATCTAAAAAAATTTGAAGCTCCAACATTAATGTTGAAAAATCAAACAGGAAAGTTAGCACATTCTAACCAAGAAAATACAGAGATCCTTGCAGAAGCATTCGAGAAACTGTTAAATTGTGATGATCCACTGGAAACCCTGCAAGTAAACACTGATACACCTATTTTAACTTCACCTGATTTAATAAATCCTCCAAACATTAATGAAGTAGAACTCGCAATTAAAGAACAAAAAAATTACAAAACTTGTGGCGAAGACTTAGTCTTTGCTGAAATCTGGAAAAATGCTGGTAAACCTGCGATTATAAATCTTCATCAACATCTAGTTAAAATGTGGATTACTGAAGAAATTCCTGCACACTGGACCACAGGAATAATCCATCCATTATTTAAGAAAGGAGACAAAACGAACCCAGATAACTACAGAGGAATTACCCTTCTGGACTGCACATATAAAATTTTCTCTCGTATAATTTACAACAGGATCAAAAACATTCTGGAACCACAACTTGGAGAATATCAAGGAGGATTTCGCCCTTACAGAAGTTGTCCAGACCAAATCCTTAGCCTGAAATTAATAATGGAATATTACAAAAACAGAAATAAGCAACTCTTTATCTCTTTTATAGATTTCAAGAAAGCCTATGATAGTATTCATAGACTGACACTGCTCAAAATCCTCAGATCATACGGTCTCCATCCTAAATTGATAAAAATCATTCAATTAACATTAACAAACACAAATTCGAAAGTTAAATTTAGGGGAGAAATATCAACAGCTTTCACAGTAAAAACTGGTCTCAGACAAGGTGATGGATTATCCCCTCTGCTTTTCAATGTGGCTCTTGATTATATCATGAAGGTTTGGCAAAAGGAAAACCCTCCTAAGATCAAAATTGGAACAAAACCATCAATAAAAATAAACTGCTTAGGATTTGCAGATGACTTGGCTCTTTTAGCACTAGACAAGGAAGAGGTTTGTACTCAGATCACTAGTCTCCAAGAAATTGCTCAAGGGATAGGATTACAGATATCCTTTGAAAAAACTGAGATCATGCCTATGAAACCCTTAGATATAAATGAAGTCTATATAAATGATCATAAAATTAACCTAGTTCCTCAATTTAAGTATCTTGGAGAAATTATAACACATAACTTAAACGAAAAAGTAACTTGGATAAATAGAACAAATAAAATGAAAAAAGCACAATCTCTAACCTGGTCAACATATAATAAAAAATGCCTATCAATAGCTACTAAGATCCAACATTATAAAACTGTAACTCTCCCTGAAGCCACTTATGCTTGTGAAACACTGTTCCAAATTAAAAATGAACAAAGAACTGATCAGCTCCTCAAAACGGAAAGAAGAATCATTAGAACGTGCATAAATAAAAAGTATCAGGTTGAGGGAGTCTGGAGGATTCTCCCAAATGAAACTGTCTATCGTGAGATTGATCCAATCACCAGCACAATGAAGAAGAAAAGAATTTCATATTTTTTTCACATCTTACGGCTTCCAGAAAACAGAATTGTACGCCAACTGGTGATGAGAAATCTAGGAAAGAAAACTGGAGGAAAATGGATCCAAGAAATCCAACAAGATCTCAAAGCAGTTGGACTCAAGATAACAGATGCCGAGGAGAAAAATAAAATTAACACCATTCTTAAAACTCACAAATTTTCTGCAGAAATGACACACAGAAAGCCTATGGAGATTTCAGATGAGTTGAGAAAATCCCGATCTGAAAGAATGAAAAAGTACTGGAAAGAGCGCAAGAACCAAGCAGTACTACCTTCAAAGAAGAAGTGATTGTGGAACGACTCAAGTGGTCCAATGTGACCAATCAAGATTAATAATAATAAAAGACATGATAGTGACAAGTATATGTTGAAATTTTAGTCCTTATCAAGAGAGCTCGTCTTAAAAAAAGAGGGCTGCTCATGACAATTATATGCAAGGTTTACGTGGTTCGGAAGGCGATGGGTGGAAATTTTTTTACAGTTATGTTAGGAGAAGAAAGGGAAATTCAAATAATTTGTCGATGATAATGTCCGGTGACGGTAAATTAATTACTGAGAAGCAGGCCATTGCTAATGAATTAAATGTCTTTTATGGTAGTGTGTTCAATAAATCCAATAGCTGTGTGTTGGACCTTAACGGTGAATCAGGGGCTCCACTTCAAATAAACCAGTCAGCAATTGTAAAGCTAATACAAAAATTACGTTACAATACATCGAAGGGTCCTGATAATATTGTTAGTGAAGTACTTATAGGAGGTAGGGCAGTGGCACAATACTTAGAGGTGATGTTTAATGTGTCCATAAACAATGCGCAAATCCCGGATGACTGGAAAAGAGCTACGGTAGTCCCAATATTTAAGGGAGGGAGCAGACTTGAATTGGGCAACTATAGGCCGGTTAGTCTTACGTCCATCGTTTGTAAACAGATGGAGCATCTCATTTGCGACTACTTGAGGGAACAGTGGGAAACATTATCATGGTTTAATGATAGGCAACATGGATTTCGGAAAGGTTACTCATGCGAGAGTCAGATGCTATAATTTTTTCAAGATATTAGCGAATCGTTAGACGATGGAGTTTCAGTCGACGCCGTAGTTATAGATTTTGCGAAGGCATTTGATGTCGTGCCGCATGACATGCTACTCCATAAATTAGCTTCGACGAAGATTGATAGAAGAGTAATTTTATGGATCCAAGAATTTTTGACGGGTCGTTCCCAGAAAGTGAAAGTTGAAGGCCGATTCTCGGATGAAATTACCATAACGTCGGGTATCCCTCAGGGCAGCGTAATCGGAACTTTGTTATTTTTGGCGTTTATAAATGACTTACCAAATGGGATTCGCAGTGACTGTCGATTGTTTGCGGATGATTGTGTAATATATCGAAAGATATATGACTCACAAGACAATGCAGTACTTCAAGATGACCTGAACCTGGTCTATAAGTGGGCGATTGAAAATAAAATGAAAATAAACACAAGAAAATGTTGTCTAATAAAAATAGGGAAAGTGCAAAGGCAAGATTTTCAATATAAAATTGGCTCGGAAATTCTTGTAGAAGAAGATTCTTGCAAATATTTGGGCGTTCACGTTAGAAATGATATGAAATGGAGTAGTCATATAGAGGATGTGTAGTTTCTAAAGCTTACAAATACCTGCACTTTGTAATGAGGGTATTAAAAGGAAGTAGTACCTCTGCTAAAGAATTAGGATATTTGTCACTTGTAAGACCTATTCTGGAATACGCCTCGGCGGTTTGGGATCCATATCTAGTAGGGCTCATAAATGAGTTGGAAATGGTACAAAGAAAGGCCGCTAGATTTGTGCTCAGTGACTTTAATCCCAGGAGCAGTGTGAGCCGTATGTTAAAGAAACTTGGGTGCGAATCACTTGAGGCTAGGAGGATGAAATCTAGACTCTGCGCTATGTACAACACGTATACAATCAACCAGCATAGGGTGAGCTTAGCAAACGTATGGAAAAGCCTACTTACATGGGTAGGAGCGATCACCCTTTCAAAGTTAAGGGCCGACCACAGCGAACAAATTATGGTAAATATTCTTTCGTAAACCATGCCATTGATAATTGGAACTCTCTACCTGCCGCAATCTTAGAGCCTTTTCCCAAACATATAGGTGTGTTTAAGAAAAGACTGACTATTTGTGTAAATACTCCAGTTTAATTGTTAGTGAATTGTTTTGTGCAATTATGTATTTGTTATGTATATCTAATTTGCCACCGGGGGACACACCCCCAATTGCAAATAAACGAATGAACGAATGAATGAATGAATTTACTTCGAACCCAGTATGACACAGCAAAATGTGAGTCCAGGTTGTACTATGTAGGTTTGATCTTGTGCATGTGGTATGACGGTTGATTAGTTATAAGTAGAGATACGGGAAATTCGCAATTGCGATAAATGCGAATTTTCCTTTTTTCTAGTTTTTCAACTATTTGGTAACTATTATAACTATGTATACCCAGAATTTGCGAAACTGAATGTGCGACAAAGTGCGATAACTAAGGGTTCTTGTGAATTATTCCCATAAATGCGAAAAGTGCCCAATTTAACGAAAAATGTTGGATATTAGTTTTCGTTACATTTTCGCGCTGAAACTTTGAATTTTGCGACTTCCTAGCAATGGAAATATCGGGTAAATAATCGATATGTACGAACATCGATTATTGTCGTGAAAACAATCGAATACGGTAAAAATCAATTTGAAAATGGCTGCCGATGGCTGCTGTTATTGCATCGCCAAAAAACAATGTTTTTGGAGACATTATTTCGTAGTTTCATTTGGTTGCGGTAATGAAAGGAATATTCCAATCGTTTGTATCGATTCTTTTTTAAAAATTGGAGCAATAAGGTTATCCTAATATTGGTTTATATCGTGCCGGCCCTCATTTCGAGCATTTGACCATTATAAATTCAACTGTAAACATGTATCGTGATATGAATAGATAATGTTTTTAGGCGTTCTCCTCGCTTTGGGGAATGTTGTATACAGTAATATGATGAAAGTATTCTCTGAACTGTGTAAGTTATAGGTTATGTTACATTTCGTCCGGTGATTTCTCCTTGAATTCGGATACTGTTTTACAGATTGTCAGTCATGAGTTGCAAAAAGGTATATCAGTAATTTCGTGTTTGCATATTCTGTTTAACTTAAGAAAACCTTTGAGACTGATGTGATCATTTAAATCTTTGGAGTAACCTAGATATGAAAGGTGCGCAAAAACGTTCACAGGATTGTCAACATTTGTCTATACAGTACAAGTTGCTTTGGCAGCAGTGTTAAGTCTCCTTTTATGTGTGTTTTTTTACTAAGGGAGTGTTAGAAGTACTAAAATCCCAATATCAGTATTAAAGAAATGTAGAAACTTGCCACCATACATATTTCAGAAATGTGAGATTTCTGGAAATAAAGGAATCAGCCTGGCTACTTGGCAAGATTGAGCTAAAGTGCTGTCGGTTTTTTGTATGACACAAGACAAGGGCTCCTGAGCTATGCTGAGAAGATCCAAAGGTTATGGTCTCATTATTCAATCAACAATATCAGGTGCTGTGCAGCAACTCCAATTACCCTGAGCTGCTGGTGTTATTGGTACGGTGCTAACTCCACAAGCGTGATGGAGAAAACGTTGAGGGCCGGTGGAGAGTTGTATTACTTCACAAGGTGCCGATTGTTAGAATAAAGCGAGCTGTGGTCAGGGGACAATGCTCGTCTTGTGAAGTATACCGTGTGGCAGGAGGAATAACGACAATACCGGGCTGTCTTGAACTCTGTGGACGAATTGGTTCAAATTCTGTGAGATGTCTATGAAATCCCTTTGAGTGGTTTCCCTACTAACTCCTTGCCAAGTTCCATTCATTTATCTTAATAACTTGTCTGATGAGGTTGGATTCAAGAAGTGCCCATTTGACCATTAAACCACCCAGCAAATAGAAATTCAATGCACCTCTTCCCTGGCCCTCATTGAAAAGGAAATAATGAGGGAGTAGACGTAGATTTCATTATTTAGTTAATTATCCGTTGTATGGTGTTTACTTGAAGTTAAGTAAATGTACGATTCACATTGTTATATTAAATGCTTAAATGCCGTTTATCAGAAACACCCATATTTCCAATCCTGTGCATGTTTGAATTAGTTTCCCTGCATATTAATTTTGAACCTATTAAATTTGTATCGTAGCTAGTAATGAACTTTTAGACTATTTTCACCATTTTTGAGACGACAGTTACCACAATGTGAGATTTGTGTAGAACCACGGTTGTGTGTAATAAGTGATATTAGACATGAAAGGTAACTTCATGCCTTCACCGACCTAACTTTTCCTCCAGAACAGATGACAGTGTATCACAAACGGTGATATGCCTGAGTATGCAGGGCTCAAATGGAGCAAACATAGGAGGGTATTCTTGTTGTGCATATTTGTTATATTTTTTTATGGGCCAAACTTGACCTGTGCATAGCGTAGACTGAGCATACCATTAGTTTTGAATTTTCTTTTCTTGCTCGACGCTTATGGTAAACTTAACTTCGTGTCAGGACTTAGCTTAGATGTACATAACGTAAATGTTGGACGTGACACCGCCCTAAATTCGTATACTTACCTGTGCTATGATCAAATGTAACTTGATTTATTGTAGAAGTGAGAGATTTTATTTGCAGTAGGACCAGGTGTGACTAATATTATTATTCAATGGGATTGTATTTTGCGTATAAAATAATATTTTTGTGTCACGATTCTTAGCTTGATTTTTGATTTCTTCTGCAAGTAGGATTTCTTGAAGGGGTTTATAGGTAATAGTTAGCCGATGTGTCATCATGGATTTAGATTAGATTAAAGTAGGGTGGAACCCTTCGAAGAATTAAGCTAGGGATCCGATTTCTGAATAAATGCAAAGAATTTTTACTTAAGCCTGGGATCTTGTGATTTCTAGATTTGTTTTTCCTTCGGACGTGTTCTTGGGGCTAGTTCACACACCCCGTACCCGTTCTCCTAACCCGATGCCGAGCTGGTCAAAAGAACATGTCTTATCCTCTCGAACCTGTGTTTTTTGGAAAGGGGCCTCGTGCGGGCTGGATTCGATCCCCAGTTCTCACGATATCCCGGCTCAACGGGCACAATATCTATTGAGAAATAGTGTTTGTTTTACTGTTGTTACCCGGAGGCTCCTTGACCATTTAAAAATACCATAATGTTTTTAAATATGAAAACCCTTCGAATTGTTAATTCTACTGTACAGTAATGAGCTTTTGAAGCAAATGAGCTTACAATTATTTTATTAGTAACCATTACTATTCACATATCCTATTAACAGTTGAGTCCTGCTATTGCGAGAATCGGCCTATTCCAAACAGAGTTCAGGAAATTCTGATTCTTTTTTTACAGGAGAAATCAAGAAGACGTTAGTTTTTTTAATGTTAAAACGTACATGTATTGTTATACTGTACAAGGAAGTTAAATAAATGCTATTAGAGAATACAGTTCAACTAATTTGCAATAAGCGCACCCAGTTCATCAAACTTCGCTAGAGTAAACACTGACCTGATAGATAGGACTAGACAGAGCACAGTACAGTGAGTCATGTCTATGGAATGCGGGACAAGAGGGATAGATAGGGTGGTGGTGACTTCTATTTTTACAACACAGTCAATTGTGCTATGAGTAGTCGAAGGTCACTGTCCTTTCCTTCCGACTTTCACTGAACCTGTTCACGGGCTGATCAATACTGTGTAGAGCTGACACTAGCAGATGTCCTCACACTTAATTTACGCCTTAACAAGTCAATACGTTGAAATTATTAATGAAATCCACCTATTCCGAAATTCCCGCTAAACCGAAAAGGGTTTCTGCCCAATTAGTTTGGAATAGCGTGACTCTACTGTATTTAAATAGCTTTTGTAATTGGTTGGTTAGGTTACTCACTTCAACAAACATTAAAATAAAACGAGTTGATAATGTGGTTATGTATCACACCATACTGTGGACAAAGTACACTAACGACACATAAAAAGTACTAATAACAAAAAACACAACATTTACAGAAGTAAAACTCGGCAATTATTCTAGCTTCATGCCGTGTCTTGTGTGGGGTTTTGCTTGGGAACACCTAGCTGGCACATCAGCTGGCTCTTGGTGACCATGCTCGGACCCCCACAGGAGTAGCGAACCGCGCGCTACCTCCCTTCTTATGAAGCTGCGCGGCTTAAAAGATAGTCCCCTTCAGCAAAAATAGTCACTCAAGAAAAGTCAAGGTGCTGGCTATATGTTCGGTTTAGTGCGCCTCTGTCAACATGTTTGGTACCCATCGTGAGCATAATTTTTGATATTTTAAGCATTCCGTAACAATGTCGTAGATAACACTTCTCGAAACTTGAGGTAACTCCTTTGATAACGAAGCAAGCGTCTGTTCGCTCTCACTTTGTCATTGACTTGCTGCACCAACTCGTCGGTAATCACTGAGGGTCGCCAACTCCGATCCTCGTCATGGACATTCTTTCTGGCCATCGTTGAAAGCTCTTACCCATTTGCGTACCATTCCATCACTCATAACGTTTTGTCCGTACATTTCACAAATCTGACGGTGAATTTCAACTGCTTTAGCACTAAGAAAACTATT
Organism: Meconema thalassinum; assembly: GCA_946902985.2. Taxonomy (NCBI): domain Eukaryota; kingdom Metazoa; phylum Arthropoda; class Insecta; order Orthoptera; family Tettigoniidae; genus Meconema; species Meconema thalassinum. Next base: position 240,892,987 of record OX336389.2, on the reverse strand, counting down.
AACAGCGCATATTTCACAGTTGGCAGGATTCTCAATCGGCAAGGGCATTTTAAATACGCAAAAACAAATGTATACACATTTGGTTGTTGCCGCAATGGCCTCCATGGTTTGCTGAGCGCAGCGTTGCAATTTCAAAACGGTACTTACTTTAAAACATACGCCTCGTATTTATGTCAGGCACCAGGTGATTAAATTCATTGTTACTCCGTGTCAGTAGATTTACTGGCACGTTAAAGATCCCCTTCGGGGCAAAATTCCGGCACCCCGGCGTCTCTAAAAGCCAGTGTAGTTAAAAGGGACGTAAAACCGATAACATTATTATTATTATTATCATTGTTACTCCCCTCCCAATCTAATTGGGCACACTCGTGTTGACCGACTGAAAGACGAGAATAAATTAAAATTTCCACCAACAATGACGTTAGGCCTACACATTGTTAAGAGCCTACTGTAACACCACAGCTACAATTAAACCAAATATTTGCTTGCAGTAACAATGACAACGACAAACACACAAAATTGCTTGCAATTCACCTTGGTGTGATTTATTTTACATACACAAACACACATGTTGGGGTGGAATCCACCCCACTCAGTAATTACGATGTGCACTGTCTGTCTCGCAGGAAATGGTTGACCTTGAGTGAACGTCTGAAGAAGACCTGGCTGAAAAAGTACATGGAAGGAGAAAGAACTGAAAAATTATTTGCACATTTCATAAGGAAATGAAATGGCCGGGGTTGGATTCCACCCCAATGCTTGTGATTAAGGCTTAAACATGTCACTAGTCTAGCTAGATGATTTTCTTCCCTTAATGGTTGAAGTAAGCTATCCCCTTATACCTTGAGTGTTGTTAAGAAATAACAAAACTTTCCCAATAATACATTCCATGACCTTGTTTCTGTGTATACTTGCACTCAAAATAGTTTCAATTTTTTTATTTTCTTAGGTAACAGTGCTGTAGTGGATGATGAAACAGTGAAGAAGGATGGCTCCAGTTTGCATACTTTTTCTGCTCTCAGAAGGGACAAAATGCCCAAAGACCTTGCTGAAGTCATAGAAAGTCCTCCAGAAATTTTTCCATCTGGAGAAGATAATGATGAAATGTGGTGATGGCAGCACTATGGACATGTTTGGGCATCTCAAAAATTTGTTCAATTATTATTGGCTGTGAATTTAGTCTGTTCTAGTCATGATGGAGTTTATGAAGGAAATATTCCTGTGATAATATGTGAAAGGTCACTGAATTTATTATGTAATAGATTTTTTATTAAACTAACAAAATACTTTTGCTCTCAAACATTTTGCTCACATCCTCTCCTCTGGAGCTCAGTCACAGAGTATACCAAGTTAGATATCTCAAGTGTATTTATCAGCATGAGCATGTTTGTCAGGAGCTATTCCCATCAATGAGCTTCATTGCACTGTACATCCCTGGCTGATGTTTCTTTGAGATCTCTACTTTATCTTTCTGCTGCCAAGAATTTAAATCCATAAATTGAGCTAGTAAATTACATGCATAAAATTTAAATTTACACTTAAGTACTAATAATATCAAGATAGAAATAGAAGAGTGACTTATCAGGGTAAGTAGCATACATGGTAAAACAGGTCACAAAAGAAAAGAATACGAAGGTAATCCCAAAAATAAGGTCTCCTATAAAATAAATAAAAAAACAACACTGTTCATGTGGCTGTTGGTCGCAATATTGTGAAGCGTGTTTCCGGTGCTCGCATATAAGCATGCACACACCCGCTGGGGCACTTAGTCATGGCTTGGCAGCCATTGAGAATGGCGCTCCTGTTAAATGTTACCGCCAAGTGCGAAGTGTGCGCTGTTATTAGGTTTTTGAACACAAAGGGTACTGAACCGATAGAAATCCATCGCCAATCGACAGAAGTGTATGGCGAGTCGTACATGAATATCAAAAATTTTCGTAAGTGGTGTAGAGAGTTTGTTCATTGTGAATTTCAGTCCGACCAGGTGCAAAGGACAGGGAGAAAGTCAATTTCCGACGAGACAGTCGTGAGGGTTGAGCAAATCATGTGTGAAGATCGGCGAATCACCCTGGATGATCTCTGCACTTTGGTTTCTGAGGTTTCCTAAAGCTCCGCTCACAGAATTTTAACAGAAAAGTTGAAATACCGGAAGGTGTGCGCAAGATGGGTACCACGCATGCTGACTGAAGACCACATGCGGCAAAGAGTTGATTCTTCCCGCACATTTCTTCAACGCATTGCAGCCGAACAGGACAACTTTTTGGACTTAATTGTCATGGGTGACACGTCGTGGGAGACTGGCAACGGCACAAAGTAGGGGATAGCCTGTAGGGGCGAAGTACAGTAGGGACTTCGTGTGCCCCGGGACCGTTACGGTAGCTGTGAAGGTCCTACAGGAACCCTGAAAAGTGACGGCTAACGGGGCTCTGGTGAAGCTATGATACGCCCAGCAAGCCAGTAGTGGATGAAACCAAATGCTTTCAAGAATGGAACGAGCCTCGGACATGATGGATATAATAAGACGACGACACGGCTGTACACAAGGACTAAGATTTGGAACTTTAAACATAAGAACGCTGAAGTGGATATGATGGAAAGAAGGAAGTTGGATTTATTGGGATTGGCAGAAACAAAGTGGAAAGGGGAAGGAAGGAGAGAACTGAGAAAAGGCTATAGACTGTACTGGAGTGGGAATAGAGGGAAAGAGGAATGGAGTGGGAGTAGTAGTATGAGATGGTTTAAAAGAAGTGAGGAGAATAAGTGATAGGATGATGAAAGTGAAAGTAGCACTGAGGGGAGAAACCGTAGAAATAGTGCAAGTGTATGCTCCACAAGTAGGCTGCGCCTCTGAAGAGAAGGAGGAGTTTGAAGAGGAATTGCAGAAGCAGCTGGTAGGAAGAAATATGATTGTTATGGGGGATCTGAATGCCCATGTAGGAAGAGAAAGGCAAGGTTATGAGAGTGTTCTAGGACCAGAGGGTTGGGGCAGAAGAAATGAGGAAGGAAAGAGACTGTTGGACTTCTGCCAAAGGAACAGCCTGCTAGTTGGGAACTCCTGGTTCAAGAAAAGAGAGAGCCACACAATCACATGGTACAGTGATGACTTGACCAGGAAGTCAGTGGTCGACTATATACTGCATGAGAAAGAACTAAATAAGAACATCACGGACATCAAGGTTATACCATCGGAGAACCTGGATAGCGACCATCGATTGCTGGTAATGTACCTGAGAGGGAGAAAGAAGAAGAAAGGGACTGAGAACCAGGAAAGACGTATAAGGATATGGAAACTGAAAGAAGGGGATAGAAGGGTCGAGTACCTCAAAAATGGTAAAGGAAGGAATTCCCACAGACGAAGAAAAAGGGGTGGAAGAGGAATGGGCTAGATTTAAGAAGACACTAGTAGGTGCAGCAGAAGCAGTATGTGGGAGGACAAGTAGTAAGAAGAGGTGGAAGGAAACACCATGGTGGAATGAGAAGACGAAAGATATAGTAAGGGAAAAGAATAGAGCCTTTAGGAGGTGGTTTCAAAATAGGACGGTAGAGACAAGGGAAGAGTACCAGGAAAGAAAGAAGGAGGCGAAGAGAGTAGTGGCTGAGGAGAGAAGAAAGTGGATGGAAGAGAGATCAAAGATGATGAAGGAGGATAGTGAAGGTACAAAAAAGGTCCTGTATGGGATGGTAAAAAATAAGAGGCGGAAGGATCCTACGGATTATGCTAGAATGGTGAACAAAAGGGGACAAGAGATAGAAAACAGGGAAGAACTGAAGAAAATGTGGAAATAATATTTTGAAGAACTTCTGAACCCAAATGGAAACCATGGTGAGGAGGAAGAAATCGGGGAAGAGGAAGATGAACTGCAAACAGAAAAGGACTTAACATGGAAAGAAGTGGAAGATGCAGTGAGAAAGATGAAAGGAGGGAAGGCACCGGGTGTGGATGAGTTGAGCGTGGAGATGGTGAGAGCAGCAGGAGAGTTGGGGATACAATGGTTGTACCGAGTGATGAGGACAGCATGGAAGGAAAGGAAAACCCCAGAGGACGTGAAAAAAGGAATAATCGTCCCGATCTTCAAGAAAGGTAGTAGAACAGAATGCAGAAACAATCGGGGAATAACACTGATGAGTCATTGTGCAAAGATCTTTGAGAAAGTTTTGGAAAGGAGAATTAGGACAAGGATAGAAGGAGGGATGAAGGAAGAACAACATGGCTTCAGAGCAGGAAGGTCCACAGTGGATTTGATTTTTGCTGTAAGGCAGTTACAAGAACAGCACTATGAGTATGGAACAGATCTACTGATGGCCTTCCTGGATATTGAGAAAGCTTATGACAGTGTATGCAGAAACAAAGTATGGAAGTCCATGGAGGATAGAGGAGTAGAGAAATGGACTAGAAAGAGGATAAAGGAGATGCACAAGGGAAGCGTGAGCTGTGTGAAAGTGGGAGGAGAGAGATCGGACTGGTTGGAACAGAGAAACGGCCTGAAACAAGGAAGTGCACTGTCACCGTTACTTTTCATTGTGGTGATGGATGACATAATGACCCGAGAGGCACAAGTAATTGGGGAAGGAAAGATGAAAGCAATGGTGTTTGCAGATGATTTGGGGAAACGAGGAGGAGGTACAGGAACAGTTGGACGTGTGGGAAGGAATAATACAAGGATATGGGATGAAATTGAGCATAAAGAGTGAGATGGTGATCACAACAAGGAAGAAGGAAAGAACCACAATGGGAATAACAATTGGTGGGGAACAGCTGAAGGAAGTGGAGAGTTTCAAGTATCTGGGAAGCCTGATACAAGATAATGGAAGAAACGATAGAGAAATAAATGAGCGGGGGAGGCAGGCAAAAGCATTCCGGAGGAGCATGAAAAGCATGTTATGGAGCAAGGATGTCCCTCAGAACAGCAAAAAGATCATATATCGGACGTACTATGTCCCTATCCTGACGTATGCCTCGGAGACCTGGGTTATGAAAGGGAGGGAGAAGAGCAAAATACAGGCCAGTGAGATGAGGTTCTTGAGAAGCAGTATTGGAGCTACAAAGATGGACAGAATAAGAAATGAGAGGACCAGAGAATTAATGAAGGAGGAACCATTACAGGATGGTATAGAGAAATCTAGACTTAGATGGTATGGACATGTAAAACGAATGGAGGAGAAGAGGATACCCAGGAGGGTACACGAGACGAAGTGGGAAGGAAAGAGACCGAGAGACAGGTGGCTGAAGGGGGTGGAAGAAAGCGTGAAGAAGAGAGGAGAAGGGTGGAGGCTGACAGATGGTGGGAAGACAGGAAACTGTGCAAGATGATGTCACGGGTTACAAAACCTGGGCGTACCACTTCACACCCGAGACCAAGCAACAATCATGTCAGTGGCGGCATCCGTCTTCCCCAAAGCCACGGAAATTCAAGCAAACACAGTCTGCCGGTAAAGTCATGACAACTGTGTTTTGGGATTGAAAAGGGGTATTGTTGGCAGACTTTATGCCCACTGGGACCACAATTAACGCTGACAGGTACTGTGAGACCCTGAAAAATACTCAGACGGGCAATTCAGAACCGGAGAAGAGGAATATTGAGCAAGGGCGTAAACATTCTCCATGACAATGCTTGTCCACACGTCGCCCTGCTGCGACTTGGCGCCCAGTGACTATCACTTGTTCCCTAAGTTGAAAGTACATTTGGCCGGAAAGCGATTCAGCACCGACGACGAGGTGAAAGATGAGTTTCACAACTTCCTGAACAGCATGGCGGCGAGCTGGTATGACATGGGCATACAAAAACTGTCAAAAATGCATCGACCGGGTGATTATGTAGAAAAATAGCTAAATGTTCAAGCTGTAAAATGATGTAAACCGTTGTAGAAATAAACAGGTCTATGTATTTCTAAAAAAAACAGGAGACCTTATTTTTGGGATTACCCTCGTATTTCACATCTCGTCAGCAGGCTGCGGGGTCTTCGTACGTAAATAGTGCTTTCAGGTTAGTATCACACGGAGTTGAGATGACACACGCCCTATGAACTGCCAGCCCATCCACAACAGACGACAAACCATGCGATCAGTCCATTTATCCACTGTACTTCACATAGGTTCATAGGTACACCCGAAGATCGAAGGAGGAGCTTCCACGTGCCCTATATTATGATGGGTTTTAACTTCATTGCACATGTACTAATACCCCGCAGCCTGCTCATCAGCGATGGATGGAAGGAAGACAAAATGTGAACTCTGCCAGGAGTTACGCTCTGTCGGGGCGGAGTGTGAAATATGGAAGAAGAAATTGTAGCATCAGAAGTGTGGAAGCTAGCTAATGTTGAGCTCAGGGTCAATTCTAGAATTAAGAATAAACTGATGTACAATTTAGGAGAAGTCTAGACTTCGAGTGAAACATTCGTCAAAGGCAGTGTTTTTGGATTGGGATAAGTGGGAACTAGAAGGCAGATGTTATGCGGTTTTGCGGGTACTTTTGTGGTTGTTCATATAGGTGGACAAGGAGATTGATGTGAGTAGACCTCACTATGACCTTAACTGTGGACTGTCTTCATGAAGTTCAAGGTGATAACTCTCATGGTAGATATCACTAGTTTTACACATTGGCCGTTTGGACCATAAGAGTAGGTTGGAAGTACCAATGTTTTGTTTTAGGATGTCCTTGAGGTTGGACAGATATCTGTAGGTGACTGGGGAAGATAGTAAGGAGGTCATTGGTAATATAAGATGTGTGGGAACTAGAAGGCAGATACTAGACGTTTTTTTAAGTACCTTTGTGGTTGTTCATATAGGTGGACAAGGAGATTGATGTGAGATCAATAAGGATAAGGATACCTTGTGTAGGCCCTGTTGCAATCGAGTAACAATGGGTAGTGGATGTACCGACCATGAATGGCAAGGGGAAATTTGGTGTTGGGCAAGTTTGACGGGGTAGCATTTATGTATACAATTTAATTGAATTAGCAATTAAAAGTGACAAAACATTTAATTATTAATTGCAATTAATAACTACATTTTCAATTAAGAATTAAAAATCTAAAAGACCTGTTTTCAAATAAAGAAAACCTGATTATTTGAAAAGTAAAACTTGAGATTTTAAGGGACTGTAGAATCCAAAAAGGACTCGAATAATTCACTCAGTTGTCTGTTACAGTGTTCTATCTTTGTAACTAACTGAGCGGTGGCTACGCTCGCTGAAGCGCAGCGTTAGGTCATGGGGCCAAGCTCTCAGCTGACTCGGTAGACGCGTGGGTTAGAGTCCCACCGTCGCCCGTCCTTGAAATGGTTTTCTGTGGTTCCCATTCTCAACACCAGGCATATGCTGGGACCAGTACCTTCTGACAGGTCACAGCCGCGTCCTTCCACATCCTTGCCCAGTTGCATTCATCCCCATCCATTCCATCTCTCATCGTAGCGCGCAGATCGCCCATGGGCGTTGACTAGAAAGACCTGCACTCTGCCTCTCAGGAGGCCACACAAGAAACAAACAAGAAACCTTCGTAACTGTTCAGCAGGGACATTTTTTTTACACAAAATTAGTAAATGATATGCTGTTCAAAAGACCAAAACAAATTTTACATGGGCAATATATTTTAATAACATATGTTGTTTTGGGGGCACTGAGAGGCCCTATATCCACTTAGCCCATTTATACAGCATATTTCCATTATATTCTAGAAATGTTGTTCCGGTCCTCAATCTGCATCCAGAGCATAAACTAGTTATTATTTTACAGTTAGGATACAGTTGTATTGGGGGGAGTCGGAACTGTTTGACTGGGCTTGGTGTCTTTAGTAGCAGAATTGATATTAATTCATTGCTTACTTTTTAGTTTCAAAAACTGAAAAGTTGGTGTTTGTTTTTCAAATATCTGATTAAAATTCGAAGAAGAAGAAGAAGAAAAAAAGGCTAATATGAAAGTTGAGTTTTACTCACCGATTCCAAAGCCGTATCGAAAACCTAAATCGGTTGAATAGAATCGTCTGGATAACTTTCGGAAGTTTGTTAATAAAAGTGTTACTCTATTTGCAACAAAAGGCGCGGCAGTAGAACAAGGTCATGGAGAGCGTGGTGGGGGAGGGGAGGGGAGCTCAAGTGATTTGAGAGAGCGATGACCTTACCTGACGGTATCGAATAACCGAGCATCTAGTCCAATGTTGCGATTGACTGTGCTGGTTAGTTCTGAATTATTGTCAAGGTCTGGATATTTCTGAGTGATCCTTTGATATTTTACCAGTTCCTAGTTACGACTTCTTGTTTGTAGTTCATCGATCTCTTTAATTACTTTTTGTTTAATTTATTTTACCTGCAACAGTATTATTTTTTTAAAAACCTACCTCTACACACCCGTAAGCTTTTTTTCCCTAGTTTATATTTGAAATTATATACAGTATTTCTTTATGCTTGCATTAGAGAATCTGTAATGCACTGAGCAGTTATGATTTCACTTATATTTTACCTGTAGCCTACAAGTTGGATGACAAAACGTCACCCCGCAATCTGCAGGCTACATGGCTGAACAGCGCAGCAGTTGCTTGGTAGGCCTAGACCCTTCATGGCTGTCGCGCCACGGGTGTAGTTTGTTTTTTACTTCTAATACATAAGTGCAGGCGTACAAGATCACGAACTATTCAGTGTCAACTTTTTTCAGAGAAGCAAGTTCGACTTCAAATGAAAAAGTAACTATGTACAAGTTGTCCAGGCTTGTGGGCCGTGGTCCAAGCAGGATAATGATACCTCCTGAAGTTTCACCGAAAACTGCGTCCAGCGTTATCAAACCACTCCTTTTGTTAGTCAGCAGTGGACTCATTACTGTTTAAGATGGACCAATCAGTTGTCAATAGCACGTGGGAATGGAATCAACAACCTTTCATTATGAACCAGCCCATCTCTATATTCAAGACAAACAATAATCATGAACGAACCCTGAATTTATGATCGATTTGAGAGGTTCGAGTACCTGTGCCTATCTGTTCCCTTTATATACACCCGCACTGGTGTCATGGATAAATAAATAAATGTTCCAAATGCACTTGGGCCATAATAATTCTGACATCTCTCTATGTAGACCATTTGCTTAGAGGCCTGAGAATAAAAAAAATTTCCACAATCTTTATGATACACATCTGTCCTATCTAAAAGGTCTGAAGTCATAAGGCCCGTCCTTCAATCAGGGTTAATGAATCATTCTCAGTATGAAACATACCGAATAGCTTTTGTAGCAGCTATATTTTGGACATGTTTCTGTAGTCAATTCAGAGAAACACATTTTCTACTAGAAAACCTGCGAACACAAAGCAACAATATATTACTTACTTCCAACCTGTTAAAGGTTTGGGGAGGGGGAGGAGTAGGAACTGGACAGCCTCCATGGCTTAGGCGGCAGCACGCCGGCCTCTCACCGCTGGGTCCGTGGTTCAAATCCCGGTCACTCCATGTGAGATCTGTGCTGGACAAAACGGAGGTAGACAGGTTTTTCTCCGGGTACTCCGGTTTTCCCTGTCAAAATTTCATTCCAGCAACACTCTCCACTATCATTTCATTTCATCTGTCATTCATTTAATCATTGTCCCAGAGGAGTGCGTCAGGCCTCGGCAGCCGGCACAGTCCATATCCTCTCCTCTAGATGGGGGCTTCATTCATTCCATTCCTGACCCGGTCGGAGACTGGAAGCAGGCTGTGGATTTTCATTTTTCAGGAGTAGGAACTGAACCACTGTCATATTTTATGATGGACGTCAAATGTCTTCTTAAAAATCATCTCTGGTGAGATTGAAGTTAAAACGTGTTTGTGCTTATGCTGGTATATTTTATTTCTTAAAATCAGTTGTAAAGTGTGCACAGGTGGAAAAATAATACAGAGCAGTTGCAGTCCGACAGCGAACTTAGAGAAGCAGATGCAGGTAAGGCATTGGTAATTCGATAGCTTGATACTATTATTATTGTTGCTCTGGTTACAAAATATTTTTATAGTTTAACTACATACTATTCACTTTTCATGAAATGAATCATTTTTATGGCATGATACGATGAGCGTCAGGCTGTTGTAGCATTGTAGTGATACTTCATTTTGATTCAATATTACTGGAGTCCACTATTCCGTTCAAAACAAGTAAATTATCGTAGCAGGGAAAATGTTATTAAGCAACTATATTTTAAAATACAAAAGTAATGATACGTTACTTCGACAAAGGTAACTGTAACGTCGTTACTTTTCAAAAGTAACTTACCCAACCCTGATGAGGGGGTTTCAACATTTTTAGTACTCCAACCCCCTAACAGTATCCTAAATATTTTACATAGTTTTTCTGATTTCTACTTGGGAAGACTTTCTGACATACCCGCAAGATTTATCAATACAATTTAAAAATTTAGTCCCCCCTTATGCCTCCCTGCCACCAGTCAATGTCCAAGCATGGTATATACAGTCTTCCGAATTCTTTCAGCAACTTTTACGTACGGTACATTGCAAATACTGACTAAATTAATTTAGCCTGTAAAATATTGGATTCAGTGAATATTATAGCCACTTGCCCCCTGTAATATTCACAAATAATTAAGATTAAAAAGTGACAGTCAGTCTGAAAGACTAGACTTTGTATCATTTTAAATGCTACAATTGCTGAAAAATGCTAGAAAGGCTGGAGGCTTCTTGCTTCGCTCGAAGCCCAAGACTCTTGACATGATAGAAAATTATCTACATAATACTTATCTTGTTTCAAATTACTCGTGAACGACATGTGCAAACCAAAGGCAAAGCAAGGTCAAGCACGCGGGATGCAGTCACGCTCAGCAGAGTGCGCGGGGACGTGCCCCTTCCATCCAGTCTAAAAACACTTATAGTGGGCGATGTATTGAAGATAGAGATATGCTCTCGCGGACTTTTTTGTACAACTTTTCATGCTGACCAATTCTCACGCTCATAGTATATTGAAATTTTTAACGGTTTGCCCAGCGTAAGCTTAAAAAGCGCACGGATGCCAAGTTTGTTTTCGACTTTTTCACTGAAATCTTTACTGCTTGGCTTCCTTTGATCATACATAAATTATTTTCTACAGAATCTTTCCTCGAGATATCCTTTACAGAATGGTGAAAACCGCATCAAAATCCATCCAGTGGTTCTCGAGATTACCCGTGACATCCAAGAATCGGGGATTTTTGTCTTATACTAGTAGAGATTGCACCAAGCAGTACTACGACGTCACACACCTCAGTGCATCTGGGTACATTTCGTCCAGTCACCATAACGTAACGCCAGACCCCAGCGTAACGACGAAGTCGACAAGATCATTTAAAATGATAAAAACCCCGATGTCGATGCATTGTTTCAATTACATGCAAAATCTACCCTTACCGAAGATTCCTCTCCACAACATACAGCATTCTACTTGCAGCAGTTTTGGGTCATAGTCTTCTGCATCAATGAACTAAATACCAGTCACTCGAAGTTATCCTTGTACCATGAAGAAATGGCTTTCAAAGGGGAAAATGATGTTTGTTCAATGCTTCTGTCATACATGCCAGGAAATGTGAAGGGTGATGGGAGCATAGGGCAGAACAAGAACCACATGAGTGTTTGGCTCCTGCTTTCATTAACTGCTTGAGCTTCAACAATATCTTCCCATTACTGTCCAGAGTGAGGGCACTCTTACCTCCCTTATAATAAGGGGTGACTGCTGCCTCTTAGAATGACACATTCAACATTGTTTCTTAGTGGACCAATGTGCTACGAGAAAACCTGCATATCTTAGGAAAAGCAAGGATAGGGACAGAAGACGGAGCCATCACACAGTCTCTGTCACGTGAAATAAGATGTATATCTTATGACTTAACTCTTGTGTTGTTCGAGTCTACAGTAGGGTTGATGGATTACTAGTCTCAATACCAGAGCACCTGGACTTTGCCAAACCTTACCCAGATGAAGTGCCAATCAACAGCATGCTCGAAGCGTTACAGTACATTCCAGACAACCATCACCCCTTCTGGGATATCATTGTTTTCTGGAAGACCACCAACAATAAGGCATCGAAGGACACTGGGTAATGTTAGTCCTTTTCTTCATGCAAGTGTAAAAGCCTCCAAAACAGAACTATAGACACAAACACTGTGTTAAAATGTTGTGATATGCAAATTTATCTGGTTGTGGTGTGCTTATGAAAGCTGCATTGTCTGCTGAAATGTTAGCCACTGACTGATAAAGACTCCTCGCCTGTCATCATCATCATCTCGCACAGTTTCCGGCCACTAGCCGGGTCTGTTTGGAACACAAGCCTCTCCAACGTCTTCTGTCTTCCCACCATCTCTCAGCCTCCACCCTTGTCCAGTCTTCTCCTCCTCCTCTCTTCTTCACGCTTTCTTCCACCCCTTTCAGCCCCCTGTCTCTCTGTCTTCCTCTCGGTCTCTTTCCATCCCACTTCGTCTCGTGTACCCTCCTGGGTATCCTCTTTTCCTCCATTCGTTTTACATGTCCATGCCATCTAAGTCTAGATTTCTCTATACCATCCTGTAATGGTTCCTCCTTCATTAATTCTCTGGTCCTCTCATTTCTTATTCTGTCCATCTTTGTAGCTCCAATACTGCTTCTCAAGAACCTCATCTCACTGACCTGTATTTTGCTCTTCTCCCTTCCTTTCATAACCCAGGTGTCCGAGGCATACGTCAGGATAGGGACATAGTACGTCCGATATATGATCTTTTTGCTGTTCTGAGGGACATCCTTCTCACACTCCTCCGGAATGCTTCTGCCTGCCTCCCCCGCTCATTTATTTCTCTATCGTTTCTTCCATTATCTTGTATCAGGCTTCCCAGATACTTGAAACTCTCCACTTTCTTCAGCTGTTCCCCACCAATTGTTATTCCCGTTGTGGTTCTTTCCTTCTTCCTTGTTGTGATCACCATCTCACTCTTTATGCTCAATTTCATCCCATATCCTTGTATTATTCCTTCCCACACGTCCAACTGTTCCTGTACCTCCTCCTCCTGTTTCCCCAAATCATCAAATCATCTGCAAACAACATTGCTTTCATCTTTCCTTCCCCAATTACTTGTGCCACTCGGGTCATTATGTCATCCATCACCACAATGAAAAGTAACGGTGACAGTGCACTTCCTTGTTTCAGGCCGTTTTTCTGTTCCAACCAGTCCTATCTTTCTCCTCCCACTTTCACACAGCTCATGCTTCCCTTGTACATCTCCTTTATCCTCTTTATAGTCCATTTCTCTGCTCCTCTATCCTCCATGGACTTCCATACTTTGTTTCTGCATACACTGTCATATGCTTTCTCAATGTCCAGGAAGGCCATCAGTAGATCTGTTCCATACTCATAGTGCTGTTCTTGTAACTGCCTTACAGCAAAATCAAATCCACTGTGGACCTTCCTGCTCTGAAGCCATGTTGTTCTTCTCTCATCCCTCCTTCTATCCTTGTCCTAATTCTCCTTTCCAAAAATTTCTCAAAGATCTTTGCACAATGACTCATCAGTGTTATTCCCCGATTGTTTCTGCATTCTGTTCTACTACCTTTCTTGAAGATCGGGACAATTATTCCTTTTTTCCAGTCCTCTGGGGTCTTCCTTTCCTTCCATGCTGTCCTCATCACTCGGTACAACCATTGTATCCCCACCTCTCCTGCTATTCTCACCATCTCCACACTCAACTCATCCACACCCGGTGCCTTCCCTCCTTTCATCTTCCTCACTGCATCTTCCACTTCTTTCCATCGCCTGTATTGTTACTAAATCACAAGTCGATCAAAAGTTGATGAATCTATTACCTAGGCTTTCAGGATGGAGCCACGTGTGTGTGCCCAATGTTTGGGCTATAATTGCAGTGGTGTTCTCCATGTCTACTTGCTTGCCATGGACGTCGCACTGCTCCCCGATTGATATTGCAACTTTTCACTCAGTTAACACAATGTAATCCCAATTACTGGGAAATGCAAAAAACAAACTGAAAAAAAAAATTACAGGTGATTAAAAAATATTTGTTCCGAATTAGAGAAGAGGGAGAAACTCTAGGATGACATGTTTCGCTCGACCAGTGAGCATCATCAGAGCTTTGAGATTGGGATTATAGTGTGATATTGTGTTATGTGTTTAAAATCTTAATCACATGTAATTTATTTCAGGTTATTTTTCACATATTCCAGTAATTGGAATGATTTTTGTGTTGACCGACTGAAAGCTACAATGTTAATTGTCCATAGGGCAACAGTGAAAAATGGCTTCAAAACTCTTTACGCTCCCTTATTGATTGGAGCCCCAGACAGTCACCCACTAAGAGGACTTTCCACGAGTTGCTAAGCTTAAATTCATCTTCGCAATTGAAATTATTGGGATGCTTCATGATCTATAGTGTCTCTCTAATTAACCTGCTTTGATATCAAGAAACTTTCAGCCTTATTGAATTCTATGGCGTGTCTAGCGACATCAGCATGATCAGCTATTGCGGATCTGTAGATTACTTGTTTTGTGTCCCGAATGTGCTGTGATATCCTAATTGAAACGCATCTTTTTTTGCCCTATGTATACTTGTCCACTTTTGTAAATTCTTGCGTCCTTGTTTGGCTGCTTTACGTACCACTTGAGTCAACTTGTTTATTGGTTGCATAACCAGTCATGCTGTGTTTTCTTAGCAACCTGGCGATTATATCTGACACTCCCTGTATGTACGGCAGAAAGGCTTTATGGTGGGGCATATCTTTGTTCTATATTCCGTATGGCTCTATTTATCTGTCCTTATATCCCTCGGTTAGGAGCGAATTCCTAACTTGTTCTCCCTCTTCATTCATGTTGTCCTTATTGCAAGTGCTGTTGGGCCTAGTGAAGAGTGTCCCGGCTACCAATTCCTTCTGCGACGATGGGAAGACTTCCGTTGGCAAGTATACAAGTGCATTTGCTGTACACCCCATGTCCTGTTCGTTTATAGAGCAGAACGTCTAAGGTCAGCTGACTATTGCAAATCATCACCAGAATATACGGTTTTCCCAGCAAATTTTGAATGCATAACACCCTATTATTCAAGATTGGGCTTCGTAAAACTGAAATTCGCCAAGTGACGTTAAAATTTCTTGATAATTCGCTGAGTTTTCCAGAATAGTGGACACCATGACTGAAAATCTATTCCTGTTAATCTGTTCAATATATTGTTTAGAAAAACCACATAAAACAAGGGGCAGATGACCTCGTAGTTCTGCCCCTTAAAACACACATTCTCGCTGTACACCAAATCTGCCTGATTTTTTAAATAAATTATTGGCTCCATTGGGAGAGATTCGGTAATTTGGTAGAGGTAGTATTCTCTATTTTATTATATTATATGAAATTTGAGTTTAGGCCACAATGACCTCAGTTACTTCTTAAAATCTTTATATTAGATGTTTTTGTTGATAAGGCAAGGAATTTTGAAGATTTTATATGAAAATTAAAATTTTTGGCAAGATTTGAGGGCAGTTAATCAAATTTTGACTTACAGTGTCCTTACCATGTGTTGAGGGAATATGATGGTATGCCCTCTCTTGGGCTAGGTGTTGAAGTTGTAGTGTTAGAACAGGCACTGATTGTGGGTTGTATGTATGGCTTGCTGTGTTGCATCGATTATGTGGGGGTGGAGGTGTGTTTTGAACCAGGTTCTGGTTTTACAGAAGCTGATGGCTCGTGGGTGGAATTTTGTGTACACTTAATTTCTCATAAACTTAAATTTTCCGCTGTTCTTAAGAGTTCAATAATGTTCCTTAATTAGTGTTATGCAATCATTTGGAAAGGGACCTGTTAGATTCAACCAGCACCTTATTAAAACATTCTCAGACCATCTAGCTGCTATTCTTACTGCAAATGGTGGTTACTTTGATATTAGCGGGTGGTCATAATAATATGACTTGACTGTGTACATTGCAACATTCTCCCATGCAAGGATTTGCAAATGAAGTGACAATATGAAACACTTTCAAAAATTCAGGAAACAAAGATATATTAAAAAATTATTCAAAATAATTAATAAATAAATTCCTCTGTGGAATTAAAACATTCGTTTGAATCAACATGTAGCATTCCAGCTGTTGATTACCATTCTGCTCGCCATTCCTCCAGTGCCAGGTTATGATACATCATGTTCCAACCTGGAAATGAAATGCATAGATGAAGCACTGCACCCTCAACATTTTCTTGATGTATTTTGTGATCCACAGACCGGATAGAAAGAATAAGAGAAACCACAAGCATGTAAGACTTCTTCTCCAACATATGAAACAGTACTGGTATAGGCTTTTTTTTACGGTTGTTGGGTCTCATATTTTTGTTACTATCATACGTTTCCTCACCAAGTGAGACAGGCATTTTCAGCTATTTGTTCTGAATCCCTCAAAGTGTTGCTCATTGGAAGTTAATATCATATATGCTATTAGTAGAGGTGTTAGAAAGTGTTGTTATTTTTTTGAAGATTTGTTGATTTAAAATTCAAAAGGTGGTGTTTTGTGTTTTTATTATTTTTTCGGGGGATGACATGTTAAAATTTGGAAAGCGATAAGGTTTGTACAATAAGTGCATTTAAAAATATAAACAATTAATAAAACAAAGTAAAAAACAAAACAGCAGGGTAAAACGTTAAACATGGCTATGGAAGAATGAGATAATACTTATATGGAAGTCACATTTTTATTTTACATTCACCATCTCGAAACACATTTCAGTGAATACCTTTTTCAGTTTTATCCAAATACTGCGGTGAAATCACTGGAAGTAGATCATGGTTAAAGTCTCAGCATTTGCAGCTGTCAATTTTCGCCTCCTATCACTTACTATGAGACTGTATTTCGAAAATGACCTTTCAGAATCCACATTTGAACAAGGATACCACACACACTTTAATGCAGCTGTTGCATAGTCTCGGTGAGCAGGCCTTAATCCCATGAGGATCTCTGGAACATTCACATTATCTTCATGACGCAGTTGGTTCTTGATTGCAGTCAGGTAAATGCTGTGAGCCTCTAAAAACTGTTGAGACTCCATCTTCGTAAGAAATGGGGCATTCTTCTTAAATTGGAGCAGTTCTGTGGGAGATACGTTCTTAGGTGCATGCCGAGGATCAAACAATGACCCGATGGCTTCTACAGTCTTCCTGGCTGGATCCGTGGTCCTTAAAGTCCTGACTTTCACTAGAGCTGACTGGGCAACACACGTAAGCTTGGACTTAACCTTTATCTGCATCTTTTGAGGAAGCTGTTCCAAGTTCTGGAGGATCGTATGATTGAACATTCCACCATCGCCTAATAGGTCATCTAGCTTCCCAGCCAGTAAGTGAATTGTTGTGTACTTAGATCCCTCCAAGAAATTAAGCAAGTCCATAAGAGAGGCACCAACAACAGAAACATACAATGCTTGTAATTGTATAAATTGCATTGTTGAAGTCGATGCTTGTTGGAAAAATTTGACCCCAGAATTTGAAAAATTCTACCAGATCTTCCACATGCATGGCCATATACATTGCAGCCTTAAACCATGAATTCCATCTTGTACATACAGGCATTGGGAAAGCTAGAATTTCATTCTCTTTTTCTGTGTTTTCATATTTCTCCCTTAGAAATGCAATGTAATTGCTTTTTCTTTTTCGCGTATTTAAAAAGGCATTCTTTGTCTTTACTATAGACATGTTCAATTCGTCCAGCTCGTTTTCAAATACGCAGCCGATAAGATTGACTTTATGAGCCCAGCACTGGACATGACTTAATTCTTCAATCAATCCTTGAAGAGTAGTTACACATTTTGTCATGTAGCGTGCTGAGTCCGTAACTACTGCCACTACACGCTCCCGTTCAATTTCATAGGAATTCAAGGTGTCTAATATCGCATTGGAGCAATTTACGCTATTGGCAGAATCTAGAACAACAGAGGCAGCCAGATGGGTGTTCATTTCAGTTGATGGTACTGATGGACGAAAAAGAATGTTGAAAACACACCTATCATTCTTGTCAGTTGTTTCGTCACATAGCAGAAACACGTCTTTGTTTTTTATATCTTCCCTAATTTCTTCCCTCCTTCTTTCGCCAATCATGGGGATGTATTCCTGATGGTAAATCTCCACTTCCGCGAACGTACTTATTAAACCAAGTATGGATAGCAGGATTGTCTAGTTTCTCTACTGGTATAATAGCTTTCACAAACGCAGTAGTAGTGTCCAAAATAAACTCTTCTTTCATATCCTTCACACGACTATCATTTGATAATGTTTCTTTCAAGGTGGCCACTCTAGGAACACTAACTTCAAGACGCGAATTTTCTCGGCGTTTTGAATGCTTCTCCGATTTGCAATGTTTGTCTAATGCATCTTTCCTGCGATAATCTAACCGACAATCACAATATTTGCACATAAGAATGCCACAAGAAATTATAAATCCTTCATTCTTATATTCTTTAAGTCTGTCTGTGGCAGAAACAGCTACCTTCGGCATTTTTAAACTCAACTGAGCGATGCCCAGTAACAAACACTGTTATCACACGGTTGACTGTAGTCACACGCCAGTATAAATTCGTAACCACACGCAAAATTTATTTCTGAATTCGTGTCATAATATTTAAATTACGTCGCGTCTCATCTTCCTGTACTGCTAAGTTCGGAACTAATACGACGAACACGTGGTCGCCAACTGATTCACGCAAATAACACACTAGCTTCGATGATAACGCACAATTTGTGCACTTTTTATTAAATTATATAGAATTCTCTACTATAATTTACACTCGCTACCGATGTAACAGGAGGCAAACGTAGTTTACATTATGAACAACTATCACATAACCTTTTGGAGGTAGTCGGCCAAACTATTCACGCCGCGATATAACAGCTGTTTACCACAGCGCTAAAATCCAACGAGTAACGAGAATATCGACAGTATATCTTAATATGATGTATATCGTAGTATTACCCCTCGCGAAACTATACAATCGATCATTCTCTCGAATTGAACACCAACCAAATTCGATTATCGGCTTGTGGACAAAAATGTTCGGATTGGTGTGGGGAAAAAATATGAAAATTGTTTTTATTTCACAGATTGCGGTATTTGTGGTGTTATTCACAAAATTCGCGTTATTTCGCGATTTAATTTCACTCCTGGGCGGCACGAAACATGTAAATACGTGAAAATAAAACATCCTAACCTCTAAATATGACTTTTCGTTTTATCGCGAATTAACAAAAACTAACACCTCTAGCTATTAGTGATTTTAGTACAGTTGTCACAAAGCACCACTGTCATTCTGCCCGATTAGTTTACCACATTGTGTGAGATTGTAGCTTGATAAAGCATGGAAGATGGAATGCACAGTTCGATTCCAAGACATCAAAATGTTAGCCAGAACATGACTTTCACACCTGATTATACAAAAAGCAATTGAAATTTGCTAACACCAATACAATTTGAATCGAAAAGGAGAGGTTGTAAATATGAAACTATACTTACCCATGACCATGTACACAAAAATTTCCTAGCCGGCATACATCAGAGGATAGAGATAAGAATTATAATTTCATGGGTTTGATGTCCCTTTCAACTGCTATGGCTTTGGTGATACCAGGATGCCAGAATTTTGCCCTGGAGGGGGATCTTAATGTGCCAGTAAATTTACAGAAATAAGATTCTCCCATATTACACAAACCATCTTGTGTTTTAAAGACCCACACTGAAACATGCCAGCCACACAGCAAGACCTATACATCAGATAGGTCTCATGTCAGACAGAGAACAACAATAACTTAACCTTGTGGCAGTCATACCAGAATCTGAGCGAAATATAAATAATCTTCATATACAGGGTGTCCCACCTAACTCTGCGACCTCAAGTATTATCGAAATGAAACAAGATGTGAAACATCTACTTGCACAGGAATGTAGCCACGTCAGGGGGTCACACAATGGGAGGATACGCACAATCCAGGAAATTATAACAATATCACTTCCAATGCAACGTTACCTTTTCTTTTAATGGAACATACGTGTTTTTTCTAGCAAAATCAAAAGTAAACATACAATTATTGATAACAGAATTGGTTTCACATCTCTAAACCTCATACCTTCTGAGAAACTAAAGTTGTAGAGGATGATAAAGGAGACACTGTTCGTGACGTTTAACAACAGTGTAGCGCACGCCACGCGGTTGGCCTACACACAGCTGGATTATTTGCATCGCTGTACTAAAAGCATTCAGGAAACAAGACAGTAACATTACAGCTGCACTTCTCAGTGAACTCGTGGCCCCTGGTTTGGTCGTCTGTACTTCTGTCAGTGTGAAACAGGTAAATACCCATTTTATGTACCTACGAATCTTACGTTTATGTTCGCAGATACTTTGATATTTGGAACCCTATTTTGTTTCTACCTCTTTGTTCCCTTGTTTTGTCTAGTACATATCAGTATGCCGGCCTTCAGTAATGAAGAAAAGCTAGACATTATTTTAATTTACGGCGAATATCACAGAAATGAAACAACAGCTGTGACATTGTATACTGAACGCTACCCAGATCAATGGTGTCCGTCGCCTCATACCTTTGCCAATACGTACAGTAGTCTCTCAGAAACAGGAAGTTGGGCTCCCAGAAAATGTCATCATACAAACAGACCAACTAACAACGGTAACGAAATCGCTGTTCTGGCTGCTGTAGCTCACAATCCGCACGCGAGTGTACGACAAATTGCATGCGTTTCTGGAATAAGCCGCTCTAGTGTTAGCAGAATTTTGCACAGGCATAAATTTCATCCATATCATATGTCTCTGCGCCAGGAACTGTACGGGAATGACTATGAAGCCCGCATTGCATTCTGTCGTTTTGCATTGCAGCAGTTGCACGATAATAACGCATTCCTAAGGGATGTTATGTTTACGGATGAAGCTCCGTTCACAAATCATGGCAATGTAAATTTGAGGAACATGCACTACTGGTCCGTGGAAAACCCCCACTGGCTTCGCGAGGTTGCTAACCAACGACAGTGGAGTATCAATGTTTGGTGCGGTATCATTGGCAGGAACACTAAACGGACAGCGATATGCATCACTTCTTCAAGACACGCTACCCCTTCTCATCGAGGACGTGGGATTGGAAACTCGTGTATCAATCCGGTTCCAGCTTGATGGGTGCCCCGCTCATTTCGCATGTGTTGCCAGAGATGTAATGAATGCGAAGTTTCCAAATCTGTGGATAGGACGGGGTGGTCCTGTGAGATGGCCAGCACGATCCTCCGACTTGACGCCATTAGACTACTTTCTCTGGGGCGCATTAAAAAAAGATAAGAATCTATCAGGAAGTCACAACTACAATAGCGAATATGCAACAGCGTATTACTGTGGCGTGTTCGGAAATATCTGTGGAATCACTGGGATAAGTACAACACTCTCTTGTTCACCGTCTACAGAAGTACATTGATGCAAACGGCGGTCACATTGAACATCTGCTGAAGTGATAAGAGTATTTACCTGTTTCACACTGACAGAAGTACAGACTACCAAACCAGGGCCACAAGTTCACTGAGAAGTGCAGCTGTAATGTTACTGTCCTGTTTCCTGAATGCTTTTAGTACAGCAATGCAAATAATCCAGCTGTGTGTAGGCCAACGGCGTGGCGTGCGCTACACTGTTGTTAAACGTCATGAACAGTGTCTCCTTTACCATCCTCTACAACTTTAGTTATTTCAGAAGGTATAGAGAAGTGAAACCAATTCTTTTATCAATAATTGTATGTTTATTTTTGATTTTGCTAGAAAAAACACGTATGTTCCAATTAAAAAAACGTAACTTTGCATTGAAAGTGATATTGTTATAATTTCCTGGATTGTGCATATCCTCCCATTGTGTGACCCCCTGACGTGGCTACATTCCTGCGCAAGTAGATGTTTCACATCTTGTTTCATTTCGATAATATTTGAGGTCGCAGAGTTAGGTGAGACACCCTGTATAAATCAAATGACCAGACAACAAACTAATATACTCTATTTTTCCAAACCTACACAAATATCACATAATATAGATAATTGATCCAACCACCCAAGCTCACATAAGCTAGCGGGTTTCAATTCAATGGTACATAGGGCCTTAAGCATACCTATGACAGAAAACTTCAATGAGTGAAATAACCTAAGGAAACAACTTCTCACATATTACAATACATCAAATTGTACTAAAAAATGAGGAACAAGTGACACGCAATACCAATAAATTTGCACGGTTTAATTTTTTGAACAGTAACTTATACAATATAACCTATCTTTTCAAGAAATAAGGAACCAAACTAGCATTCAGATCGTCCAATACACTGACATATATTCGAATAATCATGCCAAGAAACAAGTGTCAAGCGAAATACGTAGGACAAAGTGGGAGGAGGGCAGAGACACGTTATAAAAAATGTAGAAATGCCATAAAACACTCAGCAGTATGTGAGCACATCTATGATAATGGGTAGGCCTATAGTTTCACCAGTATAAAAACCGATTAGAACATTACGAACCACAAGACAAAAGGCAGGATGCTTGACATAAAAGAAGCCACAGAAATCTATTTGGCAAAGAAAAATAACCCATCCAACTTTAACGAACACACCTTTTTTGAGAGCTCACCCGTATTCACGCTTTTAGACAACAGGAAAGTCATAAACATTTCCAATAATATGCAGGAAGAGTCATAGCAAAGGAAGTGAGGCTATGGATGAAATAAGGTGAGGGCAACCAAACATAAGGCAAAAATGTTAGTTGGAAAGGATTGTAAAATGTACCCAATTCTCAATAAATCAAGGCAGTACTATAGACTCAAAATTATGTTTATAAGCTGGGTAGAGATTGGTCTACATAGCTGAGAAGGTCCAAAAACCATTAGCAAACACCCAGTGAAAGTTAGACAATTCATAGCACACTCAGGTAATCAGCCACAGTATACATGAATTGTTAACAATAAAGATACTGTAGTGTTCATGTGGGTTATCAATGCTAGGATAGGAAATAGGACTGAGGGGTATGAGAAGGTAACGGTTAAGTGGTGTGAGGATAGGAAAGTAAACACCAATGGAAAATGTTTATTGGACTTCTGTGCAGCAAGGGATTATCTGTTGCAAATCCATTCTTGAAACGTAAGGAGATTCACAGATACACATGGATGGGTCGAGGAATCAGGTCAATAATGGACTATATTATTACAGACTTTCAATTTAGGAAATTCATATGGAATTCTAGGGTGTTAATGGGCTTCTCTTTTTTATTTTTATGAAACTGACCACAAATTGATCTGGTGTGAATTGAGCATAGTTAGACCTAAAGTGCAGAAAGTCTATTTGCAGATGGATAAGGGTTGAAATTCTCCAGGATAAGGAACGTAGAAACTCCAAAGAGTAGATGCAGGACATTGAAACGGAGTAGTCCAGATACAGAGATTCAGTACTAGAAGTAGCAAAGGCATGTTTTGGGACAATGGTGTGCAAGACAATAAAAAGCCACATCTTGGTGGAATGACATAGTGAAGTGAGCTTGTAAAAGTAAAAAGAAGACTTACCAAAACTGGCTCCAAACAAGGAATCTGGCAGACAGAGCATTATGTAGTAAAAAGGAACAGAACCAAACATACAATAGTAGAATCCAAAAGGAAATCATGGGAGGATTTGGAGAAAGTTAGAAATCTCAGGTCATGCAGCAGGAAAGCCTTTGGGGAGCACTACAAAGAATCTTAAAAATGGAGGAGAAAGAAAAGTGAGTTGTGCCAAGGAAGCAATGGAGAGATGGCAAGAATACTTCAAATACTTGACAAATGCAAATGGAAACTTCCCTGGCAATGTGGCAGATTTTCAGATTATGCAGGAGGATAATGAAAAATGGGATCATGGTTGAGGAAGTAGAGAGGGTGGTAAATAGACTAGTGTCATAAAGCAGCAGGGGTAGATGAAATTCGGCCAGAATGGTCAAGTATAGGTAGTGGAAAAACAGGGATAAAATGATTACATAGAATAATCACTCCCTGATTGGACAAAAGCAGTAATCACCCCAATTTATAAGCAAGGTAACAGGAAAGACTCCAACAATTACCATATAGAGGTATTTATTTGATAAGTAGCGAGGGTAGGCTCATACAGGCAATCAAAAGTATTTATGTTGATAATCAGGCTGCAGTGAGAGTTCATGGTAGGACGAGTTCTTGGCTTATAGTTGTTACAGGAGTGAGTCAAGGCTGTAATCTTTCACTGCTAATGTTTATTTTATGTATGGACCATTTGCTGAAGGGTATAAACTGGCTGGGTGGGATTCAATGAGGTGGAAACCAGGTAAGCAGTCTGGCTTATGCTGATGACCTGGTTGTAATGAAAGACTCCATCGAAAGCTTACAAGCCAACATGTTAGAACTTGAACAGAATTGTAGGGAATATCGTATGAAATTTGCAATTTTAAAAACGAAGATGATATCGGCAGGGTAGAAACACACTAAAATGGAATGCCTGGTAGGAGGAACTAAATTGAAGCAGGAAGGCCATTTTAAGTACTTAGGCTGTGCATTATTAGAAATGAAGATGTTTGTATGAACCGATTCCGATGGTGGTGTCATGTAATGAGGGAGAGGGGAGGGGAGGAGATTTTAAGAGGTTAATGAGCTCGGCTGTAGAGGGTAAGAGATGAAAAGGTAGACCTAGGAGGCGATGGTTAGATTCAATGTTTAATGATTTCGAAGTAAGAGGTGTAGAAGCAGAGGAGGCTGCAATCCTAACTGCAAATAGGGAATCATGAAGGTGCCATATTCTCTAAAAGTGGCTTGCAGATCCGACCAAACACCGAAGATTACAACAATCCATAATGAAAATGAATGAATGTTGAAAGCACACATCAAAATGCCAGGTCTTTTCTAATGCCATTACCCTTTAGGTAATAACCATACTGGCAGGAAATTATTCTGGAGCATAAAAGCCCAAATGAGCCTTGCTCATATCCCTTCTGTTAGTAACAGGTTGCATGGCAAATCATCATTGTCATACTACATACTACAGTGATGACAATAATACAGAATGTGTTATTTAACAAAGGTTTGGAAAGCAATGGAAAACATGGGAGTGGAAAAAGAGACTGTAGGCAGAGTGAAGGAGATGTATTGTGGAAGTGTGAGTTGTGTGAAAGTTGGAGGAGAAAGAACAGACTGGTTCAGACAAATGAGTGGCCTGAAACAG
The DNA here is from genome assembly GCA_946902985.2 of Meconema thalassinum. Classification (NCBI taxonomy): domain Eukaryota; kingdom Metazoa; phylum Arthropoda; class Insecta; order Orthoptera; family Tettigoniidae; genus Meconema; species Meconema thalassinum. The sequence goes on along the minus strand of OX336389.2, from coordinate 240,867,814 downwards.
GGTAGTGCGCTGTCACCTCTTCTCTTTATTGTGGTTATGGACGAGGTAATGACACGGGTAGCAGGAAGGATAGGAGAAGATAAGATGAAAGCAATGGTGTTTGCAGATGATCTCATGGTCTGGGGAAACAAGGAGGAGGAAATTCAGGAGCAACTGAAGGCTTGGGAAGAAACAGTGGGAGAGTACGGATGGAAGTTCAACATCAGTAAATGTGAGATCTTGTTAACGACCAGGAAAAAGGACAGACCAATGAGTGGGATAACACTTGGAGGTGGACAGCTGAAGAAGGTGGAAAGTCTCAAGTACTTGGGAAGTATAGTGGAGGAAAATGGGAGAAATGACAAAGAGATTACGGAACGTGGCAGACAGGCAGAAGCATTTCTGAGAAACATTAGGAGCTTAGTGTGGAATAAAGATGTCCCACAAAAAAGCAAGGAAGTGTTATACAGAAGCTACTATATCCCGATACTGACCTATGCTTCAGAAACGTGGACAATGAAGAAAAGAGACATAAGCAGAATACAGGCAGGTGAAATGAAGTTCCTGCGAAGTAGGATCGGAGTAACAAGAAGAGACAGGGTGAGGAATGAAAAGGTCAGGGAAATGGTGAAAGAGGAGCCCTTGCAAGGTAGGATTGAGACATCAAGACTGAGGTGGTATGGACACTTAAAGAGAATGGAAGAGAAGAAGATTCCCAAGAGGATACATGAGATGCAGATCCAGAAGAAACGACCAAGGGGAAGACCAAGAGATAGATGGCTGAAAGGAGTGGAGGAATGTGTCAAGAAGAGAGGCGAGGACTGGACCAGAGTGACAGCGGAGAGGTGGTGGGAAGAAAGGACTAAGTGGCGAGGCTTATGTTCCAAACAGACCCAGCCTGGGGCTGGAAACTGTACAAGATGATGATGATGACGACTGAGAAATATATTTGGATATACATGTATTATTCAAGGGCAGACAAAGCTATTATTGGCTTGACAAAAATTTATCTATCTCCTAGAAAGGAAGAGACAGAATTGGAAAAGTAAATTTTTTCTTGGGTGATGCATCTACACTGCCCGACAACTGCTAAGAAACAAGTGACTTTTGCCCAGGAACGACGGACAAATGCGAAGGAACAACCGACCAATGAGAGTAAAAGGCACTGGAGGGGGGGGGACGGATGGTCGTGTTAACTGCAGCGAACAGGAACAGACATCTCACTCCTCGTCAGATAGCTGCAGACCTTGTAACCACTACCAGTACACGGTGTATTTGCCAGAACCATTTGGTGGCGATTACATCAGGCTGGTTTGTATGCTCGGAAGTCTGTTAAATGCCTCCCACTTCAACCACGCCATCGTCGAGCACGAGTTAGTTTGTGTAAGGAACATGTTGGTTGGGGTCAGCAACAGTGGTCAAGAGTGATGTTCTCCGACGATTCCCGCTTCACCGTGACAAGTGATTCTGGCCACCAGTTAGTGTGGAGAGAGAGGGGAACACGTTACGCACCACAGAATGTTCACGAGTGTCATCGGTATGGTGTGGGCAGACATTATGCACAATGGCCGAACACCGTTGCATATCTTCAAACGAGGTACCGTTACAGCACAGTGGTATTGCAGTGAGATTATTCTAGACCACCTTCTTTTTTAGGGGTGCGGTAGGCCCCAACTTTCTGTTTATGGATGCAATGCCCGCCCAGTAGCGGACACACTGGAAAGTGAAAATATTGAACGTATAGAATGGGCTGTGTACTTCCCAGACTTGAATCCTATTGAGCATGCCTGGGATGCTCATGGTAGACGTGCTTCTCAACGAACACCCCTTCCCCGAACTGTGCAAGACCTTAAAATTACCTTGAGAGAGGAGTGGAAAAATATCCCCCAAGGACTCCTCAACAGTTTAGTAGACAGCATGAATAACAGGTGCACAATGTGCATTCGTGTCTGAGGAGGGCATATTCCTTACTGAGAGACTGCTATCGACCTTCATTTTGTGAGTCTGAACAGTTTCCAACAAGAACGCCATGTATTGATTTCTGCGTATCTGTTATCCTGCTTTCCCATGAGGTGAAATCTGTACAAATTTTCGATGTAAATATACCACTCCACCTCTATTACGTACGAAGGGTGATAGGAAAGTTTTAAGAATCGGCTTGTAAATTTACAATGACGGTACTTACATGCTACTGTGTTGCATCTTCTTCAAAATAGTCCCCTTCTGACTGAACACACCGATTCCAACGGTGTTTCCGCTTTTGGAAACATTCCTAGATTTTTTTTTTCCTGAAGTGTGTTAAGGCAGCTGTCCGTATTTGCCTGGATGTCTTCAATCGAGTCAAATCGCTTCCTTTTCAGTGAAAATTTCAGCTTAGGAAACAGGTAGAAGTCCGCAGGGGCTATATCAGGGAAGCACAGGAATTTTGAATTTGGTAAAAAATTCAACGATTGAGAAGGAGCATTGTCGTGGTGGAGCACCCAACGCCTGTCTTTCCACAATGTAGGCCTTTTCTCCCACACTTTTTTGCGCAAACGCTCAAGGACACATTTGTAGTATTCCTGGTTAATTGTCTGCCCTCTAGGGGTAAATTCATGATGCACAATACCGGTAGAATCGAAAAAATCTCCAACATTGTTTTCACCTTCACTTTGCCGTGCTTTTTTCGGTCTCTTTTCGGACTCTTCCATTGCGAAGACTGCACTTTGGTTTCAGGATCATATCCATATACCCACGATTCGTCACCTGTAATTACCCTATTTAACAAATCTGGGTCATTTTAAACCCGATTAATCAGTTCTTGGCACACTTCAAATCGGTGTTGTTTCTGGTCAATTGACAACAATCTGGCAAGAAACCCTAACAGACCCTGACTCAACCAGCTGTCACAGCGAACTGAATAAAGAAACAAAATTTCCTGTCAGAAGTCGTTCAAGGACAAGTCAATGATTCACTCCCCACCCTCTGTTTACCTGCCTGACAAACCAGTAAGCAGTGGCAGATCCATTCTTAAAACTTTCCAATCATACCTCGTATGTACTGTGTTGCATGTCCTCCATCCTTGCCCGTGAATATTCCTTTCTAACAATGACTCTGTTCCTTGGCTATTGTCAGGCAGTGTATTATACAGGGTTTTCATAATTCTCTCCGAGGTTTTGAACTTTAATTCCGGGCCGATAACCTAGATGTTAGGCCCCTTAAAACAACAATTATCATCATTATCAACTTTAATTCTGCACTAGCTATGACAGATGTAGAAAAGAGATGCACAATAATGGATACTGAATCTCTCCAAGTTTCTTAACTACTTTACAAATGCTCAATAATCACACCCTTGGTGGCGCGGCAAGCATCAATACTGAATTTCAGCTCATGTCCATACAAGTTCCAACATGTCACAGTCGATACCAGTGAATGCATGCGTGATCTTTCTAGCAGATCTGCTGATTCATGTGGCATAGGAGACTGCTAATGAAGAGATGAGATAGGTTGGTAGGACACATACCAAGACATCCAGGAATAGCAAAATTAGTTATTGAAGGAAGGGTCGAGGATAAGAACTGTAGGGGAAGACCAAGGTTAGAATGTGTGGAACAGATTGCCTCGGATGTAGGCTGAGGTAGCTATGTAGAGATGGAACTATTAGCTCAGGACAGGGAGTCAATAGACTGAAGACCCAAACAACAGGAGGTGCATACGCACAGTTTTTGATGTAACCCCTTGTGAAAATCACATGGGCTTAAGTCAGGTGATCAAAGAGGCCATTGGACTAGAAGAGAATCATCTGGAGTAGCATGTTCAATCCAAAAACCTGCAAGTTCACAATTGAGATGATAACAGCTGGCCAAATGAAAATGTGATGGAGCCCCATCCTGTTACATAAAGAAGTCCTCGTTATCTTTTTAAATTGAAGCAGTAATCACTACTTGTTCAGCATATCTAGGTACATTGTACCGGCAACAGTTCTTTCCACAAAGAAAAATGGTCCATAGACTTTTGACCATGAAATCGCACAAAACATGTTCAGCTTAGGGTATCATGGATGTGTTCCACAATTGTATGAGGAAATTCCATGGCCCAAGTGCCCATCAAATTTTATAATGCAGTAAGCTTTTTGTTTAACAGTCACCGCCGGGTTTGTGATAAATCTGCAAGCACACCATGGCGCCTGTTACGGGTTGGAGAGATTCTGTGTATGTTGTTATGAGTCACTTTGTTACATTTGTCATAGCACAATTAAGGTTCAAAACCCCAGATAATATTATGAAAAACCCTATATGGGAGCATCATGTATTTGTGTTTGCTGCATAATCCAGGCAGCTCTACACAGCCTGTACAATTTGTAATTGTGTTGTTTTGCAAAGTTCCTGCCTTCTCTGTGGAGCTGGTTGGCATTAGTTGAGCAAGAACAACTTATTTTGCAATCCAATATATGTCTTTATAAAGATGTTTATTACATTTCATTGCTAGGTCAAGTAAAGAACACCAATAATCAAAGAAGTGTTCAAAATTTACTGTACCTTTACTTTCAGCCATTCTTCTAAACTTCTGAAACTCAGTCTCTACGACTTCCTTCAGCAGTGTCTGCAGATGCATACGCTGATGCTCATTCCTTAGCTCAGAAGCACGTTTCATTATCAAGTTCCCGAATGACTCACATCGCATGCGCTCCATTATGCGTGGGCGGCCAGCTACCTTCACAAAACACAACAACAATTAACATATTTTCACACTAATTATCACATGATAAGAAAGAATGAAGTTATTTTTTTAAGACAAAATTATGGGGTTTGAAGCCATTTTCCAGTGTTGCCTTAGTAAACAAAAGTTTGGTGCTTTTCAGTCGGTCAACACGAATGTACCCAGGATTAGGGTATAACCCAACTCTTTTGGGTACATTCGTGTTGACCGACTGAAAAGCACCAAACTTTTGTTCAAGACAAAATATTGTTACAAATATTATGTATATATATGCAGGGTGTAACTAAATATGTGGGAAAGCTCCGGGGATTCGATAGAGGACCTGATAACAAGCAAAACATGTCCTGTAAACACATAGTGTATGTGCCTTTGTTGCCGTGTTACAAGCATTGTTTGTGGTGTGCATAACACAGACGGCGGCACAATGCTAGTTGGCCATTTGTGGAGAGCACACAGGCCACTTGTACATTTTGTCACTATTCAAGTCTGTGCATTTATTTTGCATTCAAAGCCACGTGATGTCAGGTGCTTAGCAAACATGTAGAAACGTCCACACAGGTCATAAGCTAGAGTGGAGTAGAGTTATTGTTGTTATTGAGTGGACGGACAGTACACGTCGTGATACAATGGGGGTACTTGAATCAGGAAATGGCAGACATGCATCTTCTGTATGGATGGGCGCATGGCGTTTGTATGAGGAACACTTTCCTAATAGACGTTTACCCAACACCAAGACGTTCCAAAGAATACATGTGCATCTTTGCGAAACAGGCTCGTTTAGCAGACGTGTTGCTGATAATAGACGACCTAGGAGCACAAGAACACCTGACACAGAGGAACGAGTTCTCAACCATATTGAGGAAAATAACAGGAGCAGCACAACGGAAATAGCGACAATTGTAGATGTGAGTCATATGACAGTGTGGAGAATTCTACAAGGACAGCTCCTTTATCCATATCACCTTCAAAGAGTCCAAGGTCTTAGTGCAGCCGACTTTCCACCCAGAGCAGCATTTTGTACCTGGTTACGACTGACGTGTATTCAAGAGCAACAGTTCCTCGCTGCTATTCTGTTTACCGATGAAGTAAAGTTAACCCGAGATGGAGTGCTGATGCAAATCCCAAAGAAGTTGAACAAACCAGACATCAACAACAGTTGAGTATTAATGTGTGGGCTGGAATAATTGGTGACACATTAAGAGGTCCTCTCATTTTACCAGGAACATTGACAGGAGCCTTTTTAACAAATGATTTAACTGGTTTGTTGCAAGACGTTCCACTGGATTTAATTCAGCGTGATTCGTGCATGATGGAGCACCACCTCATTTTTCGCTCTTGCTGCTAGAGCAATTTTACATCAACGATTGAAGTGTATGCGGGAACAAACGTTACATTACATAGATGTTTGTTCCCGCATACGAATACTCTTCGATTCCCAGGGTGTCAGGGACCAACACCGTGGCCTGCTCGTTCTCCCAATCTCAACCCATTAGACTTCTACTTACTTTAAAGGCCATTGTGTAAGCCACACCCATTCATAATGTGGACATGCTGTGTCAGCGAATAGAAAAAAAAAAGCTCGAAGCTTGTGGTTTAACGTGACTGTTAATCTCGCGATCATGAGCCACGGGACCTCCTTTTTACGTGGAATCCGAACCACAGGGCATGGCATTTCACTTCGAAAATCTCACATGCATTGACCGGGAATCGAACCCGGTCCGCCTTGGTGAGAGGCATACAGCTTGACCTCAGCGAATAGAGCAAGGATGTCTGCAGATACGACAGACGCCGGGAATATGGGAGTGTGTGAGACAGTCAATGATGCGGAGCATTGGCGCCTGCATTACAGCTCATGGTAGCCATTTTGAGCACCTTCTGTAGAGAACTGTAAGTAGTAATGTACACTTGATCAACACAAATGACCAACCTTCATAGTGAAGCGGTCTGTGTTATATACACCACAAACAATGCTTTTAACACGGAAACGAAGCAAATACACCATATGTGTATAGGACATGTTTTCCTTGCTGTCAGATGCTCTATCGAATCCCCGGAGCTTTCCCACATTTTTAATTACACCCTGTATATTTGTTTTGGACTGACTACCTGTACATTTACTTTCACCCGTTCTTCTAAACTTATGAAACTCAGTCTCCACGACTTGCTTCACCCCAGTCTGCAAATGCATAGGCTGATGCTTGTTCCTTACCTCATAAGCACATTTCTTTATCAAGTTGTAAATATGCACTCTTCTACGTTTTGTTATATATACTGTATGCTGTTCTCCATCCATATTGTGTACAGAGTGGTACATCCACCTCTAAGTAACCTATTCTCAGTTCTGTCTTTTCAATACTTATTGTGTTTAATATTATTAACACTGGTACATGTTTCAAACAATGATATGTCCTTCCTCAGCCAGAATACACATTAAAACACTTATGGGCATAAAATACAGTCATTTGTATGGACCAAAATACCACAAATGTCCTTACACTTGGAAAATTGTCCCATTCTACAATCTAGCTAGAACATAGCAACTTTAATGGCTAATTGTGGTCATTTCATAGATGAAAGTTCAATGTGGCAACACCTTGTACCACCTTTGTTGTGATGAAAATTGTTCATCTTTGAAAAACTTTTGTTTGTATTTTCCAATGTTGTGCTTGTCCTATTGTACTATACATTTAAAAACATACAAGTTGACATGTTGTAGCACTTATCCATTTGGTCAGTGGATTGACCTTTGTTGCACTTTTCACAAGCTATGTTGAAGTTTTTCAACTTGTAGGAATTCATTTATAATTGACGAAGACTGAAAATGTGATTGGTATTGAGTTGAATCCTTGGTGGAGGTCAAATGTCTCCATTTAAATAGCCAATAATACTAATCCCTGATGTTAAGTGCAATCTAAAACGAAAGGAAAATGTAATTAAGAAATGAATATAAGTTGTACTACAGAGACCAAAATGTAAAATATTATTTGATATCTTACTTGTACTGATTTTTACGTATCCTTAGTAATGCTGTCGTCAAAGAGCGGCGATAAGTCCGCTCTTTGACAACAGGATTACCAAGGATACATAAATTACAGTAAAAGTAAGATATCCAATAACTTTTTACATTTTGGTCTCTGTAGTACAACTTATATTCATTTCTTTATTACATTTTCCTTTAGTTTTAGATTGCACTTAACATCAGGGATTAGTATTATTGGCTATTTAAATGGAGACATTTGACCTCCACCAAGGATTCAACTCAATACCAATCACATTTTCAGTCTTCGTCAATTATAAATGAATTCCTACAAGTTGAACAACTTCAACATAGCTTCTGAAAAGTGCAACAAAGGTCAATCCACTGACCAAATGAACAAGTGCTACACATGTCAATTCATATGTTTTTAAATGTATAGTACAATAGGACCACCACAACATTGGCAAATTCAAACAAAAGTTTTTATCAAAGATGAACAATTTTCATCACAACAAAGATGGTACAAGGTGTTGCCACATTGAAATTTTATCGATGAAATGACCACACTTAGCCATTCAAGTTGCTATGTTCTAGCTAGATTGTAGAATGGGACAATTTTCCAATGTATGGACATTTGAGGTGTTTTGGTCTATACAAATGACTATTTTTAATGAACTGCATGCATTTGAGTGTATTTTATGCCCATAAGTGTTTTTTAATGTGTATTCTGGCTGAGGAAGGACATATCATTGTTCGAAACATGTACCAGTGTTAACAATATTAAACACAACAAGTATTGAAAAGACGGAACTGAGAATAGTTTATTTAGTGGAATTTCAATTTAATACGGACCATTATGGATAGAACACATCCACCCCTTGCGATCAAGTTTCCCCATTACATTTATTACAATTCTGAAAAACATCAGTCCTTCTCCCTAATCCGGGGTATTGTAACGAAATGTGTGGTTATGGGCTAGAAGACGGCAGGAATCGTGCGCGCCACTATTAATTCATTATAAGTACCACAAGTGAACCCATAAAATGAGCACAGATATGAAGAACACGTACGTTACAACAGGAGGTACACACAGACAAGGAACGAGTACTGAATAGGCTGGGAACTGTCTGCTGCAAGCAGAGCCTCTCAATAGCTAACTTGGCAGGGGCATGATCGCAGATAGTGAACAAGGCCTGAGGGAACGAAGGTTTGAATCCTACCTCAAGGAAGTTTCTTTGTTTTTTGTAGTTCTTTTTTACCACCAATTGCCTGGGATGAGGCAAGGTTGCATACTTAATAGTTTACACACACTGATTTGGTGAGGATCAGATGACCTTGCTATACCACCCGTTAAAACAATAACTAACTGATTTGGTCCATAAAGAGGGACGTTTGAATCGTGGGTTAGGTTATGAAGCTGGGATTTGTCTGTAAATAATATGGTTGCTAAAATGACAGAATACGTGTTAAGATACAGAAGAGCCTATTGACAGAATGCCACCAGGGCTTCGAAATCATGACCATGGAGCTCCTGGTGTAAGTGGAGATAGTACGGGTGAAAACGGCGTGTGCAATATCTGCATAACAGACTTCCGGCCGATGTTCAACTCCTTTGCAATGGCCTGTGTGCTAACGTGAGGGTCATACTTTATAGCATCTAACACAACCTGTTCATTGTGCGCAGTTCTTGAACAGGCCGTGTCTTTCCCAGGGACTTAGTTGCATGCAGACATCTTTCCACACTCTGAACACAAGAGAAGGAAGGAAGCTTTTAGTTTTACGTGACCGTTAATCATGCGATCATGAGCCACGGGACCTCCCTTTTACGTGGAATCCGAACCACAGCACATGGCATTTCACTTCGAAAATCTCACATGCATTGACCGGGAATCGAACCCGGTCCACCTTGGTGAGAGGCCAACAGCTTGACCGCTGCACAACCACGCCCCTAGAACACGAGAGAATGAATAAGCATTGTGTTGTGATATGTCTCAAAAAGAGGGAGTTTGTGTACTACCTGCTGTCGCATGTTGTTATCGTTCCCAAGCGGCACACTTGCCCTAATCGTGTCCAATTTGAAAGGGTAATATTAATTTTCCGCCCAAGTAACAGTATCCTTCCAAATTAATCATTATCAATACGGACCGCAATAGATGTTAATTCTAATACTCCTAATCGTGTCCAATGAAGCTTTGTAGACGTGCGACATAGCTAACAGGAATGTTGGTTGACTATGTTCTAGCCACAGATCACCACCTCCTCATTATCGTTCAACTCAGCTCCATACCCTATGCCACATACCTGACAATTGGTAGTAAAGTAAAATAAAATATAAAGTTGCAGGGGTTAGAATCAAGCCTCTTTCCCTATAGCCTTGTCCACAATCTCCAACCGTTCCACTGCAAAGTGCGCTATTGATAGGCTTGCCTTGCAGCACACGGTTCCCAGTCTATACAACGCTTGTTCCTGGTCTGTGCCCCTCCTGTTGTAACATACATAATCTTCATAACTGTGCTCATTTTGGGAGTTAGTTCGAGGTACCCATAATGTATTAAAGGTGGCGCTCATGATTCCTGCTGTCTTCTAGCCACACATCTCGTTATATTACCCCGGATAAGGGAAAGTGGACCGATATTTTTCAGGATTGTAATAAACATGACAGGTTGCATAAAACTGGATCGCAAGAGGCGGATGGACCACCGGGTATACTCTTATGATGCAATGTCTATTAATGTGTATGTGTACATGTTTTTTTTTTACCTCAATGATGTAATAAGATTAAATGAAATATGTAAATAGAAGGCTGGTGGGTTCTGCTGTGTGCCTAGAAGGCAACATAGGACCAAAGAAAAAACGACACTTGACCACAGGTGTGAATGAACAAATTAGCCACATATCTGCAGGCATACAATTATTGTAATAATAAAAGTCCTTGTGAGATTACCTCATCGCATTCATCAATTCTAATTGCCATAAATCCCATCATCACGGCGTGGAAGTAAGCATTAAGCACATCAGTTGAATCAGCCTTTTTGTGAATTATCACATAAATATTTTTTGTTTCACGGTCTTCAATAACAATATACTTTTTTGTCTCATATAGTTCTACTATCAACTTGAGTTCAGATCCAGTGAATCGTTTGGATCTTACAACATTCTGTATTGTTGTGCCCATATGAATATGATATCCACAAAGAGCAACATCTGCAAGAAAAGAACAAATTTTATTTAGAATGTATTAATTTTTTAATGAATGCTTTCATAAAATAAAATAAATGTTTTTTTTTTGAATGGTGTAACATCTAGGTTATCAGCCACTAATGATTGAGATGATGACTACCACCACCATCACCACTATTAGGGCCTACTATATAAAGTACCAACTTACATACTAGAAGAAAAACAGGAGGGGGGAGGATGTAGCTGTAAGTTCTGGGTATGATTCCTGCATGCATCATGACATTTTAATACCCCACATCTTAATATAAAACCATGGCCTAATAACTCAAAGTTCTCTTGGTCATCAATGTGGTCTTAAAAATGAAATCAGTGAAATTATTCAATTGGATGCTAAATATTAATTTGATCGTCAAAGCTAAAATAAGGACACAAATGGAAAGCCTCTAACAGATAGGGAAGAAAAGGTTGAGAGATGGAAAGCTTATATAGAGTGTTTGTATAAGGGAAAGGAGATTGCGAATCATGCAATGGAAAGGGAGGAGGAAATTGATGAGGATGCAAAAGGAGATTTAATATTGAGATCAGAATTTGACAGAGTATTGGAGGACTTAAGCAGGAACAAAGCACCAGGCATAGATGATACACCGATTGAGTTGCTACGCTGCATAGGAGATGAAGTTCTGATCAGGTTATTTCACTTGGTGTGTAGGATGTATGAGACAGGTGAGGTACCCCCTGATTTCAAGAATAATGTTATCATCCCTATACCAAAGAAAGTGGGAGCTGAAAGATGTGAAGATTACCGTACAATCAGCTTGATTACTCATGCTTCAAAGATCCTGTCTAGAATAATTTACAAGAGGATGGAAAGCCAGATAGAAACAGAGTTGGGTGAAGACCAGTTTGGTTTCAGGAGAAATGGAGGAACAAGGGAAGCTGTACTAAGTCTTAGGCTGATTTTGGAAGGTAGAATAAGGAAAGATAAGAGAACGTCCATGGCATTTGTAGACTTAGAAAAGGCTTTTGATAACGTTGATTGGACTAAATAGTTTGACATTTTGAAATTGATTGGAATAAAGTACAGGGATAGGAGGGTGATATACAATCTATACAGAAACCAGACAGCAGTCATTCAAGCTGAAGGACATGAGAGAGAAGCTGATATTCAGAAAGGTGTAAGGCAAGGCTGCAACTTATCACCCATACTTTTCAATCTTTACATTGAACAAGCAATGAAGGAAATTGGAGAAAAATTTAAAGTGGGAGTGAAGATTCGAGAAATAATTTCAACTCTGAAATTTGCCAATGACATAGTCATCTTGGCCGACACGCCTGAGGATTTGAATGAGTTTTTAATGGTATGGACTCCGTCTTGAGGAAAGAATTCATGACGAAAATTAATAAATGTAAAACAAAAATACTGGAATGCAGCCGAAATAAATCAGAAACCTGTATGGACATCAAATTGGCAGGTGAAAAGCTGAAGGAAGTAGGAGGCTTCTGTTACTTAGGAAGCAAAATAACCAGTGATAGACGAAGCAAAGAGGATATAAAAAGTAGGTTGGCTAAGGCAAGGAAAGCATTTCTACAAAAAAGGAATCTGTAGACATCGAATATAGATTTAGGTATTAGGAAGTCATTTTTGAAAGCCTTTGTCTGGAAAGTGGCACTCTATGGAAGGGAAACTTGGGACTATTGGTGCAGCAGAAAAGAAGAGAATTGAAGCATTTGAAATGTGGTGTTACAGGAGAATGATGAAGATCAGATGGGTAGATAGGGTTACAAACGAAGAGGTATTAAGAAGAGTGGGAGAGGAGAGATGTTTCTGGCGACTGCTAATGAAGAGAAGAGATAGGTTAGTAGGACACATAGTAAGACACCCAGGAATAGCAAGTTTAGTTATGGAAGGAAGGGTTGAGGAAAAGAACTGTAGGGGTAGACCAAGGTCAGAATATGTTAAACAGATTGCCTCGGATATAGGGTGTGGTAGCTATGTAGAGATGAAACGATTAGCTCAGGACAGGGAGGCGTGAAGAGCTGCATCAAACCAGTTAAAATACTGAAGACACAAACAACAACAGCTAAAATATCTAATGTTTCAATCCCTTGGATGAAAACAGAGTCCGTGGCTTGTTGCTGCCATGAAGGCAATCAGCTGTTGCTATGGAGACATTCTTGGTGCTCACCAAACCTCCTCGTACACCATACTTTGCTTGTAGACCTGCTTGTGAACATTAGCCTAACATAACCTCTGTATTGCACGATTTCAAGCCGTACATTTTTAAACTCCCCTCCTCAAGGTATGTTACCTTGATGTGGTGTGGAGGCTTGCATGCCTCAATGGTCCTGAGATTGATGCTGATGGGAGGTTAGGCCTCTGGCAGGGTCACACTAGCTGGTAAGGTTGAAATTTAGGGTTCTGAAGGAAGAGAATCCATGTCTTAAGGAGTAGGGAGAAAGAGGAACGTCGATCCTGAAGCCAAAGGAAGGCGGGTGAAGTCCCTCACAACCTGTGGGCTGGTATCTCTGAAATAATTTTCATAAAAAGTCAAAACTCGAGATATACAGGTCTGCTATGCCTGAAGACAAGCTGGTGAAGGAGGGGGGTAAAATAAGTAAGCTTGTAGTTTCACATGGCTCTTAGCAACGGATCATAAGTCTTTTTAAATGGAATCCAAACCACTGGATAGTGATTTCAAAACTTTAAAAATCTGACAGGCGTTAGCAAAAAAAATACCTTAAAACATACACATGACCTTTTTCATTACTTTGGCGATTTTCTTGACCCTGGCACAACATGCCTTCAGCAGTGGGTAACATAGTGAAGTGTCACACACTTGGGTAACATAGTGCAGTGTCACACAGTTGGGTAACATAGTGCAGTGTCATACAGTTGGGTAACAGTGCAGTGCCACACAGTTGGGTAACATAATGCAGTGTCATACAGTTGGGTAACATAGTGCAGTGTCATACAGTTGGGTTACATAGTGCAGTGCCACACAGTTGGGTAACATAGTGCAGTGTCACACAGTTGGGTAACATAGTGCAGTGTCACACAGTTGGGTAACATAGTGCAGTGTCACACAGTTGGGTAACATAGTGCAGTGTCACACAGTTGGGTAACATAGTGCAGTGTCACACAGTTGGGCAACATAGTGCAGTGTCACACAGTTGGGTAACTTAGTGCAGTGTCACACAGTTGGGTAACTTAGTGCAGTGTCATACAGTTGGGTAGCATAGTGCAGTGTCACACAGTTGGGTAACATAATGCAGTGTCACACAGTTGGGTAGCATAGTGCAGTGTCACACAGTTGGGTAACATAATGCAGTGTCACACAGTTGGGTAACATAATGCAGTGTCACACAGTTGGGTAACAGTGTAGTGTCACACAGTTGGGTAACATAAGGCAGTGTCATACAGTTGGGTAGCATAGTGCAGTGCCACACAGTTGGGTAACATAGTGCAGTGCCATGCAGTTGGGTGACATAGTGCAGTGCCACACAGTTGGGTAACCTAGTGCAGTGTCACACAGTTGGGTAACATAGTGCAGTGTCACACAGTTGGGTAACATAGTGCAGTGTCACACAGTTGGGTAACATAGTGCAGTGTCACACAGTTGGGTAACATAGTGCAGTGTCACACAGTTGGGTAACATAGTGCAGTTTCACACAGTTGGGTAACCTAGTGCAGTTTCACACAGTTGGGTAACCTAGTGCAGTTTCACACAGTTGGGTAACCTAGTGCAGTGTCACACAGTTGGTTAACCTAGTGCAGTGTCATACAGTTGGGTAACATAGTGCAGTGTCATACAGTTGGGTAATCTAGTGCAGTGTCACACAGTTGGGTAACATAGTGCAGTGTCATACAGTTGGGAAACATAGTGCAGTGTCACAAAGTTGGGTAACATAGTGCAGTGTCACACAGTTGGGTAACAGAGTGCAGTGTCATACAGTTGGGTAACATAATGCAGTGCAACACGGTTGGGTAACATAGTGCAGTGCCACACAGTTGGGTAACATAGTGCAGTGCCATACAGTTGGGTAACATAGTGCAGTGTCACACAGTTGGGTAGCATAGTGCAGTGTCACACAGTTGGGTAACATAGTGCAGTGCCACACAGTCAGGTAACCTAGTGCAGTGTCACACAGTTGAGTAACATAGTGCAGTGTCACACAGTTGGGTAACAGTGTAGTGCCATACAGTTGGGTAACATAGTGCAGTGTCACACAGTTGGGTAACATAGTGCACTTTCATACAGTTGGGTATCATAGTGCAGTGTCATACAGTTGGGTAACATAGTGCAGTGTCACACAGTTGGGTAACAGTGCAGTGCCACACAGTTGGGTAACATAGTGCAGTGTCACACAGATGGGTAACATAGTGCATTGTCATACAGTTGGGTAACATAGTGCAGTTCCACACAGTTGGGTAAGATAGTGCAGTGTCACTACTGATGTTAAATGCCCAGGTATTTATAAACTGGGGTAAATACCCAGGGTATATACCTGGGTAAATACCCAATTTGGGTAAATATCCGGGTATTATAGATTTTTCATTAAAAATCATGTGTCGTGGTAAGTTGAACCTTAAAAATGGGTACCGGTATGCAAACTATTCTATATTAACTTTTTAGAAATGTAACGACATTAGATAGTTAATAAAATAAAATTTAATTAGAATTGGGACTTAAAAACAGAATTACAATTGGGAATTAGATCAGGAGATAAAATTCAATAGTTATAACCTGAAAAACTCAGGGTTAGAATTGAACTCGGCTTTTTTGCAAACATTGAGATAAAAGTTGGGGGTAATTTATTCAGAGCATTGGCCTAGTAAGCGGCCCCGTGGTGTAGGGGTAGCACGCCTGCCTCTCACCCGGAGGCCCCGGGTTCGATCCCCGGCTCCGTCAGGGATTTTAAAACTGACGTGAGGGTTGGAACGGGGTGCACTCAGCCTCGTGAGGACAATTGAGTAGCTGTCAGACAGTGAGACAGCGCCCCGATCATGAAAACGAAGATTAACGGCCGAGGGGACCCGACGTGCTGATGACGCGTCACCCCAATATCTGCAGGCCGAATGGCTGGGCAGCGGTCGCTTGGTCGGCCTTAGCCCGTCATGGGCTTGATAGTGCCAGGGGTTGACTTTGACTTGACATTGGCCAAGTTCTACAAATGGTGTAATGTACACTTTTTCAGAACAGTTTGTAATATCCTCTCTACTTAGTATAAAACTAAGTCCCCGATTCTTGGATGTCACAGGTAATCTCGAGAACCTCTGGATAGATTTTGATGCGGTTTTCACAATTCTGTAAAGCATATCTCGAGGATGATTTCTGTACAAAATAATTTATTTATGATCAAAGGAAGCAGAGCAGTAACGATTTCAGTGAAAAAAATAAACAAAAAAACCTGGCGTCCGAGCGCTTTGTAAGTTTATATTGGGCAAACCGTTAAACATATCTAAATACTATGAGTCTAAGGATTGTTCAGCATGAAAAGTTCTACATAAAATCCAGGAGAGCATATCTCTTATCTTCAATACATCGCCCACTATAAGTATTTTTAAGTTTTCATTTCTTCGAACCATGTCCATTCTAATATTGAGGCGACAGTTTACGAGCTAGCTAAGGGCGAGTCTTATCACCCCTGTTACTGCCTAACTATCGAGCTGTATTACCCCAGATACGCCGCATCAAACCCTCGAGTAGTGTTGAGTTAAGACTTCAGAGAAGGCTGGTTGTGTTTGGAGTTTCCCTGGAAGTTCAACTCTGTTTTTCTTCATTTCACCTGTGAACTTTCCGTTCCGCAAAATACTCAGTCAAGTTAAGTTTGGACAGAAGGGGTATTCGTGTTTCATGCAACTCGCCATTCCCTGGAAGTGCAACTCGGCTATCTTCATTTCGTCTGTGAACTTTTCGTTCCGCAAAATACACAGTCAATTTAAGATTGGACGGAAGGGGGATTTGTGTTTCATGCACCTCGCCATTCTTAAATTACATCTGACAAGAATTCGTTATAATTAATAGTCCAGTCAGTGATGTTAAGCCAACATGCCGAGATGTAAAATGGATATAGGTCATAGTTCATTGACATTGCAAAAAAGTGCTTATCACGTAACAATGAAACAGAGCAACAAATAATTTCTAGATTGCCACAAGAGAAAGAAACACTTCGTTCTCGGCACTTTCAAACCGTTGCTCAAGAAGAACACTGTCTGAACCATGATCAGAAACAAGCTTATAACACTAAGAAGGAAGGTAAGATATTTTTTCTCGATGCCCCTGTAGGCAAAGGCAAAACGTTCTTGATTAATGTGTTGCTCGCCAAAGTGAGGTCTGGTGGTAATATTGCTCTTGCCGTCGCATCATCTGGAATTGCAGCCACTCTTTTGGAAGGAGTAAGAACAGCACATGCAACATTTAAACTTCCTTTGAAAGTCAGCAGTAATGATGGAAATTTATGTAATATTTCAAAACAAAGTAACACTGCCAGTTTAATCCAAAATTGTTCTTTAGTTGTATGGGATGAGGCTACAAAGTCGCACAAAACTTCCGTTGAAGCTGTAGACAGGACCTTGCGTGATCTAAGGAATCGGAACACACCTATGGGTGGCTGCACAGTTTTGTTCGCCGGAGATTTTCGTCATATCTTACCAGTTGTTACCAGAGGAACGAGAGCCGACGAAGTGAACGCTTCATTAAAAATATCTTACATCTGGCCAGATATAACAAATTGGCACTCAAAACTAACATGAGAGTAGGCTACTCTTTATCTTCAGAAGATAATAGTTTGTTTGCTAATTTGTTACTTAGAGTCGGAAATGGAGATTTACTGGTCATTGACGGGGAAATTACCCTCAGTGACGATTTCTGTGTTTTAGTAAGCAGTATTCAAGAATTGATTGATAGCGTTTATCCTCAAATCCATGGCCTATCTAACAAGTCTCATTCATGGTTTAAAGAAAGAACAATATTATCGCCAACAAACGAACAAGTTGTGAAAACTAATGACTTGGTGTTCTCCAAATTCATTGCCCAGGCTCTAGTATATTACTCAGTAGGCTAGACGCAGTAGTCGATAGTGAAGAAGCTGTTCATTACCCTACAGAATTCCTAAATTCTTTATTTCCTTCTGGCTTGCCACCACACAAGCTTATTTTAAAAGTATGAGTGCCTATTATATTGCTACGTAATTTACAACCACCAAAGT
The DNA here is from genome assembly GCA_946902985.2 of Meconema thalassinum. Classification (NCBI taxonomy): domain Eukaryota; kingdom Metazoa; phylum Arthropoda; class Insecta; order Orthoptera; family Tettigoniidae; genus Meconema; species Meconema thalassinum. The sequence continues at coordinate 240,849,768 of OX336389.2, read as the reverse complement.
TATGCAATGGGACACGATTGGTAGTGAAAACTTTGAAAAACTGTTTCATTGAATCAACTATCTTAACTAGCTGTGGTACAGGAGAAATGGTCTTAGTACCCAGAATCTCTATAATTCCTTCAGATTTGCCTTATCGTTTCAAACGAGTACAATTTCCAGTAAGAGTCTGCTTTGGTATGACGATAAACAAAGCACAGGATCAGACACTTAGCGTGACTGGAGTTGATCTTAATGGAGAATGTTTTTCTTATGGACAGCTTTATGTGGCTCTATCGCTTGTTACATCAAACCGAAATCTTTTCGTGTTCACTGCTGGAGGGAAAACGACTATTGTCGTATACAAGGATATCTTATAAGACCTCTGTTAGAAGTAGCCTATCACCTTGCATTCATAACTGTTCCCGGGTGAAGCCGGTGTGGGTTGCTAGTTCATATATAAAATAAATAATCAAATAACCAAAAAGGCTAGTAAATAGTAAATAGAAAATCAAACAAAGAATAGAAAATGGGAGGGAAGTACAGTGTCAGTTTGAATTATGGGTAGGATGAGCTAAGCAGTGTTGCCAACCCATATGCTTGCTGGCATACAGTACATCTTCACCCATTATAGAGCCCACATACTACAAAAACTTCCTGACATGCATTTGTATTATTTAGAGTATGATTAAAAAAATTAATATTTCTTTAATATTTAAAATTGAATAAAAAATAACTTAAAAGCACTTTTACTAAGCTTTTTTTTTTTTTTTTTCAAATGTCCTTTCTATTGAATATATTTTATTATCTTTTGAGTTTTGGCATACATTTTCAATTAATATGCAAATAGCCTACTCTTATTACTACAAAAGTAGCTTTTCCTTCCCACATCTTTGTTGCTCATTTCCAGTATCATAATAAAACTCTACCTTCTCAATATCTTGGTATTCATTAAAAATTTAAAACACAAGACAACCGAAAGGTTTTATTCAATATTTTACTTTAGTTTAAGGAAAAAAACAACAATTAAAGACAATGTTACAGTGTCAAAACATATAAATACCCAAAAATACCTGGACATCCGTTTTCCCTTTTTTTTTTTTTTGAAGGATCAATATTGTTCCTGATTTCAATTTAAGGCATCAAATACCTGTGTTTCAGTCCTTGTTTGTCCAACACTTCATCAACACATCAAAAAGTGTTGTACAAAGCTCAAAAACTGAAAATACCCTCATTTTGGGTATTTAAGACCACTGGGTAAATACCCAATTTATATTTACCTACCCACTGGGTATTTACCCATCCCACATCACTAAGTGTCACACAGTTGGGTAACATAGTGCAGTGTCATACATTTGGGTAACACTAGTGCAGTGCCATACAGTTGGGTAACATAGTGCAGTGCCATACAGTTAGGTAACATAGTGCAGTGCCATACAGTTGGGTAACATAGTGCAGTGCCATACAGTTGGATAACATAGTGCAGTGCCATACAGTTAGGTAACATAGTGCAGTGCCATACAGTTAGGTAACATAGTGCAGTGCCATACAGTTGGGTAACATAGTGCAGTGCCATACAGTTGGGTAACATAGTGCAGTGTCACACAGTTGGGTAACATAGTGCAGTGTCATACAGTTGGTTAATATAGTGCAGTGCCATACAGTTGGGTATCACAGTGCAGTGTCATACAGTTGGGTAACATAGTGCAGTGCCATACTACAGTTGGGTAACATAATGCAGTGTCATACAGTTGGTTAATATAGTGCAGTGCCATATAGTTAGGCAACATAGTACAGTGTTACCATAGATGGTTAAAGTGCAGTGTCTCCTAGTTGGTGAATGTAGTGCAGTGTCTCATAGGTAACCCAGTACAGTGTCATACAGTTGGGTAACATAGTGCAGTGTCAGGCAGTTGGGTAACATAGTGCAGCATCTCACAACACTTTTAGTCAGGAGACTTTAGGATCATTAGAACTAAATCATACAATGGCTTCATAGGGGTAGGTCTCATATTGACTAGGAAACTTGGACAGCAGGTGTAATATTATGAACAATAGCCTATAGTGAACGGATTATTGTAGCTAAAATCAATACAAAACCTATGTGCACCTCAGTAGTACAAGTCTATAGAGAGTCTATCTTAAAAGAGGGCATGTGATTAAATGTAGTATTTGCCTCTCACTCGCATTCATATGTCCTGCAATTAGCTTCGTCCTCTTCTACCCCGGCGATGCTGCTATTTCCCAATAATGGAAAGTGATAAATCTAAGAAAATGTTTGCGTGGCCTAATAGGGAATTTTCCGCTCTTTATGATGATGTAAAATTAAAAGCCATAAATATTTAGCACAAGGCCCAAGTTCACAATTACAATATTTTAGCACGAATCCGTATGTAAGGCCATACACTCACTGGCAAAAAAAACTCAACACTTGTATTTTTTAATTATTCTCATAATTTATTGCACTGAAATTATTCTTATGTAAAAATTATGCATAATGAATTGTTTTTTAAATATTCGAAAACCTCTTCACATACAAAAAAAAATGCTTCAAATAAAAAATGTGTATAATTTTCTAGAATAAGGGAAAAAAGTGAAAATGTCTTAAATTTTTAGTAAATTACATGTCTTTTAACAATGTTAATCTGAAAAATATATCATTAGTCTACAGAATTAATCCATTCCTTTGGGTACTGACACAAGAACTGAACACTTAGAAACGGGTAATCCCACCGCTAGCACGAATCACCTCGCCTAACCTCTCTGCCATACTTGCGATGATTTGTGAAATGCTTTCCTGTGGGATGCATTCCCACTCCTCATGCAGCATCATCCGAAGTTGCTGGAGAGTCTCAGGAGCACGTTGCCGAACATTTCTGGCCAACATATCCCAAACATGTTCAATTGGATTGAGGTCAGGGCTTCTAGCTGGCCAGTCCAGTGCGTAGATTCCAACCACATGCAGGTACTGCTGAACACATCGGGCAGTATGTGCTCGTGCATAGTCGTGCATCAGGCGAAATTCTACCCCGACAAATGGAGCAAATGGTACAACATGGTTTTCAAGGACTTCCATGATGCACCGGTCAGCTGTGAGATTCCCATTCTCAATTACGTCAAGTTCAGTCCTGGCATCCATACTGACCCCGGCCCAGGCTATGAGAGAACCCCCGCCAAATGCAGTCCTGGAGGAAAAAGTTACAAGAGAAAACCTTTCTCCAACCCTCCCCCACACTCCTTCTCTTCCGTCAGGCGATCTGAGACCGAATCTCATCTCATCTGTGAAGAGAACGTCTTGCCAATGCTGATGGAGGCGAGTGAAGTGAAGACGTGCCCTGAGATGTTGAGGTTCCAATCTGGGGCTGGTAGCAGGTCTTCTGGAAAAGATTTCTACACCTCTGAATCTTCTCCTTACTGTACTCTCACTGACATTCACACCTGTCGCCTGCTGAAGCCGATTTCTTGCTTCTACAGCTGTGGTGTGTCGGTCCCTCAGAACTTGGAGTCGCAGATACTGGTCATCTCTGTCTGATGTCGCCTTCTGCAGCCTGACCCGCACCTCCTGGAGTATGTTCCAAGTTCCCTACACCGTTGGTATGTCCTTTGGATGGTCGAAACATTGACATTTAACCGTCTTGCAACGTATCGCATGCTTCTTCCATCTTCAATCAAGGCTACAGCTCTTGCAGCTTCTTCTCGTGTAAGAACCATGTTTTCTCTGCGAAATGAACTTAAAACCTGATGAGAAATCATTTGAAGAATACATTTTATCAAACAAAGCAAATTTGGTTTGTAGGGATGAGACTTATCACTCAAGCACTTTAAGTTTATTGCAGGAAATGAACTAATGGAAATGGAGACGTACAGTCGGCCTGGGGTAGATAGCGAACTGGGGTGTCATAAATCAAACTTTATGTCGATAAGTTAAAGAAAATGGATGGTAAACTAACACTCTGAACAGAGAAAGGTCTGATAATAGTATAAAGTGATATAATTGAGACAGTATGCAGCTAATACGTAAGTTTTAATTTTAAAAATCAGGTGTTGCGTTTTTTTTTGCCGGTGAGTGTTTAAAACTCATCACGCCATAGCTAATGAACTAATGATCACAAGAGATTATATTGCCTGATGTTGGTAGAGGATATCTTATTTCGCAGGGCAGTAATTTGTTTCATAATAAAGTTATATTTTTTTCTTAATTGCTACTTGAAAATTCTAGGATGGTAACACAGAAAAGTTAGGTAGCGAGAAACGTTTTTGCTGTTGACTTTATGTCGGTCACTAAGCAAGACAAAATGTTCATTAATGTGTGAAATAGTTTTTAAAACAAACCAGAGCTCAGTATCAGATAGCATTCATAAGTTATCACACTTCGCGTACTGCCCCAGCCCAGCGATACTGGACGCAGTTTGTTTATTCAGGTGGCCCGTTATCTCCATGACTGTGTTTGATAAGGGTAGGAAAAGATTCTGTGCTACCCTGGAGCTTAGTGTTATTAACTTTGTTGCGGAGTGAAGTGGTCCTTGTGTTTCTTATAAATTGTGTTAATTATTAAGTTATTATTATTATGTGCAAACGGACCCAGATAAAAGACTCAGTACTTTTATGATTCGCCTTTCTGATCTTCCATATAGCTCTCATTCTCTCTCCATTGGCCATCTTCCTTTCCTCAGTCCACTTGGTTCCTGGTCTCTTTGGAGCATCATTCTCTGGTGTTACAATCCATCCATTTACCTTACATCAGAATAGGTTCCTGTCAAAGACTTCCACAGTTCTTACCTGGGCTTTCTCCAAATCCTGTTTGACTTGCTGAATCCACAGCATATTCTTGAGTCTTTCTGCGTAGGTCACGACCTTGAGTGTAAGCCTAGTCTGTGGAAGTCTTTGAACATGTCCATAAAACTTCAATCTTCATTATCTGATGTCCGCCACAAGATTAGATAATTTCTCAGTAGCTTTACGAGATTTCAACCTGTATCCATCTTCTGTTCTTTCTGAACCAAGAATTTTCCTCAAAATCTTGCGTTCTTCCTTTAGGATATTTTCCAAGTCACCCTTCCTGTCAAGTATTAAGAGTTTCACTTTGTGCTTCCTTTTCTAAACCTGTTGGTTCCAAGATCTCCCCTAGGTGCTTGAAGTGTGAGACGCGATTGATTTTTCCATATTTGCTGTTTAATTTCTGAATATTGAACCTAGTAGAGATGAACTCAGTTTTCTCAAAAGAGATTTGTAGGCCAACTTTTCCAGCGCATTCCTCGAGGACTTCTATCTGTTTGATGGCAGTGATTTCACTGTCCGCTAGTATCGCTAGGTCGTCTGCGAAAGCTAAGCAAGTAATCTTAATGTCATCTTTAGCTCGTCCAAGTTGAATGGGCTTCCAGTGTTGTTGGTATTTCAGCTTCTTTTCCCATTCTCTGATTACTTTATCTAGGACGATATTGAAGAGGAGTGGTGACAGTCCATCTCCTTGACGAACACCAGTTTTAATTTCGAAGGGCTCTGATACTTCACCCATAAATTTCACTTGGGACTTTGTGGCTGTGAGTGTTTGCTTGATAAGACTTAAAAGTCTTAGGGTCGAGTCCTTGCCCTTCCAGGATGTTGAAGAGGGACTGTCGGTCGACGGAGTCGTACGCCTTCTTGAAGTCAACAAAATAACGTGCATATGATTGGGCAGTTTCTGATTGCTTTATACTTCAGTATTGTCTTCAAGTTGAAGATCTGTTCCACTCAGGAGCGCCCAGGTCAGAAACCCGCTTGGTATTCGCCGATCGTATGTTCAAGCTGTTCTTGTGCTCTTTTAAGTAGACACGCTGAGAGAATCTTGTAGGCAACTTGAAGTAAAGAAATCCCTCTGTAATTATTCACATTCGTCCTGTTACCTTTCTTGTAGAGTGGATGGATGAGGGCGCACTTCTAGTCTTCTGGTAATTTTTGAGTTAGCCAAATGTCTTTGATGATTTGAGTGAATTCCTCCAGAGTGTTGGGCCCTATGTTCTTCAGGAATTCAGCTATAATACCATCTTCTCCAGATGTTCTGTTATTTTTGAGTCTGAGAATGTGTGTGTTGATTTCCTCTTTGGATGGTGGTTGGGATTCGGGGTATGTATATGAAGGCATTTCCTTAGGAAATCTCGAGTATGGTTCTGGGCAGTTGAGTAGCTCAGAGAAATATCGAGCTAGCTCTCTGCAGTTCTCTTGATTGGTCAGTGCGAGTTCACCTTTCTGTTTTCTAAAGCATAGGTTTTGTGGGGTATATCCTCTAATCTTTCCTGCAAATGTTCTATAGAAATCACATGTATTGAAGTCTCTGAAGTTCTTTTCAATGGATTGCAATTGCTCCTTCATATGTCTCCTCTTCGTTTGTCTGATTGATATCCTGACCTTTTTTCTGATATCAAAAAAAATGCTGTTGCATCTCAGGTGATCTTTTACTATTATATTTCTGGAAGGCTCTCTTTCGTTCTTCCAGAGCATCCTTACAAGCCAAATCCTACCATGGGTGTTTTGTGTTCCTCTTTCGGGGAATGAACTTTTTGGCTTTCTCTATTATATTAGTGTGGAACTGTTCCCAGAAGCCCACCTTTTCTCTTTCCCATTCTTCCTTTATACACGTTTCCTGGATCCTTTTTGTATCAAATTTCTGGAGGTGTGTTCTTTTGCGATGGGTTGTTTTAGGGGTAAATTTCACTTTGATGTGCACTAGATAATGATCAGAGTTAATGTTTGCATCTCTGCGGACTTGTACATCATGGATTTCTTTCTGCGAGGAGTATGTGATGGCTACATGATCGATCTGATATTCACCAAGCGATAGTATGGGTGGTCTCCAAGTCTTTTACTTTCGAGGGTGTTTCCTCAGAGAAGTTGACATGATCTTCAGATTGTTGTGTTGACACAATTCAATAAAACTCGTTCCGTTCTTGTTAGTGAATTTATGTGTAGGGAATTGGCCTACAGTTTTTTGATATTCTTTTTCTCTGCCCAATTGGGCATTGACGTCGCCCAGTAAAATCTTTGTGTCCTCCATGGGTACTTTGGTCATGACCTCTTCAAGTGTGGTCCAGAATTGTTCAACCTTATTCGGATTCTTCTTGTTATCGATGTTTGTGGAAGCGTGTGCTTTAATCAGGGTGTACTTCTTGTTTGCACATTGTACACGCATTGCCATAATCCTGTTGTTTATGGGTGAACGTCTTTTATCGAGTCGAGTATATTTTTGGGTGTGACAAATGCCATACCCAATAGTGGGATGTCATTTTTTCCAACTATCATGTTTGTCTTGCTTATAAAGATCCTGTAGTTACCGTAATCTACAGTATTCTCGTCCGTAAAGTGTGTTTCCTGAAGGGCTAGTATCTGTATCTTTTGCCGATCTAGTTCTAATACAAGGACATGTAGTTTGCCTGGTTTAATTAGGGTGTTAATGTTGAAAGTTCCGATGTACATGGGTGTCTTTGAAGGTAGCTTGCCAGAGAACTCCGACTTTCTCTGTATTCGGGACTTACCAGGTCCCCCAGGATCCGAATGCCTGGTTTCCGTTCGCTGACGGGTGGATTGGGTACCACCTGGGGTAATGTTGTTGTTTGCACGAATCATAACAGCTTGTAATCAAAATTTTATCCAGTGTTGCCACTGGGAATTTGGGACCAGGGATTGTTAGTTCCTGGAACATAAAATACGCAGCCGTACCCTCAGGGTAAAGAGACGCTGACCAAATCGCCGGTGGTTTCCACTACAGACGCGTTTGGATTTGGTACTAGAGCCTCTTCCGCCTTTCTCGCCGTATCGAAGAATACCTTCTCCGCCGATCCAGCCGTTGAGCACCAGCAGAAAATGTTGATATCTGCTTAGACAAAAGATACCTTTTACTCAATGCATCCCGAGCACCGGGATGCCACTTCCACCAACTACACTGTACCGAGGGACTCCTTCTCTACTTCAGGATTATTAAGTTATTATATTTATTATTATTTTTATTATTATAATATTCACTATGAATATAGCAACTAGAAAGTGGTACAGTATTGGCAAATTACACAGTAGAGAACGAATTATAGTACTGAATACATTTAATTGTTTCTTAAAGAACATGAACGTCTTAGGCCACCTAAAGCTCGTGGGTTTGCCTTGGTTCATGCCGGGAATGAATAAGGGTTCGTTAATGGTGCCGAAAGTTAACTGTGGAAAGCAGATGAGATTCAAGATGACGAGGAACAATTTTTGATACGCTTGTCATCTTCATCATCATCCTTGTCTTTTTCCACTTTCGATGGATCGCCTACTGGTTCCGATTCGGCTAAAACTGGACCATCCAGGGACATGGAGGGTTAACACCACTACCATAGGAGAGTGGGCAGGCCTGAAGGTATGTGATGTATTTTAACTTTCAATTTTCTGATATTATATTCGTGGAAAATGTCATATTATAATTTATTATAGCCTACAGTATGATATTCGAGAAAATGTAATATTACAACATATTATAATATTATCATATTCGTGAATAACTAAAAATTATACATTATAATGTGTGCATTAAAATTGCGCTCTGAGCTTTGGTGTATCATATCTAAATTTTGTACCTTCGTTCACTGCAAGGCATGAGGTACAGTTACAAACAACAAACAAATATTTCGTAAATTTCCAGAGTTTTGTGTAAAACCATGCCTGTATACGAGTTATGTTACATCAAGTGCCTGGCCTTGAAGAACTTTTTATATGCAGTAGATCTGGCATCAGCGCGCCCCATTTAACGTGTACTGTCTTTTAAGGTAGGGACGCACTATATATGCCTACCAGTCGAGCAGATGAGGAAGAAGTTGAAAATGTCTACGAAGAAATATATGAAATTCTGAGGAATGTCAAGGGTGACGAAAATGTTAAGGTAATGGGAGATTGGAATGCTGTGGTAGGAAATAGAAGGGAAGGGAATATAGTAGAATTAGGTGAAAGGAATGATCGAGGAGGCAGGCTGATGGAATTCTGCACCGAGCATGAGTTGGTCATAGCTAACACAACAACCACAATAGAATATACACATGGATGAGACCAGGAGATACAGGACATTTCCAAATTGGCTTTATTATGGTCAAGCAGAGATTAAGTACAATAAAAAGAGGAGGCGAGAACCGCCTGATGAATACAATTATATTTTGTCACAATGACGGGGTTTAGGGGAGATCCACCCGATCAATAAAATTACATTTTGTTACAATGATGGGGTTACATTAAACCCTGTCATTGTGACAAAATATAATTGTATTGATCAGGTGGAACTCCCCTCCTCTCTTTTATTGTACTTAATTGTCAGTCAATACGGAACCATGCATGAACCTAGTAATATTATCAAGCAGAGATTCCAAAACCAGATTTGGGATTGCAAAACATATCCCGGAGCTGACAAACTTTGACAACAACCTGGTTGTTATGAAATGCAGATTAATGCTGAAAAATCTAAAGACAAGTCAAAAGCAAAAAATGTGGACAATAGACGAACTGAAAGGGAAGGACGTGAACAACAGATTCAAGAAGAGCATAAGGGAAGGACTAATGAAGACACCTGAATAAACCTCAAATGCAGTGGGAATGGGCACTTTTGAAGAATGAAACAAAATCCGCAGAAGAAAACATTGGTAGAAAGGAAAGAATAAGTAGAAAACTGTGGATAACTCAGGATATACTAGAATTAATGGATGAAAGGGGGGAAAGCTGACTACAGATGTCTGAAATATGAGTTAAAAGAGGAAGTGCAAGGAAGCGAATGAGGAATGGTTTATAGAGAAAAGGCCAAGTACAGAAAATTGTCTGAAAGTAGGAAAAGTAGATATAGCCTATCGAAGAATTAAGAGTAGTTGTGGGGAGAGGAAGACTAAGTAGCCTACTGTAATATTAAGGACTCAGATGGAAAAACTCTAAGAGAGAAGAAAAGGCTGAGAGATGGAAAATATACATCGAGCGTTTGTATAGACGTAAGGAGATTGAGAATCATGTAATGGAAAGGGAAGAGGAAATTGATGTGGATGAGAAAGGAGCTTTGATATAGAGATCAGAATTTGATAGAACACTAGAAGACTTAAGTAGCAACAAAGCACCGGGTATAGATGATATACTGACTAAGTTGCTATGTTGCTTAGGTGATGAAGTTCTGATCAGGTTATTTCATTTGGTATATGGTATAGAATTTATGAGATAGGTCCTCTGATTGATTTCAAGAAGAATGTTATCATCACTATACCGAAGAAAGCAGGAGCTGACATTTGTGAAGATTACTGTACAATCAGCTTGATCACTCATGCTTCAATGATACTGACTAGAATAATTAACAAGAGGATGGAACGGCAGATAGAAACAGAGTTGAGTGAAGTCCAATTTGGTTTGAGGAGAAACGTAGGAAGGAGGAAGGCTGTACTAAGTCTTAGGCTGATCTTGGAAGGTAGAATAAGGAAAGCTAAGAGAACGTTCACGGCAATTGTAGACCTAGAAAAGGCTTTTCATAATGTTGGAGTAAATTGTTTGACATTTTGAATTTGAATAAAGTACAGGGATAGGAGGGTGCTCTACAATCTATACAGAAACCTGACAGCAGTTATTCGAGCCGAAGGACATGAGACGGAGGCTGGTATTCAGAAAGATGTCACGCAAGGCTGCAACATATCACCCATATTTTCCAATCTTTACATTGAACAAGCAATGAAGAAATTAGAGAAAACTTTAAAGTAGGAGTAAAGATGAAGGGAGATACAATTTCTTCTCTGGGATTTGCCGATCCACCAGGGGATTTGAATGACTAAATGGTATGGACTCCGTCTTGAGGAAAGAATTCACGATGACAATCAATAAATGTAAAGCAAAATAATGGAATACAGCCGAAAGAGATCAGAAACCCCCATTGACATCAAATTAGCAGGTTTAAAGGTAAAGGAACCAGGACATTTCTGCTACTTAGGAAGCAAAATAACCAGTGATGGATGAAGGAAAGAGGATATAAAACATAGGTTGGCTAAGGCAAGGAAAGCATTTCTACAGAAAAGAAATCTGTTGAAATCGAATAGATTTAGGTATTAGAAAGTCATTTTTGAAAACCTTTGTCTGGAGCGTAGCACTCTATAGAAGTAAAGCTTGCGACTGTTGGCGCAGGAGAATAGAGGACAATGAAAGCGTTTGAAATGTTGTGTTATGGAGAACGATGAAAGTCAGATGGGCTGATAGAGTAACAAATGAAGAGCTATTAATATGAGTGGGAGAGGAGAGCTTATTTCTGGTGACTGCTAATGAAGAGAAGAGATAGGTTGGTAGAACACATGCTAAGACACCCAGGAATAGCAAACTTAGTCATGGAAGGAAGGGTTGAGGGCAACAAATGTAGGAGTAGACCAAGGTTAGAATATATTAAACAGAATGCCCCGTATGTAGCTATGTAGAGATGAAACTATTAGCTCAGGGCAGGGAGACATGGAAAGCTGCATCAAACCAGTCAAAAGACTGAAGACTCAAACAACATATTTACAAAGAATGAAAGTTTAACAGATTGAGAAAGATTGATGGGTTAAGTGGGAGGGGGAACAATTTTACCCTAATTTCATGGCTGCAAGCGTACCATTTAAACCACGTCCCAAGAGAATTGGTTCTAGTCGGTTTACTAAGCGGGGGTCGACAACTCTGTCTCTGAACAGATAAATACGAAGGAGCTCCCTGTATCTCGCAGCATTCAGAGTTCTGATCACAATTGATCTCACTGCTTGATAATTTGCATATACATGCGTCGCAGTTAGCAGCACAAACAATGGCACCAGTAACCTGAAACAAAACACATACACACTAGTCTCGAGGGTATATGTTTCACACAACACCATTTTAGTGCTACTTTTAGCATTTCCCATATGAAACTTCAAAGAAATATTTCTGTCCAAATAACTCATCCTGTGAATCTAGCATTAAAACACTGCACACGGTCAGCTGAATTCTTTATAAGGTCGCCCACGGAGAAGTAAGAGGAAGGTCCTTGAAGACGCAGCAGGGGCAAACTTATATGCTATTTGGCTGACCACATGTAAAATGGCAGCCAATGGCACAGCCCTGCAGGAGTATTGGATGTGTGGTGTTGCCCTGTTTATCAAAGAAGTTTCTACCAGTATCATTAATTTTAAATATGCAAATAACAATGTAAGATACCATCTCTTTTTTCCATAGCATGTTTTATGTTTTTGAAGGTATTGTTACAATAATGCTCCAGTGAAAGCTGAGCTCATTACCCTCTTTGTTAATTTCTCCTCCCCATTCTCATCACATGACCCCACCATCTGAGTCGGCTCGTACGACCAGCTTCATCAAATCTGTTCATTTCTAACTTAGTCTTTATCTCTTCCATTTATTTGTCCCATCAATCCTTTGTGCTACCCTCATATCAGTTACCTCCAACTACTGTATGAGATATCCTGAATCTATCCAGCTCTCACTTCCATATAGTAAGGTCGGTCTAAATACTGAGCAATGTAGGGAGAGTTTTGTTGCTACATTAACGTCTTTCTTGCAGAATAAAGTAGATTGCTGCTAAGAATTCACTGCATTGACTTTTCTTCACCCGAGTTCTTTCTCTTTAACTATACTACTATCCTGAGAGAATACACAGCCCAAGGACTTAAAATGGTCCACCTGCTCCAATTTAGTTCCTCCTACCAGGCATTCTATTTTCTTGTGCTTCTTCCCTACCAGCATAACATTCATTTTTGAAATGCTGATTTTTGTACTATATTCTCTACATTTCTGTTCAAGTTCTAACATGTTGGCTTGCAAGCTTTCAACGTTGTCTGCCACCACAACAAGGTCTCCAGCATAAGCCAGACTGCTTACCTGGTTTCCACCTAATTCAATCCCACGAAGCCAATTTATACCCTTCAGCAAAAGGTCCATATATAAAATAAACAGAAGTGGCATAAGATTACAGCCTTGCCAGGCTCCTGTAACATTAAACAAAGAACTCAACCAACCATCAATTCTCACTGCAGCCTGATTATCAATATAAATATTCTTGATTGCCTTTAGTAGCCATCCCTTGATACCATAATCCCTCAGGATGCTCAGCATCTTCTCCTTCGGTACTCTATCGTATGCCTTCTCTAAATCTACAAATCACAAACACAACAGTCTATTCCTCTCGTAGCATTTCTTAATAACATGATGTATACTAGAAACTTCATCATCATCATCATCATCATCATCATCATCATCATCAGGATATCCTTCCAGCGAGCCGGGTAGGAACACTGTCAAACGATATGCCTCCATTTAGTCCTGTCCTGGTATAGCTTTCCCCTCTCCACTGCATCCCATGTTACTCCTCTCCTCACGAGAGCTTCCTAAACCTGATCTGTCCATCTCTTCCTAGGATGTCCAATTGGTCTTCTTCCTGGCACCTCCATCTCCAAATACTGGCTTGGAGTTCGGGTCAGATGCATCCGCTTCACATGACCTAACCGTTTTAATCTCGCCACACTCATCCTTTCCCCCATGGTCAAGTTTACCTGCTCGTCTCTCTTACATATTCATTCCTGACCCTGTATCTTCTGTTTTTTTGTAGGGCTGATCTAAGGAACTTCATTTCACATGCTTGTAATTAACTCTGTTCTCTCTTATTTATGACACAGGTCTCCAGACTATACATCATGATTGGCAGGAGGTAGGTTTTATACAGGGTCTGCTTAGCTCTTAGGGGTACTCCCTTGTTCCAGATGAAGTTTCATACTTGGTGGAAGAAGTTGGACCCATTTGCAACTCTAAAACTTCTAGTTTGGCACTTCCATCACATATGACACACACCAGATAATTGAAACTGTTTACATATTGAAGCTTCTCTCCCTCCAGTATGATGTTACAAGGTGTGGGTGTCCTGCTCATTTTCATCGCCACTGACTTGCTCTTTCTCAGTCAACTTAAATTCCTTAAATTTGGTATTCCAGTAATCTAATCTCCTCTGAACCTCCATATCTGTCTCTCTCCAAATGGCAATGTCATCAGCAAAAAGTAAGGCATTGAGATCTTCATTTTCTACTTCCTTGATTTCCTTAATGATCGTGTCCATGAGTGTAAGGAAGAGTAACGGAAAGTGAACTACCGTAGCTTGTTGAACACCACCTACGCGTCCACTGCTCTCACAACCGTCATACAGTATCTGAACTTTTTAAATTAATGACTTGGGAACATTATGCTTCCTCAAGCATTCCCATATTTTATTCCTTGGTACATTATCATATGCTTTTTCCAAATCCAGGAACACTACTATCAAGTCCTTCCCCTTTTCCTACTGCTTCTCCACTAATTGACACAGAGAAAAGACAAGGTCTATCGTACCTCCGTTACCTCTGAATCCATGCTGTTGTTCCTCAAATTGATGTTCTTGAATTTGTCTCAACCTCCTTTCTACGATCTTTTCCATTATCTTAAGGCAATGGGATAGCAGTCTGATTCCTCGGTAGTTGGTGCACTTCATTTTGCTTCCTTTCTTGAACAGTGGTATTATTATTCCTTTTTTCCAGTCTTCTGGCACTTTGTTCTCTTTCCATATTCCCAGCATCCGATGTAACCATTGTATTCCATGAATTCCAGCTGCCTTACTCATATCCGCTGTGAACCCATCTACTCCTGCTGCCTTTCCCCCTTTCATCTGTTTCAGTGCATTTTCTGCTTCTGTCCAAGAAATTGGAAACTCTTCTTCCTCGACTGCTTCTGCATCTACGACTTCAGTATCACATACTTGTTTCTTTCCCCATTCAGTAAGATTTCAAAATAGTTTTTCATCTCTTCTCTGATGCCTTCCATGTCCCTGATAATATCCCCTTCTTCTGTTTCAATCGCTTTTATATCTTCTCCGACAGATCTTTGCTTTTCAATAACGCATGTTACAATTTTTGGTTCCCTTTGCTATCTTCTTCCAGTTTCTGGATGAATATTGCCCAACTCTTCTCCTTTTCTTCTTTCACTACTCTCTTTGCTTGGAGTTTCTTCTGTCGGTATTCCTGCCCGAATGTTTTCAGCTTGCGTTCATCTTTTGGCACCAGCCCTTGATTCTGATTTTGTTTCTCAACCTCCATGTTCTTCTTTGCTATATTGCGTTCTTCAATTACATCTTTTACTCTAACATTCCACCAACTGGTTTCTTTCTCCTTCACTTTCCCTCTTGTTCTTTCGCATATTTGCACCGCACTACTTACTACTGATGTTCTAAATAGATTCCATTCTTTATCCACATTACCAGGTTCAGTTCTTGGCAAGTTTTGTGCTAGTAAATTTTGGAAACTGTTCTTATTTTCTTCGTCTTTCAACTTCCATTCCTTAATTTTTGCCATTTTTTGTACAGCAGTCACACGTTTAATCTTATAAGTTAGATCCGCCACTAGTAGCCTGTGGTCACTATCCAAAAAATCACTTGGTATAACTTTTGTGTCTTTGACTTTTCTCCACTTAATTTGTCTGTTAATACATAGTCAATAACTGATGTAGTTTTGCCATCCCAGTCATATCACATAATCTTATAGCTATCTCATTTTCTGAAGAATGTATTCTTTACTAACAGATTATTCCTTACGCACAAATTTAAAATCTCTTCACCCTCAACAATTCTATATTAAAAACTTGATCCTGCTATTATCTGTTTGGTTATTTCCTATCCACTACATAAAGTTCTCTGTCTGCCGGATTCCTTGTTTGGAGCCATTTTCGGTAAGCCTTTTATTTTACCTTTAACAAGCCGAATTCATTACATCATTCCAACAGGATGTGCAATAATTCCTTAGTTTACACACTGTTGTCCCTAGACATGCCTTTGCTACATCTAACACTGCAATTGTTTACCATCTACTCTTTGGAGTTTACCACCAATCATTTCCATGTAATTCAGCCTTCTTTATCCTGGAGATTTTCAACCCTAGTCTGTCTGTAAGCAGACCTCACTGTCTGCACTTCAGGTCTAACTATGCTCAATTCAAAAATATCAGTTTGTGGTCTGTTTCATTAAATAAACCCCTGAATACCTTGTAATTCCTCATCAATTTCCTAAATTGAAAGTTATGGTGTGGTCACGACCTAGTTCATGAACCATGAGTAATGGCTGAGTGGCCTCGTAAGTGGTCCTGACAGTTGGGATACCAGTTTCTATGGAATAGGAGTGGGCGTCTTGATGTATTCCGAGTCTTGGCCCTCCTTGTTCTCCAGCAGCTACGACTAACGAACTCACTTGTTTGTTCCCTGAGGCGAAACTTATGGGGCCCTGTGTACGTAAGGCTAGCAACCTGCTTCAATTGAATTATCTAAGCCTGTTAAAAATCTCAGGAGTTAGCCTCGGACCTATGGGAGTGACGGGGGTGCTATTAATATCGAGGAGGGTTGGACTTACGAAGAGAAAAATCAAAAGATGTATTCCTAATTTAGATATTAAGTATTTTGACGGCAAAGTAGTCAGAAAAATTCATTTCTCTTAGGAATACACGATATTCGTAGTTAACAGCCAGTTCCAAAAGCAAGAAGCTTTATTTTGTTATACTTGTGCTTTATTTGGTGGTGAAACAAAATGGACTTAAAATGAGATTACAAAAAGCTTTCATACAAAAGCGGAGAAGCATCAAAATTCAAATAAACATATTCGGAATGAAGAGAAATTCTGTTAACTGGGGCACAGGAGGATAGAATATTCCTTATCCTAAGGGGGGTGTTCACGTCCTGGTGTAACGGCAAGCACTCTTGGCTGTCGCCCTGGAGGTCCGAGTTTAGTTCCCGGCTCTGCCAAAGTATGTGAAAAAATCCACAGCCTGCCTCCAGTTGACCGACCGGGTCAGGGAATGGAATGAATGAAGCCCCCATCTAGCAGCGAGGATATGAACTGTGCCGGCTGCCAAAGCCTGTCACACTCCTCTGGGCTCTGCCAAAGTATGTAACAAATACAATTAAGAAAATTAAAAAATGAACCACATTACACACTGGATGATATGAAATTCGCAACACATACATCAGCAATAAAATTAACTGCATTAACCTTCTAAAAAAATTAAAAAGCAAAATAAGATATTTAACTCCCTAAGAGTAAACAAATCCGATCTCTTCCTTAAAGCTGGAATTTATCAATTTAAACGCATAGACTGTACACCCTTTACATAGGACAATATGGTCGTAACATATCAATAAGATATAAAAAACCATTAATGAAGGAAAGAAAAAAAATATATATAAAAGATACTCTGGTATGGCATAATAGCTGAACATAACCACCGCTTTACCAATACAGTATACAAAATGATGCAAAACTCTTACACATCACTCTAAAAGAAACATCATTTTTAAACGATTTGGTTTCACATTAGTTAATTATTAGTTAGTTATTGTTGTTTTAAGGGGCAGAACTACGAGGTCATCTGCCCCTATGGTTCCACATTGACTATCAATGTTTTACAATAGAAAACAATTTAATTCCACCAAGTAAATGCTTAACTTGTTAAAATATTCAATCAGGTACATGTTTCTTCCTCAGCATATAAAATTGCCTGCATGTTAACACTTACATAACATAATGGGTGGTAGGGATGAAATGAATTGTGAACGAGATGAAAACAATTACATATTTTGGCAGATTAAATGTTTGTTTCCTTAAAACATAATATTCTTCCCAGACTAGGTATTGCAAAATTGATATAGAAGTGGAATGTTAAGTAGAAGGAAACTCATAGCAGATGGAATATTGTTTAAATTGCTTGTATTCTGTGTGACCAATCAAGTGCTCCCAAAGTTGATCTAGTAATTGATTAAATAATTTCAGGTTTGCATACCCAATTACATTTGGTCCATTTGACTTTCTTTGTGGCTTTTAATCTCACCAAGGTGGACAGGGTTCGATTCCCAGTCAATGCATGTGAGATTTTCGAGGTGAAATGCCATGTCCTGTGGTTCGGATTCCACGTAAAAAGGAGGTCCTGTGGCTCATGATCGCATAATTAACGATTATGCAAAACTAAAAGCTTCCTTCCTTCCTGCGGCTTTTAAATTGTAGAAATTTAGTGTTTATAAATATTGTTCTTGTTGTAGCTGGAATTATGTCAACATGTTGAAGTTTAGTGTTTATAAATACTCTTCTTGTTGTAGTTGGGATTATGTGAACATGTTGGGAAGTGTGGCTGGGCTGGGCTGGTCTGGTCTGTCTGGCAAGCAAGTGCTGCATGAACTGATCTGCTTTACATTTATGATATGTAACAAGAACAAGATTTCTAAACAC
This sequence comes from Meconema thalassinum, assembly GCA_946902985.2. Lineage (NCBI taxonomy): Eukaryota > Metazoa > Arthropoda > Insecta > Orthoptera > Tettigoniidae > Meconema > Meconema thalassinum. Next base: position 240,831,536 of record OX336389.2, on the reverse strand, counting down.
TAACTGACTTAATTCAACGTATATCTACATCAGGCCTATATATATATATATATCTATAAAAGTTTTGTTTGAGCTGTGGATTTAAGGTCAAATAATCTTCTCGACGCCACGTGACTTTTCCAGTGAAATTTCACCCTACTGTCACCAGGATTCAAGCTCTAGCCTTCTGGGTGAAAGAGCAAGTGGCAATGTCCACTACAGGCTACAGCATCATATACCCCACAAATATAAATAATCAGTATTTTGGGCACAATAAATTGTTAAAGGTTATGATTTTAATATTTGATTAAAATTAAATTAAATGATAGTGGCAATATCAATCAAAATACTAAATTACTGGCAGGGTCCATTTCCCTTAAGATTTCTCTTATTGTACAATAGGTGACTGAAAATTTGTCAGAATGTAACACACATGGATAATATTATCAATATGAGCCAGAAAGAAGTCCAATTGGAAGTTTCTAAAAAATGTCTATATCTTTATTAGTTGAATTGCATGCGTGAATATGAGCGCCAGCTGCATTGTACGTCTTCTTGACCTTGTTAGCTGTCAACTTGTCACTTCGAAGAAATGGAGGATTACAGCGATTACTCCTTGATTAAAAAGACTTGTAGTCATACAAGAAAAGCTTTTATCGGCAATGACCTTATCAGGTTTCTAATAAAGTCAACAACCCACTGCCGTTTGTGATAAAAGCATCAATAAATCTCCAGCCATAGTAATTAGACCTAAAACCAGTCATAGGCTACTGCTAGGCATGTTACCAACTTAATAGTCCACTGTGAATGGTCCTTTGTAATGGGAATAAACAAAATCTAGTGTTCCATCCACTTGGCCACGATACCAGATATACATGTTGTGAAAACACATGATAAAGCTGTGCAATGAACTGCAAACAAAACTCTCATTGCAGAATCGGTTAATCCTGTCAATACCATTAAAAATATTAACAGGCAATTCTTGTGACATAATTTACCCATATATAGTCACCTTACAAAATTAAAGTTTATATAACTTATAAAAACTTCCAGCTATGCCAATATGGATCAAGAAATAATAATATGGTTAATTTCATATCAGTATATAATAATTTACCCAGAAGTTTTTCATTGAATAACATTTTAAAAAAGTTCAAAACTTGGAATGACATGCCTGTTAAATCTTGCATAGCTATTTGTTCCTGGATAGAAGGACTTCTTGCAATTTACCACTAGTTCCCTTTGCTCTTCTCATCTCTCTTTATCCGCAACAGAAATATGTAAAATCTTATTTCGGGGATAGTGTGAGAACACCCAACAACACAGCAATTAGTTCTTCCTTTCCCTTTCTCCAATTCTGCATGCTTTGAGACTATTTCATCTGTGTTAATGCACTTCCATACCATGAAATGACTAGTTCCGCTGAGTGATGCGGGAGTAGTAACTGGTTCAGGATCACAAGAGAGCAGGGTTGGGTAGTAACACATTTCTTGTAACACTGTTACCATTAACAGTTACTTTTTATGGTAACCAGAGGGTAACAAGTTACTTCTTAAAATAAGTAACTGTGACTGTAACGCCATTACTTTGAAGAGTAACAAAGTACTGTAACAAAAATGCTCATTGTGTTTTCAAGATGGAGCAATCAGTTGTCAATAGCACATGGGAATGGAATCAGCTCATCTCATATCTTCAACACAAACCATAACAAACATAACCATAAACGAACCATGAATGGATATGAAGAGTTTGAGTACTTGCGCCAAGCTGTTTCCTTTAAATTCGCCCCTACTGGTGCCATGCATGTTCTAACCCTGACATGTCTCTGTGTAGACCATTTACCTGGAGGCCTGAAAACTTCCCACAATCTGCTGTGATGCACTCCAGCTTATCTAAAAGGTCTGTAAGATATTAGGTCCGACCCTCTATCAGGGTTTAACCATCCTCGGCATGAAACCTGCAAAATAGCTACTGTAGCAGCTATATTTTGAACTTGTTTCTGTAGAGAATTCTGAGAAACATGTCATCTTCTATTGGAGAGCATGAGAATACAAGACAACATTTTATTACTATCTTCCGACCTGTTTAAAAGCATTGAGAAGGGGGAGAGATTGGAACCAAGTCTCTGGCATATTTTATGATGTACACCAAATGACTTGTTAAAACCATCCATGAGGTAATACTTCTCTGATGAGAATGAAGTTAAAACGTGTTTGAGTCTAGAGTTGGGCCACAACGGAGCAGAAAGGAGAGAAAGTGCGGTATATTTAATTTCTTAAAATCAGACGTAAAAATCACACCGAGCCGTTGCAGTTCCGCAGCAAACTTAAAGGAGAGTCTGTGGAAATTCATAAGAATTACAATTATTTTAACAGAGACGTGGGATACCAGCTACTGTAAATGACACCTGATTGCTAGTCATCTAAAATCTGCCCTCAATACCTCTTCCTATTTTTCAATATTGATTATCTTCTTCGTCTGCTTCTTAGCATTTTATTGCTGGTGCAGGGTCTGCTTTCCGGATAGATATACACTCCATTATAATAGTGATCATAACTATTACATGTAAATTTTTTCCAGGTGTTATTTTCTTATTATTGATATATTATATACACTGTAACCCACCCAGTCATTGTGCAAATTTGTGTTGGCCGATTGATTTGTGTAGGCAACACTGATAGTGTAAGAAGAATAGGGTAAAGTGTGGAAAATTAGTTTATCAAGCTAAAAATTGATGGAGAGGTTCCTTGAATAGCCTGGATCAAAATACTAAAAGTCCCAAAAAATCCCTCATGGGGAACATGCCGCCATCTTGGAAAATGGCCGCCATCACGGATTTCGTATCCAGCATCGCATTGAACGTCATAACTCGGTACCTAAGGGTGATAGGGACATGCGGTTTGGTCAGGATAACTTACCAGAATACGGGCTATCATTTTGACACTACTTAACCTAGATAACAATCGAAATAGTTATTATAAATCACTTACACAAACTCTCGTAGGGTAGCGTTCAAAGCCATCTTGATGTTCAATGTCGATTTTTCACCTTCTACGGTCATGGGATTGAAAAAAGTACTGAAATAAATGTTGTTAACCACATCAAAACGCACAAAAATATGTAATCATCACTTTTTTAAACCAAAAATTACGGGCATGATAAGTTGTCAAACATGCTCCTGCAACTCGAGAAGCGGCGCGACGAGGAGGGGGGCTTCACAAAGCCGGTGCAACTGGTGATGTAAACATATTCTGTAGGCGCAACTATGCCCCTTTTTAATGATAAGTAAAATGTTGACACTTTTATATGCAAGGATAGCATCTTATAACCTAATAAATAATAAACAGCAATAATTAATTTGTTAATACAATAACTTCGCACTTTAAAACTCTCTTTCTTAGCTACGTATATTATATTTATATAGAAAAGGAAAGATAAACGTTAATATTAGAGAATAAATTAAGCAGCTATTTGCTTATTTGCTATCTTATACCACACCATAAACACACCAACGTTTAAGCACATTACAATTTCTTTTGTACAAACACGACAAACGCGGAAGAGAGGAGATTCTGCTGCCACGGGACGCGGTAGTGCGGTGTGCCTGTAAAGGAATAAGGCCAACTATTAATTATATCGTACGCGTTTAATATTGGTCACGTGTTGGTAAAAAAAAAAAAAAAAAAAAAAAAACACTTGCCTTAATCTTGACGCTTTTTCTTTGGTAAAGTTGAACTTTCAGAACAGTAGACTCTGCGGCGAAGAGATGGCGAGGATCTGCATGGCAATTCTTCGGATTTGTCCTCCTGTTCCTCACTCGCCATATCGTCAAGAGTATCTGGCTCTGGCTTGTTAGAACAACCATCACCAGTGCAATTGCTGCACATTGCTGAACAGGAGAGACCTTGTCTTCGGCAACCGCAAGATCTGCTGCCGCATCCTGTCTTGCACTCACAGCCGATGAGGTTTAGGAGGAAGTCTGGTGCGGGAGGAGATTCTGTTGGAATCTGTAAAAATTGCCGATTCTGTTCTTCTTCCATCCCCACTCTGTAAGTGAAAGAGAGATTCCGCGCCATTCCTGCACTTGGTAAACTCTTAGGATATGCTGTCGAGATGCTGCTGAAGTTGGTGGAAGACTTGAGAGGTCGAAGTCTGCATGGATACGTTGTTTGGCAATGGTCTTAAGGTACTGACTATACCTTGTCTTGATTAGGTTATCTGTAGTTCTACCACGTATAACGCTACAAAGTATTCTTCCCCTGCCTTCACGATCTCTTCCACTGCAGCGTCTGCGCTGTTAAAAACAGCAACTATTTGGCAAAGACCTGGGTTATTGTTTAAAGTCTTGAACGCATGTACTTTCCCCTTCCTGTAGGGAGCCGAAGTTGTGTCGCAACCGGATATGGCATGGAGGAAGAGAAGATTGTCGGTCATGTCCCCAAGAGCCTTCTGCAATTCCGTAGAGCCAAAGAGTTTCTTCGGATGGGCGTTTGATGGTGGCACCAGCATATAGACGTTTCTATCGCGTTCTGCAAGGCTCGAAAGAAGTACCAACAAATCGGTATCCTCTCCAACAATTGCCACATGACCTCCCTTCTGTGCTTCCTTGATCGCTGTTGTCACGATGAGACGATCAGCATCAGACTTGGCATGAATAGCTGGAATCCCCTTTTCTTCGAAACAACGACCCAAAAGTGCGACGAATCTTGATTTGTTTGAAGGGTTGGCTAGGAACTGATGCTGCGACGAGACCATTTGCACTTCCAAATCCACCAAAACTTCTGAAGATGACATCTTGGTACGTCGTCTCATGTGCTCCACGTCTTTCGTGATACTTTCAGAATAGCCGTCGAACACTACAATAGCTTTCCCTTGATAAAAGGAAGTTTGTAGTTTTACGTGACCGTGAATCTGGTGATTATGAGCCACGGGACCTCCGTTTTACGTGGAATCCGAACCACAGGACATGGCATTTCACTTCGAAAATCTCACATGCATTGACCGGGAATCGAACCCGGACCGCCTTGGTGAGAGGCATACAGCTAGACCGCTGAGCCACCACGCCCCTCTTTCCCTTGATAGTTTGCCTTGATGTACAAAATGTAGTTCTTACAAACATCATCGAAGGTTCCCGATCTCGGCCATACCACCCGGTGCAAAGAGATCTCCACCATCAAACACGTAGGTAACATCTTCGGGAAGACAGATCATTGGTGCACACAACTTCTCTATCACTGTCCATAAAGTTGATTTTGTACCTTTTCTGATAGTTGAAGCATCGAACAGCGCTGGCAGCAATAAAGCCAACTCGTATTCAAAGCAAGATTCAAGGTCCTCTCGGATTTACAGGTACGGTCTCACCTTGGACAACAACGACATTGCTTATTGCTGCAAGAGTGACAACTTTGTCCTTTCGTTGGAGTTCTTCGGTGAACGATTTCCCTTCCAGTTTCTTCAAAGTCGCGGTTCATATCTCCCAAGCTGAGTCGCAGGTCACCCTTTCTTCACTTATAACACCGGTTGATAAGGACACCAAAATATCTTAAGGTTTGTTGAAAGGAGAATGTATACGCAGCCATTCTGTGAATTTTTCGAGATGCTTGAAGTCTCGCCTTTGGCAAGCTTGCCCAAGTTCCACGTGTTGCTGGAACGTGCTCGTGTTCACGCCAGCAAAGGATTCCAAAGCTTCCATCATCTTCATTGAAGCTGGCATTGCATGTATCCAGCGTGCAAGCATAGCATCAGATATACCATGCCCTCGAGTCATCCTCCTGTGGTCTTAAAATTCTTCATCAGGACTTGTTCGATGGTCATATCAGACCAAATCCCACTCCAGAATGTTGAAGAACTACGCACGGTCAAGAATCCTTTTTCCACAAACTTCTCGAAATCTCTGGTTGCCATGGTCATCTCCAGGTTCGCCATTTGCTGGAGATAGACGTGGGTAGACTTCGCATAGTTCATATGCCCACCAGCTTGCAGGAAAGGCAGAATCTTCTGAACACAATGCAAATGCAGTTATTGTTTTTTTTTTTATTATTATTTGTTAGGTTATAAGATGCTATCCTTCCATATAAAAGTGTCAAAATTTTACTTATCATTAAAAAAGGGGCATAGTTGCGCCCTCAGAATATGTTTACATCACCAGTTGCACCGGCTTTGTGAAGCCCCCCTCCTCGGCGCGCCGCTCCTTGAGTTGCATGCGCATGTTTGACAACTTATCACGCCCGTAATTTTTAGTTTACGAAAGTGATGATTACATATTTTTGTGCATTTTGATGTGCTTAACAACATTTATTTCAGTACTTTTTTCAATCCCATGACTGTAGAAGGTGAAAAATCGACATTGAACATCAAGATGTCTTTTAACGCTACCCTATGAGAGTTTGTTTAAGTGATTTATAATAACTATTTCGATTGTTATCTAGGTTAAGTAGTGTCAAAATGATAGCCTGTATTCTGTTAAGTTATCCTGACCAAACCGCATGTCCCTATCACCCTTAGGTACCAAGTTATGACGTTCAATGTGATGCTGGATACAAAATCCATGATGGCAGCCATTTTTCCAAGATGGCGGCATGTTCCCCATGAGGGATTTTTTGGGACTTTTAGTATTTTGATCCAGGCTGTTCTAGGAACCTCTTCACCAATTTTTAGCTTGATAAACTAATTTTCCTCACTTTGCGCAAATTCTGTCTAATATTCCTGCACTATGAATGAATGGCTTCAAAACTTGACATTTCAATATACACATCTCAATGTGATCGATGGACGTGACTCAACGAACTGCATATCAGGCCTATTGTGTCCTACCACTGTGGTTGTAGGCTAAGCAGGAGACAGTGCCAAGCACATTGCTCCCATTTCCTCTAGTGTAGAAGCTAATGAACACCCTAGTGACTTAATGCTAATACAGTATTCCTATTTATAAACACATTCTTTGCACTGGTCAAAATAAAGGTATTTATTTCTAGCTTTTTCTGCGTAACTGGGACATTTTGCACATATTTAGCCTCATTTCTCATCTTTCCCTTTTAACTGTTGTAGTTAAAATGATAAGGAGTTTGTTCGAAAATATGTGTTCACAATGTTTTCTGAATAAGAGAAGAAGGGGAGGGATTGGACAGCAACATTACTCCAATCACGAAGCTGTAACACAAAGAAATACTGCACCATAATTAACTCAAAATACTGACCTGCTCGTATCAATATATGTCAGCAGCAGGAGCCCAAGCATTGACGCCACTAGATTTACACACGTCTCCTGACTCCCATCCTTAGCAGACACATCAGCCATGTTTCCATGAACTGCCTAAAGATTAATAATACAAACACATCTTACCAGAACAGAAGTAGAGATTATAATAATGCAATTGTTTTTAATTAATGAAGAACAAGGAATAGATCACTAACTATGTGCTCATTTCTAAGTTTATATAAAGCAATAAGACATGTGCCAAAGCCCCCAGCCACCTCGATGTATTTACACATGACACAAAGGACAGGCAAAAAAAGAAGCACACCATTCCCTAAAGCTAGCAGATTTGAGCTCGACCAAGATTGGTGGAATGTTTTAAGCCTATCCGGCACAGTCACGTTGGGTGATTTTGGACGGCTTTGAGATTATTTTCACCTTAACTCACAAAGGATACCTTAAATTGTTTTGTTCATCATCAAAATAATGGGGTGTATATCCTATTAATACAATAGCCTAAAAACAAAAATTATTTGTCATCATGAGTGTATCTTCATTTCATCACCCTTGTGATGAGTTTGGGGTTAGTTCATGAAGGGCACCTGGCATTAAATCCATTCACCACATAGAGGCTCATCTCACATCATCCACGACCCCATAGAAACAGGAAAACAAGGAGTAGAAATACATATATATTAAGGTCGAATTCATCAAATGATAACTTCAACAAGATAAGGCCAAGACAAGTGATGTTTTCCATTGGTGGATCTGTCGTCTCTTATTTTTGCAGTTATGTGCTAAGTCACTTACACACTTGTCACGCCACATGCTTATAGATACAGATTAATTTACACACCAACAGTCAATAAATAAAACCACACCAGCAGCAACAGTAAAATGAGACACATCCAACCAGCAAAAATGTCATTTGACAAGTCAATTTTTGTTGTATCTAGTTACAATTCCCAATATCCCCCACCATGAAGTAAAATGCCTTATCTAAATCATCTTGCTGTGTAGGATGCTGAAAAGAATCATAATTATCTAGCACGGAGCTTTTGTCACTCTGTTTCACAACGTCTTCAATAGTTAATGCAATGCACTCAGAATAGGTCCTCGAGGCAATAACGTAGATGTTAGGTCCCTTAAAACAACAATTTTCATCATCAGCCGTATATCACCAAGATGCCTGTTCCTACTCCTGAGTGTTGGAACCATTTACTAGACCAGCTAGCTGTAACTCATGGTTCACAAACTAGGATATAACAAACCATTTACAGGACCACCCAGCTGTAACTCATGGTTCACAAACTAGGATATGACAAACCATTTACAGGACCACCCAGCTGTAACTCATGGTTCACAAACTAGGATATGACAAACCATTTACAGGAACACCCAGCTGTAACTCATGGTTCACAAACTAGGATATGACAAACCATTTACAGGACCACCCAGCTGTAACTCATGGTTCACAAACTAGGATATGACAAACCATTTACAGGACCACCCAGCTGTAACTCATGGTTCACAAACTAGGATATGACAAACCATTTACAGGAACACCCAGCTGTAACTCATGGTTCACAAACTAGGATATGACAAACCATTTACAGGACCACCCAGCTGTAACTCATGGTTCACAAACTAGGATATGACAAACCATTTACTAGACCACCCAGCTGTAACTCATGGTTCACAAACTAGGATATGACAAACCATTTACAAGTCCACCCAGCTGTAACTCATGGTTCACAAACTAGGGTATGACAAAACTCAGCAATTCTTCTAGGTTCGTGCCGTGTCTTGTGTGGGGTTTCGCCTAGGACACCAAGCTAGGCTCATCGGCGGGCTCTTGGTGTCCCCGCCCGGACCCCCACAGGAGTGACGAACTGCGCGCCACCTCCCTTTATATAAGGTGCAACTGCACCACCTGACTACGAGAACTAAAAGCTCAAGCAGCCTTAACCTCCCTATGAAGGCTTCCAAAAAGATGGTATATTGGCTTTCACGGCCGGTGAATTAAAACTCAGCAATTCTTCTAGGTTCGTGCCGTGTCTTGTGTGGGGTTTCGCCTAGGACACCAAGCTAGGCTCATCGGCGGGCTCTTGGTGTCCCCGCCCGGACCCCCACAGGAGTGACGAACTGCGCGCCACCTCCCTTTATATAAGGTGCAACTGCACCACTTGACTACGAGAACTAAAAGCTCAAGCAGCCTTAACCTCCCTATGAAGGCTTCCAAAAAGATGGTATATTGGCTTTCACGGCCGGTGAATTAAAACTCAGCAATTCTTCTAGGTTCGTGCCGTGTCTTGTGTGGGGTTTCGCCTAGGACACCAAGCTAGGCTCATCGGCGGGCTCTTGGTGTCCCCGCCCGGACCCCCACAGGAGTGACGAACTGCGCGCCACCTCCCTTTATATAAGGTGCAACTGCACCACTTGACTACGAGAACTAAAAGCTCAAGCAGCCTTAACCTCCCTATGAAGGCTTCCAAAAAGATGGTATATTGGCTTTCACGGCCGGTGAATTAAAACTCAGCAATTCTTCTAGGTTCGTGCCGTGTCTTGTGTGGGGTTTCGCCTAGGACACCAAGCTGGGCTCATCGGCGGGCTCTTGGTGTCCCCGCCCGGACCCCCACAGGAGTGACGAACTGCGCGCCACCTCCCTTTATATAAGGTGCAACTGCACCACTTGACTACGAGAACTAAAAGCTCAAGCAGCCTTAACATCCCTATGAAGGCTTCCAAAAAGATGGTATATTGGCTTTCACGGCCGGTGAATTAAAACTCAGCAATTCTTCTAGGTTCGTGCCGTGTCTTGTGTGGGGTTTCGCCTAGGACACCAAGCAAGGCTCATCGGCGGGCTCTTGGTGTCCCCGCCCGGACCCCCACAGGAGTGACGAACTGCGCGCCACCTCCCTTTATATAAGGTGCAACTGCACCACTTGACTACGAGAACTAAAAGCTCAAGCAGCCTTAACCTCCCTATGAAGGCTTCCAAAAAGATGGTATATTGGCTTTCACGGCCAGTGAATTAAAACTCAGCAATTCTTCTAGGTTCGTGCCGTGTCTTGTGTGGGGTTTCGCCTAGGACACCAAGCTAGGCTCATCGGCGGGCTCTTGGTGTCCCCGCCCGGACCCCCACAGGAGTGACGAACTGCGCACCACCTCCCTTTATATAAGGTGCAACTGCACCACTTGACTACGAGAACTAAAAGCTCAAGCAGCCTTAACCTCCCTATGAAGGCTTCCAAAAAGATGGTATATTGGCTTTCACGGCCGGTGAATTAAAACTCAGCAATTCTTCTAGGTTCGTGCCGTGTCTTGTGTGGGGTTTCGCCTAGGACACCAAGCTAGGCTCATCGGCGGGCTCTTGGTGTCCCCGCCCGGACCCCCACAGGAGTGACGAACTGCGCGCCACCTCCCTTTATATAAGGTGCAACTGCACCACTTGACTACGAGAACTAAAAGCTCAAGCAGCCTTAACCTCCCTATGAAGGCTTCCAAAAAGATGGTATATTGGCTTTCACGGCCGGTGAATTAAAACTCACAGGACCACCCAGCTGTAACTCATGGTTCACAAACTAGGATATGACAAACCATTTACAGGACCACCCAGCTGTAACTCATGGTTCACAAACTAGGATATGACAAACCATTTACAAGACCACCCAGCTGTAACTCTTGGTTCACAAACTAGGATATGACAAACCATTTACAGGACCACCCAGCTGTAACTCATGGTTCACAAACTAGGATATGACAAACCATTTACTAGACCACCCAGCTGTAACTCATGGTTCACAAACTAGGATATGACAAACCATTTACTAGACCACCCAGCTGTAACTCATGGTTCACAAACTAGGATATAACAATCCATTTACAAGTCCACCCAGCTGTAACTCATGGTTCACAAACTAGGATATGACAAACCATTTACAGGACCACCCAGCTGTAACTCATGGTTCACAAACTAGTATATTATAAACCATTTACTACACCACCCAGCTGTAACTCATGGTTCACAAACTAGGACATGACAAACCATTTACTAGACCACCCAGCTGTAACTCATGGTTCACAAACTAGGATATGACAAACCATTTACTAGACCACCCAGCTGTAACTCATGGTTCACAAACTAGGATATGACAAACCATTTACAGGACCACCCAGCTGTAACTCATGGTTCACAAACTAGGATATGACAAACCATTTACAAGTCCACCCAGCTGTAACTCATGGTTCACAAACTAGGATATGACAAACCATTTACTACACCACCCAGCTGTAACTCATGGTTCACAAACTAGGATATGACAATAGTTAGGTTCATCATCAACTGAGTTTAAAATATCCATTCATGAAAAAGATTTGAAGCCATTCCTACTAGTATTGCCTAGGATCAGTCAATTTGTATGCTTGTCTTCCAGTTGCAAAATACCCTGGGGTTCAGGCCCTTGGTCGGATATCCCATTTAGACATAACACAAAGGGAAAAAATAATTTTAAAGTTAATAGAAGAGGGAGAGAAGTATATATACCTGTTGGTTTTAATGGAATACAGTAGGTAGTGTTCTTATTTCAGCAAAATTATTTTTTAAATTTGTAATTGTTGGTGAGATCGGCACCCGCCGGTATCGACCTCCATCCTGATCGATAGGCGCAACTAGCGCCCTCAACTAACTTTTAAACAGTTTGTTTTATGATCTGTTCACGGCACAACGCAGTTAAACAGTTCATGTATTTTGTGTTAAATAAATCAGTTGAGTTACATATAATCGAGCCATACATTACATTGCCGCTTTAAAACCTCTAATAGGTTATGGGCCCAAGACGATTGGCGCAGATTTAAATTAACTGAAAACTGGAAACAGCGGGATCAAACGGACACACAAAGAGAAGAACGCGTCGAGTCGGCAGACATCTTGCTCTCTTCGAGAAACATCTAGGCATCGAGGAAGCGAGAAGGAACAAACGCCGTCTTCTCGAATATTGTGTGCTTGATCGTGAGTGAACAGTGAAAAAGCCAATCGCAAGTGTTCGGACAATAACACGCGACACGAATTTTGGCTTATTGCGAGTGTTATGAACTATAACACGTGACGCGAGGAAACGTGTTTATCGTGCGAGTTGTGTACAAACGCGCACAACACGAAATTCCGTAGGCCTATTTGCGAGTGTTCCGGACGCTACGCAAAGTGTATGGCCGGTTATGAGTGTTTCAAACAATAACATGCGGCACAGCAAATTTATTGTGAACAATCATGCGTGTTCCAGACATTAACACGCGGCACGATTGAAGTGAGACAATGAATTCAAACGGTGTAGTGCGTATCGAGGCCTTAGGGCGCGATAATTACGGCACCTGGAAAATGCAAATGCGCGCCATTCTGATAAAGAATGACGCGTGGGGTTATGTCAACCGCCAGATCGTCAAACCCAAGCCGGGTGAGGACAATGCAGCCCAAGTGACCGAGTGGACGATTAGGGATGAAAAGGCCATGTCAGACCTAATCCTGTCCATCGGACCAAGCCAGCTCAAGTTGGTGAAGAACTGCAGGTCATCAAGCGAGATATGGCAGAAACTTGAGGATACGTTTAGTCGAAGGGGCCGGCTCGCAAGGCCACGTTGTTGAAGAGTCTAACCTTGCAAAAGATGACTGAAGGTGGCGACATCCGTGAGCACCTCAACAACTACTTTGACTGTGTCGACAAGCTGGCTGACATGGACATAGTTATAAACCCAGACCAACTTACCATCATGATGCTGTACAGTTTGCCAGCAAGTTTTGAAAATTTCAGAATTGCCATCGAGAGCCGGGACAATCTACCGAAGCCTGAGAATCTACGTACGAAGATAATCGAAGAACACGATGCCCGAGTTGCCTCGTCACCACCGATGGAAAATCAAGGCGCCATGTACGTGAAGAAGAAAGGTCCTTCAAGGAAACCACAGTCAAAGCCTCAAAACATAAACAACGGCTACTCCGGTGGTAAGAGTGACAAGGAGAAACCGTTTCCGTTCTAATGCTCGAAGTGCGGAATCAAGGGACATAAGGCAGTGGACTGCAATGTCAAGGTCAACAAAAACGAGCTGTCGGACGCGTCACTCTTATCAGTCGAGGAACCTGATATGAGCCAAATCTCGACAAGCAGTGTTGAAAACCTGTGGTGTCTCGACAGTGGGTGCACGTCTCATATGTGCGGTGATGCGACTGTGTTAACAGAGATGGACAAGGGCGAGACTGGCAAGCTGAAGCTAGCGAGCAGTGCAACCGCAGAGATAAAGGCCCGAGGAACTGCAAAAATTGCAACAAGTGTAGACGGTAAAACTTGCAACGTTACTCTCAATGAGATTTTGCACGTTCCTGAGATCCGGACTTCTTCTTCTTCTTTCGAATAACCCATTTGGAGGGTACGATGAATCAACGTTGGCTATTGTCCATTGTATTCAATTTCCGTTGTTTCCAAATTTCTTTCATCGTTCTGGAGTGACGATCTTTCTCCTCCTGAGTCCACTTTCTGCCAGTTGATTGTTTCTTCCTTTCTTGAAATTTTGAGTTTTGAATAGCTTCTCTGAAGAGTGATCTGTTTGCTATTGTGTCTGTCTGAATTTTGGCGTTTGTCAAATCTTTGTCAATTTCAATGAACCATGTGGGTTTGGATTTGTAACTATTCAGTAAGTTGAAGATCTGTTTAGTTAGTCTACTATTTTCCATTCTATAGATGTGCCCAAAAAACTGTAATCTTCTCTTTCTCATTACATCAGTTAATTTTTCACATTTCAAATATAACTCTCGATTTGGTCGTAACCTATATCTTATCAGTCTCGAAGATGACAGACCGCGGTTTCTCGGTAATTTTTGGCAAAGAGAAGGCTGAAGTTTTCGACCAGAATGGACTGACGAGGTTAGTTGCAAAGCGCAAGGACAATCTGTACTACGTACAGGGTACCCCACTGGAAAAATGTCAAAACACAGTTTCAGAAGACAAGCACGATGAGAATGTGGCGCAGCTGTGGTATCGAAGGATGGGTCTCGTCAACTTTCGTGATCTCGATACGGCAGTGAAAAGCGGATCCATTCGAGGTGGGCAACTGAAAGGGAGATGTGGAGATCTAACGTGTGACATTTGCACAAAATGCAAAATGACTCGAATACCTTTCCCGAAAGAGTCAAATCGTGTGACCGGTAAGCTCGATATTATTCACACAGACGTTTGTGGCCCTGTGGGTGTTGTGTAGAACGGTGGATCCAAGTACATGATCACATTTACGGACGACTACTCGAGATGGACAGAGGTACGGTTTATGAAGACGAAGTGCGAGGCGTTGCAAATGTTCCGAGAGTACAAGGCTTTCGTCAAGAAGCAGCACGGTCTGAAAATAAAGTGCGTACAGTCCGACAATGGACGTGAATATGTCAACAGGGAATTTGACGAGTTCTTGAAATCTGAGGGGATCGAGCGCTGTCTGAACAAAATGGTGTGGCCGAGAGGAAGAATCGGACCCTTGAAGAGGCAGCACGATCTTTACTCCTGCAATCTGGCCTAACGATGACATTCTGGGCGGAGGCGATCAACACCTCAAATTATCTGAGGAACCGATGTCCAACCAAAAAGCTAAACGGGAAGACTCCATTTGAGCGCTGGTTCGACAGAACTCTGACTGCACACTATTTCAAGGACTTTGGGAGCAAGGTGTTCTGCCTGGACAAGATCCCATACAAGGGGAAGTTTAGCCCTCGCTCAAAAGAGGGAATTTTTGTTGGATATTCGGAGCAGTCGAAGGCTTACCGTATCTGGATTCCTGAAAAGAAGAAGATCGAGATCACGAGAGACGTTGTTTTTCGTAAGGAGATGACCGCGCCTAAGAAATCGGTCGATGATTTGTTCCAGCGTGATTCTCCGGACAAAGATCGCATTGAACCAGAGGATCCAATCCATGAACTGGAGTTCGAGCTGGTGTCGAGAGACGATGTTCTGGCAGAAAACCGACCTGATGTTGCTGAATGGGAATTCCCCGATGGCTTCATAGGCTTTCCTGCCGACGATTACTTTGTTGATCCGGAGATCCAACCTGATGAGCAACAAGCGACATCATCTAGGAGAAGAGGCGGACGGCCTCGTTTGATTAGAACTGGAAAATCTGGGCGACCCAGCAAGGACTACGGTGATCGACCAGGGGAAGCGGCTAACATCGTTGAAATCCCAGTGACCCAGGGAATCTCCGGAGATGACTCACCTGCGTGGATCGAAGCAATGTCAGAAGAAGCAGTTTTACTGATTCGGAACAATACGTGGAAGCTGGTTGACCGTCCCAAGGGGCAACGTGTGATAGGAAGCAGATTCGTTCTCCGGAATCAGTTTAACCCTGACGGCACTATCAACAAGCGGAAGGCGCGCGTGGTAGCGAGGGGTTTCACGCAGAGACCAGGAATTAGAGTTTCACGACACGTTCGCTCCAGTCGCAAGGCTGAGCACAATAAGGACTGCGGTGGCGTTAGCTGTACAAGATAATCTAAAGATCCGATAGCTAGACGTCAAGACGGCATACTTGAACGGAGAAGTCGAGGAGCAAATCTTCACGGAGGCCCCGGACCACTTCGAGGACGTTCTTGCCCATACCGTTCAAGACGAGTCGGTTGACGAGACTGTGCGAAAGACCGCAGATGAGATGCTGGAGAAGTTGACCAATCGTGACGTGGTGTGCTCACTAAACGAAGCGTCGTATGGACTGCGACAGGCAGGACGCGCTTGGTATCACCGTCTCGAGGAAGAGATGAAAAATCTCAAGGCGACTCGCTCGGATGCAGATCCATGCATGTACCGCATCGGTCCGGTCGAAGATAGGATTTATATAATCATCTATGTCGACGACATGATGATCATGGCTCGAGACGACAAGAAGATCGACGTGGTGAGAGACTTTCTGAATACCAAGTTCGAGATCAAGGACTTGGGGGACGTGTGGTATTGTCTGGGGCTGGAGCTCGAGAGGAGCGCCAACCAGATGAAACTCAGCCAGAAAGGGTACATAGACTAGGTCCTGGAGAGATTCGGAATGGCAGAGTGCAGGCCTGTCAGCGTTCCCATTGATCCAGGTACGAAGCTGCAGAAGGAAGACGTGAACGCTGGCGAACAAGCGGAGAGCGTCCCCTACTGACAGTTGATAGGAGCTCTAATGTACCTGTCAGTGGGAACGAGGCCGAACATATCCCATGCAGTCAGTTCTCTCTCTCAGTTCAACGACTGTCACGGACAGCTGCACTGGAAGGCTGCAAAACGTGTCTTGCGATACCTCGCTAACACACGTGATCTCGGCCTCATGTACTCCAAATCCAGCGGTGATGTACGTGGACGCTGACTGGGGAAACTGCCTGGTGGATCGAAAATCGTACACCGGATACGCGTTCACTCTAGGTGACGCTGCAGTGAGTTGGGAATCCAGGAAGCAGCCCACTGTGACCCTGTTGTCAATGGAGGCCGAATACATGGCCTTGACAGAAGCAACCAAGGAAGCTCTACTCATGAGGAAACTCATGAAAGACTTCGGAAAACCGATAGATGTTGTCCCAGTGAAGAACGACAATGTAGGTGCGCAGAAGCTGACGTTGAATCCTATGTTTCATTCACGGACGAAGCACATCGACATCAGGCACCATTTCGTCAGAGATGCCGTGGCCAAAAAGGTGGTTTCGGTGGAGAACACTCCAACGGATTAGATGCCTGCCGGCATATTGACAAAAGGATTGTCAAGGCCCAAGCACGAGAAATGTGCTCAAAGCCTTGGCTTGAGACCACATGCACCAGGATGACTCGGGCTGTTGATCGAGGGGAAGTGTTGGTGAGATGAGGGGAAGTGTTGGTGAGATCGGCACCTGCCGGTATCGACCTCCATCCTAATCGATAGGCGCAACTAGCGCCCTCAACTAACTTTTAAACAGTTCGTTTTATGATCTGTTCACGGCACAATGCATTTATACAGTTCATGTATTTTGTGTTAAATCAGTTGAGTTACATTTAATCGAGCGTTACATTTCATTGCCGCTTTAAAACCTCTAATAGTAATATTAATACTGTTCCAGTATGGTGTAGTCTTTAGAGATACAGTATGGTTAAAAAAGTTTTAAGTTGAAAGAGACACCCCTAGTTTAAGTTTTGGTCTGTCCTTCATAGCATGTCTTCTCTCTGTTATGACCACAAATGACATTTATTTAGTATGCATTGGCTGGATATGTAGGTGATGTGAATTGGTCACCATTGTGTAATTGCCAGTACACCAATTCTACAGAAATTGAGGACCAGAGTTCAAGTTTCGGTGCTGACCACATTGTCAGCATTTCCATTTAAGATTAGTGTGTTTACGAGTTGTGCTCTAACATATTCACATTGTAACGTCTTTAACCATTCTAGTACAGTACACATGGCATCTATCATACACAATCCTGTAAAATGCAGCCTTTCTTTGACATGTTTATAACCGCCCTTCCTAATTATTTGAAATTTCAAGCATTCAAGTTGCTATTTTTTAGCATACTTTTAAACATTGCAAAAAATGAAAGTAGACTTATGAGATGACAAAATGTCTGCCCCCTCCTATTAATTTCGAATGACAAACCCCAATTGGATAAAATTTGGTCACAGAGGTAACACTAGTAGAGGGCACATCAGTGCCATAGTTTTTATCACTGCCATCTGAACGAGTGTTCAATGCCTTAATCAGCTACTAACTAAATTAACCATCAGAACACTTCTAAATTTGGCAAAAACAAACTACTAGATGGGAAGGGTTAAGGTCAAAATTAGAAGGTCATCAGCTGTATAGTCGTGACAGCCAACAGAGTCCCAGGTGATTTCAAATGAATCGGCATGGGATTGATCCTATGCCTTGTACAAGTGTATTTCACCCAGCAGGGAGGTATGAGTGTTAGGGGCTTTAAGGTGGAAGTTGACTCTTAAGTTTCTCTCTCCATGACAATAGTTATACAGCCACAGTACCTTTGAATACCTTTAAATCACGAGGGACATCTGTTGTCAAGAGAAAGGAAGTGGACACCAAACCATTATAACTTGCTGGGCGGTAGGATGAAAGAATGCTGCCTGGGTAACCATTGTCCATCTCGACTATATCTTTTCAAGAAAGTGACCACGTAAAACATTCTAAATCATAACTCACGTTCCAATGGAGCAATGCTCACATCTAGATTATTGGCTCACAGTAGTTGTTCTACAGCAGTGGTTCTGAACCCGTAGAAGTCTGCGGACCACTCAGCCTGAATTGAATCATGTACGGACCACCCTCTCCCCCTCCTAAACCCCTATCAGTTGTAATCCTTCCTCAATAACACTTATTTTAAAGATATTTCAATTCAAAACCTGATAGTCATCGCCGCGAATACATTCGGAAGATTCTCATTCAACGCACATCGATTTCGAAATCCCCATTTATTGGCCACTATTTTATACGTGCTGGTGGACCCTTTTCTCCCATGGACCACAGGTTAAGAACCACTGGTCTACAAGGAGTTTTATATAAAGAACCTATGCTGCTTAAGTGATGATCTTATCTGATTAAATATCACACGTAGCTGCCATCTTGAAATCATAGAATATAGTAATAAATACTGTAACTCTGGAAATTATAGAATATAAGAATAATGTTAAAGACATTTTAGAGCTACTATAATGAAAATTAGCAGCAAGGAAGAATTATCTAAATGGATTTGTGTTCCCGACGCAAAAGAACAGCAACTCAATAATCCATGATGGTGGCTGGGCATCCTATCTACATATATAAAACAGTTAAGTGATTTTTGTACCATAAAATTGAGAGAAGGGCTGAACCGACTGACTTCATAAAGCTTTCTGACGAAAACTCTTGTCCTGTAGATTTGCAGTGTCTTTAAATGAAAAAAAAAATTTTTTTTAATGTTGCCATTTCATCAAGAAAAATATAGCATTACCGGTACACACGTATGTGCACATTCGCTTTCGCCAATGAGAGACATGCCAGACAGAAAATGCACTGCATTGTTTGATTGTTGTTCCCATGAGATTTACTCCAATAGAATTATAAAGGAAGGGAAATATTGTTTATGATGTTCCCATGTGATTTACTGGAATACAATTATAAAGCAAGGAATATATTGAAAAACTTAAGCTGGCAGTTGTATGAATAAGTTGCTTACTTACCTAATTTTGCTTCATTCGCTTGGTGGCTCAAGTGGTAGCGTTACCTACTGTGACTACTATGCAGAGCATAAGGAGTACGAATCCCACCTGGGACATGTTTTTTATTTCCGTATAACTATTATATGCGCAAACAAAAGCACAGTATGGTCTGCCGTCTTCTCGCTGTAGCGCAGTGAACCACAGTGGTCAGTTGTCTGTCGAGAATACATCACACTGCTTCTATGAATTTTTAAACTTTTCATTTTATATTCCATAGCTACAGTATGTACTGCTAGAAAGTGACAACAAGAAATTACCGGGCCGCATTGCCTCGATACTTCATTGGCAGACTTAAGAGTGGGCCTCCCTGTGTTATTATGATTTTTGATATGCACGGGACATAGAATTCTAAAACTGCCTCCATTATGATGGCTGGCAAAGTGAGTCTATGCTCATTCCAGTAGCTGACGAAGTGATTCTATGCTCCCCTTCAGAATTTACTGTCAAGGAAACCCGAAGCATTGTACCTATATACCAGGAAATTGCTTATTTTGAGCAGTTTCATACCGTTTTGCTTCTGGAACTGAACCGTGTATAAGAAAGTTTGTACCTCGCCAAAAATTTGCTTTTGATTATTTAAACATAACCCTTTATTTAATACTATAATCCATTACATTAAAAATAAGATAGGTTTGAAACATCCGCCCTGAAGAGGACATTGATAACAAACCCCACCTGTCTGAACACCTCTTCCTACATCACAGCTCTCCCGCCCACCCCTCCCCCATCTCACCATACTCCATACCCTACACATGTCAACAAACAAGCATTAGTAGCAGTTCAGCCAGTAGTTAAGGCGAGCCCGCTGTGTCTTCCCAAGGGTTTAGCTTGCTACCACATTTAACACTATTCAATGCGTTTATTTTCAACTCTTATCTTAAACACTAGCAGCAGTGCCCGGCTTCGCCCGGTGGATTTATTTGTTTTATGGATGATAATGAATACTACTACAGAACTGGCACATGAAACTTAAACTAACAGAAAACAATATTTTAAAAATATAACTTTTTGTTGTGGTGGTGGTGGTGTTGGTGGTTGTAGTGGGGGTGATAAGTAGTACAGTATAACGGACGTAACATTCAGGTCATTTTCCCGTAATGATAGTAATGATAATAATGAATAGGGAAACGGCTGTTTACTAACTACAGCTCTGACACATGTAATTTACAAACAAATTTAAATAAATGATTAGAAAGAGGAGTAAGTGAAATAAAAGACACTGCCTAGGGCCTATATCTCATTGGCTGTTAGAAATGTAGAGACCAATACTGTCGTCTTTTGTCGCATAGAGCCGTAGGAAAATAATCAGAACACATTGGAAAACTTCGGCTGTCCCGAGCTACTAAGGTAGCAATAGTATCATTTATCGCCACATAGCGCTCAACGATAGTGTTCGGAATAAATGAAGGTAAATTTGAAAGCACCAACGCTTATTGCAGCAGGTAACCTCAATATACTGCACCAACGCCATTGCACTTATACAGAGGCATATTATTTTCATGATGATAACTGTTTTAAGGGCCCTAAGAGATCTTTTTGCACTAACTACTTCCCGTGACTGCAATTTATAAACAGCGCAAGATGCAACTATTTTCGCAATTCTGCACCAGAACACTGGTAGGGGTGACTTGATGCAGCCCAAACTGCCCGTCAACAATAGACTTATTAAAATACTCGTACAGTTACACTACTACGGATATGAATGGTTCTAGGGCCTTAATGACAGAGCGTACAGTCACTCGTCCTGCTAGAAGGACCTTCCGGAAGTACTTTTGTACACAGCGGCACGTCCTTCCAGCAGGACTTGGGACCCTTATGGCAAATGTTTGAACTGGCCTTCCAGCAGGACGCGTCCTTCCGGCAGTACTTTGGGTTATCGGAGCGTAATAATACTGCAGATCTGGTACTGGGCAAACAAACAAAGTCTGTAAATATTCTAAAACAGTGTAATATGACTCATATTGACTAATACAATAACAGTCTCATAATCACTTATTGACTGTAAAATGTATAAACGTATACAGTATAAACGTGTTTTCTTACAGTAAGTTACAGAGACTGTATGTATGTATGACTACCCCCTATTATTCCCGTTTTCCAACGGGGTCGGGGATGAGATGCGATGGAAGTCGTTGTGGCGATGGTTTTTACGGCCGGATGCCCTTCCTGATGCCAACCTCTTGAGAGGAGTTAATGAGAGATGAAATGAATGATGGTGAATGAAACTGGGCAAGGATGTGGAAGGAAACGGCTGTGGCCTGTCAGAAGGTACCGTCCCAGCATTTGCCTGGTGTTGAAAATGTGAAACCACGGAAAACCATTTCAAGGACGGCCGACGGTGGGGCTCGAACCCACGCGTCTACCGAGTCAGCAGAGAGCTTGGTCCCATGACCTAATGCTGCGCTTTAGCCAGCGTAGCCACTACAAGTTACAGAGACTACGGTATATAGCCTAAATGTATGAGAAAAAGAAGTTGTAAACATTTTAAGATCTAAAATAGGCTATATAAAAATGTATAAAAATGGGATTTATTTCCCTACAACTTTAGCCATTTCAAAGAAGTAATATCTAAAATTAACATCTAAAATATATAAATGAAGAAATGTTCGATTTCTTGCTTTTCGACTATAGTCATTTCAGTACACATCTACGTAAGGGTATACCGCTTCTTATATGGTATTCGAAACAATCTCTGCCAGGTTGTGAGCTACATACAACAGCTGTAGGCACGCATTTCTTGCAAAAGTAGCTTGCTTTCATATGTTTTCTATGCACTCTCGAGCAAATCAGACATTTTCTCTGAACGCGCTGCCGCTGGTCTTCTTTAGAAAGATTCACAAGGATGTGTGAGGTTACCTCTACAGGTAAATTCACTTCATCGGCCAACAAGGCTTCTACGGGTCTTGTTTCTGGTGGAATGCCAAATGTATTTTTTATCAACTGCAAGGCTATTGCTGTAGTGAAGTCTGAGTGAGACGTCTTTTCATTGGCAGGTCTGTGCATGATGCTAAAAAGGTGTTGGTCTCAATAATACCAAATATACAGTACTAGCAAACTTTCTATGATGCCACTAGCAAACAAAGAGCGACTCCATGCATTTCCACTGTTTGGAGCATCGAAATAGGTAGAAAAAACATAAACACGGTCACCCTTACGTATAATCGCCGCCATTACTGAACGGTGAGAGCTACGAACTTCAGACTTGCATGCGCTGATTCGTTACATTCCCCTCTTTATAATGGAGAAAAGAACGGTCTTGCCAGCAGGATGCTTCGTCCTCATATAAGCAATTGAATTACGTACTCAAATGAGGACGTAACGTCCTGCCGGCTGTGCCTTGTACGTTCTATCATTAATATGTGGTTTTCAAGTTTATTTTGCCTGTTATTCTAAATGTAGGGAATGGAGAGCGTTGTCCAAAATATCAAGTGGACAGTGTTACCAGCAGGGTTTCAAAGTGTATGTAAAATTTGGTGCAATTCGGAGAAACGGTGTAAATTTGTGATAAATGGCCTAAATGCAGGGAATGGTCTGTCCAAAATTTTAAGTGGCAGTGTCACCTGCAGGGTTCCAAAGGATAAGTATACAAAATGTGGTTCAGATCGGTGAAACAGTGTAGATTTGTGCCAAACGACTTAAATGCAGGGAATGGAGTGGTCAGTCCGAAATTTCAAGCAGTGTTACTTTCAGGGTTTCAAAGGGTAAGTATACAAATTTTGGTTCAGATTGGTGAAAAGGTGTAGATTTGTGCCAAAGGGCCTAAATGCAGGGAATGGACTGGACTGTCATAAATTTCACGTAGGCAGTGTTACTCGCAGTGTTCCAAAGGGCAAGTATACAAATTTTGGTTCAGATCGGTGAAACGGTGTAGATTTGTGCCAAAGGGCCTAAATGCAGGGAATGGAGTGGTCTGTCCGAAATTTCATGCAGACTGTGTTACTCGCAGGATTCCAAAGGGTAAGTATACAAATTTTGGTATAGATCGGTGAAACGGTGTAGATTTGTGCCAAAGGGCCTAAATGCAGAGAATGGAGGGGTCTGTCCGAAATTTCATGTAAACAGTGTCACTCGCAGGGTTCCAAAGGGTAAGTATACAAATTTTGGTTCAGATCGGTGAAACGGTGTACGTATCACTAACCATAACGCCAGCGCATGCCGATAGAGCAGTTCGGGAGCGCTTGTTCTACCGACATACTGTTCAAAAATCAATCTTTAAGGTTACCTGAGGGGTGTAGCCTAAAACTACATAGCCTAAACTATTCCGCTTGAATCTGGCTATCAGATAAAAACAAGAATTTTTCGAATCGGACTGGTAGTTCCAGAGATTTCCGCGTTTAAACACACAAACTCATCAGCATTATTATATTAGTTTAGATTTACCTCCTTAAATTATAATGTCCAGTTATTCCACTAGTTCATCAACATCTCAGAACATACCCAGTTCCTAAACTAATAGGACAAGGATCTGTTCTACTATCCAAGATATAGCATTTAATGCCCTTAGAGAAAGCACGCAACACCTTATTTCCATACCAAGTAAGTTTCCCGACAAGCAAATATCAGAATTCATTCAATGATTATGTAAAATAACACATTTTATTTTGTTTTATTACAGTTCTAATTCGGCCAGTCCTTCATAGACGAATGAAGCCGTAATGACAGCTTTTATTTTCATTAATCAGATTGTTTTTCAAACAATTTCAATTATTTATGTACCTCACATTACCGATTTTAAACAAGTGAATCGTGCTTTATATGAACTATGAATATAAAGAAATACCACAAGCACAGAAATCTGAACTACTATCTGAAGGTCCTAGTGTTGTATTTATTTGTTTTTTAATTCAGAAGAAAAATTCATACCAAAGACTCTAGTATTATAATTTTTAAAGTTTTTTTTTTTTAAGGAAAATATTTGTTCTTTTTGTGCAATGCTGCTTTTAATTTGACATTGATACTGAATTAGGGCCTTGGAAAGGTGACCCAAAATGTGTACAGTTGAACAAAGTGTTAAAATTGATAAGAATTTACTAGGCGGACCCATCAAGATTAAATAAACAATAGTAAATTACGAGAAATCTCTGATGACAGTTTCTGCAGAAATAACAGATCTTTCCAATACCACATTGTATAACTTAGTAAGGACATACATGGTACATGGACCTTGCGGCCTCCTGACACGATTCAATTAGCATGAAAGATGGAGGAAGATGTAAGAAGGATTTTCCAAAAGACTTTGTTCCAGAAACTAAAGAGAATGTGAATGGCTATCCACTTTACCACAAGCAATAGAATGGAAAAACTTACACCAAACATGTAGAAGGCACCAATGTTGAAATCGACAATCGCTTCATTGCTCCATATAATCTAATATTTATTGATGCACTTTCAGGCCCATATTAACGTCAAAGGTTGTGCCAAGTGTACACTGCATCAAATTCATACATAAATACGTTTATAAGGGGCATGATTGCGCTAACTTGAAAATCACGGAAATGATGGAATGGCACATTATGATGAGGTTTCTATGTATTTGAATGCTAGATATGTTGGTTCAAGTGGGGCTGCATACAGAATTTTTGGTTACAACGTGAACGAACAGTCCCACATTGTTTCCCAGACCAACAAGATGTATTTTTTCATTCCAATAATGTTTCAGAAGCATTATTGCGGGCAGTTGAAAAGTACACAACTCACTGTATGGTTTCAGCTGAACCACAATCGAACAATGAGGAGTGCATACATTCATCCTGAAACACCTGTTCATTATGTATGGAATAAAAGCAAATGTATTTGTAAAAAGACTTAGATTTGAAAAGGTAAATGGTCGGATGTACAATGTTTCTCAGTCTAAATCAGAAAGATTCCATCCGTGCAATTAAGCTTCGATTACTTATCGATGTTTCAGAATGGCAACGCTGTTTGATGGAAGTATTGAATTTTCAAATGCTCTTGCAGCTGAGACAATTATTTGCATATACATGCATATTTCATCAGCCTTGCAATGCCAGTCACTTATAGGCAACACTTTTTTTCTAAAACAAATTTAAGGGGTACTCTCATTTGTAGTCGACAAAACATCACGATCTTGCAATTTCCGGCAATTTGCAAAGTCCGGTCATGGTTTGAGTTCGAATTATTAACGTTCAGCTTTTTCGATGCCACACAAAATAACAACCAAACCCACCTCTAAACACTAGCCTGCTTTATAAGAACGGAGTGCCGAGTTGCCGACCAAAAGAAACTGATTCAATAGATCGATTTAAATCGAGGATTGCTCGAAATCTCCTCCAGCTGTTGTGAGCAGCGCGTTGACGCCAGCTGATCAATCAACTTTAAAGTCGGAAGTTATATTTGTCGGACTAAATACAAATGTACCAATAATTTTTCTTAAACAGTTTCCAAATGTTTAAGGGGTACAGTACCCACGCGTTCCCCCTGAAAAAGCACTGCTTATAGGACACATAGAAAATCTCTCTCTGTGAGTATTATTTCAAGTCTGCAAACGAAAATACAATTTACCAATGTCTCTCAAAAACATTAATAAAACTCTGCAATTGCATGGTTTTTCTTTCCTAACATTTAACTTGCCGGTTATTACTGACATACACTTAAACAAGCAAACTACTAATGTGCCAGTTTTCACTTTTGATTTGACTGGTGTGATGCCCTTTGCAAGCCAGGAACAACTTTCAATTATTAATGAAATCACACACGTGCTCAAAAAGAATTAAAAACTGTCATGAACACAATTTTTATTGACGGTCCCAGAGGCACAGGAAGAACATTTATTTACCGATGCTTATACCAAAGTTCTGCAGTTTAGGGATTCATGCTATATCAGTACAATGGACTGGAATAGTCAGTGTTTTGCTGCCCAATGGTCAAACAGTACACAGAATATTCAAAATGCCCCTAAATTTAAATGAGAGTTCAGTGCCTGGATAGAAATTAAATTCCAAAGCTGCTGATGATGTTTGATTAGCACGGCTCATAATATGGGAAGAAGCTCCAATGGCAAATTAATTTGTGTGAATAGTCTTCTAAAAGATATTATGGGTAACAACATTCCTCTTGGTGGGAAAATTATAGTTCTTGGAGAGGAATTCAGTCAGGTGTTGCCCGTTGTGCCACACACTTCGTGCCAAAAAATCATTCACAAGTGTATTAAATACTCTCCTCTTTGGCCCCGCTTCAAAATATGCCGCCTACATAAAAACCTGAAGAAAAGGAATTTTCTGCTTTTCATTTTTGCTACTACAAATCGGTAACAGTGACTACCCCTTAGTGGATGGCAAGGAATCAAATATTATTGAATTACCAGCCAGAATTTTAGCGCATGACATCGTGACAAATTTACGGTGAAACATTTACTTCTGGGGAGATAGAAGAACGAAAACTCTCATAGACTATGTTTTAGTCGTAAAAGGACATCAGAAAGAACTAATGGATGTCACAGCCATGCCAGAGGAAGCCTTTGGAGGAGACCATAGGGTAGTGGTAGCAAAATTAAAAGTAGGAAAAGTTATGAGATTACCAGAAAAAAGGGAAAGAAAGATTAAGTTCTGGAGACTAAAGGAAAAGGAGGTTGCAGAAGAGTTTAAGAAAGAATTACAAGGACAGATACCAAGGATGGATATTACCCATGTGGCAAGAATGGGAAAAGTTCAAGAGTGTATTTGTAAGCAGTGCAGAGAAAACATGTGGTAGAACATCAAGAATGGTTCAGGAAAGGCGATAAAATGGTGGAATGATAAGAGTGAAAGAAAAGGTAAGGGAGAAGAAGAAAACTTGGAAGGAATGGAAAACAAAAAAGACTGAAGAAAGTAGAGCAAAATATATAGAAGATAACAGAGATTGCAAGAAAGTAATTGCAGAGGAAAAGAAGAAAAGCTGGGAAGAATTCACTCAGGAAATAAGGGAGGATTTAAATTGTGGAAAGAAATTGCTGTTTGGAACTATAAAAAGTAGAAGAAATGAAAAGGTGAACACTAGGTTCATGAAAAACAAAGAAGGTGAAATATTGACAAAACCAGAAGAGATAACGGACAGATGGAAAGAATATTTCAGCGAGCTGTTGAATGTAAGACGCCAGACAAGCGGAGAAGTTACGCAAACAGCCAAAACGGTGGAGGAAAAAATAGAAGAAGAACCAGACATTACTATGGCAGAAGTGGAATGGGCAGTTAGGAAGATGAAGATGGGGAAAGCTGTGGGAATCAACGAAGTGGCAATAGAAATGATCAAGGCGTCAGGACCAGTGGCACTGCAGTGGACATACAGACTTCTCAGGAGTGTGTGGAGAGAGAAGAAAGTTCCTGAAGCCTGGAAAAAGGGAATAATACTGCCAATATTCAAGAAAGGAGACAGGAAGGTGTGTGAAAACTACCGAGGAATCACTATCATCTCGCATGTTGCCAAAGTAATGGAAAGAATCCTAGAAAAAAGAATTAGAGTAAAGGTAGAAAGCCAAATAGAGGAGCAGTTTGGATTTAGAGGGGGCAGGTCCGCAGTGGGACCCATTTTCATTCTGAGACAGAACATTGAAAAGAGTTGGGAATATGGGAAGGATATGGTAATGACTTTTATTGATCTAGAAAAGGCCTATGAAGGCATCCCTAGAACAAAAGTTTGGGAAAGCTTAACGTCCCCAGGCGCAGAAGCATCCGCAGGTGGTGGGGCGGATGGCTTCCCCTTTTTTGGAGGCAAGGAACTGAGACATGATAAATAAAAGGAATGTGCATGGATTTCTACAGTAGTGTGAAGACTAGAGTCGGGACATCGGAATGATTTAAAATTGTCACTGGACTAAAGCAAGGAAGTGTGTTGTCACTATTATTGTTCTTAATGGTGATGGATCACATCATGATGGCAGCAATGAAAGACTATAGTCGTCGTCGGCTTTAACTCGTTTCCGAGTATACATCATCTTCCAAAACAGTCTAAAATAATCTAAGGTTGAGGTCTGTGGGCATGTATGCGGTGACTGAACAGCCCAATGCGTGCATGAAACAAACGTCCACACAGATCACACAGAACTGTTGGTGGAGGGCGTGGCTGTGCTGCACGGAGCTTTCGTGCTTGCCGCTTGGCCTTAACAATTCTACGACGTTCTTCTTCAAACATTTTGACAGCAGCCGGGATGGTCTGGCGCAAAGTTGAACAGTCTTTAACAAGCTGGTCCCAGGTTTGTGGATTGAGTCCTGTCAACTTCATATTCTGCTTAAATTGGTCCTTGTAACGTCTCTTAGGGCGTCCATGAGGTCTGGTTCCGGAGGTGAGTTCACCATACAGAACCTGGCGTGGTAGTCTCTTATCATCCATCCGATGGACATGTCCAATCCATCTAAGTTGATGACCAATGATGGATGATTCTATACTATTAGCAAGCGCTTTCTCAAGAACATCACGATTGGTGATGTGGTCTTCCAACTTTATCTTAAGGATGGATCGAAGTTTCTGTTGATGGAAGCGCTCAAGCTTTCGGAAGTCATGTCGATAGAGGGTCCAGGTTTCACAGCTTGGTACACCATGAGCTTCGTCTTCACGGTCAGATCTTTATTCAAGAAGACCCGGTGCGATAGTCGCCCAAATGCCGCATGGGCAGCACCGATTCTCTTCTCAACATCCTGCCCACAATTGCCATGTACAGATAGCAGACTGCCCAGATACGAGAAGTGGTCTACCTGCTCCAATGGAGTATCTGAGATAGAAATGTTGAAGTGCGGAAGGGAAGTGCCTGGTGAGGGTTGTGCCAGAACCTTGGTCTTCTGAACATTAATGGTGAGACCTAAACGTTCACATGCATTCTTGTAGCAATTAACAGTCTGTTGCAACTCCACTGGCGTGAGTGTAGGCGATGCCGCATCATCTGCATACAACATATTGGTTATCTTCGTAACCTGAGTTAGCTTCTTGGAGCGAAATCGAGCTAGGTTGAAGAGCCCTCCATCAAATCGGTACCTGACATCTACACCTGGGATGTTTGTGGGCGATTTATAGAGCATTGCAGCCAAATACAATGCAAACAGTGTTGGAGCAAGTACGCAGCCTTGTTTCAGTCCATCAGTGATAGGAAATTCGTCAGAGATCTTATTTTGCTGACAAACCTGACCGGTCATGCCATCATGGAGAGCTTGGATTAGATCAACAAAGCGTCGAGGACAGCCAAAGCGTTGTAGAACCGCCCACATAGCAGATCTTGGAACTGAGTCCAAGGCCTTTTCCAGATCATAAAAGAGTAAGAAGAATGGATTCTGTTGCTCACTACATTTTTCTTGTAGTTGTCTTACGCAGAAAATCAAGTCAGTTGTGCTTCTGGAAGATCGAAATCCACACTGGGACTCGGGGAGGATCTTTTCTGAGATAACCTGAAGGCGGTTAAGTAAAATTCTGGCGAGAATTTTACCCACAGTAGATAGTAGCGATATACCGCAATAGTTGCCACAAACACTACGATCACCTTTCTTGAA
This sequence comes from Meconema thalassinum, assembly GCA_946902985.2. Classification (NCBI taxonomy): domain Eukaryota; kingdom Metazoa; phylum Arthropoda; class Insecta; order Orthoptera; family Tettigoniidae; genus Meconema; species Meconema thalassinum. The sequence continues at coordinate 240,801,654 of OX336389.2, read as the reverse complement.
GATTGTGATGATAGTGGCGTTCTTTAGGTCACCAGGTACTTCTCCTAATTCCCAAATTTTGAGAATAAGAGTGAAAATCTGAGTTTTGAGGGACTGACCTCCAGCTTGAATTAATTCCAGTGGGATGTTATCTGGGCCAGGTGCCTTTCTTGGTTTCATCTGATTGAGAGCTACACTGGATTCCGTGTAAGAAGGAGGTACAGCCATCCATGGTTGTTCAGCATATTTCGGCACATCACGAAGGAAGTCTTCAGCAGCTGTTGAAGGACGATTTAGAAGGATGGAGAAATGTTACTTCCAATGCTCTAAGATATCATGGCTGTCAGCAAGAATGGCAGAGTTGTCAGCACTTTTTAGTGTACCTGATGAAGAACGAAGTGGGTCATATATCTCTTTAATCCCTGCATAGAAGTTCCTCAGATCACGAGTATCAGATAGCCTCTGAAGTTCCTCAGCTTTCCGCTGCCACCAAGTATTCTTTATCTCTCTTATTTGTGTCTGACACTTACTCTTGAGTTCTAAATACAGAGCTTTCTTCGTATTTGAGGATGGGTCTTGAAGATGAGATAGATAGGCTTCCCTTTTGATGTTGATGAGACGCAAAATTTCTTCGTTGTTGTCATCAAACCAGTCTTGACTTTTCTACTTTACCAAACCAATGGTTTCTTCAGCTGACTTAGTGATTATCTCCCTCAGATTGGTCCATTCTTCTCGAATGTCACTTGTTTTAACTGGATGATCTGATAGCTGGGCATTGATCATATTCTCAAAGTTTGTGGAAATAGATTCATCCTGAAGTTTGGAGGTGTTAAACATTCCTCTGGATGGGGTTTGGAAACGCCTTGGTGGTTTTGGGCTGATGGATATCCTGAGTTAACAGATGAGAAGTATGTGATCCGTCCAACAATCGTCGATATTCCTTGCTGTTTTGGTAATAAGTATGTCCTTCTTATCACATTGTCGGGTAATGACGTAATCAAGGATGTGCCAATGCTTAGAACGTGGATGCATCCACATGGTCTTGAAGCGGTCAGGTAATCGAAATTGAGTGTTGGTGATGAAGAGTTCATGTTCTGCACAAAGACCAAGAAGAAGAAGTCCATTGGGATTACAGGTTCCAAGACCTTGTTTACCCATCACATTTTGCCAACTCTTGCATTGAAATCACCAAGGAGTAAGAACTTATCTGTAGATAGTACCTTGGAGATGATTGTGCCAAGCTGGTCATAGAACTGGCCCTTAACTTCATCATCGGCCTTCAAAGTTGGAGCATAGGCAGATATGAGAGTCATGAATGAACCTCCAGAGAGTGGAATGCGGAGAGTCATAAGTCTTTTGCTGATTGCAGTGGGAGTAATTTGGAAATCATTAACTAGCTTGGTCTTTACAGCGAATCCTACACCATGAATACGATGTTCTCCCTCCTCCTTTCCCTTCCAGAAGATGGTATAACCTGATCCAAACTCAGTACCGACAGTAGTGGCTACGCGGGCTAAAGCGCTGCGTTAGGTCAAGGGGCCAAGCTCTCTGCTGACTCGATAGACGCGTGGGTTCGAGCCCCACCGTAGGCTGTCCTTGAAATGGTTTTCCGTGGTTTCCCATTTTCAACACCAGGCAAATGCTGGGACAGTACCTTCTGACAGGCCACGGCCGCTTCCTTCCACATCCTTGCCCAGTTTCATTCATCTTCATCCATTCCATCTCTCATCCCGACGCGCAGGTCACCCACGGGCGTCGATTAGAAAGACCTGCACTCGGCCTCCCAGGAGGCTACACGACAAAAAAAAATCCAAACTCAGTAATTTTTCCTTCAGTGGACAACCTGGTTTCACTGAGAGCAGCGATGTCAATGTTGAGTCTGGATAATTCATGAGTAATAAGAGCCGTTCTTCTTACAGGCCTGTCGTTATCTTTTAAGTCAAGCAAAGTTCTGACGTTCCATGTTCCAATGATAAAATTATGTGTCCTTATTGACTTGGTAGTTTTTGTTTTTCGACCGCATGAGGGGTGACCTGCTGGGTGCGGCCGCCCAGCCAGACAGTAGGTGTGACTTCCGATGTTTAGCCCACCTTTTCTAGGGCCTTCCCCATGTGGGGTGAGCAGCGGTAATACTAAACAGGCCTGCTCAAACACAGATGCAGGACCGAACTCCTGAGTAGCCACAGAGTCCCAGGAAGAGACCATCACACATCTGCTGCCAACGTGCAGGTCCGAACTAGGGGCTTCCAGTTACACCCATAACCTGCCCCCACCATCCATATCCCATCGCCGTTGGACTTTAGAAAATAAGTGACTGATGGAAGAATTGCCACTGGCGTGTATTTGTTTAGGGTGGATCACAACTTGCCAGGAAGTGACCCACTCACTATGATCTCTGAGTCGTGTCCTGCGGCACATATGAAATGCGACATGCAAGACCAGACTATAGTAGGGCAAAGATGAAGGTAATGTTGTTTGCAGACGATGTGATCAGGAGCAAGGATGAGATGGAGGTACAAGAACAGTTAGACGTAATAAATGAAAAGATTGAGCAACGGGGATTGAAGATAAATCTGGAGAAGAGTTAAACAGTGGTGGTGAGTAGAGGTTAGAAAGATTGAAAAAGAGTAATCAAAGTAGGAGATAAGGAATTGGAAGTGGTGAAACACTTCAAATACTTGGGAAGTGAACTGACTGAAGATGGAAGACTAGATTTGGAAATTAGCAGAAGAATACAACTCGTGAGTGCTTTCTACCAACAGGTACGGGGACTAGTATGGAACAAGGATATACCAATTAAGGCTAAAGAAGTTATGTACAAAGCATATTATGTTCCTATAATGACATATGCAGCAGAAACTTGGACAATGACTAAGAGGGATGAGAGCAGAGTACAGACAGCTGAGATGAGATTCCTGAGAAGTATGGTCCAGAAAACAAGGAGTGACAGAGTGAGAAATGAAGATGTACGGAAAGAACTGGGAGTACAGAAACTAAATTACAAACTGGAGCAAAACAGATTGAGATGGTTTGGACATGTCAAACGGATGAATGAAGTAAGGCTACCAAGACGAGCACTGGAACGACGGATAACAGGGAAGAGAGGACGAGCAAGACCAAGAATGCATTGGATGGACTCGGTGAAGAATAGCATTAGTAAACGGAACCTGGATTGGAACACCGTGTCGGAAGAGGAATGGTGGAACGACAGAACATAGTGGAGAGGAACCATATTTGCCCCCACCCAGTGTCAGCTGGAAAAGGGGAAATGAAGATGAAGATTTACATCTGCGAAAGATATAATCAATTTCTCGAAAGTTTGAATTCTTACACCAAAAGAAGTACACTGTAATAAAATTAATTTGAAAGTCATTGAACTTATAACCGGTAGTTCAAAAACATACACTAAGCATTAACAGATTAATTACTGAAGATGAATGCCAGCTGCTTCAATTTCCTACACAAATCTGTAATTCCTTGCAGTGGTTTGCCTCCACATATTCTTACTGTAAGTTGGAGCCATAGTTATGTTTGTTAGAAGTCTGCACATCTCCCAAGGACTCCTAAACTGAACCAGATTAATTGTAAGAAATATGTATGAAAATTGCTTGGATTTGGAAATAACACCTTCTGATAAAACACTTCCATTCTTTTTAAGAGGTGCCAATCTCCAATCCGCTTGGCATTTTGTATCACAATCAATAGATAGAGGTGTTAGAAAGTGTTGTTATTTTTTTTGAAGATTTGTTGATTTAAAATTCAAAAGGTGGAGTTTTGTGTTTTTATAATTTTTTCGGGGGATGACATGTTAAAATTTGGAAAGCGATAAGGTTTGTACAATAAGTGCATTTAAAAATATAAACAATTAATTAAACAAAGTAAAAAACAAAACAGCAGGGTAAAACGTTAAACATGGCTATGGAAGAATGAGATAATACTTATATGGAAGTCACATTTTTATTTTACATTCACCATCTCGAAACACATTTCAGTGAATACCTTTTTCAGTTTTATCCAAATACTGCGGTGAAATCACTGGAAGTAGATCATGGTTAAAGTCTGTGACTGTTCCGGTCACAATGTTCCCAAACCCTTATTTGGTTGACTGCAAGAGAAGTCAGGTTAGGGTAATTTGTTCATACCATTTCTTTTCTTGTTCATCATCATCATTTAGGTTGTAGAATTTCATTTTATTTAGTGTATATATATCTTGTGTATCTCGGGGACTCAGTCAGGAATATTTCATTTAATTTGTATGGGAGATGTCAGTATACAAGACAGCGGATTGTGTAGGTAAGCTACAAGATGTTGCAACAGCAGGAAACTCTAGGCCAAATTTAGATTGGGCCGAGAATAACTTCCCTTGTCTTGAAGAAAGCTTTGTGTAAATTGTGTAAGGTTCTGACGTCAGAGAAGAGTTTCGCGCCACGAGTTGTAAGAAATATACATGGGTTCGAGATTATTGGTGTATTTTGTATGGGTTGGAGGGTATCATGACCCTGGCGGAGAAAGACGAAAACATGTGTTTACAAGATGAGAGGTGGGATTTTCGTGTATAGCGGGGCTTCACTTCTATTGTAGCGTCTGATTGGAAAGGTCGCGTTCTCGTAATTTGGCGTAGGCCTATTTGGAGAAACAGTTTTGTTGAAAGCATGGCTTGTGAATGTACTCGAAACGGCTACATATCACAACGATGTTATCTCTGTTAGCACAATTCAAGTTGGGTACGGAAGCACATTCATTTCTCTCGCAGAGATGTGGCTATGTAAACCAGTAAACATCTCTAACCTCAAACCACGTGTGGAAAATCTTAGAAATGCTGGGGAGAACTGATCTATCGAGCATGTCTCGTAGATTATCTGCTAGATCGTCGATGAGTGAGTAACAAACATCTTTATATTCCAACATTCATTTTGGGTCACATGTTTTCGTCATTGCCGAGGAGAGAAGATAGTAAACCATAGTCGGTTCGACGAGAGTCCCCGCCATATGTTTAAAGTTGATATTAATACACATATTTTGAAGGTTATAATTAGTTTTCTTTATAGGGAATTACACCTAATAGTTGAACGCCCAAATGATACCAGTTAGGTTGACCAAATGTGTGTCCAACACTCCACGACCCTGCCATTTCAATTGTGTGGTATATGATGAAGTACTTCCGATCAAAAATAGGAGGATGATTTTGGGAAGTTTTAAATCAGTCGCCCAAGAAGGGCTGGTAAAAAGTTACAAGTCTCAGCATTTGCAGCTGTCAATTTTCGCCTCCTATCACTTACTATGAGACTGTATTTCGAAAATGACCTTTCAGAATCCACATTTGAACAAGGATACCACACACACTTTAATGCAGCTGTTGCATAGTCTCGGTGAGCAGGCCTTAATCCCACGAGGATCTCTGGAACATTCACATTATCTTCATGACGCAGTTGGTTCTTGATTGCAGTCAGGTAAATGCTGTGAGCCTCTAAAAACTGTTGAGACTCCATCTTCGTAAGAAATGGGGCATTCTTCTTAAATTGGAGCAGTTCTGTGGGAGATACGTTCTTAGGTGCATGCCGAGGATCAAACAATGACCCGATGGCTTCTACAGTCTTCCTGGCTGGATCCGTGGTCCTTAAAGTCCTGACTTTCACTAGAGCTGACTGGGCAACACACGTAAGCTTGGACTTAACCTTTATCTGCATCTTTTGAGGAAGCTGTTCCAAGTTCTGGAGGATCGTATGATTGAACATTCCACCATCGCCTAATAGGTCATCTAGCTTCCCAGCCAGTAAGTGAATTGTTGGGTACTTAGATCCCTCCAAGAAATTAAGCAAGTCCATAAGAGAGGCACCAACAACAGAAACATACAATGCTTGTAATTGTATAAATTGTATTGTTGAAGTCGATGCTTGTTGGAAAAATTTGACCCCAGAATTTGAAAAATTCTACCAGATCTTCCACATGCGTGGCCATATACATTGCAGCCTTAAACCATGAATTCCATCTTGTACATACAGGCATTGGGAAAGCTAGAATTTCATTCTCTTTTTCTGTGTTTTCATATTTCTCCCTTAGAAATGCAACGTAATTGCTTTTTCTTTTTCGCGTATTTAAAAAGGCATTCTTTGTCTTTACTATAGACATGTTCAATTCGTCCAGCTCGTTTTCAAATACGCAGCCGATAAGATTGACTTTATGAGCCCAGCACTGGACATGACTTAATTCTTCAATCAATCCTTGAAGAGTAGTTACACATTTTGTCATGTAGCGTGCTGAGTCCGTAACTACTGCCACTACACGCTCCCGTTCAATTTCATAGGAATTCAAGGTGTCTAATATCGCATTGGAGCAATTTACGCTATTGGCAGAATCTAGAACAACAGAGGCAGCCAGATGGGTGTTCATTTCAGTTGATGGTACTGATGGACGAAAAAGAATGTTGAAAACACACCTACCATTCTTGTCAGTTGTTTCGTCACATAGCAGAAACACGTCTTTGTTTTTTATATCTTCCCTAATTTCTTCCCTCCTTCTTTCGCCAATCATGGGGATGTATTTCTGACGAATCTGATTTGCTGATGGTAAATCTCCACTTCCGCAAACGTACTTATTAAACCAAGTACGGATAGCAGGATTGTCTAGTTTCTCTACTGGTATATTAGCTTTCACAAACGCAGTAGTAGTGTCCAAAATAAACTCTTCTTTCATATCCTTCACACGACTAGCATTTGATAATGTTTCTTTCAAGGTGGCCACTCTAGGAACACTAACTTCAAGACGCGAATTTTCTCGGCGTTTTGAATGCTTCTCCGATTTGCAATGTTTGTCTAATGCATCTTTCCTGAGATAATCTAACCGACAATCACAATATTTGCACATAAGAATGCCACAAGAAATTATAAATCCTTCATTCTTATATTCTTTAAGTCTGTCTGTGGCAGACACAGCTACCTTCGGCATTTTTAAATTCAACTGAGCGATGCCCAGTAACAAACACTGTTATCACATGGTTGACTGTAGTCACACGTCAGTATAAATTCGTAACCACACGCAAAATTTATTTCTGAATTCGTGTCATAATATTTAAATTACGTCGCGTCTCATCTTCCTGTACTGCTAAGTTCGGAACTAATACGACGACACGTGGTCGCCAACTGATTCACGCAAATAACACACTGGCTTCGATGATAACGCACAATCTGCGCAGTTTTTATTAAATTATATAGAATTCTCTACTATAATTTACACTCGCTACCGATGTAACAGGAGGCAAACGTAGTTTACATTATGAACAAACTATCACATAACCTTTTGGAGGTAGTCGGCCAAACTAATCACGCCGCGATATAACAGCTGTTTACCACAGCCATACCTGCCAACTTTTGAAAAGGGCTATCAGTAAAACTCACGCGCGACAAAAAAAATTAACGATTTTCGACATACCCCGGCTTGACGAAAATAATAATACTTCTGGGCTACAAAATACAATAATTCATGCTTTAAACAGGATATTTCAATGAAATCATATCTACTTACATGATTTGTAGATGAACATAACAATCAAGAAGAAATCCATGTTAATCAGCAGCAGGCGTGGTGAATATTGGTTTGGAGCATACATAACAGGACTTCCTTGATAAATTAAGCCGATATACGATAATTGAAAAAGGTTTTACACAATAAAACTTGTTTAACGTAACACAGGCAAGAAATAATATAATACACACTGCAAATCACATGCTAGTTCGACTTTAAAGTCATGGTTGTTGCCTTTTTAGCTTCCAGCAAAAAGTCTTGAGAAAATGCTTTGTCATAACAGGGACCAGAACTCCTGGTCTTCAAAATAGAAATAGACTCCAGAGATTCATTGGACATGGATGACCTGAACTGTGTTCTATTTTTCTTCACAAGGCTGAAAACACGTTCACATTCTGCATTGCTATGGGGTATGGTGAGAATAGAGAGCATTACTCTAGAAATTCGGTTATACTTAAGAAGTCCATAGGCTCCACGAATTCTTGATATTTGTGCCCAACTGGAATCACTTGCAGCATCTTGATGTGCAGCCAAAGTGTCATCTACCTGAAGAGCTGTAAACTGCCTCTGAAGCTCATTCACCACCTCATCGGTAGTTTCATTCTCTTCCTTGCATAACATGATAGGAAACTTTTCCAAGAAAAAACGAACGGAAGAAAACTGTGCATCTTCAATTTTGTCTAACCTAGCAACTTGAGCATTCTTTAGCACGTCATCCTTGAGTGGAAACTTGTTGATGATGTAGTCACAGGCAGTACAAAAGTAGTTTCTCACTGATGAAAAGAAAAGGGATTTATCTGTATCCTGGAGATCATTCACTATGTTCGAAGTTTGAATGCCAATAACTAACTCATCATCACTTCTTTGATTTTGAATCAAGTTGTACTCAACTTCAAGCAATGAGGAGCTTTTGACAATTTTGGGCTTAACAAACTTGGTGAACAGCTGCTTTAGCAAATCCATTAGAAGTTCTAATAACAAGTGAACTTGTGGGGAAGAAGTCTGAAGGGCAACATTCAATTTGTCAAATACAGGAATAGTCACATGAAGAAAAGTGCAAAAGGCCTTGTTCAAGTTTGAGGACAGGAACATAAACAATTTTTCCTCACGAGTTGTAGCAGAAGTCTTATTTTTTAGGATGGGTTTGTCACATTTGGAAGAATATGCTATTCTTTTAGGGGCATGTGTAGTAGCAGAATCAAGAATTCTCTTCTTCTGATACTCTTTGGATCCACTTTGTTCAACTTGAGGTATTCTGAAAGATGTCAAGCTTGTGGAAATGTTTTTGGTACATAATATTACTTCCTCCTTGAAGAAAGAAAGAAGAGGATCCCACTGGTCCAGTAGTCTATCCAAACATCTGCCTAAAGATAACCACCTAGTACATACATGCTTCAGAATTTTCTTTGCTTCCTTATTGTGCAAGTTCTGAAATTTCTGAAGGCGTTCTTTTCTCTTTACACTCTTCTCTAAGAAATAAAATATATCTACAAGGATCTCATCCACTTTAACTGGTAATCTTCCAGCACCTTTTTCAGCTGCTAGATTAATCAGGTGGCAAATGCACCCTATGATGGCAATACCTGGTTGAACTTCCTTCAGAACTGCTGAAACCCCATTTTTGTGTCCTATCATAACAGGAGCATTGTCGGAGCAGAAAGCCACACAGTTTTCAATTGGTATATTATGAGAACTCAGCTGTGATAACATCAGGTTACCTATGTTTCGCCCTGTTGAGTCCCCGTCCAACGCTGGTATGGATAGCACAGTGCTCACTACTTTTTCCTGCCGAACATCATAGAATGTAACAACAATAGGATACAACTTGGCATTCGTATCATTGCTTCCATCCGTTGCCAAAGAAAATGGTCCGTTCTGAAGGCACTTAACAACTTCAGATGATGCATTTTTTGCCATTTTATTTACAAACAATGCACGTCGTTTTCGTGCGACCACAACTATATTTCTTTGCAACTTCTGATGTGGGAAACATCTTCTTAAATAAAGCGCCAGCATGATCAGCCGCACTTAAGGGCACATTGTGTTCCACCAAAAAGGAAGTAAACAGACACTCGGCCCTAATTACGTCACTGTCAACGTTACCAGCCTTGGCAAAAAAGGTGTTGATTTTCTTGCTATCTTCCTTCGATTTAACATAACTTATGTGTTTACCGCACTTCACATGATTACTTAAATCGTTTTTTCCACCATGAGCAATATTAATATCACACGCACATACCGTGCAAAAGGCAATTTTTTCTCCCTTTCTTGATTTAAGTATGCACGGAAAATCAACCGAGTATGATTCTTTAAATGTCTGGAAGTACTGTTTCTTGTTGTATTTGTTCATTCTCGATATCTACTAAAACATCGAAAGGAACCTGGATCACTAAACGTCACATAAAATTATAACATAAATCGCATAAAACACAGCCAACACTTCATTAAAACAAGTCAAAGCACACAAGTCAAATGAACACGACGCCAACCTCGTAAAGAAAGAATATGCACATGGTAGAGAGGAAAAAACACACACGTGGAACGAATGTAATTAGTCCAAGGAATACAGGAAACTGCGAAGCACGAAGATATAGCACAAAAACTCGAACACTTCATTAAAATATGCCATAACCTTAAAATACGAAAACATTCAAAGAACGCCAACTTCGCGAACAATAAACAACTCACGTGGTCAAAAAATATCGTTTAAATCGCAACGAGCGAACGTAGGGGAACAAAGAATTTGCGAAGCAGAGCGTGTCGACACCTAAGATTCACATGGAGAAACGGTTATCCCGGCTTCAAATTCAATTACAATGACGGCACAAACATGACACGGTTAAAAGTACGAATCAACTCAAAGAACGAGTTATCGACTATCGTGGACTTGCCTTCGACCCACGCAAACAATCGATTGTACGGAAGTGGGAGGGATTATCGAATGTTAATTATCGTTTCAAATTTTTGTCCGCGAAATCGTAAAATGACACCGTTCATCCGTAAAACCGTAAAATGCTGCAATTTCCGTAAATTTTACGGATAAACCGTAAAAGTTGGCAGGTATGCACAGCGCTAAAATCCAACGAGTAACGAGAATATCGACAGTATATCGTAATATGACGTATATCGTAGTATTACCCCTCGCGAAACTATACAATCGATCATTCTCTCGAATTGAACACCAACCAAATTCGATTATCGGCTTGTGGACAAAAATGTTCGGATTGGTGTGGGGAAAAAATATGAAAATTTGTTTTTATTTCGCAGAATGCGGTATTTGTGGTGTTATTCACAAAATTCGCGTTATTTCGAGATTTAATTTCACTCCTGGGCGGCACGAAACATGTAAATACGTGAAAATAAAACATCCTAACCTCTAAATATGACTTTTCGTTCTATCGCGAATTAACAAAAACTAACACCTCTATCAATAGAGCTCAAGGGGAATCTCGAGAACGTATAGGTCTCTATTTACCTCAGCGAGTTTTCAGTCTTGGCCAGTCATATGTGGCAATGTTCGACTGCAATCTTTAGATGTCCTTAAAGATGCAATAGTGCCAAATGGTAAATGTACAAAGAATGTTGTATATAAGGAAATCGTTCAGTAAATATTTTCCCATTGACAGTCATATTTTGACGGGTTCCAACTAGTTAAAGAATTCAAATCGATATAATTGAACAATTAACACGTAACTTGGTAAACAAGGAGTACCATATAAGAGACCTTGTTAGTATTCATCATAAGACTATCACACTGCATTATAGCGAGCAGCCGCCATCTTGAAAATATAAGTAATTAAAATCAATGACCCACAATCTATTAAAGCTACAATTATGAAACTTTGCAAGAAAGCAGACTCATACTAGAGCCTTTCTCTGTACAAAGCACAAGATGGCAGCTGGGCATCTTGATAAATCGTTAAAATCAATTAACCAAATTTGGTAGTGTAATTAACACACAAAACTCACATCGCTAAAACTAATCATGAGGCTATCACACAGTAAAAATAGCATGCAGCCATTATCTTAAAAATAAAATTGATAACCCACCATCTATTTTAGCTACTGTACAGTGACAAAACTTAGCAATAAGGTAGACCCATTTAAGTGTCTTTCTATGTACAAGACAAGGGATCAGCAACTCTATAATTTCAAGATAGTGGTTGGGCATACTATTAAAACATTAAATCAATAACTCAGGATGGAATTATGCAATTAATATGACACTTGGTAAAAGAAGAGTATCTTGTTAGCAATAGCCATAAGACTGTCACACTGAATAAAGCATGCAGCTGCCATCTTGGAAATAAGAAAATTAAAGGCGAGTGTTAAATGCACAACAAATATTGAGTTTAGGACCATCGTCAACACAACCTCAAAACCATCTAAAATCACCCCATTTGATGGCATCTGATAAGCTGAAGATATTCCATCAGGCAAGCAGTAATGGCAAGAGTGGGCAAATAAAATCACATACTGAAAAGGGCAAACATGAAACAAAGACAAATTTTATGGTGTTTGAAGCCATTCTCAGTGTTGCCTTAGTAAACAAAAGTTTGATGCTTTTCCATCGGTCAACATGATTGTACCCAAATGAGATGGGTTATTCCCTAATCCTGAAAAAATTACACAACAAATTTGTCTGTACTACATCCTCTGCCATGGTTTCCATGAAATATTAAAAATCTAATGTGCAGAAACATTGTAGGATGATAATCTTCCCAAGCGAAGAGACATGTTGTTTCACAGATTTTCTTTATAGTTCCATATTTTGGGTTTCTCCCTCCCCCCAACCTTTCTTGTTGTTTGTTTAAAATTGTTTCTTAGAATGTATCAATAATATACAATTATTTACAAATTGATCATCAACATTATGAAATTTTATAGTAGGAGTTTTAACGGACAGCGATAGCTATGCTCACTAAGGCGCCACACTTAGCAATGCGGCCAAGCTATCTGTGGACTTGGTAAGCGAGTGGGTTTGAGCACCATCGTTGGCCGTCCTTGAAATCATTTTCCGTGATTTCCCCATTTCAACTCCAGGCAAATGCCAGCCAGGACAGTACCTTCCATTAGGTCATAGCCGCTTTCTTCCAACTCCTTGCCCAGTTTCATTCATTGTCATTTATTTTATCTCTCAGTAACTCCTTTAGCATCATGAATGGCATCTAGGTGTAAAAAAAAAACACCCACCACATAGAAATGGAACATATATCATCCCCAACCCTGCTGAAATGGAAATAATGGAAATAATACCTAGTAGGAGTAAGGAAAAGTGGGCTCCCTAACATGAGTGAAGAACAGGCTGTGCCGCCTCGACTGCTTCATGAAGTGCACCATAGCCAGTGCCTTTTATACTGTACACAAGTTGAATCATTGTCGCTATCAATATTGGAGAAAGGAAAAGATGGAAAAACCTGCACATATACTGTACATGAATGCTGAACTTATGAAAAATAAGATACTGTAACACAGAGAAACATCACAAAAAATATTATTGTTGTTTCATTTGAGAGGCTTGGACATCGGTGTCATGTAGCCCTGTGTACTTGGGTGAGTGTGGAATTTGTGTCTGATAACCTGTGTGATGGCTGAATTAGTGTGTGTATTTGTAATTCAGGTGATGATTGGGAAGGAAACGATCATGACCTTAAGTTAGGAACCATCCCGGCCTTTACCTGGAGTAGAAGTAAAAAACCACTGAAAACCACTTCCAGCATGGCTGAGGTGGGAATCGAACCCACTGGGTGGACCTGTTCCAGCCTTCAAACCAGAATTAAATTTCATGGCTGAGCCGCAAGTCAAACCCTGACCTTTGGAGCGACAGTCGAGAATGTTAGCCACTACACACGATATGGTCACAAAAATTATGTTTGTGGTGCATATGAATTTGTAAATTAAGACACCAAGTTTGTTTTGCAATGTGCCACCCTCCACCGATACAGTGCTCATAATCCTATGATATTATGGAAAGAGTACAGCCGGAACCAAACAGCATATTATTTACATTTGTCCAAGCTTTGGCTTAAGTGAGAAAACTAACAAAAAAAAAAAACAACAAAGTGAAGCCTCTGTTCAGGAAGATCCAATGTCTCCAAATCCCATTGCATTACCAGTCATAAGTATTTTGACAACAGAATACATTGATCTGTCCTCTCTGTTCACGAGTATAATGGTTTACTTTTTACAGCACAAAATAAGTATTAGATATTGAAATAACCAAACCAAAAGTTATTTAAATGGCTGCTGTATAAAAAACATAGTCCTATACAGGGAATTTATGGACAGCTGCAGATGACCTCATAGTTCTGCCCCTTAAAACAACAATAACTAACTAACTATGGACAGCTGAGATCAGGCACTAATAATCAATTCTGACCAATCACATAAGCCGTACTGTGTTGGCGTTTGGCAATGAATTTGGGACATAGTAACCCAAGGAGGAATCAAAACATGTTCACTCACCAAAGGGGTGGGACGTAGTAGTTGCCAATCACTTTTACATAAAGATTGAAAAGCTTTGTGCCTTAACCAACTACTAGCATCGAATCCACAAGTTTCACAAAACATGGAGAATTTTGTAACCATTCTTTTCATAAACCTTGTTTCTTTTCATAAACATTGCCATGTCGATGTAGTATTTCATAATTTGAGATCCTCCAATAGATATTCGATAATAATAATAATTAATCCTACCTTTGAAGGTGATAAAATGATCCGCCCTGTCAAAGCAATATGTTGACCAAGGCAATTACTTATTTAATTAACGAACATTGTATGTTTTGAGCGTCACTACACCTCTAGTCAACTCAGTGATTGCTAAAATATATCCTAAAAACTGTTACTTATGTACCAACAAAACAAATTATACTTAAAATGGTTAAACACTGTACACTTATATTGGCTTTCACGGCCGGTGAATTAAAACTCAGCAATTCTTCTAGGTTTGTGCCGTGTCTTGTGTGGGGTTTCGCCTAGGACACCAAGCTAGGCTCATCGGCGGGCTCTTGGTGTCCCCGCCCGGACCCCCACAGGAGTGACGAACTGCGCGCCACCTCCCTTTATATAAGGTGCAACTGCACCACTTGACTACGAGAACTAAAAGCTCAAGCAGCCTTAACCTCCCTATGAAGGCTTCCAAAAAGATGGTATATTGGCTTTCACGGCCGGTGAATTAAAACTCAGCAATTCTTCTAGGTTTGTGCCGTGTCTTGTGTGGGGTTTCGCCTAGGACACCAAGCTAGGCTCATCGGCGGGCTCTTGGTGTCCCCGCCCGGACCCCCCACAGGAGTGACGAACTGCGCGCCACCTCCCTTTATATAAGGTGCAACTGCACCACTTGACTACGAGAACTAAAAGCTCAAGCAGCCTTAACCTCCCTATGAAGGCTTCCAAAAAGATGGTATATTGGCTTTCACAGCCGGTGAATTAAAACTCAGCAATTCTTCTAGGTTTGTGCCGTGTCTTGTGTGGGGTTTCGCCTAGGACACCAAGCTAGGCTCATCGGCGGGCTCTTGGTGTCCCCGCCCGGACCCCCACAGGAGTGACGAACTGCGCGCCACCTCCCTTTATATAAGGTGCAACTGCACCACTTGACTACGAGAACTAAAAGCTCAAGCAGCCTTAACCTCCCTATGAAGGCTTCCAAAAAGATGGTATATTGGCTTTCACGGCCGGTGAATTAAAACTCAGCAATTCTTCTAGGTTTGTGCCGTGTCTTGTGTGGGGTGGCGCGCAGTTCGTCACTCCTGTGGGGGTCCGGGTGGGGACACCAAGAGCCCGCCGATGAGCCTAGCTTGGTGTCCTAGGCGAAACCCCACACAAGACACGGCACAAACCTAGAAGAATTGCTGAGTTTTAATTCACCGGCCGTGAAAGCCAATATACCATCTTTTTGGAAGCCTTCATAGGGAGGTTAAGGCTGCTTGAGCTTTTAGTTCTCGTAGTCAAGTGGTGCAGTTGCACCTTATATAAAGGGAGGTGGCGCGCAGTTCGTCACTCCTGTGGGGGTCCGGGCGGGGACACCAAGAGCCCGCCGATGAGCCTAGCTTGGTGTCCTAGGCGAAACCCCACACAAGACACTGCACAAACCTAGAAGAATTGCTGAGTTTTAATTCACCGGCCGTGAAAGCCAATATACCATCTTTTTGGAAGCCTTCATAGGGAGGTTAAGGCTGCTTGAGCTTTTAGTTCTCGTAGTCAAGTGGTGCAGTTGCACCTTATAAAAAGGGAGGTGGCGCGCAGTTCGTCACTCCTGTGGGGGTCCGGGCGGGGACACCAAGAGCCCGCCGATGAGCCTAGCTTGGTGTCCTAGGCGAAACCCCACACAAGACACGGCACAAACCTAGAAGAATTGCTGAGTTTTAATTCACCGGCCGTGAAAGCCAATATACCATCTTTTTGGAAGCCTTCATAGGGAGGTTAAGGCTGCTTGAGCTTTTAGTTCTCGTAGTCAAGTGGTGCAGTTGCACCTTATATAAAGGGAGGTGGCGCGCAGTTCGTCACTCCTGAGGGGATCCGGGCGGGGACACCAAGAGCCCGCCGATGAGCCTAGCTTGGTGTCCTAGGCGAAACCCCACACAAGACACGGCACAAACCTAGAAGAATTGCTGAGTTTTAATTCACCGGCCGTGAAAGCCAATATACCATCTTTTTGGAAGCCTTCATAGGGAGGTTAAGGCTGCTTGAGCTTTTAGTTCTCGTAGTCAAGTGGTGCAGTTGCACCTTATATAAAGGGAGGTGGCGCGCAGTTCGTCACTCCTGTGGGGGTCCGGGCGGGGACACCAAGAGCCCGCCGATGAGCCTAGCTTGGTGTCCTAGGCGAAACCCCACACAAGACACGGCACAAACCTAGAAGAATTGCCGAGTTTTAATTCACCGGCCGTGAAAGCCAATATACCATCTTTTTGGAAGCCTTCATAGGGAGGTTAAGGCTGCTTGAGCTTTTAGTTCTCGTAGTCAAGTGGTGCAGTTGCACCTTATATAAAGGGAGGTGGCGCGCAGTTCGTCACTCCTGTGGGGGTCCGGGCGGGGACACCAAGAGCCCGCCGATGAGCCTAGCTTGGTGTCCTAGGCGAAACCCCACACAAGACACGGCACAAACCTAGAAGAATTGCTGAGTTTTAATTCACCGGCCGTGAAAGCCAATATACCATCTTTTTGGAAGCCTTCATAGGGAGGTTAAGGCTGCTTGAGCTTTTAGTTCTCGTAGTCAAGTGGTGCAGTTGCACCTTATATAAAGGGAGGTGGCGCGCAGTTCGTCACTCCTGTGGGGGTCCGGGCGGGGACACCAAGAGCCCGCCGATGAGCCTAGCTTGGTGTCCTAGGCGAAACCCCACACAAGACACGGCACAAACCTAGAAGAATTGCTGAGTTTTAATTCACCGGCCGTGAAAGCCAATATACCATCTTTTTGGAAGCCTTCATAGGGAGGTTAAGGCTGCTTGAGCTTTTAGTTCTCGTAGTCAAGTGGTGCAGTTGCACCTTATATAAAGGGAGGTGGCGCGCAGTTCGTCACTCCTGTGGGGGTCCGGGCGGGGACACCAAGAGCCCGCCGATGAGCCTAGCTTGGTGTCCTAGGCGAAACCCCACACAAGACACGGCACAAACCTAGAAGAATTGCTGAGTTTTAACTGTACACTTAATTTAAAAGATTGAAAATGTTAGCGAATTGTCTCAATGGCTTTTGTAGTCAGTTTACAAACACTTTTGACAATTCGCAGATTTTGTTGATCTTATATGTTGACAGGAACTTGTATTAGACATGCTTTTCTAAAAGCGCACTCTTAGTACTTTTACAGCAATTTAATGTAACAAATAATTCTTCTGTCTTCAGTGCTGTAGGGGACCATTGATTTTCTAAGATCCATAAATCCACAAGGCCCATTGGATCCGTACTAAGAAAAGCACTTGGACACAACAGCTACGTCCCAGTTGAGATCTGCCCACAAGTCACAGGCAAAACATAATCAAGCACAAATTACCGTAATTCATTTTAATAATTTTAATTAAATTTCATTAAAACAATTCATCTAATAATTTACAGAAATTTTATCTTTTTCTGCCCAATCAATACTTTTATAACTTTTACTCTATAAAGTATTGATTGGGCAGAACAAGATACAATTTTTGTCAATTGTCAATACGGACCAAAAAATGGATTTAAATAATCCTGGAGGTAAACAATTCCTGTCAACATACATCAACGACAACACAGTGATATAAGTTGTGAATTGTACAGTGTTTAACCAAAATAAGTTTTGTTAGCACATAAGGAACAATTCTTTAGGAGATATCTGAGCAATCACTGAGCTGACTAGGTCACTGATGGAGAGCATAGTGATGTTCCAAACATATACGATGTTCATTATAGTGCTGCTACACAGCAACAAGTATGCAAGAGAACTTACCAATGATAAGTCCTTTTCAGGACCAACCATGCACAGAACACTCATCAATTCCTATTGGTAACAGCTTACGAATATGTCACTTGAACATTGAATCGATTTCATCTGCTAAGAGTCAATACCTCTCACGTCTGATGCTGCAGAATGAAGTAGATGTTATTGCAATACAGGAGACTCACACCAAGGATGATGCTGATCTTTACAGAAGAGGTAGAATTTACGGATACGTTCTGGTTGGGGCCGTAAATGATGAACAGTATGGCATTGCAACATATGTCAGATCCCATCTCACTGACTACAAACTAACTTACCAAGACAGAACGACAGATATTTTTGTTTTGGCTGTAAAAGTTGCCGGCACCACGGTTGCAAATATTTACAAACCACCGCAAGTTAGCTGGCCAAATCCACCTGTAAGATCCTTCAGTCATCCAGTTGTGTATGTTGGTGATTTCAACAGCCACAGTCATGTCTGGGGATATCAGAATGAAGACCAAAATGGAGCTATTCTAAATGAATGGATGGATATGCACGATCTCCAGCTTGTGTACAATGCTAAAGATCCAGGAACGTTCCGATCTGGCAGATGGTTAAAAGATTATTCTCCTGATTTGTGCATCACATCTAGATCTGGAAATAACGAAATGACACAACGAAAAGTCATCAAGTCTTCCCCACACAGCCAGCATAGGCCAGTCATAATTCATTTTGGTACTGAAATTCCGTTAGTCACCTCCATACCTCAACCTCGATGGAATTTTCAACTTGCAAACTGGGAACTATTTCAGAAAGGTTCAATACCGTTCAATGGATTCCTCCAGTCCCATCCAATTATGAACGATTTGTGGGCGCGATTAAAACAAATGCCAGAAAATATATCCCACGTGGTTTTCGGAAGGAGTACATTCCTGGATGGTCCCAAGAATGCGATGAGTTATACGCCAAATATCAAGAATCTCACGACAAGGTAACAGCTGATGACCTATTGAGAGCTCTGAACAAGAACAGAAGAGAAAAATGGCATAAAACAACGGCAGGACTAAACTTCACAAATTCTAGTCGGAAAGCCTGGAATCTTATTAGAAAACTTGGTACAGATCCCAGGTTGTCAAGTACAGTTACACATGTGAATGCTAATGCTGTTGCATCCAGACTGATGAATATTTCAAAAACTAAAATACACAAAGAACAGACACGAACTGTGAATAATGAACTGTGCATAAAGAAGTCCCAACTAAAACCACACCCAGACTACTCACGTGATTTCTGCATTGAGGAGCTTGATAAAGCCTTGAGTATGCTAAAGGTAAACAAAGCCGCTGGCTTTGATGGCATATATCCAGAGTTTCTTAAAACCATCGGACTAAAAACAAAGTTGTGGCTTATTGAATTTTTCAATGAGATTCTGAAAACTGGAAAATTACCAAAGCTGTTCAAACAGGCTAAGATAATTGCTATCCTGAAACTGGGAAAAGACGGATCTGATGCTTCTCACTATCGACCGATATCACTACTCAGCATGACCTATAAGCTACTAGAAAGGCTTATTCTAAATCGCATTCAAGAGGCCGTTGATCAAATCATCCCCATCGAACAAGGTGGCTTTAGGAAACAACGGAGTTGCTGCGACCAGGTCCTAACATTGACAACTATAGTAGAAGCTGGATTTCAACGAGGTCTAAAATCAGCTGCGGTTTCTGTGGATCTCACAGCAGCTTACGACACTGTGTGGAGGGAGGGCTTGATGTCCAAGTTTATTGAAATCATCCCATGTCAAAAGTTGGCACTTTTAATGAACAACATGCTCTCTGATAGGCGTTTTAGGGTGTTCCTGAATGGGCAAACTAGCAGGTGGAGGACATTAAACAATGGCCTACCTCAAGGATCAGTTTTGGCCCCCATTTTGTTTAATCTATATATTCATGACATGCCTCACACAGATTCCTTGAAAATCCAGTATGCAGACGACCTAGCATTAATTATCCAAAATAAAGACCTTATGAACTGTGAGAATACCCTAACTAGTGATCTGACGAAACTGAGTGATTACTTCCATAAATGGAGACTTCAACCCAACCCGAACAAGACTGAGGTTACTGCATTCCATCTAAATAATAAAGAAGCCCAAAGGAAGCTGCATGTTACTTTTGACGGAATCGAAGTACCCCATAACTACAATCCAATATATCTTGGAATCACTCTGGATCGGTCCTTGGCATTCAAACAACAGTGCATCAAGTTATCGAAGAAACTTGGCTCGAGAGTGAATCTACTTCGCAAGATTGCCGGAAGCAGCTGGGGTGCAGACGCTAATACTCTACGTTCTGCTGCACTCGCTCTCGTGTATTCTGCTGGTGAATACTGTGCCCCTGTATGGGAAAACAGTGCTCATACCACCAAGATTGATGTGCAACTCAATGAGGCCATGAGAGTCATCACTGGTACTGTTAGATCTACTCCCACACAATGGCTACCAGTCCTAGCTAATATCGCTCCGCAAGATCCAAGGAGGAAAGCAGCTAAGGTAAGCTTGCTCAAGAAGACCACTTCTGATAAGAACTCTCTGTTGTATGTTGCCCTGCAAGATTCACCAACAACACGTCTGAAATCACGCAAGCCACCCTGGGTTGATTTAGAAGGTATCAATTCTTTCAACATGACCTCCAAGTGGCAACAACGTTGGAACGAGCATCCACCCAACAATGCTCACCTGGTTAAAGATCCTACAAAGAAGGTTGAGGGATTCCAACTTCCACGCCAAACCTGGTCGAAGCTGAACCGCATTAGAACAGGTCAAGGAAGATGTGGTCACACTTTGAAAAAATGGGGTTTCCGTACATCTGCTGCCTGTGACTGTGGAGTGGAGGACCAAACTATAAAACACATTGTTCAGGAGTGCCCACTCCGTGCATTTGATGGTGGTCTGAAGACTCTACACCAAGTGACACCAAGTGCTCTGGAATGGTTGTCAAATTTGGACATTTCAATTTAAATAATTGTAAACTTTTGTGTACTTGTACAACCATACGATATATATATATATATATTATAAAGCGGGACAAACCACTGGAAGCCTGAAGGTCAACTGACTCTCCACCCCGCGCCCGGCGGTGTTGCCATGCTATTGCATCGTACCTTCAGTCGCGTGCTGGATGCGAGAACGTACAGGACAACAGCGCACCGACTACGCGTGACCTTCAGCCTTCCAATGGTTTGTCCCGCATTATAATTACCGTAAATAAATAATTGCCTTGAAAAACAAATTGTATTGACAAGGTAGACCATTTCATCACCTTCAAAAGAAGGTTTAAATAATATTACAAGTTAATGCAGGTGGAAGTGAAACTTGGACTGTTGGCACAGCAGAAGAGTTGTGAAGATCTTATGGCTAGAGTAACAATTGAAGAGGTACTAAGAGTGAGAGAGGAGAGATGTTTCTGGAGACTGCTAATGAAGAGAGGAGATAGGTTGGTAGGACACAACTATGACACCCAGGAATAGCAAACTTAGTCATGGAAGGAAGGGTTGAAGAACTGTAGGGTTAGACCAAGGTTAGAATATGTTTAACAGATTGCCTCGAATGGAAGATGTCGTTGCTATGTAGAGACGAAACGATTAGCTCAGGACAGGGAGGCATGGAGAAATGTTCCAAACCAGTCAAAAGACTGAAGACTCAAAAAACAACAACAATGCAGATCCAATCAGAAAGAAAACATTGTTCAGTTCATGTCATTAACATGTTCAATAAGTCTTAACTTGGACAGGGCCAATCAAGAACCTGATTTGGAGGGTGTCTTTTACATGGCTTAAAATGGCTACACACTGTTCACTTGATTTAAAAGATTTAAAATGTTAGCTTATTGTCTTAATGGTTCTTGTGATCATGCCTTGGATTGTCATCCATGAACTGTGCTTTACCTTCATAAGGCACAGTATGTTGCTCAAGGATCATTACTTACATATCTCAATTCATAGTGTCTTCAATCTCTACCAACAGACCTATTCCATCCCTCCCTGAGCTACATGCCTTAGGCCGGTATTACACTGTCAAAGAAATTTGTCAAAGATCTTTGATAAAAGATATGACAGTGTAATGGGGAAATCTTTTACAAAAGGTGGTTTTATAAAATTTCTTTTATAAAATGTATGAGCATCATGCTATCTTTGATAAAAGATTCAAACCAAAATGGCAGTTCGTAACAGCTGCAAAATTACCACAACAAAGATGCTCATATCAGAGTGTGAAATGCATGACATGTTGTAATGGTTTCTTATGGCCCATACTTTGAGCGACAAGTGTAACGTTTTGCTAGCCCCTAACTGTTGGGAGATAAATGTAACTGTTTACCTTTGCCTAAGCTATGTTGTTTTAATGGGCGCCAAGACTTCAACTCAATGCTGAAATCTAAATTTGTATTTAATAACGTCTAGCTCTGGTAGAACACCTTCAAGACTCTATTCACTCAGATCGTGGTATGATTTGATCATTAACCCAACAAACAATTGTATCAGGAGAAGGAATTGGTCTATATCTAATGCTACCTACTGAAAGCAAAGATTGCATTGTAAAAGAAATGAATTTATTATATAAAACAAGTATAGCAAAATTAATAATAATAATAAGTTTAAAATTTAAATTGGAGCGTTGCGATTTTAATATTACCGATAGAAAATTACGTGAAAACGGAGTCTGATAAATTGATTTTACTCTTATTTCCAAGCTATGAAGTTACTGAATTATGAAATATAAAACAAAGAAAAATGAGAGATTGCGTATTTCCGCGTCATTTGCGCTTACCACTGGAAATTGCTAAAGCATTTCCCTCGTACTGGATGATGCTGTGTGCTTCCCACAGTCTCCTGGACGTCGCCATCTTCTTCGTTATTTGATGATATTCTGGTAGATTAGATAATTCTATGGTCCGTACCTCGGACCCAAACACTCGTATAACTACACTGGTTAAGTTTCACAAAGATAGTCGCTAACTCCACTGAACATCGGAGCGACTCCAGCGTGAACCATACTCGTTAAGTTCTACACAGATAGTCCTCGTCCCACGGAACATCGGAGCGACTCCCGCGTATAACCGTACTCGGCAAGAACTACAAAGATTGTCCACGTTTCACGGCGCGTCGAACGATATATCCACACGTTGGCTCCCCCACCCTGGTACCGTCTTCCAGCTTACGTTGTCTCCACTGATTGGCTGAGCACGCCGCTACTTCCCCTCCTCTGGTTCATTACACACGGCGCGCGAGAGGGAGAAGTCGATTTCCGTTCCAACAATTCGCCTTTTCTTGACGATGCGACCCAAGCTTGCGTCATACTTCTCGACAGGAATCAGCTTGTATTTGAATTCCCAGTGTGTCATGTCTCTCAATATATCCTAACTGACGAAAACTCCGTAAAATTCCGTAATCATGTAATTTTCTTTGATATTGTCGTTCGTAATAATTTGCTTGATAGCGTTTACTAAGACATAGAAAATCTATCTGAATGCTAATAATTTTTATAAAATGCTCCGAAAATACCTTAATAATAATTATAATAAATTAATAATAATAATAAATTGAAATGAACAATTCTCTTGGCTGAACAATTTGCCGCGTAAATAATTATAGAATGGCTTCCAACTGACTTATGCCAGTTGCATAAAACCCCTCAAAAAACACATTACAATGTTACATAATATGTTACATAATGAATGGTATACAATGTAAAACATAAATAACAGAAAGTGTAGGTAAAAATAGCCGAACGCATATTTCAGAATATAAAGAGAAATTAATAAATAAACCGTGAATAGTAGTGTATTTTATGTTATAATATTTGTATTATAACTCTTCAATTTCATTTATGGTATTACAAGCGAGTGTAAATAAGCACTTTATCTTTACTGGTACGTAATACATGAAGCAAATGCAACGTGGCAGTGTCGAGTTGGCGGAATGAGTAGAGCGCTCGACTCCGGTACAAGAGGACCAGGGATTGAATCACACCTAATGCGTACTTTTTTTACTTTGTATGTTTCAATTTTCTTTGCTCGGGCAGTGGTTGTTTCGAACGTCACCATCATTCATTTCATCATAATTAAAAATTAATTTAATTTTTCAAATCCTCGTACTGCAGCTCGTTCACCAAGATTTTACTCGTATAAATATCTTTGTCACATGGCCGACCCATGGTTTAACCCATATATGTTTAGTTTATCTTTCCGTTTCTTTTACATACCAGTATTGCCACTGCAGAATTTCAACTACCGTGATACAGTCAAGTCAACAAGGAACTGTCCTTCATCCATTTTGCTGAACCATGATCAAATATTTAATGTAGTGTAATAGTGTGATTATTGCTTTGTATAACTTTTATAAAAGTTCAGTTTTATAACGGGATGGAAATTATAAAACTCGCTTCGCTCATTTGCTTGTTTTATAAACATACTCGTGTCTTGATTATTGCCATTATAGGCTCGTTGCATACGACTGATTACGTTCGACGATAATTATATCAATTTTATGCTCGAACATAAATACTCATAAATATATGTCGAGATTTCGCCAGTTTTATGTACTGAACAGAGCGCATGGGATGCAGAGAATACCTTGTATTTGACCATGGCCTCCTCAAATACCACACTATGACACTAGCCACGCAGTGAAATTCAAAACAGGAGGCCGTGGAAGTCAGCGCAGATGTGATGCTATCCTTACCTAATTGGTCACACAACTGTTTCTTGAGCTCTGATTGGTGGGAGAAACTGTTTCATAATGAAAAATAATGTCATAATGAACCTCATTATGATACAGTTTTCTGACATATAATATTTACATTGCGACATCGTCGAACACAAAGTATTTTATAAAATGTCTTTAACAAATTTCTTTGATAGTGTAATACCGGCCTTAGAGAGGGTATATGGTACTTTATATTATTCCATGATGTAATTGGTCCAACCAAGGAAAATTAGTTTACTCCTGGAGCTCTGTTCCAGTGCATGACAGTATTTCTTAGCAAAGGCAAACTGAACTATCCTTGGGTTTTATCTTGGTGTTTGGCAAAGCAAACCTTGGTCTCTTAGTTATCTTTTGATAGTACTAAAACCAAGTTCAACCTCATAACAGGCTCTTGTGTATTGATGTAGTGTCTGCCGCAGCAACGAGTCTTCTGACAAGTTTCCCAAAATTCTGCGAGACTTTTCTAAGAAACCTATTTAGCTGACAAAGACTAGATTTTAGTAGGAAACATATACCAGTAAAAGATTTTTAATATATTGTGATGATAGAGCAGAGCAGTGATAATTGTTCTGAATGAGTGAATCAACATTAATTAAGCAGTCAACACAGATCCAACAGACAAGCAAACACGGTTTGTTTTATGACAATTTGAATTTTCTAGGTTGACTGGACCTATATTTGTTAACTTGGTCCCTTGTTTGTTATGCTTGCTGCCTAGAGGGAACCAGTCCTTGGCGACATTTGCCTGGCAATGATCTCATTGCAAAGCAGCAATTACTGCCACCTTCAGCTCTGCTGAATACTTTTTGTTTATGGTAATTTACAGGGTGTACAATTTAAGTCCTCTATGCCACAGACTCATCTATTGGGGGGAAATATGAACATCAAGATACTTATTGTCAGTACTGTAGTAGGTCTAATGTGGTATATGGCTGATCTCTTACCTGGTGCTGGGTTATAGCTGCCCTAGTTGCACCTCCGGCTACCCCAACAATAGCTCTCAGAGTTGATGAAACACAGAGGACCAGAGTACCAAATTCGGAATGATAAAACAATAAAAGTTCCAAGCTTAACGCACAATCATTCACAACATCTGCAAAAAATCGCCACTTCTTGAAATCAAAGTCGAGGAATGTGCTGAAATCCAAAATTACATGTCAAAATTAACTCAATGTATCCAATTCAGACCTAATATAGCCAACACTAAGTTTGACTAGGAGAGGTTCTGAAAGTGGTCTTCTACATATTGAATTTTCCTGAATTTGATCAAAGCACAGATATTGGTAACTTTTCCATCATAAATCTATTAAAAGTGAGACACCATGAGTTTCTAAATTCACCTCCAGTTACCAAGAGCTAGGAATATATACATTTACATTGTTCCCCAAGTTTCTTGACAACCAACAGTTCCACGTGTAGTGAATAATTGATGTTGGCACATGAATTTATACTCGTAAAAGTGAAGATAAGCAAGACAATCCATTGTTGTCAGAGTATATAACAATACATCAAAAAGATCCAACAAGAATTACTATATATTATAGTGAATTATATTAGATTAAGTGCAAAATCAAAAGTACATAAACACTGTATCTCATATCACACTTGCAAGAATGATGGGTGCCTGCCTATTACATTCAATCACAGCGCTCAGAAATCAAGCGAAGAGAGTGGCGTACAAGCAGCAAGTGTGGGCATTCAGAATCTGTGCATTTAGAGGGTACTAACTGCGTTGCAAATGAATTATGGTCCAAATTCTCATGTAAGACCGATTACTGAATCTGATACATTTATGTGAGCTATATTACTTCTTAAAATATGAAGTCGAATTGATGTTCCCTTGTTAGCTGAGCATATTATAGTTCCCCAGTCATGTTTTGCCTCGATAAATTAAAATGCAAAACTATCAATATGCCAAGTTAATATCAATATGATACAACACACAAAGTTTCAATTTTCTATTAATAACAGCTTTTGAGATATTCATAAATTATATAATATTGTCTTTAACACTTTTTATATTTTTATATTTAGAGTATATTTATAAAATGCCCCTCATGCCAAATGGCTGAACAGATCTGGTTTAAATTTCATCCTTGTTTTTTAAATACTAGCAAAAGAGAAGTGATGTGGGGATTTTGAAAAAAAAAAAAAAAATCCACAAAAATAAAACATTATTTCAAACAGTTTACGGTGATGATAAAAAAATATTGTTACTAAATCATTGCATGTATTGTATTGTTTGCATATCAGTTTTTATTCTGTTGTACCTGAAGCTATCCTAAAAATTTCAAGGAGATTGGTTAAATATTATGGCACAAAGAGCATTTTGAAACCTGAAAAAGCTGAAAAATAATCTGAGAAAAATGAGATTAAAAATTTAGAAATAAAAGGCCAGCACTTAAATCTGTTCGACTTAAAATTCCCCGGCAGCATATTTGGACCCTCTGCAGCCTTCTTCCTGGCCTCAATAATAGTTTTTGAGAGTTTTAGTTTCCTTCAGGCAGTTTTGAACCCTTATTGTCCAGACACTCCACTGTAGTCAACCTCATCTCACAAATTCCAACCTTAAAAACTCAAAACATAAGATCACAAACTCTTGTTTACATACAACCCATTCTCTATGAGAATAGCGACAATGTGAGACAACGTCCACTTATGCAGGGTCATTTAAATGGTTGTTGAGAACTTAAAGAATCTGATATTTCACAGCAAAGCATAAAAAGAAATTACAAGGTATGAACATAAAAGCCTCCGTGGCTTAGGCGGCAGCACGCCGGCCTCTCACCGCTGGGTCCGTGGTTCAAATCCCGGTCACTCCATGTGAGATCTGTGCTGGACAAAGCGGAGGCAGACAGGTTTTTCTCCGGGTACTCCGGTTTTCCCTGTCAAAATTTCATTCCAGCAACACTCTCCACTATCATTTCATTTCATCTGTCATTCATTTAATCATTGCCCCAGAGGAGTGCGTCAGGCCTCGGCAGCCGGCACAGTTCATATCCTCGCCGCTAGATGGGGGCTTCATTCATTCCATTCCTGACCCGGTCGGAGACTGGAAGCAGGCTGTGGATTTTCATTTGGATTTTCAACATAATCAAAATTGATTGAGTTTTATCCCCATAATTTTCACCAAATTCTAGTGATATATTGCCATAAAACAACTTAAAGCCTTGTCCTCCTGGCAATACTTAATAGTGCAGGAATATTAGACAGAATTTGGGCAAAGTGAAAAAATTAGTTTATCAAGCTAAAAATTGGTGGAGAGGTTCCTTGAATAGCCTGGATCAAAATACTAAAAGTCCCAAAAAATCCCTCATGGGGAACATGCCGCCATCTTGGAAAAATGGCCGGCATCTTGGAATTCGTATCCAGCATCGCATTGAACGTCATAACTCGGTACCTAAGGGTGATAGGGACATGCGGTTTGGTCAGGATGGCTTACCAGAATGCAGGCTATCATTTTGACCCTACTTAACCTAGATAACAATCGAAATAGTTATTATAAATCACTTAAACTCTCATAGGGTAGCGTTCAAAGCCATCTTGATGTTCAATGTCGATTTTTCACCTTTTACAGGCATGGGATTGAAAAACGTACTAAAATAAATGCTGTTAAGCACATCAAAACACACAAAAATATGTAATCAGGATTTTCATAAACTAAAAATTACGGATGTGAGAAGTTGTCAAACATGCGCATGCAACTCGAGGAGCGGCGCGTCGAGGAGGGCTACTTCACAAAGCCGGTGCAACTGGTGATGTAAACATATTCTGTAGGCGCAACTATGCCCCTTTTTTAATGATAAGTAAAAATTTGACACTTTTATATACAAGGATAGCATCTTATAACCTAATGAATAATAAAAAAAACAATAATTAATTTGTTAATACAGTAACTTTGCGCTCTAAAACTCTTTTTCTTAGCTACTTATATTGTATGTATAAAATAATATTTCCTTTTAATTTTAATAATTAACTACACTGACCGGCACGAAAAACGCAACACCCAACAAATTATGTGAAATTATTGTGTAATTTATCGATTAATCAAAGTGAAGCACTTTAACTTATTTTTTTCGACGGGGTATGTTATTGGCGTTGCTTTGCAAGCAAACAATGAAGTGTTGATTGCACTAGCCTCAATTGATTTTTCCCGCGCAACCTGGATAACACATCACTGGATGTAACCCAATAATGTGTTCCCGCTCTTATAGAGCTTAGGGTTGTACTTTGAATTGTTCCCTTTTCAATCACATGTGTTTGTGGGATCTTTCTGTGATTGTCGTAATTAGCTTTCTGGAGCAAACATGCCCTTAAGCCCTGAACAAGCTGCAAAAGTTGTTGCTTTGGTGGAATATGGTCGCAGCATGCATTACATTGCAGAAGTATTGAGGATTACAGCTTCCACGATTTCCAGAACCGTACGAAGGTGCAGGGAAACTGGAGGCTTTGCAAGGAGACCAGGATCAGGCCCGAGAAGAACAACATCGAAGAGAGATGTTCGCTTCTTAAAACTTCAAGTTCTTCATGACCGTCACTCCACCGCCATTGTGGCACGAAATCGACTCCACCAAGTTCGAGGGGTCGATGCTAGTGAGAGAACCGTCCGAAGAAGATTGGAAGAAGCCAATCTTCAATCCAGAAGACCAGTTACAGACCCAGAACCTACCAGAGAACATCGCACAGCTGTACTACGTTTTGCAAGGGAACATCATGGCTGGACAGCACAACAATGGGAACAAGTGTTGTTCGCCAATGAGTCGCGGTTTGGCCTCCGATCACCTGACGAAAGAGAGAGGGTCTGTAGAAGGCCAGACGAAAGGTATTCCCCTTGCACATTCTCATCCAGGACGCCATTTCAGGGTGGTTGTGTGATGGTGTGAGCACCAATCAGTATGGCTGCAAGGACGGATTTGGTCTTCGTGGAGAATGGGAGCCTCACTGCACATCGGTATGTGGAAGAAATCCTTCTGGAGCATGTTGTGCCTTTCGCTCCATTTATTGGTGATGATTTCACACTAATGCAAGACAATGCACGCCCACATGTTGCGAAAGTTCTTGGGTGAAGCAGGGATTCATGCTATGGCTTGGCCTGCTCGAAGCCCTGATTTGAATCCTCTTGAGCACGTTTGGGACCGGCTGGGGAGAAGAGCCCGTCAGTGCTATCCAGAGACCCTACAGGACCTACGGAATGTCCTCCTGGAAGAATGGGCGATGATTCCTCAACAGGATATTACAGCATTAATCAGGAGCATCCCTGAAAGGTTGAATGCCGTCATTGGTACAAGAGGTGGCAAAACACGCTTTTAAAGATGCGAACAGAGGTCTCCGAGGTCTGTGAAGTAATGTGTGAAGTGTATAAAATCAAAACAGAAGTGAGGACCTTTAGGACCTTACTCAAAATTTCCCGCTCTTTTAGCGCTCTTTCCTTGAAGTGTGCATCACTGGCTTAATTTTTAAATTTGTGTATAGTCATCTTTTATTTTCCATTGTTAGACACCTACATGGGACCGTACTACAATATTTCATCATCATATAGTAGATTAGTGTTATAAAAGTGTCAAATTTGAAATAAATTTCAGTTTTTGTAAGAAATTGAAGTGTTGCGTTTTTCGTGCCGGTCAGTGTATTTTTTGCGCTACGCTCGTATGTAATTAAACTAAGAAAGGACTGTCCGTACACGCCTTGCGGAGTGATATCCCTGCCGCTGCGCCGTCAGAGCGTTCTCGTTCCCCCACTCCACCTTCCCTGTGTTGCTTAGCAGTGGCTCTGGCCGGTCGGCCGAAATGAACGTCTTTACGGTAAAGATTGTGGTGTTTGAAGCCATATTTTCAGTGTTGCCTAAGTAAACAAGAGTTTAGTGCTTTTCAGTCGGTCAACACGAATGTACCCAAAAGAGATGGGTTATGCCCTAATCCTGAAATAAATTACATGAGATTAATAAAACACTAGGATGACCAGTTTCGATCGTCAAGCGATCATCATCAGATCCATTACACTTAGGCTATAAAATCTATGTTTGAAATACAGGTGAAAATATTTACAATATGTACAATTATTTAGTTGCAGTATTGGTACTGCAACTGTCAGTGTATGCTAAATGCAGTATATATGTTAGGTGAAATGCTAAATGGTGATAGCTATCCGGAGTTTGTACTTTAGAGAGATTATATGGTTGTAAACTATAGTTAAACTATAAAATTTTAGGCTAACTACTTATCTGATTGTCTTCCGTACTACAGCTGCTCGCAGTTTTCGTGCTCACTGTAACTTACTGTGCGGTCAACTGCGGTGGTTATCTTAACGACTGGTTTTTCCTGCCTTCTCCCCCCTACCCCTACGTGCTGTGGGGAGTGATAGCGGTGTGTTTATGTGAGGTGTTGCCAACCTAGATAAGATGTATGTTATTGAATGAGGTGTGTCTACAACTATTAAAGACCGTGGATTAGCCCTCGCCACGCGTGGAGCATTACCCATTCGAACTAAGCGTTGACGGTCTTATGAGGACGTCCCGGCACCTTTAATACTGCCGCGAATATGGGCCTTGGTTTGTTGCAGAAGAAAAGTACATCGTACACCTGATCCAGATAACATTTACCTATTAAAAACCCCCTAATATCCCCCCTTTTTTTTATCTAGCTTGGCTGTGTCGCTAAATTGTGTCTTGTTTCCGACAGGGTGTGTTTTTTAGTAGCGTGAAGAGGGGTGAGCTCTCCATGAACGTGTGTTCGTTTAGATGGTTGGGATTGTTTCGTTTGGCTAGGTGTATCTCGATTGCTTCCTTTATGTCAAGAGCTCTGCCTTTCGATTCGTGATGGATTATTTTAAGGTCCGACTCTATGTTGGTAAAGCTGTGCCCCGCATCACACATATGTTCGCACACACCCTGTCGGAAACAAGACACAATTTAGCGACACAGCCAAGCTAGATAAAAAAAGGGGGGGGGGAAATTAGGGGGTTTTTAATAGGTAAATGTTATCTGGATCAGGTGTACGATGTACTTTTCTTCTGCAACAAACCAAGGCCCATATTCGCGGCAGTATTAAAGGTGCCGGGACGTCCTCATAAGACCGTCAACGCTTAGTTCGAATGGGTAATGCTCCACGCGTGGCGAGGGCTAATCCACGGTCTTTAATAGTTGTAGACACACCTCATTCAATAACATACATCTTATCTAGGTTGGCAACACCTCACATAAACACATCGCTATCACTCCCCACAGCACGTAGGGGTAGGGGGGAGAAGGCAGGAAAAACCAGTCGTTAAGATAACCACCGCAGTTGACCGCACAGTAAGTTACAGTGAGCAAGAAAACTGCGAGAAGCTGTAGTACGGAAGACAATCAGATAAGTAGTTAGCCTAAAATTTTATAGTTTAACTATAGTTTACAACCATATAATCTCTCTAAAGTACAAACTCCGGATAGCTATCACCATTTAGCATTTCACCTAACATATATACTGCATTTAGCATACACTGACAGTTGCAGTACCAATACTGCAACTAAATAATTGTACATATTGTAAATATTTTCACCTGTATTTCAAACATAGATTTTATAGCCTAAGTGTAATGGATCTGATGATGATCGCTTGACGATCGAAACTGGTCATCCTAGTGTTTTATTAATCTCATGTAATTTATTTCAGGATTAGGGCATAACCCATCTCTTTTGGGTACATTCGTGTTGACCGACTGAAAAGCACTAAACTCTTGTTTACGTTAAAGTTTATCATTAAATTTATCTTAAACGGTACGCACCAGAAAAAAATCATAAAAGCGAAAAATGTGTGTTTGAGTTTGAATTGTCCCTTTATGCTTAAATTGCCGATGTTTACAATCCAGTTTAAAAGTCAATGCCGTTTCCTGTACTTTATAAAAGTCCTACATCAAAAACGATTTTGCCATTAAAATCTATGCAACACGTGGAACTTGGGCAAGCTTGCCAAAGGCAAGACTTCAAGCATCTCGAAGAATTCACAGAATGGCTACGTATACATTCTCCTTTCGGCAAACCTCAAGATATTTTGGTGTCCTCATCAACCGGTGTTATAGGTGACGAAACGGTGACCTGCAACTCAGCTTGGGAGATAGGAACCAAGTCTTTGAAGAAACTGGAAGGGAAATCGTTTGCCGAAGTTAAACTCCAACGAAAGGACCAAATTGTCACTCTTGCTGTCCGAGGTGAGACCGTGCCTGTAAATCCGAACCAGCTGTTTCATCGGATTGCGTGTGTCGCTCGCAATGAAGAGGACCTTGAATCTTGCTTTGAATACGAGTTGGCTTTATTGCTGCCAGTGCTGTTCGATGCTTCAACTATCAGAAAAGGTACAAAATCAACTTAGCGGACAGTGATAGAGAAGTTGTGTGCACCAATGACCTGTCTTCCCGAAGACCTTACCTACGTGTTTGACGGTGGAGATCTCCTGTATGGCCGAAATTGGGAAGCTTCGATGATGTTTGTAAGAACTACATTTCGTACATCAAGACGAACTATCAAGGGAAAGCTATTGTAGTGTTCGACGGCCATTTTGAAAGTATCATGAAAGATGTGGAGCACATGAGACGACGTGCCAAGACGCCATCTTCTGAAGTTTTGGTGGATTTAGAAGTGCAAATGGTCTAGTCGCAGCATCAGTTCCTAGCCAACACTTCAAACAAATCAAGATTAGTCAGACTTTTAGGTCGTTGTTTCGAAGAAAAGGGGATTCCAGTTATTCATGCCAAGTCTGATGCTGATCGTCTCATCGTGACAACAGCGATCAAGGAAGCAGAGAAGGGAGGTCATGTGGCAATTGTTGGAGAGGATAACGATTTGTTGGTACTTCTTTCGAGCCTTGCAGAACGCAATAGAAACGTCTCTATGCTGGTGCCACCATCAAAAGCTTATCCGAGGAAACTCTTTGGCTCTACGGAATTGCAGAAGGCTCTTGGGGGCATGACGGACAATCTTCTCTTCCTCCATGCCATGTCCGGTTGCGACACAACTTCAGCTCCCTACAGGAAGAGGAAAGTACACGCGTTCAAGACTTTAAACAATAACCCAGATCTTCGCCAAAGAGTTGCTGTTTTTAACAGCGCAGACGCTGTAGTGGAAGAGATCGTGAAGGCAGGGGAAGAACTCTTCATAGCGTTATACGGAGGTAGAACTACAGATAGCCTAAACAAGACAAGGTATAGTCAGTACCTTAAGACCATTGCCAAACAACGTCTCCATGCAGACTTCGACCTCTCAAGTCTTCCACCAACATCAGCAGCATCTCGACAGCATAGCCTGAGAGTTTACCACCAAGTGCAGGAATGGCGCGGAATCTCTCTTCCACCTACAGAGTGGGGATGGCAGAAGAACAGATTATGCACTAAGAGGGGGATAGGTTCCGCCTGATCAATACAACGTAATTCACATTTAAAGGGTTGTATTAACACCCTTGTGGTACATGTTTCGGGTCCTTATTATGGCCCCTTCATCAGCCTCAAAACAACAATAGATATCAGTATCATATAGGATTCAATAAAGGTAAAATCTAACATGAAATGTATGAAAGACATGAATGGAAATGAAACATATTAAACAATTATGGGTAATGTGGTGAAACATATGAAAAAACATATCATAGATGGGGACATAAAACTATTACGTACAAGACAAAGATTAAAAGATTAAAAACACATTAAAACAGCAAGTTGCAATTACAAGCACTTCTAGTGCATGTCGAATGATGTCTTGCAAAGTTCGTATTGGAGTCCTATATTATAACACAGTGCTTGATCCAATTCTGCTTCTGTGTCATAGAGTTCATTATTATTAAATGGTTGAAACTTGTAGAGAAAGCCTTATGGTATCTGTAATCTCCTATTAGACTAGTAGTCAAATCATAATACATCACCATTGACGTTTAAAAACAGGCCAAGCATAAGAGACAATATCCTGATGGTAGAGGTAGTCCATTGGATACGAGATGTAGTAGACAGAACGGGCAAATCCCAAACAGAGAGAGGAGAGGGGACTCCTTCGTCTATGTGAACACGGGCCTTTAAGAATGTTAGAGCAGAGGAAAACACAAGAGACCTCCGATGTGGGACTATGAATGTCCAATAGGTCAGATGGCGAGATGGAGAGCTTGGCCCGTTTTTAAACGTCGATGGTGATGTATTATGATTTGACTACTAGTCTAATAGGAGATTACAGATACCATAAGGCTTTCTCTACAAGTTTCAACCATTTAATAATAATGGACTCTATGACACGGAAGCAGAATTGGATCAAGCACTGTGTTATAATATAGGACTCCAATACGAACTTTGCAAGACATTATTCGACATGCACTAGAAGTGCTTGTAATTGCAACTTGCTGTTTTAATGTGTTTTTAATCTTTTAATCTTTGTCTTGTACGTAATAGTTTTATGTCCCCATCTATGATATGTTTTTTCATATGTTTCACCACATTACCCATAATTGTTTAATATGTTTCATTTCCATTCATGTCTTTCATACATTTCATGTTAGATTTTACCTTTATTGAATCCTATATGATACTGATATCTATTGTTGTTTTGAGGCTGATGAAGGGGCCATAATAAGGACCCGAAACATGTACCACAAGGGTGTTAATACAACTCTTTAAATGTGAATTACGTTGTATTGATCAGGCGGAACCTATCCCCCTCTTAGTGCATAATTATTCAATCAATACGGAACCATGACAAATACGAATATAAAGAAGAACAGAATCGGCAAATTTTTACAGATTCCAACAGAATCTCCTCCCGCACCAGACTTCCTTCTAAACCTCATCAGCTGTGAGTGCAAGACAGGATTAGCTAAGAAAGAGAGTTTTAAAGCGCCAAGTTACTGTATTCATCATCATCATCATCTTGTACAGTTTCCAACCCCAGGCTGGGTCTGTTTGGAACATAAGCCTCGCCACTTAGTCCTTTCTTCCCACCACCTCTCCGCTGTCACTCTGGTCCAGTCCTCGCCTCTCTTCTTGACACATTCCTCCACTCCTTTCAGCCATCTATCTCTTGGTCTTCCCCTTGGTCGTTTCTTCTGCATCTGCATCTCATGTATCCTCTTGGGAATCCTCTTCTCATCCATTCTCTTTAAGTGACCATACCACCTCAGTCTTGACGTCTCAATCCTACCTTGCAAGGGCTCCTCTTTCACCATTTCCCTGACCTTTTCATTCCTCAACCTGTCTCTTCTAGTTACTCCGATCCTACTTCGCAGGAACTTCATTTCACCTGCCTGTATTCTGCTTATGTCTCTTTTCTTCATTGTCCACGTTTCTGAAGCATAGGTCAGTATCGGGATATAGTAGCTTCTGTATGACACTTCCTTGCTTTTTTGTGGGACATCTTTATTCCACACTAAGCTCCTAATGCTTCTCAGAAATGCTTCTGCCTGTCTGCCACGTTCCGTAATCTCTTTGTCATTTCTCCCATTTTCCTCCACTAGACTTCCCAAGTACTTGAGACTTTCCACCTTCTTCAGCTGTCCACCTCCAAGTGTTATCCCACTCATTGGTCTGTCCTTTTTCCTGGTCGTTAACAGGATCTCACATTTACTGATGTTGAACTTCCATCCGTACTCTCCCACTGTTTCTTCCCAAGCCTTCAGTTGCTCCTGAATTTCCTCCTCCTTGTTTCCCCAGACCATGAGATCATCTGCAAACACCATTGCTTTCATCTTATCTTCTCCTATCTTTCCTGCAATCCGTGTCATTACCTCGTCCATAACCACAATAAAGAGAAGGGGTGACAGCGCACTACCCTGTTTCAGGCCACTCATTTGTCTGAACCAGTCTGTTCTTTCCCCTCCAACTTTTACACAACTCACACTTCCACAATACATCTCCTTCACTCTGCCTACAGTCCCTTTTTCCACTCCCATGTTTTCCATTGCTTCCCAAACCTTCTCCCTACACACACTATCATAGGCCTTTTCGATGTCCAGGAAGGCCATCAACAGATCCTCTCCAAATTCATAGTGGTGTTCCTGGAGCTGTCTCACTGAAAATATGAGATCCACTGTTGATCTCCCAGGTCTGAATCCATACTGCTCCTCTCTCAATTTTCTCTCCACTTTGGCTCGTATTCTACTTTCTAATATCTTTTCATATATCTTGGCACAGTGAGATATGAGTGTGACTCCCCCGTAATTTCTGCACTCCTTTCTGCTTCCTTTCTTAAATATTGGGACAATTAATCCTTTCTTCCAATCTTCTAGGGTCTTTTTCTCCTTCCATATCACCCTCATCACACGGTACAGCCACTGTTTCCCAACCTCTCCTGCTGCCTTCACCATTTCAACACTCACTTCATTCACACCCGGTGCCCTTCCTCCTTTCATCTCGTCTATAGCCATTTCCAGTTCTCTCCAAGTCAGGTCCTTTTCCATTCCTGTGTTGTCTTCTCCATCTTCCAATGCATTGTCTTCCTCCCTATGACCATTTGGATTCAGCAAATCCTCAAAGTACTCTTTCCACACTGTCTTGAGTGTCTCTTTGTTGTGTACCTCATTTCCGTTTTTGTCCATCATTACCACATCCTCTCGCAGACCTCTTCTCCTACTTTTGACCATCCCATAAAGTACTTTCTTATTTCCTCTACTGTCTTCCACCATCATCTCTGTCCACTTTACCATCCACTTCTTCCTCTCCTCTGCGACAATCTTGTTTGCTTCTTTCTTCTTTATCTTATAATCTTCCCTTGCCAGATCAGTTCTTTCCTGGAACCACACTCTGAAAGCCTTGTTCTTCCTTCCCACAGCTTCTTTTACTCTCTCATTCCACCATGGTGTCTCTTTACACTGCTTTCTGTTGCTTGTTCTTCCACACACTGCCACTGCAGCTTCCACCATTGTGTTTTTGAATTGCTTCCATTCCTCTTCCCGTTTTAGGATTGTCTGTTGGCATCCTTTCCCTTATTATCTTCTGGAATTCTTCCTTGACTTCCTTTTCCTTGAGTTTCCATACTTTGATTCTCCTTTCCTGGTACTCTGTCCTCTTGCTATCCTTAACAACTCCCAGGTTCATTACAAGTATTCTGTGGTTGCTATCTAAGGCCTCTGATGGTATTACCTTTATATCTCTGACACTTCTCTTCATTTCCCAGTCGTACAGCATGTAATCTACCAAAGATTTCTTTGTTAAATCACTGCTGTACCACGTTACCTTGTGGCTTTCTTTCTTCCGGAACCAGGAGTTGCCTACCACTAAACCGTTTCTCTTGCAAAAATGCAGCAACTTTCTCCCTTCTTCATTCCTGCTACCCCATCCTTCTGCTCCCAATACATTTTCATATCCTTGCCTTTCACTTCCTACATGTGCATTCAAATCTCCCATGACAATGATGCTCTGACCATTCAACTGCTGTTGTAGCTCCTCCTCAAAGTCTTCCTTCTCTTGAGCTGTACATCCAACTTGAGGGGCATATACCTGGGCTATCTCCAGGCTTCTTCCCTTTACAGTTACTCTGATCTTCATGATCCTGTCACTTATTCCCTTTACCTCTTCCTTCATTCCATCTCTCACAACTACTCCTACTCCGCTGCTCCTTCCTTCACTGTTCCCACTCCAGTACAACCGGTACTCTTTCCTCAGTTCTCTGCGACCTTCTCCTTTCCATCTTGTTTCTGCCAAGCCCAGTACATCCAGTTTTCTTCTCTCCATCATATCTACAATCTCCTCCACCTTTCATCATCATCAAATTCCAGCTCCAGTCGCCCGGGTGCTGTTAACGAGCCCTCGCCACCTTTTCCTGTCCATGAATAGTTGGTCTTCATGGGTCCTTCTCCAGTCTAGCCCTTTGTCTTAAAGATCATCCTTGATTTGGTCCAACCATTTCTTCTTTGGTCTTCCTACTGGTCTTTTTCCTGGGATAATCTTGTTGAAATAAGCTTTTGGTGTCCTCTCATCTCCCATTCTTTGAAGATGCCCATACCATCCTAATCGTTGCTTCTGCAAATATTTTGTAGCACTGATATCTATGCCAGCCTCTGTCCTGTTTGTTTCGTTCCTTACTTTGTCTCTCCTTGTCCTTTGAAGCATTGTTCTTATAAACTTCATTTCGGATGCCTGAATCCTACTTTCTTCTCTTCTGGACAGGGTGCAAGTTTCTACTCCGTAAGTTAGAATTGGGATGTAGTATGTCTTAAACAGTATATGTTTACACTTCCTGGGCACTTTATTATCCCACAGTAGTGTTCTAACTTGTGCATAGAAGGAGGCTGCATTACTAGTTCTATTTGTTACTTCACTGTTGTTGTTGTTATCCTTACACACTGTGCTACCAAGATATTTAAATTGATCAACAATTTGTAGAGGCTGATTATTCAGGTAAATGGTTGCATTAGACAGTCCTGTTGTCATCACTACTGTCTTACTTTGGCTTATTTTCAACCCATACTCCTTGAACAGCTTGTCCCATGAATCCAGTTTTTCTTGTACTTCTCTGGCACTTTCTCCCCAAATCATGACATCATCTGCAAAGACAAGGGCATTTGTTTCATTACCCTGTTCTTCTTTTATTCTCTTCAGGATTATGTCCATCACTGTGATGAATAGTAATGGAGACAGTGAACTTCCTTGTTGGACTCCTTGTTTTGTTGTGAACCATCTGCTTTCCCCATTACCTATTCTTACACATGCCCTTGTGTTCTCATACAGCATTTTGATCTTGTTTATCAAGCCTTTTGGGACATTGTGCCTTTCTAAACATTCCCAAATTTTTGATCTTGCAATGCTGTATTAACAAATTAATTATTGCTTTTTATTATTTATTTTTACTTATCATTAAAAAAGGGGCATAGTTGCGCCTACAGAATATGTTTACATCACCAGTTGCACCGGCTTTGTGAAGCCCCCCCCCCCCCCTCCTCGGTGCGCCGCTCCTCGAGTTGCATGCGCATGTTTGACAACTTCTCACACCCGTAATTTTTGGTTTGTGAAAGTGCTGATTACAATTTTTTGAGCGTTTTGATGTGCTTAACAACATTTATTTCAGTACTTTTTTCAATTCCATGACAGTAAAAGGTGAAAAATCGACATTGAACATCAAGATGGCTTTGAACGCTACCCTACGAGAGTTTGTTTAAGTGATTTATAATAGCTATTTCGATTGTTATCTAGGTTAAGTAGTGTCAAATGATAGCCTGCATTCTGGTAAGTTATCCTGACCAAACCGCATGTCCCTATCACCCTTAGGTACCGAGTTATGACGTTCAATGCGATGCTGGATACGAATTCCAAGGTGCCGGCCATTTTTCCAAGATGGCGGCATGTTCCCCATGAGGGATTTTTTTGGGACTTTTAGTATTTTGATCCAGGCTATTCAAGGAACCTCTCAACCAATTTTTAGCTTGATAAACTAATTTTCCTCACTTTACCCTATTCTTCTTACACTATAAAATAAACATGATGCTCCACAAATAACAAAATCGCCTACATTTCATTTGAAATGTAATGCCCCATTAGTATCTTTTGACATTGCTATGCAGATAAGTATGGTCTCAAGGCTCCTGAAATTCCTTGAACTAATATTATGTGACTTTGACAAAACCGATTACAGAGAAAGACATTATTGCATCATGCAGGGTTACGGAAAATGAAAAGGATTCAGATAGTGTTGATGAACCAGCTGTGGTTATGACCCACGCAGAAGCAGTAGCAAACACAGAGAAATTGATGGTTTATTTCGAGAGTCAAGTAGAAACATTGCCAAATGAACTTCTGATGTTACAGCGGATGCGAGATCGGGCTGCTGGTAAGCGATACACTAAACTGAGACAGCAGAAGCTCACTACCTTTTTTACTACTGACTATTTTTTAGCTATATTGTGTACAGTGCAAATACATTGGCTATTACAGTACATACAGTGTATGAGTTTTAGGTGAAAGTGTGCCGATAATAATTTCTAAACAACATTAAAAATATTTCGGTGATGTACATGATATTTTTTTAGTTTTCCCGACATTCTCTGGATAACTCGGATTTTCTTTAACTCGGATTGGCCCTGGTCCCAGTTGATCCGGGTAAACAAGGTTTTACTGAACTAAATCATGAATTTAGGGAGATAATGAATGTTGATCATTTACATTACCCATATAATCCAGTGACTTAATTAATTTTCAACTGCACAGCAGTCTCTTATAAATAATTCTGCACTATCACTCAATTGTATCATATGATATCGATTTCAATATTTTGTGTGTTCAAGATGGCAGTCATCATCATCATCATCATTTCCCCTTATCCAGCTCTGCCTGTAGCATTTTTGCTAGCCCACACGTTGAGCGACAAGTGTAGCGGTTATTAATGCCCCATGCTGTTGGGTGATAATTGTAACTGTTGACCTTTGCCTAAGCTATGGTGTTTTAATGGGCGCCAAGACCTCAATGCAATGCTGAAATCTAAATTTGTATTTAACAACGTCTAGCTCTGGTAGAACACCTTCAAGAATCTATTCACTCAGATCGTGGTATGATTTGATCATTAACCCAACAAACAATTGTATCAGGAGAAGGAATTGGTCTATATCTAATGCTACCTTCTGAAAGCAAAGATTGCATTGTAAAAGAAATGAATTTATTATATAAAACAAGTATAGCAAAATTAATAATAATAATTATAAAATTTAAATTGGAGCGTTGCGATTTTAATATTACCGATAGAAAATTACGTGAACACGGAATCTGATAAATTATAGATTTTACTCTTATTCCCAAGCTATGAAGTTACTGAAATATGAAATATAAAACAAAGAAAAATGAGAGATTGCGTATTTCTGCGTCATTTGCGCTTACCACTGGAAATTGCTAAAGCATTTCCCTCGTACTGGATGATGCTGTGTGCTTCCCACAGTCTCCTGGACGTCGCTATCTTCTTCGTTATTTGATGATATTCTGGTAGATTAGATAATTCTATGGTCCGTACATCGGACCCAAACACTCGTACAACCACACCGGTTAAGTTTTACAAAAGTTAGTCCTCCACTCCACGGAACACCGGAGCGACTCCCGCGTGCATTCGTACTCGTTAAGTTCTACACAGATAGTCCTCGTTCCACGGCGCGTCGAACGATATATGCACACGTCGCATCCCCACTCCAGTCTCAACTTCCAGCTTACGTGGTCTCCACTGATTGGCTGAGCACGCCGCTACTTCCCCTCCTCTGGTTCATTACACACGGCGCGCGAATGAAGAAGTCGATTTCCGTTCCATATATTCGCCTTTTCTTGACGCTGCGACCCAAGATTGCGTCATGCTTCCCGACAAGATTAATCCTGTATATGAATTTCCAGTGACTCATGTCTCTCAAAATATCCTAACTGACGAAAACTCCGTAAAATTCCGCAATACAATAATTTTCTATGATATTGTCGTTCGTAATAATTTGCTTGATAGCGTTTTCTAAGACATAGAAAACCTATCTGAATGCTAATAATTTTTATAAAATGCTCCGAAAATACCTTAATAATAATTATAATAAATTAATAATAATAATAAATTAACATGAAAAATTCTCTTGGCTGAACAATTTGCCGCGTAAATAAATATAGAATGGCTTCCTACTGACTTATGCCAGTTGCATAAAAAACCCTCGAAAAACACGTTACATATTCGCCTCGGATCATCGGATGATTTACCGTGACGACGGTCCATTATCCGATTATCCCAGACACGTTAATAAACCCCATCCAAAATACATATTACATAAATGAAATCACCCTAAATTACAGATATATACACTCATAATTTTTCTTCACGCACTTTGCGTCAAAGTTTGTTGTCACTATGGATTGCACTTTGCAACCAGTCCAATGTTTTACATATAGAATAGTGTTCCACGGATATTTCCGCCTCTCAAATTTCTCTATGTTGGGGAAATAGACATAATTAATGTGTGAGCACTATGTATTTATGATGTCATATCACACGCATTGAAGGTGTTCTGATATATTTATATCTCCATAGAACTTCCTAATTTCACTGGAGGTCCCTTCCTTATGGTGAAATATAATCTCACTTATCACTGAGCACACGATCACACTATTGTGGCAGCGCCTCGTGACCATAATACTTAATCTCTCTTTAAAGTAGATTAAATTAATATTGACTTCTGAAAAAGAAAAAAAAAAAAACAGTAAGTGCGCATTACATATAACACCAAATATTTCTGTGCCGTAATCCCCCTGTTTTGTTAAGGTCCCGTAGACCATATTCTACTTAATACTAGTTCTCAACACAGAAATAATAGCATTGTACAAATTACCTTAAATTACACACTTACAAATCTTACATGGCGAGGCCGTAAACAGAAATCACGTGTGCTGATATGTATGAGTTTCATGAAGGACTGTCTCGCCTTCTGATGGCCCATCTTTTGCCTCGTGGACGCCTTAAGCAAAAATACCCTGTCCAAGCGCTCACCCATCTCTTGGAGGCAAATGGGAATTCACCAGCGCTACCAAATTCTGGCCTTGGTGTATCGAGACATTTTAGTGCTCAAGAGCATCCGACAATCCAGTCATATTTCCCTGTACCTTAAAAACTCTCATTTACTTACATACTACCCCCCTGTGTGACTTCTGATACGCCTGCCTGGAAGACCAGATCCTCCCACGCACCAATTACCACACTTACTCATTTGATAGGCTGGCTCGCCAGCTAAACACACTCACTTTATGACACATATTTTCGTAGACTATGTATATTATACGTCCCGTATAATCTGTTTCCCTCACTATTCTCCAGCACATATGCTGTTTTTCCAATACGTTTGGAAACTATAAATGGGCCCTCGTAGAGATAAAAGAACTTGGACATGACTTTCTCTAGCTTATTTGACTGTTTCGGCACTCTAAGTAAGACTGTGTCTCCCGGCTCGAATAGGTCAAATTTAGTTTCTTTTTGTTGGCGAATTCTCTTTTGTGCTGACTTAGATAAATTCTGTTTCGCCAACTGGACAATGTAATCCATCCCCGGTTGCTTACCCTCATTTAATCCCAACACCCTCGCTAGTTCATTTTGTGGTCTTTCTCCGAAGTGAACTTCGTATGGCGTCAATTTCGTGCTCTCATGCTGGACAGAATTCAGCCAAGTCTCGACCTTGGGAAGATGTCCAACCCAGGCCGCATGCTTGTCATGCACTAGAGTCCGAAAAAGACGAGCCACTTCCCTTAATGGACGCTCTGCAGAATTACCCTGAGGGTACCTTACAGAGGAATGAACGTGTGCTATACCAGCTTCCTGCATACTGGTTCTCCATTTCTTTGCAGTAAACTGTGGTCCACTGTCAGATAGTATCCTGAGAGGAATGCCAAACTCGGGTACATACTTATTAATGATCAGACGGCTACACGCTAGTCCCGTGGCTTTCCTTAGTGGATATAGCTTGACATACTTACTAAAAGCGTCAATAACTATAAAAATGTACTCGTAGCCGTATTGTCCTTTAACGATCGGGCCAAATAAATCCACACACAGTAGTTCGCCGGGACTACTGGTGAGAACTGCAGATCTCTCCCCCACTAAATATTTAACTGGATATTTACTCCTTTGACAGGTGTCACACTTAGCTAAAATCCTCCTAACGTCCCTTCCCATTTTACTCCAAATGAAGTCACGACCAATTTCATAGAAGACCTTGGCAGCACCAAAGTGTCCTAATTCCCTATGAATGAACCAAATTAGCTCCTCCCGCAAAGTGGCAGGAACACATATTGCCCGCCGATTATTCCTACATTTCCTTGCAAGAAGCCCATCCTGCATCTTGTACGTGAACCGTCCTACTTTCACATACTCTTCTTCACCTATTTCCAACCTAGCCAGTGGCTCCTTTAACTTAACGTCATCACGTTGCTCCACTAGCATATTACTCAGTGTCTGTAACGATGCCCTGTTGCTACTGTCCACACAGGCACATATTAAAATACCGTCCTCTGCTTTAACCACAGGATAATCCCTACATAAATTAGTGTCCCTCGATAGCATGTCTGCAAGAATGTTATCTTTACCTTTAATATATTTTACTGTGAATTCGTATTCCTGCAGAGCAAGAATCCACCTACTAACTCTGTTAGAACTGAGTTTACAAGTTCTCATATACAGTAATGCATGGTGATCTGTGTGG
The DNA here is from genome assembly GCA_946902985.2 of Meconema thalassinum. Classification (NCBI taxonomy): domain Eukaryota; kingdom Metazoa; phylum Arthropoda; class Insecta; order Orthoptera; family Tettigoniidae; genus Meconema; species Meconema thalassinum. The sequence continues at coordinate 240,756,878 of OX336389.2, read as the reverse complement.
ATCTCAAATTTCCCCCCTACTAAATACATTTTAAATTTCCCTAAACTGAAAACAATACCTAAAAGCTCTAACTCAGTAATCGTGTATCTTTTCTCTGCTGCTGTCAGTCCTCGCGAGGCTAAAGATACAATGCACAGAATACCCTCATCATCTTTCTGACATAATACTCCAGCAATGCCTATATGTGAAGCATCTGTCATAACCACATATTCCTTATCTTTTAACGGATATTTCAGCACTACAGCTTTCTCAAAACCTTCCTTCAGCGCTCTAAAAGCCTGATCATGCTTGGACTCCCATCTCCACCGAGTCCCACCTTTAAGCAATTCCCTGAATGGTTCTACCAACCCTGAGTATTTAAGAACGAACCTCCTGAAAAAGTTGCAAATTCCCAGGTAAGTTTTTAACTGTTTAACATTCTGTGGCACCTCTGCATTAAGTATCTTATTAACCCTACTTCCCTCTGGTGTCACACCTCTACTCGACACTCTATGACCTAAAATGTCACTTCCGACTGACAGAATGACGACTTAGACAGCTTCAAAGTGAACCCTGCCTGATCTAACTTCTGAAAAACTATATCTAAATGACGTAGATGCTCCTCAAAACTGCTTGAACTAATTACCATATCATCTATGTAAATGGTTACAAACTCTCCTATGTCATCCCCTAATGCGATGTTTAAAGCCCTAATTAAAGCTGCTGAACTACTCCTTAACCCATAAGGTGTTCTACAAAATTGATAAAGGTTATATTTATGACTAAAAGCTGTAAATGGTCTATCTTCGTACATAAGTGGCACTTGCCAAAAACTGGAACTCAAATCTACACAAGTGAAATACTTCTTCCCCTCAAATCTTTGCATTAATTCCTCTATTGACATAGATTTCAGCTGATCTGAACTAATTCTACTGTTAACCAAACGAGCGTCTAAACAAATACGAACCGTGCCGTCGGTCTTGGGTACCGTGATCAAAGAATTAACATATGGACTGTTAGAGTGCTCAATAATCCCATCTTCAAGCATCTGATTAATTTGTGCCTCAACTGCACTCTGATAAGCGAAAGGTACAGGATATCTATGTCCTGTGAATACTGACCTATCAATAACGTTCAATGAATGTGTATAGCAATTGGCCATACCAATGCGATCCTCAAAAACTCTCCTATTACACAATAACACATCATAGAGCCGAACACACTGTTCATCCTCTATATTTCCCTGAAATGCAGCATCACGTAACGAGTCTTTTAGACTACCGTTCGTAATCACACTGCCCACAAAACATGGAGAACCCCACTCTACGGCTGGCGATATCTCATTTAAAGTACAAATCACACCTACAATACTACTTCTCTGAATTTGGTCATTGAACGCTACTTCTACTTCAGAATCTCCCCATTTAAATTTCAAACTCCCTACATCATAACATAAGTTACCAGACACTCGACTTAGCCACTCTGAACCCAAGATAACACTGAAAACTAAATTTGGAATTACAAGACAAATCTGCTTCTCTACATGATTATTAATTTTAATGTCTACTAAAACTTGCTTAGAAATTACTTTAGACCTCTTCCCAACAGCTGTGATAACAAAAGTGCTTTTAATTGGCATCTCCTCAAAATTTACTCCAGTTCCTTTCATTTTATCATAAAATGCACTACTTATGCAACTCTTCATACAACCACTATCAATTAAAACATCTGTGTACGCCTCGGACACGTTAAATTTAACTATGGGGCTCTTACTAACCACTTCCTGAATAATACCTTCATCATTTAGTTCATGTAATAATTCATTTCTTACATTTAGGTCATAGGGTTCCTGTATAATTGTATGGACAGGGTATGCTACAGACTGAGATTCTGACCTTACTTCGCAGCCTGGTTCGCGTTTAAAGAACCGCTACAGCTGGCCGTAGTACTACTAACTACTAAACTGGTCTGGTTGTTCTGGGCTGTGTTGTCATTGTTTGGCTGTATATTACTACCACTAGGCTGTCCTCTTCCTTGACCCCTATTCTGGTTGTAATTATTGTCATTATAATTTCTCCCTTGATTTCCCCTGAAATCATTGTTTCTCCCTTGATTTCCCCTGTAATCATTGTTCCTCCCTTGATTTCCCTTGAAATCATTGTTCCTCCCTTGATACTGATTACCATAGCCATTTCCTCTGTTCTGATTTAGCTGATTATTATTATTTCTATTTTGAGCGTTGGCTCCTTCGCCACCGTTCCCTTGAACTTCTTGATGCCTGGCTTCATTAGGTCTATTATTACTATTACCCTGGTTCCTATTGAAATTGTCCTCATAACCCCCTCTCCCTAGTGCATCAAATGTGCTTAACAAATGTTCTACTTGTGATATAGTCTTTACATTCTGGATACAAGCAGCCTCCTTGATCCTATAGGGAAAGTGCCTAAGTAGCAACCTCACCACATCACTTTCCTCCTTCAAGCCATCCAGATATTTACACACTAATACCTGCCCTAAAAAGTATTCGGTCATGGTGGAGCTTCCTTTAGGGTTATATTTACCACACACTACTCCCTCACGATGCTGCGACTGAATAACCTCATTCCAGAACTTTTCACAGAATTTCATTTTAAAATCATTAATATCAGTAAACTTGTCTCTGTAGACAGCAAACCATTTCCTCGTTTCCCCCACAAACACTTGTTCTAAAATTTCAACTACCTGGCACCACTCAATACTACCATTTTCCAACCTCTCCCCGAATTTATTTTCTATAGTGTTCATGAACTCCATTGGGCACCCCTGTCGATTGGTGAACTTACCCAGTTCTACCTCCCTGTGTGTGCTATTCACAAAAACTGGCCTATTCTGACTATTTTCTTGCCTGATCCTAGCTTTTAATTTTAACTCTAATTCTGCGATTTTCTCCTCAGCCTTCCTCTCAATGCTGTTTACTGTTAATTAAATGTTTCCTTCTGATTCTTCCACTTTATCATATAGCTTTGCTTGTTTCTCCTCAATCTTGCTAATGCTCTCTCTATTACTCTCTCTTAAATCATTTACTTCTGCAACTATTTGTGAGGGGACTTTCTCAATTCTACCCCCCAGCTGTTCCTTAACCTCTTTAGTTGATACTTGAATCTTGTCAATTTCTCCCCCCAATTTCTTTTTAACCTGCAGTGTTTCTAATTTAACTAATTCCTTTAAATTTTCAGCCTGTGTGCTGATTCTACTTTCCAACTCCTCCTGTACTTTTCCTAATTTCTTGTCTACATCTGCAATGATCTCTTTAACCTTCTCTTCCATTACTCCTCTGATTTCTCCTCTAATCTGCTCCATTTTCACACTAATTTCCTTACTGTTTTGTTCTAATTTAGCATTTAAAGCTTCTGTACTTTGTTTATTTTCCCTACTGTTTTGTTCTAATTTTGCATTATTCTGTTCTAATTTTGCATTTAAGGCATCACTACTAACTTTGTTCTGATACATGAACTCGAGAAGTAAAGTTTTTAATTCTGGTTGGCCGCCTACACTCCCTGTTTCAGTATCGGGATTTACCTCCGCTACCCCGGTACTACCATCACTCGACATACTGCTCGTATCATCACTCTCCAGTTGATGACCACTACGTAACCTCATCTGTCTTTCTTTCTCATCCCCCATAATGATATACACTGATACCGACAAATAACCCCCAAAATACAGACACAGAAATATATACCCTTCTCCTTCCACAAATATTATTAGGTTTTCAGCCCCAAGTTGTCGGCGACAGTCTAGCTCTGGTAGAACACCTTCAAGAATCTATTCACTCAGATCGTGGTATGATTTGATCATTAACCCAACAAACAATTGTATCAGGAGAAGGAATTGGTCTATATCTAATGCTACCTACTGAAAGCAAAGATTGCATTGTAAAAGAAATGAATTTATTATATAAAACAAGTATAGCAAAATTAATAATAATAATAAGTATAAAATTTAAATTGGAGCGTTGCGATTTTAATATTACCAATAGAAAATTACGTGAAAACGGAGTCTGATAAATTATAGATTTTACTCTTATTCCCAAGCTATGAAGTTACTGAAATATGAAATATAAAACAAAGAAAAATGAGAGATTGCATATTTCTGCGTCATTTGCGCTTACCACTGGAAATTGCTAAAGCATTTCCCTCGTACTGGATGATGCTGTGTGCTTCCCACAGTCTCCTGGACGTCGCCATCTTCTTCGTTATTTGATGATATTCTGGTAGATTAGATAATTCTATGGTCCGTACATCGGACCCAAACACTCGTACAACCACACCGGTTAAGTTTTACAAAAGTTAGTCCTCCACTCCACGGAACATCGGAGCGACTCCCGCGTGCATCCGTACTCGTTAAGTTCTACACAGATAGTCCTCGTTCCACGGCGCGTCGAACGATATATGCACACGTCGCATCCCCACTCCAGTCTCAACTTCCAGCTTACGTGGTCTCCACTGATTGGCTGAGCATGCCGCTACTTCCCCTCCTCTGGTTCATTACACACGGCGCGCGAATGAAGAAGTCGATTTCCGTTCCATATATTCGCCTTTTCTTGACGCTGCGACCCAAGATTGCGTCATGCTTCCCGGCAAGATTAATCCTGTATATGAATTTCCAGTGACTCATGTCTCTCAAAATATCCTAACTGACGAAAACTCCGTAAAATTCCGCAATCACATAATTTTCTATGATATTGTCGTTCGTAATAATTTGCTTGATAGCGTTTTCTAAGACATAGAAAACCTATCTGAATGCTAATAATTTTTATAAAATGCTCCGAAAATACCTTAATAATAATTATAATAAATTAATAATAATAATAAATTAACATGAAAAATTCTCTTGGCTGAACAATTTGCCGCGTAAATAAATATAGAATGGCTTCCTACTGACTTATGCCAGTTGCATAAAAAACCCTCGAAATACACGTTACATGCCGGGTCGGGGTATTTATGGCACTTCTCCACTTTCCTCTTTCCTTCCACCATTCTTCTTCCACGATCTTGTCCCAGTCCAGATTTCTTTTTCTTACGCTGTTCTTCACTGAATCAATCCACCTTGTTCTAGGTCTTCCCCTAGCTCTCTTACCCTTGCACTTTGCCTCCAGCATCTGTCTTGGTATTCTATTTTCCTCCATCCTCTTTACATGTCCAAACCACCTTAGTTTATTCTTCTCAATTCTCTCATTTAGTTTTCCCATCCCAACTTCCTTACTAACATCTTCATTTCTCACTCTTTCTTTCCTTGTATTTCCTATCATACTTCTTAGGAATTTCATTTCACTGGCTTGGATTTACTCTCTTGCCTGCTTGTTAGGGTCAAAGTCTCAGCTGCATAGGTCAATATGGGGACATAGTACACTTTATACATTACCTCCTTGCTTTTCCTTGGTACTTCCTTATCCCAAATAAGCTTTCTTACACTTTGATAGAATGCATTGCTCTGCTGTACCCTCCTGCCAATCTCCATGTCCAACCTACCAGTTTGCATCAATTCACTTCCTAGGTATTTGAACGAGTCCACAATTTCCAAACTCTGACTTCCAATTTTCACAGTGCCCTTTCTTTGTCTTTCCCCTCTTGTCATCACCATGGTCTTGCTTTTCTCTATACTGATTTTCAGGCTGTACTTCTGAATATTTTCGTTCAGTCCATCTAGTTGTTTTTGCACTTCTTCGGTGTTCCTTCCCCAGACCACAATATCATCTGCAAATAACAGTAACTTCATTTCTTTATGTCCATATGCTTCCTTTGTTTCCTTTACAATTTTATCCATTACCATTATGAACAAAAGAGGTGACAGCACACTCCCCTGTCTTAGTCCAGTCTTGTTCCTAAACCAATATTCTATCACAAAGTCTTGTGCAAGTCAGATCTCTTACACAAGTTCTCTCTTACTAAATTTCATGCCAATTGGTCAGTTTCATTCTGATTGATAGATTTTAAAGTTTGAAAGTACACAAGGCTGCCATAGTAAGTGTATTAAGTCGATGGTTGCATGCACTCAGCAGAGAAAACGTCTTGTACAATACTACCCTCTTGGTAACTTAGAAATTGAAAGTTTATTACATGGTGAATTTTAGATTTCATAGCAGCCATCTTACAATATGTATGCATTAAGAGAGCTATATCACAATAGTTCATAGCTGCTATCTGGCTCTGAAGCTAGATGTGCTTTAAATAAAGCACTTCATAGCTGCCATCAAGAATACAAGATTTGAGAGTGAACTGGGCCACGCAATTAGTTAGTGCACGTTTCTTTCAGCTCTTTCACGTCAAAAGCAGCTATCCTCTACAACAGACATGTCATCATTTGTCCTCAGTAGCTGAATGCTATTGGTAGGGACCGGAAAAATTAGCATCTATTTGTTTCAAAATTAGCATCTATTTTCTTCAAAATTAGCATCTATTTTCTTCAAAATTAGCATCTATTGACAAAGTTAAAAATCATCACATTGTAATATTATTTTAACGACTTCAAGGTTATGAAGTGCAGTTATAGTCCTCAAACGAAAGCATTGTCAGTAGTTCAGCATTGCTTTCTTTCAAATTGCACCGTCTGTCTGTAACCACTGTGTTGTAATGGGACAACACACGCTCGCTATCTACATTGTTCGTTGGGGTCCACAAAACAGTATTTAGCAAATATGCTGAACTCTGTCTGAACTGCAGTTAATGCAAGTATGATATCATATTTTTCACTTTCTTTCATCTGGGTTTGAATTGCATTTAGCTAACCGTGGCCGAAGACGCGGCGAACGATGTACAGCGTGCTAACACTCACGCTGCGCCGTATGCTAGCACGCGGCCGAGTTCTGATGCGACGCAATGCGTAAAGACGAAATCCTAGAGATTCGAGAAGACTGAACTGCGTTTCCCTGCGATGTAACAGTAGGCCTACTTGTGCAACTGTTGTGGCGCGCTAATCGCTAATTCGAACGTATCTCAAGGCGGCGAATTTAGCCAACCGTGGCCGAAGACGCGGCGAACGATGCACAGCGTGCTAACACTCACGCTGCGCCGAATGCTTGCACGCAGCTGAGCTCTGATGCGAAGCAATGCGTAAAGACGAAATCATTGAGATTCGAGAAGACTGAACTGCGTTTCTCTGCTATGTAACAGTAGGCCTACTTGCAGAACTGTTGTGGCGTGCTAATCGCTAATTCGAACGTGTCTCAAGGCGGCGAATTTAGCCAATCTTGGCCGGAGACGCGGCGAACGATGTACAGCGTGCTAACACTCACGCTGCGCCGTATGCTCGCACGCGGCGCCTCGATCCCTAATCGGCTCGTATCGAAGTTCGGACCAACTCGTTGTTGCTCGCTCTTCCTGTTAGTATCGCTTCGGGTAAGTTCCTGGACAATGACGACTGTTGTGGCGCGCTAAATCGAACGTGTTTCTACCTGAAGGTTATTACGGTCACTTATATGACGGTGTCAGTAATGAATGCAAGATATATGCGAGTACTTTTTCCCCCTGAAATTTCAATTAAAAACATGGGGTGCGAGATATACGCGGGGGCGAGATATCGCCAGCAAATACGGTATATCGATCAGAGCGGTTGAAAAATATATGCGTCATATTTGCAGTATTTCTCATGATTTCGCCGAAATATGTGGTTTTCGCCACTAAAATATCACATTTTCGCAGAATTCGAACCAAAATCGCATATTTGTACTAATTTCGCATTTTAGTCAAAATTCGCATTTTGTCGCATTTTGAATTTAGGTACCACAGTGCTTCAGAACACCTTAAAACTATTTAAAAAATGGTTTTAACACATATTACAAAAATTCGCATTTATCGCAAATGCGAATTTTTCCGGTCCCTAGCTATTGGTGACATCTGCCCCAACGTGCCCTGGAATAGTCGAGATTCATCTAATGACAACACACATAACTTCCAGCAATGCGCTATGTTCACAGTGGATGTTTATCACAAGCCGAGTGACATAATAAATTGCCCTTTGACTGATCTTCTCGCCCCTATACAATACAGGCTGCCATGAGATCAAGTTCTGCAGTAAAATCCTTCAATATCCTGCTCTATGAACTTGGATATTATGCTGGAGTTTTCAAGCACAACAAAACAGGTTTCAAGCTTTGAACACCTTGAAGAACAGAAATACATTCCTTACACAAAACTTGCTTGGGTTGCACCTGTTAACATTTACATGAATCTTTTTTCATACTTTAAGTTGGTGGAAAAAATTACCTAGGCATTTCTAGATTCTTTTTCTGTACTTTTGCTTAAACAGTCCCATGGAAGCATATGCATTTCATTCATCAGTAAAAATTATATTTCCTTTTAATGACTATTTTACATTGTGTAACAATACTCTGAACTATGTTGTTGGAATATAATAATATATTTACCCTTTCCACCAAGCAAATGTTATTTTGGCAATCATGCCAACACCGTCCTTCAAAATCCACGTGACTGTAGCAGCAAGTGGTGACGCTAATTTATCTCCTACACCAACACCCTTCATTACCGCCTCAGTTGTAAGGATACCACAGACAGTACTGCAAAATGCCTGGAACAACAACGAAACAAACAAAAACTGAATGAGTCAGTTGAAGAAAACATAAATTTTGCTGAAACTAGTAATTTTTAAGTAGTTATGTGAATAAAGAGGAACCTCCAGCTTGAACTCAAGTGGTAATGACTCAAGCAAGTGCTATTTTTTCCAGCACATGCTTAAAATAGTGAGTAAAATCCTGCATTTACTTATGTTTTGTAAACTTGTAAAATTTCAGGTGCTCCTCTGACCAAAGTTATAACGCCTTCTACTCGAGTTCAATAGAGAAAGTTATTTTTCTGCCTCTAAGGGTTCTAAAGTCATACTACTGTCATGTGACTACTTGGACAGATGTCACAGGTATAGTGGAAAAAAAAAATTGCTTACAAGAAGATATTCTAAGTGATAATCATGAAATTAGAGGTGGTACTTTGAGCCAAATGTACAGACCAGAGCTATATCAGTAAGGTCCATATTTGTATGAAACTTAATATTTGAAATGACTAATTGGAATTCAAATAAAAAATGTATTATGTATGAGAGGCATTTGTTTCTGAATATTTTGCATATTTTGGATGTCCTGGCATATTTTACCACATTTTATTTTATTTTTTTAATTAAAAAACCAAGTATTCTCAGTTCGTAACTACCAGAAGTATACTCCAGCAGTTATACCTTCTACTGCAATTTGACAGTTTGCCAACCATCTGGTCAATGTTGCCGGCGCACTGGTGGAGCGAGGTTAGCTGATATGAATGCGACACATGCACGATCAATCAATCATACAGAAACCATAATTGATATTAACTGTTGTCACTAAAACAGAAAAACAAATCATAACAAAGAGATGAACAATTGAAATTAGTTTGGTGCCACCTACTGTAGACTGCTTTACAGAATCACTTGTGCTGCACCCGAATTCTCCAATCAGCACCTATATCCGCTGAGATGAAAAGGATTGCAGACTCACAAATACCCAGCTCAAAATATCTTACCGTGGTCTGCTAAGTAAGAATTGGGAATTCTAGGATCACATAGTGCATATGTAAATAGTACTACCTGAACAACTACATACTTCTACTCTTATTTACATTTAATAGTGAATTCGAGAAACTACAATCCCGAGGGGTGTTAAGGTATAACTATAGTGGGCGCCTGCAGCTATCCAGTAGTACCATTTACGAAGATTATAGAATGAGTAAGCGATCAGTTAAAATAAAATTGACTGAGTCACTAAAAAGTGCCAGCCGTTTATTCACTAAGGAACGATACATGAAATGTCCCTATCGCAAATAATCTGACCTAGTGTCCCATTTGACACTACAAAAATGTAACACAAAAAAATCAAACTGACAAGAACTATGTCCTGAAAAAGAAATAAATTTGGAGAATTCGGCACTCTATTTGAGCCCTTATTCCTCCCAAGAATAAATCTTGTGCATAAATGTGCACCTCAATAAACATGAAAATGATTTACAAAATATCAAACCCTTGTGAAATTGATTTGAACTTTCACGAAAAAAAAATCAAATTATGAAAAGACGTTAGCTTTAGACATTGCCCTGGTCTATGCAGTTGAGTTTCATTTTCTTGAACCGTAGTTCCAAATCTAAATTGTAATGGTGAAAATATTAACTATCAAGTATTAATTATGAAGCTTATGTGCAAATGTACAACGATTTGTGATCAGCACAAATTATAATTTCTTACATGAAATTATTTTCCTTCTATGAAAATGAAAATCCACAGCCTGCTTCCAGTCTCCGACCGGGTCAGGAATGGAATGAATGAAGCCCCCATCTAGCGACGAGGATATGAACTGTGCCGGCTGTCGAGGCCTGACGCACTCCTCTGGGGCAATGATTAAATGAATGACGATTTCTAATAAATCTTTAAGATTTTTCTTTCACAATCACCACGCCTTCCTAGGTTAAAGTATTTAATATAAGTCGTTGCAAAATGAGCATTCGTGCCAAATGGTAAAGTTTAGCACTGCTCTGAGATGATTTCTCCTAACTGGTGATAATTCCGATAATGTAATTCATTGCAAGACTATCAGTTAAGTAAAAATAGTGGATTCTAAAAGTGCTTGGCATTATTCTCTCATTCAACACTTCTCTTTCAAAAATTACACACATAGTTGCTCTACTTTTCTAACATACTGTACAGACACTTGCCTCGATGCAATATAATATTTTCACACTACCTGTGAACAAACTGGGAAAACATTTACACTATGCCTCCTTATTCAATAAAACGTAATTTCATCTACGTTCATCATCTTGCACGGAATTCAACTATAACATCCATTTCAATTGCATTTTATCTATAATGCACAACTCCTACAAAAACTTCTACTATCCTGATACATTTATTCCTCGTGCTACAAAATTTCAAACTTCAACTACTTCTGTACAGCTTTTTAAACATCTTGTATGAAGATTTTATTTACCTTAATCCACGCATAAATTTCGTTGTGATAATACCGTAACTAACAATTCGACTAGCCTGCAAGAATTCAAAGAAATAAAAATACGAACATATCCTCTCCTTCTGGTATTTCAAAATTTCTGAATATAATTCAGTTAAATCTATATTGACCTATTTTACAGACACCGATTGACTTATAAAATGTCGCCTGTCATTTCCTTTCGTTATTTAATTACATGTTCTGATCAATGAAGTTCCAAGGTTTCCTTCATGAAATATAAATTTATTCAAAATTATAGAGACTCTTTAATGCTCTAATTAAATCCTTGATTCACTAATGTGAATGTTCTCTTAACATTTCTTAATTGGAAATATAGTTTAATCGATTATTTTACTAACAGTATAGTTTCAAATAACTACCTGCCTTCTCTACCGCAAATTGACATTTAATTATAAATTGGATTTATTTGTTCAAAGTCGATCATTTATTAACAATTGATTGTCGTGTAATTAGGCATTAATTCCACGCTGTAAGTTTGTAATTGGGATTGAAACTTGAATCAACATCGTAAGTTTCGATTATCCCCGTATTTTCCCTGAAAATACCGACTTTCTTATCCTACAGTGCCGTATCTAGATTTATTAATGCGTGTTCCATCTCACTATAAAATACAGATATAGATAACGGTGCGCATATTTAAAGCTTATTTAATGAATTTACAATCTACTATCAGAAATGTGAAAAATGGTTATTCGCTCATAAAACGTCAAAGTAACTTAAATCTGAATGAAAAAGTGGCAATAAAAATGAATTGAACCGATTTGAAGAATCTACAAAAATTGATAATACACAAGAACCTCGTTTGTCCGGATCAAGTGGGACCGGAACTGATCCGGATAATTGAAAATCCGGATAATCTGGCAAAATCTAAAAAACAAATACATGTTATATAATTTATTAACATAAGTTGTAATACCCTTTTTCAATTGTACAAAAATATAAGAACACTTTTCTTACATTTACGGCTCTTTTATGCACTAAAATAATGTGTGAGTTTTTTCTGTTTTACATTTGAATATAGTTTGCACGCAGCACAATCATGAAGATGTTTTACTAACATCAGTTCTCAATTCCAGGAAAATGCCGGGACGGTACCTTTGATAGACCGTGGCCGAATTACTGCCAATTCCATTCCTTAACTATCCTTTGTGGAAAAGACATTCAAGAAGAGTCGACCCCATAAAAGAGATACTGTACAGTAAAAATATTTATTATTATTTTCGATCCGGATAAACCGGAGATCCGGAATAATGAGGGCCGGATAATTGAGGTTCTTGTGTAATAATAATAAAAATATTGGTCACTCACAGAATGAAATGCAGAAAAGAAACTACTACTACAAACATGGATTATATATTCTAACAGCTTCAGCTACCTTGGATGAACGACTAGAATTCTTGGAGTACTTGCTATTAGCAAGCAGAGTTCTGTTCGAAACCTTCAAACACAGCTGTGGCCCCCACCTGTGGTCGGACCGTGACGTAGCCAGCGAAACTGGGTCAATGGCCAGAGTGATGACCTCGCCTCGCTCTCCTGGCCCCTTCTCGGTTCGTCGGCTGACCTTCAGCGTATCGTGTTGAAAGTTCATGCTGCGTCCCAGTAATGCTTTAGAAGCACATTTGGTCCGCCTCGAATCTCGTTCCATAATTGTTGTTTGTAAGAGCATTTCAAGAGGTGCGTGAAATCTCTTGTAGTATCGTAGTTCCATTCTTAGTTTTAGAGTATCGCATGGTTGGTTCACCGCGATCTCCATATTTGTCAAAGTATTCTGGACTTCATTGTAGATTAATGAGTTTCTGCTTCCCTACATGGATGCAATTAGCAGCAAGTCATTATGTGGTTAAAGTGTAAACCAATATGACCTCCCCTTTTCCTGAATATAACATGCATTTTAACGCGGGTATAAGTATTGTAATACCTCCGTAGAATACTGCTCTGAAGTATTAAGTATATGCTGCAGTTATATTTGCTGTAATACAGTCATGTAGAATAGTAGTTTCGTACTGTAGGCTGCGTAATATATTTCCGTCTTCCTGCAGTGAAGCGTGCCGTATGAATGAACTGGCTCCGCTCGTACGCTGTATGTACTGGAAAACTGCAAGTTCGCCTAGCAATGCTGGCTTGCACGATGAGAGCTCTGCCTCACGCAAATGCACCGCCTTCTGAAACCTCACACTTCGCTTACTATGTGTTGCACTGTTATAATAAATCTGTTTTCTGGACTAGATCCTACTCAGACCTGGTCAATGTAGAGAGTGAATACGAGCGATTCCCTGCTAGCCTCGGGATCTCTCTTCAAATCTCCCCCACTCTTTCTTCTTCTGTGAGGCGACTGCTAACCTTCCCAGGCTGTTGTCACGTGCTGTTACCTCTTCTCTCTTGTGACGACACACTACCGTCTCCGGATGTGCGATCTGCGCTTCTAGCGATGTCGGCCTGTCCATTCCAATAATTCACCTATTTATTGTTTAAATAATTTCTAAACTTCCATTCTTACTTCCGGCCTTTTATAAATGTTACTAGTACTTGCTTGACATAATAAAATACTCATTCTGAGTATGAAATCTTTAGATCTTCGATTTTATTTATTCTGAATAATTTTATTCCGTCATTTCTCAAATTTGCGGGTCTTAGTTCTCATCTCGTCTAAGTCATGGTCTTGGCCATAAATAAATTCGGGCGCAGTACCATCCATCGAACTGTCATCACTGACACTTGCTTCCCAGTACTTCGCAGCTCTGTCATGAACCGCTCCACACTGTACCCCACATTATCTTTGTTTCTCCATGCCTCAAGTAATACAGTTGAAGTATGGTTAACAACTTTCTGCAGTCTTCTGAAGTAACATCCTCCACAGCTTCAACTAGGGAACAAATTCAAGACTTTTTTTTGTAACTGGAATGGAAGTAGAACTAACTAAAAATTTGGACAAACACTTACAAGTAACTGCTGCTTTTAGGAACACAAGCCTGTGAATAATTTCTCGTAAGACATATAAGTTTCCCTGCACAAGAACCAACAGTAATCACTAATCTCCCTTCATCGGAGCATCCCACCAATCCCGTAGCGCAATTTTTTGGTCAAAATTTTTCTCCATGCTTGTCACTTCATCCAAACTGCCTGGGGCAAAATTTAACTTCAGTCATTTGGCATTCAAGAGCACAATATGACGATGATGGTTGTTTTAAGTGTCGGAACAGTGAGGCCATCTGCCACACGAGTTCATTATGTTTGCACCATATCACAGGGCAATTCCTTGTAGTTTGGATTCTATATTTATCAGGAAACCACCATAAGGGCTGCAAAAGACTTCCGTGCTGATAGCTCAACCATGTTCATCCTCGTTCCAGGATAAGTATTGCATAGTAGCTTCCTTATTTTGAGCCTAACAAAAATCCCTGCTGCATGCTTGGCATCACTATTATCATAAAACCCTTTCCAAAGATAAAGAACAGCTTCACTATCTTTATTCAAAAGTTTTTATAAAATGTGGGTTAAACCAAGTTCAATATGGAGTGGTGGTAGGATGATTTGGTCTTTTTCAACTAGTGGAGGATGACACCATTTATCTCACCAACTGTGTACTGAAGTAACACACAACATTTCATTTGGGGAAAGCTTTAATAGGTAATGAAGAAATTAATTACCGTATAGTTTCGGTAATTCGAGGTGGAGAGAATACACAAGGGCGAACTATAGAAAAACTCTGACTTACAAAATTACATGAAAAAGCCTGGGAACACAAAAATGATGTTAAACAATTCCTTGTGTGGATTGCACTTTTGTCAGCAGTCATAGTAAATAAAATCAAAACATTAACTGCCAATTGCACCAACAATACGGTCCAAGACCCAACTAATTCATATTTTACAACTAGGTGGCAATATGCCGTAGGTGTGAAGGAGGAAGTCAGGGGTAGGATTGGCGAACTACCCGATGGCGTTCAAGGTCAGTGTCTCTAATGTGTAAACAAGCACACCCTGTGCTCAGATTTTGCCTTGCATAAGGCATTCGCACACTGAAACCGACGATTTGTTATTTTTGTTAAATCAAAATTTTCAGCTCGGATTTATGGGAATATTGAACTGGAGACTCAAAATATACTGTAGGCCTATATACAATGAAATAACATCATTTTAGCTATTTTTCAATGTTAGACCTAAGTCTCTCGAGACATTTACATCATCGTGATCTTAGTTTCAATACACCTTGTCCTCAGAGCTCCTATTCCCTTGACCAAAGCAACATCTCCATCCTAATGGTAGCATTGGGACCCCCAGGAACACTTAACAGTTGGACATCAGCTCATGGCTGTTTGGTAAACACTGGAGTACTTCCCAGCCAAACTACACATAATTTGCAAGAACAGAAGCACAAAATAAGTGCCAGAACTCATGGAGCTGTTGCACATATCCAGCATTCCTGTAACGGCATCTGTCATAAAGGGCATAATGTAATCTCATCAATTTACCCATGTTCCTTTGTACCTATCGGTATTTACAGTGGTCCCGCTTGGACGAACTACTTCTAGCAGAACGCCATGCATATTCCAGAACACCGTTACTGTTACTGTACAGCAGTCACTAGTCTTCCAGAACATTGCTCATCTGTAGAGGTGTTTGTTTTTGTTGATTAGCATATTATTTTAAAGCTATTTAATGTTTATATACAGGGTGGCCCGCTTAAATCTTTCACCACAAATATATTTGAAATAACAATACATATTTAAAAATGACTTTCACAGGCATGAAGGCAGGGAAGGAGCTCATTAAAATAAATAATATGGATCATTCAAAAACGTAAGCAGAAACATCGCATCACCAACGTACTCTCACCGATAACGTGCATTCACCGAAACATCGTGATACCTACTCTCGGTTGGCCAAAACAGCGTGGTACCTACTCTCGCTATTGACTCGCCATTGCCAAAAAATTGTGACACCTACTCTCAATTCGCTGAAGCAGCGCGGTACTTACTCTCGCTATTAACTCACGGTCTCTGAAACACTGCGGTTCTTACTCTCGCTACTTACTCGCGATATATAGGTTTTATTAATAATAATACAGATAACGCACAATGTGCAGATTTCATACATTAACCTCGACAGAAGTCAGTTAGGGAGGTTTTTCTTTTGTCACAGTAAAGGACGTGGTATCTATCACAAAGTTTGTAACAGAGATTACAAATGCACTGCTCTTCTGGTTGGTGGTAGCTCTTGTTCTGGCAAATAAGGTGGTGAAAGCCGTGCACGGCGAGTCGCGTGATCATATGTCTGAGCTCGTAGTTGGCTCGCATCAAGTCTCTATTTGTCATTGCGTCTGTAGTATAAAAGTCCATCCAAATTTCTTCCAATTTTGCTTGTCGTTCACTTAAGAGTCGTATATATGCTGACGTAGATAGCAGTGCCAGTTGATGACGCAGGTCTTCAATGAAAAATGTTTGTCTTGTCAGTACATACACAAGTCTTGATTTTGTAGTTCTTGAGAGGCATAACACTCGCTTCAGGAAATTTGCTTTTATTCTTTCTAATCTTCTAGGTTACTCATCAGCGAAAATGTAAGGTTTAAGCCCACTACACATGCACTACATGCTACTTTAGTTTAATGGTTATTAGGGATGAAAAGTTTACATATGATTTTTCTTTTGGGGTTGAATACAACAATTTTTAATGCTTGTACCATATAATAATTTGGACCGAGACATTCTGCCAAAACCTTAATATTGGTTAAGTAAATCAAGTTTTGGAACATTTAAGGTAAATGTACCGGTTTTCGTCACTGATCCAGTCTTTGTCACTCTCGTATCTAAGTACAAAAAATAAGCATGTCAACGGGTCTTTCTCAACGCACGAAGTCTTACAAGATACGTCATACCATCCTTGCCGTTAAGGAGCAACTTTGCGAAATCATGCGTGCGATGTAATAGGTGATTCCCTGCGTCAAACATCTCCTGTGAGCTGAGCTGTCTTGACACGCTAATTGCTTCTCGCATGTGCTAAGCACGCGCGCGAATTAATTATGTGCATGCGTGTTATGTTCAGACATTTTAAAATGTTACAAGTGCGTGATATAGTTGGTAATTGTTTCTCTAACATATGTGATTTGTTATTTCGTGCTCACGTGCCTAGTTTTGTTAGAAATGCCGGTGACGAACACTGGATTTAAAAAAATGCACTTTACCAATGCTCGTCATTTGTGACGAAAACTGGCACATTTGTCATTTCTCCTTGCAAGACCTAACTAACAGCGGCAATATACTCATAATGTAGCTCTAAAGTACCCTGTATTAATTAAATTATCATTTGATCATCGTGTCCAGTAGTCGTCATAGCTGACGAACTTTAGAGCACATTCGTGACTAACACTAGTGCACGATAATGTTAATGTTTGTGTTAACGTTTCACAACCAATAAATATTTACAGGGTATTGTTATTATTACGTAGGTCTCTCTTCTTGACGGCCGCACCTCAGTAGGCCTAGGTTCTTTTGGCTAGGAGTGCCACAGAGGATTTTTTTAATTTTTATTGAGATGATAAATAATATATTATTCTAAGACTAAATCTTTGCTTTCAGGCAATGTGTTAGATAGTTATTGATGTTTTAAGGGGCGGAACTACGAGGTCATCTGCCCCAGGCAATATGACGAAACGCACAGTTCTGAATTATGATATTGAGCAAATGGAAGCTGCTATTAAGGCCGTTGTGGAGGACGGCATGAGTATTAAAAAGGCCGCGGAGAGGAATGGTGTCCCGAGAAACACCCTCTCGGACAAAAATAAAGGATAATCTCCTAGAGAGAGGAAAATGGGGCTAAGTTCCATTTTAACAAAGGAAGCTGAGGCTATGCTAGTTCAATGGGTAATCTCACTACGAAAAGCGGGGTCTCGGTAACAAAGGACGATTTGCAAAAGCGTCCAGTGCCTTACACAAGAATTGAAGAGGGACTTTCCTTCCAAAGATGGCCGCCAGGAAGGAAATGGCGTGAATCATTCATAAAAAGAAATCTAGGTCTATCTTTTACGAACCCCTCAAAATTTGACAGTAAGCCGTGCTGCAATTACAGAACATCAAAATAAAACCTGGGTTTCAGAAGTCAACAGCTATTCAGTGGAAAACGACTTCCAGTCTATTTTGTCAGACCCTCGGCGACTGTTCAACGCTGAGGAGACGGTTTTCTTTCTCAATCCGAAAGGTAACAAAGTGCTGGCGAACAGGGGTTACAAGACAATATATCAGCAAGTGAATTCGGATGAGAAAGAATGCTTGACGGTACTTCTAATAGGCAATGCCCACGGCGATATTTCTCCTTCCCTTGTAGTGTTCAAGTATGAACGTCTGCCGCAAGACATCATTATTGCCTCAATGCCAGCACACTGGGGCATTGGCAAATCGCCAAACGGGTGAATGACTGGGGGGAACTGTTTTACGAATTTCTCAGTAACATATTTCATCCTGGGTTGGTTGAGAAGGGGATTCCTCTCCCTGACATTATTCATAGACTGGCACTTCTCACACTTGACCATACATACTAGTAAATTTTGTAAGGATCATGGAATTATTTTGGTCGCTTTACTACCTAATGTCACACACGTACTTCAACCCACGGATGTAGGGGTTTTTAAGCTACTAAAGACTGCCTGGACGAAAAATGTACATGATTGGCGAATTCAGAGGGTTTCTATGGCAACAATAGGTGTTAGGCCTCGGCGAATGGTCATTTTCCGGGCTGTTATGCCGTGGTCTCACTTGTTTAGAGCAGAATTACGATATTTTCCTGCTCGTATGTCTTCTACCCACCAAACCCGCTTCCCGATGCCATTTTTTTTTAATATTCCATTTTTATTAAAAAACATAATTACTGGTCCTGTTTTATTCGTAAATGTTAGCCTCCAAGTCGATAAATCGGTGTATTACGCAACAATTGACAGAAATGCATTATAAACAGCAGACAAGGAAAATTAACAATGTGACGGCAATTGGTGCAAATGGGTGACGAATATAGGAAAAATCCAAATACATCGTGCCGAACACTGGCGCAAAAACACACAGTTTTAAAAAATACGTCATTTTTCCTAAAACGAATATCTTTGATATTTGGTCTTTCCTAGTGTTTGAGTAAGGTTTGAGGTTAGGTACAGTGCTTTTGTTGATTAAATTTACCAAAATGTGTACGGTGTATATGATTTCTTGTCTAAATCTCCCTTAACATGACGACCATTGGTGCATTTACCTTACATAGCTTTAAAGAGAAAGGCTGGTTGTAACCATGGAAACGCCATCTCAAGGGAGCCCACTTCACTTTTCGATCCTCAAATACAGTACTTCAAATTAAACTCGTGCACATTCCTTCTCACTGACAACTATCCCACAATAATAGCACTAATTTCTTGCAAGATCTTCAATGTTTAAGCTCAATATTGGAAGAAAGGAAGGAAGGAAGATTGTAGTTTTACGTGACCGTGAATCTCGTGATTATGAGCCACGGGACCTCCTTTTTGCGTGGAATCCGAACCACAGGACATGGCATTTCACTTTGAAAATCTCACATGCATTGACCGGGAATCGAACCCGGACCGCCTTGGTGAGAGGCATACAGCTAGACCGCTGAGCCACCACGCCCCCCAATATTGGAAGATTGTGCTAACTAGTTTTAACTTGGAATTTTTGACAAACCTCCTAGCATATACTAGTAACCTACTAAAGACGTAACAGATGAGGCTAGTGCTAATACTTAATGCTACTAGCAAACGACATTGTGCAACAGTTACCTGTAGTGTGTCCCAAAGCTGGTAAACAACATAATCTTCACTAACACTGTTTGGAAAGCCATAAGGTAGGAATAGCTCTCGCAGAAGTCTAGTCAGTTGGCCTGATTTTAAATTAACATCTACTTCTGACAGGACTCCACTTGAAGCTGAAAAGATACAAAGAAGTTATTCTCTCATTGCAAAAATATAAAAACAACATAAAAATAGAGCAGCACTACCAATTCATAAAATTCTGTGCATCTTAACCTTATTCATTACAAACTTAGAATGCTTTACAACACAGGTGGCCGCAAATTGGCTCACACCAATGAGACAACTTGGCTAAGTTGCTGGATTCCACTGTACTTGATGAATGACACCTTGCATTGTTGTTTCTTTTCTTGAAGGACAGACAGCATACAGAAAATGTTTATTTCTATAATGCAATAATTGCATTATAAGCATCCCAATAAGTTGAAATTCCTGTCATTCCATGAGGCACTTCAACATTGGTGTCCCCCTATCTAGTGATTGCTACAATAGCTAACTGTGCAACACCACCTATAGTCCATTTGTCACAAACGACATAAAATGCATTTCTATTTCATGCCTCATTGGTCATTAAAGTACATGTAGAAAACTACCACAGATAAATAATAGAAACTTTAGAGAGGGCATGAATCATAAAAATAAGATAGGGAAGGACAAGGACAACCAACAGGATGTGAGCACAGAGGAACAAACAACAGGATGTGAGCACAGATGAACAAACAGGATGTGAGGACAGAGGAGCAAACAACAGATTATGAGCACAGAGAAACAAACAATGGACTATGAGCACAGAGAAACGGTAAGGATAAGGGCAAACAACAGGCTGTGATCACTGGAACAGTAAGGTCAAGGACAAATACTGTAACAGGCCGTGAGCACGGGTGAACAAACAACAGATTATGATCACAGAGGAACAGTAAGGATAAGAACAAACAACAGATTATAAGCACAGAGGAACAGTAAGGACAAGGACAAACAACAGATTATAAGCACAGAGGAACAGTATGGATAAGGACAAACAACAGATTATAAGCACAGAGGAACAGTAAGGATAATGACAAACAACACATTATAAGCACAGAGGAACAGTAAGGATAATGACAAACAACACATTATAAGCACAGAGGAACAGTAAGGATAAGGACAAACAACAGATTATAAGCACAGAGGAACAGTAAGGATAAGGACAAACAACAGATTATAAGCACAGAGGAACAGTAAGGATAAGGACAAACAACACACTGTGAGCATAGAGGAACAGTAAGGATAAGGACAAACAGACTATGAGCATAGAGGAACTGTAAGGATAAGGACAAACAATAGACTATGAGCACAGAGGAACAGTAAGGATAAGAACAAACAACAGATTATGAGCACAGAGGAAGAGTAAGGATAAAGGCAAACACTCGGTGAGCATAGAGGAACAGTAAGGATAAGGACAAACAATAGACTGTGAGCACAGAGGAACAGTAAGGATAAGAACAAACAACAGATTATGAGCACAGAGGAAGAGTAAGGATAAAGGCAAACACTCGGTGAGCATAGAGGAACAGTGAGGATAAGAACAAACAATATACTGTGAGCACAGAGGAACAGTAACGATAAGAACAAACAATAGACTGTGAGCACAGAGGAACAGTAAGGACAAGAACAAACAGACTATGAGCACAGAGGAACAGTAAGGATAAGGACAAACAATAGACTGTGAGCACATGGGAACAGTAAGGACAAGGACAAACAATAGACTATGAGCACAGAGGAACAGTAAGGACAAGTACAAACAACAGACTATGAGCACAGAGGAACAGTAAGGATAAGGTCAAACACACTGTGAGCACAGATGAACAGTAAGGATAAGGACAAACACACTGTGAGCATAGAGGAATAGTAAGGATAAGGACAAACAATAGACTATGAGCACAGAGGAACAGTAAGGATAAGGACAAACACACTGTTAGCACATGGGAACAGTAAGGATAAGGACAAACACACTGTGAGCACAGAGGAACAGTAAGGATAAGGACAAACAATAGACTGTGAGCACAGAGGAACAGTAAGGACAAGAACAAACAACAGACTATGAGCACAGAGGAACAGTAAGGATAAGGTCAAACACACTGTGAGCACAGATGAACAGTAAGGATAAGGACAAACACACTGTGAGCATAGAGGAATAGTAAGGATAAGGACAAACAATAGACTATGAGCACAGAGGAACAGTAAGGATAAGGACAAACAATAGACTGTGAGCACAGAGGAACAGTAAGGATAAGGACAAACAATAGACTATGAGCACAGAGGAACAGTAAGGATAAGGACAAACAATAGACTATGAGCACAGAGGAACAGTAAGGATAAGGACAAACAACAGACTATGAGCACAGAGGAACAGTAAGGACAAGGACAAACACACTGTGAGCATAGAGGAATAGTAAGGATAAGGACAAACAACAGACTATGAGCACAGAGGAACAGTAAGGACAAGAACACACACACTGTGAGCATAGAGGAATAGTAAGGATAAGGACAAACAATAGACTATGAGCACAGAGGAACAGTAAGGATAAGGACAATCAATAGACTGTGATCATAGAGGAACAGTAAAGATAAGGACAAACAACAGACAGTGAGAACAGAGGAATAGTAAGGACAAGAACTAACAACAGACAGTGAGCACAGAGGAAGAGTAAGGACAATAACAAATAACACACTATGAGCACAGAGGAACATTAAGGATAAGGACAAACAACAGACAGTGAGCACAGAGGAACAGTAAGGACAAGAACAAACAGCAGACTGTGAGTACAGAGGAACAGTAAGGATAAGGACAAACAACTATGGAATAGGAATGGGCATCTTGGGCATATTCTGAGTAGTGGGCCTCCTTGTGTCAGACAGTTAGGACTACCCAACTCACTTGTTTGTTCTCTCAGGTGAAACTCATGGGGCCTGGTGTAAGTAAGGCTAGCAACCTGCTTTACTTGTAGGCATACTTTCTAAACCTGCTAACAATGTCTTGAGCAAGCCTTGGACCTATGGGAGTAACAGAGTACCACTCCCATCTGAAAAATCGGGGACTCATTATAAACAAACAGGCAATCAAAACTGCTATTTGATGGAGCGCTATGAATATCGAGCCCGGTGGTTATGGAAGGAACAAAGCAGAAATATCTGAGTCAGCAAATAGGATGAAACTGCGATAATTCATTCACAAACCTCTTAATTCACATGCTAAAATGCTTCAGGACTGTAGTCTGGAGCAGCAGCAAAGCCTATTTGGCATATAAAGTATCTTGGAAAAAGAGAAATGAGTAGTCATTACTGTATTCCAGCTTGGGCCGGGTCGAAGCAAACTCAGGTTATCAGACAAATGCCACACACATATACACCCATGTATACGGAACTATATGACCACGATGTCGCAAAGCCCCTAAATCAACGAATAAAACTAAGTATTTAGAAATGTTTGGAATAGTCTTTAGACATAGAAACAAGCATTTCTCTATCGATATTAGAATCTTAAGACACTTTTTTATTCAACTTACTGATTTTGCGTGAATTTTAGTTGTGTTCCTTTATAAGTTTGTATGAAGGTGGCTAGAACAATTTTAAGTGCCTGGCAGTGGCGGCTCGTCACTTTCTGGACTGGCGGTTCAATAGAAAAGCGCACTCACCTCAAATGGTGGACCCTTAATCGTCTACAAAAATAAACAGTATACATGTGGTACCTCAAGTTTCGTACAGATAGTTTTGAACATTACAATGAGCTATTTCAAACACCACGAGTTCAAATCATTCGCCTCAACCAGAACTTGAACCCTGGATCAGCATAATTAGTGAAAATCAAAGTTTTCTCTCTCGATCTCTCTCTCAAACACACGCACAAACACGAACCTGTATGACAGGCTCCATCCGGTAATGAGCCTGATTAAGAACATGCAACACTTCAAATATTACAGCAATCTAAGGTGCAAGCACAGCATATAATGAGAGTACTAGAAATGTTAATAGATTTACTCACCCTATGCAGACTGCTTGTATGTAAAACCCATTCTACGCTCCTTAATAGAGGCAAACTTGTCTATCACTGCTTCATTGAAATCCACAATGTCCCTGACAAACTCTCTTTCTATGGATAG
Organism: Meconema thalassinum; assembly: GCA_946902985.2. NCBI lineage: Eukaryota > Metazoa > Arthropoda > Insecta > Orthoptera > Tettigoniidae > Meconema > Meconema thalassinum. The sequence goes on along the minus strand of OX336389.2, from coordinate 240,732,920 downwards.
CATAGCCAGTGCTGTTAGTCTGTTCTCAGCCATCGAACTGCGTAAGAAGGTCTTAATTCTCTTCAGAGTTGAGAAGCGCCTTTCAGCTTCTGATGTTGTCATAGGAACGGTAACAATAATTTTCAAGAGTTTGACACATTCACTGAAGGTATTCGCTAACCTATTTTCTAGGAGAAACTGCAAGAGGTGAATAGCGCCTGAAACAGCCCGGAAATCTTCTCGCATATACAGAATCTCTAATTCGGTTCTAAGTTTTGCTTTGTTGAGGAATGGATATGATTCACAGGCTTTGTGAAGAATAGAATGTGGAAACTGTTTCTCATACGTGGCAAAACTCTCTGATGAGAAAAGATTTCCTGCAAGAAGGTGATTAGTGAACTCAAACCTTTCTTTGGCGTGAAATATTACTGTGTCACAAATCTCTTTTGCAGCAACACTTTTTGGGACTCGTGGCTGTATTCTTTGTAACTTGGCCGGTGGAGGTAAGGAGTCATGTTCATCAGCAATTTCATCAATTTTACTGTCCCTAATCTTTTTAATAGCAGCCTCAAAATTCGAAATTGCATTCCTGGTCTCGAGAGGGTCTGATGTTCTCTTTTGCAGCTGATTATACAATATGTCAACATGAGGCATGATTTGGTAAAATACAGCCAACCAGAATTGAAAAGTCAAGTGTTCTAATTTTAAACGCAATCCTCGTGCTTGCGTAATTGTAGATGGCTGTCGAGAAGTAGGCCTACTTTAGAGTTGTTCTAGACACTCAATAAGGGCGCTTCTATTCTCGTACACTACATCAACGGTCCTAGATTTAAAATTCCACCTAGTACTGGAAGCATGAGGAACCCTCCTGCCGACAACCTCATTCAGCACTACAAATCGTTGTGGGGAGTTATGAAAGAAGCTGGGTATTTCATTCAGATCTGCGAAGAATATGCGTACTTCGGTATTCGGACTCGTAGCTTGTGCCATAATCAAGTTCAACATATGAGCGTAGCAGTGAACGTAGTGTGCATACTTAAAATCTTTCCGAATCAGAGCTTGAACTCCTGAATGGCGTCCACTCATAACGTTTGCCCCGTCATAACTCTGTGAAATTAATTTATCCGGATTGTCTAGTACGTTGTTTAAAGTAGATTTCAGGCATTCTGCTAATGTTTTAGCACTATGATCATTGGGTGAGAGAAAACTCCAGAATCGTTCAACTGGTTTGCCACTTGGAAGAACGTAACGCAACACGATGACCAACTGCGCAGCCGTTGACACATCGGTCGTCTCGTCTGCTATTATCGAGATAAAGTCCGCTGTGAATATTTCTTTATTTTCTCATGACAGATTTCAAGCATATTGGAAATATCTGTTCCCGTAGGAAACAGGATGTAAAATTGTCCGATTGAGCTATGTACATTAACAAATTCACAAAGAAATTTGATACAATGGTCCGGCTAGCTCAAAACAGTAGCCAGCATTTCGCCCCAGTGTACCAATGGGCTCTTCAGTTGGTTATGGTACACCTCACCAAGACGCGTGGCTAGTACATACTGTGAAGGCCGCTGCAAGGCACAAATGTTGCCACGAGCAGCGCCAATGTACTATGGAAGTCAAAACTTCCTTTCAAAAATAATGTTAGCTTACCTAGCTAATCCATATTGGAAATATCTGTTCCCGTAGGAAACAGGATGTAAAATTGTCCGATTGAGCTATGTACATTAACAAATTCACAAAGAAATTTGATACAACGCTGGCAACTGTTTTGAGCTAGCCGGACCATTTTATCAAATTTCTTTGTGAATTTGTTAAAGATTTCAAGCATACAAGAGAGTAATTCATTCTGAATTTCTTTCGAGGTGCCCTTAAAAACTGTTGCTTTAGACATGTGATCTCTAAGCGCAACATCTAGCTCTGAACTAAAATTGACGAGGCCCCTAAATATGCCAGGATTTGACGATTCATTTGTCTCATCATGCCCACGAAGTGCTAATTCGAAGGCACCACAGAATTTTACACAGTCAATGATTTTTGATAGTATATAACGATTCTTCCGCACTTTTATCATTATGTCTTTCCACAGATTGCCTGTAAGCACTGTCAAGCTGCTGTCGAATATCATGCTTACCCAGGAGATCAAATTCAAGCTGAGCAATCATGTGTGTTTTTGAACTTTCATGTTTCTTTATTTCCTGTGACAAATGGCCAAGGTCTGTGACACCTACTTTTGTCCAGTTTCCTTCTCCATCCCCATTTGAGAAACACAAACACGGGAAACAGAAAAATCTATTAACGATATTACACCCACAAATCCATTCTGCTCTCTTGTATATGTCCGGTTTAAATTTACGAACAATCCTCTTATCTTTATTTTTAGTCTGGTTGGTTAAATCAAGATCCGGCATTGGCCGCCCTACTGCTTTTATCTCTATTTTTTGCTCTAACAAAAGAGAGGAAAAGTTAGTTTTCATAAGCCTTTGGACACTATTTAAAGCCATATTGTTTCTCCCTGCCTGTTGGGCTGTCACACACGCACACGTAAAAATAAACGAATTACACAGTCACTAATTTCACGCAGTTAATATGCACAAGGGAATACTGAAAGAAATTTACGTTCGCGCTCTTGACAGTGTAACTAACTTAAACCTGATAAAATATTGGAATTACAGTAGCGGTTTGGGTTGCTCCGGAGCGTAACAAGACACCTTTTTCTGCTATTTTATTGGTATTATTTCAATCTAATTGAATCGTTTATTTAATTAGCCTTCAAATACAACAAATAGGTAGGTAGTTTACTTTATATAGATAAATTCACGGATAAATTACGGGCGGATATAAACAGTCTAATTTGGCAGCCATGATGCACCGATTCAAAAGCGCCCCTAGTGGCGACTTTCACCGTATATTCACATTGACCGCATTATTTTACACACACGTCAAGAGATGGCAGGGTGTGTACCTTTCGCGCAACCTTGAAGAGCCTGTGCTGGGCTCATTGCCGGCAGTGGCAGGGCTATTGAAAGAATTCAGTACCAGTGCGCATGCGTGTAGGACAGATACATGTTTCGCTTGTATCCACCATTCTCTTTCCCTTCTACACCCCCCCCCGCTGCATGTCCCATGCCCACAATCTACGTTACTCGCCTATTCCCTGCAGGAAAGATTGACCAAGACTGGGGGTTCAAACGAGATCTAGCGCCGGCTCGACATCCTTGCGCTCGTTACCTGCATTTGAACTCCGCGCTCTTTTCTTACAAATATTTATATTACGTAGAGGGACAAAATGCTAAATATATTGTCAAATTTAGTGGGGGTTCATTGCGCCATTGCGCTATAGCAAGAACCGCCACTGGTGCCTGGTAAATGAAAGCTGTCACCCATCATAAAAACTACTAATATTTAAATCTTATTGCCCCCTAATTATTATCTGATAACCCCCACCCTAAGCGAAATATTCTTGAGACGATATTGTTGCACAAATGGGAGAGAAGAAAATCAGCGAAGGCAACGATCCAACATTCCTGTAAAATTTTGAATGAATTCGCGGCATAATGAAATCAGCCGGCCGTTATTCTAGGCACTCACGTGTCCTGATCGTGTCAACTCGAGTAGAGCATTGAGACCCAACACATGTGTTACACGTGGAGACATTGCATACGTCATTTGCACCGCTCACACATGTATGTAGGCTCGCTATGCGCTGAAACACCACTGCGCATGAAAATTGCACCACCCGAAAAGGAATGGCCTAGTTATAGCAGGTATTGCTGAAATAGATGGGAGCAATGGCAGGAGGGTTTTACGTCCCTTTTAACTACTCTGGCTTTTAGAGCAGGCTGGAGGGTACTCGTAATGAAGAGATATAGGACACGCCAATTGAAGCTGTTTGTATGAGACAATTCGGATGGTGGAGTCTTGTGATGAGGATGGGGGAGGAGAAATTACCTAAGAGGTTAACGGGTTCAGTTGTAGAGGGTAATAGACGCAGAGGTTAGATAGACGATGGTTAGATTCAGGGTTGAACGATTTCAAAGTGAGAGGTGTGGAAGCCGAGGAGGCCGCAGAGCTACATGCTAATACGGGATCATGGAGGTGACTTGTTCGCAAGCAGAGGTTTGCAGACTAGAATGGACGCTGAAAGGCTAAACAGTCTCAAATGAAAATGTACGTATATTTCAAGATGGAATGAAACAGTCACAATATGCATTTAACAGAGTATGTTCATTTGTAGTCTTTTTTTAAACTCATAAAGTGTAACATGCTGTACTTGATTTTGTAGTCAACTGTGTGTTATGGCAGTCCCAATATAGATTATTCTGAATAACTAAGAAATATGCAATTAGAATAATGAGTGTAATCTTTTCTAGAATGGCACTATGGATACGGTGACCATATTTTTAGCCTACTTTCAATTTTTGCAAAATATGAAAGTAGACTTATGAGATCTACACAGGGCCAAAAATTGTGTGTATGATTTGGTATCTCGGAACGAAATTTGGTACAGAGGTAGCACTAGCAAAGGGCACCTCAGTGTCATGCTTTATATCCCCGCCATCTTGACAGAAACGTAATGGCGGCCACCCAAATGTTCAAAGCTAAAATCAAAATACGAGTAACGTAATTATCTGATATCTACCAAATTTTGCAACAACATACCTTCATGTGTGCAAATCGATCCCCCCTATCAATTCAAACACAACGAAACGAAATCGAACCACCTTTGGTACAGAGGTAGCACTAGCAAGGGACAACTATAAGTCATGTTATACAGGGCGCCAGAGAATGTTCTCCGCAGTGCTTACTTGCTACTGCGATAGATAGCGTCACCAGTTACGTTGGCAGCACGGCTGTCGCTTGCATTAAAACTAACAAACAGTAAACTTTGTACTCACCACAGCCATTCATAACATACTGTTGCACTCTTCCAATAATCTAACTATACACACTGACGATTTCGACAGCCCACACATGTGGCCTTCACTCTACCAAGAAAACCGTGCTGCCAACAGAACTGATGATGCTACCTCTCGCAGCTGCACGTAGCCGCTTCGGAGAACATTTCCTGGCGCCCTGTACATCGCCGCCATCATAACAAAAGAGAAATGGCGCCCACCCAAATGTTCTGAGCTTCAATCAAATTACGACTAACCTTATCATCCGACCTCGACCAAATTTTGCAACAATATACCTTAACGTGAGAAGCGGCCTTTACCCAAACTACAAGGTCATCAGCCAAATAGTTTCAAGATGGGGGATTTATGAATCATGCAAGAATTATAGCCAAACCGTAACTTACGATTCAACAAGGCCTGGCCTTACCAAATACGATCATCGTACATAGGAAGGTTCAAACTGTCCTCAAGGTGACCGGTAGAATATTACATGGTGGCCACTCAAATCGGTCAACAATTTTCCAGGAGTAATTCTCATTTTCCCAGACTTATAAATAAGCGCCAGTCCAGGGGGGCTCTATAGATTGCCTACTTTAAGACCAAAATAAAGCAGTTGCGTTTGGTTTACTTACACAGATGTTTGCAAACATTAGTGGTGATTGCTTTATTGATACGAAAGACTACACACAAATGATTTAATTGTTATTTTATAAAAGCCTTTGAAACTCAAATATCCGCTTTAATAAAAAAAAGAGAAAAGAATGCCGCCTGCAATTTTATCGCGGTGAAGTTGTCTATACTCAATATGTTTTACAAAAATACTATCGCATGTTCTCCCGCAGAGAAACAGGTAGCCTGAGTAAATTTCTTTCGTTAACGATAGAGTGCTCACTCAAAACCGCAGCGGGAGTATGATTTAAGATGGAAACAACTTTAAAAACTGAATTTTCTGCCAAATCAATACTTTTACTTATGTAAAAAAAAATTGTTTATGGGTACATGTTTCGGAGACCCTACTGTCTCCTTCTTCAGCCCTCCTTTGTTACTACAAACATCGTGTCACATTCAAAATCTCATAATAAAACAACAGAATACACAACATAAATTACACAACCACAACATATTAAAAACTATGAGCCTAAAAACACATTTAAAATTCAATAAACAACAATGTGTTTTTAAGCTCATAGTTTTTAATATGTTGTGGTTGTGTAATTTATGTTGTGTATTCTGTTGTTTTATTATGAGATTTTGAATGTGACACGATGTTTGTAGTAACAAAGGAGGGCTGAAGAAGGAGACAGTAGGGTCTCCGAAACATGTACCCATAAAAATAAAAAATTACATAAGTAAAAGTATTGATTTGGCGGAAAATTCAGTTTTTAAAGTTGTAAACATGGTCAATACGGAACCTGAAATGAATGCTGTACCTATTAAGATGGAAAGATTTTTATAATTAATTAACAGTGGCTATTTTCCAGGAGTTTTCAAATTTTTCGTCGTTTTCCAGGAGTAGTGGCCACCATGATATTAGCATTTTAAAATAGAATATGTAACCGCAGTAGTGACAATCAGGTCAGGCTGCCCATACCGTATCGTGCTGGGCCGTGCCGTCCCGTTGGGTTCAATGGCCGCTATTGTTTGCTCGTAAATCCATATATTTCCTTAACTTCGTAAGTTTATATCTTTTAGGAATGTACTGAAGAAAATAATACATATTTAGTATCAAATGGTTTATAGAAACGGCAGAAAACGATAATGAAATGGTTTATTGCACGACAAAATATTGTGGAGTTATACAAAACCTGTTGTTCGGCATGTGTGGCATACTGGTAGCGACCTAGACTCATAGTCTGAGGGTTCGTGGATCGAATCCCAGCAGGTTCAAATATTTTTACTTCTTTTCTTTTGTATTTATTAATTTATATTTACTCACACGTTATAATGTTAAGCATATATAAGTAGTGTGAAATTAAAATTAAAAAATATTATATATACACTTCCCGTGGGGGTTTGCCTGTTCCTCTATCGGGCGCGTCCCAGGTGGCGGATAGGGGGGCTCGCCGGACTTGTCCGGAGGGTTTGAGGGAAATAAAATACCTCTCGCGGACCAAAAACAGGCCCCTTGCCAGGGTTATGGTGAAGCTACGTTAGGCCTAGCAAGCCAGTAGTGGATATGAAACTGCTTTTAAAACGGGAACGGGCCTCGGAAAGGACAGATCTAAAGGAAGCAGACCTGGCTATGGAAATGGACTACGAATCGGAACTATGAATATAACTACATTGACGGGAAGAGTGGAGGAGGTTGTGGATATGATGGAGAGGAGAAAACTGGATGTACTCGGACTGGCAGAGACCAGATGGAGAGGGGAAGGAAGAAAAGAACTGAGAAATGGCTTGCAGCTATACTGGATAGGAAATGAGGAGGGGAAGAGAAATGGAGTGGGAATGGTGGTGAGAGAAGGGCTGAGGGAGGAAGTAAAGAGGGTAAGTGATAGAATAATTAGAGCCAGAATCACTGTGAAAGGTAGAAACCTGGACATTCTGCAAGTCTATGCACCACAGGTGAGATGCACAGAAGGCGAGAAGGACGAGTTTGAAGAGGAGTTGCAGAAGCAGTTAGTGGGGAGAGACCTGATAGTCATGGGAGACCTAAATGCCCATGTCGGAACTGATAGAAGAGGTTTTGAGGAAGTGATTGGTGGTGAAGGATGGGGAAACAGGAATAAGGAAGGAGAGAGATTGTTGGAACTGTGCAAGATAAATGGGCTAATGGTTGGAAACACATGGTACAAGAAGAGAGAGAGCCATAAAATTACTTGGTACAGCAGGGATTTGACTAGGAAATCAGTGGTGGACTATATTCTATGCGGGAAGGAGACAAAGAAGAGTATCAAGGATATAAGGGTAATACCTTCAGAAGCCCTGGACAGTGACCACCGTCTGCTGGTCGCCAAGGTGAGAGGACTGAAGGAAAAAAGGAGAACTGAGAACCAAGAAAGAAGAATAAGGACATGGAAGCTGAAGGAGGATGGAAATAAGGAGAAGTTCCAGATATTAGTGAGGAACAAATTACCGAAGGATGATCCGAAAACAGGTGAAGAAGAATGGAATAGGTTCAAGGACGTGTTGGTAGAAGCAGCGGAAGTCGTGTGTGGCAGAACTAGTGGAAAGAAAAGGTGGAAGGAAACACCATGGTGGAACCCCAGAACTAAGGAAGCAGTGAAAAAGAAAAATGAAGCATTCAGGAAATGGTTCCAACAGAGGACAGACAGAACAAGAGAAGAATACCAAGAGCGGAAGAAAGAAGCAGGAGAAGTAGTGAAGGAAGAGAAAAAGAAATGGCTGGAGAAATGGACAGAAATGATGGAGGAGGACTGTGATGGCAGTAAGAAAGTGTTGTATGGAATGATAAAGGCAAAGAGAAGAGATACAGGGGAAAATGTCAGAATGGTGGACAGGAATGGAAAGGAGGTCGAAAATATGGAAGAAGTAAAGGTTATCTGGAGAGAATACTTCAAGGAACTCCTAAATCCAACTAAAACCAGCGTAGTGGACATTGTGGAGGAAGAAACAGACAGTGACCAAGACATTTCAGAGAAGGAATTGACATGGAAAGAAGTGGAGGAAGCATTAAAGAAGATCAAAGGGGGAAAGGCACCGGGAATAGACGAAGTGAGCGTGGAGATGGTGAGAGCAGCAGGGGTGATAGGAACACAGAGGCTCTTTCGAGTAATGAAAGTGATATGGAGGGAGAAGAAAATACCAGAGGACTGGAAAAGAGGGATAATAATACCCATATTTAAAAAGGGAAGTAGGAAGGAATGCAAGAACTACAGGGGAATTACACTCATGTGCCACTGCGCCAAAATATTTGAGAAGGTACTGGAGAGAAGAATTCGGACAGAAGTTGAAGATGGGCTGAGGGAAGAACAGTATGGATTCAGGCCAGGAAGGTCAACAGTTGACCTCATCTTTGCAGTAAGACAGCTACAAGAACACCATTATGAATATGGGAAAGATCTGGTGATGACCTTCTTGGATATTGAGAAAGCATATGATAGTATTAATAGAAACAAGGTATGGGAAGCAATGAGAGCAAAAGCAGTGAACAAGGAGACAGTGGCAAGAGTGAAAGCAATGTACGAGGGAAGCAAAAGCTGTGTAAAGGTGGGAAGAGAGAGAACGGAATGGTTTCAACTGGAGAGTGGTCTGAAATGGGGAAGTGCCCTCTCACCCCCTGTTATTTATAGTGCTGATGGATGAAATCATACGAAAAGTGGTAAATAGCATTGGGGAAGGGAAAATGAAGGCAATGTTGTTTGCTGATGACCTTCTGGTATGGGGAGAGGATGAGGAAGAAGTACAAGAGCAATTAGATGAGTGGGAGAAGGTAGTGTTATCATATGGGATGAAGTTCTCAGCACAAAAGAGTGAAGTGGTCATCACAACGAGGAAGAAGAACAGACTGGATATGGGCATAACACTTGGAGGACAGCAGTTGCAGAAAGTAGAATGCTTCAAGTACTTGGGAAGCATAATTGAAGAAAAGGGAGGCAATAGGATGGAAATAAATGAGAGGGGAAGGTGCGCAGATGGATTTTTTCAAGAGTGTTAGGGGGATGATATGGAATAAAGATGTACCACAAAAATGTAAAGGAATCATCTACAAGACCTACTTTGTGCCAATTTTGACATATGGTTCAGAAACATGGGTGATGAAGGAAAGGGACAAGAATAAAATACGAGCAGTGGAGATGAAGTTCCAGAGGAGTAGGGTAGGAGTGACAAGAGTGGACAGAGTAAGGAATGAGAGAGTCAGGGAGATGGTAAGAGAGGAACCATTGCAAAATAGAATAGAGCGATCTAGGCTACAATGGTATGGACATGTGAGGAGGATGCAAGAGGAGAGGATACCGAAGAAGATGTTTGGAATGGAAATGACGGGAAGGAGGCCAAGGGGAAGACCAAGGGACAGATGGACAAAAGGAGTTAAGAAGAGTGTGGAGGAAAGAGGAGTGTGCTGGGACACAGTAAATGACGAGAGATGGTGGATGGACAGGAAACGATGGAGAGGCTTATGTTCCAAGCAGACCCGACCAGCGGTTGGAAACTGCTCAAGATGATGATGATGATATATACACTTATAACACCACATACTTCAACACTCGACTAAAGTAATTTAAAAAGGAAGGAAGATTGAAGTTTTACGTGACCGTGAATCTTGTGATTATGAGCCACGGGAAGTAATTAAAATTTGTTGTCCTTGATCCGCGGTAGAGTCTATTGTTGTCGTCGTTTTTGTTGTTGATTCTTTAGGGGTTTTAGGTATCATAGTCTTGTAGCCCCGTGTACTTGGGTGTGTGTGTAGAAGTTGTCTCTTAACCTGTGATGTCTGTAGGCTTACTAGTGTGCATACTTTTATACGAGGAAGGATTTGGGTAGGAAGCTGTTGTTGAAGTTGTTTCATTTGAGATGCATGGACATCATGGTCATTTAGCCCCATGTACTTGGGTGAGTGTTGAATTTTGTCTGATAACCTGTGTTATTGTGATGGCTGTATTAGTGTGTGTAGGCCTATATATCTTCAGGTGAGGATTCAATCCATTAAAGTATAATATACATATAGCACGTTGTATTTCAACAAGCTACTACAACCACCATTCAATTATAGGCCTACTCCTTGAATATGACAAGGAGTTATAACCATAGGCCTACCCATGCATTTAGGAGAAAGCAGGCTTAATGTTCTTTACTGAAAATCTTGTTGCAGTCAATATTGGGACAGCCTTGTTGGAGGGGATATTTGGAGGATAGAGGGATTATAATTTAACTCTAACATATATAGAGCCCTTTAAGTTACGGCCTTTTACAAAATTCCACAAAAACCGATCCACCAAAAATCCAATATAGAGGGATAAATGAATACAAAGTTTATTTTATTTATGCAAGTACGGTACCTTAAAAGTTTTGTGAGATGAAAGAAAACATTAGTAAGTTTATTTTTAAGTTTCTTACTTTACGTCTTAGGATTACAATAAAACAAAATATCTTCCCGAGACTTTACAAGCACCTGAAGTCTTTACGAACTAGGGCTGTGTTAGTTATTGTTTCTGTAAAGGGCGGAACAGCGAGGTCATCTTCTCCTAACTATGACTGTCCAACCCAACATTACAGTACTAACATAAGTTGATGTAACTTTCAAGTCACATTACTGCTCCCTATTCCCTCAGTCTCCACCCATGCACACAATGTTCCACTACTCAGTGGTGACATCAATGTTTTTGTTACTAGGCGTAATGCCAATCAGTCCTACAGGCATAATTCTGTGGCAAAGAATAGTCTCATGACCAGACGATAATAAAATATATGTTTGTAAATTACATCAGACGGCTTACAAACACAAACCTTAGGGCAGCAATCAAAAACACCAGAGCCAGTATTACAGTTTAGACTTACGTACTAGTACAACCGAACTAACCGTCATCTGTATAATGTTGGTATGCTACGGTTAATATCATATAACTTATGTAGACTGAGTTCAGGTCATAATGTCGACTAAATCAACTCTGCAAGCAGATAAACATACCATCAGACAATGCATACGCGAAGGCTGGTCCGCGGGTTCCCTGTCTCTCTCGAAGAAATATCTCAGAAGGCATATCCGTAAACACGATGGGTCTTCCAACAAATATCAATAGATACTTCGTATACCGTTCAGTCTAATTGACTCTTCGCTTGAATAATCCCGCCTGCGCCCACGAATGCACTTTCAGGAACACTCGAACAATTTGACCCCGCCACAAAGCACTTGAGCGACTTGAGCACTTTTTTTTTTTTGTAGGTTAGGTAATGGGCATAGCACGGATGCACTGGACCCAGTCGCAGCCCTAAAAAATACTGTTACACGTGAAAAGTATCCAATATTTTTATAATTTTATTAATGCAGCCAATGGCCATGTATTTTTCTTTTCAGGACGGGTCAGGGAAGGGATATTGGAAGGAAATCGGCCGTGGACCTATTGAAAGGAACCGTCCCGGCATTTGCCTGGTAGTGAAAATGGGAAACCACGAAAACCATTTTCAGGACAGCCGAGGTGGGAATCGAACCCACGCTCTCCCGATGCCAGCGAGACACGAGATAGCGCGTTAGCGCTCTCGGCCACCGCGGCCGGTATCCAATATTTGAACTATAAACTACTGGAAAATTGTGACACAGATATACAAGGACACAAATAGGTACTAATCTTCACACCAAGCGACGTATCTTAGTGACTTACTACTTGAACACAAACATGACATCGTCCCACGTGAGGGTATGGAAATTCTTTCTTTCTTTCTTTCAGGAGATTTTTTGGGCCTGAGAGAGCTCTTCACCCAGTCACCAGTTGAGGGGATTAATACTTCTTGAGGGCGAGAACCGCGCGATGTGGTTGGAAGTAGAATAAACTCACGTATGATACAGAACCGTTGTAATGTAAAAATTTAAGAAAGGGATAGATGAAAAGGAAGGAATACAACACAAGGTGCAAAATCTTCACGCCTAGTGACCCACCAAGGCGACTATATACTACAAAACTGGGTAACACCGGGTCAACAGATAAAGGAATCCTGTATTTACAACGTTATTGGCAACTCCAGCTATCTGATATGACATCTAGCGGTAAAAATTAGAAACTTACCAAGTAGGTTACATATGTCACGCAGTGACTGTTTGTATATGGATTCTTGTATTGGTAAGCAGATCGTTGTAAATTCTTCGTGTCTTTATACATAAGTAATAAGTTTTACTCGTTGATAGAGTGCAAAATGAGTAAAAGCAAAGTATATTGCTCAGTTTGCGGCTGTAAGTCGATGTGTAAGAGGGCTGCGGAAAAGTTTTCATCACTTTCCAAAGATGCAAATATCAATAGCCGAAAGGTGACGATACCAAATAAATACGGGCAGCAGAAGCGGGTTAGACCACTCACCACTACACTGACGACAGGACGGGTTGTTCACTGTTACGCCGAGCCAAGCCGCACCTAGACAGCCAAGCACAGTCTCGCCGAGCCAAGCCGTACCAAGACAGCCAAGCTTCATGGCGTCACAGTGAAAGTGCAGTGAAATAGCAGCTAGTGTAAATATTTGATAAAAGTGGTAAAATATTATAACAGAGGCTTAAAATCTATAAAGTTACTTTCCTCAGATCAAGTGTAATACGGAATATTGATAGTATTTAGAAATTCTTGTTGATAATTTAATAAACTTAAACTAAGTTGTGGGAACGTGTATCCAAAGATTCGGTGACTTCTTCAATCACTGTTTGAACCAAGTAGAGCAGTGGTGCTTTTACGAGACTTCACCCGATTGGAAGATATACGTATTTCACATTCTTCTTTATTGGTAGGTTATTAGATTAATTCTATTAGGTAGTAATAATTAAATTAAATTTAGTGTAATTTGGTGTAAACATCTAGGCTCACTTAGATCTCTAGTATGACGACAGTAAACAGTGTTAGTATCTCGTCAGGTTGTGTAACCGTAACGGATTTATGCTCGTCGTGCAAAATAAAAGTAAAAAATGCAAATAAAATCATCACAAGATCTCAGGTAAAATTGAATGAGGAGAAAAGTGAAACCGATTGTCGTAATGTAGGCCTACCGCTACCGTCATGCGAATGTCATAACCTGAGAAACGAACTGTCCTCAAAAGACGAAATTATAAAGCTGCTAAAGGAAGATATTTCTAAGTTAATGGAAGAGTTGAATAAATTAAAAGGAAACAGAGAGGAAAGCAAGGAAACTTGGTCGACAGTGATTGCTGGTAAGGTAAGATTGAATAAGCCTAGGCCTATAAATGGAGTACATGTAACTGAAATTCCCGTCTCAAATTCATTTGGAGTGCTTGTCGAAGAAAATGATGACTTTCCTCAAGAAGAAAAGAAGAAAGTGATAAAGAGAAAATCCAGGAAGATGCGGATATTTGCGGATAGCCACGGGCGAGATGTAGCAGCAAGCGTTTTGGAGAGAAGCCGAGAAATGGAGGTCACTTCGACAGTGAAGCCAGGAGCTCAGATTGCAGAAGTCACGAACGGGATGATAGGAGAGTGTGCGTCCCTTACTGCAAAGGACTACGCAGTGATCATCGCTGGAGCAAACGACGTCTATAGAAATGAGAGTAAAAAGGTAATCAAAGATTTAAAGGGTACATTGCCATCCATGCAAAAAACAAATGTCATTATTGTAAATATTCCGCAGAGCCACGATTTAATTCCCAAGTCATGTGTAAATGTAGAAATAGAGGCTACAAATAGAAAAATTCATAAAATTTGTAAGAGTTTTCCAAATGTCCAAATTGTAGATGTAAGTAAATTAGACAGGAAGTTCCACACTCGGCATGGCCTACACTTAAATAGATTAGGAAAAGAGTATCTTAGTGATGAAATCTGCAAAATTGTAAATTCAAATGGTAAGAATAATTCAACAGTAATATCATTAGAGTGGAAGCAGGGAAACTGGTAGAAGAAGCCAAACGTGAGGTTTGGCATTCACATCTTTTGAAGTCAAATTTAACGGAGTGCAACAATGGTATTTCGGATTTGTCTAGCAACAATAATAATAACAATTATGATAATAATAATGTAAATAAATCACCAACACAAGCTTGCAAAAGTAACAAATTTAAAATTTACCACCAGAATGTCCAGTCTCTTTATAATAAAATTGATTACATAAATCTAATGCTTAAAAATGAACTTAAAGACATCTCAGCACTATGTATTTCAGAACATTGGCTGAAAGAGGAACAACTCGAATTAATTCAATTCCCAGGGTTTATACAAGCTAGTAAATACTCTAGATCTAATATTAGCCATGGTGGTACTTGCATCTTCTTAAGAAATAATTTAGATCATGAACAGATAACAGCTTATGATTATCTAATTATGGAACAGGATTTTGAATTCTCTGCCGTAAAAATTCAGCAGTTTAAGTTAATAATTGTATGCGTATACCGTTCTCCGTCAGGAAAGTTTCCTCTATTTATAGATAAACTAGAATTGTTACTCAATAACATGAGCAAAGTAAATTTCGATATAATAATTTGTGGGGATGTAAATGTGGATTTCTTAAAACTTGATAGAAATTGTGAATTATTAAACCAGTTACTAATTTCCTATGGACTGAAACCTACAGTAAATACACCAACAAGAATAACAAAATTTAGTAAAACCACTCCTGATCAAATTTTTATAAATACAGATAAATATCACCATTCAATAGAAGTCTATTGTCCGGGTTTTAGTGACCACCATGGACAAATACTGAGTTTTGAAGTATCCGAAGTAATCAATAATAATGATAATGGAGTAAAATCAAAGTGCAGGTCATTCACTGAATCAAATGTTACATATTTCAATGACTTATTAAATAAGGAAACATGGTCAGAAATTTATGAACTAGAAAATGTAAATGATAAATTTAATGCATTTAACAGTACCCTAAAACACTATTTTGAAATAGCATTCCCCTTTAAACGAAGAACTGTTCAAAATAACAAAACTAGCAATTGGATAACAACAGGGATTATAAATTCATGTCAAAGAAAGAAATTTCTACACAAATTATATAAACAATACCACACAACACCTGAATTCAATTTATACTACAAAAAATACACTAGCATATTAAATAAGGTAATAAGACTAGCAAAGAAAATGCATAATGATAATTTTATTTCCCAATCATCTAATAAAAACAGGGCTATGTGGTCTGTAATAAAGAAAGAAACTGGAAAATCTGCTAAAATACAAAGGAACATTACACTGACCAGAAATAATAAAGTGATTAATAATCCAGAGGAAATAGCAAACACTTTTAATGACTATTTTCTGGAAATTCCGCAAAAATTATTAAATAAATCACAGGTAAATACACTAAATTCTAATAATAAAATAAATATATGCAGTGATTCTTTATTTATAAATCATGTCACAAGTGAAGAGGTAAGAATAGTTATAAAAGAGCTAAAAAATAAATTCTGTGCTGGCATTGATGGCATCCCTGATGCAATTTTAAAGAAATGTGCAGAAAATATAATAAATCCACTTACGCACTTAATAAACAGTTCAATTCTCTCAGGAACTTACCCGGATATTTTGAAGTTATCAAAAGTAATTCCAGTGCACAAAAATGGTTCAAAAGATGAATTAGATAACTATCGTCCTATTACCTTACCAACTGGTATTGCAAAAATTGTGGAAAAAATTATGTATAAGAGACTGATAAGTTTCATAGAAAAAAATAAAATATTGTCAAACTCACAACATGGATTTAGAACGGAAAAATCTACACAGACAGCAATTTACGAATGTAGTAATAGTATACTGAAATTAATTGACAATAAGGAACATGTAACTGGCCTATTCTTGGATTTATCGAAAGCATTTGATGTAGTTGACCATAAAATCCTCCTTACCAAACTAAATCAATATGGTGTTAGAGGTCTAGCTAATAAATGGATAGAGTCTTACTTAACAAGGCGTAAACAAATAGTAAGCTTGAGACACAAGGATGATGGAACCAAATTACTTAATGAAACATTGTCCAATGAGGGAATTATTGAATTTGGAGTACCCCAGGGATCGGTTTTGGGCCCACTACTCTTTCTTCTATATATCAATGATATAACACAGAACGTTCATTCACATAAGGAAATTTTGTTTGCGGACGATACAACACTCGTAATAAAAGGTGAAACTAAACAGGTCATACAGCAGTCTGCTGACTCCGTTACAGGAGAGTTAACCAAATGGTCACAAGATAATCGCCTCATAATAAACTATAAAAAGACAGTATGTCTAAATTTCCACACTATACAGAATAGGAATCCTGCGATGCCCAATATAACATTAAATGGTCATCAAATAGAAAATAAATCAGAAACAAAGTTTTTAGGACTATGGATACAACAAGACTTGAAATGGAATAAACATATACAATATCTGAATACTAAACTGAACTCGATGTGCTTTGCGTTACGTATTTTGAAAACCTGCACTAGCATGCACACATTAAGAAATACTTATTTTGCTTATTTCCATTCATACTTAAGATATGGGATCATATTTTGGGGTATGTCGCCAGATGTACTAAGCACGTTTAGGATACAAAAGAGAGCGATTAGAATTATGGCAAATGTACACTCTAGAGAATCATGTAGACCTCTGTTTAAAGATTTAAACATTCTCCCACTGCCCTGCATATATATCTTTGAAAGTATTATGTTTTTTAAAAAGAATTTAATGAATAAAGATGTTTTTCTTAAAACAAACAATGATGTTCATAGGCATAACACAAGACAAAATCAAAACATTCATATTTCACACACACACACAAGCATATATCAAAAAGGAACTTTTCACACTGGAGTTAAATTATACAATAAACTACCCCAGTATATAAAACTGGCCCCAAAAATAAAAACCTTTGATAGAATGTTGAAAGCTTATCTGCAGTGCCATTGTTTTTACTCAGTAGTTGAATATTTTAGCGTATAGGAGTGATGGAATCTATAACTATATTTTACTTTTTTAATTTAATTTTAATACCTAGCTGTATGTTGTTGTATTTATAGAATTAAGTTTTCATATTATGATAATAGAGTGAGGTGTAAATAGTTGTGCAATAAGATTGTATCTATTAAGATTTGCTATTATAATAAGTTATAAATAGTTTTAATCTTAGTAATATATACCTGTTAGTTCTTTTATTTTATGCATGTAAATTCTGACGTGTCCTATATCAAAAATGTATTGAATGCATGTATTTGATCAAATGGAATTAATAAAAATCTATCTATCTATCTATCAGTCAGGTAGCCTTTCAAGATCCCTAGTTCATTTCCAATAACCCTACCAACCGCCATCACCTCACTCTGCGATATCCGAGCCATTCCACTCCGAGTCATATAGGCCTAATTTGACTTCGCAGAGTAAATTTAAACTCTGCGAGAACCTGCTACCAGTCCGATATTCTACACCAAACCCACCTGCTAACCATCCAAATCAAGCAATTCCTGTCTCCCCCGAGTTTTAATACAAGTTAAACTCATCCCCTCGCTCTACCAAGCAAAAAATAATTTCTAGAGTCTATGGTACCGTGAGCAAACTCATATATAGCTTTTAAACGTAACAGCGCAATGACTCGAACTGCTCAAAAACAAATACTAGCATACAACCGATGCTTGGTAATATGCAATTGACACATAAAATCCAGTGGAACACACACATTAGATCACGTGTATCGCACAGTTATACATATATACAATTAAAAATAACACTGTCATTATTTTAGGGACTACATTTACTGATTATAACCGAGATATAAAAAGTGTTCCATATCAAAGGCGTGTTATTGAGTATTTTTACCCTACTTATTCAGACCGACCGCAGCGCCCCAAGTGTTAGTTTGAGTTGCCAATAATTGAAGGTGGTAGGCGTCTAAAAAAGAGACGATCGCACGAACAATAGGAATTGTCGGAGTGTGTAGCAAACATGTAATATTCAAGGGCTGTACAAATCCAAGTTGGAGCAATTCACGAATGAAGTTTATACGAGGGCGTTCGAATAGAGTACATTGGAATAAAAGATGTTGGGTATGGAAATTAAAAAGTAAGGGAGCATTCGTGTAGGAATCTAAGGAAGGCATGAATAACAGAAGGAATAGGAGTATGAAGGAGCACGGAAATGTGGAGAGGGAGGGGGAAACCTAAAAAACGCAAAGTATGTAGAAAAATGGGACTCGTTGAGTGTCAAATATAGGGCATTGAAAAATTAAATGATTAATAGTACCGATTGCCTGAGAACAGTCGCAAAGAGCCGAAGGACGAAGCTTACAGCGGGCCATATATACCGGAGTCAAAGCATGATGAAAACGTAAACGGATAATCGTAATAATATGCCGTCGAGTGTAGGATCCATTATAAAACCAAGGGTGTCTAGGGATAGTAGGTTGAATTCTATAATATAACCTGGCTTTTGTGCGTGTATAATCCTGCCATTGGTGTAACCAAACATTAAGTAATTGAGATTTGAGAATGGGGAGATAATCTGAGGCGGGGGTAGCCACATTCATCAATACAGCATGACCCAAAGCCGCATCCTTGGCCGCTTTATCCACTAATTCATTCCCAGAGAGGTTGGCATGGCCGGGTATCAAAGAAAACACTATCTGAAAGCCCGAATGATATAGGTCATACGTTAATTGTACAATATTAAATATATACCAATTATTCGTAGTTTGGACATGTTGTAAAGCCTGGAGGACACTTTTTGAGAATCAGATAGAATTAATGCTTTATAGTGATGTTATTCCGTTTAATATATAGAAGGGCTTGTCGAATAGCAAAGGCTTCAGCCGAAAAAATAGAGAGGGTATGCGGTAATTTAAAGGAGGCAAGATAAGATAGAGAGGGGATATAAAAAGCAGCACCCGTATTCGAAGGAGAGGGAAATTTTGATCCATCTGTATAAATTGTTGTATATTGTTGATGATTCAATGCAAGATTATATACATATTTTCGGGCAATCGTAGGGGTAAGCATAGAAGACATACAATATAATGCTATTGGTTTTACGTCCCTTTTAATTACACTGGCTTTTAGAGACGCCGGGGTGCCGGAATTTTGCCCCGAAGGGGATCTTTAACGTGCCAGTAAATCTACTGACACGGCTCCCTCGCATTTGCGCACCCTCAAATGCCAACTGACTGCGCCAGGTTTCGAACCTGCAACCTTGGGCTCAGCAAGCGAGAACGTTACCCCTGAGCAGAAGACATACAAGATACATGCGAGGAATGTCTCACTACATCAGGTTGAAACATTAATACCGAGAGCGGTGCATTATAACAAATGGGTTTTCGTGTTTGAAGAATTTGTGGGCGAAAACCCGAAAGCTCTAGATAAGCCAGGAGAATAGAGGGAGGTGCATAGCGTTTGAATAAACTTTTTTGATGATATTCGGAGAGAAGTTGTAGTTTGGGAAGAATGGGTGTTGTTAATAGTGCCATTTGTCGTAGGAGATATCGTGAAGACAGATAACGTCTCCGAAGGTGAAGCGGTTGCTCTGCCGCCTCAACGAGAAGAGCTTGTGTGGGGGTGGAAGTAAGGGCCCCGAGAACAATTCTGAGGGCGGAAAATTGTAGTTTATCCAATTCATTGAGGCGTGTTTTCGGCATGACGTCATAGTAGTGACTACTGTAATCAAGGACAGATCGAATAAGATTTCTGTAAAATAACAATAATATCTGAGGATCAGCTCCCCACTTACGACGAGTTAATGACCGTAAGATATTTAATTTCTGGAACACATGAGCTTTTAAGTGAGATATTTGAGGCGTCCAGGTCAACTTATCATCTATAATGAGTCCTAAATATTTTGTATGGTGTACAATAGGAATGGTACCCTGATTATAACGGATAGGCAACCGGTCACACACCCGTTTATGAGTGAAGAGCAAAGCCGCATTTTTGAGCGGAACAGTATCAAGGCCATGTGGGAACAGCCATGAATGTAATATCGTGAGAGCACGTGACATGATCTGCCGACACATATTTATATCAGAATGGGAACAATATAGGAGTATATCATCAGCATATTGTATTAGGCGGACATGAGGAAGTAAAAGCCTCTCAATCTCACTAGTATAAATAAGGTATAAGATTCCACCCAAAATATCACCCTGCGGCAAACCGGAAGACGAATACCTGTAATTTAACCCAGTAGGAAAGTTGGAAAGTGTGATATGCCTTCTTCGGAGAAATGCCGAGATGATTTTAATAAAGCTGATCGGAAATTGTTGTTGGTGTAGTGTTTGCAGTAAAAGGACGGTATTCACATTATCATAAGCCCCTTTAATATCTAAAAAGACTGCTAATGTTGAGTGTTTACGGCAAAATGACAACATGGCATCAAGAAGAAAAATATTCAAGGCGTCAGTAGTAGATTTCCGTTTAGCAAAGGCGTATTGAGTTTTCGGAAACAGATCATAATATTCTAAAGTCCATACTAAGCGTGTCAACAGAATACGTTGGAATGTCTTCCTAATACAGGACCCAAGATGTATACCACGATAACTTCCTGCTAAATCCGGATTTTTCCCTGGTTTTAAAATAGGAACTACTAAAAACTCATTCCAATCCTCGGGAACATTGCCGGAGGCTAAGACGGCATTAAAAACATCTATTAGAACTTGTTGTGCATTATTGGGGAGACTCTTAATGACGTGGTATGAGATATAGTCTGGTCCAGGTGTAGTGGATTTTTTTGGTGATAAGGCTGATTGAAATTCGGAAACAGTAACCGGATGCAAAAGACAAGAAAACATATGGTTGTGTTCCAGGGATGGAAAGATAATTTCTTGTTCTACAAATTCAGGAGTCATCGTGTGATAAAATTCTACTGACTGATCATAATTCAAACGATGCAGACTTGGACCTAAGTGGCGGCGCGATAAGGTTTTTAACACAGTCCATATTTGAGTAATGGGAGTCTGGTGATGTATATGAGAGACGTATTCTCTCCAAGCCGATCTTCTTTTATCATTAAAAGACTGCTGGCATTTTGCAACAAACTGTTTATAATGGCGATAAGTATACGGAGTATTGTACGTTCTAAAAAGTCGTAATAAATGTTTGCGTCTCTTCACCATTCTCGTACATTCCTCGTCCCACCAGGGTAGTAAGGACCTGCTCTTTCCAGAGGTGCGTGCATTGGGAATTAACGGATGATAGGTGTCAAAATAGCGAACAATGTAAGTAAGTAGCAAAATTATAGGAGGAACGAATCGGGGGAGCCGTATTACAATAGTGCTGTTGGATATAGGTGAAAAATTGAGCTGAATCAAAACTTTTGAAACTCCTAGTAAAAACCGGAGTATGCAAGGTATTACTAGGACGAGGAGCCGAATCAAAGGTCATCAAGATCGGATAGTGGTCACTTTGATGTAAATCAGGGGTTGTGTGCCATATAATTCGGTGGGCCAGAGAAAGGGAAACAAACGTTAGGTCAACCGCACTGGGGGCCTGAGCAGGAGGAGAAATACGAGTGGGTGAACCATCATTTAAAATCTGGAGATGAAACTGCTGAGCAGTGGTCATGATATTCCTACCCTTGGGTGTTGTGCGGACACAACCCCAGTCAGTATGATGGCCATTAAAATCCCCACCAATAATGTGGGAGGTGAAGGAATTACAGTAGGAAAAAAAGGAATACCATTGTCGGAAATTACCTTTGACAGCCGGAGGAATATACAAATTAGTGATATGTAGGGAGGCAACAGTTATATTTATCACATAGGTTCTGGGGAGAGGAAAAAGAAATGGGGTAACTTGGTACGAAAGTCTTTTATGGATTAATGTTAGGACACCACCACATTGCGGTCCATCTTGGCGCTCAATATTATATCGTGGAACGTGAAAAGATAAATTTGGGGATAGCCATGTTTCCTGGATGAGAATGATATCAGGGGTGTACTCTTGGATTATAAGTAATAATTCATGTCTCTTGTTTTGAATGCTACGTGCATTCCATTGAATAATTTTCATGTTGAGGTAACAGAAGTACCAACAGATTGTAATATTTTACTTGAAGACGGTCGGGTTTCAGCAGGAAAGGATAAGAGTGAAATCTTCTCATAAATATTTTTAAGTAAATGGGCCCATTGGACATTGGAACCCAATAGTTCCATCAAATGCATAACATCCTCTGTAATATCTTGAGGCACACCCTTGGCGGGAGGCATTGTAAGTGAGGGAGTGGGGGTTGGCCCCACCTGGGACGGTTGCAATGAAGCAGAAGGGGGCACATAGCCTGAGGCTTTGTCCCCATGGATAATGGACAAATATGCAGGTCGGTCATACCCCAAAGGGGAAATGACCTTAGGGGGGCTCGTGACGATCGTGGTAAACTTGCGTTTCTTCTGTACAGAATGTGGTGTAAGAGAAGCTTGCTGTGTAAGGGGGGGAAATTGCTGTGGGACTGAAAGGGGTTGAAACGGATGTCCTGATAGGGAATGGAGAATTTCTTGATACGTTTTATTTTCAGTGCACATCCTAGTTTTAATGTCAATTTGTTTTGCGTGGTACTCACACCTCGGTGAGCCACTCATGTGATTTTCATCGCAATGTGCACAGCGCACCAAAACCTGAGTACATTGAGCCGTTTCATGTCCTTGGGCGCAACGCCCACATCTTGATGCCCGAGCTCTACAGTTTTGTCCAGTGTGCCCATATCTTTGGCATCTATTGCAAATAATAGGGCGAAAGATGAAAACCTTCACTTCTAACATCACATGAAATATAGAAACATGAGGGGGCAAAGTTTGAGTTTCAAAGACAATCTTCACCGTACCTGTAGGTAATAAGTCGACCTTCCCATCCGTGACTTTTCTTCTGTTCATGCGTTGAATTTTTACAATGGGGCAAGGCGACTTCAAATATTGTAATATTTCATCAGTCGAGAAAGAAGTGTCAACCCCGCGGATTAGACCCACTCTATGTATATTAACTGAGGGAATGAACGCCTTTAAGCTTTATTCCGTGAGCAGTGGGTGCTGAAGAAAGTTATTGGCATCCCGGGAGGTTCGAAAGGTGACCTGAATTCTATTCCTACCTTTGCGGTGGATTTCTTGTATTCCAACAATCTTACGTTCGTAGGAAAGTTTACCGAGACCCATCGGATGTAAATTACCTATCCTGTTGGTGGGATCAGAAGATTCCACCATGACATAATATGGTCCAGTATGGTGCTCATAATACATTCGGGGTGACTCATTCACAGTAGGTGGTATGACGGGAGCTATAGAGATTGGTTGCGTAGGTCGTGTATCAGTCGAGGGAATCAGAGGGGTTACATTAAGGACAGGTGCCGTGAGATCATTGACTTCTGTAGTAAAAAATTCCATCCCTTCCTCGGGAGGACGCGTATCTTCACCCCCTCCACTATTATCACCCATGTTGTCGTCAGAAGAATGGTATGTGACTGACCACACAGGAAGGAAACACACACACTAAAGAAACAAAATGGTAGGACACACAAAAACTATTGGATACTCTCACCAACAAGTATTGCTACGGAGCAGGTATACGTCAACCGTCACACTCGGAAGGTCACACGATACTGCACACTTGTTGTTGTTTTGGTAAGATTGCTTGACACAGGCTGTGTTTCTATCACTGCCGGCTGGATCGCACCCCTCCTGGTCGCTTTAAACTGCCTGCCCATTCGACGATTACAGCATTGTTTTGAGCGTACAACCTCGTTTCCAAATAAAGGCGCTAGGAAGCAGCACCTAGGCACTGTGGCAGGCATAAGTTTTGTATTGATGTTAATGGAGCAGTTGTGTTTGGAATGTATTCTGAATGATTTTATAATGCTGTACTGCTGCGTGCCCTTTTGTAAATCAGAACAGGGCAAGTTAGAATACCGGGGAATCTCATTTCATGAGGTACCATCGGACAATTCACTGCGTGGGATGTGGTTACGTGCCATTTCCAGAGAAGGTGACGCAGGGGAAGCAAATAAACAAATAAATAAATACATACCGGTACATGAATGAATGATTGAGTAAATACGTGAGACAATAAATATGTAAGTAGTAAATATGTAAATAAATAATTTAAGAAATATGTAAGTGAATAAATAAGCAAATAAATAAGTAAATAAATAAGTAAACAAATAAATAAGAAAATAAATAATTAAATAAATAAGTAAACAAATAAATAAATAAGAAAATAAATAATTAAATAAATAAATGTGTAAGTAAATAAGTGAATAAATAAGCAAATAAATAAGTAAGTAAATAAGTAAAAAATAAATAAGAAAATAAATAATTAAATAAATAAATGTGTAAGTAAATAAGTAAATAAATATGTAAGTAAATAAACAAATAAGTAAATAAATAAGTAAATGAATAATTAAATAGATAAATACGTAAGTAAATAAAGAAGTAAATAAAAATAAATAATTAAATAAACACATATGTAAGTAAATGAGTAAATAAATACTGTATATACGTGAATAAATAAATAAGTAAACAAATAAATAAGAAAATAAAATAATTAAATACATAAATATGTAAGTAAATAAACAAATAAGTAAGTAAATAAATAAGCAAATAAATAAGAAAATACATAATTAAATAAATAAACATTTAAGTAAATAAACAAATACATAAATAAATAAGAAAATAAATAAATTTGTAAGTAAATGTATGTATGTATGTATGTATGTATGTCTACCCCTTATTAGTCCTGTTTTCCAACGGGGTCGGGGATGAGATGCGATGGAAGACTTTGTGGCGATGGTTTTTACGGCCGGATGCCCTTCCTGACGCCAACCTCATGAGAGGAGTTAATGAGAGATGAAATGAATGATGGTGAATGAAACTGGGCAAGGATGTGGAAGGAAGTGGCCATGGCCTGTCAGTAGGTACCGTCCCAGCATTTGCCTGGTGTTGAAAATGGGAAACCACGGAAAACCATTTCAAGGACGGCCGACGGTGGGGCTCGAACCCACGCGTCTACCGAGTCAGCAGAGAGCTTGGCCCCATGACCTAATGCTGCGCTTTAGCCAGCGTAGCCACTACTGTCGGTAAATTTGTAAGTAAATAAATAAGTAAAAAAATAAACAATCTGTCCAAAAATTCTGTAAAAATGTATAATACAGCCATCCCAATAAAACAGGTTATCAGACAAATTCACCTCACACCCAAGTACATGGGGCTACATGACCACAATGTCGCAAAGCCCCTAAATAAATCATCATCCCATTTTTCGGGGGCCGTAGGCATTTCTTTTCCCTGTCTTTTAATGTCCTTATTATTTTCTTTTCATCTCGCCAAGTATGTAATAGATTTAAGTCAGTTAGAAGTAGTTATATTTTTATTATCGTCTGCATAATTACGGGAAAATGAGCTAGACATTTCGCCCCTTAAAAACAATCGCCTCCACCACATGTATTTTTGCTTTCCTTTATATTGAAAATTTGCCCGTAAGTATGTGTCTGAATACTTTTAGATGTTAGAATAACAAAGGAACTAACTTAGTGTAATGTTTTCACGTCCGTCAATCTCGATATTAAGCCTCCAAACATAACAATACTTCGTTTCAGGTATCTTCCCCTTTAAAAAGCCGCGGCATTCTCAGTGCCTTGGTGCTGCACCTAGCGGTGAATTAATGCATATATCTTGTACGCCTGTGAGTGTCGAATGGGCAGGCAGTTTAAAGCAACCAGGAGTGTTGCGATCCAGCCGGCAGTGGTTTCTATCTCCCAAAATTTTAATAATGGCACCCCGTCGTGTTCGTTAAGCCGCCATTTTGGACACGATGACGGCCTAGGGTGGGGGCTTAACGAAGCTCTGAGAATCAAAACGATCTAAAATTTTTCCGAGCATGGTCTCCAATCAAAACGTCCCTGATTGGCTGAGCACTTATTGGGTCCTTCCCGCCACACAGCCGCAATCATATCCGCCATTAACCTCAATTTAACATAACCTAAGTTACTTAAATTACAAATATTAATAATGTTGGTGAAGGGTGGGTGACTTGTGGATTAGATAAGCCATTTTTAGTGTTGCCTTCTATAGTTTTGTGGTTTTTTGGCAATCTCGTTATCTTGTAGACATTAAGATAAATAGTTATATTTCGGGGGCCTATCACTCAGTACCGGTTTATCACAACAGTAGCAACTATTTCGAATAGCTGTACTATAGTAAGATTTTTCTGCACCTTCGCGAAATAGTGGCGGAGGTTTGAGATTATTTTAGACTACCATTATGGGGTTTTAATAGTTTTTCTTAGAGCATTTTTGTTGTCTTGTAGGCATGATTGATTTGACAAGTTAGGTCTGCATGTAGCCTACAGTTTTTTTCTGGTTTTTGGAATAATGCTCATTCTCATTAACATTAAGTGCAACCGTGTTGACCGACTGAAAGACATTGAATATTTCGTTTACTAAGGCAGCACTGAAATATGGGTTCCAACACGATATGGACTTGGAACTTATGTTCGCTTAACAAAATAACGATACATCAACAAGTCATCCTTGTAATCTCTGCAAATATTAAAAATATTTCCCATCCAATTTAGGCCTATTCATGTTGAACGGTAGAAAGTTATCAACCTTTATTAAGGCAACACTGAAAAATGTTCATTTTGATCTAGCCTACTTACTCGGAGTCATCTGCATCAATGTCCCTAGAGGTTCCGTTTTTTAAATTCTCCCTTTCTATGGTCAAATAACACATGGATGTTCCCTATTTTTCTTAAGGGGATTCAATGATCTTATGCTGAACTAATTAAGAATAGGGCATGTATCAGGATAAAAATAATGTCCATAACCATCAGAAACTTGAGAACACAGATCAGGAGAATGTTGATCGACCATGGATGCAAGACCAGAAAGTCTTAAAGAGGAGTGCTTCATTTAGAGGCTTGAAACATCATGGTCAAGACCCCTGTACTTGGGTGTGTGCTCAATTTGTTTGAAAACCCGTTGACAGATCATAAGTTAATCTGTGGCTGGAATCCACTCCGTCCTATGCTAAGCTGTGCGTACTGGGCACCATTAGTGTTCTGCGACTACCGTATCAATTTCTGAAAATTGTGTCATAGGCCTATGCATAGACAAGTCGCTGAGAATGTTCTCTGAATGGTGAATACCAGTAGGCTAGCCTACTTAGCTGCCTCCTTCACTAGCATTTCCAGGCACCTGGTTAGTTGGTAAAATGAAATAGAAAAATCACTTGAATGATTCAAGTTGTCCTTGATTGCCCTCGAGGGACAGTGTACCCCATTCCAGATCTTAGTTCAGAATTAGTTTCCTTGACAGAGTTGGAGAAACAGTCACAATACGTATGGTACTACTAGACCTAGTACGGTACATGTAGATGGAAGCATTGTGAGACCAACCACTAGGTAGCTTATGTCCCATTAGTTGGGAGTGTTGGGGAATGGGAGATTGGTTCAACATTTCAGCCTATGTTGTTGTATATTTCATTAATATATGAGATCTAAAAGTGTATCATAGGAATATTAAAGCAAACCATAATATATTACCAGTTGGTCAATTGGATACAACAAATCAATGAAACAATTCTGTTAATAATTAGGAAGTGTCGTAGGCAACCAGAGAAGCGACACAAGAAAAAACACCTGAGTCTTCCAGGCAGTTGTCATCAACTGTATTTCACATAGAGAAGAATGACTAAAATGGTTCCTCATGAAAAAAACAACTGGTCAATGGCTTGAAAGACAGTAGTAAGGACTTACATGCTGTCAGTAAAAGTGGAGTTAAGAAAGATGTCTGGAATATTTAAATCAGTAGTTGATAGCCATGATTTTTAAAATTACCCTAGTTAATTGCACCTTAATATGATTAGTAGCCTACCGGTATGTGCAAGATTTTAAATGGTAGGTTTTCCTGTGAACCAAAAAACAGCTCTTAACATGGATTATGTTCAGGTTAGGCCTACAAGTTATTGGGAGGGAGGTTTATTTTACATACCTGTTGCACATAAAATGAGCTTCTGATTAGAGCTCTGTGGGAATGTTTAAATGGTTTGATGATACAGGATTTATCAAGCCTCTTTCTATGCATCTTTTAAAAACATTTTAACAATTCATAAATTACTGTCATCATTGCTAATGCTGTAATCTGTCATGTTTATTTATGCAGCATGAGGAATTAGGAAACATTGGTAGGATTGGTATACTGAGTGGATATATAGTAGGATAAAATGCAACTGTGTCATGGAAACCTAAGATGTATTTTTATTTCTCAACTTTATTTTCTGTAGACTCCAACACAGCCCACCACCAGGGAAAAAAGTGTTGGTGATGTTTAATGAGAGCAAATCTTGAAATACTGTGATTTAAGTGGTTGGTATCAAAAGCTGTATAGGAAAAATGAAAATGTGAAGTCACGCCCAAGTTTATGAAGCTTTGCCAGACTCGGCTGAAATTATCTTCGATGCAAATCAAGTCTCAATAGTTAAAACTTTAGGACGACCTTTGACATGAGCACTATAATAGGCCTACATTTAGGATCGACATAGCCTGCAGTAGGTCTTGTGCTACTGTATGCACCTGGGCATGTTTAAAAAAAACTCAGCCTGCAGGTTAATAAGGTAGTATATTACTATAAATCTATCTCAAGCAAATCCAAGAAGTTACCAGACTGAGAAACTACATATCAAGGGTGGCAGTGCAAACTGCACTTTTAATCCTTGCTTCATTAGTTAAACCATAATATTTGTACATAAATACAGTAAGGACTTCACATTACAAACGGCCACTTAAATTATATGCCTTATTAGGCATAATCTACAAATTACATTTCATGAAATTGGTAAATATAAGCAGACAGCAACATCAATATGCAATGGTCTATAATGTAGTTTTATAGTGCACAAAAGGTTATTGTACTGAATGTATTTCGAACTGATGAATAAAACTGGTAGAAACGACAGCCAATTGATTTACATCCATTACATCCAAAGTAGTAGAAACTTTCAGTTGATTGGCAAGAGTGTTGATTTGTACTTTTATTTTCACAAATTTTGATGAACAGTGTCACGCGTCAATTTAAATATAAACGCTGGTAATAATTGCCAGCCAATAACAAGCCAGGATGATGCGGATCATAATTCGCGTTTCACTCTCATTGCGTTTTAACTTGAGATTTCGGATCAGCTGTTCGTTAACGCCACGGGGTGCCATTATTAAAATTTTGGGAGATAGAAACACGCCCACAGTTGCCTCTTCGCCCAATAGCTTCTGTACAGATTGCACCACAGTAGCACAAACCCGTCACACGTAATGTTTGTAAACACTGACAGAAATTTACTAACCTAACAAGTCGCCTACAAAATCTATCCCTATGGTCCATAGCACAAGGGTATGCACGATATTCTAAGAAGGGTTAAGGAAAACTCAACACACACATACTTCGTGTCAAATCGTAAAACGTAGAAACATACAGCAAACGAAAGAGGGGACCAGAAATTATAATGTAAAAGAGAGATGGTCCAAATACTCCATTATGGCCTCGACCAATGGAATTACAGGATTAAACAACATATTGGACATATTTAAGGGCAATGTATAACCTAACGATCTTAACTTTCTGAGCATCACTATCCTCGGTTCATTGAAAAAACATCACACTGAAACATAAGATGGCTAAGTGTACCCCTCATTCGACCACACCGGACCACACACACATCTACTGTCCCCTCGCCAGCTCTGAGGACCTCGTAGGCATGTGGAGTGGAGTGAGTAAGCCAGTGATGACGTAGCACTATACTATACTATGCGAAAACATGTACTCACCTTAGAGTAGCGGTGTAGCTAATGGAGAATCCTGGTCTTCTTCTTCTGCCTCAATTTCGGAACTCCACTCTTCACATCCACTGGAGGAATTACTATGGTTGCGTTCACGGTAGCAAACAGTTGATCAACAGCTCCAAAGCTGATGCATCGGGAGCGGGATCAGGTTTTACGTGTACCTGTGAACGGTTTGCTCCATCTGATCTGTAGCAGCGCGCGTTGTTCGAAAGTGGTCAAGGGCGATGTTGAAATGATCAGATAATCTTATGAGAGTGAATGCTGATATTAGATCAGTATCTAATTTATCTTTAGTTTTGCAACTCGGAACGAAATTGCTCTGAAACTATGTACCGAAGGCTGTGAACATGTATCAAACCATACCTTGCTCCCGATAATATTAGGCCTACGTACGTAAATTTCTTGTCTTTCTGATACGGCATTTATTGTGTTATGCTAGTTCGGCGACGGTAAAGAATACTTGACAGTTTAACGTATGGTAGGCTACGGTATATTAAGGTGGTATATCTCAAGATTTATGATAATTGAAGTCATTTTAATCCCTTCAAATTGAACACGGCAGGTTAGGCCTACGTCTCAATAGACGAATATTTATTCAAGAATATAAATATACGTAGCTTTGATTTTATTAATGTAGGGTTATATCATATGAGAAGGGTCAAGAGTCTGTAAGTCTAGCAGTAAACCTCTTACCAGTCATCCACACATGATGACTTCATTATTTGTTAGCACTGCTTCATCTACCTAATTTGTTCCTGCTTCTTATATTTGAAGCTTTTGGATTTATTCATCAGCTTAACTGTGCTGTACAGTTTTTAGTTACTGTACTATACAAATTAATTGTATTTACAAAAAAATCAGGTTAGATTGCAAAATTAATTTGAAACACTACAAGAATATAAAACACATTGTCCCTACCTGTCAACTAGGGGTATTTATCTGGATAATTACCCTTCCCCTATCCAATAAGGTCAAATGACCTCAAGGTTCCACCCTTTAAAATTATAACCAGCATCTAGAAATAAAATTTCTGGGTCCCTCATCTAAAGCAAAGGAAATCATGGTACGAGCCTGTATTATCCTTGTTATACCGGTACCTTACTTGTTTACACCCCAATATTAGTACTTAAAGAGAAAGGCACAACATGAACTGTTGATGGATTAACTTAGTCTCTTACTTGGCAGTCCATTCTCCTCCTATCAATACACAACTGGTTTCCATACCATATCCCCTATAGGCTATTGTTCATCTAATGAAAATGAAAAATGTTAGGCTACAGATTTTTGGTTGAAAACAGTTGTCTAAAAGATGCTTTCACAATTGATTTTTCAATAGATCATGTCAACAAATGGTCCAGTAACATAGAAAGAATTAAGGAAAGTAGGGCATTTTAAAATTATTGCAACCCAAGTCTGGACAGTATAGAATGAGGTAGAGGAAACTAGACTGCAAAAATATAAACTGAAAAAAATAAGATGTAAAAAGCAGGAAAGTACCAGGATGAATGACTCCTAGGAACAAATATAAATGAAGCAGTGCTAAAGAATACATTTTTCTGTGATAATTTGAAGCCATTCTTTTTCTTCAGGGTTGCCTATACAAATTGTCTTTGCTGCTTCTCAGTCGGTCAACATGGGGTACAAAATTATAAATATGTAAACACACTCCTGGAAACAATTACATGTATTAGTTGCCCATTGCCCATTTAGGCATGATAACTAACTAATACATGTAATTTTTTCCAGGAGAGTGTTTATATATTTATAATTTTGTGCCCGAAAAGCAGCGATGACTACATTTTATCTTGAATTTCAGTACATAATCATTACCAGCTGCTTGATGTACGATACTGGTACTTCAATGGGGCTTGGCTAGTGGGCTCGCACAATTGCATACCATTACCGAAGGTAACATTCATGACTCATCACTCTCTTAAAGATATTGATACTTGGTTACTAACAATTCCCTTTGTTGCTCAATATGTGCCTGGTAGATAGATGGTTGGTACGAATCAGCAAACTAAATGTTAAAAGAAGTAATATCTTCCACCTAGGCTCATTACCGTACCAGATTGAATACAATTGAAACTACAGTACAAAAGAACTATACCGTAGGTGTAGTTTTGTAACAAACATAGTTCATTCAGTCACCGTACAAGAACATCAGGTCTTCTGTGGTCAGCAGCAAATAATGCTGTGTGAATGAATATGCAGATTATAAAGTGAAGCATCACTGTAATGAGCTGTTAAAACTCAGGCAAGCTGTGATAAGGTAAGAAAATATTGGACAAACTGGGTAAGTGCTGTGTTGAACAGTGCTCAATCTTCTCTGCTTGTGTAAGATGAGAAATATATTATATTTCTTGAGTTTCAGTACATAGGCCTAACCATTACCAGCTTCTTGGTAGCCTACTGCAGTGAACCTAGGCTAGTGAGATTGCTTAATTGTAGCCTATACTGTACAGTACTAGTAGGTAATATTCATGACTCCTCGCTCCCTTTAAGTTATCATTTTACTAACAATTTCCTTAGCTTGTAACTTAAAGCCTCCTTCCCAATCCTAGCCTCAGTTAAAAATGCATGCACTACTACCGACACCACAGCATTTTGAAAGGTATCCTGTACTGTTAAAATAGAGATGAATATGTACCATAATATACTGTACAGACAAGGGAGTGAGTAAAATAATTTAGCCTTATGTCACAATTTCTAAATCCATTCCCATAATTCATTTTACTTATTAGTCAGCTCATATTTGAGTACAGAGATCGAACCTGTTCCCTGAGAGAAAATCATCGCTCGTTTGACAAAAGGAAGTCATGGATGGAAATTATGGTGTTGGATTAATTGAAGCATGGCCAGAATACAGTATGTGCAAACAATAACTGTTACAAAATGTTAATACTCAGGCAGGTTGAGATAAGGTAAGGAAATATTGGACAAACTGGGTAAGTGCTGTGTTGAACAGTACTCAATTTTCTCTGCTAGCATAAGAAGAAAAATATATTATATATCTTGAGTGTCAGTACATAACCATTACCAGCTTCTTGATGTACTGGTCGCCTACTGCAGTGAACCTAGGCTAGCAAGCTTGACCAATTGTAGCCTATAGCCTACTGTACAGTACCAGTAGGTAATATTCATGACTCCTCACTCCCTTAAAGTTTTCATTTTACTAACAATTTCCTTTACAGGTTACTAAGCTTGTAACTTAAAGCCTCCTTCCCAATCCTAGCCTCAGTTAAAAATACATGCACAACTACTGACACCACAGCATTTTGAAATGTATCCTGTAGCCTAGGCTACTGTTAAAATATAGATCAATATGTATCATACACACAAGAGAGTGAGTAAAATAAATTAGCCTTATGTCACAATTTCTAAATCCATTCTCATAATGCATTTTACTTAATAGTCAGTTCCTATTTGAGTACAGAGTCCTAACCTGTCATCAGAGAGAAAATCATCGCTCGTTTGACAAAAGGAAGTCAAGGATGGAAATTTTGGTGTTGGATTAGTTGAAGCATGGACAAAATACAGTATGTGCGTACAATAATTGTCACAAAATGTTAATACTCAGGCATGTTGAGATACCGTAAGTGAAGGAAATAAAGGACAAAGTGCTATGTTGAAGAGTGCTTAATTTTCTCTCTTTGTGTAAAAAGAAATTTATATACAGTATATATGTATTATATCTTGAGTTTCAGTGCATAATCATTCCCAGCTTCTTGATGTACCATACTGGTAGCCTACTGCAGTGAACATTGGCTATTGAGCTTGCCCAATTATAGCCAATGGTACGGTACCAGTATGGTAGGTAATATTCATTACATTGAAAGGAATGTGGATGTTTAATCTAGACCTGAACAGCAACCGAGAAGCAAGATAACTGTTAAGATAAGACTGCTAATGCCATGAAAAGAAAAGTAATGGTTACCGGTACTTGAAATGCTTACCAAGGGAAGCCGGTTTCTTTCAAACATAGAAACATATTTATAGGCTAGGGCCTGTACAAGACCAAACTGACTTCATTCAGTCCAAGCTGAAAGCCGGGAGGGGGGGCGGTCTTGCGGTCTGATAATGAGCTGTGTGAATTTAAAATACCGTACAATTTAGTGAAACATTTACGATTGTTTCAAGAAAAAATATTGGCCTAGTGAATAGGTTTTTCAACATTCTTGAAAGGAATGTGGATGTGTAGGCTAATCTAGACCTAAACAGCATCCAAGAAGCAAGAGAACTGTTCAGAGAAGTCTGATAATACCATGAAAAGAAAAATACTGATAGGCTACTAGTATTTCCCAGTCATTACATTCTGATCAGCCAAACACTTAGTTTTCTATTGGAAGAATCACCTAATAATGCAGGCACAAACAGATCTACGGTAATTCTTATATTCTATTGCATACAAATCCTTAACCCAACAAGTACCGGTAGCCAACGGTATTGAAATAATTTATTTTTGAGTCAAGACTCTTGACAATAGGTCTTAGCCTATCAGAATTTGGGGTAGGCCCAGTACAATGCAGGTATTTTTATACAGTACTGGTAGCCTATGCTTGCTCCAAATGAAAGGTATTTTTATACAGTACCGGTAGCCTAGAAGTTTGATTCTCTCTATACTGCCTACACAACAATATATTCATCGAGATACAGTATTCAGCCCAAAGCATAGGTTAAAATCGTATTTTCAGACCAAATTACCCCAGACAAGTGATGAAAAAACGCTGAAACATCGATTTAAAAACTTTAAAAATGCACGTTTCCACTAAAAATGAAACCACACACCTGAATTCATATAATTTTTAATACTTGTAACAAAAGAAAGAATGTAACATGCGATATATCAGGTTATTTTGTTTCACACATAGGTTAACATTTGTCGCAACTGCGGTCCGTAAATCGGAATAAAGATTTATCACGAATTTAACACAATGCAGGTCATTTTATAGGCTATAGAGGGACCGTGATGTTGTGTTCTTCATTATTATTTCAGTGTCAGTATTCATCAGTTAAGGAACTATTTTGAACGATTTCCACAATGTTTACATTTGTTTTTAAATCTACTTCATGCTACGCCATGTTGGATTTAAACATGTTCCGTGGATGGAGCGAAGTTTTTCTACGCTTCATAAAATGGCGTCCGCTCCATGGAACAAGTTTAGGGAGCGCTCCATCACACCGCGTTCACAGCGTACTTTCTTCAACAGTTGATCAACTGTTTGCTACCGTGAACGCAACCTACCATCACTGTCATCATCCAGGTTGATCACTATGCTATCAATGACATCAGCGACAATGCCGTCCTTCTCCCAATATTCATCCTCTACTTTCTGAACACTCCTACAGTACCCTTCCCAGTCAGTATTGGTTAGAGATGTTAACGCTTTAAGAGTAATATCTCTTAGTTTCTGAAGGGATAAATCCCCGGTAACATTTCCTTCGCGCACCTCACGTTTCACCTTATTCCAAGCTAGTTCGATGGCATTCAGATCACATATGTATGGGGGAAGGCAGACCACAGTATGTCCCAAGGATTGCAAAGGAGAGTCAATTTTAAACAATTTTTCTTTTGGTTTAAACACTTCTACTAATTTATATAGTGCCTCTTTTCTCATAGACTCGTCGCAAGTAACTCCTTTGTTGCGTAACCACCATGGAGGAAAGAATAAGAGGAGATGCCCTGAGCTCGTTTGAGTGAAGCCAAGCGCTGCAACCAAAGTGGGCGTAACCTTAACTCGTATTCGGTGTTCTGTGACTTGCATGGGGCATTGTGCATGGCTAAACCTTATTTTGGCCCTGGTTTTTATCGCGCTCCGGTTATGCAACTTTGGAAACGTAATAACAGTAGTGAGTCGCCTCCGTAGCGTAGCGGTCAGCATGGTTAGCTGCCGCCCCGGAGGTCCTGGGTTCGATTCCCGGCTCTGCCACGAAATTTGAAAAGTGGTACGAGGACTGGAACGGGGTCTACTCAGCCTCGGGTGGCCCAAATGAGTAGAGGGGGTTCGATTCCCCCTCAGCCATCCTCGAAGTGGTTTTCCGTGGTTTCCCACTTCGTCTTCGGGCAAATGCCGGGATGGTACTGTACCTTCATTCTCATGACCGGAATGCCTTTATGGGAAGGTAATATGTTCTTCTTCTGTTAACAAGAATGGCGAGACAGGATCATATGTTTCGCGACCCACAAGTTGACTTGGGATAGCGATCTCGACGAGAGAAGCGGGGCGCATGCGTTGCTTGTACTGTCGTCACAGCTGTTTGGTCAGAAGTATTGATTATTTTATCGATTAGCAACAAGAGATAGACTATGCTTTTGTGGTAGGGAATTCAAGTCTTTTATACGTTCGGGCATAGTTTAACATGTCTGTAATTATAGCAGGTGTTGGATTATTAACTTATTCCATTTAATTGTACTCTTAGGAACCCGGAAATAAGATATTTTGCATCTTATGAGTTCCTATTTTGAGCGCTCGTGGCGCGACGGTAGGTGACCTGGCAGTCGCGACGTGGCTTGAAATACGAAGAGGGTAGATTGATTTAAGCCACGCACGAATACACATGTTTGGAGATATACCGGTGACCAGCGGCATAACGTCACGTGCACCGTGAGTGAAAGTTTGTCTTGAGTAGTGTACTATCACTGTACCGAGGAGAGTTACCTTAGTGTCGGAAAGGACTCCAATTTTAGTTCTGGTTAGGAAATGGCAATCGAAATGAAAACGCAGTTTGTCTTAATAGATAGCTGTTCATTATAGGCCAGCCATATAGTGTTCGCATGAAAGGTGGATACTTGCTTTAACAAGAACACAGTCATAATGTTCTTTCAGTAGACATTCTTCGCATTGGAACTGGCTGCAACGATACACTTACTTCGTGTGTGTTGTCAGAACAATAAGCACCTTCGTTTGATAAGTATCTCAATACAAGTGCTTGGATATTGTACATTCTTTTTATATTTATAATTGGCCTAACTCATATGTCTGTGATCTTGCAACTATGTTGAGCAAGTTCTTGTCGAGAGGAAAGGCTGTCATGAACTTAAGTGACTTGAGCATGTGCGGCTAGATGTTTTAAACATGAGTGTCACTATCCGAGCGAAGTTACGTGCATTCCATTGCTATACGTCGCACGGCCCGTGCTGGTGATTGCGAGCACAGCTGTTGTTTGGCAGTACAGTGTGTATCAAAATGATCCGATCACGCGGGGCCGATGAACTTTGGTTTTCGGGCCGATGTAGACAGCATTGCGTGCTGCGGTTGATGGGACGTTATCCGAAGATGAAAGAAACTGTCGTTGGTATTAGAGTGGAACATTCAGTCTGGATGGGCGATGTCTGGAGATCCAGGGTTCGTTTCTCGCTTTCCGGGACAGTGAAGACTTCCATTGTTTGCATGGAGGATACAGTCACATTGGACATGACTGTGTCGTGTCGAGATCTACAAGAATCATCTAAGGTACTGGATTAACCATCATCAATTGTAGCTAAGCATGTTCATTCTAACGTTACCTCCCTGCCACACTTATTTTCTTTTTGGGAACTTTTGTAAAATGTCTAAGAATGGAGTTTAGGCTTGATTCCAGTGTCAAGACTGATTCTATTCTGGACAGGGTCTTGATTCTACTAAAAGGGATGCACCCATTGTAATTAATTGCATTATAGTGTAATTTTCTATTGATTACTGTAAATTCAAATTAATTTTCTGGGGATTTATTTAATGTAGAGAAGAGGAACTTTAGGCCACTCAGAATTAATCAGCTTTCGTGTTTGTTCTATATTGAAAATGAACAATAGTTTTATGCCTTCATATGACATTATTCGAGCTTGAGTAGACTCATTTTGGAGTTTTTACTTCCGTAAGCCTATTGTAGAGGGCTGTTATACGCTCAAAAGTGAAATTTCAGTACTCAAGTTGATTTTCGAATATTGCAGTAAGCTGTAGGAAGCGAGTTCAGTGAAGAAAGAGGATTTGCTTTGATTTGCAATTTTGACTTGATCCAATTTCTTTCTAACGTTTTTTTTTTGTGATCTTACATCACGTTTGCTTTAATAGATTCGATCAAGATCCATTATTAATGGACTAGACAGAGGTCTTAAACACAATTTGAAGACATTTGAATACATTCACCCTATGTTATTAACACGAATCCCAGACTAGATTTATGTGGAAGTAGATATGTCGACAAAAATGTAATTGTTATTTAACCCTTACTAAAAGCTATGCATATTGATCGTAAATAATAATTTAACAGTGATTAATTGAATTGTAAAGAAACTTGTATAAATTTAGCAACAATATTTCACTGTGAATGTGACTTGTAAATGAAGCTGAATTTTTGTCCACTAAGAAAGATAACTAGTTGAAGCGCTAAAGAGATAATAGTAATGCCTGATAATATGAATAAGATGAATGCTTAATATAGCATGATATTGAATGGCAAAGCCATGTTGAGACTAATGTCCTTGATTCTTAAAAGGGTATTCAATGGAATATTCCAAGTTGTAATATAGAGAGTAATCCACTCAGATAGATTGTGAAATTAGGGCAATTTACTTCACTATCAGTTCACGTAAATAATTTGTTGTGAAATTCGTGCATTTCAGGCATGTTGAAATAAACCTATATGGTAAAATTTTCGATTATTTGTATCAATGCAATGCTTAACAGGCGTTTTAAGAATCACTAATTCCAGTCTGGCGAGGACAGTTCATTTGAAGGGTGTTAAAATTAAAAGAAAGAATTAAATTTTTGACTTAGCTTTATTGTTCGGTCAAAAGAGATGAATAAAATCAAAATCAAATAAAAGAAAACCAGCAAACATAAATATAATAAATTATGTGGAAGATGTCACTTCTGAATCCTATAAAAAGAAACACGCTAAGGAGGTGTTGCGAAAATGACTGTACATTTGTAATATAGCTTTAAATAATTTTTTTTTTCAGGGTATAAATTGATATGTATTGTAAATATGAAAATTTCCAGGCTTTATTTTTAAATGTTGCTATTGCTATCAGCATCTATGTTGGAATATACACTTGATTGGTGTTCACCATTTTTGGGTAAAATGCTGTCAATTACATTGATGAATGTGGGGCTAATTTCTTTCTTTTCTCCATGTTCATGAAACTTCGGATGGAAGTTGGGCACTTTGCTTTGAAGTATAGTATAGTGACTTACACTATATTTTCTTTTTCTGAATAAAATTTTCTTTGATCAGTTTAAAATATTCGAAGTGTGATACTTTATAGAAACGATAAGAGACCACGTTAAGAAGGCCAGCGGTGGGTATTTCAGTGGTTTTCCCACACACCTGAGATTGCGTTCATTGTTACTCTTGTGCTTTCGAGTTTTTATGCCGTTCACCTTGGTTTTTCTTAACGTAGTCTCAGTTAGGAATTCATGTACCCCATTTCCTCGTCTCATGTTGGGTAGAATCTGGCAAATTTTATAGCCGGGATTTCCAGGCTCTACGATCCAGCTGTCTTCGTGGGATTCCAGCATGCTGATGGTAGGTATTTCGGGGACATAGAAAATGGCTTCCAACGCTCAGGGGCGAGAATTTACTGGAGTACCATTAAATTCCATGGTTTTTTGAGACCAATGTTTGGAAGTGATATTAATGGAATGGAAGAGAGAGAGCCATAGCTTATGGAGACTTAGACAGAGATGTCATACTCCATGATGGTTCTATAGGCCGGTTGAATGACGCCATTTCATGCTTGTGTTCGACATTGCTGTCAAACGCGTGGAAGGAGTCATAAACGGGTATACTCTGACGCCATTACATCGATCATTGCGAATTCTTTGAATGAACGTCAGAAAGTAATGGTGTACTGACATTTTTAGCACAAAATGCCGGAATTCACTTGTGAACAAAGCGTATATGAGGACACTCAATTTGCATGGCATACATGTAGATACGCAACCATTAATAGATTTTCTTTTTATTAATAGTGGTGCTACACTTGTTTGTAATAAATATACGATTGGAACATGAACAGTGAAAGGAATACTCTGGAATCTTTACTGACGTGTTTGGTCGACTGGGGCATTGGATGTAGTTCTCGTTTGAGCTACACACACAGTGCTAGGTGTAGTTAAATCCGGCTGATGAGCATTTTTGAACTCATCGTAATTAGGAGGGTTTTTATTCATTTAAATTATGGTCAAATTAGGATCTTTAATATTATTATCGTCGATATAAAGCATCACACGTTTAGGAGTGGAAAATTTCATATTTATAGCTGACTTTATTATTAGTTATGTTTAAGTTAGCCTAGTTATAAGGTAATGCAATACATTAAATAAATTCCCATGTGGCAGTGGATTTCATTGGAATGTTCGTGCTTTGCTTAGTTATAGTGATACTCATGTTGTTTGTCTTTAGTAAACTATAGTAATTATACCATGTCTGGAGAAGAGGAGGTAGTGGACCTTAAGTCGTTATACAGTATGTTACAAAATAAAATCGATGCCATACATGATCATTGGACAAATACAAGCAAAAGTCTTATACAGGATGTAGTTGCTGAAAGTCTCAGGCAAGATATTACGGGCATCCAAAGCACATTAAAGGAACTAAAAAATAGCTCTAAAAGAGTAGAAACCAAAGTGAATAGGGTAGATGAAACAGTAGATGAGGTCCAAGTGGACGTAAAACAAGCCCATACAGACATTCATAAAGTACAAACGGACTTAGGAGCAGTTCAAACTGGACAAATGAAGCTAGAACTATGCGGTAATAAACTTCAATCCACAGTTGATGAGCTTCAATTAAAAATAGGTAAAGTTGAATCTAGTCAAGATAGCCATCAACGAGAACTAAGTAAAATTAAAACTAGCCAAGATAGCATTAAATTCAGTCAGGATTGTGTTAAACTTAGCCAGGATAACCTTGAAACAGAATTAAGTAAAATTAAAACTAGCCAGGATAAATCAGAAACAAAGTTACTTAAAATTGAATCAACACAAAGCCTGATGCAATCTACACAGTCAAACATACAAACTAAGATAGACATAGTAGATGCCAATCAGAAATTGTTACAGGTCCAGTTGAATGAAGCTGAACAATCCAATAAAGATTTTCAATTAGAAATGCGATTAGAATTATCCAATAATAAGAGAGAATCTAAAAATAATATTGAAGCACTTCAATTACAAGTGTCAAATGACACAATTCACACCCAAGCATCTTTAGAAAACTTAAAAGAAGAATTACTGTTGTTGCAAACACAAATTAGGGACCACAATAAACTTATTAAAGACGACTTTGATGTCGATATAAAAGGAATCATAAACGAGAATGTTGTCACTTTAAGGCAAGAGATGACTAAAATCAATGAAGACTATTTCAAGGACTTCAAATTAGAGGTAAATAAGAATATTGTAGAAGGTGAAATTAGATCCAGCAAGGAAATCACAGATGTAAGGGAGGACCTGATAAAAAGGTTGAATGTTATTCAGTCCAATCAAACTACAAACCATGGTAACATGGAGGATAGAATTCAAACTTTAGAGGTAAAATTTGATCAAGGCAAAACGGAATTAATTGAATTGCGTGAGAAAAAGACTTCGGAAATCAACCAAATCAGAGATCAACTTGAGAGTTTAACAATTGGGGACGGTTTAGATCTGGATAAGTTAAGGGATAAATTAAGGGTAAATTGGATCGCAGATTTCCAGACCACGATTAAGGAGATTAATCTCACTTCACATGAAAGGGAAGGAGGCGATAAATATCCAATTCCTATGGCAAATAGTAGTCCACAGTATCAAATTAATCCAAATTTGAGCTCAGCTAATCCACGTGTCCAAACATACCCGTCACCGATGACACATACAGGAACGGGAGCCTACAATCTGAACACATCTAATGGGGCAGGCCACATTACAATTATTAGGAATTTTGAAGATAAGCCTCGTCGTTTCAATAATCTTGATGGGACGACACCTATAGAATTCATAAGAAGTATGCGTGATTATTTTACTGAATCTCACGTGCCAAGGGAAAGACAACTACGTGTGGTAGAGCGTTTTCTTTCCGATGCACCGCTTCAGTGGCACAGGGCGTTTAGATACACGTTTAACGACTTCGAGGAGTTTGCCGAAGCATTTATCAATCGTTTTTGGTCTACGGAAGTTCAGAATAACGTTCGTTCCGAAATCTATTCGAGCAAGTACACAAGTACTGGTCCGACCAGTTACTCGGAGTATTTTTCCTGTCAGTTATCGAAATTGAGATTTTTACGTCCTCCGTTAACTAAAGAACAATTGATCGAGGCGATATCTCGACAGTTTCCTGTTGACGTAAGGAGGAACATAATTTCATCCGGAATCACTAGTTTAGCCGCGATGGACGATTTGTTGAGACGTCTAGACTATGTGAGCGCTGTTACGACACCCACAGTGATGAGAAACAATCGACATGAACACAGATCCGTGAATACTATCGTCATGGACAGAACACAGCAAACAGATCCAGCCAAACCAGAAAACAGAAACTATGTTAAACCAGGATGGAATAGGAACAATTACCAAAGGAACGATCGTCAGATCGATCGATACGCAGAACGAAATGAACAACCATGGACACAAAATACGAAGAAAGAAATTTCTATCGTCGGAATAATGAATATGATCGAAATAAGTACCGAGATAGACCATACAACCCCAACTATAGACCACGTATTGGTTATAGCAGATACAAAAACTATAGGACGGAGGAATTTGAACGAAATCAAGAGGAACAAAGGCTCAGAAGCGAGCAGGAAAAGTCTAAAAATAACAGACGAAAAAATTCAGGAGAGAGGGAAAATCAGGAGATTGATGAGCGAGAGAGTAGACCGAGTACTAGTCGTCAGGGGAGAAATGAACGAGATCCTGACGAAGAGAAAAGGAAAACATCAGTTGCGAAACGAAAGTAGGAATTCAGAACTCGACACTTCCATAATATATATATAAAGATTTAATGAAGATGCTACAGAAAAGGTGGCAATAGAAGAACGAGATAATCAAGGAAGATGCTACAGATGAGGTGGCAATAGAAGAACATTAGAAAATATTACAAGAAGATTATATGAATAAATGAGAATGATGTTCCATTATTTTGAGAGGTTTGTTTTCGTATACATATAAGTCTGTTACGACTTTATGTATCTTGTCGAGAGGAATATGTACCTTCATTCTCATGACCGGAATGCCTTTATGGGAAGGTAATATGTTCTTCTTCTGTTAACAAGAATGGCGAGTCAGGATCATATGTTTCGCGACCCACAAGTTGACTTGGGATAGCGATCTCGACGAGAGAAGCGGGGCGCATGCGTTGCTTGTACTGTCGTCACAGCTGTTTGGTCAGAAGTATTGATTATTTTATCGATTAGCAACAAGAGATAGACTATGCTTTTGTGGTAGGGAATTCAAGTCTTTTATACGTTCGGGCATAGTTTAACATGTCTGTAATTATAGCAGGTGTTGGATTATTAACTTATTCCATTTAATTGTACTCTTAGGAACCCGGAAATAAGATATTTTGCATCTTATCAGTTCCTATTTTGAGCGCTCGTGGCGCGACGGTAGGTGACCTGGCAGTCGCGACGTGGCTTGAAATACGAAGAGGGTAGATTGATTTAAGCCACGCACGAATACACATGTTTGGAGATATACCGGTGACCAGCGGCATAACGTCACGTGCACCG
Organism: Meconema thalassinum; assembly: GCA_946902985.2. Taxonomy (NCBI): domain Eukaryota; kingdom Metazoa; phylum Arthropoda; class Insecta; order Orthoptera; family Tettigoniidae; genus Meconema; species Meconema thalassinum. The sequence goes on along the minus strand of OX336389.2, from coordinate 240,688,966 downwards.
TGAGTGAAAGTTTGTCTTGAGTAGTGTACTATCACTGTACCGAGGAGAGTTACCTTAGTGTCGGAAAGGACTCCAATTTTAGTTCTGGTTAGGAAATGGCAATCGAAATGAAAACGCAGTTTGTCTTAATAGATAGCTGTTCATTATAGGCCAGCCATATAGTGTTCGCATGAAAGGTGGATACTTGCTTTAACAAGAACACAGTCATAATGTTCTTTCAGTAGACATTCTTCGCATTGGAACTGGCTGCAACGATACACTTACTTCGTGTGTGTTGTCAGAACAATAAGCACCTTCGTTTGATAAGTATCTCAATACAAGTGCTTGGATATTGTACATTCTTTTTATATTTATAATTGGCCTAACTCATATGTCTGTGATCTTGCAACTATGTTGAGCAAGTTCTTGTCGAGAGGAAAGGCTGTCATGAACTTAAGTGACTTGAGCATGTGCGGCTAGATGTTTTAAACATGAGTGTCACTATCCGAGCGAAGTTACGTGCATTCCATTGCTATACGTCGCACGGCCCGTGCTGGTGATTGCGAACACAGCTGTTGTTTGGCAGTACAGTGTGTATCAAAATGATCCGATCACGCGGGGCCGATGAACTTTGGTTTTCGGGCCGATGTAGACAGCATTGCGTGCTGCGGTTGATGGGACGTTATCCGAAGATGAAAGAAACTGTCGTTGGTATTAGAGTGGAACATTCAGTCTGGATGGGCGATGTCTGGAGATCCAGGGTTCGTTTCTCGCTTTCCGGGACAGTGAAGACTTCCATTGTTTGCATGGAGGATACAGTCACATTGGACATGACTGTGTCGTGTCGAGATCTACAAGAATCATCTAAGGTACTGGATTAACCATCATCAATTGTAGCTAAGCATGTTCATTCTAACGTTACCTCCCTGCCACACTTATTTTCTTTTTGGGAACTTTTGTAAAATGTCTAAGAATGGAGTTTAGGCTTGATTCCAGTGTCAAGACTGATTCTATTCTGGACAGGGTCTTGATTCTACTAAAAGGGATGCACCCATTGTAATTAATTGCATTATAGTGTAATTTTCTATTGATTACTGTAAATTCAAATTAATTTTCTGGGGATTTATTTAATGTAGAGAAGAGGAACTTTAGGCCACTCAGAATTAATCAGCTTTCGTGTTTGTTCTATATTGAAAATGAACAATAGTTTTATGCCTTCATATGACATTATTCGAGCTTGAGTAGACTCATTTTGGAGTTTTTACTTCCGTAAGCCTCTTGTAGAGGGCTGTTATACGCTCAAAAGTGAAATTTCAGTACTCAAGTTGATTTTCGAATATTGCAGTAAGCTGTAGGAAGCGAGTTCAGTGAAGAAAGAGGATTTGCTTTGATTTGCAATTTTGACTTGATCCAATTTCTTTCTAACGTTTTTTTTTGTGATCTTACATCACGTTTGCTTTAATAGATTCGATCAAGATCCATTATTAATGGACTAGACAGAGGTCTTAAACACAATTTGAAGACATTTGAATACATTCACCCTATGTTATTAACACGAATCCCAGACTAGATTTATGTGGAAGTAGATATGTCGACAAAAATGTAATTGTTATTTAACCCTTACTAAAAGCTATGCATATTGATCGTAAATAATAATTTAACAGTGATTAATTGAATTGTAAAGAAATTTGTATAAATTTAGCAACAATATTTCACTGTGAATGTGACTTGTAAATGAAGCTGAATTTTTGTCCACTAAGAAAGATAACTAGTTGAAGCGCTAAAGAGATAATAGTAATGCCTGATAATATGAATAAGATGAATGCTTAATATAGCATGATATTGAATGGCAAAGCCATGTTGAGACTAATGTCCTTGATTCTTAAAAGGGTATTCAATGGAATATTCCAAGTTGTAATATAGAGAGTAATCCACTCAGATAGATTGTGAAATTAGGGCAATTTACTTCACTATCAGTTCACGTAAATAATTTGTTGTGAAATTCGTGCATTTCAGGCATGTTGAAATAAACCTATATGGTAAAATTTTCGATTATTTGTATCAATGCAATGCTTAACAGGCGTTTTAAGAATCACTAATTCCAGTCTGGCGAGGACAGTTCATTTGAAGGGTGTTAAAATTAAAAGAAAGAATTAAATTTTTGACTTAGCTTTATTGTTCGGTCAAAAGAGATGAATAAAATCAAAATCAAATAAAAGAAAACCAGCAAACATAAATATAATAAATTATGTGGAAGATGTCACTTCTGAATCCTATAAAAAGAAACACGCTAAGGAGGTGTTGCGAAAATGACTGTACATTTGTAATATAGCTTTAAATAATTTTTTTTTCAGGGTATAAATTGATATGTATTGTAAATATGAAAATTTCCAGGCTTTATTTTTAAATGTTGCTATTGCTATCAGCATCTATGTTGGAATATACACTTGATTGGTGTTCACCATTTTTGGGTAAAATGCTGTCAATTACATTGATGAATGTGGGGCTAATTTCTTTCTTTTCTCCATGTTCATGAAACTTCGGATGGAAGTTGGGCACTTTGCTTTGAAGTATAGTATAGTGACTTACACTATATTTTCTTTTTCTGAATAAAATTTTCTTTGATCAGTTTAAAATATTCGAAGTGTGATACTTTATAGAAACGATAAGAGACCACGTTAAGAAGGCCAGCGGTGGGTATTTCAGTGGTTTTCCCACACACCTGAGATTGCGTTCATTGTTACTCTTGTGCTTTCGAGTTTTTATGCCGTTCACCTTGGTTTTTCTTAACGTAGTCTCAGTTAGGAAATCATGTACCCCATTTCCTCGTCTCATGTTGGGTAGAATCTGGCAAATTTTATAGCCGGGATTTCCAGGCTCTACGATCCAGCTGTCTTCGTGGGATTCCAGCATGCTGATGGTAGGTATTTCGGGGACATAGAAAATGGCTTCCAACGCTCAGGGGCGAGAATTTACTGGAGTACCATTAAATTCCATGGTTTTTTGAGACCAATGTTTGGAAGTGATATTAATGGAATGTCATACTCCATGATGGTTCTATAGGCCGGTTGAATGACGCCATTTCATGCTTGTGTTCGACATTGCTGTCAAACGCGTGGAAGGAGTCATAAACGGGTATACTCTGACGCCATTACATCGATCATTGCGAATTCTTTGAATGAACGTCAGAAAGTAATGGTGTACTGACATTTTTAGCACAAAATGCCGGAATTCACTTGTGAACAAAGCGTATATGAGGACACTCAATTTGCATGGCATACATGTAGATACGCAACCATTAATAGATTTTCTTTGTATTAATAGTGGTGCTACACTTGTTTGTAATAAATATACGATTGGAACATGAACAGTGAAAGGAATACTCTGGAATCTTTACTGACGTGTTTGGTCGACTGGGGCATTGGATGTAGTTCTCGTTTGAGCTACACACACAGTGCTAGGTGTAGTTAAATCCGGCTGATGAGCATTTTTGAACTCATCGTAATTAGGAGGGTTTTTATTCATTTAAATTATGGTCAAATTAGGATCTTTAATATTATTATCGTCGATATAAAGCATCACACGTTTAGGAGTGGAAAATTTCATATTTATAGCTGACTTTATTATTAGTTATGTTTAAGTTAGCCTAGTTATAAGGTAATGCAATACATTAAATAAATTCCCATGTGGCAGTGGATTTCATTGGAATGTTCGTGCTTTGCTTAGTTATAGTGATACTCATGTTGTTTGTCTTTAGTAAACTATAGTAATTATACCATGTCTGGAGAAGAGGAGGTAGTGGACCTTAAGTCGTTATACAGTATGTTACAAAATAAAATCGATGCCATACATGATCATTGGACAAATACAAGCAAAAGTCTTATACAGGATGTAGTTGCTGAAAGTCTCAGGCAAGATATTACGGGCATCCAAAGCACATTAAAGGAACTAAAAAATAGCTCTAAAAGAGTAGAAACCAAAGTGAATAGGGTAGATGAAACAGTAGATGAGGTCCAAGTGGACGTAAAACAAGCCCATACAGACATTCATAAAGTACAAACGGACTTAGGAGCAGTTCAAACTGGACAAATGAAGCTAGAACTATGCGGTAATAAACTTCAATCCACAGTTGATGAGCTTCAATTAAAAATAGGTAAAGTTGAATCTAGTCAAGATAGCCATCAACGAGAACTAAGTAAAATTAAAACTAGCCAAGATAGCATTAAATTCAGTCAGGATTGTGTTAAACTTAGCCAGGATAACCTTGAAACAGAATTAAGTAAAATTAAAACTAGCCAGGATAAATCAGAAACAAAGTTACTTAAAATTGAATCAACACAAAGCCTGATGCAATCTACACAGTCAAACATACAAACTAAGATAGACATAGTAGATGCCAATCAGAAATTGTTACAGGTCCAGTTGAATGAAGCTGAACAATCCAATAAAGATTTTCAATTAGAAATGCGATTAGAATTATCCAATAATAAGAGAGAATCTAAAAATAATATTGAAGCACTTCAATTACAAGTGTCAAATGACACAATTCACACCCAAGCATCTTTAGAAAACTTAAAAGAAGAATTACTGTTGTTGCAAACACAAATTAGGGACCACAATAAACTTATTAAAGACGACTTTGATGTCGATATAAAAGGAATCATAAACGAGAATGTTGTCACTTTAAGGCAAGAGATGACTAAAATCAATGAAGACTATTTCAAGGACTTCAAATTAGAGGTAAATAAGAATATTGTAGAAGGTGAAATTAGATCCAGCAAGGAAATCACAGATGTAAGGGAGGACCTGATAAAAAGGTTGAATGTTATTCAGTCCAATCAAACTACAAACCATGGTAACATGGAGGATAGAATTCAAACTTTAGAGGTAAAATTTGATCAAGGCAAAACGGAATTAATTGAATTGCGTGAGAAAAAGACTTCGGAAATCAACCAAATCAGAGATCAACTTGAGAGTTTAACAATTGGGGACGGTTTAGATCTGGATAAGTTAAGGGATAAATTAAGGGTAAATTGGATCGCAGATTTCCAGACCACGATTAAGGAGATTAATCTCACTTCACATGAAAGGGAAGGAGGCGATAAATATCCAATTCCTATGGCAAATAGTAGTCCACAGTATCAAATTAATCCAAATTTGAGCTCAGCTAATCCACGTGTCCAAACATACCCGTCACCGATGACACATACAGGAACGGGAGCCTACAATCTGAACACATCTAATGGGGCAGGCCACATTACAATTATTAGGAATTTTGAAGATAAGCCTCGTCGTTTCAATAATCTTGATGGGACGACACCTATAGAATTCATAAGAAGTATGCGTGATTATTTTACTGAATCTCACGTGCCAAGGGAAAGACAACTACGTGTGGTAGAGCGTTTTCTTTCCGATGCACCGCTTCAGTGGCACAGGGCGTTTAGATACACGTTTAACGACTTCGAGGAGTTTGCCGAAGCATTTATCAATCGTTTTTGGTCTACGGAAGTTCAGAATAACGTTCGTTCCGAAATCTATTCGAGCAAGTACACAAGTACTGGTCCGACCAGTTACTCGGAGTATTTTTCCTGTCAGTTATCGAAATTGAGATTTTTACGTCCTCCGTTAACTAAAGAACAATTGATCGAGGCGATATCTCGACAGTTTCCTGTTGACGTAAGGAGGAACATAATTTCATCCGGAATCACTAGTTTAGCCGCGATGGACGATTTGTTGAGACGTCTAGACTATGTGAGCGCTGTTACGACACCCACAGTGATGAGAAACAATCGACATGAACACAGATCCGTGAATACTATCGTCATGGACAGAACACAGCAAACAGATCCAGCCAAACCAGAAAACAGAAACTATGTTAAACCAGGATGGAATAGGAACAATTACCAAAGGAACGATCGTCAGATCGATCGATACGCAGAACGAAATGAACAACCATGGACACAAAATACGAAGAAAGAAATTTCTATCGTCGGAATAATGAATATGATCGAAATAAGTACCGAGATAGACCATACAACCCCAACTATAGACCACGTATTGGTTATAGCAGATACAAAAACTATAGGACGGAGGAATTTGAACGAAATCAAGAGGAACAAAGGCTCAGAAGCGAGCAGGAAAAGTCTAAAAATAACAGACGAAAAAATTCAGGAGAGAGGGAAAATCAGGAGATTGATGAGCGAGAGAGTAGACCGAGTACTAGTCGTCAGGGGAGAAATGAACGAGATCCTGACGAAGAGAAAAGGAAAACATCAGTTGCGAAACGAAAGTAGGAATTCAGAACTCGACACTTCCATAATATATATATAAAGATTTAATGAAGATGCTACAGAAAAGGTGGCAATAGAAGAACGAGATAATCAAGGAAGATGCTACAGATGAGGTGGCAATAGAAGAACATTAGAAAATATTACAAGAAGATTATATGAATAAATGAGAATGATGTTCCATTATTTTGAGAGGTTTGTTTTCGTATACATATAAGTCTGTTACGACTTTATGTATCTTGTCGAGAGGAATATGTACCTTCATTCTCATGACCGGAATGCCTTTATGGGAAGGTAATATGTTCTTCTTCTGTTAACAAGAATGGCGAGTCAGGATCATATGTTTCGCGACCCACAAGTTGACTTGGGATAGCGATCTCGACGAGAGAAGCGGGGCGCATGCGTTGCTTGTACTGTCGTCACAGCTGTTTGGTCAGAAGTATTGATTATTTTATCGATTAGCAACAAGAGATAGACTATGCTTTTGTGGTAGGGAATTCAAGTCTTTTATACGTTCGGGCATAGTTTAACATGTCTGTAATTATAGCAGGTGTTGGATTATTAACTTATTCCATTTAATTGTACTCTTAGGAACCCGGAAATAAGATATTTTGCATCTTATCAGTTCCTATTTTGAGCGCTCGTGGCGCGACGGTAGGTGACCTGGCAGTCGCGACGTGGCTTGAAATACGAAGAGGGTAGATTGATTTAAGCCACGCACGAATACACATGTTTGGAGATATACCGGTGACCAGCGGCATAACGTCACGTGCACCGTGAGTGAAAGTTTGTCTTGAGTAGTGTACTATCACTGTACCGAGGAGAGTTACCTTAGTGTCGGAAAGGACTCCAATTTTAGTTCTGGTTAGGAAATGGCAATCGAAATGAAAACGCAGTTTGTCTTAATAGATAGCTGTTCATTATAGGCCAGCCATATAGTGTTCGCATGAAAGGTGGATACTTGCTTTAACAAGAACACAGTCATAATGTTCTTTCAGTAGACATTCTTCGCATTGGAACTGGCTGCAACGATACACTTACTTCGTGTGTGTTGTCAGAACAATAAGCACCTTCGTTTGATAAGTATCTCAATACAAGTGCTTGGATATTGTACATTCTTTTTATATTTATAATTGGCCTAACTCATATGTCTGTGATCTTGCAACTATGTTGAGCAAGTTCTTGTCGAGAGGAAAGGCTGTCATGAACTTAAGTGACTTGAGCATGTGCGGCTAGATGTTTTAAACATGAGTGTCACTATCCGAGCGAAGTTACGTGCATTCCATTGCTATACGTCGCACGGCCCGTGCTGGTGATTGCGAACACAGCTGTTGTTTGGCAGTACAGTGTGTATCAAAATGATCCGATCACGCGGGGCCGATGAACTTTGGTTTTCGGGCCGATGTAGACAGCATTGCGTGCTGCGGTTGATGGGACGTTATCCGAAGATGAAAGAAACTGTCGTTGGTATTAGAGTGGAACATTCAGTCTGGATGGGCGATGTCTGGAGATCCAGGGTTCGTTTCTCGCTTTCCGGGACAGTGAAGACTTCCATTGTTTGCATGGAGGATACAGTCACATTGGACATGACTGTGTCGTGTCGAGATCTACAAGAATCATCTAAGGTACTGGATTAACCATCATCAATTGTAGCTAAGCATGTCCATTCTAACGTTACCTCCCTGCCACACTTATTTTCTTTTTGGGAACTTTTGTAAAATGTCTAAGAATGGAGTTTAGGCTTGATTCCAGTGTCAAGACTGATTCTATTCTGGACAGGGTCTTGATTCTACTAAAAGGGATGCACCCATTGTAATTAATTGCATTATAGTGTAATTTTCTATTGATTACTGTAAATTCAAATTAATTTTCTGGGGATTTATTTAATGTAGAGAAGAGGAACTTTAGGCCACTCAGAATTAATCAGCTTTCGTGTTTGTTCTATATTGAAAATGAACAATAGTTTTATGCCTTTATATGACATTATTCGAGCTTGAGTAGACTCATTTTGGAGTTTTTACTTCCGTAAGCCTATTGTAGAGGGCTGTTATACGCTCAAAAGTGAAATTTCAGTACTCAAGTTGATTTTCGAATATTGCAGTAAGCTGTAGGAAGCGAGTTCAGTGAAGAAAGCGGATTTGCTTTGATTTGCAATTTTGACTTGATCCAATTTCTTTCTAACGTTTTTTTTTTTGTGATCTTACATCACGTTTGCTTTAATAGATTCGATCAAGATCCATTATTAATGGACTAGACAGAGGTCTTAAACACAATTTGAAGACATTTGAATACATTCACCCTATGTTATTAACACGAATCCCAGACTAAATTTATGTGGAAGTAGATATGTCGACAAAAATGTAATTGTTATTTAACCCTTACTAAAAGCTATGCATATTGATCGTAAATAATAATTTAACAGTGATTAATTGAATTGTAAAGAAATTTGTATAAATTTAGCAACAATATTTCACTGTGAATGTGACTTGTAAATGAAGCTGAATTTTTGTCCACTAAGAAAGATAACTAGTTGAAGCGCTAAAGAGATAATAGTAATGCCTGATAATATGAATAAGATGAATGCTTAATATAGCATGATATTGAATGGCAAAGCCATGTTGAGACTAATGTCCTTGATTCTTAAAAGGGTATTCAATGGAATATTCCAAGTTGTAATATAGAGAGTAATCCACTCAGATAGATTGTGAAATTAGGGCAATTTACTTCACTATCAGTTCACGTAAATAATTTGTTGTGAAATTCGTGCATTTCAGGCATGTTGAAATAAACCTATATGGTAAAATTGTCGATTATTTGTATCAATGCAATGCTTAACAGGCGTTTTAAGAATCACTAATTCCAGTCTGGCGAGGACAGTTCATTTGAAGGGTGTTAAAATTAAAAGAAAGAATTAAATTTTTGACTTAGCTTTATTGTTCGGACAAAAGAGATGAATAAAATCAAAATCAAATAAAAGAAAACCAGCAAACATAAATATAATAAATTATGTGTAAGATGTCACTTCTGAATCCTATAAAAAGAAACACGCTAAGGAGGTGTTGCGAAAATGACTGTACATTTGTAATATAGCTTTAAATAATTATTTTTTTTTTCAGGGTATAAATTGATATGTATTGTAAATATGAAAATTTCCATGCTTTATTTTTAAATGTTGCTATTGCTATCAGCATCTATGTTGGAATATACACTTGATTGGTGTTCACCATTTTTGGGTAAAATGCTGTCAATTACATTGATGAATGTGGGGCTAATTTCTTTCTTTTCTCCATGTTCATGAAACTTCGGATGGAAGTTGGGCACTTTGCTTTGAAGTATAGTATAGTGACTTACACTATATTTCCTTTTTCTGAATAAAATTTTCTTTGATCAGTTTAAAATATTCGAAGTGTGATACTTTATAGAAACGATAAGAGACCACGTTAAGAAGGCCAGCGGTGGGTATTTCAGTGGTTTTCCCACACACCTGAGATTGCGTTCATTGTTACTCTTGTGCTTTCGAGTTTTTATGCCGTTCACCTTGGTTTTTCTTAACGTAGTCTCAGTTAGGAATTCATGTACCCCATTTCCTCGTCTCATGTTGGGTAGAATCTGGCAAATTTTATAGCCGGGATTTCCAGGCTCTACGATCCAGCTGTCTTCGTGGGATTCCAGCATGCTGATGGTAGGTATTTCGGGGACAGTACCTACTGTAAGGCCACGGCCGCCTCCTTCCCTCTTCCTAGCCTATCCATCCCAATCTTCCATCCGTTCCCATCCCTCATGAGGCCCCTGTTCGCTTTGCAGGTGAGGCCGCCTGGGCGAAGTGCTGATCACACCTCCCCAGTTGTATCTATCCCGACCAGATGTTCCCAGCTCCAGGACACTGCCCATAGAGGCGGTAGTGGTGAGTTCCCTCGCTGAGTCCGTGGGATCCACCAACCTAGAGGGTAAATTGACTAAATAAAAATAACAGTAGTGATAATTTATTTAAAACAAAAATCTTCAATTCTAATCTCAGCATGTGGCCTGCCCTATATACCAAAAAATAAAAATCATTCCTCTCCAAATCCCAAATTATCAAACGGCTGTCGGTCAATAATTACGGTAGGCCTACGTAATTAATCAATTCGAGGCTAATCGTCAAGTTTCTACCCCCCACAAAGGAAATACCGTACGGAACCGAAACGTATAGGCAAATATGCGTCCTTTTTTAATTGTTCTGTTTATTAATTTTGAGGTTCGTATTCTTGAATATTTTGAATATCAAAATGTGTACGACCAATGAGTGAAAGTGTCTGTGCTCGAAATTAGGCCTAAAACTGATGAATGCCTCAACACCAATAAGAACATAAAACTCAATTTGGTGTAAATACCGTAATTAGTTCGGCATCATTAATTCCCAAGATGTTCCTTCTTTGGTATAACTCGCATCTTCAGACACATGTATTCAATTTAATCAGTGCTTCAGCGTATTATTACGTTTTGCCGCGTCTTCCTTACAAAACTAGCCTCGCAAAGGCGCTCTTATATTTATATTTAAATTGGCTTTTAAAACGATAACGCAGCTTATTTGTGCCAAGTACCGTGAAGTACAGAGTGTATTCTGCCTATCCAAGAAAAAATCTTGACTTGTCATTGCAGTTTTATGTCACTAAAATCCATTACTATTTGGAGTGGTTTACGGCTTTAAGCATAGGGACAGCCATTTTCTTGCAACCAAAGTGGGCGAGCCGTTTGGCTTCAACACCTTGCGCTAGACAGCGCAGCGAAGGCATCTCCTTCCTTTCTTTCCTCCATGGTAACCACGATATCATATCTGATTTCACAGAGTACTTTGTGGGTGTTTTTTCTATCTGTGTGCAGTGATAGGGTGCGTTATCTAACACAACTACAGATGAAGGTGGTAGATTGGGTGCAAGCTTCTCGGTGGCCCACTTGATGAAATTCACACTGTTCATCTGCCCGTGATAATCCCCACTTGCCGTACCGGCTTTATAGATGAGGAGAGCATTTTCTATGAAGCCGTTTATACCCCCAGCGTGAACTTATTAACCTATTACCTGAATTCACGTTAGCTTGTACTCCAAATACTTCCTCACTTTGCCAACACTTTCCAAAAGTTAAATTACTATCTATCCAAGTTTCGTCAAGATAAATTATCTGTTGCCCACTTTGCCTGAGTTGTTTTATTCTCACTAGATAGTCGTGACGCAACGATACGATGTGAGGCCTTTCAATTAAAATCTTCCTCCGATTTTGAGATTTTCTTCCACCGGAAACCGATTTGTTTTACTACTTTTCGTAATGAAGTGTGTGACCAAGGAAAAGTTATTTTGCCTTGTATCACAGACAGTAGTTTTGGAATGGTAGGAACACGTTTTTCTTCCACATAAAACGCTTGAATAGCACGACGAATCACACATTTATCAAAATCATCAATGTTCACTACAGTGTGTGATGGCCTAGTATTTCGTTTCTTACCCGGAGTGGACAGCACATTACCCTCGCGACTTTCAGCCAATTCCCTCGTTTCCTTCCGTATCTTTTTAATAAAAGATTCGGACACTCCAGCATAGTGAGCAGCTCTTCGTGTCGCCTGGTTTACTGTGAAAGCAAAACGTTTGTTTTAAGCCTCTTCATCACATTTTACAATAATGTTACTTATGATACCACGACCCTCAGAATGCACAACTTTATTTTTCTTTCGCACCGACATAACACTATGAGAACCACACAGTTGAAGTCTATGTCCCCACTGAGGTAGTATAAGCATAAGCATGGACAGGAATTCCCTCGATCACTCATCGTTCCCGCTCCCCTTACCTCATACCCCGCGTCCTCAGAGCTGGCGCGGGGACAGTAGCATTCTCGCGAAGGTTCATGCGTGCCATATACACCGGGTCAGAGCATGCTGAAAACGTAAACGTATTATAGTAATAATGTGGCGTCTCGTATATCTGCCTACCCGAAACCACGGTGTTGTTCGGATAGTGGGTTGTACCAGAAAATAATTACGAGCCTTAAATGGCGCGATATTAGACCATTCAGTTTGCCATTCATTGAGGAGCTGGGAATAAATAACAGGCAGGAAGTCCGTAAAAGGTACAGCGATATTATAAACGGCTCCATATCCCTGTGCTGCCCTCTTTGCCATGCGGTCCACATCCTCGTTTCCTTGGATACCCGAATGCCCCGGGATCCAAGTGAGCATAACCTCCTGAGCCATAGTCTGAAAATCATACAGCATTTGCGCAACTTGATACACATACCAATTGTCAGAGCTACTCGGATTCGATAAAGCCTGGATGACACTCATTGAATCCGTGCAAACCATTGCCGGGGAAACTCTGTGTGTACGTATATACTGACAAGTTTGACGAATGGCAAATACTTCAGCTGTAAAAATCGTTAGATATTTTGGCAAACTATATGTTCGTATAATCTGTCGATCCGGAGCATAAAAAGCCGCCCCCATTCCATCTGGTGACAACATTCTTGAGCCATCTGTATAAAAAATAGTATAATGGGAATAGCAATTGACAATATCCCGAAAGTATCGTGAAATTACTTGCGGAAAACGCTGATACATCCGGAATAGCGCCGGTAAGGAAGTGTGCAATATATTTGGCTGGGATTGTAGGACCCTATATGAAACCGTGTATGGTAAAGGTTTGAGCGTTTGCAGTATATCTGACCAAAATGCTTGCAAGATTTCATATGCCAATACCAAAGCCGGCTTATGCGGACGTGCAAAGCGATTTTGAGCATAATACTCCACAAGCAGCTGTACTTTACTGAGAATCGGTGACGCCGACAATTACATTTTAGAAGCCAGGTACTTACTGGCCAAAAATCTCCGTCGTAAGTGTAAAGGTAATTCTCCAGATTCAACTAGTAATGCACAAGTGGGACTGGACGGAAGCGCCCCCAAAATAATACGTAAAGCCCGATACTGCAACCTGTCAAAAGTGACCAACCGACTACTCGCCATCAGATCGTAGAAAAAGCAACCATAATCCATCTGGGAACGAATAATATTCTTATATACCGTAAGTAATAAATGAGGATCCGCCCCCCAAATCCGGCGTGCTAGCGCTCGGAGAACGTGTAGTCTTTTTTCAATTCGAACAGTGAGTGTTTGAACCTGGCGCGACCACAGTAATTGGTCATCAATATGTAATCCCAAATATTTGATGCTACGAACCACCTCTATGGCTCCCTGTCTAAATAAAATAGGAGTGCGATCAACCTGCCTTTGATGAGTAATAATTATGGCAGAATTTTTCCTCGTCGACGTGTCAAATCCGTGATTATGGAACCATGTATGAGCAGCAGTCAATGCATCATATATATCCTGACGACAGAGCTGGATAGTATCACGCGAACAATAAATAAGAAAATCATCTGCCTATTGAATGATTCGTGCATAAGGAAGGAAGACCGATTCTAATGTCTGAGTATAAATTGAAAAAAGAATACCGCTTAAAGTATCACCTTGAGGCAATCCACGAGAAGTCTGACGGTTATCAAGTACACCAGTGGGGGTGTGTAGAAATAGTCGACGATGGTGTAAAACATTCCGTATTAAACATATGAAAGGTAATGGGAAAAGCAGCTCCCCTAGTCGATGTTGTAATATGACTGGATCCACCGCATCATAGGCCCCCTGAATATCCACACATACAGCAACCGTGTGTTGTTTGCGGGCTTTCGCTAATAAGATATCAGTCAAAAAAATCGTAAGAGCGTCAATTGTGCCTAACCGTTTACGGAATGCAAATTGTGACCTCGAAAATAAATTATAGTACTCCAAACACCATTGCAATCTACGTAATAAAATTTTTTGAAATAATTTTCTTAGACACGAACCAAGATTGATGCCACGATAGCTTAGGGGGTCTCTGGCATCTTTCATTGGTTTTAATATCGGCAGAATTTCAAAATTATTCCATTCCGCAGGATACGTACCATTTGTCAGTACCGTATTGTAAAGCGCAATCAAGACCGTTAGTGCTGGGTCCGGGAAATGAGCAACCATCCCATAAGTAATGTAATCCATACCCGGACTCTTGGATTTAGTGTGACGCAACGCAGTCGAGATATCATGGCGCGTGATTGGTTGTTGTAAAACCTGAAACTTATCCGAAGTCAAATAAGGTGGTACAAATGCGTGTCCGGAAACTGAATCTGGCGTTAGGGAATGAAAAACATTTGAAAACCTGTCTGCGTGAGTTCCGTACTAGGACGAATACGACGAGTATTCGATAATTGTTTTATCAAAGACCATAATGTGCTCAAAGAAATATGGGTATTGAATGTACTAATATGAGTTTGCCACGCCATCCGTCGTTTTTCATTAAATGTCTTCTGAAGCTGGGCAGTGAGACTTTTGTAACGTAGATAATTATCAACAGTCCCATGAACGCGATATATTTTTAAACATGCCTTTCTCCGACGAACAAGCAATGCACACTCTGCGTCCCAGCAATGGACCGCACCCGGATGCTGTGACGAATACGATGATATCGCGCGCTGGGGGTGATAACAATCAAGAAATCGTTGTATCAGCTGTAATAAAGAATACTACCGTTGATACGGCGGTGTTTTCTCGAAGTCCCCAATCCATCATTTATAAAGTGTTGAAAAATTTCATAGTCGAAATGCCGTAAATTCCTTTTGATGGTAAAAAGACATGGACGCTCAAGCTTCTCACCCGGTTTCGCATAATATATAAGAATCGGAAAATGATCGCTCTGATGAGTGTCCCCATGTGTTCTCCATTCCAATTGATGGGCAATATCCGCTGTTGTAATAGTCAAATCTACCGCACTCTTTGGACGTCCCGGTGGTGTTATGCACGTAGGCGACCCATCATTAAGAATATTCAAAGCCTAAGTTTGAAGTGCATGCACAATATGGCGACCTTTAGGATTGACACGCTCACTGCCCCAGAGTCCATGGTGGGCATTAAAATCCCCGAGAACTATATGTTTAGGAAATTGTGCAATATATTTGAAATACATCAACCATTGGCGTTGCGATCCCTGAACTTGGGGAGGGCAATGTAAATTACTAAAAATAGTATTGCCGATCTGAAAACACTGATGAAAACTACGTGGTAGAAGGTAAGAAATTGGGATCACTGAAAAAGGGATATCATTTCGAAGAAGGGTGCTTATACCGCCATAACCTGGACCATCTTCTCTAACAATATTATACATTGGGATCGTAAAACGATATTGGGGCGATAGCCAAGTTTCTTGTAAAAAAAATAACATCCGGATGGAAGTCATCAATTAATTTAAGTAATTCATGCTTCTTGTTTACTATACTCCTGCTATTCCATTGGAGGAGCCACACGTCTCTTCAAAAACGTAAAGAGAAAATCAGTGAAACTAGTGACCCAGGGTCTGGTTGTCATGCTGTGTTGATTTTTCCAACGGGGGTAGCAAAGGTAATACCCTATCTAACAAATTTTTAACGCAAAGCGCCCATTGCGCATTATGCCCTAACAACTCCATAAGTTTAGTAAATTCTGCCAAAATAAATTTTGTTGGCTCCGATCCAGGCGACCCTAAACCAGGCCCGGGACTGTGTAGATTACTTGTCTCCGACGTCTTGGCTGATAAGCCCGGTGGGGCCTTTTCCAATCTCGGTTGGTTAAAAAGCTAGCAATAAGCACTCCTATCATAACCCAGAGGTTGTACCACTTTGGGGGCCGTATGAACGATTTCCGTAAACTTGCGCTTTCGGGCCGGCTCAGTCTGTCTGACACTTGGAGCTGAACTTAAGGGTGGAAATTGTTGGGGTAAAGTTAATGGATTGAATGTGGGCCCCATTTGACTTTTCATGATCTCATTATACGATTTATTTTCCACACACATCCGTCTTTTAATTTCAACTTGCTGTTGATGTATTTCACAACGAATGGCACCTGCCGGGTGATTCTCTGCACAATTGGCACATTTAGATAAAACTTCCTCACACCCCGAGGTGAGGTGTTCAGCGGCACAATTGCCACAGCGAGGGGCTCGAGCCCGGCAATGTAACTGCACATGTAAGTAACGTTGACACTTGGTGCATCGTAGAGGCGAGAAAATATACAAATTAACTTCTAGCATAACATTAAAAATGCTGACATAAGGTGGTAGGTTCTGAGTCTCAAAAAAGATTTTCACAGTCTCCGTAGCTATGGGTTCCGTTTGGCCATCAACAGTTCTGTTTCGAAAGAAGCGCTGTACCCTTAAAATGGGGACAGGAGCCTCTATATACTTGAGTAGTTCCTCATTCGTAAGAGAAGTGTCAACCCCTCGCACAAGACCAACCCGTTGGACATTAGAGGAGGGGATAAAAGCTGTCAAATTCCTCTCACGTAGTATCGGATTTTCCAAAAAAGTATTTGCATCGCGATAATTTGTGAATTGTATTTGTACTCTATTTCGTCCCTTTTTCTGAATTTCTCGTATGCCCGGGATTTTTCTTTCATAGAAAAGCCGACCCAAGGCCATCGGATGTAAATTTCCAATCGCCTGAGCCCCTTCCCCCTGCACAAAAATAATATATGGTCCAGTATGATGGCTAGGATAACGATAGTCCGTGGCCGGGGTTCGTACTGGGTCAGTTGAGGATCCCATCATTGGTTTCGTTGTCTCCTGGGTTGAAATAATCGGGTGCTCATGAACGATTGACATATCCTCCATAGGGATAATACCATCCACGACAACATTCCCTGCACTGTCTGGGGGTTGGCCCATTAACGTCCCATCGCTCTGAGCAGCCATCGCGACCACACGCAACTAGTATATAAAACTTATTAACAGCCCTATAATACAATGGCTCAAAACACCAACACCAAGCACTAACGAAACACAAAACGAAAAGTACACTCCAACGGATCACACACACACGCAAGCCGCAAGCTTTTGAGGTATTGCTGTGAGCACAGCTGTCGTGAAACTTCTGAACACTTCTCGCAAGTATCGTCCAGTCTGGTCCAGTCTATGAGTTGGAGTCTTCTTCCGCTTGGCAATTTTGTGGGCACAGTCGGAGATTTACCCAACCACGTACACTTTCATACTTTCATACTTTGATACTAAAATATGTTGACAGTAGATCATTTAAATAACATGATAAATTCAAAAAAGTACAGTGTTGCTGTGTTCACTGAACATAGGTGTGAGAGGGAGGAAATAAAAACCATGCATCTAGATAATTATATACTAGCCAGTAACTGTCGAGAAGAAATGAAAGGCGGGCGTGTGAGTCTGTACTGTAAAAGAATATGTTAGATACCAGGAATTGGTGTGGGTTAAGAGCTATGATAGGGATCATGACTTTAATGTTGCAGGTATTTTAATTCAGCTGAATGATGATTTTGAAATATTTATAGCGGGAGTATATAGAGCCTTAAGTGGAAATATTCCTAAGACAGTTTGATTTACTTCTGAATAAAGTAGCCAAAAATATAGAAATATAATAGTAGTCGAGACATTCAAATACATTGTATTGTTATTTGGCCTTAATAATCTTGTCAAGGAGCCAACTAGGATAACTAAACATTCTGACACATAAATCGATTAAATTATCACTAACATGCCAGGCGAATTAAGTATTTGCACAACAACGGTGGAGGAATTGAAAATTGCATATCCTCATGAATCTCAATTAAATCAGTCTACATGGAAGTAGGCCTACACATGAATTATATCCAATAATAATGTAATGAAACTCACAGAAGGACTAGGTAATGTTGATTGGGGGAAGTGAGGAATATTAGGGATGTAAATTCTGCCTGGGAAAACTTATGTTCTATTTTTAAAGTGTGTCTTGATTTATACTGATCATTAGTTTAAAAAATAAATAGGAATCACCAGAGCACTAAAACAACAAAACTGTATGATGTGTGTTATAGGGAAAAACAAAACATGATTGATGATTTCGATAGCTATAAGCAAACAGGATTGAAGCTCTATAAATATAACTATAAAAGATTTAAAGTAGAATATCATGGTGAAATTAAAAAATAAAGCACACGAATATGAAAATATAATAAATTCTAACAATTTTGCCAAAGAAGTATGGCTAATAGCTAAAGATATTTCAGGTCTTAATAAAAGAAACGCATGGGAAAATATTTCGATAAAAATCAATAACAATGTTGTTAATGCACCTTTACAAGCAGTAACAGCATTCAATGATGATATAATTCAGCCGCCCGTTAGGAACAATGTGAATGTAAACGGTAATAGAACAAAAAGTAATGATCATAATGATGTAGGAAATGAATATGGTAATAGCAGTATAAAACAAAACATATATGATAAGTCAATTTTCCTGAAACCAACAACAAACGATGAAGTAAGAACGATGGTCAGAAAAAAATATACATAGTCATGGTTGGGATGAAATTTCACCCTGGTTGTTGAAACACTGCTATGGTCCAATCCTAGACATTCTTACATAACTGATAAATATGTGTCTCTTAAAAGGCATCTTCCCAGATATATTAAAGCTATCCGTTGTTAAACCAATTTTTAAAAAGGGTGACAGACATCAACTAGGTAACTACAGACCGATCACCCTTATCTCTACATTTTGTAAAATTTTAGAGTATGTGATTTACGATAGAATAATAGAGTTTATTGGTAAAAGTATTTAATAGATAAGAATCAGTTTGGTTTCATGAAGGGTTTATCAACTCGAAATGCCATTGCAGAATTTTATGAAACTCTGCTTGCTTCTCTTGATGATAATAAATGTTCTGTTGGGGTTTTCGTAGATTTGACTGAAGCATTTAATGCAGTAGATCATCTATTATTATTGGATGAGGTAGAGGCTTATGGTATAAGGGGAATAGCATTAGAACTGTTATAACATGTTTGAATAATTAGATGGCAATTTACAGAAATTCCTTTTAAGAATGGTAAAAATATCTCCAAGTTACAATCCACTCCTGGTTTTGTTAAAAGAGATGAACCTCAAGGTTCAATCCTTGGTCCCCTACTTTTTATTCTCTACTAGCAGTAGTGCCCGGCTTCGCCCGGTGGATTTATTTGTTTTATGGATGATAATGAATACTACTACAGAACTGGCATATGATACTTAAACTGGAAGGAAGGTGGAGAAGAGGGGAAGACACAGGCTCCTCTACAGACACCCCCCCAATAACTAATAGAATTGCTGCCGACAAAAAAAATGCCACAACAGTTGCTTAAAAATTTAAAAGAAAATTTAATTATCAGAAGGATGCAAGAAAAAAAATATTAACAAAATCATTAAAAAAGGAGAGAAAACTCTATGGCCACAACAACATGCATATGGCTTAAGGCCAACATAAGTAATTTACATAAGTAGGCAAGAGACGGTTTAACATGCTTGCTGAGCGAAATGAAAACATATACTTTAAAATTAAAATAATAATGCCCCCCCCCAAAAAAAAGGAATACAGGTATTACCAAATGAGAAAGGCTTGATAAATTACTAAGGCACGCAATACCGACTCGACATGCAGAGATCTATGCCACGATGAATCGAAAAATTAAAATTAAATTAATAAAATAAAAACTGGATCAATTAACAAATCCACAATTTTGCAAGACGGAGAAAACCTCGGGAACACTCACAAAACACAACGTTAAACCAAGAAGATTAACAAAAACATATTAAGCTAACACCACAACAGGTTTGAGCCTCCCGCTTGAAGCCTATAGAATGCACTCCCAAGACCAGAATGCACTCCGGCCAAACAAAAACAAAACAAACATGGCCACAAAATAGATGACCGCATGTCTAATCGAATTACGGCAAACAATTAGCATAAAATTAATTTAAAATCACCAGAGAGAAACAAAGGGAGGAAAGAATTACGACTTAACACTATTGACATTAGGCTTATTAGACAGCAACGGATCGTAAAATAAATAAATAAATAATAGGGCAATCCCAAAGTTTACCAAAGGAAAATAAATAATAAATTACAACGTAAAATAAACTAGAAACGTATCTCCAGAAGGTACGAAGAAAAACAATAAATTTTACATAACTGGTAATATAAGCAAAAATTAGGCTTACCAGGCGAAACAAAATACAGAATAAAAACATTAATATAAGGCCAATATCGGAGCTCCATAACAAAAATAAACATAAATGTATAATGCAACGTACCTTGCATCCTTCCTAAGTGGAGACACAATAATAATAAAATAATTAACACACAATTTTTAAAATATTATACGGCACTAAATGTGCCTCAAAAATGGCTAACCCGGCACATGCGTCGTTTAGATGACAAGCACTCGTTCGCATCCAGTTGCGATTCTACATCACTTTCATCTTCCAGGCGAAAGGAAGAAATTAAATTCTTATGTAGCACAGGCGTTTCCTTTTCTTGAATATATATTCATTTTTCGTAAAAGCTAGGGGCCACAGCCCCCAGCACACGGAGCGATACTCTTTGACCAGCAGCCGGCTTGTTATCTTGACGGCAGACAATGAAGATCACAAGATGGCGGAGAATCCAAAATCAAATACCGCACTGCATTCATGTTAATGTAATTGTCCAATCACAGCTTGACACATCAAGCAACAATGTGATTATTATGTAATTAATTTGGCGGTATCATGTATATACAGTCTTTTGTTCCATGACGTAGAATATAATAGCCTTCAAATATGTCTAGATTAGGATGACACCAGAAGGCACCCCAAACACACTCTAGCGGTTGAAGAAGCAACTCCGACTAGGTTCGTCGATAGATGCTACCATCTCGTGTTCACAATCGGAACCAAGTCATCAGGCGGTCGTTTCAAAAGGTCGGGAAGTCACATATAGGGGTGATACATATTTAAAAACGTTGGTACGGGCATTGCACGTAACAATAATAATGAATAGGGAAACGGCTATTTTGTAACTACAGCACTGACACATGTAATTTACAAACACATTTTTAAAAAATGATTAGAAAGAGTAGTAAGTGAAATAAAAGACACTGCCTAGGCCCTATATCTCATTGGCTGATAGAAATGTAGGGACCAATAGTGTCGTCTTTAGTCGCATAGCGTCGTAGGAAAATAATCAGAACACTTTGGAAAACTTCGGCTGTCCCAAGCTACTGAGGTAGCATTAGTATCATTTATCGTCACATAGCGCTCAACGATAAGGTTCGGAATAAATTAAGGTAAATTTGAAAGCACCAACGCTTATTGCAGCTGGTAACCTGAGTGTACTGCACCAACACCATTGCACTTATACAGAGGCATAATATTTTCATGGTGATAACTGTTTTAAGGGGCCTAAGAGATCCTTTTGCATTAATTACTCCCCGTGACTGCAATTTATAAACGGCGCATGATACAACTTTTTCGCAATTCTGCACCAGAACACTGGAAGGGGTGATGTGATGCAGCCCGAACTGCCCGTCAACAATAGACTTATTAAAATACACTTACAGTTACACTACTACGGACATGAATGGTTCTAGGGCTTTAATACCTGGTTTTCATGTTTATTTTGTCTATTATTCTAAATGTAGAGAATGGAGAGCGTTGTCCAAAATATCAGGTGGACAGTGTTACCAACAGGCTTTCAAGGTGTATGTAAAATTTGGTGCAAATAGGAGAAACGGTGTAGATTTGTGATAAAGGGCCTAAATACAGGGAATGGAGTGGTCTGTCCAACATTTAAAGTGGACAGTGTCACCCACAGGGTTCCAAAGGGTAAGTATACAAAATCTGGTTCAGATCGGTGAAACGGTATAGATTTGTGCCAAAGGACTTAAATAAAGGAATTGGAGTGGTCAGTCGGAAATTTCAAGCATCAGTGTAACTCGTCGGTTTCCAAATGGTAAGTATGTAAAATTTGGTTCAGATAGGTGAAACGGTGTATATTTGTGCCAAAGGGCCTAAATACAGGAAATGGATTGGTCTGTCCAAAATTTCATGCAGACAGTGTTACTCGTAGGGTTCCAAAGAGTAAGTATACAAATTTTGGTTCATATCGGTGAAACGGTGTAGATTTGTGCCAAAGGGTCAAAATGCAGAGAATGGAGTGGTCTGTCCGAAATTTCAAGCAGTGTAATTCTCAGGGTTCCAAAGGGTAAGTATACATATTTTACTTCAGATTGGTGAAAAGGTATAGATTTGAGGCAAAGGGCCTAAATGCAGGGAATGGAATGGTCTGACATAATTTTCATGTAAGCAGTGTTACTCGCAGGGTTCCAAAGGGCACGTATACACATTTTGGTTCATATAGGTGAAACGGTGTAGATTTGTGCCAAAGGGCCTAAATGCAGGGAATGGAGTGGTCTGTCCGAAATTGCATGTAGGCAGTGTTACTCGCAGGTTTCCAAAGGGCATGTATACACATTTTGGTTTAGATAGGTGAAAAGGTGTAGATTTGTGCCAAAGAGCCTAAATGCAGGGAATGGACCGGTCTGTCATAAATTTCACGTAAACAGTGTTACTCGCAGGGTTCCAAAGGGTAAGTATTCAAATTTTGGTTCAGATCGGTGAAACGGTGTACGTATCATTAACCATAACGCCAGCGCATGCGGATAGAGCAGTTCGGGAGCGCTAGTTCTACCGACTTACTGAACAGAAATCAATCTTTAAGGTTACCTGATTGGTGTAGCCTAATAATACATAGCCTAAACTAGTCCTCTAGAATCTGGCTATCAAATAAAAAAGAATTTTTTGAATCGGACTGGTAGTTTCAGAGATTAGTGCGTTTAAAGACACAAACACACAGACAAACTCTTCAGCTTTATTATATTAGTATAGATGTAAATGACGTACTGCCCCCGAAAAATGAATTATTTGGGATGAAAATGGGATTATTTTCTAAGCCCATGATAAAATTTAACCAGGCAACGAAAATGCTGGAACTTGACACAAACGAATCGTGTTGCTACGTTGATCAAGGAGGGAGATTCCGTCACGTGATATTATTGCGCAATCGAAGGTTTTAGAAGCTTGGAATTGAACTAGCAACAGTGAATTTATCTCAGAAAATGTTTAAATATTGTTATAAATTATACCATTGGATATAAGCCCACAGCCAATAAGGAGAAGACTTAGTGAAGACGGGAGTTCCTTCAACTAAATTATTTGGAGAATTAACACATTTAGGCCCCAAGAGAGTTATTTTATGGATTGATAATAAGAAGAAAATTATAAGAAAATATTAGAGAAATTTTGAAAATCGACGGGAGGTCGAAATACGTCATAATAAGCATTTTTCTAATGCGCGCTAAATTTTTCGAGGGAACGAAAAATGGCGGCTAGATCTGGCGTCTTGGAGGGGAGACGCAAGGCATCAGGGCTCCTGTTCTTGCGAAGTTTGAAGTGTACAGACGTATATTCCGGGAGAGTTGTAGTCCCGAAGGTCTTAGCCGAGTCCGAATTTGGTTGACTCATGGAGACGGCGCATCTAGAGGGTAGCTTGTGGAGATCGCCCGTGTTTACGTTCTATGTGAAGTTGCGAGGAGAGTTCATACTGCAATAACTTTCGACTATTCGTTAATTCTAGTACAGAACGCATAGAAGTGTTATATACATTTTCAGCGTGAACAAAGGAAGACTGTAAGGATTATAGTCATTATAGAAGTGAAATAGAAATGTGACGGACTCAATCGCTGTAAAGCATTTTAGTCCCAACCAGACTGCACCGAATACAGATCCGTGTTATCAGATTCACGTGAGTAATAGTGATTGACATTATCATTGAAGAAGTATATTGCTACACATGTATAATAACTGTGTATATTCAACAAGTGAAGACATGAAATTTAATATGCTTGTGATTATGGAATAAGAAATTATGTGCGCCAGGAATACATTCGAAACAGAGTAGTAAATTCAACAATGGAGCTTCGATAAGCAGATTGTTCATGATTGTCTACTTTTCAAGCAAGCATGAGACGTTATGTACACCAACATTCTCGTACATTAGCGTTATACATGAATTTGAACTTAACATCTGAGACTACATAAACTAATTCATAGTCCACCTTTATGAAGCCAAGATGGCGGCAAGAGTGACGGTTGAGTGAAGTTGCTCTTGCTACACCCTGCTTAAATAGAAAGTTAAGTTGCAGAAAGTGCTGATTCGTGTGAACTAAGTTACATTATTAGGCATCCTCTTCACTAAAAAGTAAACGCGATGTCTCTAAAGGAAGTAGCTAGGAAGATATCGGCTTTCGAAGATTCCTTGAAAGAATACCAAGCTCGTCTGGATTAAGCAGTCAGTGCCGCCAACCCACCAAACGTGCTCCAAGCGCTTGGCGATGAGTTCCAGGCGTTCAAGAAACAGGCCAGTGATGACATCTCCAGGCTTAAAGGGGAGTTGAAGGAACTGGAAAACCGGCTTCATAAACAAGACGAGGTATTGGATGAGGCTGAACAGTACAGTCGCCGAAACTGCCTCTTGTTGCATGGGGTCCCTGAGCAGCCGTCTGAGGACGTCTACAAAAAAGCCCTCGAGACACTGAAAAATAAACTTTCAGTAGATATCTCACTGCTTGATGTGGATCGCTGCCACAGGCTGGGCCGCCGAAATCGAACGTCTGCTGAGGTGGTCTCGCATGGAAATCGACCGATTATTATTAAGTTCCTTCGGTATCATGATCGAGATCGTGTGTGGCGTGCGAAGCGAGCTTTTAAGGGCAGTGGGCTCATGCTAACTGAGTCACTCACAAGTGTGAGAAAAACTATATTAAATCAGGCACGGGACATATGGGGATTGCAGAAATGCTGGACTCAAGATGGACGTATTTGTGTTTTAAGGGAGGATGGAAGCAAAATTCAAGTATGCACGATGATGCAGTTGAATAACATGGCAGGGAGTAGGATGAACAAGTGAACCTTGGAAATAAATTATGTGTATAGTAATTAGCTTATATTTGTGAGTGTGTATGTGTGTGCTTGTGAAAGTCAGTGGATCTGCTCACCAGGTTGCTCAGGTAAGCTCATTTTACTTCTTACATAATTTTATTTCCCACTGCATACTTTCATATGTTTGTTGACCAGGACAACGGCAATACCATTGACCTGCATTCCTCTCCACTCACCTCGCCCACCCCTTCTCTCCCGTCCCTTCCACCTTCAACGGGACTTGTGTTGCAAGAGCAGCTTAGTAACCACCCACGGTCTTTACAATGTTGCCACCTAAATGGACAGTCATTATTAGCTCATCTGGAGGAGATACAGGCTATTTTTGAAGTAAACAATGTACATATTATTGGAATCAGTGAAAGTTGGATGCGTAAAGACCTGCCGTCATCGGCAGCTAACCTTGATGGATACTCTATATTACGCCATGACCGTATTGACAAAATAGGTGGTGGGCTTTTACTTTATTACAGAAACGACCTAAAATGTAAGATAATTTCCACTTCCGACCCAACACTTATACTGCGACCAGAATTTATGTTTGTAGAATTAGACTGCCATAAAAAGATATTAATAGGGATTGTATACAAGCCACCTAAAATAAGACAGACTGCTGATTTTGAAGATGCATTAGCAGGTCTTGCATCGGCATACGACGACATTATAATCATGGGTGATTTTAACACTGACCTCTTAAAGCAGACTGGTGAAGCTAACAGCCTACTGAATTTATTTCTCGCCACAAACATGACGGTTTTACCCCTGAACGCTACTAATCATGTTCATTACTCTGACCAGACGAGCCATACCTTAATTGACCTTCTTGTGACAAATCAACCTCAGAAAGTAATTAAACACGGACAGATCCCTGCTCCTGGCATCTCTTCACATGATCTATTGTACGTATGTTATTCTATACGAATACCTAAGTATAAACCACGCTACATTACAATACGAGACTTACGACATATTGACCAGAATAAACTACGCTATGATGCATATAACTTGCCTTGGGATAATATACGTAATTCTCAGAACATAAATTCTAAAGTAAATACATTCAATTTAATGGTACTAGAAATATTTGACAAACATGCACCAAAGAAACGGGTAAGAATTACCCGCTCTTCATCTGCGTGGCTAACGGCTGAGGTAAGATCTGCTATGGCCAGCCGTGACAAACTATACAGACTATACAGACAGACACATGATGCAGTTGATTTTGAGAGATATAGAATTCTGAGAAACAGAACCAAGCAGCTAATTAGAAATTCTAAATATAAATACTTTCATGAACTGATGAAAACCAACAGCCCTAGACAAAAATGGAGTAAATTACGTGCGTTAGGGATAGGTAAGACAGTTGAACAACATGTACCAAGCATATCGCTAGAGGCTCTAAATGATCACTTCGCACGGCCAAAAGTAGCCTCTACCTCCTTCCCTAATAGTTCACTACCGGTACCCTTGTTACAACAGCAGTCTGTTTTTGACCAATTCTCTTTTAGAAATATCAGCTCGAATGAAGTTAAAGGTGTGATATACTCTATTTCATCCAATGCCACAGGTAACGATGACATTCCTATATCACTGATTAAGCATGTCTTGGGAGCTGTTCTGCCAATACTAACCCATATATTTAACTACTGCCTGACAAACGGAATGTTCCCAGATGTTTGGAAAGATGCACTAATTAGACCTATCCCGAAGAGCTCCATGTTTGATTCTCCTTCAGATTATCGTCCAGTATCCATCCTACCACCATTATCCAAGGTACTTGAACGTCTAGTTCATACACAAGTTACTGAATACCTTACAAAGCATTCCCTACTCAACCCCTTCCAATCCGGCTTCAGAAAGGGGCATAACACTGCGACAGCTTTACTACGAGTGACAGATGATATCAGATGTGCAATGGACAAACGGGACGTGACTGTACTGACATTATTAGATCTCAGCAGTGCCTTTGACACCGTCAACCCTCAGTTACTACTGCAGAAACTTCGAGAACTAAATTTTAATAGTGTGTCACTCCGGTTCTTTTCCTCTTACCTTGAAAATCGCCGGCAACGTGTGATAGTGGGAAATGTGAGTTCGGGATGGCAAAGTAAGACCCTCGGTGTCCCTCAGGGTTCGGTTCTTGGGCCACTGTTATTTATCATCCAAATAAATGACATATCAAAAGCCCTTAATTTCTGCAAATTGCAAGTGTATGCAGATGATGTACAGATCTACTATCATTCAAAACCGAGTGATATCAATAATGCAATCATTAAAATAAATTCTGACCTACAACAGCTTAGTGACTATGCTTATAAAACAGTTTATTAATAAACCCAAATAAAACTCAAGTGATTATTATCGGTACTGTACCTTCATTCTCATGACCGGAATGCCTTTATGGGAAGGTAATATGTTCTTCTTCTGTTAACAAGAATGGCGAGACAGGATCATATGTTTCGCGACCCACAAGTTGTCTTGGGATAGCGATCTCGACGAGAGAAGCGGGGCGCATGCGTTGCTTGTACTGTCGTCACAGCTGTTTGGTCAGAAGTATTGATTATTTTATCGATTAGCAACAAGAGATAGACTATGCTTTTGTGGTAGGGAATTCAAGTCTTTTATACGTTCGGGCATAGTTTAACATGTCTGTAATTATAGCAGGTGTTGGATTATTAACTTATTTCAATTAATTGTACTCTTAGGAACCCGGAAATAAGATATTTTGCATCTTATTAGTTCCTATTTTGAGCGCTCGTGGCGCGACGGTAGGTGACCTCGCAGTCGCGACGTGGCTTGAAATACGGAGAGGGTAGATTGATTTATGCCACGCACGAATACACATGTTTGGAGATATACCGGTGACCAGCGGCGTAACGTCACGTGCACCGTGTGTGAAAGTTTGTCTTGAGTAGTGTACTATCACTGTACCGAGGAGAGTTACCTTAGTGTCGGAAAGGACTCCAATTTTAGTTCTGGTGAGGAAATGGCAATCGAAATGAAAGCGCAGTTTGTCTTAATAGATAGCTGTTCATTATAGGCCAGCCATATAGTGTTCGCATGAAAGGTGGATACTTGCTTTAACAAGAACACAGTCATAATGTTCTTTCAGTAGACATTCTTCGCATAGGAACTGGCTGCAACGATACACTTACTTCGTGTGTGTTGTCAGAACAATTAGCACCTTCGTTTGATAAGTATTTCTCAATACAAGTGCTTGGATATTGTATATTCTTTTTATATTTATAATTGGCCTAACTCAGATGCCTGTGATCTTGCAACTATGTTGAGCAAGTTCTTGTCGAGAGGAAAGGCTGTCATGAACTTAAGTGACTTGAGCATGTGCGGCTAGATGTTTTAAACATGAGTGTCACTATCCGAGCGAAGTTACGTGCATTCCATTGCTATACGTCGCACGGCCCGTGCTGGTGTTTGCGAACACAGCTGTTGTTTGGCAGTACAGTGTGTATCAAAATGATCCGATCACGCGGGGCCGATGAACTTTGGTTTTCGGGCCGATGTAGACAGCATTGCGTGCTGCGGTTGATGGGACGTTATCCGAAGATGAAAGAAACTGTCGTTGGTATTAGAGTGGAACATTCAGTCTGGATGGGCGATGTCTGGAGATCCAGGGTTCGTTTCTCGCTTTCCGGGACAGAGAAGACTTCCATTGTTTGCATGGAGGATACAGTCACTTTGGACATGACTGTGTCGTGTCGAGATCTACAAGAATCATCTAAGGTACTGGATTAACCATCATCAATTGTAGCTAAGCATGTTCATTCTAACGTTACCTCCCTGCCACACTTATTTTCTTTTTGGGAATTTTTGTAAAATGTCTAAGAATGGAGTTTAGGCTTGATTCCAGTGTCAAGACTGATTCTATTCTGGACAGGGTCTTGATTCTACTAAAAGGATGCACCCATTGTAATTAATTGCATTATAGTGTAATTTTCTATTGATTACTGTAAATTCAAATTAATTTTCTGGGGATTTATTTAATGTAGAGAAGAGGAACTTTAGGCCACTCAGAATTAATCAGTTTTCGTGTTTGATTTATAGTGAATAATGAACAATAGTTTTATGCCTTCATATGACATTATTCGAGCTTGAGTAGACTCATTGTGGAGTTTTTACTTCCGTAAGCCTATTGTAGAGGGCTGTTATACGCTCAAAAGTGAAATTTCAGTACTCAAGTTGATTTTCGAATATTGCAGTAAGCTGTAGGAAGCGAGTTCAGTGAAGAAAGCGGATTTGCTTTGATTTGCAATCTTGACTTGATCCAATTTCTTTCTAACATTTTTTTTGTGATCTTACATCACGTTTGCTTTAATAGATTCGATCAAGATCCATTATTAATGGACTAGACAGAGGTCTTAAACACAATTTGAAGACATTTGAATACATTCACCCTATGTTATTAACGCGAATCCCAGACTAGATTTATGTGGAAGTAGATATATCGACAAAAATGTAATTGTTATTTAACCCTTACTAAAAGCTATGCATATTGATCGTAAATAATAATTTAACAGTGATTAATTGAATTGTAAAGAAACTTGTATAAATTTAGCAACAATATTTCACTGTGAATGTGACTTGTAAATGAAGCTGAATTTTTGTCCACTAAGAAAGATAACTAGTTGAAGCGCTAAAGAGATAATAGTAATGCCTGATAATATGAATAAGATGAATGCTTAATATAGCATGATATTGAATGGCAAAGCCATGTTGAGACTAATGTCCTTGATTCTTAAAAGGGTATTCAATGGAATATTCCAAGTTGTAATATAGAGAGTAATCCACTCAGATAGATTGTGAAATTAGGGCTATTTACTTCACTATCAGTTCAAGTAAATAATTTGTTGTGAAATTCATGCATTTCAGGCATGTTGAAATAAACCTATATGGTAAAATTTTTGATTATTTGGATCAATGCAATGCTTAACAGGCGTTTTAAGAATCACTAATTCCAGTCTGGCGAGGACAGTTCATTTGAAGGGTGTTAAAATTAAAAGAAAGAATTAAATTTTTGACTTAGCTTTATTGTTCGGTCAAAAGAGATGAATAAAATCAAAATCAAATAAAAGGAATCCAGCAAACATAAATATAATAAATTATGTGGAAGATGTCACTTCTGAATCCTATAAAAAGAAACACGCTAAGAAGGTGTTGCGAAAATGACTGTACATTTGTAATATAGCTTTAAATAATTATTTTTTTTCAGGGTATAAATTGATATGTATTGTAAATATGAAAATTTCCATGCTTTATTTTTAAATGTTGCTGTTGCTATCAGCATCTATGTTGGAATATACACTTGATTGGTGTTCACCATTTTTGGGTAAAATGCTGTCAATTACATTGATGAATGTGGGGCTAATTTCTTTCTTTTCTCCATGTTCATGAAACTTCGGATGGAAGTTGGGCACTTTGCTTTGAAGTATAGTATAGTGACTTACACTATATTTCCTTTTTCTGAATAAAATTTTCTTTGATCAGTTTAAAATATTCGAAGTGTGATACTTTATAGAAACGATAAGAGACCACGTTAAGAAGGCCAGCGGTGGGTATTTCAGTGGTTTTCCCACACACCTGAGATTGCGTTCATTGTTACTCTTGTGCTTTCGAGTTTTTATGCCGTTCACCTTGGTTTTTCTTAACGTAGTCTCAGTTAGGAATTCATGTACCCCATTTCCTCGTCTCATGTTGGGTAGAATCTGGCAAATTTTATAGCCGGGATTTCCAGGCTCTACGATCCAGCTGTCTTCGTGGGATTCCAGCATGCTGATGGTAGGTATTTCGGGGACAGTACCAGTAAAAACTTATATTCCCTCAAGCAACGTGGCATCTCTCCAATAATTTTAAACAATAAAATCATTCCCTACTCTACTTCAGTGACAAACTTAGGAATTATTATGACTGAGACCTTAAATTGGACTAAACAGGTGATAAGCACATGTAATAAAGTACACAAATGCTTATATCCTCTGATACGGTTCGGTAATGTATTCTCTGTTCGGCTTAAAGTACAACTAATTCGCTCTCTGATACTACCTATATTTGACTACTGTGACACTGTGTTGACTGAAATAACCTGCGACAGTAACAAGAAACTGGACCGGTGCCTCAACAACTGTGTAAGATATATCTTTGGCCTGCGATATGATGATCATATATCACCCTATTATAAGGAGCTGTCGTGGCTTCGAGTGCACCAGCGTCGTGAACTCCACATATTATCACTACTGCACAAAATACTTTCCACTAATACCCCTAACTATCTTGTTTCACCGTTTTCTTACCTCTCGTCCTATCATGACCACAATACGAGATCTGGCTCCTCTCTTGCCATACCTATAAACCGTACTGCTGTTTACAACCGCTCGTTCATAATCTCTGCGTCCAGGTCATGGAATTTGCTACCTGTGAACATTAGAGACAATCCCTCTCATCGCAAATTTAAAGTGGCTTGCTGCGAGTATTTGCTGGGTGGATCCCGCTGACTTCCGGGATAAATGTTGAATGAACGAATGGATGAATGAGATGAATGATCGGATTACTGTAGTTACGTCATTTAAGGGTGCTTTACTTTGTGTATTTTTGAAATTAATGATTCTACTATTATTCATATTATCACCATTCTTATTGCTATTAATATTATTTGTGCTATTGGTATTTGTAATTATAAGTCATGTAGATGTATACTCATCTAGTGGTTAAGTGTAAGAGAGGGCCTTGAGCCCTAACTTCGCCACCAATAAAGGCATTATCTATCTATCTATCTATCTATATACGAGTGAGGTCCATGACTTCCATTTCGAATTTATTTCGGAATATGAAGGTGAACTTTCAACACTACTCGATATCATAATGAAACTATATCACGACGGAGAAACAAGATACAAGAATATTTTCAAGATGCCAGGGGTTCCCGGCAACAAAGAAATTTGACGGAAGGGAGTTCGCGGTTCAATCCCCGATGGAGCTTGATGTTTTCCGGAGAGGGAGTCCTCCCTTTTCCGAGGTCGTGAGTTCGAGGGGACGAACTAGGATCCAGCCTAGGTTCTTGAAGAATGAAACAACTGAGCATTGCCTAATACTTTACTGAACTTCGAGATCTTCGGTCAAGGTAGCAGTGTTTATTAATATGTAGTTAGAGCTATATGATGACAATCTAGAGCAATTCCTTTATCCATATTTCGACACATTTATGTATTTCATGTAACAACATTTTATTCTACGAGATCATTTGTGGGGATCGTCTTTCGACATTTTCTTATTGTTATATTACGATCCAGTTTCTGATCTGAGATAGCTAACTTGTTTAAGGGATCAGCATCCCAGTAATTTTTACTGAAGATCAGTAAATTTATTTTCGACTTTTATGAATTAATTTCGAATTCAGGAGATAGATATTTTCGTCTATGATGCCAATTAAATTCTTTTATTAATTTAATTTGGGCATCTTATTTTGTCGAGAAGAAACTTGAAGAGAAGAAGAAGAACATGTGATATATTGTGAAATATCACAAAATTGTTAAGAACTTGGCGTCGATTTGGCAAGAAACAATCGTCACGATACCTATGAAAGTCATAAAACTCATATACTTTCTTGTATAGAATGGAGACACATTCCGAATTTGACAATCTTTATTTTTATTGGAGAAAGCTAAGATCTTTCATTCATTTAAATATTTTAGAGATTAGTCTTCATGAAAGATTATCACCCGACGGTAGGGAATTCCTAGCTAGATTACCCCGTCGAGATTGATATT
The DNA here is from genome assembly GCA_946902985.2 of Meconema thalassinum. Lineage (NCBI taxonomy): Eukaryota > Metazoa > Arthropoda > Insecta > Orthoptera > Tettigoniidae > Meconema > Meconema thalassinum. The sequence goes on along the minus strand of OX336389.2, from coordinate 240,656,037 downwards.
TATCGGACTTACATAAATAACAGTTGTAGCTATTTACTCACAATGTGTAATATAACGTCATATTGTAGACGTGTTATTGCTACATATGTGAAGTTGAAACCAGAGGAGTACGGAGAGACAGTATAGTATTTTTATTTAGTGTGTATGCAACAGTATGTGGATATCCCAGTATCGTTTTGAAAGTAAACTCAAGGAGGTCTCACACGTTGCGTCTAAAGTCGTTTGTATGTATAAAAGTAATGTAATAACAACAGACGTAACTGTTCGATATACCAGCGGTTGATTATGGCAACGCTGAGGAGTATGCCAATTTTAAGAAATGCTAGTTTTGTGGAGGAGATGGTGATAACATTCATGTGTGTAATAAATTGTTTGTATTTCCGTATACAGATGGTATACGAGGTGTCGTTTGCGAGGTATTTGCCGCAGGGAAGTAAAGTCTTTGCATAGGCAAGACTATTTGGATAAGCATTTGGCATTATGGCATAGGAAGTGAGTTATGGAGAACTCTTTTGAATTAATACACGACTTAGATGTGGAGACGGTAGGTTTGTTCGGAAATTAAGGGACACTGGGGCTGAGTTTTCATATTTCTGTAATTATCAATGCATATTGTTCTAATTTTACACACATCACTCAAATACTAATATACACTATACTACTGATTTACAGTTTTCTATCTCTAACCGTTTAGGAGTTTTGATTATTTTATAGAGAAATTATGCAAATTTTGAAAATGGTCCTTGCGTTAAACAGATAGAGGTAGCTCATTTATCATGACTTTCCCATATAGATATTTAGTATGAAAACAATCCTAGTGATTGGTTTTAAGTTCATATGAATATTTGTTGAGATATAAATTAACTCATTTCACTTTTTTTATCCCATTAATTTCCGATTATTTGAAAATTAAAGTATTTTTAATGGCAAAACTAAGAATTCTACAATAAAACTAACCACTGAACGTATGGATAAATTAATATAGAATATGAATACAAATTTGCAATATTATAGCAGGAAATCTAATGCGCAAGGACCAAATGTTGTATCAAAAATGGGAAGCCGCGATAAATGGACTTTTATAAAAACATGCATATATTTTTGGTTATCGGCTTTCAATTTTCGGTAATTATCAATGAATATTGTTCTAATGTTACACACAGCACTCTAATAGTAATATACACTATACTAATGGTTTACACTTTTCTATCTCTAACCGTTTAGGAGATATGATTATTTTAATATGAAAAATATGCGTATTTTGAAAATGGTCCTTGCGTTAAACGGATAGAGATAGGTCATTTATCATCTAGGTCCCGGATAATTATGTGTATAACTTTTCAGAAATATGTATTTATTTATGTGCTTAAAAGTGGAAAAATATGTGATTAAGCTTCCAAAATATGTTCTTAAATTAGTATCGTATTTATGTCCCTCAGTTACTCTAAAAAGAGTTGAAACTTACAGCTGCTTCAATAACCCAGTCCACAGTACAAATATTCCCGCTTAACAGACTGGGTTTTGCCTCAATTTCCGAATCCTACAATACTTCCTGCCGATACGCGATACGAAATCATATATGTGCTGTTTTCGAATTTCATTCTAAACAACGGAAGAAAAGGTCACTTAAGAATCTGTCATAGCACTGATTGTATTGTCTTATACTGATACTTGAGTGCGTAAATTTGCTCGATTGACGGGTAAAGTAAATTAAATGTCGTCCCCGGCAATCAGGCCTCAGAAGCATGCTTTAGCTATTGTGCAACTGTTGGTTTTGTCAAAATGAACAGCTGTCAGTTAAAATAACTGTGATGGATCGTATTTTAACGCACCAACTACAGTATGATGTTGGCTTCGTAACGGCAAGCATCGTCGGTCGTCTAGTCCACTGTAATCCACACAGCGTTGTCGCCTATTTTACTACGAATTCTGTGCAATCAGAGTAAAGTTTAGTAAATAGTTCTTACGCAGTGTTGACTCGTCAGGGAGAGGAAGTTTGACGTACTTTTCTAACGTTCCACGTAGCACTGGATTCTGCAATTTGTTCAATGGTATATCAGCCACACGAAATGCGTGACAAATGTCTTGTGAGAACTAGCAATACAACATACCACCAAACATAGGAAATATGTGCTTATCAATAAACACTCCAGAATATGTATTTATTTATTAAAACGGTAAAAATAAGTAAATAAATAGAAACTATTTAATTAAATAAAAAATATTTAAACACATAACTATCCGGGCCTTAACCATGACTTTCCCATATAGATATTTAGTATGGAATCAATCCTAGTGATTGGTTTTAAGGTCATTTGAACACTTGTTGAGATATAAATTAACATATTTCATAATTTATTTATCTCATTAATTGCCAATTATTTGAAAATTAAAATATTTTTAATGGCAAAATTAAGAATACTACAGTAAAACTAATCACTGAACTTAAAGATGCATTAATATAGAATATGAATACAAATTTGCAATATTATAGCAGCAAATCTAATGCGCAAGGACCAAATGTTGTATCAAAAAATGGGAAGTCGCGATAAATGGGCTTTTATAAAGACATGCATATTCTTGGGTTATCGGCTTTCAATTTTAGGTAATTATCAATGGATATTGTTCTAATTTTTCACACAGCACTCTAATACTAATATACACTATACTAATAGTTTACACTTTTCTATCTCTAACGGTTTAGTAGAGATGATTATTTTTATGTGAAAATTATGCAAATTTTGGAAATGGTCCTTGCGTTAAACGGATAGAGGTAGCTTATTTATCATGACTTTCCTACATAGATATTTAGTATGGAATAAATCCTTGTGATTGGTTTTAAGTTCATATGAATATTTGTTGAGATATAAATTAACACAATTGACAATTTTTTAAATCCCATTAATTACCTATTATTTTTCAGAATAAATCAAATCTTTACTAGCCTTATAGACGGTGACGATATTGATAATATAAGCCAAGTAATGGATACACTGCGTCCTGCTGCACGGCTGAAAGCAACGGGAAACTACAGCGGTATGCTATTCCCGAGGATATGCACCTCTCTATGCATAATTACATGTGATGATGGCCTCCTCCCTTGTAAAATTTCAATCCGGAGGTAAACTAGTCCCCCGTTCGGATCTCCGGGTGGGGACTACTCGAGAGGGGGTTAACATCACAGAAGTGACAAAGAGGAAATCTGATATTCTACGGATCGGAGCGTGGAATGTTAGAAGTCTGCTAGGAAGTGGAAGGTTAGAAAACTTAGGAAGGGAAATGGATATGTTGAGGTTGGATTTGGTTGGGATTAGTGAAATGCGCTGGCAGGAAGAACAGGACTTTTGGTCAGGAGACTATAGGGTCATTATCACTAAATCAAACAATGGCCAAGCAGGGGTTGGCCTCATATTGAGTAGGAAACTTGGACAGCGGGTGGAATATTATGAGCAATATAGTGAACGGATTATTGTAGCAAAAATCAATACTAAACCTATCTGCACCACAGTGGTACAAGTCTATATGTCTACCAGTCAAGCTGATGATAAGGATGTTGAAAAGTTCTACGAAGAAATAGACGAAATTCTGAGGTATATCAAGGGTGATGAAAATGTTATAGTAATGGGAGATTGGAATGCTGTGGTAGGAAAAGGGAGAGAAGGGAAGATAGTAGGAGATTTCGGATTAGGTGAAAGGAATGATCGAGGAAGCAGGCTGGTAGAATTCTGCACCGAGCATGAATTGGTCATAGCTAACACCTTATTCAATACCACAATAGAAGAATATACACATGGATGAGACCAGGAGATACAGGGCGTTACCAAATCGACTTCATTATGGTCAAGCAGAGGTTTCGAAACCAGATTTTGGATTGTAAAACATATCCTGGTGCTGACATAAACTCTCACCACAATCTGGTTGTAATGAAATGCAGATTGAAGTTGACGAAACTGAAGAAAAGTCAAAAGCCAAAAGGGTGGGCAATAGACAGACTGAAAGAGAAGGATGTAAACGAAAGATTCAAGAAGAGTATAAAGGAAGGACTAATGAAAAACCCTAAACAAACTTCAATTGCAGACGAATGGGCACTTTTGAAGAATGAAATAACAAAATCCGCAAAAGAAAACATTGGTAGGAAAGAAAGAATAGGTAGAAAACCGTGGATCACTCAGGATATACTAGAATTGATGGATGAAAGGCGGAAACACAAGAATGTAAGAGATGAAAAGGGGAAAGCAGAATACAGACGTCTGAGAAATGAGGTTAACAAGAAGTGCAAGGAAGCGAAAGAAGAATGGTTGAAAGAGAAATGTGCAGGTATAGAAAATTGTCTGAAATTAGGAAAAGTAGACACAGCTTATCGAAGGATTAAGAATACTTTTGGGGAAAAGAAGACTAAGTGCTGTAATATTAAGGACACAAATGGAAAGCCTCTAACAGATAGGGAAGAAAAGGTTGAGAGATGGAAAGCTTACATAGAGAGTTTGTATAAGGGAAAGGAGATTGAGAATCATGCAATGGAAAGGGAGGAGGAAATTGATGAGGATGCGAAAGGAGATTTAATATTGAGATCAGAATTTGATAGAGCTTTGGAAGACTTAAGCAGGAACAAAGCACCAGGCATAGATGATATACCGATTGAGTTGCTATGCTGCATAGGAGATGAAGGTCTGATCAGGTTATTTCACTTGGTATGTAGGATTTATGAGGCAGGTGAGGTACCCCTGATTTCAAGAAGAATGTAATCATCCCTATACCAAAGAAAGTGGGAGCTGACAGATGTGAAGATTACCGTACAATCAGCTTGATTACTCATGCTTCAAAGATCCTGTCTAGAATAATTTACAAGAGGATTGAAAGCCAGATAGAAACGGAGTTGGGTGAAGACCAGTTTGGTTTCAGGAGAAATGTAGGAACAAGGGAAGCTGTACTAAGTCTTAGGCTGATTTTGGAAGGTAGAATAAGGAAAGATAAGAGAACGTTAATGGCTTTTGTAGACTTAGAAAAGGCTTTTGATAACGTTGATTGGACTAAATTGTTTGACATTTTGAAATCGATTGGAATAAAGTACAGGGATAGGAGGGTGATATACAATCTGTACAGAAACCAGACAGCAGTCATTCGAGTTGAAGGACATGAGAGAGAAGCTGGTATTCAGAAAGGTGTAAGGCAAGGCTGCAACTTATCACCCATACTTTTCAATCTTTACATTGAACAAGCAATGCAGGAAATTAGAGAAAAAATTAAAGTGGGAGTGAAGATTCAAGGAGAAATAATTTCAACTCTGAGATTTGCTGATGACATCGTCATCTTGGCCGACAAGCCTGAGATTTGAATGAGTTTTTGAATGGTATGGACTCCGTCTTACGGAAAGAATTCATGATGAAAATTAATAAATGTAAAACAAAAATACTGGAATGCAGCCGAAATAAATCAGAAACCTCTATGGAGATCAAATTGGCAGGTGAAAAGCTAAAGGAAGTAGGAGACTTCTGTTACTTAGGAAGCAGAATAACCAGTGATGGACGAAGCAAAGAGGATATAAAAAGTAGGTTGGCTCAGGCAAGGAAAGCATTTCTACAAAAAAGGAATCTGCTGACAACGAATATAGATTTAGGTATTAGGAAGTCATTTTTGAAAGCCTTTGTCTGGAGCGTGGCGCTCTATGGAAGTGAAACTTGGACTATTGGTGCAGCAGAAAAGAGGAGAATTGAAGCATTTGAAATGTGGTGTTACAGGAGAATGATGAAGATCAGATGGGTAGATAGGGTTACAAACGAAGAGGTATTAAGACGAGTGGGAGAGGAGAGATGTTTCTGGCGACTGCTAATGAAGAGAAGAGATAGGTTGGTAGGACACATACTAAGACACCCAGGAATAGCAAGCTTAGTTATGGAAGGAAGGGTCGAGGACAAGAACTGTAGGGGTAGACCAAGGTTAGAATATGTTAAACAGATTGCCTCGGATGTAGGGTGTCTGAGCTATGTAGAGGTGAAACGATTAGCTCAGGACAGGGAGGCATGGAGAGCTGCATCAAACCAGTCAAAAGACTGAAGACTCAAACAACAACAAAATATTTTTAATGGCAAAACTAAGAATACTACAGTAAGACTAATCACTGTACTTATGGATGAATTAATATAGAATATGTATAAAAATTTGCTACATTATAGCTACAAGTCTGACGCATATGGGGCGAATTTTGTCTCAAAAAATGGGAAGCTGAGAAAAATGCACTTTTATAAAGCCTTGCATATTTTTTCAGTTATCAACTTACCTTATCAGCTAAAACTGCTCAACACCATAAGTAACACCCTCTTTCTTGCTTTTCTGAGCTTCCTTATTAGGAAAATAGGTACAGAAATACTCGCCTCAATGAAAGTCCATGAATAGGGGGCATTTTAAATACCATGCACTAGACATTTCAAGCATGCGCTGGACCCACTGATCTCTGGACCTTTAAATATGGTGGAATTCAGAAAAGACTTTCACTAAATTATCCGCTGGAGTCAGGGGCGTTATTATACCAAAGAATTAAAAAATCAATATTTTTGCGATTTATGACCAAAACTCAGCCCTAGTGTCCCTTAAGACGAGAAAACGGATTCTAACGTCTGTTATGTATACTAATTATTAACTTTTATTCATCATGATTTAAGTAAGTGCATATGTTTTACCTTTTTTGGTCGAACATAATCGATTGAATTCGACTATAAACCAATAACGACTGAGTGCAGTAGTATTTCGAAAGTTGATGGAGATTTTATAGATCTCAATAATATGTGGTGAAATTAAACTTGTGGTCAGAGCTAACGCTCATATGTACATACAGATAACGAATTTATATCATTATAATAGCCCACGCTATTAATTGTATTGTAGATTTGTGCTGTAAATAAGTTACAAGTAATTATTTAATCAAGGGAATAATATGTTAGAAATAATAATTTGTCCAATGTTTTTGAAGTGTACTTTGCGTAAAAGTCGATGTGTTTAGAATGAGTGTTTTTTAATGTTCAGTACGGATGAGGACAACTCCATCAGGTTAACATGATGTGAGAGAACGAAAGCATTGTTGTGTGAAAGTTTTAACGATTTCGAGTAAGGAATGACTGAAATATTTTCAATTTTGTTAAGAGAGAATGTGATTTTAAAATACTCTCAGAATGCAGCAGAGATGTGTATTCGCTAGGCCGATTTCATTTGAGCACAGTGTTTGTGTGGAGAACCTGTTCTTTCGCTCAAGACCAGCGCTGCCTACAAAACGTGCAGGGGAGTTGTAAACACGTCTATTGATGAACGAGAACCAGCCAGTTGACTGGGGAAGCAACGGTATCATTATGTCACCGTGTCACATGACCCAGGCACGCGTCCAGAGCGCGCCCAGATGTTTTAATAGCTTGCTAGAAGAATGTGAAGCACGCCAGACTCTGTTAATTGTTTTAACTTTTAGAAAAGGCTTAGGCCAACCAAAATTGAATCGGTCATTTGAGAAACCCCACATCTGCAATTTGCAATTTGAAATTGCCTGTACCACCCGAGGAAGGGAATTCACTGAAAATGTCATTATCAAGTATCAGTAGGTACCTGTACTTACTGATACTTGATAATTTAAGTTCTGGTGTTCTAGAAACACAGCGTTTCAGTGGCGTAGATGCAATTTGTACAGCGTACCGACTGATACTTGATAATTTAAGTTCTGGTGTTCTAGAAACACAGCGTTTCAGTGGCGTAGATGAAGGGAGGTGTGAATGAGTGTTTGTATTTATTAATTAATTGTTAGTTTAGGAATATTTTTGTTTAATTAGAAAGTAGTTTACATTTGTTATTAAATTGTTTAGTTCGTTTTTATGCGTTGGTTTAGCGTGATTTATTTTAGATATAGTGAGAAATGACACTGTGAAAGCCCCATTTTAGGTCGAAAGCTGACTACATTATCCCCGAGAGAAAGCAAGGTAAGTGCTCGCCTGAGCTCAAGTGTATTTATGTATTTCACAGTTTCATTGCAATTACTCCTGCGTATGTTCTCGAAGATCATGTCGGAGAGGATTTTGACTTGTGAATTAGCAGGTACATTCAATATCCGCAATCCAGCACAGCTCCGAATTTTCGACAGATCCCTTCTCGAATATACGGGTACAGTACCACAGTCAAGAAATAGTTTGATTGTTTCGTATGCAGACGATACCTCAATTTTGAACTGGAACTGTAATAAAACAATACTCTTCAAGAAACTCAAAATAGTATTGATCTTGTCACTCAATATTTTAATGAGATAATGTCAAGTGTAAACCCTTCCAAAACCAACTCTGTAATATTTAATGAGCATAAGGGAACTAATTTAGAAGTATATCGAAATATTTACTGTGGATCTGATGATATTCAACAGGTAGCCTCAGCAACATTTTTGGGTATTACAATAGATCAAAAAGTATCATGGGAAGAGCATATAAATGAAATCTGTAAAAAAAAAATAATAGCAAAAACTCCTTCGTTTTAAAGAGAATTTCAATATACATAAGCAGCGAATACCAATTAACAGACTCCTGTTGATTAATACATTCACAGATATCAAACGGTATTGAGATATGGAGTGGGGTGCAAATAGTAATATGGAGAGAATATTTAAACTGCAGATACGAATAATACAATACTTGTTTGGGTTGAAATCGAGAGAATCATGCAGAGTTGCATTTAAGAAGCATAATATTTTAACGATATTTTCATTGTATATTTTCAAAGTTATCTTGCTTTTAAAGGAAAATCGACATAAAGTTGTCACAATCAACAATGTCCACAATCATGAAACCAGAGGGCATAATGAAACATCTTATCGTGAATTTTCGGGCAAAATCGCATATACTGTGCTGACTCAGAATTAGAAGGAATTTTTTCAATTATAGCCTTATCTGTGTCCACGCTCCAACGGAAGAGAAGAGTGATGAAGGTAAAGATTCATTTTATGATGCATTAGATGAAATCTATAATGAATGCCCAAGAGCAGATTGTAAAATAATTTTTGGGGACATGCATGCGAAGATAGGAAAAGAAGACGATTATAGACCTTGGATTGGAAAACACAGTCTGCATGATACTTCTAATGATAATGGAATTAGACGTGTACATTTTGCCTCTTCACGAAATATGGTAGTGGGAAGTACAACTTTTAATCACAAGGATATACATAAGATGACATGGAAATCCCCAGTTGGAAGTATTTTTTAACCAAATTGACCACCTCCTATTAGATGCAAGACACTTCTCAAACTTGATGAATATTAGAATTCATAGGGGGGTCAATATTGACTCTGACCACTACCTTGTGGTAGCAACCATTAGGACTCGAATATCTAATGCGAGAAAATGGCATGTATCCAATGCAAGAAAGTTTAACTGTGGGCGGCTGAACGAGCGTAAAATGTGTAAAGAACAGAAGGCTGAGTGATGCGTGCTAATGACAGAATAATAAAGAGTATATTGAATGCAATGCCAGAAGGAACCAGGAAAGTCAGAAGACAAAAGCTAAGGTGGGAAGATGGAGTGAGGGAGGATGTAAAGACAATTGGAATCAAGAATTGGAGGAGCTCAGCACTTAACAGGAAAGAATGGGGAAAACTTCTTCAGAAGGCCAAGGCCCACAGAGGGCTGTCGTGCCGCTGATGATGACGAGAGGGCAGAATGACTATTTTCAAAAGAGGGGCAATAAAAAATATGCAGAAAAGGATCCTTTCAAAAAAGGAGCTACTGTATATACCACAATAAGCTACCAAACCACTTAAAATATTTGACTGGAACTGGGTTCAGAAAGTCTCTCAAGATAGCCCAAAAAGTGTTGTATTCCTTAAGTGAATTTTAATGAAACATGTAACTGTTTAATATGTAAAAAGAAAGTTGTAAATATGTCAATTTAACTGTGAGTATGATAGATAGATAGTTTTATTAATTCCATTTGATCAAATACATGTATACAATACATTTTTAATATAGGACACGTCAGAATTTACATCTCTAAAATAAAAGTACTAATAGGTATATAAAGTAATACTAATACTATAACTATTTATAACTAATTATAATAACAATCTTAAGAGATACAATCTTATTGGACAACTATTTACACCTTATTCTATTATCATAATATGAAAACTTAATTCTATAAATACAACAACTTACAGCTAGGTATTACAATTAAAATAGAAAAGTAAAATATAATTATAGATTTCATCGTTTCTATACACTAAGATATTCAACTACAGAGTAAAAACAATGGCACTGCAGATAAGCTTTCAACATTCTATCAAAGGTTTTTATTTTTGGGGCAAGTTTTATATACTGGGGTAGTTTATTGTATAATTTAACTGCTGTGTGATAAGTTCCTTTTTGATATATGCTTGTGGGTGTGTGTGTGTGAAATATGAATGTTTTGATTTTGTCTTGTGTTATGCCTATGAACATCATTGTTTGTTTTAGAAAAACATCCTTATTCATTAAATTCTTTTTACAAAACATAATACTTTCAAAGATATATATACAGGACAGAGGGAGAATGTTTAAATCTTTAAACAGAGGTCTACACGATTCTCTAGTGTTTACATTTGCCATAATTCTAATCGCCCTCTTTTGTATCCTAAACGTGCTTAGTAAATCTGGCGACATACCCCAAAATATGGCCCCATATCTTAAGTATGAATGGAAATAAGCAAAATAAGTATTTCTTAATGTGTGCATGCTAGTGCAGGTTTTCAAAATACGTAACGCAAAGCACATCGAGTTCAGTTTAGTATTCAGATATTGTATATGTTTATTCCATTTCAAGTCATGTTGTATCCATAGTCCTAAAAACTTTGTTTCTGATTTATTTTCTATTTGATGACCATTTAATATATATATATTTATTTAATATATCAATGTTGTTTGACGTATCCAATTCTGTATGATGCAGGTTCTGGAAATAAAGAGTTTTGTATTGTATAATATACCATTGATCTCTATAATGCGTATTGCCTAGATTCCCTGGAGTCCAGAAGGGATAAGAAATACGCAACTGGGCCAGCGTAGGTAGAACGTGTAAACGGCGTCAGCATATTTGGCTACTTTCCACGCGTTTTCCCCTAGCAAGCAGGCCACTCTCGAATAGGAATAGTCGACTGTTCAGCGACAGTGGCGCTTTCTCGCAGAAACGAGAGGTTGGACAGATTTTTATATTTATTGCAGCCAAGCGGCCATAATGGACAGTTATAAGGTGTGCTTACAAATAATTATTACAGGTGGATTAATCTTTACTGTATTCAACTATGCTCTTTGTACGTTTGCTGCATGATGTGATGTGGTATTTGTCGCAGGGGTTATTGCACAGAGAACATATGCATTCTTCATTCGGTTCATGGTATTTAACATTTATACAGATCTTGTGGTGAAAACCGTGGATGGCGAGTCTTGTTACTACATGTCTCATCTCCTGGTTCTCGTTTGTCCATCTTCTGTCCACCATTGCTTCTGTTGCGTAGAATTCAAGCGGGATTTCGTTCTGCTTCTGATGTCTTATCTGATGTCTTATCTCGAGGAGTTTCTTCATATTCTTCGTAGATGGCAGTTGTAGTCTTAATCTGAGATCTTCGATGTAGTATGTTTCTTTTGTAAGGACATATGCCAGCCTGGACTGGGACGTTCTTGCAATTCCTAGCACCCTTTTCAGGAAAGAAGCCTTTACTTTTTCAATTATGATTAGGTCTGTCATGGATAGCCTTTCCCATATCAGTTCTAGACCATATGTAATGATGGGGGTTATTTTCGCGTGGAAGAGAATCATTGCTGTTTGTAGATATAATTTGGTAATATTGTTCAAATCGTATATTCCTCTAATGGCTGCTGCTGCTCGTTCCTTTATATGTAGTGTAAAGGATTGGCATGTTGTCTGTAGGGTGAGGCCGAGGTATTTGTAGGAATTGACTGTCTCAAGTTCAGTCTCTCCGAGGATCATTTTGTTTTCGGCGGCTAGTTTTCCTCCTTTTCGGAAGGCCATACACACTGTTTTCTTTTCATTTATACTGAGCTCATTTTCCTCCGCCCAGTCCTGCAAGTTGTTGAGCATTTCTTGTAGCTCCTGCCTATTTGTAGACCCCAGAAGCATGTCATCTGCGTACAGGTAAAGGGATACTGATTTTGTGTTTTTAATAGTCCGAATAATATCCGCTGTCTCGACGTTGAACCGAGTGGGACTCAGTGGGTCGCCTTGTAGTACTCCCTTGGTTTGGGTGATCTCTCTTGAGGTTGGACAGATTTTTGTATGTGTGCGTTTGGATAATTCTTTCGAGCAATTTTAAAGAAATGTGCAGAAAATATAATAAATCAACTTATGCATTTAATAAACAGTTCAATTCTCTCAGGAAGTTATCCAAAGTAATTCCAGTGCACAAAAACGGTTCTAAAGATGAATTAGATAACTATCGTCCTATTACCTTACCAACTGGTATTGCAAAAATTGTGGAAAAAATCATGTATAAGAGACTGATAAGTTTTATCGAAAAAAATAAAATATTATCAAACTCACAACATGGATTCAGAACGGAAAAATCTACACAGACAGCAATTTACGAATGTAGTAATAGTATACTGAAATTAATTGACAATACGGAACATGTAACTGGCCTATTCTTGGATTTATCCAAAACATTTGATGTTGCTGACCATAAAATTCTCCTTACAAAACTAAATCAATATGGTATTAGAGGTCTAGCTAATAAATGGATAGAGTCTTACTTAACAAGGCGTAAACAAATAGTAAGCTTGAGACACAAGGATGATGGAACCAAAGTACTTAATGAAACATTGTCCAATGAGGGAATTATTAAATTTGGATTACCCCAGGGATCGGTTTTGGGCCCACTACTCTTTCTTCTATATATCGATGATATAACACAGAACGTTCATTCACATAAGGAAATTTTGTTTGCGGACGATACAACACTCGTAATAAAAGGTGAAACTAAACAGGTCATACAGCAGTCTGCTGACTCCGTTACAGAAGAGTTAACCAAATAGTCACAAGAAAATCGCCTCATAATAAACTGTAAAAAAACAGTGTGTCTAAATTTCCACACTATACAGAATAGGAATCCTGCGAAGCCCAATATAACATTAAATGGTCATCAAATAGAATATAAATAAGAAACAAAGTTTTTAGGACTATGGATACAACAAGACTTGAAATGGAATAAACATATACAATATCTGAATACTAAACTGAACTCGATGTGCTTTGCGTTACGTATTTTGAAAACCAGCACTAGCATGCACACATTAAGAAATACTTATTTTGCTTATTTCCATTCATACTTAAGATATGGGGTCATATTTAGGGGTATGTCGCCAGATGTACTAAGCACGTTTAGGATACAAAAGAGGGCGATTAGAATTATGGCAAATGTAAACTCTAGAGTAGAGAATCATGTAGACCTCTGTTTAAAGATTTAAAGATTCTACCACTGCCCTGCATATATATCTTTGAAAGTATTATGTTTAAAAAATAATAATAATAATGAATAAATATGCTTTTCTTAAAACAAACAATGATGTTCATAGGCATAACACAAGACAAAATCAAAACATTCATATTTCACACACACACACACACACACACACACACATCAAAAAGCGACTTTTCACACTGGAGTTAAATTATACAATAAACTACCCCAGTATATAAAACTTGCCCCCCCAAAAAATATCTTTGATATAATTTTGAAAGCTTATCGGCAGTGCCATTGTTTTTACTCTGTAGTTGAATATCTTAGCGTATAGGAGCGATGAAATCTATTATTATATTTTACTTTTCTATTTTCATTGTAAGTTAATACCTAGGTGTATGTTGTTGTATTTATATAATTAAGTTTTCATATTATGATAATAGAGTGAGGTGTAAATAGTTGTGCAATAAGAATGTATCCCTTAAGATCTGTTATTATAATAACATGACGAATAGAAGGACCTAGTGTGAGGACTCCGTCGTTACAGCACGTTAGTTTGTGGTCCCGCCGCTACAAGCACTGCAAGCGAGAATGTCCAACAACGTGTACCAGGGTTGTAGGTAGGTAATCTGTGGTTGTAGGCACTACAAGCACGCCATCAAAAAACAGCAGTTGAAAAACAAGCAACAGCAACCACTCCATAAACCCATCCCCTCACTCCTCTCCCTCTCACCATCACTTCCCCCAAGCAATCCTAGCACTCTACATCAAATCCTACAGCTTTTAATCACGCCAGCAGCACAATCAACTTAATAGATCCAGTCTACAGAACAGACCAAAAACCTACACTTTAAGCTAAACCAAGTTCACTTCTCAGCTCGACATAAGCCATAATACAAGTTAAAACCTACACAAAACATACTCTCCTTACTGTTTTACAACTATTAAACGAACTATTCGCACTAAAAACCTAAAAACCCTGAAACGGGAGCTAATAAAAAACGCAATAGCCTAGCCCGATTACGTCTCCGGCAGTGCTACCACCTATGCATTCATAACTTCACAATAACTTCAAATTACGTCTAAGTGACCTATCTGCCTAAGTAGTTACAGGTGTTACCGGCTTGCCTGGGACGATGGGTCACCAAACCGGTATTTAAACTCAATTATTAGGCTTTAATTAACCAAATTCAGAGGAAACAGATCAGACCAAAAAACTACACTTTAAGCTATACCAAATTCACTTCTCAGCTCGACATAAACTTTAATTCAACTTAAAACCTACAGAAAACATACTCTCCTTACTGTTTTACAACTATTAAACGAACTATTCGCACTCAAAACTGAAAACCCCGGAAATAGGAACCGTGGGCGTATATAGAGTTTTATTTGGCAGGGGGGTGGGGGGAAGCTGGGGTTAGGGGACATGGTATAGGCCCAAAGAATAGGGGGTCCGGGGTACTCCCTGGCAAACTTTTGTATAATTTTGTGCAAAATGATGAGTTTTAAAGCTATCTGGATTCATTTCAACCAATTTATTGTGATGTTTTATGTACGGTATGGTTAATGTCAAACGCAACTAAGTTAATACCATTTTATCCATAATGGAGAATTTTAGGCTTATGCCGTGTTTTATTTATTCAAACTCGATGAGTTTCGAAAGAAACCATGTCTTTCTTCATCAGGAATAAACGGAAATACGACTAAATTGTTGCTAAGAGAAAGTAACAAAGAAACTAAAAAAGGTGCCCTAAGATGAACAATGAAGTGTATCTTACACGTCCTTCGAGAAGTGTATGCGGCATTCTTTTCCAGGCCGAGAAAGTAATTACCGGAAAATTAAACTCAAAATCGATGTTGAGCGAAATATTTATGATTGTATCGATTCCAAAGAAACAATTTCAGTTGATCCTTCAAGAACTGGCTGCTGTCTTCAGCGTGTCATGGATAATATCCCCCGACTTGTTTATTTTGGGGGCCGATTCTTCTTCAGAACGAAGGAAATCCGCCGTGATTTGCAATTTCGAACATCCGCCAAGTGTTCACGCAAACTTTCGAAAGTCCAGTACTGTAGCCGACAAAATGAATTGGTAAGTAGAGTGTTACTTTAAATAGTTTATGTGTGCTTGTTTTAATATGCTGGGGATTAGCCTATGTTTTTTTTAAAAATCTGTGGTAATATTGGCAACTCAAACTAACACTTGGGGCGCTGCGGTCGGTCTGGATAAGTAGGGTTTAAAATACTCAATAACACGCGTTTGATATGGAACGCTTTTTATTTTTCGGTTATAATCAGTAAATGTGGTCTCTAAAGTAATGGCAGTGTTATTTTTAATTGTATATATGTATAACTGTGCGATACACGTGATCTAATTTGTGTGTTCCACTGGATTTTTTGGTGTCATTTGCATATTATCAAGCATCAGTTTTTATGGTTGATGTAGATCAGCTGTTTCAAATTCACACTGGGCTACACTTCGGACATTATTTCGGTACTATTATGCGCAATATAATGTAAATGCCGATCCTGAGTCAACGCCGAGGACATTCAAATAGAGAAATACTGTACATAAACAAATAAATAACACACCGAAGCTGTGCTACTTTTATCATTCCGAGACTAGCAACCACGCAAACCAGACGCCACTGTTCCAAGCTCCGACTTATATCGTGAATTGATGTCAAACTGATGATCCGCCAGCCTTTCCGCCAAGCCTGCACCTCGTAATCGCTAAGTTCTTCGATATTCGAGCTATTCCACTACGAGTCATATAGGCCTAATTTGCCTCCCCGTGGGCACTGTAGAATGAGTGATTCCGCTACCATTCAAATATTCAACACCAAACCCACCTTTTAACCATCCAAATCAAGCAATTCCTGTCGCCCCCCGAGTTTTAATACAAGTTATACTCATCCCTTCTCCCTACCAAGCAGCCAATAATTAATTATATAATTAATTATTCAAGTAACTTCAATCTTACACGCGCGCCCATCGTAACAGCTGTTTTTAAACTGAATAACCTTCGCTGGCTTTACGTCGCAGGTCTTCTGTCTGTCTACCTCGACAAGTGTTAGATCCTTCCCGGGGTGGAAAGGTATTATAAGGTATCATCACATTTCGGCTATTGCTATTTGCATCTTTTGGAAAGTGATGAAAACGTATATCCGCAGCCCTCTTATACATAGACTTGCAGCCGTAAACTGAGCAATACACTTTGCTTTTACTCATTTTTCACTCTATCAACGAGTAAAACTTATTACTTATGTATAAAGACACGAACAATTTACCACGCTCTGTTTACCAATACAAGAAACCATAATACAAACAGTCACCACGTGACAAATGTACCCTACTTGGTAAGTTTCTCATTTTTACCGCTAGATGTCATATCAGATAGCTGGAGTTGCCAATACTCCAGGAATCTGTGCGTTCCGTAACATGTAATGAAGACCGTAGTTCTTATTTCCATGAATTATATTTTCCATTGTGCCCTGCCGTGCTATTTTAATTGTAACCGCTAATTACCATTTAAAAAAGTATTAGTTACAAAGTAATTCGTTTCCCTTAGCATCATCCCTAAGACCAGCTGACGCCGGCAGTGTGGAACTTACCCACTCTAGCGCTGCCTGGCGGGGCGCGCTTGAACTTCAGGAGTCTTCTCACTTTCCCCTTTCGATTCGTCATGATAATAAGTTATAAATAGTTATAATATTAGTAATATATAACTGTTAGTTCTTTTATTTTGTAGATGTACGGTAAATTCTGACGTGTCCTATATCAAAAATGTATTGAATACATGTATTTGATCAAATTGAATTAATAAAAATCTATCTATCTATCTATCTATCTATCATGTTTTTGGGCGTAGTGCATCTGCTGAGACCAATAAAGAAGATAACAATAAATAAAACGTAGAATAAGAGAAAAAAGAAGAAGACTTGCTGTTGTCATGACAACAAGCTATGCGCGGGACACTGTTATGGGCGATTAGAACCAAAACAAAGACCGCCATGTGCGTTTTGTTTTGGCCCGCATGCCGACAACGGTTGCAGTATACTCCATTTTTAGTGACGTAATCTGTATTATGTTGGATCGAATACTAAATTGAATAACAATCGACTAGCGGTGTTATTAGAAATGGCGACAGCTACGTTCGTTCTAAACGTGGGATAACATAATTGATATGTAGGGTAGGTTTTAATTGCTAAGATGTAAATCTTTGTCATAGTTTCTGTCGGTATAATTATACTGACTAATCAGAATTTATGGATTGTTTGTTTTTCGCGTAAAAATCCGAATATAGGTACGATAGTCTTGTACATATTGGACTGTATGTAATTTATTCCTGCCAAATGTACCAAACAATAATTGTTTTCATCTTGCTGAAGACTTCTGTCAAGTCTTTGTAAATGTGCAGGATCAGCTTTAGTTTAGTTAACGGTAAGCTACTTAAGTAGTTTGATATGCGGAAGGGCCTATCCATGTCCATACTTTTCCTATCTATGCTAATACTTGCATGCATGCAGCTGTCTCAATCAAATACTACAAGTACAGTATTAAAGATACAAAGTGACTTGTGATCGAAGCACCCAGGTTTGGACCCTGGTCCTATTTTGACATACACTCTGCATGGCTGTGACTTCTGGTGTCCTATGTGCCAGGGAACAAGGCAAGGATTGATACAATCCTAGGCATGGGCGAAAAAGTCGAAATGAAGTCGACAAAGAATGTTCGTTGGCTCTAGAAATATATGTTAATATTGTTTGTGTATTTGCTAGAAGATATTAATACAGATACCCTCCAGCAAAATAATAGTAGGCTTTATTGACTACTTTGTTATCTTCCTTTTGGTTCTCTATTATGCTTAGCCTAAAGCCTGCAAGGTGTAGGCCTACTACATTATTGTATGTAAAAGCCTAGGAGTACAGTAGGGCTTCATTCAGTAGTGTACGTTAGCCCTTAGCTCCTTTTGGGTGCTGCTTCATTGTAGGTTTCAGTCTTACTGTGTTAGTGATCATCATTTCATATATGCAGCATGTCAAATTGTACCTCCCTATTTGATGGTGGAGCCTGCTAACATGCATTTTATAGTTGAGAGAACAAGGGTTGTTCTGGCATCGCAGGGACATTTTTCTTACACTGAGGGTTAAAGTTCTTTTAGCTTGACCACCCAAAATATGTAAGAAAGTTAGCATTGTATTCCTATGCATGACAATGGAGTTCAGTACCTATTATTTGTTCTGGGTGCTGAATAGCACCCAAATCTGTAATGGGTTCTTTACAGTCTAGCTGGAAACTATTCTCAATGAGTGAATGACAATTTGTAGTCCCAGGAAGAAAGGCTACCATGTTTTCGTCTCCCCTATACCTTGTAGACACACAACTCCCTAGTCTTACCCATTAGGCCTAGATACATGCCTGGACACAATTCTTGTTTGACCACCTCGTGTAGTTGCTAGCATTCTCGGTTCTTTCCCCTGAGGTCTGGGTTCGTTTCCTGGCCCTGCCCATAAAAGTAATTCTGGTCTGATGCTAAGCCTCATGTGGCAATCCTGAGGCGAGGTGGATTCGATTGCCACCTAGGCCATCTTGGAAGTGGTTTACCACGTCTACTGCAGGCAAATGCCGAGATGGTTCCTTATTTATGGCCACGGCTGCCTCCCTCCCAATCCTCACCTAAAGTACAAAGACACTAATAGCCTACAGTCACCATATTACAACAGGTTATCGTAAAAAAATACACCCACCTAAGTACATGGGTCTCAATGACCACCATGTCCAAGCCCCTCAAATGATAAAAGCAACAACAAAACAACTTGTGTTAAAAGTGGTAGTGCTACAGTGTTGCAAACTTCTGAACTATAAGAGAACCCTGGACAAACTTTTCTGTTCACAAATCTGTTTCAGCTTTATCACATTCGTCATTTGAGACCTTCTCTAGCTTCATGAAGATAAGGGGTAATAAATGAAACAAGTATCAGGCGCCCAGCCTACACTAGGACTGGGCAGAAGAGCAACTCACGTGTGCTGCTCCTGTTCACAGTCCTACTGCAAACAAACATTCCCCCACTCTGCCTCTGCTATATTGAAAGGAGAATTACTGCCCATTTGCATATATGTGGTGTTGATTTACAATAATACTACTACATGCATTGCATTTATCTGTGTAGGCCTACATTGAAATTTAATTTTTGCTTCGACTTGTGCTTTGGACATTTGCAGTTTATCTTCCACCCGGGGCTGGTGCAGTTTTCCAAAGAGGGTTTCCGAGGCTGGAGTTTGAGGTTGGGTGGCTTAAAACAGTGTGCCATCAACCATCCAAGTAGCCTACTGACCACGTTCAAGATCTCATGTGTTCCTGTGTTCTCAACGAGCTTAACCATTGGTATTCACATCTCGGAAGGTTGTTTTCAGCTGCACAATCAAATGTTAAAGACAAAATGTAAACATGCTGAAAGCGGTATTCAAATAAATGAAATCTGTCTTTCACAAAGTAATTATCATTTTTCGAAACCTACTCCTCATCCTGAATCCACATTACTGTATAGAATATGGAGGTTATTATTGATCTCATGAGGTAGAGGAGGGTGGGGGTAGAATTTGTGGGAGAGTGAAATATATGAACATAGCATTTCATTGTATCTACATTAGTGGTGAATAAAGTAACTGGCCGAAAACGACCTTGAGCAGCATGGTTGGGGGCGAGGAGGGGTTACGAATGTTTTGAGGTTATGATGGCACAATGAAGCAAACCTTAATTACTCTTGATTATATCATTTTTAACAGCTTTTAGTCATTATTAAGAACATTTATATTGTATTAAAAGCACTGGTAGGCTTCCAAATAGTCAAATAAATGGAAAAAAACTTTTCGTAGATTTGGAAATCATACCAACATGTCACACCAAAACTCATCATTAGTATTTCATTTTTGGAACGATATCGCCTCCTGAGGTGCAATAACGAATGCTTTTGATTCAATGTCAGACACTGAAAATCTGTTCCGAACGTAGTAATGTGCGTTCGTAATGATCAGAGTCAATCGTAGTTACTTTATATGAGAGATTGGTAGCAATTGTAGCCTAAACATTGCCACGTGGACCTGAAATTCTACGAAATTCTAGCCAATATAAGCGTCCAGAAAATTAGCATTGAGTGTCGTCTCTCTTATTATATGCTCCTTGACAACAAGCAGTGCGCAGCTTCGCGGGCATCACCGAGTACTGTCGTCTTACGGGGATTGTTGGACCGATTTAAACCACGATAGGTTTCACTTATTAATCGCTGGTATTGCTCTTTGAACCGCACCGATCAGAACACTGATCATTTACTGCTGGTGTTAAGTTATCTGTTTGCTATTCACTGTTGAGTGATTACAACTTTGTCGAGCTTGGACATTATTTCGGCACGGAGGCACAATGGTTAGTGTTCCTACCTTAAATATGGCCCTTACATGCCTTTGCTCGGTGGGGGTTCAGCTGTCATTGTATGCCTACATTGTAGAAAGTCGGAAGGAGGGCGACAAAGATTATGTTGCTATGTGCGACTTAGGTGACCACATGAGTTGCACAAAGGCCTTTATGTCACCGTAAGTACTATCAAGAAAATTGTGTTAATTATTTGTTTTTATCTTTTTTTTGATAATTGGAAGTTAGGTGTTGTAGTACCTTGTGACATTTTGCCATATATTATGTGTGATTTCTTAATGTAAGTCATTATTGCAGGCATATATGGAAACTAGATTGAACTTTTAATTTTTATTTTAACCTAATTGTTGGCATACCTTTTGGTATCGCAGAGGAAATCGTCGTTGCCTGTTAATAAACCTAGTTTTATATGAGGGAATTTTGTTTTCTAGCGTTCACCTTTGAACACCTGTCATTCACGGGTTGCGTAAAGGAAAGAAAGGCAGTTTGTGGGATTAGCATATGCTTTGTGGAGAACAAATCAGCGGAGTGTTGGTGGAACAGCAATAAACATAAAATAGTACTGATGAGAATCATTCACCCCTCTTCCCGGCTGGAGACTGATATCAAGTAGTGCGCGAATGGACTTGCAGCACGGGCTATACGAAATGAATGATGGATATCTTGATACTTGTATGCTTGATTGAATTCCATGCATTAGATCTGGAGATATTCTCAGAATTGTTTAGTCACCAAGCCCTTTTCACACCTGGTCTTGTCATGTTAAGAGATGGATATATATTGAATAATTGCCATACTGTACTGTCTTACCTCATTGTATTCCATAAATAATTTGCAGGCTAGGTTTATTTTAGTGGCATCTTCTACCTATATAAGAATTCTCTTGTCAGTAGGTCCAGTTTGGACACCAGCACTTAACAAATGTCAAACTAAAATTATACTAAGGATATATTTGGTCATTCTATACCTCATCTGGGATAAATACAAACTATTAGCTGAATATGTTCAAATATCTTACGGGTACTTCATTCATAGAGGTTGTACTGCTAGTGCTGGTTATTGTAACATGGAGACAACAGTAAGTGACCAACGGTAAGAAAGCTCAGAACATCAATCCCACGTAACAAGTCTTTTACCAACCAACAAGGACTTTTTTTTCCTTTTCTTCAAATTTAACAAGATTATCTCATCTCTTCTGTTCACTCTTGATATTGGCAACACTTGAATGGTAACTTCTGGAAAAGCATTTGTTGGCCATACTTAACTTTATTTGTTGGTAATGTTGCTGTGCGTTTTCCTGTTGAATAACCAATGTTTTGCCCTTTACTGTGGAGGGAAAAATGTCAGTTGATCAGTTGTCAGATAAACACATTACAAGAATAAAATCTTGTTAGAAGGCAATTTTCTGTGTTGCGTAAGTAAACTAAATTTAAATGCTTTCCAGTCAGTCAACATGATTGTGCCCAAATTGTAATGGGTGTTATTCCTTAAACTTGTGAAAGGAAAGAAACATTAAATAATAACTTTAATTATTCTCAAGTATTTTATCTTTTTCGTGGTGACCAACTGTAAAGCAAGTACATTTCATAACATACAAGATTATTCAAAATCAATTATAACACTAATAGCTGAGAAATTCTCGAAACTAACATGTCGGGTCAGTTTTTCCAAATTTGTTTGTGTGGCAAAATGCTGCTATTGACATATTTCAGACGTATTTGTGTCTATTCAGTCGTGGCTTTACGGGTAGTGACACTTTGACATGTCACTCCCCAGTGGCATGAAAATAAACTGAGAATAGGTATTTATTCTTAAGATATGTATTACAATGTTTAAAAGAGTAAAAGATTGGAGTAAACCCCATTTACAATCTCTCAAAGCCAACGCCTCGCTCGTGCGTGACCGTCACAGAGCTGTGGATGAAGCATTAGCCTTGGTTTCAATGTGGAGTACGCGTGCATCCTTGCGCTCGTAAGGGAAGGGGATGCCATAACACGGGGATTTCATGTGACAGGCTAGGCTTGTCACCCAGCGCTGCTTTACAGGGGCAGAATGATTCAGCCCGCATTGCCAGCCAAAAAGACACTCATTCAAAATATTCTTACATTTAAGTTCCACTCTCAATTTCCAGCATTTTTGGACCACCACTACAACACTCTCATAAGCCCCACGCACTCAATTACCGGTACTGTACTAAAAAACTTGGCTAATTTCACACACTCATAATACACTAACATGAGGCTTTATTATATTCCAATTTAAATTGCTGACCAATGCCAAACCTACAATAGTTCTTTCTCTTAATACTATAATTTCAACTCCTACTATATCAAATAACCCATTAGTGGTCTATTTCATATTTCACTTCAATTACAATGTTGCTGTTAAAACTTTCAATTAAATTTTATCTCACCGTTAAGCAACATTGGATGTAGTCACCATGAGATTGGCGATCAGGTCAAATATCATTCAAGCATTGATTTAAATTTAATATTAATGGTCATAGCAGATATTGCTGTTTGATACTTAAAAATAAAACATATCTTACAGGAAAAAATAAATAAAATTGTCAAATAGTTAACATGAAACTACCAGTCGATCGTTGATATGTAGCCTAAGTACAAACTCTTAACTAAATAGGTTTGGTAGACTTTGTATGGTCACTGCTGTGGTCTCAGAGCAGCATTCTAGCTCTTCGCCCATGCGGCCAGTGTTATATTATCAGTACTGGCCAGAAGGTCTGGAACGGCATAGACCCAGCGTAGTAATGACAATTGGGGAGCTGCAGTGAATTGCGGCACTGGTCAGGAAACCAAGAAATATGTCTGAGGGAGGCGTTGTGCTGACCACATGACCACCCTTTCTCTGTAGGTTTTGAACTGGGTAGCAGCCATCTTGGACGCTATATGCCTTAACGGCCTGCCTGCGCGGTGTAGGTAAGTAGGCTTCATATAAAATACAAAACGTATTCTTATTATAATCATCATCTAAGACGAATCAGTTGTTTTTCATTAAATTTTTACAAATTTAAAATGTTTATTTTCATCTTCAGGATGTCTTAAATCTGACTATGCACCTTGTGAATTTTCATTTTTCCTCACTATCTTATTCCACTTCCATGTAATTTTAACTCTTAGGCCATTAAGGAATAACAGCAAATTGATAACAGGCCAGTCATTACTAAGTAGAACGAGTGTCTCCTTACTGCCTGTGTACAGATGCATTGCCCTTCTTAGTCGCTTAACTGTGCAGTGCATGTTTATGACCCTGGTTTTATTCAGTTCCCTTTCCGGAAGTAGTATAGATCGCGATGCATTACACTACAAAATTCCCTTAGACACAAAATGGCAGCATCCATGATGTCATGGAAGACACTAAAGGTTTAAACGATGCATACATGTTAAATTCTGTGTGTTATTAAGCTTTAGCTTTAGCAGTGCATGTTTATGACCCTGGTTTTATTCAGTTCCCTTTCCGGAAGTAGTATAGATCGCGATGCATTACACTACAAAATTCCCTTAGACACAAAATGGCAGCATCCATGATGTCATGGAAGACACTAAAGGTTTAAACGATGCATACATGTTAAATTATGTGTGTTATTAAGCTTTAACATACAAACGCAATTTAACCTGGGGCCAACGCCCCAGACCCCCTTCCTTGTAGTAGAAGCAGTAATTGTTGTCCAGACCGTCGTCTAACCTAGTAGCGACCAATGGTTTCGTCCAGACCGTCGTCTAACCTAGTAGCGACCAATGGTTTCGTCCAGACCGTCGTCTAACCTAGTAGCGACCAATGGTTTCGTCCAGACCGTCGTCTAACCTAGTAGCGATCAATGGTTTCTACCAGACCAACAACTAATCTATTAGCGACCAATGGCTTTGTCTCACCATGGCTTTAAAATAGTACAGTGAAATTTTTCGATTAACTTGAACAACTAAAAGTAATTTACGAACATTTGTAACTCTCCACCTCACCTCGCACTGGAACACATGTGACTACATCAGCATGTAACGACACACTGTTTGAAACCCCATACAGCTGACAAAATGGCCTCAATTCAAGCCACAGCATCGGACATCAACGTCCGTACGTCGTCCGTGTCTTCATCGACTACACTAAAAATTTCCTCTAGACACGTATGTATTGCGATATATACTTGAACCCCCACCCAGAAGTGGGTGTACCAACTGTAACCACTTGATTTATTCACCTTTTAAGTCATGCTCCTGCCCAAGTGGTTAGGTAGCACATTTCGTTTGTGTGTTACCCATGCTTATCTCGTACTACATGCTTCCAAGTCTTTAATTTACAGCCTTTATATCCTAATGGATCTAGTATTTGGTTGGGCACTCACACTGTGCTGTTCTCGTTTACAGAAGCTCTTTCATATTATGAATTATACAGAGAGTTTGCTGGGAAACTCATCTCACCGTAGGTGGCAACATTAAAAAACTGCTTGCGAGAGGCCAACTTTGCACAACGTTCGGCTCTGGTTCTTCTACCAACCACAAATTGTAGAAGATTCGATGACTCTCGTTGGCCATTCAGTGGAAACTGCCTCTAGCCTTCCACATTGAGATGCTGTTGGCAGGAGAATAAGTGGATTTTGTGTCCTGGTGAACTCTCTGTATTTACAGTATATTATTATGGTAAACCAACTCCAGCTGAATACCGACAAGACAGTGAAAATGATTTTCAGAAGGGGAGGAAGATCATCTGTAAAAGACAAATTATACTACAGAGCAGAAGAGCTAAAGATTGTAAATTCCTTCAGGTATCTGGGAATCACTCTACAACCATCAGGTTCATCGTACAGAATTCACATACAGGAGAGGGCAGCAGCTGCCATCAAAGCTATCTACGACATTAAGAATCCGACAAGACTAGCACTAGACACTGCAATAACACTTTTCTACGCAAAGATAATGCCTGTCTTGACCTATGGCATTGAACTAATATGGAACAACCTGACAAACAGAGACCTACTGACCCTCGAATGTGTTAAAGCAAGATACCTGAAGAGAATTTTAGGCATATCAGAATACACTCCTTCAAGACTGGATTATGAGCTTGCAAAAACGTGCTTCCTCATAGAAGACTTGAGGTTCCGAAAACAGCTACCAGCGACCAAACAAGAGTCAGACCTACTTCGGGACAGACAAAGCAAGAGATCGGACATCTGGCTCGATTTCTACACAACAGACGCGATGCTGGATAGGAACTGGACGGGAGCAAACAAGGATCTACGAAGCGCCATAACTAGGCTCTCAGTGCACGGTTTCCATCACAAGTTATGCACGAGAAAAAGTTTTCATGATCCCTCACCAGTGTGTGTATGCATCCTCTGCGGGAAGGCCTGTGAGCGCTACCATTTCACTGTGTGCCAAAAGCGCACAAAATCACTGAAGGAATACAGCAAAGAATAATGAAATTTACATGCACATGTCATCTAAACTGTTATACTCTATGGACTATAGATGTAGGCTACCCTTTTGCCTAGTGGATAATTTTATATTATTTCTGCGAATGTATAAAAGTGGGAGGACCTTCTTGTTCAAGAATATACGGTACCATGATACATACATGTCTAGGGGAATTAGTTAGTGGATGCTGTCGGCAGACAGATGACGTGAGGATGTTATGCTCGTTTGTATGATGGTGTGGCGTGAAATGAGACTTCAAACAGTGTGTCAATGCATGCCGTTGTAGTGACATTTGTTCAAGTGCGAGGTGTGGTGGTGTGTTTCGAATGTTACTAAATTACTTTTAGGTGTTCAATTTAATTGAAAAGTTGCACTGTACTCCTCTAAAGCCATGGTGAGACAAAGCCATTGGTCGCTACTTGGTTAGATGACGGTCTGGGTGAAACCATTAGCCGCTACTACGTTAGACCACTGTCTGCACGAAAATCACTGCTTGTAGTTCAAGCAAGGGGGTCTGTGGCGTAAGCCCCAGGTTAGGTTTGTGTGTAAAGCCTTATTGACACGTAAAATTTAACATGAATGCATCATTTAAACCCTTAGTGTCGTCCATAAAGTCATGAATGCTGTCATTTTGTAGTGTAATATATCGTGATCCCTACTACTTCCGACTTTTTTAATTTTACTCTGTGTAAAGTAAGTACTGAATGTAAACAATGTCACCAAAGGAAACAAGTAACAGATAAATTACATACACCAAAGTGCACAGGGCTGATACCCATGATGTAAGCCCTTAGATAAAACAACAATGCTATTGGCAATAGATTGAGCCATGAAAAGCTCTAAATTTGTTAGTCTCATTCCTTAAATTGAATTTGATCAAAATTCTTATAGCTTAATGTAATTCAATATTTCAATAAAAATTTTAAGAAGTTATGGGCTTACAGAAATTATTACAACTACTGCTACTATTATACTATACTACTAGTACTACTGTTACCACTACTACTACCACCGGTAGTGGGTGGCTTGCTTAGACCCATACTAGTGTTAATATGCACCTCCTGATGGCTGTATTCAAAAGTACATTCCATACACTTTGAAAACTACTGTATATATCTCAGATTTTTCGTGCTGTTTGCTAGGAAAGATAATGGTTAGAATTACTTATGGATCTGCCTATTCATATATGCAATGTATAGCTAATCATTAACAATTTCCTGCCATCACCATTAAACTGTAAAGTATCCTGCCACAAGTCTAGGCCTACATGCTAAATTAGGGCCTAGATGACTCTTATAGAACTTGTCTAGCATAATTTAAAATGTGCTTGTATTTTTCACAGTCTTGACAGAAATAAATTGAACACACACCCAAGTACATAGGGCTGATGACCAAGACATCTCAAGCCCCCGAAATGAATTAGTAACCGACAAGCTTGCATTTTTCTTTAACACTAAACGGATCGTGCCTATTTGAATCACGCTACCGGGTGCATGGTTTACTTTGTCAACCAGTTTTGTTTTCGGTTGTTTACAGGCTTCCAATTGCTTAAACATTTCATTGAAAGGTGTTTAATATTTTGTTTTAATGTTATTCTGAAATGAAATAAGAAACGCTCATTAGCAATTAATATGAATGTAATTAAAATGAATAAGCATGAAAATGTGAACTAGATTCTAAAATGGACTTTCATAGTTCATTTACCTAAAATGAGTGGAAGGCTAGTTAAATCATAAAATAAAAATAGTGGTCATATTGTATTATTTACACCTCTTTACAATGAAATGTATTTATTTATACGTGTCCAGAACATAACATATTATAAATATATATATATACAAAGATTACAAAGTATATGTGTATCTTTATATTCTATGTGATGCCCAGAATTCCGCTGCACGAACTGCCTTATCACTGGTGGCTACCAGATCGTCCATGGAGACAGGTTCTGATAGTTTCCTGCAGTTGAGTAGGTGCTGGTGGTCTTGATGTTCACCACACTCACATAGTTCGTCCTCAGAGTTGAATCCCCATTTCTTCATGTTCATCTTACACCGAGATACTCCAGTCCTCAGTCTATTAAGGACCTTCCATGTCTCGTATGGGAGGTGATGACCTGCAGCAAGTTCTTCTTTGGGGTTGTCCCAATATTTCTCTGATGATGAGCTACGCCAGAGTTGTATCCAACGGTTTGCAGGTAGTGTCTGAATTGGTTATGTCGTCTGGAGGAAACTTTTTCTCGATTTCAGTCTTGGTAGTTGATGTTCACTTCCAAATAGGGGGTGTCTTGGGTCCGTCTCCTGCTTCTTTCTATTTCAGCTGCCGTTCTTCTTCGGATATCTGGAGGTGCTACGCCCATTAGGTGGTATATTTTGTTAACAGGAGTTGCCTGCAGGCAGCCTGTTACAATCCGTCCTGTTTCATTTAGGGCAATATTTACCTGTTTGGCATGACTAGAGTTGTGCCATACAGGTGCTGCATATTCAGCAGCGGAGAAGCACAGAGAGAGGGCGGATGTGCGGAGGACATCTGGATGTGCTCCCCAGTTGTTGCCGGTCAGTTTCCTAATAATGTTATTCCTAGCACAAGCTTTCATTTTTGTATCTGTGCAATGGTCTTTGAAGGTGAGGGAACGGTCCAACTTTATTCCCAGGTACTTTGGGGTGTCACAGTGGGTTAGTTGTTGACCTCTCCAGGTTATTCTCAGTTTCCTCCAAGCCTCTCTGTTCCGTAAGTGGAATGCACACACTTGTGTTTTGGAAGGGTTTGGCTTCAAGTAATTGTTATCATAATAGGCAGATAGTGCTTTAAGACTTGTTGTGAGTTTTCCTTCCACCTCCTCAAAAGTTGTCCCTTGGGCAGCAATTGCTGTGTCATCTGCGTAAATGAAAGATTTTGTGACAGGATTAATTGGCTGGTCATTAGTGTACATATTAAACAACAGTGGGGCTAGCACACTTCCTTGTGGGATACCATTTTTCTGTGCCCTCCATCGGCTCCTCTTGTTTTGTAGGATAACAAAGAAACGTCTGTTTTGTAGCAGACATCTTATAAACTGTGTTAGGTGGAAGTCTTTCGTGATGGCATAGATCTTCGTTAATAGAGTCCTGTGATTGATGGTGTCATATGCCGCAGTGAGGTCAACAAAGGCGACACCGGTGATCTGCCCGCGTTCATATCCATCTTCTATGTGTTGTGTCAGGTTCAAGATCTGTCCACAACACGACCTCCCGGGACGAAAGCCCGATTGTTCTCTAATCAGAGTTTTGTCAACTTGGTCCGAGATTCGATTGAAGATCATTCTCTCTAGAACTTTATAGAGATGGCATAGGAGTGATACCGGTCGGAAGTTTTTGGCATCTGTTGGCTGTTTCCCAGGTTTCAGTAGGGCCACAACTTTGGTTTTTCTCCAGATCTTTGGCATTTGCAATCTTGAGACACAGGTGTTCATCATATCTAGGATCCACTTCCTGGTTGCTGGTCCTTTATTTGTTCCATCCTCAAGTCATCTAATCCAGCGGCTTTATTGTTCTTCATTGAGCAAATTGCGGTTTCTAATTCTTCCAGTGAGAAAGCTGTGCCAATATAGTTATTCTCCTCAGTAATTCTCTGGATCTTTGGAGTTGCAGATTTTTTATTAACTTTGCCATTCAACAGTAACTGCTGCGCTATCTGGTTAGGTGCTATATCAGGAATGGCCGAGGGAGTAGTTGTTGGCTCGTTTCCAAGGTTCTTCAGCAATTGCCATGCCTTTCTACTGTTTTGTTTCATATCAAGCTGCATCATGAGATCACACCATTTTTCTTTCCTTGTAGCTGATATGGCTAGTATCAGGTCTTCACCAGCCTGTATTGTTTCTTCAGAAAATGTGTCATCTTCAAAGAGGTGTTCATATTTATTCATTAGTGTTTTTGTATCTTTGTCTAGTCCCTGTATATAAGTTGTTCTACATCCACGAGGTATGTACCTACGTGAGACAGCTTTGACCAGCTTTATAAAGGAGTCATATTTCTCTGGAGAAGGGTCCAGTTCAAGGATTTTGGAGTCAAGTTCTTCAGAGAGTTTATCCCATTGTGCTCGTTTGAAGTTAAACCTTCTCTGGAAGGTAGTATACTTGGGTTTGATGACTGCTTCTATAGTGCAGATAATTGCTCGATGTTGTGTCCTTGGAATTGGGTCTCCCATTTCTTTCTTCACTTGGTGGGCAATATTTTCACTTGCAAAGATATTATCTGGGTTATATCCACGGCCCCATCTTCCACTCCTGAAAGAGTTTGGTAGCTTTGGATCGTGTATTAGCTTCAGGCCCGTGCATTCTGCCCAGTTTTCAAGGTCTTCTCCAATCTGGTTTGTTTCTCTGTAACCTCATGATATACTGTGGCAGTTAAAGTCTCCCATGACCAACTTCACTGGTTGCGAATAGAAATTATCTGGTTCTTTGAAATTAAATGCATTATTTGGAGGTTTGTACATGGATGTTACTGTATAAGACTCTGTTGCTGTAGTCAGTATTTCTGTGTCGTTATCTACAGTTAAGTTTGCAGACGAGATATTCAGGCCTGGTTTAGCAAATATTGCACTGCCGTACTGTGCACTGGGTCTCTCAGTGATTAAAGTCATTCCATTTATCTTTGGCCTTCTGTTGTTCGGACCTCTATGAGTTTCCTGGATGAGCAGGAGATCACAGTTCATTGTCTTACACATATCGGATAATAGTACTTCTTTCTCTACTGATAATCCTTCTATATTTATGGAAATTATTGTAACAGCTGGCTTTGAAAAAAGCCTTTTTGATTTATAATCTGGTGTAATGTTCTGGTGGTGGAAGGATCTGCTGTTGGAATTACTCCCAACGTTGCCCAGGGTACGCCCGATCGCTGGTGATGGCATGATGTGTCGTATCCAATTCCCTGTCTTGCGATCTACGAGGAGGCCACTTCCATGTACCCCTACAATGAAATGAAAGCATAAAATAGCAAAATAGGGCTGGATGAAAAGAAAACTTATTTGCTATGTGCAAGAAATCTTTTACACTTTATCCCGTCATGATGAATCCTCATTGGAATAGTCCATACCTTCGCAGCCACATCTAATACATTTTGTTGTGTTCTTTAAATGTTCCTTATAAGTTACACAAAATTATTATAAAAATCACACTTGTAACACAATTACCCTCCTGACCATACGGAACACATAGTCCCTTTTTCCCACATACTGTACCCTTTGTCTTTCTGGCTCAGTACTAAGCAATTTCTTCAGAAATAAACAGATGTCCATTCACGATGGCAAAATTTGAGAATGTTCAAGAAACCATTTGTACATAAGTTGATCACAGGTTCTTGAGGAAGCACCCCTTTGCCACTCGAGACTGTGCAATGTTATTGAATGTTAATGACATAGGCATTTATCTCTGTGATATTCAGCAGCATATAAAATATGTGCGATGTCCACTAACAGGTTAAGCACAAGATCATTATGCCCGTTACCAATTGTCTACATTGAGATTTCAATGTTTTCCATTGACATTTTCCATCTCCTCCAAAGGAAACTTCCCTTTATTTATACAGGGTGTATCAAAATGAATATTGGAGTTTTAAGGCTTTGTAGTATTTATTACAGTTAACATATGATTATAAATAATACATCAAATGAATGAGCAACTCAAACAGTTTGTCCTACTAGGGAGAAGAAAGTTCTTTGTGTTTTACAGTTTGCAAAGACTGAATCTGCAGTTACAGTACAACGTGCGTTCCGTATCACGTTCCGGATGACGGACCATGTTTCGTATGGCCTCCACGTTCACCTGATCTGATGCCATGTGATCTTTACCTCTGGGGGTTCGTAAAGGATCATGTGTATGTGCCTACACTACCAGCTGACCTAACCGACTTAAGAAACAGGATTGAAGCAGTTGTTGCACAATTACTCCAAAGACACTGAGCAAGGTTTTGAGACGAACTCGGCTATCAACTCGATGTGTGCCGTGTGATGAATGGTCCTCACATTGAACGCTTGTAGGACAAACTATTTGAGTTGCTCTTTCACTTGATGTATTATTTATAATTGTAAGTAAACTGTAATAAATACTACAAAGCCTTAAATCCCCGATATTCATTTTGATACACCCTGTATTGTTCATACATCACACTGTCCGAATCTGCCTCCATATCACTGTTATGATCCTTATCTGGTTCGATGGAGTGATGGTTCAGTGATCAAGCTGGTTGTCCCTCACCAAGACGGGACTGGGTTTGATTCCCGGTCAGTTCATGTAAACTTCTTGAAGTGAAATATCACGGCCAGTGGTTCGGAGACCACATGGGAATGGAGGTCCCGTGGCTCATGATTGTGAGATTAACAGTCACGTAAAACTACAAGCTTCCTTCCTTATGTGGTTCATTTATAAGTTCCTCCTCCCACTCTGAATAATCTGAAGGAACGTCCTCGACTCCTCTCTCTTCATCTGATAATTGGCTCAAATTTGTCATTAACAAAATGAGACCTGAAATAGAAATATGTTGAATGTAATTGCACATGACCTCACCTGCTTACCCGAAAAATGCAGAGGAAAGGAAATTTTAAAGAATCACATTTCACTTAAATAACCAGGCTCAAGGTTGACTTAGTCAAAGAATCCCCTCACAATAATTGCACACATGTCATTTTCATTTTTGTCGAAACTGTACTGAATCGAAGGTCAGAAGTAAGAGGGAAGGTACTACTGGTGAAGAGATGACAAGCTGACAGTTCTAGGAATCATGGCATTAAAATAATTAAGTCGACCGGTTAAGGGTTAATAACATTAATAAAATTGTTCAGAATTTCTTCTCAATTAATTAAAAGGCGCTTGCTTGGCTGTTTGAAGCATAACACTGTCGAATTATAGACCTGCCATTAACGAATTGTATCATTGTACAGACTTGCTGGAAATATATAGATAAAGATTGATAAATTGATGACAAAATCTCTCTCCTTGTAGTTAACAAGTTTCTCCTACATTTAGGATTACCCTTTCTCAGCCTTAGAGTTTCTATTTTTTGAAATCTTTTGCAGGTATGGCAAGGGATTTGGAATTTTCGGACAAATCTTTGGAGAAGGCTCTATTCTTAATCAGCCCAACAGTCTCTCTGGAATGGTATTTTACTTCTTGATGGCTCTTCTATGTAAGTAGTGAATTGTCCTTCATTGGTTAAGTGCATTTACTGGTCATAATCTGTAAATTTTCGTAATAGAATGTAATTGATATTATTGGAATGCATGAATAAATCTAGAAAGAAGCCGTAGGCTACCTTCATAATGCGGTAATCCTATATATTAAATTAGTCAGGCAGAAATATATCCTTTTCATACCTGCCAACTTTTACGGTTTATCCGTAAAATTTACGGAAATTGCAGCATTTTACGGTTTTACGGATGAACGGTGTCATTTTACGATTTTGCGGACAAAATTTGAAACGATAATTTACATTCGATAATACCGCCCACTTCCGTACAATCGATTGTTTGCGTGGGTCGAAGGCAAGTCCACGATAGTCGATAGCTCGTTCTTTGATATGTTTCGTACTTTTAACCGTGTGATGGTTGTGTCGTCGTTTGTAATTGAATTTGAAGCCGGGATAACCGTTCTTCCATGTGTCGACAGGCTCTGCTTCGCATATTCTTTGTTCCGCTCCGTTCGCTCGTTGCGATTTAAACCATATTCTTTGACCACGTTAGCATTGTTCATTGTTCGCGAAGTTGGCGTTCCTTGAATGTTTTCGTCTTTTAAGGTTATGGCATATTTTAATGAAGCGTTCGAGTTTTTGTGCTATAACTTCGTGCTTCGCAGTTTCCTGTATTTCTTGGACTAATTACATTCGTTCCACGTGTGTGTGTGTTTTTTTTCTACCATGTGCATATTCTTTCTTCACGAGGTTGGCGTCGTTTTCATTTAATGGCTTTGTGTGTCTTGACATGTTTTAATGAAGTGTTGGCTGTCTTAAGTGTTTTGTTATAATTTTATGTGACGTTCAGTGATCCAGGTTCCTTTCGATGTTTTAGTAGATATCGAGAATGAACAAATCCAACAAGAAACAGTACTTCCAGACATTTAAAGAATCATACTCGGTGGATTTTCCGTGCATACTAAAATCAAGAAAGGGAGAAAAATTTGCCTTTTGCACGGTATGTGGGTGTGATATTAATATTGCACATGGTGGAAAAAATGATTCAAGTAATCATGTGAAGTGCGGTAAACACATTAGTTACGTTAAATCGAAGGAAGATAAGCAAGAAAATAAACACCTTTTTTGCTAAGTCTGGAAACGTTGACAGTGACGTAATTAGGGCCGAGTGTCTGTTTACTTCCTTTTTGGTGGAACACAATGTGCCCTTAAGTGCGGCTGATCATGCTGGTGCTTTATTTAAGAAGATGTTTCCCACATCAGAAGTTGCAAAGAAATATAGTTGTGGTCGCACGAAAACGACATGTATTGTAAATAAAATGGCAAAAAATGCATCATCTGAAGTTGTTAAGGCCTTCAGAACGGACCGGATACAGATAAATCCCTTTTCTTTTCATCAGTGAGAAACTACTTTTGTACTGCCTGTGACTACATCATCAACAAGTTTCCACTCAAGGATGACGTGTTAAAGAATGCTCAAGTTGCTAGGTTAGACAAAATTGAAGATGCACAGTTATCTTCCATTCGTTTTTTCTTGGAAAAGTTTCCTATCATGTTATGCAAGGAAGAGAATGAAACTACAGATGAGGTGGAGAATGAGCTTCAGAGGCAGTTCACAGCTCTTCAGGTAGATGACACTTTGGCTGCACATCAAAAAGGAAGCTTGTAGTTTAACGTGACCGTTAATCTAGAGATCATGAGCCACGGGACCTCCTTTTTACGTGGAATCCGAACCACAGGACGTGGCATTTCACTTTGAAAATCTCACATGCATTGACCGGGAATCGAACCCGGACCGCCTTGGTGAGAGGCATACAGCTAGACCGATGAGCCACCACGCCCCCGGCTGCACATCAAGATGCTGCAAGTGATTCCAGTTGGGCACAAATATCAAGAATTCGTGGAGCCGATGGACTTCTTAAGTATAACCGAATTTATAGAGTATTGCTCTCTATTCTCACCATACCCCATAGCAATGCAGAATGTGAACGTTTTTTTTTTTTAGCCTTGTGAAGAAAAATAGAACACTGTTCAGGTCATCCATGTCCAATGAATCTCTGGAGTCTATTTCTATTTTGAAGACCAGGAGTTCTGGTCCCTGTTATGACAAAACATTTTCTCAAGACTGTTTGCAGGAAGCTAAAAAGGCCACAACCATGACTTAAAAGTCGAACTAGCATGTGATTTGCAGTGTGTATTACATTATTTCTTGCCTGTGTTACGTTAAACAAGTTTTATTGTTTAAAGCCTTTTTCAATTATCGTATATCAGCTTAATCTATCAAGGAAGTCCTGTTATGTCTGCTCCAAACCAATATTCACCACGCCTGCTGCTGATTAACATGGATTTCTTCTTGTTTGTTATGTTCATCTACAAATCATGTAAGTATATATGATTTCATTGAAGTATCCTGTTTAAAGCATGAATTATTGTATTTTGTAGCCCAGAAGTATTATTATTTTCGTCAAGCCGGGGTATGTCGAAAATCGTTAATGTTTTTGCCGCGCGTGAGTTTTACTGATAGCCCTTTTCAAAAGTTGGCAGGTATGCCTTTTACTTAAACTGAAATATCTTGGGAAGTATTTGCACTACATAGTTTGCTTTCTTAAAATGCAATGCACGTGACACATTGATTGAGCCCCAACTTAATTGATTATGTCATCCGTGTATTAAAATAACTGTGAGTATTCATTTCTTCACGGTCACATTTTATGTTCTACTAAAACTGAAATATCTTGATAAGTATTTGCGCTGCGACAACGTTTGTTGTCTTAAAATTTAATGCACGTCACGCATTATCGATTGAGCCCCAACTTACTTGATTCTGACATCTGTGTTTTGAAATAATTGCGAATATTAATTTCTTCAAAGTCAAGCCGAGATGGAACTTCCTCTTTTAACCGGCAGATGGTACACAGCGCCTCAGTGATGTAATGGCTGACTACGTTCTGATTCCCAGCCAAACACTTACAGATAAATCTAAGAATGTATAATCATAATAGCAGTACAGCTATTGCAGACAGATTTCGTACAAAATTATCACAGGCAAATGCTTGGCGACATTAGGTACCGTATCAGAAGCTTATGCATGCAATGAAGACCCATTAAGAGGGCGCTAAAGTCAGCCGGCCGGCCACTCGTGGCAGGCTCTGCTTATAGCATTGAGAGAGAGTTAAAATCGACGTTTTAAATAAGTCAATGGCTGAAATTAAACAAAACTTCACTTTCAAATCACGTAAATACCTTCAATAGCACTTATTAAACTTTTCAAATGAGATTTCATTGATAATAACATATTGTATCATTGAAACTGAGAAGCAATTTTCCCATAAGGCAAGGCCTATTTTTCACAGATTTTACTTCAGAAATTAAAAATCAATGTGACTGTCAAAAGTGATGAAAAGTTGCATGGCTGTAAAGGGTATTTGTTTAAGAATGCTTCTATAGAGATGAATCTTGCTTTCCTCCTGCGTGTTTCTATAAAATAAGCAGTTTTTAATGCCCTACACTTCCAGTCGTAATGCCGCTGCAGTAGAAGTTTGCTACTTAGCCGCAAGAGCGCAGGCGTAATGGGTCGGTAATGCAGAGTGACGAGTTATTTCTAGCGCTGAGAACAAGACTTACAGCTGATGTATTGTATTCGTTGAATAGGATTCTACTGTGTTGACTTTCGTTTCTTAAACGAACTGTTAGTAGGTTCATTTTCTGTGTACAGTGTTATTAATTCAATGAGTTAAAGTGTAATTTATTGTGATGGGCAAAACTCGGATGCCTCTTTCTGCTTGGCAGAAGAAAAGAAGATTAAATCCAGTGCTACAACGATACAACGATGAAAGAAGGTAAGCAATATTGAATAATACCCTATATTATTCTTAAATAATTTTGTCCCATACACTACTTATTGGAAAATAAAGTACTGAATTTTTTAAACTATAATTTTGAACAAATTGATAAAACAGTGTTGTCATCTCATAATTATCAGGGCAGATGACCCCGCTATTCCGTCCTTTGAATTTCCAAATCTCCAACCCCCGACGTATCTACGTCAATGAGAACTTAACCCCCAAGAAGAAGCTACTCCACAAAAAAACGCGTGATCAGCTGAAACCCTTGGGAGTCAAATTCATCTGGATACGAAATGGAAACATCTTCGTGAAAATCAATGAGAATCATCGTACTTCCAAAATTGAAGATGAGAAGGACATTAGTGCAATTGTCGTTCAGTGCTCCTCATCCTAATCATTCTGTCGAATAATCAGCTGTAGCTTTTTGTTTTTTCCATTCCATTTATGGAAATAGGTTATAACACCATATCCAACTATAACCTCGATAATGAAGCTAATAAGGATCAGTTCAGGATCTTATATTTGAATGCCCGCAGCTTAAGAAGTGAAGGAAAATTTTATTATTTTAAGCTAATTATCAGTCAATTGTGTTTCCCTGATGTTATAGGAGTTACAGAAAGCTGGTTTTCAAATGAAGAGGTAAAGTACTACCTGCTAAACAATTATGACCTACTACATATATCCAGGAATGAGATTAGGGGAGGTGGTATTTGCCTCTACACTCATAAAAATTATAGTGCCAAACTAATACATACCATTAGCAGTACCACACACAGTGTTCTTGTCTCAAGTCTTAAAGTAAAAAATATGCATGTAAACTTTGTCTTAGCTTATAATCTACATACCACCAATGCACCAAACTTCCTCCCTGATCTGGAGCTTGCCCTTACTAAATGTAACTCTAACAAAGTCATCTTGTTTGGTGACTTTAACTTCAATATACTCAACAAAACAGATCATTATACTGTACAGTACCTGGGCCCTATTTCATAAAACTCGACAGGTCCGACAATTGTGACAATTTGACATAATTGTCAACATGTCGCGACACTTCTCTCTGACAATATGTCATTGTGTGACAGGAGAAATACTGTAAAATTTATGCCTGTCACAGAGCTCTTTTCATAACCTTGACAAATTGTCAAATCTACCTGTCGAGGTTATGCACACTTCGATAGTTCCGAGAATCGATAATGTACAATAACCATCGATTCACATGAACTGTTCAACGCGAGACAATCATAATAAAGGATTTACTATTTATTAAAACATTCATTTATTTGAAGAAACACGCACAAACTGTGCAAAATTACTATATTATTTTATAAACTTGACTGCATAAATGTGACTATCATTACAGCTTCTAATAATACATTACAGGCCAACCATTTACCTTTCTGACAATCACGAATAGCCTATAAGGTACATGCACCAATGGTCGTCATGTTAAGACAGATTTAGTCAAGAAAATATAAACACCTTATACATTTTGGTAAATGTAATCAACAAAAGCACTGTACCTAACCTCAAACTCTACTCAACCACTAGGAAACTCTCAATATCGCAAATATTCGTTTTAGGAAGAATTAGGCTACGTATTTTTAAAAAATGTGATTTAGCCCCAGACCTCGGCACGATGTCTTTGTTCGTCACCCGTTTGCACCAATTACCGTCACATTGTTAGTTTTCTTTGTCTGCTGTTTATAATGCATTTCTGTCAAAGGTTGCGTAAGACACCGATTCATCGACTTGGAGGCTAACATTTACGAATAATACAGTACCAGTAATTATGTTTTTTTTTATAAAAAATATATAAAAAGAAAAGAAAAGAAGACGGAAGCGGGAATGGTGGGTAGAAGACATACGGGCATGAACATATTGTAATTCTGCTCTAAGCACATTTATTATAGGTTATTTTGTATTAACTTAAAGTGCATCAGAAATACAATAATTATAACTGAAATTCGAACAATATAACCACAAGAACATGTATTGATGTAGGCTTCCCCGACCGGTGTCCAATAGCGAATGGTCATTTTCCGGGCTGTTATGCCGTGATCTTTTTTTTATTATTTTTTTCTACGGGGGATGGGAGGCGTAGTCACATAAAAAGTGAGACAGACCATGGCATAACATAACGTCTGCGTTGAACAATCGCCGAGGGTCTGACAAGATAGAGTGTAAGTCATTTTCCACCAAATAACAGTAGGTTTTAATTTGATGTTCTGTAATATTGCAGCACGGTTTACTGTAAAATTTATGAATGATAATCGAAATATAATTTTAATAATGTACTACTACCTTAGGCCTACTGTATGAATGAAACCCCCCAGAAAGAATTCCTACGTACGTCACTGATCTTAATCACTCTCTACTACTCCCGCTTTTTAATCGCTCCATTCTAACGATTCTAACAACACTGTAGGCTATTAATGTAACGGGAAACTTCCAAATGCACCGAGATACGAAAAGATAGGTTATGGTAATAATCGACATGTAACGAGGCGCCTGTCGAGTTTTCGATGACAATTTGACAATTGTACAACAGCGGCTGACATATTCATTAGTTCATAAAGAAAAACTGGTGACATATGTGACATATTTGTCAGATTTCTACCTGTCGCATTACAACTTTATGAAACAGATTTCTGACAATATGTCACGACAATTTACAAAATTGTCGCGACATATTTGTCGAATTGTCATGCTTTGAGAAACGGAAACTTGTCGAACTATCGAATTGTCAGACATTTTATGTCATCCGACATATGTCGACTTGTCGAGTTTTATGAAATAGGGCCCTGGATGTGACACTCAGCAAAGGTTATACATGTATAAATCCCAACCTACCAACTAGGCCTAGCAGTAAGTCTCTTCTTGATCATTTATTTCTGAACTTCAATGCTAACACCAAGGTGGCAAATATAGTTAATGATTTTAGTGACCACAACATCTTAATATTACATCTGGAATTACCTAGCATTAAAAAAAGAAGGGATAATATTGCTACTACTTATAAAAGAATATCATATGATAACGTATATCACTTAATGTTATTAAATCCATTTCAGTTTTTAGCGGATGATACTGTAGAGATGTACTCTGAATTAGCTGATTATGTTAAAAATGCCTGTGCATTGTCATGTACAGAAACTATCATACAACCAAAAAAAAGTAATTTCCTACCTTGGGCTACAGAGGAATTCATTAACTTAACTCACAGAAAAAGTGTCCTATATGCAAAGACACTAAAACCTTGGTGTCATCCACTCACCACAGAAGAGTATAAAAAATGTAATAATAAAGTAACAACACTTCGAAGAGAACTTAAACGAGATTACTTTAACAATAAGTTAAAAAATAATTATAACAATCCAAGAAAAACGTGACATGTCATAAATGAAGCACTAAATAACAAAACAAAACCAGAGTCTATATCATGTAATAAATTAACAATTGATGGCAAAGATATGATCGAATCAGAATCGATAGCTAATGAATTTAACAAATTCTTTACAAATATAGGATCCAACCTAAGGCCAGTAGACCCACACAGTCCCAAAACATCTTTGATAAACAATGCAGGTAGACTGTATAATTTTACTCCCACATCAAAGGAAGAAGTAATACAAATAATTGATTCCCTAAAATCCAAAAATAACCCAAATGATGATATAAACAGCATGGTACTAAAAAAGTGCAAACAGATACTAGCCAA
The DNA here is from genome assembly GCA_946902985.2 of Meconema thalassinum. Classification (NCBI taxonomy): domain Eukaryota; kingdom Metazoa; phylum Arthropoda; class Insecta; order Orthoptera; family Tettigoniidae; genus Meconema; species Meconema thalassinum. The sequence goes on along the minus strand of OX336389.2, from coordinate 240,614,992 downwards.
ATCTATCTCAGATTTGATCAATAAGTCTTTGGAAACTGGCATCTTACCAGATCCTTTGAAAATTGGTAAAATAGTTCCTGTTCATAAGAAGGGATCTAAAGATGATCCAAACAACTATAGACCTATAACTATATTGCCTGATCTGTCAAAAATCTTTGAAAAAATTATAAAAAGCAGGCTGGTAAAATTTTTCTTTCAATGCAACTACTTCTTTAAACACCAGTATGGGTTCCAAGACTCTCTAAGTGTACTTGATGCTTTATTTGATATTGTCACAAATTTAGAGAAATCGCTAGACGAAGGCAATATGTCAGCAGGTCTATTTGTGGATCTACAGAAGGCTTTTGACACTGTCGATCATAATTTATTATTGTATAAGCTGCATGATGCAGGCGTCCGAGGAGTAGCGCATAGTTGGATCAAAAATTACCTAAGTAACAGATATCAGTATGTACAAATAAACAACGTTAAAAGCGCTCTTACTAAGAGCGTCAGTGGTGTACCACAAGGATCAGTTTTAGGCCCTCTACTTTTCATAATTTATGTGAATGATATCAATAATTGTTTGCTACAGGGCCACTTAACACTATTTGCTGATGATATCAATTTAATATATAGCGCAAAATCCAAACAAGAACTTGCAACAAAAATAAATGATGATTTAAAAGTCCTGGACAACTGGTGTAAATTAAATGGATTGCTGCCTAGTACAAAAAAGACAAACTATATATATTTCACTAAACCTAGCAACAGCAAAGAAACCATGATTCCTGTAACACTACATAATACAGTAATTGAAAGGGTCTCATCAATAAAATATCTCGGCCTGAATTTTGATGAACATCTGAGCTGGCAAGAACAGATATACAAAGTTAAGCAAAAAATTCTTCCTGCAATAGGAGCAATATACAAATTACAACATGTTCTTCCATCTCATATATTAAAAACACTGTATTACAGTCTAGTACATAACCATATAACATATATGTGCAGTATTTGGGGAAGATGCACTACCACATTATTAAATCAAGTAAGTACTCTCCAGAAAAGGGCAATTAAAGCAGTTTATTCCCTTCCCTTACTTACCCATACAGCAGATTTAGTTCGAATCTCAGGAATCCCCCTTCTAGAAACCTGTATAAAAGTATCTGCTTCTCTGTTCATACATAAAAGTGGAGAACTCTCGTATAAAGGCACAATAAAGTTTCCTCTACAAGGACAAAACTATGAGTATAACACCAGAAATTCCAAGAACCTTGCAATTCCCAGGGTCTACACCTCTAAATACGGCACCAAAAGCATATTTAACCAGGCTATAAAGGATTATAATACTCTCCCAGCACATATAAAGAAATCCTGTCTTAAAATTCAAAAAAGCCTGCAAACAATTCTTCACAACTACACTCTGATACTTCCTAATTTATAAATTTAATAAAACCTTGAATAGTAACTTACTGTCATTATAAAATACTCTGTAACTTTGTTTTTGTATGTTAAATAATATTTAATATTCCTTATTATATAACAATGTATAGTCCTACTATAGGGCCTTGCCCTCAAGGACATCCTCTGTATGAAAATAAATAAAAAAAAAAATTACATAATTATGAATTCAATTATTCGAGTTATCTTTTCAAGAACCCAGTAAAAATAAATCGAAGGTCGTAAGTATTCTATAAATTGTCATTCTAATAAATAATAAAATAATAATAATAACCCCTGGCACTACAGCCCATGAAGGGCCTAGGCCGACCAAGCGACCGCTACCTGGCAATTTGGCCTGCAGATATTGGGGTCACGCGTGATCAGCGCATCGTGTTAATCTTGGTTTCCTTGATCGGGGCGCTGTCTCACTGTCAAAGAGCTACTCAATTGTCCTTACGAGGCTGAGTGCACCCCGTTCCTGCCCTCATGTCAGTTTCTAAAATCCCTGACGGAGCCGGGAATCAAACCCGGGGCCTCCGGGTGAGAGGCAGCCGCGCTCTACCCCAACATCATGGGGCCACCGTCATTCTAATAAATACAGTATTTATTAAGTTTGTTTACATTAATGAATATTAAGTTAAAAGTAAAAAATTGTTTAGTAACTGATGAAAACTGAGAAATTTAATGTTTGCCTTTCGTTTTGTAATTGTTTTTTGTGGTTTAATATTAACAGCAACAATTATTGCAGGTGTAGGTAGACAAAAATACTGTAGTTTTAGAAACAATTAGCTTAATGTAAATTACGGCCAAAATCGAGCTTAAAATACCTTATATAGGCTACACCGCTTTTCTTATAATATTTTACTTTTTCTGAAAATTTACTATCAATAAAATTTTAAATGCCTCAGACTAACTGGCTGCGTGGCTCAGCGAAGTGTTCGCCTGCTGTTCCCAAGGTTGCAGGATCGAATCCTGGCATAGTCAGTTGGCATGCGAGGGCGCCATGTCAGTGGATTTACTGGCACATTAAAGATCCCCTTCGGGGTAAACTTCCGGCACCTAGGCGTCTTTTAAAAGCCGCAGTAGTTAAAAGGGATGTAACACCCATAACATAATTCAAATGCCTCAGAATGCACCATTTTGCTAATAATGTTTCAAATATTATGGAAAGAGGGCTAAGCTACTTAACCGCGGGTATTCCTATGTCGTTTATTCTGGATCAGCTATTGACTGTCAGTTAGTTGATATGCTAATTATACCATTCATATTGACAGTAAAACTTTTAGTATAAAAATGCTGATTTTGTGTTTTTAATCTTTGCTTGATTTTCTTTACTGAGCCTTAGGCAATATGTAAAAAATATTTTTTTATTGTGGAGAATTCCCTGAACACATCTATCTGACATGATCTAGGTCCGATATGCGTGTCATTATAGAGAGACAAATAATGATCAACAAATAACCCTAAATATACTTTGTAAAAACGACTTTTTCAGTACCAGTACTGGATGGTTATTTAAAATTTTTTTTTTTTTAGCAAGAAGAAGGCTGATTTGATAGAGACACATGAGCCGGAAGCTGTACAAGGAAAACAAGAACAACCAGTATTGGGAAAGCCACAATGCGTCTCACTGAAACTTAGCGGGAGAAGAGTTGTAAATATTGTTGACTTTTTAGACCAGATCAAAGATTTAGACAAACACAGCCCGTTTGGTTGCACTTTCGCCAATATGGAAGTGGTTTCTGAAAAACGTCAAGGCTTAAAAAGTATTTTCGTTTTCATGTGTAACATGTGTGGTTTAAGAAAAACAGTTCATTCTGAAAAATCACATGACAACCTGATGGACGTCAACACTGCCAGTGTTTGTGGTACAGTTACTACAGGCGGTGGGCACGCACAACTGGAGGAGTTCTTGAGCGTACTTGACATCCCTCCTATGAGTCATGTCGCATTCAAGAAGTATGAGGAGAAAGTGTCGGAGGGTTGGGCAGGTACAGCAGCGGTGGAAGAGGCACGGCTGGCGCTGGAGCTCGGCGAGGTAGATAAGGATGGCGTCCCGCTTATCACTGTGGTCGCTGACGGTGCCTGGTGCACGAGGTCGTTTCGCACCAACTACTCAGCTTTATCTGGCATGGTAAGTTATTAGTTACCGTACTGTATATGGCAAGAGACGTAGGCAAATCCTGAACCGAAGCATTTTAGTGGCGCTACATAGTTTGCTCTGTTCACTTTGTGTATCAACGGCCTAAGTAAGTAGCTTTTGATAAAAGTAGTATTTCTGTGATAGCAGAATTTTTTAGTTCAGTATAACAAATTTCAAAGTTTCCGCCTAATCAACACTCATTTATTATTTTAGTTAGCGTCTTCTGGGTACATGTTTCGGAATTTGTTCCAATTCCTTCTTCAGCCCTTTATAATTCATATTAGGAACATCATTACATAGACCAAAAAGACCTCGTCCATGTAGAAACATATCACACTAATATTAAAATACTATAAAAACTAATTAAACACTTTAAAACATGACAAGCTTATGGACAATACAAATAAATAAAACAATAAAACATTCCTGCAGTTAATAGCCACTTAATTAATAATCACTATTATGCACATTCTTGTTAGGCGTCAACACGGAACCTGCAATGGACTCTTCTTCGAATAGAATTTTTTAGCGCGTCAAATTCAAGAGTAGCCTTACCTTGTCGGCGCGCAACTCAAACTTCGTCAGCGAGTTTCACAGCTAAAATTTACCGAAGTACGAGCTGGATTCCGCCAATTCGTACAACATTTATAATTTTAAATTGAAGTTCTTACTTTTCATTAGTATTCGTATGTGATTTTACAAGAATTCCAAAAATAATGCTTCAACGGGAATAATAAGATTACATTTTGAAATAAGTAAAAATAAGAATTTTAGTGTGACTGTGTAACGGGTTAGCGGCTACACGAGAGGATCGATTTTGACGAAATTATGCAAGTATGTCAGAAAAACGTCCAACTGTATCTCCAGACTTCTTCCCGTATCTTAGTTTTAGGGGTTTCTTCTGCCCAAATAACATTACATTCATAAAAAATGTTTTAGATGATTTTGATCTGAGTTGGACTGAAATAATCCGTATAGGCCTAATTCACTTTTATTTAATTTCTACCTAATTTGAAATATTAACTTACTGTGTATCATAACTATGCAGGTTATACTGTATTTATTTTTATTTTTGTAGGCAGCTATCGTCGGTCACCGCACTCGGAAGGTGCTCTTCATCGGCGTAAAGAACAAGTATTGTACAACTTGCGCCCACGCCGAGACAAAAGGAGAGGTGGCCAAGACACACACCTGCTATAAGAATTGGAACATGACTCAGAGCTCTACAAGTATGGAAGCTGCAATCATTTGCGATGGCTTCCAGAGAACTGAGGAAATGTACAACGTTAGGTATGCTAAGCTTATCGCAGATGGTGATAGCAGCGTGTACAAAATAATTTTAGAGACTAGGCCGTATAAATGTTTGACTGTAGAAAAGGTAGAGTGTAAGAACCATTTGCTAAGAAATATGTGCACTCGTTTGAGGAATATTGCCAATACCAAAACTGAGAAACCTTCAGTCATGCTTTGCAAAAAGATTGGGAACAATTTGTTACGCTGCAGGGTTGCATTGACCAAAGCCACTGAGCACAGAATAAGAGAAGACCGGCTCATAAATGAAAAAATTGAAAACCTGAGGAAAGACATACTCAATATCCCTAGCCACGTGTTTGGTGAACACAAGGGGTGTGCAGAGAGGGGCTACTTCTGTGAGCTAGACACAACAACTGCTCCAGTCGATTCTAACCTTGTGCCTCAACTCGCTTCTGTTGGTCTGTACGGATTGATTTCGGATGTTTTCAGGGATGTTAGCCGTCACAGCCGCAGCTTGCTCGCCGATGTAAATAGCAACTATGTTGAGCATTACAACTCCATAGTTGCTAAGTTCATTGGCGGGAAAAGAATAAATTTTGCATCGACCGGGTCATACCAGGGGCGCTGTTCTGCTGCTGTTCAGCACAACTCCGGCATGGCCAATTACAAGCTTCACAAAACACTGTATAGTTCAAGTCCAGGATCGTTTGCGAAAGGCACAGAGGTAAAAAGAAAGAAGAAGGCTGATAGTCGGAAGAACCAAAAGAGATGTCGCAAGTCATTATTTAGTTCAATAATCAATGAAGAGAAGGATTATGGCCCGGCGGCACAAAGACCCGATATCGACGAAGAGGTGATGAAAAAGGAATCGGATGAGTTCCTGAAAAGTCTACACAGATCAAAGGAAGAATTTGAAAGAATTGAACGAGAAACAATTCAGCAAAGTGACTGTAACGAATGGCTAGAACTCCGCAGAAACATACTCACTGCGTCGAACTTTGGGCGAGTTTGTAAAATGAGAGCAACAACGGAGTGCGAGCCATTAGTGAAGCAAATCCTCTACACTGCATTTGATTGCAAGGCAATGGAGTATGGCCGAAGGAACGAGGAGTCAGCTCGCAACGAACTCGCTTTTTTGATTGACGAAAAAATAGAAAAATGTGGTCTCTTTATCGATAGAGAGTTTCCTTTTTTCGGAGCCAGTCCCGACGGGCTAGTCAATGATGATACAGTCATAGAAATAAAGTGCCCTTCGTCGGCTAAGGACTTTACTCCAGACGAAGCTATTAAGAAACGCAAGGTCACTTTTTGGACAGTAAACAAGAAGGGAGACATCGGGGAAGTACAAAAAATCACATATTCTATTTCCAAATACAAGGTCAACTTCAAGTGACAAAAAGGAAGTACTGCATTTTTGCCTTGTGGACCCCAAAAGGAATCAAAACAGCAAAAATAGAACGAGATGAGACCTTTTGGAAAAATGAAATGTTCCCAAAGTTACATAGGTTTTATATGGACTGCCTACTTCCAGAAATAGTTGACCCTAGACACAGCCGCTCCATGCCTATAAGAAACCCTGCTTACATAGTGGGAGCCCAAAGGATGGCTGAGGAGAAGAAGGCTAACAAAACTGTAAATAAAATGTAATTTGTGTATGTAATTCACAACTATTTGTATATAAAAGTTTGTAACCGATTTTCGGCCTCTTGTCCAAGATCGGAGTGTTTTTTAATGTAAATTATGAGTACAAACTACTTTTTAAGTTCTTTATGTTAGTTTTATACAGTTTTTTTTTAAAGTGATTTAAATCATAGAATATGTTAGTTTTGTCGCAATTATTGCATTATTATAATTGAACTTTAGGATGTCATTGAATCTTTGCGTTTTGTAAGATATTGTTTCATGCAATTTGTAACGATCAGTATAAAAGTGTTTGTAACATCTTTGTAAATTAAGAGTATAAGTTACTTTCCAAATTAATTATGTTTATTTTGTCACGACAACGATTTCAATTACTATAAATTGATTTGGATTAATATGTCATTGTTTTGTTCAATATTATTTTGTGTAATTTGTAACTATTTGTATGTAAGTGTTAGTGATATTTTTGTAAATTGTGATTATGTGTTACATTCAAAATTACTTATCCTATTTAAATTTTGTCAGCTAACAATCACCATTGTCATACTGTTCTTGATGTTTACTTTTTTGTAGTGCTATATTTTCATTTGTAATATTACGTCTTTTATTACGATATGTAAGACATTGCTTCATGTAATTTACCGTTTTTTGTATGTTTGTAGTCCCAACAGACCTTCGTTTGGTCATTGTGTACTAATGTTAGATTTTAGTAACGGTAAAGTCTATATACAGTTTTGTTAATAAACCTTTTTTATCATACACTTATTAATGAAAAGTACAGGGTCCTTCTTTTTTTTCCGTCTGCAACTTAGTAGCGCAGCAATAAATCTCTCGGCAATGAGTCACCCGGCTACGCATGCATTTTTCCGCTGCGATGCTATCTCGCTAGACTGATAAAAGGAAGGTCCCGGTACAGAAATCTGATCTATTGTGATTTAGCATTTGTCCTACAATAATACTCGGGTATTTTCATATGAAAATGAAAATCCACAGCCTGCTTCCAGTTTCCGACCGGGTCAGGAATGGAATGAATGAAGCCCCCAACTAGCGGCGAGGATATGAACAGTGCCGGCTGCCGAAGCCTGTCGCACTCCTCTGGGGCAATGATTCAATGAATGACAGATGAAATGAAATGATAGTGGAGAGTGTTGCTGGAATGAAATGTTGACAGGGAAATCCGGAGTACCCGGAGAAAAACCTGTCTGCCTCCGTTTTGTCCAGCACAGATCTCACATGGAGTGACCGGGATTTGAACCACGGACCCAGCGGCGAGAGGCCGGCGTGCTGCCGCCTAAGCCACGGAGGCTTAGGTATTTTCATATACTTTAACTAATTCTAAACATACGGTATAAGATACGCGTAGCACTAGAAAATATCAGAAAACGCATGACGAGAAAGAATCGCTTATTGTAAGGAGTGACATAATAGCGGCGAGAACTGTATTTTTAAGGATACCGGTACTGCAATGTACGAGATTGGCAAATCAGGGACATACTGTATTTATTACCTTGATGAAGCGTAATGTAAATCAAAACTATACAGGTCACAGCGACGTTTCCGGAGGACTGAAAGTTCCATTGGTTAGGACGGTCGGCTCGAAAATACGTCAGTAGTCGCGTGGATTACAATCGTAGGCCAATTTTTAATGGGTATTTCATTAGTTCTTTTTTTGTTTTGTTTTTTAATTTTCATTTTCGATTTTATAAGAAGGATGGAGTGTGATAAATATACTAATGATAGACAAATACCATAGAGGAAAGAACCGGAAGGAGATGCCTTCGCTGCGCTGGCTAGTGCAATATAATATAATATTAATAAACTCAACCTGCAATAGAATTGTATGGATGCAACTTGCAAAGGTTCAGCTTCAATTGATATTGTAATTTTCAAGTACCGTAAATACTGTAATAGGCCTCTATTTTTATGCTTTCTGGTATGTTCTGTTTTGTCGATTCGTACCGCCATAGGCACTACACGCCATTATTAAGAAAAACTCCGAAATAACCATGCACAATTCTTTGCCGCATACAACTCGCAGAACACTAGGTTACGCCCACTTTGGACTCAGCGCTTGGCTTCACTGACACGAGCTCTAGGCAACTTCTCTCTTTCTTTCCTCCATGAAAAATACATGAAATACCAAATATTTTGACACATCATGAAAAACTTATCTTCTTCTTTTCGTTTGGGCCTACTGAGGACCACGGGGCTCGTTTTGACTTCTTGTAAGGAATTTATGTTTCTTCTTAGCCCAGGCAGCATTCATCTTCTGGCTGTGTGTCTGCTTATCTAATTTTAACTTTTGAAAGAAATTTGGCAGTTTCCCGTATTGAGTAAAAACATGAAATATTTGCGAACAGTTGAGTATCTTTCAACAATTAAGTGTTCCTTAATATATTCAGTTTCCCAATTCTATACAATGCTATACCTATACAAGTAAACCCACACTGTTCAAGCATGGGCACCCGCAGGATTTCTTTCCGGGAGGGGAAGAGGGGGGGCACACGTTGTATTTTTTGTTTCTTTACCTGTCACTAGCTGATGATGATACGTACCTCCCCCCCACAATTTCGTTTCATTTCTTACATGCTTCGTGTTATTCATTATTTGGCTGCTCTAAAACCGTTGGCTACATATTATCTTTATGGCATGAATGGGAGGAGTATTTTTTTTTGTGAATCATCGTCATAATGTTCATTTCTTAGGAACAAGTAAAATAAGAATCAAGCAGTTCATTAAAATGGTAATGTTAATCCAGTTCGCCGATTTTCTAAATAACTGGAGATATTTTCAAATTATCCGTAATTACTAAGTTAAATAAAACTGTGGAATTGTCCCTACACTAAATCAGTTAACTATCAGTAGCTTTAATTGATGAAATCAACTGGTGTGGCAATGAACAGTAGAAATATTCTCGGGATTTCAGGAGGGGCCCATGGCCCCTTCTCGCCCCCTCCCCCTGCCCCCACTGCGGGCGCCCATGAGTTCAAGCGTAGTTCCGCAAATAGTCGCGTGAAGTACAGTTGACTATTTGGTACACCACTGACACACTATATAGTGGCCATTGATGTAATATTTCTCGGTGATTATAATGGGAAGAACATCTAGGAAAGGTACTGAACAGTATGTACCAAAATCTAGTGTAACTTATTATGTTCGCAGATATAAAACAATTGAACCTGGATTACAATAGTAATCTACGTGACCAAAGGAGGGTTAGTATCGAACTTGGAGAAATCTGACGATTGCCGTTAAGATAAGACACGCTCGTTTTAAACAATGGTTTACTGAACTATTACTACCAGACCTCCGTCCACATTCGGTTATTATGGACAATGCGAGCATTCTCTCAGAGCAAATTAACAAAGCTCCAACCTCGAATTACAGAAAGGCTTACATTATTGAGTGGTTGTCTTATTACTTCATAAATCCGCGCATTTTACGTACGAAATTGATGAAATAGCAAGGCAACGCGGACACAGTTCGGACGAGAAGGAGGGGCAAATGGGGCTACAGCCCTGGGGACCGAGCGTACTGAAGGACCCGAAAGAGAAAATCACGGCTTCTTAATTGCTATATCAGTCTTTTAAATAAGTCCAAAGACAAATCTTGTATAATATTGGAATACGAATTTGACTGAATTTTGAAAATAAGCAATACGTTTGAATTCTCACCAAGCAATTCTTGAAAGGTAAAGTGAGTAAACTTTAAAACACTGGTGATTCTTGAGCCGTTGTGGAACGAAAACGTTGGGTCCAATTTCAGTTATTTCTAAAGAACTGCTATTTACCTAGGTACATGGTCTGTTGGCAGCAGGTGAAATTTCAAGCGTTACAATGCTAAAGGCAACTTGGTAAATGTAAGCACGCTACGAAAGTTAAAAGTACAAAATTCACGAATTAATGTAAAATGAGATTATGTCCCGGCAAAATGCCTGGTTGGTGGAAAATCAATATATTGAATAGCTTCCCTCTCCCACATAATTTCACATAACCAAATATTGAAATTTTAATTTAAAAAAAAAAAAAAAAACATGAATATTATTAGGATTTCACGGAAAGAACTCAAATGGGGGGCGGCAGTCATTACCGTGGGCCCCATGATCGCTCTCTACCGTCACGGCCCTGCGTGGACATTGTGTAGTTTTGGTACAACCCAATTGTGGGCGCATATGAAATCTTATGTTGCAAGAAAAAAACAATACGTTCCGAATAGCAGACGTTGAGAGAATTACGGACGAGGCGACGATTGACAGCATCACAAAATCTGCCTGGGCAGGTTGCGTTAGTCCTACAGAAAGACTGAGGGAAGAAAATTGAGAAGTCGGCTGAGTGGAGGTTGAGTGCTTACCGACTTACTTCATAGCAATTAGCAACACTGCGGGAAGAGCAGTCTGGCGACATCGCAATGAGTGTCTCTGTCTCTTTAAGTGCAAAACGCTCTCTCTCTCACCTGCCACCTCACGCGCTCTCCTCTGTAGCATGGTCGGTAATGCAGATTACGAGAGAATAGCGCTTACCTCTCAGGTGGCCATTTCTGGAATTAAAAGTCTATTCGCGAGCCAAGTTTCGCTCCCTCTTAAATAGCAATGATTTAAACATGTGATGGTGGTGTAGGGGTTAGCGTCCTTGACACATATTGATGAAACAAAAATTTTGGTGGTTCGAATCCCATCACTGTAGCCGTTTTTGCCTGCCAATTTTTTGTTGAATTTTTATTTTTGGTATTTCATTACATGCTATTTAATTATAATATACAAACACCTGTCTACGCGTTTATATACAGTATTAGGAATCATTTGTGTCCTATATCCTTCCTCTCTCACCCCCCGAAACAGCTTGTGTCAGTCAAAAACACTCAATCTGCCCATGGTGTTATCACCGTAAGCCGTCTTGATCATATTGTGAGTCTCTTTCCTGGTGTTGCCGAGCCTAACACAAAATTTGATGGTGTAGCGCGCTGTTTCACAGACTAACCATGATGCTGTGTGACGAGTGCACTTGCAGAGGTAATGGAGAAGAGCGATTTACACTCCACTACAGGTGGGAACTAACTGTGTGGCTGGCTTCCCACCTTCCTTACACCCCACTTCACCAACCCCAGGCGGAGAAGACGCGGGCAGTTTGTCCGCCTTCACGAGAAATATCCGGTCCGACTACTTTCAGGACAGACTCTGTATGTTGTTGATTCATTTAGGGGCTTTACGACATCGTGGTCATGTAGCCCTGTTTACTTGGGTGTGTGGAATTTGCCTGATAACCTGTGTTGTTGTGATGGCTGTATTAGTGTGTGCGTTTGTAATTCAGATGCCGATTGAGAAGAAGGCGGCCGTGGCCTTAAATTAGGAACCATCCCGGCATTCGCCTGGAAAAGAAGCGGGAAACCACGGAAAACCACCTCCAAGATGGCTGAGGAGGGAATCGAACCCGCCTCTTCTCATTTTTGCCTCACGAGGCTGAGTATGCCCCGTTCCTGCCCTCAGACAAGGATTAAATTTCTTCGCCGAGCCGGAAGTGCCAGCCACTATGCAACCAAGCGGTCTATATTAATATAATTCGAAGAAATCTTATAGTAATAATTGTATCAAAATTTCGGCCTAATCAATACCTTTTATTTTAATAAATGATCACTTTGTGGTCATTGGGGACATGTTTCAAGGCCTAATTGTTTTGGCCCCTTCATCGGCCGATATAGATCAAAATGTCAAGGAAAACTAATTAGTTCATCAATAGGGAACCAGCATGAATCTTTCAAATACTGAAATCTTATAGGCCTATATTGGAATGATGGGGAAGGAATTTCACTTTCACTAACACTGTAATATCTTGACAAGTAATTTTACTACGACTGCGTTTGTTAGTTTGGGACATCATGCACGTTACGACGCATTATCCATTGAGCTCCAGCTTACTTGATCATGTGATGTGTGTATTAAAGTAACTGTGAATATATCATTGCACCAAGGTCACACCCTTTACTAAAACTGAAATATCTTGACAAGTAAATGTGGAAGGATGATGTTTGTTGGCTCGAGGCACTAGGCATGTTTTGCACTACCAATCGAGCCACAACTTACTCGATTCTGTCATCCGTGTTTAAAAATAATTGAGAATATTCATTTCACCAAGATCTTTCTTCTAGCCAAGATGTGTGCTGGCATAGCCACCTATAGACAGGCCTTGGCCACACCGAATCGCAACACCACTTCGCTAGCGTCATACGTCCGGGTCCGACCGTGCTCCTAGGGCAGAGTAGGCATTGTGGTCTCTCAATATTCTAATTTGAAATCGGGTTATTGGAAAGAAATTCACTAATATGTATGGTCGGGGGGAAGGTGCGTATATTGTTAGATGACAAAAGGAGATTCTGATGTAAGTTATTTAATAAATAGTCAATAAAACGATAAAACTGATAAAATTACTTCACATAAATTTAACTTATACTAAAACATGACAAGAATCAAATAAATACTTCATATAAGTGTTAACAATTTTCGTTTCCTACTTTCACTTGAAGTAGGCTGATTCATTGCTTCTGTCTATAATAATAATAATAATTTTATTTATTAAATACTATTAATATTACATTAATGTGATATGTCTCACGATTCTGACGGCAAATCCAGTACAGATTATCTGTACTACTACTAATAATGAAATGAAAATCCACAGCCTGCTTCCAGTCTCCGACCGGGTCAGGAATGGAATGAATGAAGCCCCCATCTAGCGGCGAGGATATGAACTGTGCCGACTGCCGAGGCCTGACGCACTCCTCTGGGGCAATGATTAAATGAATGACAAATGAAATGATAGTGGAGAGTGTTGCTGGAATGAAATGTTGACAGGGAAAACCGGAGTACCCGGAGAAAAACCTGTCTGCCTCCGTTTTGTCCAGCACAGATCTCGCATGGAGTGACCGGGATTTGAACCACGGACCCAGTGGTGAGAGGCCAGCGTGCTGCCGCCTAAGCCACGGAGGCTTTCCTACTACTAATGAAAATGAAAATCCACAGCCTGCTTCCAGTCTCCGACCGGGTCAGGAATGGAATGAATGAAGCCCCCATCTAGCGGCGAGGATATGAACTGTGCCGGCTGCCGAGGCCTGACGCACTCCTCTGGGGCAATGATCAAATGAATGACAAATGAAATGATAGTGGAGAGTGTTGCTGGAATGAAATGTTGACAGGGAAAACCGGAGTACCCGGAGAAAAACCTGTCTGCCTCCGTTTTGTCCAGCACAGATCTCACATGGAGTGACCGGGATTTGAACCACGGACCCAGTGGTGAGAGGCCAGCGTGCTGCCGCCTAAGCCACGGAGGCTTTCCTACTACTAATGAAAATGAAAATCCACAGCCTGCTTCCAGTCTCCGACCGGGTCAGGAATGGAATGAATGAAGCCCCCATCTAGCGGCGAGGATATGAACTGTGCCGGCTGCCGAGGCCTGACGCACTCCACTGGGGCAATGATCAAATGAATGTCAGATGAAATGAAATGATAGTGGAGAGTGTTGCTGGAATGAAATGTTGACAGGGAAAACCGGAGTACCCGGAGAAAAACCTGTCTGCCTCCGTTTTGTCCAGCACAGATCTCACATGGAGTGACCGGGATTTGAACCACGGACCCAGTGGTGAGAGGCCGGCGTGCTGCCGCCTAAGCCACGGAGGCTGTTTTTCTACTACTAATAATAATATAATATTAAGAATGATAATATCGACCGGGGTAGCTATTCACGTTGAGGCGCAAGGCCCTAAGACCAGTGGGTTCGAAACCCATCGTCAACCGTTATTGAAATGGTTTTCCGTAGTTTCCTATTTTTAGCTTCAGGCAAATGCCGGCCACTGACGCTTCCATCCAATTCTTTGCCCACTTTCAGTAATTGTATCTCTCATTAACTATTCTGGTGGGGCCGGCGTCAGGAAGGGCACCCGGCCGTAAAACCCATTCACCACATTTTAAAAAATTATCTCTGTTCAACCGCAACCCCGTAGAAACAGCAATAATATGGGTTGGAAATAATCATCATAATGATGATGATAAAGCACCATTAGACTTCTCGAGACATCTCTTGCCTCTGGCTAATTACAGTAGATAACTCGGTAGGCTGCCTGTCCATCATTCATATCTGTCATTTCCAGCAGGCATTCTTATTCTGACATCATCATCATCTTCATTTCGCCTTTTCCAGCTGACACTGGGTGGGGACAAATATGGTTCCTCTCCACTTTGTTCTGTCCTTCCACCATTCCTCTTCCGACACGGTGTTCAAATCCAGGTTCTGTTTACTAATGCTATTCTTCACCGAGTCCATCCAACACATTCTTGGTCATCCTCGTCCTCTCTTCCCTGTCATCCGCCGTTCCAGTGCTCGTCTTGGTAGCCTTACTTCATTCATCCGTTTGACATGTCCAAACCATCTCAATCTGTTTTGCTCCAGTTTATAATTTAGTTTCTGTACTCCCAGTTCTTTCCGTATATCCTCATTTCTCACTCTGTCTCTCCTTGTTTTCAGGACCATACTTCTCAGGAATCTCATCTCAGCTGCCTGTACTCTGCTCTCATCCCTCTTAGTCATTGTCCAAGTTTATGTTGCATATGTCATTATAGGAACTTAATATGCTTCGTACATAACTTCTTTAGCCTTAATTGGTATATCCTTGTTCCATACTAGTCCCCATACCTATTGGTAGAAAGCATTCCCGAGTTGTATTCTTCTGCTAATTTCCAAATCAAGTCTTCCGTCTTCAGTCAGTTCACTTCCCAAGTATTTGAAGTGTTTCACCACTTCCAATTCCTTATCTCCGACTTTTATTACTCCTTTTCCTTCTTTATTAGCTCTACTCATCACCAGTGTTTTAATCTTCTCCACATTTATCTTCAATGCTCATTGCTCAATCTTTTCATTTATTACGTCTAACTGTTCTTGTATCTCCTTCTCATCCTCGCCCCAGATCACAACATCGTCTGCAAACAACATTACCTTCATCTTTGCCCTACTATAGTCTTTAATTGCTGCCTTCATGATGTCATCCATCACCATTAAGAACAATAAGGGTGACAACACACTTCATTGATTTGGTCCAGTGTCAATTTTAAACCGTTCCGATGTCCCGACTCTAGTCTTCACACTACTGTAGCAATCCATGCACATTCCTTTTATTTATCATGTCTCTCAGTTCCTTGCCTATCCCCCTATTTGTTAAGCTTTCCCAAACTTTTGTTCTAGGGATGCTATCATAGGCCTTTTCTAGATCAATAAAAGTCAATAATATATCCTTCCCATATTCCCAACTCTTTTCATTGTTCTGTCTCAGAATGAAAATGGGTTCCACTGTTGATCTGCCCCTTCTAAATCCATACTGCTCCTCTTCTATTTGGCTTTCTACCTTTACTCTAATTCTTTTTGTAGGATTCTTTCCATTACTTTGGCAACATGCGAGATGATGGCGATTCCTCGGTACTTACCACACACCTTCCTGTCTCCTTTCTTGAATATTGGCAGTATTATTTCCTTTTACCAGTCTTCAGGAACTTTCTTCTCTCTCCTCACACTCCCGAGAAGTCTGTATGTCCACTGCAGTGCCACTGGTCCTGACGCCTTGATCATTTCTATTGCCACTTCGTCGATTCCCACAGCTTTCCCCATCTTCATCTTCCTAACTGCCCATTCCACTTCTGTCATAGTAATGTCTGGTTCTTCTAGTTTTTCCACCACCGATTTGGCTGTTGGCGTAACTTCTCCACATGCCTGACGTCTCACCTTCAACTGCTCGCTGAAATATTCTGTCCCGTCTGTGCGCTATCTTTTCTGGTTTTGTCAATATTTCACCTTCTTTGTTTTTCATGAACCCAGTGTTCACCTTTTCATTCCTTCTACTTTTTATAATTCCAAATAGCATTTTTTTTTTCACAATTTAAATCCTCCCTTATTTCCTGGGTGAATTCTTCCCAGCTTTTCTTCTTTTCGTCTGCAATTACTTTCTGGCAATCTCTGTTTGCTCCTATATATTTTGCTCTACTTTCTTCCTTCCTTCCTTGTTTTCCATCCCTTCCAAGTTTTCTTCTTCTCTCTTACCTTTTCTTTCTCTCTATCATTCCACCATTTTGTCGCCTTTTCCCATACCTTTCCTGTTGTTCTACCACATGTGTTCTCGGCACTGTTTACAATTGCACTCTTAAACTTTTCCGATTCTTGTTTCACATTGGTAATGAAGACACTAGTAGGTGCAGCAGAAGCAGTATGTGGGAGGATAAGTAGTAAGAAGAGGTGGAAGGAAACACCATGGTGGAATGAGAAGACAAAAGATATAGTAAGGGAAAAGAATAGAGCCTTTAGGAGGTGGTATCAAAATAGGACAGTAGAGACAAGGGAAGAGTACCAGGAAAGAAAGGAGGCGAAGAGAGTAGTGGCTGAGGAGAGAAGAAAGTGGATGGAAGAGTAGACAAAGATGATGGAGGATATTGAAGGTACAAAAAAGGTCCTGTATGGGATGTTAAAAAATAAGAGGCGGAAGGATCCTACGGATTATGTTAGAATGGTGAACAAAAGGGGACAAGAGATAGAAAATAGGGAAGAACTGAAGAAAATGTGGAAAGAATATTTTGAAGAACTTCTGAACCCAAATGGAAATGATGGTGAGGAGGAAGAAATCGGGGAAGAGGAAGATGAACTGCAAACAGAAAAGGACTTAACATGGAAAGAAGTGGAAGATGCAGTGAAAAAGATGAAAGGAGGGAAGGCACCGGGTGTGGATGAGTTGAGTGTGGAGATGGTGAGAGCAGCAGGAGAGGTGGGGATACAGTGGTTGTACCGAGTGATGAGGACAGCATGGAAGGAAAGGAAGACCCCAGAGGACTGGAAAAAAGGAATAATTGTCCCGATCTTCAAGAAAGGTAGTAGAACAGATTGAAGAAACTATCGGGGAATAAGAGTCATTGTGCAAAGATCTTCGAGAAAGTTTTGGAAAGGAGAATTAGGACAAGGATAGAAGGAGGGATGAGGGAAGAACAACATGGCTTCAGAGCAGGAAGGTCCACAGTGGATTTGATTTTTGCTGTGAGGCAGTTACAAGAACAGCACTATGAGTATGGAACAGATCTACTGATGGCCTTCCTGGACATTGAGAAAGCATATGACAGTGTATGCAGAAACAAAGTATGGAAGTTCCTGGAGGATAGAGGAGTAGAGAAATGGACTATAAAGAGGATAAAGGAGATGTACAAGGGAAGCGTGAGCTGTGTGAAAGTGGGAGGAGAGAGATCGGACTGGTTGGAACAGAAAAACGGCCTGAAACAAGGAAGTGCACTGTCACCGTTACTTTTCATTGTGGTGATGGATGACATAATGACCTGAGTGGCACAAGTAATTGGGGAAGGAAAGATGAAAGCAATGGGGTTTGCAGATGGTTTGATGATTTGGGGAAACGAGGAGGAGGTACAGGAACAGTTGGACGTGTGGGAAGGAATAATACAAGGATATGGGATGAAATTTAGCATAAATAAGAGTGAGATGGTGATCACAACAAGGAAGAAGGAAAGAACCACAACGGGAATAACAATTGATGGGGAACAGCTGAAGAAAGTGGAGAGTTTCAAGTATCTGGGAAGCCTGATACAAGATAATGGAAGAAACGATAGAGAAATAAATGAGCAGGGGAGGCAGGCAGAAGCATTCCGGAGGAGTGTGTGAAGCACGTTATGGAGCAAGGATGTCCCTCAGAACAGCAAAAAGATCATATATCGGACGTACTATGTCCCTATCCTGACGTATGCCTCGGAGACCTGGGTTATGAAAGGAAGGGAGAAGAGCAAAATACAGGCCAGTGAGATGAGGTTCTTGAGAAGCAGTATTGGAGCTACAAAGATGGACAGAATAAGAAATGAGAGGACCAGAGAATTAATGAAGGAGGAACCATTACAGGATGGTATAGAGAAATCTAGACTTAGATGGTATGGACATGTAAAACGAATGGAGGAGAAGAGGTTACCCAGGAGAGTACACGAGACGAAGTGGGAAGGAAAGAGACCGAGAGGAAGACCGAGAGACAGGTGGCTGAAGGGGGTGGAAGAAAGCATGAAGAAGAGAGGAGAAGACTGGACAAGGGTGGAGGCTGAGAGATGGTGGGAAGACAGAAGACGTTGGAGAGGCTTGTGTTCCAAACAGACCTGGCCAGTGGCTAGAAACTGTGCAAGATGATGATGGTATCTGTTCTTGCAATTCTTTCTTAAACTCTTCTGCAACCTCCTTTTCCTTTAGTCTCCAGACCTTAATCTTTCTTTCCTTTTTTTTTTTTTTTTTTGGTGATCTCATGACCTTTCCTACTTTTAGTTTTGCTACCACTGCCCTATGGTCTCCTCCAAAGGCTTCCTCTGGCATGGCTTTGACATCCATTAGCTCCGATGTCCTTTTTCGACTAATACATAGTCTATCAGAGTTTTCGTTCTTCTATCTCCCCATCCATACTATGTTATCTTCTGACTATTTTTCTTTCAGAACCACGTATTCCCTATTAATTGGTTCCGCTGACAGAAGTCCATTAAGAAATCCCCTTCTAGATTCTTACTGCCATAACCATATAGTCCCAAAATCTCCTCTCTTCCTTGTCTGTCTCTTCCCACTTGTGCATTCAAATCACCCATTACCATTAGTTCCTTATCCTCTATATATTTTTCTACATCTTCTAGGAATTCTTCTAAATTCTCTTCTTTATTCCCCGTTTGTGGAGCATATACTTGGAACAGATCTTTTGTCCCTGTTTGGAACTGTATCCTTCCTATGATATCCTGTCACTTATCTTCTTCACCTCCTCCATATACTCTAGGACATCCTTTCTTATAATCATTCCTACTCCATTTCTTGCCTCCTGTCCTCCATTGTAAAACAGCCTGTATCCTTCCTTTAGTTTCTTTCCCCTTTTCCTTTCCATTTCGTTTCACTGAGACCGAGGATGGCTATATCCGTCTCCATCATGAAGTCCACTAGCTCCTAAGTATTGTTCGTCAGGGTAAAATGTTGACTGTCCCTATTCGGATATATTGTGATGCTGGTCGCCCATTTCTCACAGCTCCTCCAGCATCTGAAGAACTGCGCATCGCCTGCGGGGGACGCCCTACCATTTTCCGAGGCTGAACCATATTTGCTTTCATTCTGACATCATACGAAACAGAAATAGACGAAAGTAACTTCCTCATGCAATAAATCGCTATCTATGTTTTAGTAACTAATTAGTTTGCCCATATCAATGATTTATATGTATCTGTTTTACTTGCACTGCTTAAATGCCAACGAAGACATGAGATAAGTAGCCATCGTAGGTCATCGTCGAACGAAAGTAGGCCTACTGATGTCGGCAACACTGCCATGCATGGGTTATTAAAAATTAATCTGAAACCCTATGAGTTACGAATGTGCCAATTTTAGAAGAATGCACTGTGAAGCTAGAACCAATAAGTTACTACCACCTTATAATATGCTGTTATATAAGCGGAACTGCATAGAGGTATACTAGAGAGTGATTGATCTCATAATCCTCCATCATCATCATCATTTTCCTTTTTCCAGCCTAGGCCGGGTCGGAGCAAACATGAGTCCCCTCCACTTTACTCGGTCTGTCCACCACTCTTCCTCAAGCACTGAACGCCACTCCATGTTCCGGTTTATCACGCTGCACTTAACAAGGTCCAACCACCGACCTCTAGGTCTTCCTCGTCCTCTTTTTCCCGTCATTTGCCTCTCCATCACTTGCTTTGGCATTCTTTCATCATTCATCCTCTTCACATGTCCATACCATCTCAATCTGTTCTGTTCCAGCTTTTCGTTCAGCTTCTGTACATTCACTTCCTTTCGAATGTCTTCATTTCTCACTCTATCTCTTCTAGTCTTCTGTAACATACTCCTCAAAAATTTCATTTCGGCTGCCTGCATTCTACTTTCATCCCTCCGGGTCATAGGCCAAGTTTCTGCTCCGTATGTCAATATTGGTAAGTAATAAGTCTTGTACATCACTTCTTTAGCCTTCATTGGTATGTCTTTATCCCAAATTAAATTCCGAACTTGATAGTAGAAGGCACTCCCACCTTGTATTCTCTTGCTAATTTCCATATCCAGTCTTGCATTTTCCATCAATTCACTTCCCAAATATTTGAAGTGCTCAACTACTTCCAGATTTACATCTCCAATTTTAACAATTCCTTTCCCTTCTTCCTTATGTCTTGTCATCACCATTGTCTTACTCTTTTCTACACTGATTTTCATTCCCCATTTCTCAATATTTTCCTTTAAAACATCCAGCTGTTCCTGGACCACTTTCTCATTCTCTCCCCAAATCAGAACATCATCCGCAAATACGATTATGTTCATTCTTGTACCTGTGTAGGCTTCCTTTGTTGCCTTCAGTATATCATCCATCACCATTATGAATAACAGTGGTGAAAGCACACTCCCTTGTTTCAAACCAGTTTCAATTTCAAACCATCCTGTTCTACCTGCTTGGGTCTTCACACAACTGCAACAATTACTGTACATTGCTTTTGTCATTTGTATCATTTCATCTCCAATACCTTTCTGTTTTAAGCTTTCCCAAACTCTGTCTCTAGGGACACTATCATATGCCTTTTCTAAGTCAATAAAGGTCATTACCATGTCTTTTCCATATTCCCAGTGTTTTTCCATAGTTTGTCTTACAACAAAGATAGGTTCCACTGTTGATCTTCCCCTTCTGAACCCAAATTGTTCCTCTTGAATTTGGTTTTCAACCCTTTTTCGGATTCTTTCCTCTAGTATTCTCTCCATGATCTTGGCAACATGCGAGATAATAGTAATTCCTCTGTAATTTCCACACACCTTCTTGTCTCCTTTCTTGAATATTGGTATAATAATACCTTTCTGCCAATCTTCTGGGATTTGTTTTGCTCTCCACACACTCTTGAGTACTCTTGAAGTCCAATATATTCCAATGGGTCCTGCAGCCTTTATCATTTCTACTGCCACTTCATCCACTCCCACAGCTTTTCCCATCTTCATCTTCTTAATGGCCAATTCCACCTCTGCCATTGTAATGTCCGCTTCCATTTCTTCTTCTTCCACATCCGGCACTACAGTAACTTCTGTATACGTTACATTCCTGACATTTAACAGTCCATGAAAATATTCTTTCCATCGGTTCTTAATCTCTTCTGGTTCCTTCAATATCACTCCTTCTTTGTTTTTCACAAATCCAGCGTTTACATGTTCCTTCCTTCTACTCTTAACTACACTAAATAATAATTTCTTTCCACACTGACAATCATCTTTAATTTCCTGTGCGAATAACTCCCAACTTTTCTTCTTCTCTTCTGCCACTACTTTCTTGCAGATTTGTCTAGCTTCTACATATCTCAATCTACTTTCTTCAGTCCTTTTTGTTTTCCACTGTTTCCAACTCTTCTTCTTTTCCTTCACTTTTTCTTTAACTCTTTCATTCCACCATGCTGTTTGTTTATCTTTCATCTTCCCCGATGTTCTTCCACATGTTTTCTCTGCACAACTAACAAATGCATCCTTAAATTGCTTCCATTCTTCTTCCACATGTCCAACATCAGTCTTTGGTACTAGTTGTTGCAGTTCCATCTTAAATTCTTCTTGCACCTGTTTATCCTTCAACCTCCATGTTTTTATGTTTCTTTCTTTTCTTTCCTTCAGTTTTCTAATTTTTCCAACTTTCAGCTTTGCTATTACTGCTCTGTGATCTCCACCAAAAGCCTCGTCCGGCATGGCAGTAACATCCATCAGGTTTTTGCGTTTGTCTTTTTCTACCAAAATGTAGTCCTACTTTTAATTAATTTTTGTGAGGAAAATAGGCTAAAAATAACCTCTGAATTTGTTTCTTTGTGGTCTTATCACTTGTAGTGCCTCAATGACAAACAAACTGTGGACGAATCATGTTAGCTATGCACTGTAATCCGATCATAAGCTTAATGATTTTCATCCAGTCATCTTGCATTACTGAAGACTTTTCATCCAGTCATCTTGCATTACTGAAGACTTTTTGATCCAGAGAAATAGAATACAGGCAGGTCTGAAATACTTCCTTTGCTTAACACAGATAACCCTGATTTTTTTCGTTGAAATTTGTTTTTGTTCCATGAAGATCTGCTGATGATGTGAGGAGGCCAGAAAAAGTGGTTTTAATTACGTACCATGCCTAGTTGCCGGAAATCAGACATCCTTCCAGAAGGACGTCAGGGATATTCACTATCAAAATTAATTCATTAGAAATCTATGTGAATTAATTCATAATATTCATTGAGTAAACTATTTAAGAAAACTAGAATTGAATGGTTAACCCATAGGTGGGCAATGAGAGAGCGCAGCTCCTGGAGCCAACTGCATGAGCGCGAGCAGAGCCAAGGCGCCGGGACCAGCTGACTGCACGCTAATAGTTTGTGCTGGAACGACTAGATGGCAATATGCACAGTCAAGGCGCAAGCATAGGTACAGAATTGTACCGGGTTGAGTAGGCCTATATTATGTGTACGCCTGTACGCTAATTATGAATCACGAACAAGCTTAGCGCATTTTTATGAACGGTTTTCGCTAACAGATTTCCAAAACATGCACAAAATGACTGCCAAACTTTCAATGTTTGGTTCAACATATCTGTGTGAGAAACTGTTCTCTCTAATGAAGATGGTGGCTCAGCGGTCTAGCTGTATGCCTCTCACCAAGGCGGTCCGGGTTCGATTCCCGGTCAATGCATGTGAGATTTTCGAAGTGAAATGCCATGTCCTGTGGTTCGGATTCCACGTAAAAAGGAGGTCCCGTGGCTCATGATCTCAAGATTAACGGTCACGTTAAACTACAAGCTTCCTTCCTTCCTTCCTTCTAATGAAGATAAATAAATCTCCATGAATAGCCACTCTAACTGACGCATATCTTACTGCCATTCTTCGAATTGAAAGTGCAAGATCGATCGCTCCAAATGTAACCCGTTTGCTTCAGCGAAAGGATACGCACACCTCATCATCTGAAGAATGACAGTTCAGATATACAAGAACACATAGGCCTATGTTTTGTTTATGGTGAATGATATTTATTCATGTATCTATTTCTGTACTCCTACAGCAAGTTTTCGTTCCTTGTGTTTTAAACAAGTTGTTAGGTTGGCTTATTATAGTTTCAGGACTATCGGTAGTGGGTGTGTGCTTATCAGCTGTCAAAGTAATTATTTATGTTTCCTACACAGAACCTAATAAAAGGAATATAATTAAGCGTATGTACGTAGCACCATAATCTAATCATCTAATGCACAACAAACAGGGCACAAGTATAAAGCTGTTGTGAAACGCCGCTTGTAACGGCAAGCTGTACAAGCTGCTTCATGGTTAATTTCAGTGAGAGCGCATACTCGGCTCTTTCTCCTCCCAGAGCGGGAGCGCTGCTCAATGAACCGAATTGGGTTAAACCTTTGTATGAAGTACTACAAAGCAAGAAACATGCAAAGCACAGTCACATTTTATCCACCTTGTAGTGCATTTTTTCGAGCAGTGTTTGCAATGGAGTTGTTTTTTCTCCTCGTTTGTGTAGGCATCTGTGGAAAGGTCTGAGACATAATGATGTATTCCATCGCAACGGACATCAGTTTTCCTTCGTTTAGATGGACGTCCTTAGGCAAGGGAGATCTAGTTACAATCCTAAAGTGCGTTTGGTCAAGTTTCCCGCCATCTTTGCGATACAGCTGCCAAGCATTTTGGTCTGCCAAGTCTATAGTATGTGCTATTATGGGAAAATACAACTATTTTCCTTTGATTGACACTCCGTAAAGTGACACATTTTCATCATTTCGATCAATCCCACCCATTTCGTTGTTATAAGGGAAAGCAAGCTTGGCTGAGGTACAGAGATTATTGTTCTCTGCTGGCGGGAAATCGGGATACCTTACTCAAAGTTAATAGTATGCCAATGAAAGACCACATTTCAGCATTGGAAACATCACGAACTTTGTTCTTCTTTGCAGCATACGGATTGGTAAAAATTATTATTGTTTGCACAACTTCTTCATCAAAGAATAATTTGAAATATTCGAGTGGTGTTTTCATTTGTAGCTTTTAGCTCATTATTGCTCCCTTTATTCTCCGCAGGTTTGAGGCGTATGCGAGTTCTCCTAAATTTCTTACATTTACCCTGAATTTCTTGATTCGAGCTGATTGGCAAACTTAAAACAAGAAATGAACGTGATTTATATCCTTTATGGTATAAAGTGATACCTACTATAGCAAATCCGTACAGGCCATGGAGGCCCTGGCAGTAGTGGAAGGTAGAGGCTTCCACTTTTTGTGACATCGACACTAGATGGGATGGAGATGTCAGCGCCACGCCCGACCGCCTTTGCTCCCAGGAATTACCCTGGTACTCATTTCTGGTGTAAACTGAGTGAACCCCAGGGCTATTTCAGTTTCCGAAAGTGGTAGTTTTGTTTCTAAAATCCACTACCTGGGTGGGGGGATCGAACCCACTCCCTTCCAGTTGGAAGCTCAGCGCTTCTACCGACTGTGCCACGCAGCCCCCTTGATACCTACTATGTAAATATTTATTATTTAGTATTTTCTGCATATACAAAGACTGACGTTCAGGTATAATCTCGATTAGCGAGGGAGCATTTGCGATGCTGAGGAATGCTTCTGATTGCAGTTGGGAACCTGGAAAATTATCAATTGTAGGAAAAACTTCCGCCCCTGAGTCTTCATCTGTGATGTTTCCAGTAGGAGAAATTGCTGTTACCTCAAATGGCTCAAGTTCAGGAGTGTCATTCTTTTCAATGATCGCTAGGAGTTCATTCAGAGTAAGAACCTTGCTAAAACAAAAAATACATCATATTTCCCTGACGTCCTTCTGGAAGGATCCTCAGTTTAAGGTAATAATAACTTCAACTAATATTGGTACAGCGAACAAAAACATCATCATATACACTGACCGGCAAAAAAAGTGGAACACTTAAATTTTTTATGTAATTTCTTAATTTATTCCACTAAAAGGTATCGGTTTTCCAATATTTGCATTATTCATGTAAATGTTAGATGGTTGGCTACAGAAAATACTGAAACATGTTTTACAACACGCTTTAACTCACAAATTTCGTTACATTTCACAAATCTAACAATTTTCTATTTTTTACTAATGTTCTTTGGGCTGTTTTTTTTTTTGCCAAACAAAACAGTGTTAATTAAAACTCAGCCAATATACCAAAACAGTGTTAATGTTTGCACTGCACTGCACGGGAACACTGGTCACTAAAACGAGTGTTTCCACCCTTAGCGTCCATGACAGCTTGTTAGGCTCATCGAAGATTGGGGGTAATTGGTGGCAATAAACCACCCTAAGAAATGTCAATTTCTATTCACGGATGTTTCAGATGTGTGTCCTAATGCGTGAAAAGCTTTTAAAATGTGATTACATCTTTTTCATGTATTGTATTGTATTGTATTTTTTATTCATCCATTCAATCATATAATGTACATTGTACAATGATATAGGACACGTCAATTCACAAATTATACTAATACTAATTTACAATCACAATAATAATATAGGCCTACACAAGGATAACCTTACATCATTTAGTCCTATGAATACATAAACATAACTATTGATATTCTAAAAACTCTTTAACTGAGTAGAAGCAGTGCTCCAGCAAGAACTCTTTAGTTTTTATTTTGAACTTTATGTAATTTGCTGTACTTTTAATATTATTTGGCAAATGATTATACAGCGTTATAGCTGCATGGAATACACCATTTTTACATAGTGTTGTATTTGCAGCATGTACATGAAGATTGTTCTTTTGCCTGGTCTGGTAGTTATGTATATTTGAATTCATCTCAAAGATATCCTCATTTCCTAAGCTTTGTTTGACAAATAATAGAAGTTCAAAGATGTAAATACATGGCAAAGGTAAAATTTTCAGTTGTTTAAACAGAGGCTTACATGTATGCAATCTAGTAGTCCCTTTCATTGTTCTAATTATTATTTTCTGGATAATAAAGATTTGGTGAGCAGCAGGTGAATTTCCCCAAAATATGATTCCATATTTCATAAGCAAATAGCAATAAGCAAAATAAGTACTAAGAACAGTTCTCCAGCTAGTCGATTGTCTTAATACTCTTAATGCATAACAACTTGAGATTAGTTTCTTGGCAAGTTTAGTGGTATGAGAGTTCCATTTTAGGTCATCCTGCAACCAAAGGCCTAAGAATTTAGTAGAAGAGGCGTTACCAATTTTAAGGTCATTTAAGATTATGGAGGGAGAATTAATACTTTTATTCTGAGCTGTGTGAAAGTTAAGAACCACTGTTTTACTAGTGTTGATAAGGAATCCATTATTGTTGAACCATAAGGACAGCTGACCTGTTACTTCCTCTACTGATTTTTGAAGTTCAGTGTCATTTTCACCCCTCATCAAAACACTTGTATCATCTGCGAATAGTACAGTTTTAAATGCAGGTATCTGAGATGGCAAGTCATTTACGTAAAGGAGAAAAAGTAGTGGCCCTAGAACGGACCCCTGCGGAATGCCATACTTCAAAAACATAGGATCTGAGTGGTAATATTTAAATATGTTTGTGGTATTTTCTAAACTTTTTTGTTCGACGATCTGTTGGCGATTATTTAAATATGACTGAAACCACTTACTAGCGATACCCCTGATACCATATTGATGGAGTTTATCAATTAGTATCTGATGATTTATCACATCAAAGCTTTAGACAAGTCCAAAAACAGGCCACATACTCTCTTCCTTTCATCAAGTGACTCAAAAGCAGGATTTAAAAATTCATAAATTGCGGACATTGTTGATTTTCCTTCTCTAAAGCCATGTTGAGAGTCAGTTAACAATTTATATTTGTTTATGAAGCTAATTAGACGGTTGTACATTATCTTCTCTAAAATTTTTGAAAATATCGACAATAAAGAAATAGGTCTATAATTGGTTACGTTTTCTCTATCTCCCCCTTTAAATAATGGAATTACTTTTGCAATTTTAAAGATATCTGGAAATATTCCTGACATGAGAGATTGGTTACAGAGGTGTGTTAAGGGGGTAATTATATTTTGGATACATTTTTTAATTAGTATATCAGGAATGTTATCAACTCCTGAGCATGGCTAATTTTATACTTTTTAAATTACTGTTCCACTTTTTTTGCCGGTCAGTGTATGTCGAACAACATCCATAGAGTTTGTGTGACAATGTTTTTTAATCATCCAGGCATACCTGTGGTCATAATACGTACCCTTCTACAATGATGTCAGTCAATTCGTCCATCACAGAAATAACGGTTCACCTTTAACGCTATTGTTGCTAACAAAAAAGTCTGCACAGTAGTGCATTCAGTCAAAAACTGATGACAAGTTATTGGCAGGACTGTAAATACACACATGCGCGCAGATAGCTACTTGTTTTTACCACTACAGCACACCCAAGTTTGAACTATTCGTTCATTCTACTGGAAGGACGTCAGGGATGTCTGGGTTAACATCAGAAAGCAGATTAAATATCTAAAAACTCTGCTAAGCTCACATTATTGGAATAATGTGTTCGATGTTAATGGTGTAAATATGATCTCTTCTCATTTTATGAATAGAACTTGTTCATCTTCCTGCTTCACCTCATGTCGTGCATACTACATTAGAACTTTCATCCGCTTTGTTGCATAGTGGCTAGCGGAGGCCCGGGTTCGTTTCCCGGATCTGCTAAGAAATTTAATTCTGGTCTGAGGGCTGAAACAGGTACACTCAGCCTTGTGAGGCAAAACTGAGAATAGGCAGATTCGATTCCTACCTCAGCCATCCTGGAATTGGTTTTCCATGGTTTCCCACTTCTACTCCAGGCAAATGCCGGGATGGTACCTAACTTAAGGCCACGGCAACTCTGCCTCTCATCCTGTTGCCCTGAGGGATTGCTCTCCTACAGCCAAGCTTCAGCCAAAAATGTTGTACCCTGTGATTTGACTCTGGCTTGGCAAGTCTGTCTTGTGAACTCGCCTGTTTGAATATTGATGATGGTCATGACTGACACTTTTTGGGACACTCATCTCCAAGCCAATATTTTAGCATCCATTCAATATGTTACACTTGCATGTACTAGTTTTGTGAAGCATACACCTCAGCGTATTATATAATAAGATGATCAGACTAGGTACAGTATAATGAAAAGCAGCATGAATTTAGTGCTATTAATAAGTATTCGTTACTGTGGTCTGGTTAATCTTAGCCCTGGGGTTGACCCAACCTTGAAGGTTGTAACCACAGGATTTGTACCATTGGTTCTTCTTGTTTAAGAACTTTTTCTCTTGTTTCCAGGTAATGTGAACACAATCTTTGCGACAAGATGGTTGATTGGCTTCTTTATTGTTGCAAATCTAGCATCTGTTTATTTGGCTTGGATCCTATACTTCGTTCTCCAAGACTTCTGTATCATATGTGTGAGCACATACCTTGTGAATGGCATTTGCCTACCTTTGAGTGCAGTCAAACTGCGAAATCTTCAGGCCTTGGCTATGGCTGCTGAAGAAGCCGCAGCTCTACGTGAATTAACTCGACATGGAGCAATTAGGAAGAGGAATTAGCTTTAATGCTATGAAATTGTGGTATCCCTGTAAGAAAACTACAGTGCACATTTAGCTTGATATTTACTTTCTAGATGATAATTTGTGCAGTATTTTATTTCTTCTTGCAGTGGTACAAAACATTTGATGTCCTGCTTCATTCTCTACTTCTCAGTGTTTTTAAATTTTATTGTTGATGTTTCTGGAACGTAATTAGCTATATGTTCGACATGTACCTCCATGTTAATTTTATTTCTAAAGGAAGTTGTTGTATCGGATGTTTTAATAGAAGTTGCTCAGTTTTCAATAATGACAACAACATATTGTGGATGTTTGGAAAAGATCATAACATCCTTGAGCTTGTTGCATAGTTGTTCTTGAGAGTATTTACATATTGAAATTTCTGCTCTGAATATCTTGGGTTGAATTCCAGGCTCTGCCAAGAAGTTTGAGGACCGGAGCAGAGTATGTTGAGCAGCATTGACAACTCTGTAAAGGACACAGGTCATCAGCAGGATTGTTAATTTGTTAAACTTTAACTCTCCTCCAAGGAGCAATATAACTTATGATTTATTATGTGTGATTAGATAGTGCCACTATCTTGAACTTGATACGTTCTCTCTCTATGGTGAAAGAGTGCATTTGCCAAACGGAATATTGCGTATATATGTATAGCTGAATTACAATCCATAGAAGAAATAATGATTTCTTATATCTTTTAAAGTTTATGTATGTCATAGAACTTTGGTGTGCAAGTAGTTTTGGGTAAAATAGTCACACTGAAACATTTCACTGAGGATCTGATTCCTTCTCAGTTGCCAATAGAACTGTAGTGGAATACTCCATATAAATGGTAACATTGTGGTTTTCATACATTTTTTTTCTTGTTTAGTTCTTGAGCCCAGAGTCAAAACTCAAAGGAATGTGTTGAATAATCTTGTAATACAGGGTCTCCCACTCTATAGGGGCCCCAGAAATTGTTGCATCATTGCATAAATATTTCACCGAATACTGTCAAATTTGGATAGTCGACGATCCATTACATGAGAAAGTTGACGTGGCAACACTTTATTCCGTAAACACTGAGGAAGTGTGTCAACAGACAGGTTCTGCAAGTTGTGTTTGGCACTTTTGTTCCAATTCAATGGAAACGAAGTAAGTTATGCAACATGCCTTCATGCTATTGCTTGCGATGTATCGCTATTCTGTTGAAGAGCGTGTATTTCTTGTGAAACAATATTGGATTTGTGGTTTCTTTAAGACATGTCAGTGAAAGTTTTTGGAGTTGGTGACTGACAAAGACCGTCTAAACACTGCACACAAAAATTAGTGAGGAAGCTGGAGACCAGTTTAACATCGCTGGATCTGCACGGCGGGGATCGTCCACAATTGTTTGTAGAAATTAATGTAAGAGGTAATGTAAGAAACTGGATGTTGGCCTATCCCTAAAAGGCTATTCAACGTTTATTGCAGGAAAGAGGAATATTACAAAGCACACATCAAAGAACTGCGAAAAAAGCCGATTTGCATCCCTGCAGGTTTACAGTTGTTCATGAACATAAAAGAGACTTGAACTTATAATCTTTGATACTGGTGTGAGGGACATGGCCAAAACAGTTGCAGACTTTACCGTAACAAGAAGCAACCACATCTACAGAAAACCTACGTAGGCACAAACAATATTTTAAACAAAAGCAGTACATCTGGGTGCACCCAGAAAGGTAAGATTTTACAGTTTGATTAACAGACCTCACAGTGTTCCCTGTCTGCCATTAATTATAAAAGAGGGCATTGCACTATATTTTTAATAGCCGAAGCTAATAATTACAGCTGTAAATACATGAAACATAATAAACAAAAACAAGCCAAACATTAGATTGATCAAGGCGACTCGAGAAGAAAATATTAAATGTATATTACCAATATACAGTATTTAGGAAATTTAATTTTAATTATAGCTTTCAAACCAACCAACAGCTTGGCAGAATCATTGTAGTTTCTCACGCATTAAATAAATGTAATGAATTTGAAAGCTCTGGTATCTACAAAATAAGTAGTGCATCTGTAAAGCAATTTACATCATCCAAACCGGCAGAAGTATTATAACCAGATACAAAGAGCATGCGAGTGCCACAAAATACAGTATGGAAAATACTCTGCCATTTGAGACCCTATGTCTCAAAACTATCATTCTTTCTTCAGTATTGATACTACACAGAGCGAATAAAGGCCCTTTTTATGAGCACTACAGCATGTAACTATTAGAAATACCCATAAATCAAACACAGTTTCACTTATAGCCTTGATGATATTAATAAAAATTATTATAAAATTTTCTGTAATGATGTCACAGAATACATCATACAACAAAACTTAAAAAATCAACTTAATCAATGGCCCCTCTCCCTTTAAAAAAATATGCAATCTTATTGTGTCTCCCTTCTCCCAACCTCCTGATTATCTTTTTTTTTTTCAGACTGGCTGTGTGGTGCAGCGGTAACTTTCTCGCCTGCTGTGACCAAGGTTGCAGGATCAAATACTTGTGCAGTCAGTTGGCATTTCAGGGTGCGCAAATGCGAGGGAGCCATGTCGGTAGATTTACTGGCACAATTGAAGATAACCATTCGGGACAAAATTCTGGCACCCCTTCGTTTCTGAAAGCCTGTGCTTGAGAGGGACATAAAACCAATAACATCATAAATGTTTGCAAGGAATTTGGGGCATTATTGGCAGTCTGGTTGTTCTTTCACTTGTTTGTGCCAAGTTAATTTAATTCATCTTTGCTGTCTGACCTCCCGTGTTCAACTCATTTTCTCCTCTGACCCTTTGGGCTTGAGTGTCTCTCTTAGCCCTTTTCTTTCTTTTCCTGCTGCCATTGTTCTTGGTATTAGAACCTCTTCTTTAATCACTACCATTGTACGAGCACTACTTGCACCAGCATCTAAGTCTGGAAAACGATGAGTCCTGATCCTTTCAATAAATGAAGATATTGGGAAGAGATCTAAAGCTAATGAAGGAGGTTAGACAAAATATGGGAAGGTTGCAGGTCAAAGATTCAGGGCTGCACGGAGTTGTCCATATCTTATCAGTAGTGAGCCTCTTGGATAATTGTTTAATCCTGCTGATGACCTGTCTGGTACCTTCTTAAATTCAATATTGATCGTTCTGTGCCTATGGTGGTAATATGGCCCAGTTGAGGTTGCACTCTTTATATCTTGGGGAAATAATGTTTCTATGCTTTGTTATTCCTGTTTCTACAGGGTCAGGGATGAGGTGAGGTGAGTTTCTATGTGGCATTGGTTTTTACAAATGTGTGTACTTCCTGAAACCAACCTTATCTGAGGAGTTACAGAAATCGGTAATTTAACCCTTTGAGCGCCGCGTGCTATTACGGTTTGCCTACCGCTGAGCGCCAAGGCCAGTTTTCGTTTTTTGCAAGCTTTTGTTTGATCACTCATAGTTCAGCTGTTATTATAGGTAGAAACTTGAAATTTTCGTTATTTGTTTACTAATATGATGGCCTATACGAATAAAGCCTTACTCAGTTCATTTATGACCATTTGTAAACATTTGGCAGCCAGAACCCAAAAATATTAATTAAAAATAAAACAAAACCAAAGTTTAGCAATACAATTTTGGTAGAACAAAAATATTTTTATACATCACGAACCTACTTATTGAATAGTACGACTTATTATGAAGCTATATTGAAAATTTCATTCATTTTGAACCTAAAATAAATCTGTAATAAAAATAATTAATTTACATATTCAAATGAGCCAAAAATACAACACAAGTCTTATTACATTTTTTGGTTTATTTGTCAATACTTACGGAATACAATACAAACTTCTTTTACATAACACTTACATAACATATTACAAATAATAATAATAACAATAAAAATAATAATAATAATAATAACAATGATAATACTGATAATAATAAAAATAATAATAATAACCAAAAAATATTCTTCGATCATATTACGAATAGTGTTCTAACTAACAGGAGATCAGCTCATTTTCACAGCAATAAAAAAATGAACAAGTAAAAGATCGAGAGCAACTAGACACAGAGGGGACAACGTGCACAGCAAGACTGTTAGTGTTGATGCCGCGCCATGTAAAGCGCGCCAAAAAATATGCCTGCTGATTGGACTAATATACTGAAACAATGGCATTAAAATTAAAAGAGGCTCTTTATTGCAAAAACAGTAAGTCTTTAACTAACTATATTGAGAAATTCTGAAAGGAAATGACTGTAACTATTAATAATAAAAAATAAATACTGAACGTCCTTTTGAAAGGACGTTGGCATTTTTCAGATGAAAACCAAACGGGCTTTCAAAAGGACGTTGGCGCTTAGAGGGTTAATGAAGATGAATGAAAGAGGACGAGTTGGCAGAAAGCAGCTGTGGCCTATCCGAAAGTAGGAAATGATGAGGACCATTTCATGGACAACTGATGGTGGGTTCGAACCCACTCGTCTTCCAAGTCTGAAGATAGCCTAGGCCCATGGCGTTCCACAAGTGTGAATAGCTATACTGGTCAGTTTTCACGGGAATATAATATTTGAACTGTACAGCATCAAAAGCAACACTGTACCTGACCCACTCTCATTGTTGCATCATCATTTGTTTTTTCAGTTCTGTAATCTACTCACCTGACTGAATACTCTTGTACTCCACACATTTAAAGGCGGTATATGCCACTGTTTTATTACTGAAAGGATTTTAAATATCAGTCAGTAATTCACTTGATTCTGTGGACATTGACAACTTTCTCTATTTTGTCTAGTCAGCGGTTGCAATGTTGGGTGAATCAGTCCTCAACAGGCATATTAAAGATAGCATTTAATGGAATTAGGGAGGTCAGTGTCTTTCCTTCACATTTCAGTGTATATTTGTTAATTGTGATATATGTTTTAGTGTTGTAAATGGAGTGAATGATTAAAAAGGAAGTGGGTAAACCCACTGCTGGTATATAAGCTAATTCCGGAAAATAACTTGAATGGCATACTTAAGTTATAGTCCCCAGTAACTTAACTTCTACAAATTGAAAAGCTCAAATTCCAGTGATCACAGTTTCCCATTGCTAATGAGAGACTATCTACCATTGCCTTGAAAAGAAAAAAAAAATACACAGCGAGTGTGGTCAATGAAGGTGTGCCTTGATTGCCACATTCTAATTCTGTACTGCACTAGTTATTCTGTATTTTGTAGGGCTAATATTGTATTGCATTATATCTTGTATACTAAATAACCTTCGTATTTCTTAAATTTAAAAATACTGTACTGTACACATTCTTTTTACTGAACAGACTGTTTAGATATGTTCCCTGGCTCATTTCATAGGTTATCTTGTTTAATCCGGACAACCTAGAGCCCCAATTAGTCCAGTTTAATGAGGTTCTACTGTACGTCAAAAATAAGGGGACGTGCATCCCGTCAGAAATGACTACAACATATAGACATTGAGTTTTGAGTATGAAATTGTTGCTCTATACAGCTATGCTTTATCACAATGTAGGTTGTGTACCAAAAGCTATTTAATACAACATGGAAACTTTTTAAATAGGTGGGAGAGTTTTTAAATGGAAGAAAAATACCTTGGAATATATGAAAATAGGCTATTTCGTTTTTCACGGGACTACTTGTTTTCTTATAGTTACTATATGTGAAACTTTTCCCAAATTGATTGCTGCTTATCGCTGGAAGTATGAATCTCCATGTCCTTTGGTTTGAAATGTTTAAGAACAAATTAAAACTTTGAAATTAAGTAATATACTTAACAAGTTCAAAATTAAACCATAACTGCAAAAGGATGAAGTTTATTGGAACACTATAGATGTATCGGGAACTGTTCCTGGAAAACAGATATCAAGGGATCCCTAACCTTACTGCATACTGAATTTGAAAAATTGTTCTTAGCAGGTAATACTTGTCCAGTGATGATGATCATGCAAACTGCTATGGATGTGTGTGAGGTGGTGATCATTAATAATTGTGAGGCATTGCTAATGAAATGGGCAACATTATTAGTCAGTTCATGGATTATTCTTGAAATGGGCAATTTCACAAGGGAAATGGCGCAACATTATTTCATACTTGATAAAAGTGATGGAACTGCTGAAACTGTCTTTTATTTTATCACTTTATGTAGTCATCCAAGTTTAGACTAGAACTAGCCATGGGTGTAAACCTGTATTTTTATATAATGCATCCATGTATGTGCTGTATGTAATATCTACGAAGTACAATCCCATATGAAATGTTTCATTGAATTGTAAGCTTCTGAAGGTGCTTTCTCCAGGAGTAAATTTCTTTGTGCCCCAATGTAACTGTAACAATGTAAATTCAATTTTTGGGAACTGTTTCAAGATGTTGGCGTTTCCTTTGAAGTTAAGAATATTTATCATAGCTTTGTATGTGTTACCTGTAGTTAATCCTAGTCAGTACCTCAGACTTATATTGTTCACTTGTTTACATTCAAATTTACCATTCAGTCTGTATTAAGAATGATCTTTTCCTTAAAGTGTGTCTGATATTTGAGACTGTTTTAAAATATTTCACCAAATTGCTCAATTGAGAACTGTCCATATATTTATGAGTATATTCATAGATTAGTTCTCTATATGTAGTTATCACAATTTTACTTATTATGTCTCGGGTTGACAGAGTCCTTTGTTGCTCATGTGGTCAGACATAGTACTTTTATTGTTTCACTCCAAAAACATACCACCTATGGAGATTACTTGAATTCTCTTGCTTTTATAGTGCATGGTGAAAATTTGAATATATACAAGCTGTTTTACATTCCTTATAAGTGGTTCTAGTTGGTCGTTTCAATACTATGCAGGGTTATTTTGTGTAGGAACCTGGCCTAAAGTGACATAACCCAAAGAAAGCTGACTATAGTATGTTTATTTATGACATTTATCTGTATTTAAGGTTAATGAGCAGCATTCCAGGAGAGACAACTTCTGTTTAATTTTGCTGAAAATTTCATTGAAATACATATATATATATTTATTTTTATATTTGCACTTTGTAAAACTAGCTCAAATATTTTATTCAGCTGATGTCTGATGGAATTGCTTAGTCTCAGTATATCAGTGTGCATACATGTTACTGCCATCTATAATGACTGCTGTATGGCGTACATGTTATTACTTAAATATGTCACTTAAGGGCAGGTTCTACTGTTCTTTTTTTTAGAAAACATTTTATTACAGAACTTATGTCTAAAACCATATATTTTATTTATAAATATATTTTTGATGTATCTATGTGTAATATAGAAAATAAAATCCTGGCAGTATTTTGATGTGTCAAGTATGTAATGTATACTATATTTTTGTTTGTTATTTATCTTGCAAAGGTCCATCCAAAAAAATGTACTGATTATTACTGGATTGTTCATAAAGTAGCTTAGACCAGCTGTGTGGTGCAGCGGTAAGGTTCTCTCGCTTGGCATCTCATCATCATCAGCTTCTAAAGGCTAAAAACCTTGTCATTGCAGCCATTTCTTACGGTCTTCAGCAGTCCTATTCATATTGACATACGATTCACATTCCATTTCCTTGACAATGTTCTTGAGATACAATTGTCTTGGTCGTCCCCTTGGTTTCTTCCCCAAAATTTTTCCTTCAAAAATGACCTGGAGGAGAGTGTCATGTCTGAGTACGTGTCCCATGAATTTTGATTTCCTTTTCTTGATGGTGTTCAACAGGCATCGATTCTCCTGA
This sequence comes from Meconema thalassinum, assembly GCA_946902985.2. Taxonomy (NCBI): domain Eukaryota; kingdom Metazoa; phylum Arthropoda; class Insecta; order Orthoptera; family Tettigoniidae; genus Meconema; species Meconema thalassinum. The sequence goes on along the minus strand of OX336389.2, from coordinate 240,578,201 downwards.
ATTTGGTTCAGAACAAGCTCATTTCTCTTTCTTTCCACCCAGCTTGTTCGGGTCATTCGTCTCCAAAACCACAATTCAGCTGCCTCAAGTTTTGATTCTTCTCTTTTCCCCAGTGTCCATGTTTCACAACCATAGGTCAACACACTCCAAACAAAGGTCTTGAGAAATGACTTCCTTATCTTCAAGTTGAGGTGCTCATTGAGCAGCAAATTCTTCTTATTTTGAAAGGCTTTCTTCACCAACACTATTCTTTTCTTAATTTCTGAGATGCATCTGTTGTCATAATTAATCACACTTCCCAAATAGCAAAATTCCGTTACTTGTTCAATGGCACTATCATTTAACATTATATTAGCTAAAATTGGTTGTTCCTTTTTATCAACCACCATTAATTTTGTCTTCCGAGAATTAACTCTTAGCCCGAATTTTCCTAAGGATTTCTGAAAAATGTTTAACATTCTATTCATTTCATATGCAGAGTTTGCTAAAAGTGCAATATCATCTGCAAAGCGAATGCTATGAACCTGTACTCCATTAAATTTTAATCCTTTTGTTTTCTCTTTTAATGCATTTACTGCAGCTTCTATATAGATATTAAAGAGATATGGTGAGAGAGGAAAACCCTGCCTTACACCTCTTTTTATTTTTGCTTCTCTTTTATTGCCATTAACTGTTATTTCGGTAGTTTGATTTTTATATAAGTTCAGAATAAGGTCCCTGTCTTTCCAGTCAATCCCGACTTGGGCCAATGTAAGAAATAAGGTTTTCCAATTTACATTATCAAATGCCTTTTCTATATCAATGAATACTATATAGGTTTTTCGATTAACTTCCAGTCTTCTTTCTAAAATCTGACGTAATGCTAAGATAGCCTCTGTAGTCCCTTTCCTTGTTCTAAATCCATACTGATCACTATCCAGATGTTGTTCAATTTTCTTGCTTAGTCTATCTTTGATGATGATCAATAAAATCTTTCATGCATGTGAAAGAATGGCTAAAGTTCTATAATTAGAACATTCACAAGCATTTCCTTTCTTGGGTAGTGTGATTGTTCGACTTTTAATAAAATCAGGAGGTACAATTCCGTCCTCATAGCATTTAGTAATGATTTGAAAAAGGCATTCCTTAATGCTTACATCACAACATTTTAAGTGCTCTGCAGGAATGTTATCTACACCAGTGCTTTATTTCCTTTCAGTTTAGTGAGTGCTGCATAAAACTCTGCTTTAGTTATAGTTGGACCTTTATCATCTTCTTCAATTAGTTCTTCATCTTCTATATAACTACTATTGTCAGTAATATCTGGTCCATCATACAAATCTTAAAGGTATTCCTTCCATCGTTCACATACCTTTTCATTTTCAAACAATAGCTTCCAGGGTGCTTAAATGCCACAGACCTATGTCAGTAGATTTACTGGCATGAGATCGCTTACTGGGAAAAAAATCCAGCTAATCGTTTTATTCTACATAGCTACCACACCTTACGTCCAAGGCAATCTGTTGAAACTTATTCTTATCTGGCCTACCTCTTCAGTTCTTTTCCTCCATAGTTTGCTATTCCTGGGTGCCTTAGTGTGTTCCTTTCCAACATATCTCTTGTTTTCGTTAGCACTTGCCCAAAACATCGTACCCCTCCTCACTTATCTTATTACTGTATCATTTGTCAATAAATACCCATCTACTGTAATCTTCATCATACTCTTCGCCTGTAATCTTCATCATACTCTTCACCTGGTGACCAAGATTGCAGGATCGAATCCTAGTGCAGTCAGTTGGCATTTGAGGGTGCGCAAATGTGAGAGAGCCATGTCAGTAGATTTACTGGCACGTTAAAGATCCCCTTCGGGTCAAAATTCCGGCATCTCTAAAAGCCACAGTAATAAAAAGGGACGTAAAACATTATTATTATTCATTCTCTTGTAACACCACTTATCAAATGCTTCTATTCTTGTTTATGTTACATCAACAGTCCTGGTTTCACTTCTATAGTGTCTCATGCTCCAGACAAAGGCTTTCAAAAATTACTTTCTAATACCTAAATCTATACCGGTGTTTAAACAGATTTCTATGGAAAAGCTCTCCTTGCCTGTGCTAACCTTCTGTTTTTGTCCTCTTTTCTTCATCCATCAACACTTATTTTGCTTCCCAAGTAGCATACATTCTTTCACCTGCCAATTCTCTCTGATTTTTTCCCAGTTCCATTATTGTTTATTTGATATTTATTAATTAGAAACCCATTCCAATCCTCTAGTGACTTTTAGATGATAATGTCATCAGCAAATCTCAGGAGTCGTTAGCTGCCATATCTCACTTAATTTTGGACAAATTGCAATTATTACTTCTCTGTAGCAAAACGAATAATCTTGTGTTTATGCTAGTATTGTCTAAAATTACAATAATGCAATCTCAATTTATGAACCGGACTAATATTAGCCTACTTTTCACATTTTGCAAAAATGAGGAAAAAGTAGACATGAGATTGGGCAAATGTGTGTCTGTCTGTCTGCCCTTCTGTCTGGCTGGCTGGCTGGCTGTGTGTGTGTGTCCCCCCCTATCAACTTCTAAACGGCTGGAGCAATCGAAACAAAATTTGGTAGGAGTAAAGATCTATACCTGAATATCTCACGGCCATATTTGAAAATGTCAGTGCTACCAACTGCTGAAAAATCGCAATTGAAATTTGAGCTCAATGTTGGATATCTTGGAAGGTATAAATGGGAGCTATTTTAAAATTATCACACGTATAGATAATATTGCAGTTTAATTTCCAGGAGGCCATACATGGCACTTGCCAAAATCATTATAAGCCTGCTGATAGGTCCAATTTTTAAATGCACATAACTTCTACACTATCAATTGGAATTCAACCAAATTTCGTATGTTGTATGTGTACATAACCAGATATGACTGAGCGTATTCTTAAGAACCACCAGGGCTGCCAACTGTTAATAACTGTTCTTAATTTCTTTTATCCAAATACCAATATATCAAAAAGTATGCAAGCCGACAGCTTTAAATTATGCACACGTATAGTACCTGAGATTCTATATTAATTTGGAGTTACTAATATACGTCAGTGCTGCCAACATTACTCTAAGCCTGCTGACAGGTCCAATTTTAAAATACATGTAACTTCAATACTAACAAATGGATTTCATCCAAAATTGGCACACAAGAGATCATGATATTTCAGATTATTTCTGACCAAAACATGCATGGCATTGTTGCCAACATGATTTTACGCGCGCTGATAGATCCAATGTCTAACTGCATGTAACGTCCAGGTTATCCATTGGACTTCAGCCAAATTTTGTATTCTGTATCTTAAGAGATGGAACTAACAATATATTCAGTCACCAGGGCTGCCAACTGTAGTGCTCAATTAGGCCACATTATACCAGGTCTATTTCGAACTAATTAGAAATTTCGATATTACCAACTTAATTTTGTTATTATTTTAGATAGGTCCATATAGATTGGCATGAATCTTACATTTTAAGAAAAGTACGCTCTTTAGTTCTTCACGGAACTTCTTGTTTAGTATGGGTTTCTTATTTTGTTAGTTTCTCGAAATCTACAAAACAAATTTGCATCCAACCTGCTTTGAAATACTTGTTCTTGAATTTTCAGCTTAAATTTTCTTGTGCCAATTTTACTATTAAGGCTATAAAACTCTCCATTTTTCACCATATTGAAAATACCCTTACTAATGTGGGGAAAATAATTGATGGCTGAAATTATTTGTCAGTTATTTGAATTATAATTATCATAATTTCAGGCGCCATCAGCAGTGGCATGGCCTTATTGGTTTCATTACAGCAAAAGAATCATCACAACAGTAATTGAGTGATATATAGCAGTTTTGGTAGAGTATTGATTAGCCTTAAGATTATTTTTCTGCTCTTATGCCCAGAGGCTTCATGGATAAAAGATGCCCTCTTCACCTGGATATATAGCAATGTGCTCTACAGACTATGATAACATCACGGAAGGCTAAAAATAGACTTTAATTTTCACTGTTTCTGTGAAAGGGAAAGATTATACTGTACATTGGTTGGGTAAATATAATCGAGGGGCATTTTCTCTAGTAAAGACTATCAAAGTGTTTTCACAACATTTCACTGGTTATGACAAAACTACATTGTAAGGGGTGAAACTGGTGATGAAAGGTGGAGCTTGTAACTAGTAGTAAAGCTAAAAGGAGAGTGACCATCTAACATGGGATCTCCCAGATCTAGGTGATATGTTGCACACATATTGGTCAGACCAGAAGAAAAGCTTCTGTGATGATACTTCGTCCCCAAATTTATCTTGGTCATCTCAAGGAAGGATGAAATATGCACATCTATTAATTCATTTACTTCATTTGCAAATGGGGGTAATTCCTTAGTGGCAAATTGTACCTTACAGAAAATTACCAACAATAATATCAAACGCACTTAATGTACACAAGTCGTGATTTGGAAACTATAGTTATCTTATCTGGGTGTGTACACAAAATTTCAGTCTTCTCTTTGACACATCAATATGTTTAGGGAAAGGCTCTAAGACTGTGGCAGGTAATGAGTTCAAATTATCAATACCATGATTAATGAAGGAATATTTCCCATAATTTGTACGCTGTGGTCAGCCTTTAACTTTGTGCGGATGATCTCCTCTGCTCAGGTAGGTGGGATTTCCCAGACGTTTGCTTAGTTCTCCCCCATGCGGGCCGATTAGTGTGTTAAACTTAGCATATAGTCTTGATTTCGTCCTATTTTCCAGAGATTCCAACCCTAGTATTTCTATCGTTCGAGTAACAGTACTTTTATGATCAAAATCGTTGAGCACAAACCTAGCAGCCTTCCTTTGGATCATCTCCAGATCATTGATGAGCCCTACTTGATAAGGGCCCCAAACCGCTGAGCCGTATTCCAAGATTGGCCTCACCAGGGTCAAATATCCCAATTCTTTTGCTGTGGAATTACTGCTTTTTAATACCCACATTACAAAATGAGCTGATTAGTACACATTGGAGACGACATGGGCTAACCCACATGGGTACTCCATTTCATATCATTCCTTACATGGATGCCCAAATATTTGCACAAGTCTTATTCTACAAGTATTTCCGAGCCGATATTATATTGAAAATCATGCCTTCGCCCTCTTCCTGTTCTCATGAGACTACATTTACTTGTACTTATCTTCATTTTGTTGTTGGACCAGGTTGAGGTCAGTTTGTAACTCGGTGCTGCCTTGTGAGGTATGAATTTTTCGGTATATTACACAATTATCCGCAAACAAGCGGCAGTCACTTCGGATCCCATTCGGTAAGTCATTAATAAGTGCCAGAAATAACAAGGGCGGAATCACACTACCCTGAGCGGCACCTGACGTTATTAAAATGTCCTCCGAGAATGCATTAGACCTACCTATTTTAATCTTTTGCTAGCGTCCAGTCAAGAACTCTTGTATCCATAAAATTACTCTTTTATCAAAACTTCGTTGCCGCTAATTTACAGAGAAGTATGTGGGACGACGTCAAATGCCTTCGCAAAATCTATACGGTAATTACCACGGCAACATGCTCTCCACTGTCTAGTAGGGAGTCATTGATATCCTGAAAGAGTGATTGATAACATTTGGTTCTCGCATGAATACCCTTGCCTAAATCCGTATTTCTTCCCATTAAGGCATGATAACTTTTCCCACTGTTCCCTCAAGTAATTGGAAATAAGGTATCGGTACCTACTCCAACAGTTTGCATATACACTAATGGATTCAAGCCGAACAGGTCGATAGTTTCCCATTTCCAATCTGTTTCCTCCCTTGAATATTGGAACTATTGTAGCTCTTTTTCAGTCTTCGGGAATTTGCGTAGCCTATTATTAATTACCGTAAAATGGGGTGAATAGGGACAGTTTTTTCAGTATTTATTTAATAACTTTTGAAGGGTTTCTTATATTTTAGTGGAGTAAATTTTATTGTTGAAAGGGAACTGATATTTTTATATTTTATACACAATACTTTCCTGCAGTTGAAAATTTTAATATAACGTTCTGAATCCCTGTCCCTATTCACCCCAGTGATGGGGTCAATAGGGACACTCGATATTTTAAGTGGATATCCCCATTCTAACTGGTGCGTAGGTCAATTGGGACACAATGTATGTTTCTTAATAGCTTTTAATACGAAATTTGTTCATTTTGGGGTCATATTTACATGTTCGACACAGAAACAAACCAGAAATCTCACAGTTCATTGAATTGATGTCTTCCCCTTCTCACAACTGGTGGTTGCAGGATAGTTATCACCTGTGTTTGCTCGAACTCAAACTCATCAGCAACATTTGGGAATAGATAAATACTGGACACCTTCGCAGACTGTCTGAGGAATGTTCCGAAGTAGTTTCGTCCCGGGTTTATTACCTTCAGCACCTTTCCTACAAAGACTTTTTCCTCACCTCGATCATATGTAAACTTCACTTTCACCCAGCTGCCTTTCTCTATTCCTTGTTCTATGTTGTTTGACACACTTCCATGTTGTTCATCAGGCAACGAAGAGCTGTTCTCTTCTTCGGAAGTAACATCTTCTGCCGAAACACTTTTCCCAGGCAATACTTTCAGTCTCCTCTTCCGGGCACGTGCACCACTATTGACTTCATCGCCACTGTAACGCATATCCTTGAGAAAACGTGTCAGACTGTCATTAACATTCGTGGTGTTAGACATATCTTCTACTTCTTCACAGTCTGGAAGTCTCTCCAAAACACTGTTCCTGTTTAATGGAATTATTCCAGCTTTCTTGAAACCAGATATAATGTTCATTTGCAAATTATCTTCCATACTTTTGAGAGTCTGCTTCAGCAATCTTGGAGACATCTTCTTTTCAAACGGTTTGTTCCCTCCTTTCAGTTTCCATGACTCCATTACCTGACGCCAAGTAATTTTCAACGGCCTGAAGAGTGCCAAATCTAGAGGCTGCGTCAAATGCGTTGAATTTGAAGGCAGGAACACTAAACAAATGCCATTCTCTTTGCACAATTTTACAACAGCAGGAGACAAATGAGAGCTTAAATTGTCTCCAATAACCACCTTCTTCCCAACTAAGCACCGACAGTATGGAATAATTATATTCTCGAACCAATCAAGAAAACAGCATCCATCTATCCATCCAGATTTGCTGCGGTTGTATCGAGCTCCATGTGGCCCTCCTTCTGTCCATAAGTCATATAGTTGCTGAGCCTTATAGATAACATAAGGTGGTAAAAGAGTCCCGTCAGCAGTTGCTGCAAACATCACGGATGTATTTGACTTGCTTTCGTTCATCACTCGTTCAGGATATTTGCAGCCTCTCTTGAAGATCAGTTTGCGCCGACCTGGATCATCAGCAAGACTGGTCTCGTCATAATTGATAATTGCCTCAGGAGGTACACCTTCTAGAGTCCTTTCGAGTTCGTCAAAATAATTCCTGATGTCTGCTGGGGATACCTTTAATCTGCTACGTTTCACATTCTGACACAATCTCTGGGAAATGTGAGTTTTATGTCGAGACATAAACGAAAAGGCCCAATCGATCCCTGGCATATTGTCTCTGAATTGATTCATTCTTGGACCTTGTCTGTCTAAGTGATATTTTACAAAACATCGGATATCAAAAGTACTCATTGGGTATCCCCAATCACAACATGTCAAAATACACTCTATCAGTTCCTCCTCAAATTCGTGTGACAAACTTGTTTGGCCACCTTTCTTCTTTATCGATACCATACCTCCATCTGTGTTGACTACATATCTTTGCAATGCTGATTTTGAAATTTTGAATTTCTCTGCTGCTGATCGTATTGGCATACCACTTCTAACTGTTAACACTGCCTTTTTCACTATCTCAACATCCACTGGTAGATGAGTCTTTGAATGAGGATCACTTTTATATGTTCTTCCCATTGTCCCTATTTACCCCACTTTTAGGTTATGTGGTGCAAGTCCCTAAATTAAAATTAAATACTCCGCAGTTTAGTCACATATGTTTCTATAAACTTGAGAAATAGTTCAATGGATACAAATACTATAAATTATATACGTAACACACATTTTCAGCCAGTACAATTTTCTCACCACACTAAGCTTATCTCAACAGTGAAAATGGCGCCAAAACGTAGTTTATCTTACAGGCTGGCCAACCCCACAAATGTCACTTTTAATAACAATAAGATAGCAGCAGGACTATTTATAGATCTTGCTAAGGCGTTTGACACTGTTAACCATACCTTGTTGCTAAGTAAACTATCAAATGCAGGAATTAGAGGAATAGCCTTTGAGTGGTTTAAAAACTACCTGTCTAACAGGAAGCAGTATGTTAATATTAATAAAACTAAAGGGTCGATCTCTGATGTTAAATGCGGAGTCCCACAAGGGACAGTGATCGGACCATTGCTGTTCCTGATTTTTATTAATGATATAGGTTATTTAGAGTTTACTGGTAAAATATTTCTATTTGCAGATTATATATTTCTACTTTACGAGAGCGCCTGTGAACAAACGATTAGCAGAATATGCAAAAGGATCTAAATATACTAACAACATGGCTTTCAAAAAGTAAATTAATCATTAGTAGCTCAAAAACAAAATACATGCTATTTCACAAACCAGCTTACAGTCCAAGCACTTGCAACATAGTTAAAATTGGTAATGTACCCATCGAACGGGTGAAACAATACACATATTTAGGCCTAACTTTGGACAATAACTTAAGTTGGAATGAACATGTCATAAATGTGAAAAAGAAAATTGTTAGAGTAATTGGTGTTCTAAAAAGATTAAGGGAGTATGGAATAAGCAATCAACATTTAAGGAGCATATATGCCTCTCTTATTCATTCTCACCTTATGTACATGAACATTATATGGGGTAAATGTGCACAGGAATCAATAAATGAGCTCGAAGTTCTCCAAAAAAGAGCAATTAAAATCATGTATGGTTACGATTTTAGGAAACCAACTGTACAAGTATTTCAGGAGACAAACATATTGCCATTACGAAGCCAGCTCAAATACTCTGAAGCTTTATTTATGTTCAAATATAAACAAGGTCTTATTAATCTTAAAACTGAACTTCAATGCAGGAAAGACATTCATACCCATAACACAAGATCAGCAAACCAGTTATACATGGAGTCAACATACGCAACTAGATATGGTATTAAAAGTATTTCCTATTCTGCCAGCACATCTTATAACAACTTACCTCCTAAACTGAGACAAATTGTAAACTTAAACAAATTCATAAAGGAAGCACTTCCTGAAACTATATGTTGAAGAATATAGATGAACTCATAAAGACTGAATAAATGATCCTACCATCTTAATATATTCTAGTATAAGTTGCTAAGCCATATTTGTAAAGGGCAGTCCCCCCTTGAGCTACCAGCTCACTGGGACTTTCTGTACCCTATAAATAAATAAATATAAACTCTTTGACTTAGCACAAACGTAAAGGTATATAATAAACTAAAATGTCCCTTAAATGAAATAAATATTTTTAGATGTCATGTTAAAGAATATTGACTATTTTTCCTTTTCTCTGTCCCTATTCACCCCATTGTCCCTATTCACCCCATTTTACGGTAATACATTAAACAGCACCACCAAGTATCGCCCAAAGGCTGTACCTACCATTTTGAGCACATCTCCACCAATATTGTCTGGGCCCTTCGATACGGTATGTTTCTATGTAGCTGTAGTATGCCCAGTAAGATAACTACCGCTAACGAATTTTTATGCAATTGAAATAACCACTGTAGGCCCTCTTGCTGTAGATCAGTGATGGAGAGAAAAGTAGCATGTATAGGAGTTGAATGGTGGAGCTGCAGTTGCCCACTACGGGTTTAGTTTGAGACCATAGACAGTCGACTAAGGGAAGTGGGAGTGACAGCAATTGGTTGGGAACTACTAAGGAGCTACGGAGTGTCTCATTTGCTCTTATGCTGTATGCGGAAGTGATCACCACTTCGAAAGGGCTGAGGATCGCCGCTACAAGCCACCTTGAATTTAAACGTGCATAGAAAAGATTTGATATAAGAAAACTTGAGAACAATTGGAGGTGGAAGAACAGAGGGAAGAAGAGGCCATAATACAAGTAAATAAGGTGGACGAGGATTAAGACAACATTCTGGAATGCTAGTGAGAAACTGTTAGGGTTTCAAAACCCCATAATAAAGTCCTGGATATCTGACAGCACACAGGAGAAGAGACACTAAGGCCCTGATTATCCAATCCTGAGATGGAGGAGAAACAGTGCCCCATGAAAAGGTATAATGAAATCCGTCGGCAAGTGAAAGGATGCGCGAGAGACAATAGAAGGAACTAGGTGAACCAGCTATCAGAAAAAAAGCCCAAGAGGCAGCAGCAAGGAGGAACTTGAAAGACTTGCATTGCATCATCAATCAGCTGTCCCGGAAACTCTTCAACAAACATAATCCAGTAAAGTTGAAGGATGGGGAGCCGCTGACCAGCAGTGAGGAGCAACTAAAGCGCTGGGGGGAACATATTAACGAAGTACTCGACAGGACATTGGCACAACGGGAACAGGAGGAACCAGATTGCCAGATAATTCCCGAACTGCAAATTAACACTTACCTTCCCAACAGGAGTGAAATCACCAACGGGCTCAAGAGCTGCAAGTCTGGCAATGCACCTGGCGTAGATAATTTGGTGAAGGAAGTGCTCAAGGGAGACTATGAGACAACAGCAGATTTGCTGCTACCAATGTTCCAAGAGATTTTTGAATCTGAGACCATCCTGGAAGACGGGAAGAAAGGAATCCTAATCAATCGAAATTAATGCTTTTCATTCGGTCGACACGATTGTACCCAATTGTAATGGTTGTTTCCCTAAATATATTACATGGTATTAATTAATAAATTCACATCGATAACCAGTTATGATCGTCAAGCAATCATCAGAACCCTTACACTTAGATCGTTAAATTTATGTCTACAAGTATGTGGGTGATAGTTCTTACATAATGTATATTTATTTAATTACAGCAGTTATTATATAATTGCGCAACTTGTCAAGATTTGTTAGTTATATGTGATATTTGTTAAGGTATTGTTAGTAGTTATTGATCTCCAAGTTTGCTTGTTTAAGCTTATTGTTTGAGTGATGTGGGATCTGTTATTTTGCAGCTGCTAACATGTCCACTGGCTACACTTCTTGCACAGCACGAAGTCATCTGGAAGGCTATGGGGTCTAACGAAAGATCATAAACGTTGTGAAGATAATGTACAGAGGGTATTGGTAGGTTAATACTGAGTGTCAACACTACTTGAGGGAAGATGATGAGAAAAAATGAAGTAGGTTTAGGAGTGGGAACAATTTTTGGCAGAGAGGAAGAGAATCCAACACAAAGCCGAAAGGAAATAAAGATGTAAAAAGAGTTTTTACTGCACAAGGTCTATGAAGTACCTAAAATGTGCGTGGACTTGTATAAGGCTAACGGAGAGCGCAGCGTGAGCTGAGGTCGCCGGCAAGCTATCACTAAGTGCTCTTTCCCTCCCGAGCCCGATTGCGGGTATATTGTGGGGACGTAGTGTGCTGGCGGACCAGGTGGTGCCAAATAGAAATTAATTACGTACTTTCGCTTCAAAAGGGTGAACATTTAGAGAGCATTCTAAAATGCCAGAAATATTTAAATTAGCTGAAATATTTATATTATCTGACACTGTCGGATCCCCGACAGAAAGACCGAATGACCCCCCGAGTGGGCAAAGATGAAGCAACGATAGTGCTTTTTTTTTTGCAACATTTTTAGTATTATTAGTGAGAATCTTTAAAGAATACCAATTGTTGCACTTAAAGCAGGCTAAACCTTTACCCAGCCGAGTGCCGACTAAAAGTTGAAAACGGAGGAAAACCTCAAACCTTACTTGAACAAAACCACAATTTTAAACAGTGAATCATAAGTCAGAGTGAAAATCTCTACAAGTAGGAAGCTGGCAGAGCGAGCTATACTTGCCTTAATGATTAACTAGAATTAGCTGTGATAGCTAACACTTAGTAGGGTAACTGTTTTTCTAGCAATAGAAGTAGGAAACAAATAACAAAGATTTTATTTAACAACTTGAAGAAGTTAGAATAGTAACAATTGGATCTTAGATCGATTCTGAATGGTGTGTAAGTCCTCTTGACCTCGATGAATCCGAAGAACTTCGTTGGGTTGCCGCGTGGTGCACCGATATCTTTCAAGGAATGCATAACTGAAACAAACTTATAGAAACCTTAGAGCATGTTCAAAGAAAAAAGGGAATTCCAGAGGGGGGTCCCTGTTGGTGTTTGCGAGAGAAAAAATAAAAGAACCTAATGAAAATGAAAAGGAAAGAGCAGCAAGAGCTAACTCTAACATTGTATTCCAAAGAATACACCAGGCATACCTGCCAAGAGAAACATCACTGTAGTTTCTCAGAACCGTTTCATATACAGATATGCTGGACCAAGTCATGAGGAACGTGTTTGAACGCAAGAAGATGTGAATACAATGGACTCCGATTAACCGTCTAGAAGACTTGAACTAAGCAGACGATATCTGCCTCGTGACTCAAACCCTCAAGGATATCTGTGATAAGCTTAAGGAATGGAAGCACATAGAGATGTGTTAAAAATCAACGTGTGCAGGACGAAATATCTCAGGGACACCAAAACTAAGAACGCATTGACCTTGGAAAAAGAAAGTGAGCAGGTGGAAAGCTTTTGTTATAGAGCAGTAGGTATAGTATCCAATAGTGGTCGAGCCACAAAGGATGTCGAAACTAGGATTTAATGAAAGGCAAAACTAGGCAGCTGCAACCAGTGTGGAGGTCCCGTGAACTGTTGTTGAGGACGAAGCTAAGAACTTCGACTCATGAAGCCTGTCCTCTTTTTGCGGGTGCGAAACGTGGAAGGTGTCAGCAAAGAGCTCACAGAAGGTCCAAACTTTCATCAGCAAATACTTAGAGCTATACTGGGAGTATGGTAGCGAATGTTATTTCTAACGAAGAACTGGCAACTTGCCCAACAACGGAAGGCTGAGGTAGTCATAATGGAGAAGAGATGGATCGGCCTACTTTTAAGAGGTCCACAACGTATCCCAAAAGCAGGCACTGGACTGGAACCCATATGAAACAAGGCGAAGGCAGAGACCAAGTACAAGGATCATCGAATCAAAGGTGGTAGCCATTGGGAGGTCCTGAAATAACAGCAACGAACAGGGTCACATGGAGAGCTCTAGCATGTGTCCTATGCTCCACATCGGAGTTACGGGAATTTAACTAACAACACAATTTAATGGCCTTTGTATAGACATTATGTGAGTGAACCTGGGACAGGGGAGGATCCAGGCCAACGTTTTGAGGGGTAATGTTTCTGATCTGCGCCATCGAGTTGTCGTGGTGCAGCCAAGATGTCAAGATACTAAGGTTACCCCTCTCCAATCGCAAGTTAATAGCTGTGGAGAAAGCAGAGGAGGTAAAATTAAACGCGTTTGGGAAATCACACCCTCCCTCCCACACTCAAAAATTAAAAAAATGTATCTGCATCATTAAAATGGGTAGATTTCATGTGTTTGGCTTGTTTGATCACGAAACAACAAAATGATTCCCCTGTATTGGGCTTCACACGAGTCACTTAAAAGGTACCTTGCTCCATTATTACCATGTGCCCATCGCCGTCTACAATTCCCAAGCAGTGTCATAAGGTTTGGCAACACCGCCCATCTGTCATCTGGGAGGCCTAGCGCAAGCACATGGTAATTGCTAACACTGCGTAAACACATAGATTTTGACGCCAAATATTTCCGAAAATACAACAGAACATAACGTCCGCCATTTGGCTGCAATAAAGTTATTATAATTAAATCTACACACATATATCACAAATAAAGGATACATAATATCATGATATGTACTGTCGATTCCCGATAAGGTAATAATAAAAGGCTGTAAAGTACGGTACCTCAAATGTCCCCATGTCTGAAGTTTCCTTTTATTGCTGCTAAGCTCACTGCTGTCATTGACGGGCTCAGAAAAACATTTAAGACTACCGGTATTCTTACGAACTTAGAGACTGCCTTTGACAATAAATTCTTCACTTTTTGCCCACACATGCACTCATCATAGTCACTTAAGTTAAAAATACGTACCGTAGCTTTCTAATGAAATCTACCTAAAGGCACTTGCAAACTGAATTCAGTTCTTAATGTACTGGAATATAGTAGCCACATGAAGATATTGAGCCCGCCTGAGGTCATTGCTCGGTGATATTTATGCTAATGTTGATGAACATGCCATGCCTTATCACTGAACGCGCCCTGATGCAGCATGTAGTAAGATAGGGATATTGTCTTGACTCTGGACATTCACCCTAATAATTTTTCTGAGCTCCCATTATCACACATTTTGCTTACAAAAGTCTCAGAACATTCCACGTAGTAATTCTGCATAAGATTAACATTATTATGTTTCAATATTTTTATTTTCGGTAAAGGTAATTAACGCCACAGATAGGCGGGAGGAAGTTGGACTGTCAACGACTCAATTGACCGTCCGGACACTGCAAGTGAACTCCATGCTCGGAGACTACCAAGCTAGCAGCCGTTCTGTCAAGACGTGCTGGGACCGTTCGTCGTTCAGACGAAGAAAATTATAGTCCACCCGAAGGGAGAAGGAGTTTATTTAAAACCGACGATTAGTCGAGTGAATTGTGAAGTTTCCTTTAGCACCATGTTGTGTGGTGCGTCGAAGTGAAAATAATAATTACTACAATTCCGTGTGAGGATAATTGTATATTCGTCTATAAGACGATAACCATCATCATCCGTCCAAGAGGTGGAAGGAGAATCTTCGAACATCAACTGTAAGTTGCTACTTAAATGCTAACTGTGAATGATTAATCGACCGTTCTACAAATCTTCGAGTGCACGAGTGAAAATTGTGAAAATTATACCACGTTTCTGTGGATATTTTTGGCCATCAGTAACACCACATTTCTACGCGTAGTACCACTCAAATTTTAAGTCCACGAGGGACCTGAAATATTGCAAAATTTTTATTATCTTCAATTACCATGTGCAACCAGGCACAATACTTTAATAATCATCTATGATGCACTTTGTAAAGTGAATTTTGTGCCGGATCCTTGAGATATTCTAAGATTTATAACGGCAATAGAATCTGTGATTTTTCAACACCACCTGTGTGTAATATCAGTGAAGCAGACAGTGAGAGCCATTGAATTATCAGTCTGCAAATAAATTGTGTAGAGCCAGTGAGCCAATTTTCTACTGTGCTTAATCCATTAGACTCAGTGAGAACACGTGTGCAATCCAACATGATTATCTACCATAACGTCAACCACGTGTACGCAATTATTCAAGTGTCGCAGTTTCAACCAAGCAAGCAAGGTGAACAGACGTGCAGTGAAGTGTAAGGAAGAATGGGAATCGCTATTCAGCAGTACCGGGCGGTCATCGGCCGCTGGCAGGCTAGAGTGAAGTGCGATTTCGGTGTCGGGAAGGTGATAGTGGGCAACGTCACTGAACAGATGGGGGTTTTGGCGATGGGGATGGTAGCGCTGGTTGTGGCGACGCTACTATTAATTGGAGGAGTGGAGTCAAACCCAGGGCCTGGTCAGCTGGGATGGCAAGAAATGGAAAAAATAAGGGAAATTGTAAAGGAAGTGTCACAAAATGACCAGATCCGGGACATTCTTCGTGAGCAATGCAAGGAATTCAAGGAGATGAAGACATGTATAAGAGAAGAGATGGGAATAGTGACAGAAAGGCTGGCCGAGAATAGTAGAGAGATAAAAGACCTGAGAGAAAAGGTGAAGATATTAGAGGTGGAGGTAAATGAATTAAGGAAGACCAAGCTGGATGAGAGAAAGAAAAACGTCTTCATTTACGGAATAAAGGAAGATGCCAAGGAAAGCACCGAGGATCTAACATCCAAGGTGCTCCGAGTGATTAGTGAAGGCATGCGGATAAACATTGGAGTCTCAGAGATTGACAATGTGACCAGGATAGGGCGAGGAAGGGGTACGAGGCCCGTGAAAGTGTCATTAGTTTCTTCGCTGATGGCTCACAGAATTCTGGCGAACACAAAGAACCTGAAAGGGGAGAGGATATGGGTAAGGAGAGAAATGAGTAAAGAAGAGGCAAGCGAGCAACGGACCTTGCAGTTTCATTTAAGGAAGGCAAGGAGCTCTGGTCTCAAGGCTTATGTAAAAGGTAATAGACTGGCGGTTAGCGGCAACAACTGGGATCGGATTTGGACAGTGGCACAACTGCAGGATATGGAGAAGCAACAACAACAGGAGACAGTTAGACCTAGCAACCAGGTGGAAGCAGTTGTCGGTTCAGAGGAAAGTGCGGTGATGATTCAACAGAGAGCATCGACCTCCAAGTCCAACACGGAAGTGGCGCGAGCAGGAACGACTAACGTCAGCGCCAGGAACACCGGACAAGTGCGTGGTTTGCAGAAAGGTGAGACTGGCAAACAACGAGTTACTAGTCTAAAAGAACTTTGGGGCAAGAAAACCTTGACAGGGCAGTTTAATGTGGAGAAGGAGGTCATTTCTTCTCCAGGTGGCAGTATACTAGAGTTAGAGAAAGCTAGAGTTACTAGAAGTAAAGCTACCGCCAGCGAGGAGGGTAGGGGTAAAAAATAACTAAACTGGAATATTGCTAGCGTAAATATAGAGGTTTTTTTTTAAATAAGAGAGGCAACGATGTAGTTTTGACCCTAATAGAAGATATGCAGATTGTAGGATTTGTTGAGAGTTGGCTCCCTGTAGGTTGCGAGGTTAAATTAGATGGCTTCAATATATATATATATACAAAACCTAAGATTAGGAAAGCTCGCACCGGTAGGTTCCCAGGGGGAATTGTTGTTTTAATTAAAGAAGAGGTGAGGGAATTATCAGAATTTATTAGTTCAGAACTGGAAGAAGTGGTGTGGGTAAAAGCTGATATTAGGGGGAGGGGGAAAGGAACGGTATGTTTCGGCTTTGTCTACAACCCTCCGGAGAATTCCCCGTATGCAAGAGAAAGCTTTTTCGATGAGTTAGCTATTGAAATAAACAGAATTCAAAATATATATGAAGAGGCAGAGATTGTGCTTTTAGGGGACTTCAATGCGAGGGTTGCAGACAGAAAGCCCCTTTACAGCAAGGGGGTTGCCGAGGCCGTATGTGGGGATAGGCACAGCAAAGACAAGGAATGTAACAAGAACGGAGAAAAGATTTTGGAACTATGTGGTGCAGAAGAGCTATATATATTAAATGGTGTCTGTGTGGGGGATGAAGAAGGTAACCTGACGTATATAACAGAGATTGGAGGAAGTGTAATAGATTTAGCAATATGTTCCAGAGGAGCACTAGCCCTAATTAAGAGGTTCACTGTTGAAGAATGGGGGGAATCACACCACCTACCAATTGTCGTCAACATGCAGGGAGCGGTGACAAAATCAAAAGGGAACCCACAAGTAAAAGCTATAGAGAGAAAAGTGAATAGATTCAGATGGAGGGAGGAAAACTGCAGAGAGTTCCAGAACTACTTCCAGGGAGAAAATTTTGAGCTGATAAAGGTAGGAATAAGTTTAATGATCAGTAATGATGAAATTGAAGGGGTAATACGTATGATTGAGATTGCAATTATGATG
This sequence comes from Meconema thalassinum, assembly GCA_946902985.2. NCBI lineage: Eukaryota > Metazoa > Arthropoda > Insecta > Orthoptera > Tettigoniidae > Meconema > Meconema thalassinum. The sequence continues at coordinate 240,560,526 of OX336389.2, read as the reverse complement.
GCCGGGCGGAAAATGCGCGTGAAGGCTAGGGGAAAATTAGGGAGAATTAAAGGATGGTACGATGAATCTTGTAGAAGGAAGAAAACCGAAGTTATTAGGGCACTGAAGTTATACAAGAGAGGAGGGGATGATACGATGAGAGTAGAATTTTGTCGTCTAAGGAAAGAATATAGGGAACTGCTGAGTAAAATGAAAGATGAATGGCAGGGTAAGGAAGCAACAGCACTAAATAAGGATTCTAAAGCTAACGACTGTAGCAAAGTGTGGAGCAGGATAAAGTCTTACTGTAGGGGGAGCAGAAGTGGTGGGGGGAGCTCTATTAGTGATGAAATATGGATTGCATATTATGAGAATCTGTTAAATGCTGAAGATAATTGGAGGAAGAGGGATGAGTTTGGCGTCCCGAGGGGGCTGGAGGTCACTCTGCCTATGCTGGACCAAGTCATATCGATAGAGGAAATTAAGGAAATAATGACAAAAAGTAAAGGAGGGAAGTCAGGAGCTATTTCGGGGATAACAAATGAATTTTGGCAAGAGTTGAGTAGCAATAGGTTCATGATGGACAGCTTGGTAAAAATCTTTAACAAAATCTTTGAAGGAGGTAGATTTCCAAGGGGGTGGCAGGAGGGGATAATTTGTCCAATATATAAGAAGCGTGGGGACAAACTAGACCCAGGCAACTATAGAGGCATAACTTTGCTTGATAATTTGAGCAAAATGTACACCGGGGTCTTATCCAAGCGTTTAATAGCATGGGCAGAGGGCTGTTCGGTGTTCTCGAGACTCCAGACAGGGTTCAGAAAAGGAATGAGGACCAGTGACAATATAATGGTGGTTAAAACGGTGATGGACAAGTACATAAGAAGGAAAAGAGGTAAGCTGTATATCACAGCTATTGATATGGAGAAGGCGTTTGATTCAGTGAGCAGGGGAGCTGTCATGGCTAAACTGGGAAAAATCGGGGTGTCACATAAAATGATACGAGCAATTGAGAATGTGTATTCCGAAGTGAAATGTGCAATTAAAACTAAAGATGATGTAATTGTAGGAGAGATAACGTCTAATATAGGACTAAAACAGGGATGCAAATTATCCCCGGTGCTTTTTTTTTGCTATTTATCAACGATATTTTCGAGTCAAAGGGCTTTGAGCAACGGTCCAACCCTTGCTTGGACAATTATGATATCCCGGGCCTAGCTTTCGCTGATGACATCCTTCTGCTTGCTCTAACACCCTATAATATGCAATATAGTATTGACGAGATTGTGAGATACTGTGAGGACTGGAACTTAAAAATTAACCCGAGTAAGACCAAAGTTATGGTCTGCAAAAAGGGAGTTAAACTGGCTAAGAATGAAAAGTGGGTCATGTATGGGTCTCAGTTAGAGACGGTGAAAAAACTTGAGTATCTAGGGACGATAATGCGAGTAATGGTAAATGGACCGAACAAATTAAAAGGGCAAAATCGAAAGGGCTAGCGGCATTGGCGAATGTTAAAGTGTTAGAGCGTAGGTTACCGAATCTTGACTACAAAGTGTATAAGAATGTGTTCAACGCACTCATCGTTTCAAGAGCACTCTATGGAGTGGAAGTATGGGGTTTAGAGGAAGGAACGAAAACCCTGGACAGTATTGTAAGTAGGTTTGCCAAGATAATTTTGGGGCTACCTAGTTGCACGGCGAATTGTGGAGCGAGAATGTTGTGTGAGGATGTAAGCATTAGACAACATATCATAGAAAGGGTCATAAAGTCTTGGATTCGTTTAAAAGCAGGTGGAGGGGGGGGGAAATGCTTAAGGTAGCCTACCTGCACCAAATGAAGCATCAGCAAGAGGGCTACTGGGTGGACGGGGTAAGAAGTGTACTGGAAAGATTAGGAATGGGTTATCTATGGGATAGGGACTTACAAAGAGAGGAACGTAGGGTGTGTAAAAAAGTGTGCAGAAGGGTTAATGACGTAGAGTTGCAGGTGCTAAGGGAAGAGTGCACCAGTAGGAGAACCTTAACGGAGTTCTGCGAAATAAGGAACTTTATGAGCATAAAGCCTCAATGCCTAATGAAAAGAGAAATGAGAGGGATAATTTGGTGGTTAATGGGGGTGTATAAGAACAAAGCGTTGAGAGAAGTAGGAAAAGAGGACATTTGCCTGTTTTGTGGGAAGGTTATGGGTGCGGCGCACCTGATCAGGGAATGCAAGGAAATTAAAATGATAAGAGCAAAGTTTGTAGACAAAGCAGATCTAAACAGAATAGAAAATGAAAATGAGTATCACACTTTAATTAAATTACTAAAAAGGGAATGGGGGAAAGCAGGTCAATTAGCAAAATATTTTAATACCATCAGGGCAATGTGGAATAAGAAAGCGTCGGATGAGATTCAGAACAAAGATGCATGTAAATTAAGCATTCAAGTACAGGAGATGGCTTCCTAAGCTATAAATCTTGTTAAAGCCTAGGAGAGCCTATCTGTATTAACTAGGTAGCCTATACGATTACTACCGTACAGCCACATATTGCTGTCTGTAGATTTTTCCTGTGAGTTTGATGGTTTTTTTCCTTACCACAATACTTATCAGACTCTTACAGTCAGTAAGGGCTCGATAGGGAAATAAAAGTAATTCTTTCTGTGAGGTGTCTCCCATAGAGAACTGTCAAAATATGAAGAACACTGTGTCCACATTTATGATTAAGAAGGATCTTTGTGCAGTTTCCATCAGAAAAGTTGCCCAGTGATATTGTGAATGAAGATAACTACTGCAAAACATTATTAAGTTTTGAAATAACAAGGAAGCTATGAAATGCCGAATGGACATTTGGTTTAATTATCTAACGCCATACTGTAAATTTATGTTATCTATGTGTTTATTGTCTGTATGTCACGATATGACTCTCTGAGTTAAAGTGACAATTAACAAGTAGACTTGGTTTAAATAAATAAATAAAAATAAAAATAAATTATTCAAGTGCTATCCATCAGTGTAATGGAGTAGACCCCATCTATGTGAGAGAAATGTCTAAAAAAGTAGACCTTCGTCATGGCAGGAGGACCAACCAACAACTTTGAGGGACATGGAGCCCAGGAGTCCATCAACCCTTCAGCTAACCACAGGGAGGAGATCTTGGACGTGAATCCAACCTGTAGACGCAGGAGAAGACTGGAGCAGAGTAGACTCGATCCCAGGAGTCTAACTTGGAATATTGCTACTGCCCAGGTCTTGGAAACACCTTGCTATATCATGGATTTACCATGAGGTGAATTGTGTGTGAGTCTACAACTTCTCTTCTTTGTACGGGTTTAGCTGTGGTAGATTAGAATGTAGAAATTAACCGAACTTGTGATGACCAGCTTAGGTAGGATTTTTCTAGATAGTTTTGATTTTTCTTTACAGTGAGAGTTAGTCACCTTTTTTTGGTGCATTCTGGATGTGTCAGCAGGACGTAAAGTCCTAATACTTTGATAGACATGACCACAGATCACTTAGATTTGGTTTGGTCGACCCTTCATGTGGGTCAGATTTATTTTGAAGAATGGACAACCATTCTTTTGTCATTTTTATTGCTACCCCTTTCGCGACACCTCCAAAGACGCCACTGTTTTGTTTTTGCCTTGTATGGACGTATCAGTTAATGACCGACTGTAGTCATTACCCTTTTGCTGTGATTGAGTTATTTATTGTTTATATGAGCTCTGAAGCCACATCAGTTCGAGCAAGAACGAGGGAAATTATATTAAATATGCTACCAGGGCATTGAACTCCGATACCTTTCGTATCATTTCCAGACAACTTAGCAGTTTGTCAGATTGTCAATTTTGCTTATACCTATATTTTGTGTCAAGCTGTAGACACGCAAAAGTTTTGTGATGAAAAGAATGTACATAATAATCGATTGACATCTCTGTCAACTCCAAAGCACTCCCCAAGTAAGTAGAACATCTTCGTAATGTTGTTATTTGCAAGTCTTTAACATGATTTATCATTGTACTCCGTATTTTTATGTGGTACATTTGCCACCAACGTTTTACAGTTATTCACGTAGATATCAGAGCCAGCGTAATTCATCATAGGACTTTATTTAAGTGGACTACAAGCCTGCTGAATGTAGTAAGTCGCCAGACGCGACTGTATGAAGCTTGTGTGTTTGCCAACACTAGTGAGAACGGGTTTATCAACCCAAGGTTCGTCGCGCTCTTTGTGAGACGACTACATACTATTTGGCTGGATGCGCACGCATTCATATTTTTACCGTTTGGAGAATGTAGCCATTCTCTAGGTCAAGGCCAGCAGTTTGTTGTGCGATCAGATGTTTTTGCTGACGCCATGAGACGTGCATGTAACTTGTCTTGTTACCGCTTTGGAAAGCGAACTTCATTTTTAGCACTATTGGAGTGTGTATGATTTTGTAGGAAGCCAGTGTTGTCTATTATTTAGTAGTGATTATGGCGCCCTGTTTGAGGCTATCTATGTGTTATATTTGAGTGCCGTAGGATGCACTGTCGTACAGGGACAACCCTGCGACCATTATTTCCAGGATTAGCCTGAAGACTGTAATAAGAGAGCTGTGTGCCCCTGACAGTAACGTTGCAACCGGGTCATGCTAACCTGTGCTATTGTGCCGGCTACAGAGCCGATGTTTGTGAGTGATGATCTTTCAGGAGACTTCACGTTGTTTAAGCCTAGGTGTCCATAGAATCACCAGCATTCGTCTTAAACCTACGACAACATAAACCGTGCTCCTAATAATAATGAAGAACTGATTATTATAAACAAATGCTAATTAATCATGACTGTGAATTAATCTTGATCCTTAATTTTACTCGCTGGACGATTCTATTTGGATGTTTTCCATTTCCAACGGGAAATGACTTGTTGACTTTTCGTTACACTATTTTGAGACGACGGAGCTAGGTTCGGACCATTAGTTTTCAACTAGTGGCGCACGATGCTCATGCGACCTAAGTCGTGATTTTAATCACGCCGTTGCCAACATAACTACATTAGATGACCCTTGAATACAAACAGTATTCGAGCGTGTAGGCAAGCTTGAATAAGAAACATTGTGATTGCTGTGTTCATTGATTTATTTGAATGTTATACTGTTACGATAACCCATTGTACCTTTAGCTTGTAAGAAGAGTACTATTGTTTTTTTTATTGCTGGTTATCATATAGCTTTTGTTGTAAATGTTTCCTTTTTACGGTAGTCATTCGCCGTAAATTCTTGTTGTAACGTTTAATTAATTAATTAATTAATTAAATGTACATTTGGGAGTGGTACCATCATAAATTCTTTTGCTTGATTGTTGTTAACTTAACTTCTGATTTTCTATAGTAGCCCATTTCATCTGTGTAGGGTATACTTTTCGTGCCACTACCCTATCTTTGCTGTCATTGTTTTCTTGTATAATAGATCTTTCTCGAGGGTTTTAAACTTCAATCAGTGTAGGATTCTTGACGCTTTATTTTCTTTTTTTATTAGCTTGCGGGACTTGTCCGAAACAAACCCTCCGAACTAGGCCAGTGGTTTGTTATTTTTTTAATAAATTTTACCAGAGTTTACATAAGTCTGGATGTCATTATTTTGTAGTTTAAGTGTTTCTGCGGTGTACCTCTTGGGTTATTCTTGACTCATACCTTGTCTGCCCAGATCGCCCCGGGATCTAGCGTTTCGTGCGCACTGACCTATAAGAAGTACATCCAATCCTCTTCGGCATATGTGTTCGGACGATGAGTTGTCCGGGAAGTCATTTCGGTTAGTGGCAACCCTAACAGCTCGTCTGACGGGCTCAATATATACCAAAACTAAATTAGGCCTACTAGGCACCATCATAAATTCTTTTGCTTGATTGTTGTTAACTTAACTTCTGATTTTCTATAGTAGCCCATTTCATCTGTGTAGGGTATACTTTTCGTGCCACTACCCTAGCTTTGCTGTCATTGTTTTCTTGTATAATAGATCTTTCGCGAGGGTTTTAAACTTCAATCAGTGTAGGATTCTTGACGCTTTATTTTCTTTTTTTTATTAGCTTGCGGGACTTGTCCGAAACAAACCCTCCGAACTAGGCCAGTGGTTTGTTATTTTTTTAATAAATTTTACCAGAGTTTACATAAGTCTGGATGTCATTATTTTGTAGTTTAAGTGTTTCTGCGGTGTACCTCTTGGGTTATTCTTGACTCATACCTTGTCTGCCCAGATCGCCCCGGGATCTAGCGTTTCGTGCGCACTGACCTATAAGAAGTACATCCAATCCTCTTCGGCATATGTGTTCGGACGATGAGTTGTCCGGGAAGTCATTTCGGTTAGTGGCAACCCTAACAGCTCGTCTGACGGGCTCAATATATACCAAAACTAAATTAGGCCTACTAGGCACCATCATAAATTCTTTTGCTTGATTGTTGTTAACTTAACTTCTGATTTTCTATAGTAGCCCATTTCATCTGTGTAGGGTATACTTTTCGTGCCACTACCCTAGCTTTGCTGTCATTGTTTTCTTGTATAATAGATCTTTCGCGAGGGTTTTAAACTTCAATCAGTGTAGGATTCTTGACGCTTTATTTTCTTTTTTTATTAGCTTGCGGGACTTGTCCGAAACAAACCCTCCGAACTAGGCCAGGGGTTTGTTATTTTTTTAATACATTTTACCCGAGTTTACATAAGTCTGGATGTCATTATTTTGTAGTTTAAGTGTTTCTGCGGTGTACTTCTTGGGTTATTCTTGACACATACCTTGTCTGCCCAGATCGCCCCGGGATCTAGCGTTTCGGGCGCACTGACCTATAAGAAGTACATCCAATCCTCTTCGGCATATGTGTTCGGACGATGAGTTGTCCGGGAAGTCATTTCGGTTAGTGGCAACCCTAACAGCTCGTCTGACGGGCTCAATATATACCAAAACTAAATTAGGCCTACTAGGCACTGAAAGTCCACCTCGCTGCAGTGATCAAAATGTAGTGATATAACCAGTTATTTTAATAGTGCTGCCATAATTTGACTTACAGTCAGGCACGCAACACTTCCTAGGCATCTGAAATAGTTTAATGAAATATTATTGAAGAATTCGTTGGTTAAATTCATTAGTAGGTATTAGTTACACATGCAACTTAATACGGGAAATACCCACTTCTACAACTTTCAGCAGGTCTGATTTACCACGAGGAATTCACGAGTGTTAAAATAGTTAGTACGAACTGCTTTTAGATGCTGTCAGGTAAAAATAATCCATATTTATGAACTAAACTTAGCACGTGGTCTTACGTGTTTATAGAACATACGGACTCTTCTAAACGTCGCCAATTCTACCAACAGCACGGCTTGAGAATTATAGACGGCGAAGATCTGCCACAAAGCAATATGTAGTCGTTTCAATGCAATTTCTAATATGTTATTCTGCAGACAAACAAGATGTCAGTATTTTCAGAACACTGGTGTGATACCGGTACTTCATTCAATTCGCGGGAGATGCATCCCAACTGCTGACAGAGGTATTAGAGGTCTTGCTAATAAAAGTATAGAGTCTTACTTAACAAGGCGTAAACAAATAGTAAGCTTGACACACAAGGATGATGGAACCAAATTACTTAATGAAACATTGTCCAATGAGGGAATTATTAAATTTGGAGTACCGCAGGGATGGGTTTTGGGCCTACTACTCTTTCTTCTATATATCAATGATATAATACAGAACGTTCATTCACATAAGGAAATTTTGTTTGCGGACGATACAACACTCATAATAAAAGGTGAAACTAAACAGGTCTTACAGGAGTCTGCTGACTCCGTTACAGAAGAGTTAACCAAATGGTCACAAGAAAATTGCCTCATAATAAACTATAAAAAAAACAGTATCTCTAAATTTCCACACTAGACAGAATAGGAATCCTGCGAAGCCCAATATAACATTAAATGGTCATCAAATAAAAAATAAATCAGAAACAAAGTTTTTAGGACTATCGATACAACATGACTTGAAATGGAATAAACATATACAATATCTGAATACTAAACTGAACTCGATGTGCTTTGCGTTACGTATTTTGAAAACCAGCACTAGCATGCACACATCAAGAAATACTTATTTTGCCTATTTCCATTCATACTTAAGATATGGGGTCATATTTTGGGGTATGTCACCAGATGTACTAAGCACGTTTAGGATGCAGAAGAGGGTGATTAGAATTATGGCAAATGTAAACACTAGAGAATCATGTAGACCTCTGTTTAAAGATACATTCTCCCACTGCCCTGAATATATATCTTTGAAAGTATTATGTTTTTTAAAAAGAATTTAATGAATAAAGATGTTTTTCTTAAAACACACAATTATGTTCATAGGCATAACATAAGACAAAATCAAAACATTCATATTTCACACACACACACAAGCATATATCAAAAAGGAACTATTCACACAGGAGTTAAATTATACAATAAACTACCCCAGTATATAAAACTTGCCCCAAAAATAAAAACCTTTGAAAGAATGTTGAAAGCGTATCTGCAGTGCCATTGTTTTTACTCTGTAATTGAATATCTTAGCGTATAGGAGCGAGGAAATCTATAATTATATTTTACTTTCCTATTTTAATTGTAATACCTAGCTGTAAGTTGTTGTATTTATAGAATGAAGTTTTCATATTATGATAATAGAGTAAGGTGTAAATAGTTGTCCAATAAGATTGTATCTCTTAAGATACATATATTATAATAAGTTATAAATAGTTATAGTAATATATACACCTGTTAGTTCTTTTATTTTATAGATGTAATTTCTGACGTGTCCTATATCAAAAATGTATTGTATACATGTAATTGATCAAATGGATTTAATAAAAAAACAACGTAATCACTACCAGTGGTGTACGCGGGATTTCCTTCTGGGAAGGTAACTGTGTAGGCCTACACTATTAAAGGGGCAGATGGCCTTGCTGTTCCGCCCCTAAAACGACAGTCATCATCATAATCATACATTATTAAAATATTTCGATTAATATTCATAAAGGGCAATAATAAAATAAATATTCTCTTTGGATGAAAGCTATTTTGGGCTTCAATATATTTTCAGCACAATAAAAAGTGACAAAAAAATTAAAAATTGAAAACAGTACCTAAATATTAAAACTGAAATGATGCAGGGGTATCATCATGTCCATACGTGATTGTGGAACTCGTGCATTGTCCGCTGTCATGAAAATCTGCGCTAATGTTAGTAAGATACAGGAGTTGAATATTTTATCGCTAGAGGGTATTATTGAATTTTTTCGGAGTGCCAACATTATTGTTTCCAGACCAATATTTTCAAACAGACCAATGGTTTTCGCCTAGACCAATAATGGTTAGGCAGGGCCGCGTTACCGGGTGAGTTAGCCGAGGTCGTTGCGGCATGACTGTTGGCAGTCGCTCACATCCGGGAGGCGAGGAGGTTCGAATCCCCCCGCCGGCAACCTTGAAGATGGTCTTCTGTGGTTTCCCATCTTCCTTCCAGGCAAATGCCGGGGTTGGTCCCCCTAACTATAGGCCACAGCCGCTACCTTCCAACTCCTCGACCCTCCCATCCAACATTCCTCCCCAACGGTACTTGTAGCTCACCCATTGGGTGTCCGTCTCGAAGCAGCTATAAAACTGGCGAGCCGAACATGTCCTCGGACACTCCCGGCACTAAAAGCCATACGCTAAAAAAAAAAAAAAAAAAAAAAAAGGGCCGCGTTAGCTAATATAAACACCCCTGGTTTTTGTCACGCATAAATAATATTTATCCAGGCCAATGGTTTTGCCACGGTCGAATATAGACAGGTCGGAAGGCTGAGATTTGGCGACATGTTCATCAGTCATACCTTTGTCAGGCGGGAACATTCAGTCTGGCAGGTGTTCTTGTTTATCTCATAAGGATATTTCCTTCTATATTTTGTTTCTTACGCTTTGAACGTTTATGCGCTTTATAGTAGCGTTTACACTACGGTACCCTTCCAGATGAGTTTTTTTACTGTAATCCCTAATCGAGAACACACTGACGAGTGTGCTTTTTATCTGGCAAATATGGAACATTTTTAAATGCCTACGGTACCGTACATGGAATTATCACATATCGTATTTCATGTTTTAAACTTTGATTTTCCTGGAATGTTTCGGCACCGTAACAATGCCAGATACATGTTGTATCCCCAACTGTAACGCAAATTAACCAAGTAAGGGGGGCTACACACCAGTGTTTTGGTTCCCAAGTGACGAAAATCTGCTCCAGGCCTGGGTTAGGGAACCTTCGAAATGGTTCGTAGATTGCATAAATCATTTTCAAAAAGGTCATTATTAAAGCAGAGAAATATAAGGACTCGTCTGGAGATTGGAAGGAACGCCCGATGGATAGGTTGAAATTGGCATCAGGAGCCCTGCCTACATTTTTCTATATTTTCCGTCTGACTTGTCTATTCCTGAAACTAGGAAGTGAAGTGATCCCGAGGATAGAAGAGTCAAGCGGGGTGAAGTTCTTGAATTGAAAGCACAAGCATTTTTGGTGAAGCACACTATTAGAGAGTTTCCTTCATTTTGCTGCTAGCATTTACAATAAACCACAGCTGTTCAAGGACAGGTGTATTTTTATACCATTGTGACAGTGTAGTAATGTATCAGTGCAACTTTCAAGAGATTCCACAGATAACAATGTTTCATTTCTGCAAGTTTTAGAGGCAGAAAAGAAACTGAGATTGAAACCTCTCTTGGGCACAAAATCTGCCAAGTATGGTGTTCTGAAATGGTCCTTTGACGCTTACAAAGACTTACAAAATATAAATACGGAAGGGACAGGTTCTGCAAATGTAGCCCCATTTTTAAGGATTGTTCAGAAAACAAATATTTTTTACTTTCAAGTTAACTCTTCCTGTCTTCTGCATATATCAGGTTATGCTCCATTCCCGGTTTCCTTAAAGCTAGAATGTTCACTTTGTGCTGATTGTTTAGTAGGAAATGAAGCCTCTACCAATGATACTTACTTTGACACCCTTAACAGAGGTTCCATCAGACCTCTAGTGTACCACATGGCTGACACTGGTAGCTGTGCTAATGACATGTTCTTAAACTGTCAAGATCAAAAGAGGGTGTTAGTAGTTATGTCTAAAACAATTCTGTTTGGTGATACTGGTTTCCCAAATGATGTGTGCCTTTATGGAGTGGAAATTAGTCAAATTAAGTGAAAAAATACTTTCAGTTATTGCCATTGTATTGCTAAACAATTATTCACAGGCAAGGAATGATGCTGTTCATGTCAGCAAACTTGATTGTGGGAAGAGAAAGTTGCAGCACTTTATGGAATACCAGCAGCAACAGACTATTTATATAAAGGTAGTAAATTATCTACATCCATGTGCGGCGGAATCGAGGGTTTATAGGCCTACAGTGTGAAGATGTTATGGGAGATAGCCTACAATTTTGCATCACATAACCCTCAATTGCATCTACTTACTGCATATTATTATTATTATTATTATTATTATTATTATTATAACACCGCCAATTGTTTTATTACCATACTTCAGAGTTGTAAAATACGAAAAGAAACCAAAATAATTTTCTTTATTTTGCTAAACACTTTTATGTTAGTAAATTATTTCCGTGTCACTGATGCCTAATATCAGCTGCTTGGCTCTTATAACAACTTTTCACGATCATATGCACGTTATTCATTTATTTCCGATTGAAACACTGGTCATGTGTAAATAAAAAACAACAGATGTTTTGCAAAACATGTACATTATGTTTGTCCAATATTAATTCCGTAGTTTTTGTCGCCTCCCTTGCTTATAGCAAACCGCTGTTCAGTTCAGGCACTCGTGAGGAAGTATGATTGACGATAGCCGTAGCTACAGTGTTGTCAGGTTGAACCTTCCGACCTTTCTAGTTCCGACTGTGGTTTTGCCTAGTAGTACAATCGGTAATTTTCACCAATACTTTCGTCCAGAGAGTCGCCGGGGAAGTGAAATTTGCAGCATTACCTAATAAAACAAGGCGACGTGTTTTTTGAAAGTTAATGTTGGCAATTTCCTTATTTTTAAAGTGTGAACGTGGTGTTTGTTAATAGAAGTTGGCTCCAATAACGTGGCACAGTAGGTAGAAACCATTTTCAGAGCGCTACTAACAAAAATAACGCACTTTAACAAAAATATCGCACTTTGAAAACGGACACCGGTGAATACACGAGAGCCGTGATTGTTTTTAATATTGACATTATGTTAGAGAAAAAGAATGTTTTGCTCTACATGTTCTTACTGCCATTACGTACTATTGCCTCTCAAATTTGCCTATCCTAATGGTTTTATCTGCATCATTGATAGGAATAAATTGCAGAAACTCCTCATGTAGGCCTACAGAATTAGCTTTAACGAAACGAAAGCGATGTGATAAAAGTTACCGATCGCACACTACAATAGAAAAACCGATCCATGGCTAACTCCAACGCTGAAGGAGGAATCACGCTGCGAGTAGAGTTCAGTACATTTGCCAAGTGACGAACGTGACCACATTTAACATATATACAGGAGTAAAGAAGGTGGTAATGTGAAACAGGTGATAGATGAGACAATATATGGATTCATATACACAAATGTCTCTGGAAGGGGGGGGGGGGTTAAATCCGACCCCCCCCCCCCCCTTCAGTACGCCACTGATCATATTCATAAGTTCCTTGCCCCTAAATGAGGAGAAGAAGACGGGAACAGTTGCTGACTTGCTCCTTGAAACAGATTCATACATTTCTGCCATTTTAAATTAGCTCTAATTTAATGATGTCTTACTACAAGCGTCACATTGCCTACCGTACATATCATTTTCGTTGAGTTTCTTATTCTGGATATCTACTGTTCCCGTACGGAGATCCAGCAACATTGTTTGCTTGACAGGATTTACAGCAGCGCGTGGATGTAGTGACGCGATTAGAGTTACCGGTGCGTCATATAGAAGATGTATGGAAGGGAAGGCACTCGAAATCCCAACCAATCAGAGTAGCAGCATTGATTAAATGCGAATACATACCATGCACACATAAGCCATGAAAATTGATACGAGTAATGGCAAATAGCCTACCATCGCCGTCTATAATTCTCAAGCCGTGCTGTTGGTAGAATTGGCAACGTTTAGAAGAGTCCGTAAGTTCTATAAACACGTTTGACTACATGCTAAGTTTTATTCATACATATCGTTTATTTTGATATGACAGCATCTAACAGCAGTTCGTACAATAAATACGCAATCATAGTCCGCTAGTTCATGGTTTCGGGGCATGGTGCATTCTCCCACTCTATGATTCACGTATTTTGGATCAAAGCATAGGATAACACTCAAATGAATATCAAATTCAAAATATAAAAATTATTTAATGTTAATCAAAATTAGGCGCTACAACACAAAAATTTTCAATGAAATGTTCACACTTGCCCTTAAATGGACAAGGAATCATAAAACTGAACCACAAAATCAATAATTCAGGTTCCAAACGAACCTGACAATAAATCAACATAATTGTCACTTCCATAAAGCAGGTTCCTTAAACTGCACATATGAGCTCCTCATGGCTCTAAGTTTATATTTACACAGTTATTCATCTTCAAAATAAAGCACTCTTAACTCCCAATTTGGAGTTTTTACTTCACTTGCGCTAATTTGTTTATAACAATTACATATTATTGGGTCCACTTGAGTTTTAAAATCACCATCCCTTTCCATACAATTCTACTAACTTGGTGTTGCCGGAAAGAACTCGTGCATCCCTTGAGTTTAGAAAATACTGAATAATTCAAATTAAGAAAGACTCCCCAGACTATCTTAATATTTCCATTTACTCGGGAGCAATATTTATGTTGTTATCAACAATAAGGGATTTTTACAGTGATCCTATAACCATTATTTTAGTTTATATGGTTTCTGAACGATTCTAAGCAAGAAATAGTAATAATTAGATCTCGGCGCTGATGACCGGGATTATCTCAAACATTTATAACTTCCACACCACACAAAAGCGGGCTGTTCCGGGCCTACCACAAAGCAATTAGTGGCAACCTTCAGTGCTTGTCAAAGTGCTTCACGCTTATCTACGAGGGAGGGTCGTATGGCCTCCCAGCTCTCAGACGGGATGTCCTTAACTTCAAACAACTGGCTACTACAAGCTTCATTTCTTTAAACTCGAAAAGATACACACACTAGTTCTATTTATCATTAAATTACGCGGCCATATTTATCCGCTTGGACTGGCTCAGGTGAAATCATTGATTGCGAAGTATCCTCGTTGGTGGTTATAACATTCATATGTCAATAATAAAAGGGGCTTTCGACGTAAATGAACTTTAGTTCATAAAATAAGTCCGCCTCCTAGGCTATATTCCATTTTGGGAGGTCTTACCGTCATTGATACAGGAGTGGGATCATTTAACACAAATCCTCCTTAATTAGCGACTTCTGGGCGGCCACAATGCACTGTCCCCTGCGCTTTACACATATATACAGCACCCGTTTCCAAATTTGCCTCAATGCAAACACATTCACTTCAACATAACCGCGCCCAACTACACCTGGCACGAAATCACAGCAATCATTGGCGTGAAAAATCAAATAAGTTATCCTATCGCCTGTTACAATAGTATTTGTGTGATATTTTCGAGCAAGATAGTTACTACTTTAACTTCATTTGATCTCCGTCTTATTACATTATTTGCACTTATAATTTGCCTGGCATTAATTATTAATTCATCTTTGACATTACTTTCAATAGAACATTTATTGTTCAACAATCATTTATTATTATTTATTCATGGAACCTTAACGGCTTCAAACTTTCATTACCATTATTGTTAATTCAACAATTACTTCATTACTGAAGGTTTTATGTTTTATTTCTTGCTTTAAAAGTATGTTACTTTACATTACATCACCATAGAACGTGATTTCAAAAGAATACAACTCCACTGAGTATTTATACATTTGACACTTATTAATTAGTTAATTCATGATTAAGTTATCGTTCAGAAAACCGTATGCTTCATTTTATACACTTCATTTCATTATCCCTGTTTATATGAGAATACTTTCTCATATATTTATTTGCACGAACTCTTCCCTCCAAAACAACACATAATCAAATTGTTCTACTTACATGATTTCCCGAGCTGCTGGCTCCAGGCTCCCAATGAATTAGCCTTATAGCCCACATCTTTGGGTTTTAAGCCATCATTTCATCATTCACAAAACTCGTGGTATACACTGATTCTTTCGTAATATTTAACATTTTTAATACACTGATACCCTCTACTTGAGGTATAAAAATCATATTTATATTTAACACTTTATAACACTAAACATTTATAAAACACTTGAAAAATTATTGTTAACACTTGACAAATATTTATATACAAATTTTCACTTCAGGCATGCAACAATGCCCTTTTCACACAATATGGTTACACTTCCTACTTCACACGCTTTCACACTTTCCTTCTTTCCTCCTCCTATGGTGCAGATACTAGCTTTTTCCTCCCCTAGCTCTGACTCCTAGCTGGGTTGATTGAAATTCTCGTTCGCGGCCTTCTCTTGACTGGCACGGATAATTTTATCCTACTCCGGTTTCCTTTAGTAAATTGCACGATACTACCCTCGATCAATTTGCAAGTTTATGTCTTGTAGAAAGTCTCTGCTTGCTTCGGTCGTAGAGTCGCTGTTTATACTGTTACTATGCGCTCTAACAATATCTTTGCTTTCGTCCACGTTTGGACCTTATTTGTGAATACTATCGTATTCTAATCGTGGGACAATTTATGAAGTTTTCACTCTTTCCCTAAGCAGTTACTGCCCTGCTTTAGATTTCTCTGGTCTAGCGTCACTTGAGCACTAATCTCCTACGCACAGGAAGATTAGGCTGTTATCCTACGTTTTGACCCTGATACGGTTCTTTAACGCACTGGATAAATTTAGAGTTTCACTACTCTTTAAAGTCTCGTTCACTGACGAGATGTTTCGGTATTGTCTTCGATAACTGGTTTTATAACTGAGGCTTTACAACGCCTACGTCGGCTGAATATATTTCTTGGCCAAAATACAACACTTTGCCAAAGCCCAAAGACTGATTATAACTGTTCGCAGCACGACGATAGATTCCTTCTAACGAGGATTACGAAGATTCGATGTACGGTGACACAGCGTGACCACTCATGGTCTGATGAAGACTGCATGATTACCCTAGGGCTGGCTGCT
Organism: Meconema thalassinum; assembly: GCA_946902985.2. Classification (NCBI taxonomy): domain Eukaryota; kingdom Metazoa; phylum Arthropoda; class Insecta; order Orthoptera; family Tettigoniidae; genus Meconema; species Meconema thalassinum. The sequence continues at coordinate 240,544,304 of OX336389.2, read as the reverse complement.
TATTTATTCAAATCCTCTACAAATAAATTAGTTTAGATTCTTCTCAAAACTACTTTCTAAAATAAACGTCGTACATTTTTTAAAAAATACCTCCTTGTTCCTCACGATCTAAACGTCTCAATGATACTAAATTTTCCGAAAATCGATCGTGGGAAAATTCATTAATAAAATGCGCTCCGGTATTATGTGGGCGTACATACTTTTTTCCCTCTCTCTAGACTCCTGGCTAGGTGAATCCCCCATTACGTAGTGCTGACACTGCGTTTCTATACTCTTCAATTATTATATAATTTTATAACTCTCAAAATTCTAATTTCCAGGATGATTAACATTACCAGCGAGATCTTTTAATATTTTTGCATATTTCTGCCAATTTCAGTATTTCACCACAGTTTCTGGTCCCGCCTTTCAAATAGCGTTGCCGTTTTATTGCTACGTTAAGACTTTTACGTGAATCTTCTGTCTCTCTCATTTCAATGGAAACTTCCGCCGGGCGATTGCATCTCCCCACGCAAGCATCTTTTACACACATAGGCCGGTGATCTCATATGCGGCTTGCAAGATGTAACTCAGATATTGCCTCATTGTTCATGCGTCATGCATAGGTGATCTCATCTAGCCCTCTTGCTGGCTTTAAAACTGTACTGAAGTCTTTTAAGATTTCCTTCCTTTCATTACTTAAAAGATCCTGGATTTGAACCTTGTGCATCCCACATGGGCACAGTACTAACTACTTCAACACCCGAGAAATTTCTCGTGGTAAATCAGACATGCTGATAGCTGTAGAAGTGAGTATTTCCCGTATTAATTTGCATGTTTAACCAATACCTACCAATGAATTTAACAAACAAATTCTTCACTAATATTTCATTAAACTATTTCAGATGCCTATGAAGTGTTGTGTGCCTAACTGTAAGTCAAATTATGGCAGCCCTATTAAAATAACTGGTTATATCACTACGTTTTGATCACTACAGCGTGGTGTACTTTCAGCGCTTAGTAATTTAGTTTTGGTATACAGTATATCTTCATGCGGCCTCTCCAGTAACTTACATTATGAACTGTACTCAGTTGGCAAGTGCCTCTTGGTAGATTTCATTAGAAAGCTACCTATTTTTATATTAAGTGACCAATGGAGCATTATTGCTAGACTATCAGCATTAAGCTTGGAGGCCTATTGTGACTATGATGAGTGCATGTGTGGGCAAAAAGTGAAGAATTTATTATCAAATGCAGTCTCTAAGTTCGTAAGAATACCGGTAGTCTTAAATATTTTTTCTGAGTGCGTCAATGACAGCAGTGAGCATAGCAGCAATAAAAGGAAACTTCAGAAATTGGGACATTGAGGTACAGTACGGCCTTTTATTATTAGGTTACCTTATCGGGAATCGACAGTACATAGCATGATAATATGTATCCTTTATTTGTGATATGTGTGTGTAGATTTAGCAGACGTTATGTTCTGTTGTATTTTCGGAAACATTTGGCGTCAAAATCTATTTGTTAACGCAGTGTTAGCAATTACCATGTGTTTGCGCTAGGCCTCCCAGATGACAGATGGGCGGTGTTGCCAACCCTAATGACACGGCTTGAGAATTGTAGACGGCGATGCAAATACACGTCAAGTAGAAGCTATGGTATTCGCGAACTCAATCGAATGTAGGGGCAGGTCGGTCGCGACAAAATGGTGGACGCAATGGCGATAAACTTCATGATGTAGGCTACCGTATTGAATGTTGGCAATTATAGGCGGGCTCTCGTTGAAGGACAGGCAATTTTAGATGCCAAACTAGTTCATTATGCAACGAGCCTATAATGACAATAATTAAGACACGAGTATGTTTATAAAACGAGCGTAGCGAGTTTTATAATTTTCATACGAGTGTCTTAATTACCATTATAGGCGAGTTGCATACGACTGTTTATGTTCGACGATGATTATAACTATTTTATGTTCGAACATAAATATTTATCAATATCTGTCGAGATTTTGCCAGTTTTATGTACTGAACAGAGAGCATGGGACGCATAGAATACTTGTATTTGACCATGGCCTCCTGGAATACCCCACTTTGACACTAGGCACGCAGTGAAATTTAAAATAGGAAGGCCGTGGAAGTCAGCTCAGGTGCAATGCTATCCTTACCTAATTGGTCACACGAGTGTTTCTTGAGCTGTGATTGCTGGTAGAAACTGTCTCATAATGAAAACTTGTACTATAATGAGCCTGTTTTCTGACATACAATATTTACATTTCGCCATGGTCGAACATAAACATAATTATGTGCGGGAAAGTCCAAGAAACAGAAGATTTTATGAGACTTGAAGCTTTATGGTTACAAACTAGTAATTTGAAAGGGGTACCTCATCAGATTCAAAATAAAATTCGGTCACCAGTTGCCGAGAAAAGAATAATTTGTTCAGGAATATGTAATATGCGAATAGTCGGTACATGGCTTTACATACTTCAGTAAATTCGTAAGATATAGCCTAATGCTGTTGAAGTCTATAAATCAAAGGCTGTACAAGTTGGCTATAAAGATTTTAAATTTTTTAATAAGCACATGATTGAAAACTTAGAAGACCTGAGCTTCACAGATTTGAAGGAGCAATGGGGCAAGTTAAAGAAAGACAACCACATGTAGGCCTACGGTAAAGCGACCCCTAAAAGTAATGTTTGACACATGATAAGAACATCTGTCAAATCGAACTTGCTAAGTCGCCTAGTTTGTAGGGCAGGGGAGAATGTAGGTTACTGGATATTGTAAGAAATGCATTAGTAATGATTAATCATTAATTCTCCTTTGTAAGATGCCAGCCGCATACGATCATATACTTCGAAATCGGCTTTGCGATACGAAGTAATCGACTCCATTCCGTCTGAAAAACTTTCTTTTTGCGAAAGGAATGCATTGATATAGCAATTGTTGAATTCGAAGAGCATAGCGGAACTAAGCATTTATATAAGTCATCTTATAGCCGATAAACACTCTGAGATTGATTGCTGAACAGTCAAATGAATATCAGTCAGCGTTCTGCATGCTGTTCGTTGATTTTGAAACAGCAGAGACGGTATAACCTGAAGCAGAATGTGGAGAACATTAGAAAATTTCGGCATTCCTGAGAATATTATTAACCTCATCAAGAGCATGTACGATGCCTGAACGTGTCAAGTGGAAAACCAATGGTTGCTTTCGGACCCTATAGAGATAACGTCTGGTGTGAATCAAGCCTGCCTTCTCTCACCAATCCTGTTCCTAATATTACTGCATTTGGTCGGGATACAAGCGATAAACCGACGAAGAGGGATCCAGTGGAGAGCTAAGAAACGCCTGTAGGACCCAGATAATGCTGATGACCTTTGCCTTCTAGCTCACAGTTTCAAGGATAAAGAGTTGAAGCTGAATGACCTGGAAGGATAGACTGCCAAGAGAGGACTGAAGATCAACGCCTAAAACACGGAGATTTGGTTCAAGAATCTGAACAGGATGGAGCTGAGACTCGATGAACAGGTCATCGAGAAACTGGATAAGTTTTGCTACCTTGCTAACATCCATTACCTCCGATGGAGGGACCACGGAGGATATCATGAGCCGCATCAGCAAAACAAGGGGACCTTCGAAAGCCTACGCCCCAATATGAGGTCCAAAGAATTGAAAACGAAGACCAAACTGCGGAATTTTTGAGAGTAGTGTAAAGTCTGTCTTGCTCTATGGATGTGAAACCTGGAAAGCGGCAAAACCCCTGACCCATTTGCTACAGACATTCATTAACCTATGCTTGAGGAACATCCTGGGAATATGGTTGCCAAGCGTGATAAACAACACTATGATTTGGGAAAGAACCAACCAAGTGCTGATTGAGTTAGAAATAAGGCGGCGGAAATGGAGATGAATGGGACACACGCTGACGAGGCCGGAAGACCACATTGCAAAGGAGGCACTTGATTGGAACTCGCAAGGAAAACGGAGAAGAGGCAGGCCGAGGATGGCATGGCGACGGACAGTAGAAGAGGAAGGTCATCAACAGGGGAAGAGCTGGGGAGAGATCAAAGCCCTGGCTAGGAACAGAACGAGATGGCACTCCCTATGCATCCCATAAGGAGTTAAAGGACATACTCGTAAGTTCAGTAAGTCAAGCACTACAGGTGCGGGAGTGTTACATTTATTTGCATTCATTTTCTTAAAGAAAGCTTTATTTAACAGAATTAAGCAACACTGAAAAATGGCTTCTATCACTTCAAATGTGAGTTGTCGTTTTGTCGTATTTAATCTGTTTTATGTAATTTATTTCTCCCTTATCCTTCACATGTGAAATGAGAGCAGTGCAATATCAAAACCACTTGAATACGTCTAACCCGGAAAGCCCCGAGATCCGATTCTCATGTTAGCACTGTTCTCAGGTTTCACATATGTGTTTGTGGTTCATTCGTTCGAAGTGGTTTGCCACCAAGTGCTGGTATCTAACGGGCACGCTACCAAATATGGAAAGCTGTGGAAAAATTGTCTTCGTGAGATAGTTTGAAGCATCATAATGACCGTATATATTGTAGTATGTGGAGTATTATCACAACCCCCTAGAAAAGTTATGCCAATAGGGCATTTGATTTATCCTGGTTGCAATTCCATTTTTTATGTATTACATTTATTGATTTTCATCATGAATTCTTTCCTCAAGACTGTACCCTTACCATTAGGAACTTATTCAAACCCTCTAGTAAGATGGCTAAGATGACTATGTCTTCAGCAAATCTCGGAGTCGTTGGTTGCAATGTCTCGCACGATCACGGATGAATTGCGATTATTACTTCGCTATATATTGCTAGTATTGGCTAAAATTACAATCTCTGTTAATTAACAAGATTGGTATTTTCAGTGAGCGATTCTTTTCTATGAATTTCTCAAAAATTACAGAACCGATTAAACCCAAACCTCCTTTGATATATTTGTATTTGAACGTTTCAGCTCAAACTTGCTATGACAATTTAACCTCGAGGCTTTAAATATTCACAGTTTTTCAGCGTATTGAAGATACCGGTACCTTGGATATGTGAAGAAAAAATACTTGACTGAAAATATTTATTAGGTGCACTTCCCTTGGTATTTCACACCAAGGTAAATTTATATTAAGAAAACCTACATTAAAAATTCTGTAATACATCAAAACTACTTTTTAAAACCGTAAATCCATAGTAGCCTCAAAGGACGTTAAATCCACAATCTTATAACATTAAATAATAGTCTTGTTTTATGATCAGATGGCCTCATTGTTCCGCCTCAAGTAACAATATGTCGTGTTGTTATAGTATTTTTTCACTACTCTCTTTAGGCATGGTTCATGATGTAGTTAACTCCTCACATCGACCTAGTTCCTCTCCTCCCACGAGTATCTGAATCTCCTTATACTTCGAGAATGAGTTTGCACATTATAATCTCACAGTAGAACTAAAATCCAGTAACGATTTCCCATTGGGGTTCGCTTCCCTATCCTCACCCTACTTACCCATTACCTGTACTTTCTGGAGACCCGTATAAATATTTTGAGCAAGCCTTAGACGTATGGGAATAATGGAGTCCTACTCCCATCTGACATATGAGGAACTCCTTGGGAACGAACAGGCATTTTTTTAAAATAATGCATTTTATTAATCCCTTAACGAGTCAAGGACTCATATACAAAGGAATTGTACAGTTTTATCTTGTTGGCGACAAATTACAATACAATGTGTAGTTTACAAAGTTTTCAGTATGAAAATATATACAACATTTTGTAGCTTTCATAAGTTTTTGTACACAATGTGTTCTTCTTTTGTCCTCTCAGATTATGAAATTTCTTCAAACTGACATTTTATAATCATTCCACATAAACTGTTTTAGCCTCCTTTTAAAGATTGGTAGGCTAGGTGCAATTTTTATATTTTCTGGTAGTCTATTGAACTTTACAAAGGCACTATTTTTAATGCTATTACTGCCATATTGTTTGGAATTGATATAGAAAAGTGTTATGTCATCTGCATGTCTAGTTTTGTAAGCGTGTAAATCAGATTGTTTAGTGAAGTTTGAATTTGTGTGGATACCTTTGTGTAGGATTTGGTACATCAGGACATTTGATTTGATTTCTGCATTTAGGGCTACTGGTTGAATTTTACTCGTAATATAAAGGTGTTTGGTTGGTGTTAAAAAAGGGTAGTTATAAATATTTCTTATGGCTCTATTCTGAATTACCTAGGGTGACCAGATCCAGTACTGTGAAATAGAGGACAACGCAGGAAAAATTTGAGGACATTAAGGGAAAAAAGAGGACAAATCTAAAAGTAATAAAATCATATAAGATACGATAAAAATTGTAATGAACTTCAAAATGTATTAATTACATTAGTAAACTTAGAACATTGCCACTGAAAATGTATATTATTCTGAAATTATAAACATGAAATTACACTTAATTTGTAGACTATTTATATTGATCTGAGGATGATATTCCTGCCAACAGTTTAGGTCTGTCCAACAGATATTTATAGAAGTCCTGACAAGAGTGTTCCTTAAAATTTTACTGCATCATTAATAGACCTTTCGCAAATTCTATTTGCAATCTATTTCTTTCATCTGTCCATTGAGATGAAATCAATGAGAAAACCCTCTCCCACATTAGTATTGTGACCTGGGATACAAAAGAAATATTCTGCAATTTTAAGAAGCTCTGAGTAGTATTCAATATTTTCACTATCATTGAAATATTTTGCCCATTTTTGACTAGAAGTTAATTTAAGATATTCGCTGTTACTTGAAAACTTCTCTGTAAATTTCCTCAGATTACAAAATTATCAAAACATTTTGCATAATCAATGTGAATACCTTTCCCTTGTAAATACATAATACTTTTTTCAACATCAGTGTATTGCATCTTCTTTAAAGTTAAACTAATCCATATGAAAGAACTGAAATCCTCAAAATATGTTACCCATTTTGTCAAATATTCCAAAGATACTTTATATAACATCAATGCTTCATTCATAAATAAATCTGCTTCCTTATCATACCTCTCTTTTCGAACATTATCTACTACATCTTTCACCTTCAATGAAATGAAAGAACCTTCATATCTATTTTGAAGCATAGCCTTGACACATTCCAACACATTCATGATTTCTAACACAGAACTCTCTTCTTTCTCTATTATCAAAGTCTTTGAGTGAAATATTGACATTAGAGAATGCAGGTGCCACAAATAAGCTTCACTCAAGTTATTTCTAAAAAATTAATGAGAAGTTTTGGAGGATTTGGCACTGACAAGAAGTAAGACTTCAAGGGAAGAAACATTTCCAATAATCTCTCAACAGCAGGGAACAGAGATAGCCATCTTGTCTTGCTGTGGGAGAGTAATTGTTTGTAATTGGTATCAACAAATTCACAATATGACTTCAACTGTTCAGTTCTTACAGTGTAAATTGAGAAATAATTATACAACTTAACAATAAGACAATCTAAGTCCACAGATAAAACATCAGTTCCATGTTGAATTGTATTATTCAATATATGAGCTGGGCAACCTATACCTACCATATTCCTATTGACAACATCCTTTAAGTTAGTAAATATATTCTTGCCTTCTCTACGATTTAAACCTCCAAAGTTAGTGTTCGTGTTGTCACCAGCAAAGGCCACACATTTCTCTACAAGACCTAAATTAGATAAGGTATCCTTAATATACCCTGCGATATATTCAGCCTTCTCATTAGGAGTTGCCTTTAGTTCTACAACCTTAGTTTTAATACCACCTTGTTTATAATCGAAATATTGAATGAGAATAGGAAACATTTTCAGACTTCCATGATTACTTCCATCCGTACACACTCCATAACAAGATATACCTTTCATACATTCTACTGTAACATCAACAGCATGTGGGCCTATTACTCTGTTTATTATACTTTCAGTTTTGGTTCTAGCTGAAGAAATTCTTTTGGCCACTTCGAATCATAATAAATTGTCTGGTTCAATTTGGGTGTACAGTCCATTGATCTGTAGGAGGAATGATGACGAACGGTATGGAATGCTAATGCTCCTTTCGCAGCTAAAACGCGATTCGTTAATGCTGTAGTTGATGTGGAAAAAAGCGTGTCTATAGTTTGGGAACTGCCGCAGCCTTGTACACTTTTTTTGTGTTTATTTGAAGAAATGTGACTATCCAAATCTTGAGAACCTACGAAATTAAATGAGAATTTTATATAAATAACGCTGTTTTAAGATTTGTAATTTAATAACTTGCCCGTTGTTCACGGTAAAATGTTTCTTAAAATTTATTTTACAACTAATTTTATAAAGAATTGACGAAAGCAAGCTGTGTTTTTCACGGTAAAATTATTTTATAAAATCCGTGGATGTATCAGGATCGCCATCTACCGATAAACTTCTGAACCAAGAATCAGCTGTTCAACACACATTGGTTTGAGGGTATGGCTGCAATAAACAAAGCAAAAATTGCAGCTTTAGCTGCAAATATATGTCGTACAGTGGTAAAAAGGAAGAAAACAAATGCTAGGAAGTCCTGAACTCGGGAATGGATAAAAAGAAGAGAAGAGTAGAGGAATGCTACCCTTGGTCGAAAATGAGTTTAGGTTCGAAGATAAGAATTCATATAGGAATTTTCTAAGAATGGAGGAAAGCAGTTTACAAACTCCTAGATCTTGTTGGTCCCAAAATTATTTGACAGGACACTAACATGAGGCAAGCCATTTCTCCTGAAATGAGACTGCAAGTGAGTTCGAAGCCCGTTTATCTTCGCCTTCCCTTTAGCCTGGCTTGTGTTCGGTCGAATTTGTGAAACATATTCGGCGATTGAGATTTCTGCCTCCCTTCTTGCATTTCAATTGTGGTATATGGGCGTTTTAACCTCATACAAACACTGATATTTCTGGTACTCGTCCAGTAAAACACTAACAGCTTCCTTAGTCCAGCCGGAACCTGCCATTTTCGAAGTGTTTGTTTACAAGCGAGCTTCAAAATCTTCTCACCTCGTAGCGCCAGCATCATCTCCATGTCAGCTTCCCTGATTGGTTCGTTTCGTAAAATTAATTTAACGGAATAGAACATGTCCTATTTTATGGAAAGTTTTATCAAAGCTTTTATAAAACTTGAATTTGACCGTGAGCAACAGAAATTTTATAAAATTAAATTATTGTACAATAAATTTGAAGGAAAATTTCACCGTGAGCAATGGGCATAAACAATAAATTATAGAACTTACCATGATTTGCTACCGAGACGAAAGTTGCAGTTGGGCAAATTTTATATTCTGCCTCAAAATCATTACGTCCAAGCTTGAAAGTATGATATTTGGTTTTCAAAGCATCTGTAAACTTGCACTTTCTTTTAGGCATCTTGAATGCGAGCAAATTTTAAACTGGCAGACACACAACAACGCCACAAGACTGCCAATCAACGGAGCACAAACACAGAAACACATTCCCAAACCCAGCGTAGACCGGAAACAAAAATTGTAGCGCTGCACATCGGTAAAAAATTAAACTATTGGCATGGCGCCAATATAAACTGCGAAAAAATAAAACATACATACATACATACCGGTACATTCATACGATAATATAGTAAATTAATAAAAAGGAGGACATTTGGACAATTTTAAAAATTGTTCGCGGACAGAGGACAGAGACGTAAATTGGAGGACATGTCCGCGAAAAAGAGGACGTCTGGTCACCCTAGAATTACCTCAATTTCCTTTTTTAGGTAATTTGAGCATTTTATCCAAATTGTATTCAAATATTTTAAGTGGCTATGGATTAAGGAAAATACACTTTCCTGAGTAGATATTTTGGGATATAGTAGCTCAATTTTTTTATCATCCCAGCGGCAGGTGATATTTTTTTACTAATGCATCAATGTGCTTTTGCCAGGAGAGATTTTCATCTATTATTAGGCCTAGGTTTTTGACAGATGAGACCCTTTTAACTGCTTTTACATTCAGCATTATATTCTGAGTGATGTCTAACTTTGTTCTACGCTTAGCTATTATTAAATAATTTGTGTTATCTTCATTTATTGTTAATTTATTTGACTGGGTCCAGCCAAGTATTGTATTCATGTCCTCCTGCATGTGTGTAATCAGCTGTTGGTGGTGTACGCATTGTAAAAGATGCTTAAGTCATCTGCAAACAACGTTATATTACCATGAAAACGGAGTGTTGCTATGTCATTAATATATACTAAATTGAGGGAAGGACCCAGTATTGATCCTTGGGGCACACCGTGGGTAATATTAACTTCGTCACTTCTGTAGCCATTTATTTCAATATACTGTACTGCTTACGATTAGATAGGTAATTTTTAAACCATGTCCAAGCTACTCCTCGGATACCTGTTTTATCAAGTTTCCCTAAAAGAATTTCATGGTCAACAGTATCAAACGCCTTTCTCAGGTCTATGAAAAGGCCACTCGCTGTCATCTTATTGTCTAAGACATCCTGCAAGATAGAGATAATATCAATTGTGGCTATTTCTGTGCTTGAGTTTTCTCGGAATCCATATTGCCCTTTGTAGAAGTAATCATTTTTATTTAAGAAATTAACAATTCTGATTTTTACTACTGTTTCGAGTACCTTGGATATGGGTGGGAGGATGGAAATGGGTCTGTAATTGTCCGGATTGCTTTTGTCACCTCCTTTATAGACTGGTATGACTCGTGCTATTTTTAGATCATCAGGCACCAGACCAGTCTCTAACGATAAATTTATTAAAGTAGTTAGTGGGCTACTTAGCATGTCAATGGAGTTTTTTAACAATTTTACTGACATACCATCTTTGTCTTGGCTACTTTTCATTTTAAGGCTTAATATAATATTGCGAATTTCCATCTCATTAGTCGGGGTCATAAATATGGAATCTGTGTTGTCATTAATTTCATTAACTTTCTTCACTGGGGGGATGTTTTTGGCTAATTTGTGTGCTATGTTTATAAAGTGAGTGTTTAGAGCATTGCAAATATTTTCTCTTCCTGTGAAAGATTTACCGTCAATTATTATCTCACCGGGACCATCTTTATTATCAGTTGTGCAGTTGTAGATCATTTCATTGATTACTTTCCAAGTATCTTTTATGCTATTGGCATTCAATGTTAATTTATGTTCATAGTATGAGGATTTCAGTTTCCGTTTTAAAGTTGTCACTTTGTTCCTAAATATTATGTGCTCTTCCTTTAAGAGGCTATTGTTCCTGTGAATGCTAGTTTTAAGTTTAGCATGTAGTAGGTCCCTTTGTTTTATTAGTTGAATTAATTCTGTTGTTATCCATGGGTTTTTGTGGTTCTGGTGTATTTCCTTCAAAGGTGAGTCAGTGTTTTCTTTGTTGGGTGTCTGTGTCAAGATTTTGTGTTTCATGGCGATGTAAGTTTCGTTTAGATCATCTAAGCAGTCTATTTGATTGAGATCATTAGAGAATTTGATTTTGTTCATGTACCGGTAATTTTTATTCACGTTTTTTGAACTAGACCTTTGCTTGTTGGGGGCGTATTTAAATGTCATGTTCGAGATTGGGCTTTTGCCTGGATAGTAATTTGACCAGAAAATCTCAGTTACAAGAATATTATGATCACTAATATCACTATTTATATTGCTTATTCTATAGGCATATTTACAATTATTAGTGGCCACCTGATCAAGGAGTGTACTTGTTGATTCACTTATTCTTGTTGGCAATCGATCTGGTATTCGGTGGGGTGTTATTACTCAACTGAAAGGCAGTGCAGTTGTAGTCTTAATATTGACCAGGTTCCTCAATACTCCTATTCGTAGCTGAATCTTTTTATGCTTCGAGAATGAGTTTGCACAATATAATCCCATGTCACCACACAAATCCAGTAAAGATTTTCCATTGGTGTTCGCTTCCCTATCCACATCCTACTGTAGTTACCCATTACCTTCTCGTATCCCTCAGTCCTACTTCATATCCTAGCATTGAAAACCCCCATCGATACTACACTGTCTTTATTGTTAACTCTCAACCACGTCACACAGTGCCCACAGCTAGGAGATGTTGCTGTGTAAATCACACGTTCGATTTTTTTGTGGGAAGTTAACACCGAAACAAGAAACACGTGTTACATCAGGTGGGAACTACATCAAAACTGTACTTCGGTTGTACTTTGCGACAGAGCTGTAAAGCAGCAGAAATGAGCACCAAAACATCGCGACTGTCTCTCGGCCAATGTCCCCTATTAGTCTGCTCACCTCCATTATCGCAGGGACCACCTTGTGGTGTAGTGGCTAACATTCTTAACTGTCATCTCTGAGGTCCAGGTTCGATTCCCGGCTCTGATGAGAAATTTAATTCTGGTCTGAGGGCAGGAACAGGATACACCCAGCCTCTTGAGGTAGAACTGAGAAGAGGTGGGTTCAATTACCACCTCAGCTATCCTAGAAGTGCTTTTCGCGGTTTCCCACTTCTGCGCCTGGCAAATGCCAGGATGGCACCAAACTTAAGGCCATGTCCACCTCCTACTTAATACCATCCACAATTACAAATACACACACCAGTACAGCCGGTATCAACAACAACAACAAACATTTTGCGTCAGTGTGACGCCCTCCTCTCTCTTCGGTACTGTGCAATGGTTACGTACGTGATGCGTGTTTTGCTGTCATCAGAACCATTCATACATTTAGCTGTTCCGTGTTAATGCATTTTAGCTTACTTTCGGATTTTTGAAATTATAAAAGTCGACTCATGAATTCTTCACGGGCAAAATGTCTGTCTGTGCTTATGTCCGGCGCCTCTCTCTCTCTCTATCCCCCCACTATATCACAAACGACGACACCAAATTTAATAATATTTGGTACAGAAGGGCAAAGACAAAATGGTGGCCGCCAAAGTGTTCTTTGCTTAAATTAAATACTGTTGTTGTGGTTGTTTCATTTGAGAGGCTCGGGCATCGTGGTCATTTAACCCTGTGTACTTGGGCTGTGTGTTATTTTGTCTGATAACCTGTGTTATTAAATCAAATACAAACCAATCATAGGAACATTAATACATTTTGCTGAAACAAACTATTCTACGAGAAGCGTTGGAAGACTCCCTTTGTATTACCAAGACGGTGATCACGTAAAACATTTTAACATGATTATCCATAACTCTATTGAAGTAACAATCACAATAGTTAGTATACAGGAAGTTTTACATAAGGAACTTGTGCTGACCAAGTGATCAACAGATTGAATATTACGCGCAGCCGCCATCTTGAACTTATAGAATATGAAAATAAATAACTGCACATTTGAAAGCTACAATAACGAAATTAGCAGTAAATTATAACCATACAAGTGGCATTGTATGTCCTAGGCAAAATAACAGCGGCGCTATTGACGTCCGAAACGGGGGAGGAGCTTACGGTCAGCTGTTTGCAATATGGCGGCGATATAGTGACGTGAAGTAATTGGGTGTGCGTTTGCTATGGCTTCTAATTTATGATGGCAAAATACTACATATTTCCTTTCATTGATAGAAATATTTTTATAATCAATTTAAATGCAGTGCCTAATTACTACCAGTTAAAAATATCACCCACATGTAGATAGTTAATTTACTGTCTGCTGTTACATATAGGCCTATGAAGCCTGTACTCGGGAGCCTAGCGGTATCGATGTTTTTATTAATTTCACAATATATATGGATATATATATCTCACATAACACAAAGGATGACTCCCTGATAATAAATTGAATCACGCAACCCTGAATTTGCATGAATGTTTTGGGTTCAAAGAAGCGTTACTTGGGATGCTCAAATCATACTTCAATATTCCAAATATTGACCTACATACTTGCTGTTCAAAGGCAAGAATGTTAATTTATTAATCTCTTGCCACAGGCAAGTTAAAATGGAGACATCCTCTTTATCAATATATTTAATTAAATATTTAAAATACAGATATTTAACAAAGCTGGAGTCTCCATTTGAACTTGTCATACGCAAACGGAACAGATCAAAAACTACACTAAAAGCCAAACCAAATTCACTCCTCAGCTCGACATAAACCATAATACCAATTAAAACCTATACAAAACATACTCTCCTTACTGTTGTACAACTTTCAAACCAACTATTCGCACTCAAAACTGTAAAACCCTGAAATGAGAACTAATTAAAGTTATAATAGCCTAGGCCGATCAGGTCTCCTGCTACATTACCGCATATGTATACTTAACATCACTATAACTTCAAAATTACTGCTAAGTGACCTATCTGCCTGAGTAGTATAGGTGTTGCCGGCCTGCCTGGGATGATGGGTCACCAAACCGATACTTAAAACTAAGATTTTACATTTCAATTAACTAAATTCAACAGTAGGGAGATCATAGCGAAAAACACAATTTAAGCCAAATCATACTTCAATGACCTACATACTTGCTGTTCAAAGGCAAGAATATAAATTCTCTGGCAAATTAAGGCTAGGAACAGCATTTTTCTTAAGTTTTCTAACCATTCGGCTATTGCCAATCGGAAGAACCCCTAAAATAAGTTTACGAAGAGCGGATTACATTCTTTGTACGGCACAGAAGTAATAGGCTATAAGTTTATCAGTATTTTTGATGTAGCTAAATCCATGTGAATACAAATTAGAGACAATAACTATCAATAATCAACAGTACCGGTGGAAAGAAGTCGTCTTCACAAAAATGCAGGCTGCACACTGTCATGTAACATGTAACACGTTTTCCAATTGACAGCGACGAAGCCCATCTTTCTCACTGAACTTTTTGTACAGGAAAGTAGTGAAGATATTTCGTAGCCGTTTTATACGATTTGCAACCGTATACAGAGCAGTACCTCCTCGAATTTGACAAATTTCTTTCTGTTTCCATCACGACGTCAATGCTTCACCATCTAAATAAATCTCACCAGTCACAATGTTACAGCTTCAACATTCTGCCGCGTGGCTGCGCCATCCAACTTTTCTGACGTCAATACACTCAATATGGCGGCTGGGCGTACTGTTAATATATTTAAATTTACTCATGGTGCAATTATGCACCTAACAATTACCTTGGTAGAAGAGGAGTGGCATGTGAGAGAACCTGCTAGCATTTGTCATAAGCCTATCACACAGCCTATAGTGCGCAGCCGGCTTCATGAATGTCGGTAAAATTGACAACAGAACATCTATTGGGATTTGTAGACGACTACTCACGACATACTGCAGTGTATCCCATGAAGAAGAAAATGAGATACTTAGTAAATTTGATAAGTACAGTCGTGAAGCTGAGAAACTTCATGGAACAATAGTCAAAACCCTACATAGAGATAATGGAGGGGAATACCTGATCAGGGAATTTGACTGATACCTGGTGAATCATGGTATGCAACGACAATTCATTGCCAGTCCCAGACTCGCCTTGGCGAAATGGTGTTGCTGAAAGAATGAACCAGACGTTGTTTGACATTACAAGATAATTATTGATTGAGTTAGGGGTCACGAAGTCTCTTTGGGCTCATGCGCTTCTTACTGCTAGGCACATCAGGAACAAGTGCCCATCCAGCGCTATAGATGGCCAGACACATGAGGAACTCTGACTTTGGAAAGATAGTCGAGCTGGACCATCTTTGCGTTTATGGATGTAAGTAAGACTCGGAGTATTGAACCTGAATAACGACGAAGAAGCAAGTTAGACCCAAAGAGAATTGAGTGCATCTTGATAGGATACCCGGGTGGTGTTAAAGGATACGAACTGTGGGACATGAAGACAGACAACGTCTTTACGAGCCGCAATGTCACATTTGATGAAAACTGTTTCCCCTGCGAAACTACAGCAAGTGAACTCGTTGATGACTTCGTAGCGAAGACATTTAATGATATCACCATCGAGCTTAAACTCGACGACGAATTTGTGGGATACACGAAGAAGGGACACAAACGGATGGCAATAAGAGAAACAATCGTGGGCTGCCCCAGGTCAAAAGAAACAATCATGAAATTCCTCCACATTCAGAGAGAGAATTGCCAAGACAGATCAGAAATTGCAGTCCATTGTTGCATCTATGGATGTTCTGAAATCAGACAAATGCCAAGGAGGTCAGAATGATTGGCAGTTAAGCAAGGTGGCCAACAAATGTTAAGGTGCCACACTTGTAATCTAGCCAAAAGGCTAGCGCTAAATTCACCTGACGTGGACAAGTGGAGAGCCACCATGCTTAACGAACTGGACAATATGGACATGGACGGTGGTTTGGAGGCCAGCTGGCAGACGAGTAGTGAAATGCAAGTGTCTGTTCCCGAAGAAGTTCGACAAGGATGGGACAGTAAAATGCTACAAGTCAAGACTGGTGGCGTGTGGGTATTAACAACTTGAAGGTGTAGGCTTCAAAGAAAAATTTGGCCCTGGTGAAAATAATGATAATAATGTTATTGTAATTACGCCCCTTTTAATATCTGAGGCTTTTAGAGATGCCGGGGGATTTTTAACGTGCCAGCAAATCTACTGACTTGGTTCCCTAGCATTTGCCCACCCTCAAATGCCAACTGGCTGCGCCAGGATTCGATCCTGCAACCTTGGACACAGCAGGTGAGAACGTTACCGCTGAGCCACGCAGCCAGCCTTGGCGAAATGAAAATCAATTTGTATCCCGTAGGCAATTACAATTGAGACGGAATGGAAGATCCATCAACTGGATATCACTGGATGCAGCGTACCTAAATGGAACTTTGAAGGAGACTATCTAAATGGAGAAGCCTGTGGAAACCCACCAAGGGGGGGGGGGATGATGTTTTCCAGTCAAAGAAACTTTGTATGGGCTTAAACAATCTGGCGAGAGTGGAATCTGTGACTTGGCGAATTCCTGAAGACATCCGGACAGTAAGGATCGAGGGCTAAGCCGTGCGTCTACTATGAGAAGGAAGGGGACATCATCGTTGGAGTATACGTAGATGACATGCTCAAGTTATAAAAAATCCGAAGAACGTATCGAGAACAAGAAGGAAATCTGCGGAGTGTTCCAGGTGAAGTACTTGGGAACGGTGAACCACATCATTTCGATGACTGTAGATCATGCCAATGATGGATTGCTCACCCTAAGCCACGCCGAAGAGCTCTTGGCAACTGTCAGCATAAAATATGCCAAGGGATGAAATTTGATCAGGCGACAGGGTAGGCAGATCAAAGACGAAGCGAGGGTACTGCGCCCGAATTCCTCTAGAGCACAGTCCCAAATCCGCGCAGATGGTAAATGGATCGAGGGAATGTCAACACCCGGCTAAGAGTTGAACAACTCCCACCGGACTAATGACTAGGGAACCCTAGGAACACATATATACATCTCTAACTATACTACTAACTAGTTGCATTCAGTACAGAAAAAAATAAATAAATAAAGGTGGAGCACTAACGAGCAAGTCGGCTCTCGGGCGTTAAGATAAATTGTCGATCAGCTGTCTGCATCTAGCTAGCGGTATCGTTCTAGTGTAATTAAGCGTTGAATCAAGAATCAGTTCTAAAAACCTTAGCAAGAATAAAAAGATGCTTGCCATTTATTGACAATAAAAACAACATAACAAATTATGTTCCCTTAACCACGAATAGAAATAAAATAGTTATGCCTCACTTAGGCTAGATGCGCTTGTTAAGTGTCTTTCTTGCATCCTTACACATATATGAAATGTATCTCTGCTCTAAGATATTTAAATAAACACATTGTTAATTTATGACAGCAATATCTGTCCTACTTGTTCACTGAAGTTATGCTCTAACGTTCATCATAACAAACCCACTCTCTACTTAATGCAATCGTTCAAGTCTTCTAACTAAGATCTCAAGCTTTTAAATGCAATAAAAGAAATGGTTAATAATAAATATAATAAAGTATTTACATTTTATACATAATCGCGACTCGCACGATATCATCACAACTGTCTCTAATTTATTAGAGTTCATTCCACTACTTTCCTCCTGTCTCACCATCTTTCTACGTATTTCACCATCTTTCTTCGTATTTCACACAATAAAACTGGTCAAAATAGGTATTTATGTGTCAATTCCACGTGAATCATGAATACAAACAATGAAGTTAATATCTCATCACTAAAGTGTGCAACTCCGGTTTTTCATAGATTAATAATTAAACAAACTTACAATGCACGACTGTTCAGATAAGCTCTCCAACCAAATATCGAGGGTGCGTGGCATTTACCCTCACGTCTCACACTCCCATCCTCTCCAAATACAAAATACGACTTCTCTTAGTCACCACAAATATTACAAAACCTTTCTACATAAACTCACGTTGCATATCATCACGTTACTGTTACGCCTTCATAATACAAATGCATTGCATTAACATTTCTTCCCTTAGCACATTCACAAAAGTAT
This sequence comes from Meconema thalassinum, assembly GCA_946902985.2. Classification (NCBI taxonomy): domain Eukaryota; kingdom Metazoa; phylum Arthropoda; class Insecta; order Orthoptera; family Tettigoniidae; genus Meconema; species Meconema thalassinum. The sequence continues at coordinate 240,525,934 of OX336389.2, read as the reverse complement.
GATATTTAATATTCCTACTAGAAATCACAAATACAATAACGTTCACGAATACACTATACCTCCTCCTACAAAATCCTCTATCGATTGCACGTTCCATGCTATGTTCAAATATTTTCCACCTCCTTCTCTGCTTCACATACTTCCTTGTTACAATTTCTCGCTTAATTCTGAATTTCAAGTCTGCTTGTGTCTGTCATAAAAATAACAATAACCTTCCCTCACGTTTCTGTTCACAATAAATGCTAATATCCTTCCTTCCATCTCACAGTATCATTTATGATAAATATACATTCATAACATGTTATAATATCGTTTCTTATTAAGTTATGCCTTCAATTATCGCATACTGTTCTTCTCCGTACAATAAAATTCTGGCCTTTACAATGTCATTACATTTCTTTCATACTGGAGTTCCTTCAATGCCAATATTGAATACTCCTGTCAACAACTTCATTTTATACATAATATTTCGTTTCTGAAATGAATAAACTCTTTATCATAGAATTCTCTGTCCTTCCTTCCTCTACTTCAAATTATAACTTACTTGCTTTCGTCAAACACATGACTATACTCTTTCTCTGATACATCATTTATTTATTTATTTATTTATTTATTTATCTATCACAAAGTTGTGCTTCATTTCTTATGTTTCAATACATATATAATCGTTCTTCGATATTACTACAACTTTACAGAATTTTCCGTTGTTACAACAAATCTACGGAATATACGTTCGCAATCGCAACGAAATCGTTCCAAGTAAAATTTTAACGCTCTAAAATGACAATGAAAAATACTAACGATGTCTAAGATCATCGATCAAGCCTTCAAAATACGTCTAAGTAACGTATGAAAATAACTATAGCAATTACTAGAAACTTACTAACACTTTCAAGACAATACAGTAACATAGGTTAAAAATTCAAATAAGTTGGTCAAAATTCTGGAATAACGTGTACAAGATCTAACTACAGATGTGTGAAAAATGCACTGGTCTACCTTCTCTTTGAGATCGCTGGTGACAGACCTGATGACGCCTGTGTCCTCGGAATCTCACCATGTGGTCTCTGGAATGCAGCGTACTCCTACAAACTGGCTGCATTATGTCATCTCTGCTATGACTGGACTGCAATGAAGGTGAACGGCCTGGGTCGATGTTACCAAACAGGTTTCCAGCTGGATTCTCGCCTGCCGGCCCGCTTCCCTCGTTCATGACGGTGACACGTTTTCGCCACAGCCCTGATTGCCTCGCGTCCTCCAGTCCCGGGTTCCTCGCCGTCTCCATCACGAATCCGCTTGTCGTCTTCTTCTCAAATCTAGATTTTCTTTGAAGTCGGTAGTTTGCAGTGTGCCTTCCATCACAAGAAATCACCTCCATGTCGTGAATTTCTCTCGTAGTAGCTTTTAACGTTTTATGAGCGAAAACTGCGGTGTTCTACAGCTCGCTGTTCATACTGCTATGTCATCCTGGTCATTTCTGGATCTCACCGGTTTAGCATGGTTCTACGTTCCCAACATGATGAATTTAAAACATCATTCTCACTACGAAATAATGTGTAGTCATAGTTCTTCCCCTCCGACCTGAAGTTTTATCCATTCTTGTGTAGATTAATGAATTCTTAATAGTTTAGGTCTCACTTCTTCAGACTTTCTTCCTGCATAGTTACGTGTTCGATGTTCAGTTTGTAACTTTACAATATTCTAACTCGTCGTAGATTTCTTCCTTAAATGCAATGAATAACTTCTTTCTTAATACTGTTGACTTATAATGCTTATTTCTGCGTTTCCATGACTTGTTGCTTCATCTCGAAGTCTCGGGTTCACAAAGACCTTTGTCTATACTTTTCGAAGAGTGAATATAATTACGTCTTGTCTCCTCGACGGTCCAAATAGAAAGAGCCTCGACTCCTAGCGTCTCCTAGCCTCCTCGATCAGATTTCCCCCGCAAATCTGGTCAACTAGCCTCCAACCTCTATGAATATTGACAAATTCATACATAACTTCTCTCTCAGTCATTAAATTTAAAATCCGTTTTGCCAATTAAATTTCCTTTTCTCTGCTGGTGAATTCAATATGTAACACTCTTATAAAACATTAAAATAAAGATTTTAATATTTATTCCTCCCTTAGTATTCAAACTATTTTCTTATTGGTTCTCGCCTAAATGTGGCGCGCTTTTGACACGCGTTTATTCCCCCACTTTTGATAGTGGCGTGTGTGTGACCTCAAGTCAACCTTGCTCTCTCCCCCTGGATCAAAAACTGGTTTCTCGCAGCGAACCTCGCTAAAAGTGTCGATTTCCAGGACAATATTTCTTTCATTTATTCTTGTTTAAAAATTACCAGATCATAAAATCTCCATTATTTCTTGAAATAAAAATATTTCTTGAGGCGAAATTTTTTCCAAATGCTTATATAAACATACTCTTCCATCCAGACTGCAGATTTAGTCAAAAATTCCAAATTTAAAATATGCCATTTTTCTGAGGTGGTCCTCGGTTCGTACCTCGTCCTGTCTTCTCCTCTCTACTAGACATGATTTCGAGCGCATTTCCTCATCCGTCCTTGATAGAAAGTAAAGAATGGACCTTCTGTTACTACATATCGTTACTATACTTTGATGTGCTGTCGAACTTGTGTCTCTATTGTATCTTGGGGTAGAATCTCTTCAAATTTGAGTGATTGTATTTCCCAATAATACGATCATCGCTCAGTCTAGCTATTGCATAGCAATTATTTCCGTAAACCTTCGCTACCTTGGAAGGTCCTTTGAAGATGTTACTGAACTTGACGAATATCTTCTTCAAGACGTCAGCTTTCACATTTGTTCTAGTCGGAACAAAATCTCCCTCTCTCAGTGGTCTGCTGAATCGCTTGCCTTTCGTCCTCTTCAATCGCTTTTCTGCGGACTTGTTGAGATGTACTCTGGCCTCTTCTATCCTTCGTCCATAGGTATCTTCTTGGATATCTATGATTCCGTCCCATGGTTTTCTAGGTTTCTCATTATAATGCAGTACTGTGGGAATCTCGTTCGTACTCTCATGACGAGTGCTATTCATGCAATATTCTACCAGTGGTATCACCTTCACCCAATTCGCATGATTTCCAGAACTGTATAAGCGAATGTACTTCGACAGTTCTAAAATCGATCTCTCAATAGGATTTGTTTGTGGGCTTCGTACAGAACTATAAATGTGGCTAATATTCAATCTCTCCATAGTTTCTTCAAATTCTGCAGCTGTATATTGAGTTCCATGATCCGTTATCAATTTCTCTGGTTTTCCTAGCTTCGGTATCACGTTCTTCTCTATATGCCTCAGAACTGCTTTTGTTGTTGCTTTCTGCATGGGGTTTAGCATGATGATTTTAGAAAATTCATCCATGGTGACAAGTACATATTGGTTTCCTCTTAAACTCTTGGTCTGTGCCCTCGTTCAGTTTATCTATGGCGATCTTGTGCCTCATTATTGTGTGATCTACGCTTCCTAATAGTTTCTTTTCTGATATGGCGTTTTTCTCTGTCCATTCCTGTCGTGATTTTGGCCTTCATGACTGGTTCCTGGTTGAGGTTCCTCACTCATTTGTGCCTGTTGTTGGGGTTGTTCCTTTCTTTCTTCTCTATTCCTCTGATTTCTTCTGTAATCCTGGCTTTCTCTTTCTCGTTCTTTATAATATCTCTGAACATTTCCATCATCTCTCCATCTGCTCCTTTGATAGTTGTTGTTGTTGTTGTTGCATAGGACGTCGCTGTTGTCTTTGTTGGTTGCCATCGTTCCAGTTCCTATATCTGGAATATCTCCTAGGATCTCCTTCATTCTGCCTGTCAGGATAGTTATCCCTTTGAAATCCTTTGTTGTTGTTGTTATACTGGTATCTAGACCCTCTCTGTCTATCGTTCCAGTAACGGTTCTTGTAAGGCCAACCTTCTCTGGCTCGGTTGTAGCCTGGATCATACCTGGTCCTACCATAGTTGTTGTGACTAATCGGTCCTGTCCTAGCTGGTGTTACATCAGTTTGTTGTTGTTGATCAACCAATACTCTGTGTATTTCCCTGTTTTCGTGAGTATTTCTTGCGTTTTGACTGTTTGTTTGTCCTTGAGATTGCGCTATAGAACTTGTGTGGTCTAATCGTCGCAGCAACTCAGCCATGTCTTCCAAAGTGTTCACATTTGACGAAATCAGGTGTTTCCTAACCTCGGCTGGTAACTGTCTGGATATGACGTGTATCAGCTCTGGTTCTGTCAATGTAGTATGAAGGTGTTGTAAACGGGCTAACTGATTTGTGAAGTAGCTCGCATAACATGTCGGTAGAGAGTAAGGGTATTTCTTCGAATATATTTCTGCTCTGATGTCTTGTTGCAACTCTTCACTCCAGAATCGTTTCAACAATGCCTCAGCAAATTCGTCGAACGTATTGTAGGTATAACTGAACGCTCTATGCCAAATTAACACCTCTGATGCCAAGTACTTCTCTACTACTCTCATCTCTCTCTCTCTAGGAATTTTGTTCTCCTCGAGGTAGTAACGCATGTCCCTCAAGGATTCAACGGCGGTGACATTTCCTTCCCCCGTGAATTTGTCTGGTTTCTCCTCATGGCTTTTAATTACCACTACGTTCTGATTATTTCTACTGGGAGTCTGATCGTATGTCCTTCCTACCATATCCGGTTCTCTTATATTTCTTTCGGTGCGCTCCGTTCCAATAGTGTTGTTGCGAGACCTACTAAACATGTGAGTGTCTACGCTCTCCCTGTCATCTTCCTGTTCACCTTGGTTAAATGCTAGTCGGTGCAGTTCTCCTTGCAATTTGCTGTCTCTTTCTCTAAAGAAATCGTGGAGATCTTGTTTCATGTTATATGTTGCCCTCATCGACAGTGCTTTCATCTGTTCATTAAGCTCACCTATCTCTTTCTCTTGCTTAGACTTGACTTAAGCTATTTCAGTGTTGACCTCATCAACTAATTTTCTAATTTTATCTAACTCCTTAAAATTAATTCTATCAGTTTTGCTCGTTATATCGCTAATTGTTGTAACATGGGATTCCTCTATAGAGTCTATTCGTTTAGTTAATTCCTCTCGCAACCCAGTTACATGAATATTTGTTTTACTTTCAATGTCTTTAACCTCTTTCATGATCTTACCATGCATCTCATAAATATGATCACTACTACTCTTTAACACTTCTTCTTTTAATTGTAATACAGCTTCAACAATACATTTATTTATATCAACATTTATGCCCTCAGTTATCAACTGCTGTTGATTAATTACCTTTTGTTGGAGCTCACCAACTGTACCATTTAAGGTAGTCAGCTGATTCTGCAATTCACCTTGGGACCCTGAAATAGTGTTGAAATGGTTTGTGTTGTCAACCTTTATAGTGTCTATACTACTTTGTAAATTGTGCTGTATCTCTTGTGTTATAGGGTCCATACTATTCTGTAGAGTCTGCTGTAGCTCTTGTAGTCGTTTCTCTGCATCTGCTTGTGCCAGTCGACTTTCTTCCTGAGCTAGTCTACTCATTTCCTGTGATACCTTTCCTTCGTTCTGTGCCTTTTCTAGAGCTTTCTTGATCTCCTCCTGTACTTTCCTAGCTTCTTCTTGCGCCAGTCGATTTTCTTCTTACGCCTGTCGGCTTTCTTCCTGTGTCTTTTCTAAAGATATTTTTATCTCCTCCTGTACATTCTTGGTTTCTTCTTGCGTCTTATATAGGGCTATTTTGATCTCCTCCTGTACTTTCTTGGCTTCTTCTTGCGCCAGCTTACTCTCTTCCTTCATCGCTGCCGTAGTGTTCTTAATGTCTCTCCCTAACTTCTTAGTGTTATCATGTGTGATAGTGTGTAGGGCTTCAACTTCGGCAGTCAAACCTGCCTGACTGGTCCTCATCTGCTCCAATATTGACCTGATATAGGTCATGTCCTCAGACGACATAATCTTATACAATGAGAAAATATGGGAAGTATTACTATACCAAACACAGCGAAATTCCAGAATGACCAACATTTATAAATTTCTTACGATATACTCACGCATTCCGTAGATATGTTTTCCTACCTAACCTACGTCAATACTAATGCTAACGGTATCTAGAACTATCAATACCTAACACTGAACTTTCTCTAACACTTAATTCTAACCAAAATTTATTTAAATATGACTTCACTTTACATTTGTCGTTATACTTGTCCAAAAAGTCTTTCGATGCAAGGTATGCCTCACAAAAAATCGCATTCCACAACGGGAATTCATCTCCTCAACTTGTCAGTTTGGAATCGGCATTTAAAATACAAACAAAATACGACTTTGTCGTACACCAAACATGCTTAAAATAGCCATGATTACGAAATATCACCTAGTGTAACAAACTCGACACAACCGCTGGTCACTCAGCACTGGGAATTCAAATTAACAAATTCGATAGACCCATGCAATCGACAACGTCGAAGCCACACTTGTTGGGCGACCATCAATCAGATATGTTATATATGCGCCCGAATTCCTTTGGAGCACAGTACCAAATCTGCGCAGAAGGTAAATGGATCGTGGGAATGTCAACACCCGGCTAAGTGTAGAACGACTCCCACCGGACTAATGACTAGGGAACCCTAGGAACACATATATACATCTCTAACTATACTACTAACTAGTTGCATACAGTACAGAAAAAAGAAATAAAGGTAGAGCACTAACGAGCAACTCGGCTCTCGGGCTTTAAGATAAATTGTCGATCAGCTGTCTGCATCTAGCTAGCGGTATCGTTCTAGTGTAATTAAGCGTTGAATCAAGAATCAGTTCTAAAAAACTTAGCAAGAATAAAAATATGCTTGCCATTTATTGACAATAAAAACAACATAAAAAATTATGTTCCCGTCACCACGAATAGAAATAAAATAGTTATGCCTCACTTAGGCTAGATGCGCTTGTTAAGTGTCTTTCTTGCATCCTTACACATGTATGAAATGTATCTCTTCTCTAAGATATTTAAATAATCACATTGTTAATTTATGACAGCAATATCTGTCCTACTTGTTCACTGAAGTTATGCTCTAACGTTCATCATACCAAACCCACTCCCTACTTAATGCAATCGTTCAAGTCTTCTAACTAAGATCTCAAGCTTTTAAATGCAATAAAAGAAATGGTTAATAATAAATATAATAAAGTATTTACATTTTATACATAATCGCGACCCGCACGATATCATCACAACTGTCTCTAATTTATTAGAGTTCATTCCACTACTTTCCTCCTGTCTCACCATCTTTCTACGTATTTCACCATCTTTCTTCGTATTTCACACAATAAAACTGGTCAAAATAGGTATTTATGTGTAAATTCCACGTGAATCATGAATACAAACAATGAAGTTAATATCTCATCACTAAAGTGTGCAACTCCAGTTTTTCATAGATTAATAATTAAACAAACTTACAATGCACGACTGTTCAGATAAGCTCTCCAACCAAATATCGAGGGTGCGTGGCATTTACCCTCACGTCTCACACTCCTATCCTCTCCAAATACAAAATACGACTTCTCTTAATCACCACAAATATTACAAAACCTTTCTACATAAACTCACGTTGCATATCATCACGTTACTGTTACGCCTTCATAATACAAATGCATTGCATTAACATTTCTTCCCTTAGCACATTCACAAAAGTATGATATTTAGTATTCCTACTAGAAATCACAAATACAATAACGTTCACGAATACACTATACCTCCTCCTACAAAATCCTCTATCGATTGTACGTTCCGTGCTATGTTCAAATATTTTCCACTTCCTTCTCTGCTTCACACACTTCCTTGTTACAATTTCTCGCTTAATTCTGAATTTCAAGTCTGCTTTTGTCTGTCATAAAAATAAAAATAACCTTCCCTCACGTTTCTGTTCACAATAAATGCTAATATCCTTCCTTCCATCTCACAGTATCATTTATGATAAATATACATTCATAACATGTTATAATATCGTTTCTTATTAAGTTATGCCTTCAATTATCGCATACTGTTCTTCTCCGTACAATAAAATTCTGGGTTTTACAATGTCATTACATTACTTTCATACTGGAGTTCCTTCAATGCCAATATTGAATACTCCTGTCAACAACTTCATTTTATACATAATATTTCGTTTCTGAAATGAATAAACTCTTTATCATAGGATTCTCTGTCCTTCCTTCCTCTACTTCAAATTATAACTTACTTGCTTTCGTCAAACACATGACTATACTCTTTCTCTGATACATAATTTATTTATTTATTTATTTATTTATCACAAAGTTGTGCTTCATTTCTTATGTTTCAATACATATATAATCGTTCTTCGATATTACTACAACTTTACCGAATTTTCCGTTGTTACAACAAATCTACGGAATATACGTTCACAATCGCAACGAAATCGTTCCAAGTAAAATTTTAACGCTCTAAAATGACAATGAAAAATACTAACGATGTCTAAGATCATCGATCAAGCCTTCAAAATACGTCTAAGTAACGTATGAAAATAATTATCGCAATTGCTAGAAACTTACTAAAACTTTCAAGACAATACAATAACATAGGTTATAAATGCAAATACGTTGGTCAAAATTCTGGAATAACGTGTACAAGATCTAACTACAGATGTGTGAAAAATGCACTGGTCTACCTTCTCTTTGAGATCGCTGGTGACAGACCTGATGATGCCTGTGTCCTCGGAATCTCACCATGTGGTCTCTGGAATGCAGCGTGCTCCTACAAACTGGCTGCATTATGTCATCTCTGCTATGACTGGACTGCAATGAAGGTGAACGGCCTGGGTCGATGTTACCAAACAGGTTTCCAGCTGGATTCTCGCCTGCCGGCCCGCTTCCGTCGTTCATGACGGTGACACGATTTCGCCACAGCCCTGGTTGCCTCGCGTCCTCCAGTCCCGGGTTCCTCGCCGTCTCAATCACGAATCCGCTCGTCGTCTTCTTCTCAAATCTAGATGTTCTTTGAAGTCGGTAGTTTGCAGTGTGCCTTCCATCACAAGAAATCACCTCCATGTCGTGAATTTCTCTCGTAGTAGCTTTTAACGTTATATGAGCGAAAACTGCGGTGTTCTGCAGCTCGCTGTTCATACTGCTATGTCATTCTGGTCATTTCTGGATCTCACCGGTTTAGCATGGTTCTACATTCCCAACATGATGAATTTAAAACATCATTCTCACTACGAAATAATGTGTAGTCATAGTTCTTCCCCTCCGACCTGAAGTTTTATCCATTCTTGTGTAGATTAATGAATTCTTAATAGTTTAGGTCTCACTTCTTCAGACTTTCTTCCTGCGTAGTTACGTGTTCGATGTTCAGTTTGTAACTTTACAATATTCTAACTCGTCGTAGATTTCTTCCTTAAATGCAATGAATAACTTGTTTCTTAATACTGTTGACTTATAATGCTTATTTCTGCGTTTCCATGACTTGTTGCTTCATCTCGACGTCTCTGGTTCACAAAGACCTTTGTCTATACTTTTCGAAGAGTGAATATAATTACGTCTTGTCTCCTCGACGGTCCAAATAGAAAGAGCCTCGACTCCTAGCGTCTCTTAGCCTCCTCGATCAGATTTCCCCCGCAAATCTGGTCAACTAGCCTCCAACCTCTATGAATATTGACAAATTCATACATAACTTCTCTCTCATTCATTAAATTTAAAATCCGTTTTGCCAATTAAATTTCTTTTTCTCTGCTGGTGAATTCTATATGTAACACTCTTATAAAATATGAAAATAAAGATTTTAATATTTATTCCTCCCTTAGTATTCAAATTATTTTCGTATTGGTTCTCGCCGAAAAGTGGCGCGCTTCTGACACGCGTTTATTCCCCCACTTTTGATAGTGGCGTGTGTGTGACCTAAAGTCAACCTTGCTCTCTCCCCCTGGATCAAAAACTGGTTTCTCGCAGCGAACCTCGCTAAAAGTGTCGATTTCCAGGACAATACTTCTTTCATTTACTCTTGGTAAAAAATTACCAGATCTTGAAATCTCATTATTTCTTGAAATAAAAATATTTCTTCAGGCGAAAAATTTTCCAAATGCTTATATAAACATACTCTTCCATTTAGTCTAAAATTCCAAATTTATAATATGCCATTTTTCTGAGGTGGTCCTCGGTTCGTACCTCGTCCTGTCTTCTCCTCTCTACTGGACATGATTTCGAGCGCAGTACCAAACATCGGCAAGCAGTCGTGGGTTTGATATTCTGGCTGGAGCCACCAGACCAGACTTGGCCTTTGCATACGACATAGCTCAGTCGGTTAAATGAGCGGCCAACAGCTATACTCTGGATGGGATTATGTCACCTCCTGCGTTATGTGAAGCACACAAAATATATCGGGCTAACGTTCAGGAGAACGGGAGAACGAATGACAGCCTTCTGTGATGTTGACTGGGTGAGTGATAAGACAGACATCTGGTCATTCAGTGGGTATGTCATGATGCTTGCTGGAGGAGCAGTCTCATGGTGTGCAAGAAAGCAGAGAACAACCACCCTCTCCACATTGGAAGCCAAATACATGGCAATGTGTGAGGCAACCAAAGAGGTCATGTGGTTAGAACAGTTCCTGACGGAAATCGGAGTGGGTGAATTCGCGCCATTTGAGAACATTGCTGGCCGACAACCAAGGGACAATCGCACTAGCGAATCGTAGAAGAGCCAGCATATTGAACTTTGACATTTCTTCATCAGGGAGAAGATTGAAGAAGGGCTGCTATCCCTGACTCATGTTCCATCCACCGAAAACTTGACAAAGACATTGACTGGAAGGGAGTCAACTCGTCGCCTAAGAGGAATGGGTATATCTAATCCCAAGTGAAAGTGGGACTCAACGTAGGGGAGGTGTTAGTGCTAAGAACATATCTGCCCAATATTGATAATAGTGCTAGTGCAGTGAGTGCTTACATCTACTGCTAGATAGCGCAAAAATACCTTGAGTGTGCCTTGGCTACTACCTCATGTAGTGCTTGTGTGGGCTCCTTAAATAAATATCAAATTACCCAGTAAGTCGCCAGAATTATCCAAAACTACAAAATATGACATTTTTAGTATGTAATAACTACAATATATAAGCCATAATGCGAATTTGTATCGTAAAAATTACTTAATATTACCTACTGTACATATTAGTAACATAAAAGCCGCAATGAACCATATTTTAAACTTGAAAACTAACATTTGACTTATAAAACGTTTTTCTGACGTACGCACTACAATATATGACATGCAAAGCGTATTTTTAACTTAATAGTTGCATAATATTTCCTTACAACGTATTTTTAATGTATAATCTACATAATATCCCATAGAAAACGTAACTTGAGCTTGAAAACTACGGTATATGACCTATAAAACGTATTTTAACATGCAATCTACCGGTGCTGTATATATGTTGGCTATGAAACTTATTTGTAACGTAGACACTACCGGTACAGGTAAGTTTTCAACAGATTTTAGTTCCGTATTTTTAATTCTTTAATTCTCTATCTAGCATCGAGACCTCGAACTAGTTTTTTCTTGTTGATATAGTGAGCCCGTAGGCACTCATGCTTGTGATAATTTCTTAGGAAGCATGTTCATTACACCGATCATGTGTAGAACGCACTCCGGAAGCCAGCTCGAGCTTCAGATACTCTTTTGACTTTGATAGTGCATTACAATGTTATTCCTGGATGCACACATTCATATCTTCGTTTTGCACATTATAGGAATTTATTATTCGTCATTCTGCATAATTTACCACGTTACAGTGACTCTTCATACTATTTTAAATCAGTGGTAAAGGTATGTTCCTCTCGGAATATGCGAAGCAGATTTAAATAGTCGCGGAACGACTTGGGAAGTTCTTCTAGAACCCGGAAAGTTGTTCCGTGAGACGACACACACCACGTTTGCGGCCGGCAAGTCGAGTTGACGTTTTTGTGGGGAGAGTCCCCGAGAAAACTCAAGTGATCGTAAATCTGCGAACATCACATCTAAATCGCACTTTGGGGTGCATGATTATAACAACACACACCACGTTTGCGACCGTCGAGTCGAGTTGACGTTTTTGTGGGAAGAGCCCCCGAGAAAACGCAAGTGATAGTGAATCTGCGATCATGACATCTAAAATGCACTTTGAGTTGCATGATTATACGTAAAACGCTGAGTCGAGCGTGTGGAAGTAAAGCAAGTGTCGAATTTACAACCAGATTTGTGAAATGTCCATTTTCTTTCGTGCACGTGGTCAACCATCGCGATACTACGTTGCATGCATCTTCGATCCACGAAGTGTGGAAATCTTGTGAAATGAACCTGTAATTACTGTGTAACTAGCGTAAAACACGCAATAGAGTATTTATTCAACAGTGCCGATTTTGTGCCATAATTTTTGTACTACGATTACCACGATACTGGAAGATAGTGTTGAAAGTAGTAGATTCTGTGAGAACGATGCCATCTGTAGTGTCCATCGAATCTGTGACAGACGCCAAAGGCCATTTTTGCATTTGTCTGCACATGAGTGTAAAGCCAGTGTTGGAAATAAACCAGTCTAAAATCTGTTAATTCAGGGAGAGCATCGATCTCATTCTACTCAACATGGATCTCATCACAAACCACGTGGACCACATGGTCCAATTATTCTACAAGATGTCCATGATGGCTCAAGTTATTCCCATGAGGGGGATGTCCGAGGAATAGCCACACTATGAAGAGGAAAAGGAAAGGAAAGGCAGGATTTGGGCGAAGGAAAACCCTCCTATCTATAGGAGATGACTAACCCCTCATCTCCTTGGTAAAACGAGGTGAAATAGAAATTCCACAGTGAGTCTTGTACTTTATTTCTTGTCAAGGTAATGCGTCGGTAGACTAGTGCAGAAGCCGTACTCTGATAGCAGCCATATAGACAGATTTATGTAACACTGTATTTACTGATGTATTTTCTTTCCATTCAGCTTTGCAAACTGGTCAATTTATTTGTGAGACACCCTATGGCGGCAGTACGCCGGTGCACCCACGCCAACTTGGAAACCAATAGTAAAATCTTACCCATTAATTTGTCTTAGCTCTGAGGGCTGCTTTCCATTCAGCATGTGTTGATCATAATTTTGTAGGATGATTATCATCCTGGTGTTAACTTGATAGGCACCCTGTTGAGTTTTTGCTTTATCTATACCATATTTTTGGGAGTATCATTTGGTGGAATGTACAGTAGTTACAACCACAGCCTCTTAGGAAGGCTTTCTTCCATGTTCATGTGAAGCTCTGACGCCATTAATTCCGAGTAGAAATATTCAAGGTGTATAATATCAGTGGATATCTAACCCTGTTATGAACCCAAGTACACCAGCGTATTATTTCATGCAGCACGGGGAGTGCAAGTGCTGTCAGTTTATGTTTTGTTGTGTCAAGAGACGACACGCATATTTTTCCCAAGGACTTGTACATATGAGGAAAGGTGTAGGAATATCTTTGTACAAAACAAATCAGTTAGGACGAGAGTGAAGGCCCTGTCATATTTTATTCATTGGTTTTGATTACAGTTTATATCGTCACGCTGTACACTTCATGGTACGAATCAGTGTGATGGCCACACAACATAATTACCTGTATTGAAAAGGTTACATCCAGGACTTTATCATGTGAACCCAGCATTGTATAAGACATGTATTTCAACTTGCTAAAGCAAGAAGTTTTTCACGTGCCATGTGATGCACGCTTACTGCAGTCGCGACATGCCGACTCACTCAAGGTCGAGCCAACCCCAGAGATTACGATTACCCAGAATCCCAGTGTATTCTCATAATATGCGAGACTTGACTTCTATCGACGTTTCAGACGTCACACTTCCTAGTGGAATGTTTTAAACAATGTTGAATGAATGGTACGGAATGTAGGTCACAGCTGTTTAGCTGTATTTGATAGGATGACGGTGAAGTTATTTTTGAAAGTCTGCTATTTGTAAGCGACTGTTTTGAATGATAATTTCATGGTTTATATAACGTTATGAGAAGTTTATCCCAGTTTATTTATTGACCAGTCGTCCATTGTGTAAGGCTAGTTGTTCATGTTATTGTTGTGTCTGTGGAGACACGTTGATGAGTGGATGGATACCCTCAACCAATGTAATTCCGGCAGTATTGTTGCCAGGCTGAACCGATGTAAATTTTTCGCGTGCCTGGAGAGCCGCCGAATGTTTGTTATTGTGGGAGCGTATTGTTAGCTCATGGTGTTATGGAGACTGCTAGAGTCACGTGCTTTGTAAGCATCTCTTAGGGGCAGTTTTACAGTTATTATTCAGCCCGTGTCATGTTGGTAATCCACGAATCTACATAATAAACAAATAGGGAGCTAAACCGACGAATTAGACATTCATTAAATCATGAAACCTAATTATTTTAAATCAACGTCATTAATATGATTGATTAATTAATTATCAACTTAAATTAGGACCTATGTTTTGCTTGATAACCGACGCATTGAGCTGAGCATTTCCTGATGGAAATAAACTTAGAACAGCTGACACTATTTGGACCGACGAGAATCACTGGCACCAATAGTTCGTAACTGGTGGCCGCTGTGATTCTATGTGATGTCAGTCGCAGTTATTACTGCGCTATCGCCAAGCAAAGAGCTTCTTAATTAGCGTATGCAGGTTCTGTAAATAATAAGATTTGTGCGTGTTATTTATTTGTGTGATTTACCTGATTGTCCTGTACCATCTGTGTAATTATTGACTGTTGTTTTTTATCAGTTAGGATGGTTGCTATCCTAGACTTGTATTAATTGTTTGTTTACGGACGCTTCTCGCCGTAATTTGCTGTAAATTCAGGGTTTAGCTAGATGATGTAAAATTAAATGATTAAATAAGGAAGTGGTACCAACATAACTTAGAACTTACTGAATACTTGATTGTGCTGTTACATGTCAATCCTGTTTTTGATTAATCAACTTTTCCTGTATTTGAGTAGGGTTTTCTTTACGTACCACGTTCCAAGGTTTGTTGCTGTTGTTCCGATTTCTGTATGAAGGCTTTTCGAGAGGATCAACTTAGCTTCAGATAGGACTTGATTCCTTTATTTATGTTATTTTTATTAGCTTTGCGGACTAGCCTATTTCAAACCCTCCGAAGTAGGATAGGGGTTTGACTTCATTGAATACATGTTTTACGAATTTTACTTAAGCCTGGATCCTGTTATTTGTTAGCTTTGTGTGTTGAAGGTGTACTTATTTGGGCGTCTATGACCTTACTCCGTGTTACAGCCCTATCCCCCGGGTGATTGATATCGTGCCGGCGCTAACCTAAAAGAAGTGCATCCGATCTTCTCAGGTTGTGTGTTCGATGGATGGGGTTGTTTGGGATGCCATTTACGGTTGGTGTTACCCCGGCAATCTCATCTAACAGGCACAATAGAGAAGTAATTATATTTTATTCCCTTGTTTTACTTAACGGGAACTTGTAATATTTAGACTTTGACGTATGTCGGAAAAGTCGGGAGTTTGAAGTTGTACCTTCTTCCCCAGCAGTTAATGGACAGTCTTAGAAAGTAGGCTAAAACAGACAATGAACGTGCTGTATGGGAACTCGGTGCACGGCACGAGAGAGATAGAGATAAAGAGAGAATGCGGTATTCCTGCAGCAATCTTGCGGCGGCCAGATTGAGGTGGCCACAGTGGGAAATGTTATAAAAAAAGCATAAAAATCTATAATGGGTGTCGACTGAGCTAATTAGAATTAGAAATCCCATCCTTGAGATTTCGTTAATTACCTAGGTATAGTGCGGATGCAATTTCACAAATTTTCAAACTTGTAAGAAATTTGTAACCCGCAGGTGATATTTTGAAACATTTTTTAAATCGTGACTGTCTCAACACACAAAGAGGTCATAACTGAAAAACTAATAAAGATATTTCACTTAAATTAGCATATGTTCTATCTAACATAGTTTTATATGGAAAAGTCTGCAAAATTGAAAAATTGTCCCCGGTACACACAAGTATTCGTGGGAACAACTTTACAGTTATGGGAAGAATAAAGCAAGACTGTGAACCGAGGACAATGAATCAATCGTCTCCACCGAAACACTCGCAGTGCATCGCTGTGGCAAGTTTGAAGAAAACTTGGGAGAAATAAATCAGTACTCCAGGTGGAAAAAGTCAAAGTTCACAAAAAAAAACTCTGGACATCAAAAAAATACATAGACATTGCACGCCGTATTCTTTCTTGCAACCAAAACTGGCTAGGCCGGTAATTGTGAAACTTTCCAAAAGGCGCTTAAAACGTTCTAATGGACGCAAAGAAAACAGCTTCACAAATGGTGTGTTAGTGTTAACGTTGTACAACGCGTGGAAACGTTACAGTGTCTGTGGGTAATATTCGAAGCAAAGCGGGTCTGGTCAACTTCATCTCCATGATAATGCCTGAGTGGCCACATACTAAAGTTGAAATATTTTCAGTGGAAGACATGCCCCACATTGCTTACAGTCTGGAACTCTGAACGTGCGAACGCCACATCTTGACCTTTCTAGAGATACTACAAAGGTAGTTAACCACACGGTACCTACTATTATTGTATTAACCACTTGGTTACATTATGGGATACTACTGGTACCGTGTACGTTGAAGGTTGTGAAAATAATTCATAAAAGCAAATTGTTATGTGGGACTGTATTTCCAGACATGGAAGATGGTAACCTGTCACAGCGAACAGAATGGAACAGAACTCCATTACCGGTATCTCATGTATGATGTTTTGTTTAGCAAACGATGGTAACCTTCTTTGTATCAACCCGAATACCTGTAATTGAGAACTGATTCTTTGTACTCACTTTCTTTCTTTCTTTCTTTCTTTCTTTATTTCTTTCTTTCTTTGGCTGGCTGCGTGACTCAGTGGTAACATTATCGCCAGCTGAGCCCAAGGTTTCAGGATCAAATCTTGGTGCAGACAGTTGGCATTTGAGTATGCGCAAATGCGAGGGAGCAGTGTCAGTAGATTTACTGGCATATTAAAGATCCTCTTCAGGGGAAAATTCCGGAACTTTGGCGTCACTAAAAGCCACGATAGTTAAAAGGGACGTAAAAGCAATAACATTATTATTTCTTTCTTTCTTTCTTTCTTTCTTTCTTTCTTTAGACAGACCGGACTCCTGACAGAGCAGCCCCTCCAAAATGGCCAATCAACCGCTGACGTTGAGTTTGAAACATTCCCACCATTTGCCTGGATTATAGAAGTGGAGGAGGATGGGAAACCACTCCTAGGATGGCTAAAGTGGGAATCGAAGCCTCTTCTCATATTAGCCTCAAGAGGCTAAATGTACCCCGTACATGTACCTCAGACTAGAATTGAGTGTCTTGGCAGAGCTGGGAATCGAATCCAGGACCTTTGGGATTGGAGAATCAATGCGTACCCGGAGAACACAGACGGCTATGACCTTTCAAGGTAAGGAAGTGTGAGTATTTATACCGTAGCCAAAACCTGAACCATTACAGAATGTAGCATACTGTATGGCGATGATCGCCATGTTATTGTGATTACACTGTATAAGAGCTCATTGCCTGAAACCTTCTAGAGGAAGCACTCAATAATTTTTGAAAATAACTACTTTATGTGCATATTGTGTTCCTTGGAAATATAGTAAACCCTATATTAAACGACCACCGATGGTTCCGCAGTAAATTGGTCTTTAAGAGGGGTGGTCACTTAGTAGGGGGAATACTTAAGAATCTCTATTTAAACTGTGCAACGTTGTAACACTGTGGAGAAAATCATATAACGATTTGTTAATTATTTTCATTGACATTTCTGTTACAATTATTCTTAAGTCAATTGTCATGTTAAGTGAACAAGTTCAAACTGTTTAACACGGGAATTCAAGCTTGACTGGCAATGGGTTCTGAAGTTGGGAAAGGTTGCAGGAGGGGACCAAGGAACTTGGACTAACCCAGTTGTGAAAGCATTCGGCGCGAAAGTGACGGTATGTCACTTCACCTTCATCTGATAAAAGCTAGATTTTTTTCCGAGAATTACCCATTGCCTAAGCTAGCTCACTGGCCCGTCCGTTGGCAAGGCACTAGCAATGTTCGAATGTTGCATCACTGACACATAGGACACATAGTACTCTACACCAGAGTTTCTCAAAGTGTGGTCCGGGGGTCCACGAGCCTATACCAAGGGGTCCGCGGCTAGCCTAAAAATCTAAAATATTAAAAAAATACAAGTAGTTCCGTGAAGAACTATACAGCCTATTTTCATATATCCTACCTAATATAAATTGCATCTATCAACACACAAAATTTCAGTTTGATTGCTGTAATACATTCGTAGATATTGAGAATCGTCTAAATATTTCGGTTGGTCGCCATGTTGGATGTTTATATATGTAGGCCATAGAGTTATGTACTATTAGATGACGATGTTTGCGTAGGTTCATTATTCAAACGTTCACTTTGATCGCATGATTAATACACAAGAAATTAAAACTTAATTTTAAAATTTCGCACAGCCGCCATCTTGAGGTTATGCCAACAATTGAACTAAATTAGATGCCAGTGCATTACAGTGTGTGTAAATAGTTAATGTACCAAATTTCACTGCGCTCAGATGGTTAAATCACGAGAAAAGTCTATTAACATGTTTCACCTTCGCTTGGCCGCCATGTTCGTTTTGTATTTTACAGTTTTTGGAAGTCTCATAGCTAAACTTCACCGTACAAAATTTCAAGTTGATTTCAGTAATAGTTTCGTAAATATAGAATGCCGGTGAAATATTTCGCACATCCGCCATCTTGAGGTTATGTAGAGAACTGAACTAAATTAGATGCCAGTGAATCGAATTAAATTAGATGCCAGTGCATTTCAATATGTCTAAACATTTGCTGTACCAAGTTTCATTGCGTTTGGATGGTTTAATCGCAAGAAAAGAATATTTAAAAGTTTCAGCTTCGCTTGGCCGTCATGTTCGTTTTGTAGTTAATAGTGTATTGCCCTGGGGGGTTGGTAGCTCGAATTAGGGCGGCGCTTACTAAAAGCCATTAAAACTTGTATGCAGGACAGTACGTGAGTGTAACTGGTTTATGAAGCAAAGAATGAATGAGACAGGCAAGCTGAAGGCTGGCCTTGCTTACGAAGCGGGTAGCGAATGCTGACTCTGTGTTTACAAATGTTAGACACCTGACAAGCAATCAAACCTGTGTGGCGCAGGTGAGCAAAGGCTTGCTAGTGGCAATCCATGATTCGAGTAGAATACTCAATAAAACCATGGAGGCAGTTTAAGGGGGTGTGAATGGTTTAATTCTAACAAGTGTGATTTGAAACGAGTCGCTAGTTAAACTTAGCGACGTGAAGTGCACAAGAATGAATGAGATGATTACAAGTACTGGGTTTGGAACAGAGAGGAATTACTTAGGAGAACCTTGAGTACATTTACCAGAACTGCAGAGCGGTCGAGCAGGCGTCGGACAGCACCTCGGTGGTCGAAAGATGCTTAATTCTTGGTGAGGCTGGTACTTAAGTAAATTGCCCGTGTTCGTGTAATGTATTAAGCAGATTCCTGCCCCACATACCAGGTAGCTAGGTGTTTGGATTTGTGTGGCAAGAGTTACCACATGTGAGTATGACAAGGCCTGCTAAGCCAGTGTACTTGCAATGGCTAGATGTTTGTTGTTGTTGGTTCCTCTTAGGGGTTGTGGCGTGAAATGGGGTAAATGGTGACGAAAGGGGACAATAGGGGTGGCTACAACCTGTGGGAACCCCAGGGTATAACAAGACCTCTCCTGGGTCGAATGATCGTTCTCGGTCACTGTGAAAGCCGTGGGGCGGTGTATAAATGTTGTTTCTTCTTCCTCCTCTTCATCTTCATCTTCTTCTCCTCCTCCTGTCCTGGTTTCTCCTGTGTGTGTAGATGTGTAGGCGATGTAGTTGTTGATGTAGATGCTGTAGATAGTGGCGTGCGTGTTTTGTGTGTACTCAGGTTTGGGGTAGGTATGAGGGTGGTACATTATCATATTTTAGTGTGTGGATGATGAGGGACATGATGATGATACACAGACACAGCGCTGTAATAATACGTTAAAATATGATACAGTTGTGGTAAATATAAGATGATATATTGGTGAAAATACAGGGCGATACAATAGTAAAATAAAAATATACAAGTCCATACAATGGTTGAAAATCTACAAGACAATATAACATATAAAAGGGAATACAATAGTGTAAGAATACAATGAGATATAATAGAGGGCAGTGTAATATGATGGCAAGAATGATTGTGAACATGATGTGAATGAATAATTAGTGTTCTTTATTTTATGAGGTGAACAGTTAATGTGTTTAACAATGACTTATATCTAAGGTGACTTCTTATGTTTACGCCTTATGATTGATGGTACTTCCCTATATCTATCTTATAATCTAAACCGCCGTGTTATGTCTAACTTACGAACTATGTGGCCACACTATGATAGGGTTGTGAGTTTACCTTCTGTGGGCAGATAAGCTCTTTTGTTAACAGTGAGGAACGTCATTCACATACTATGACGTCTCTCAGTGTTATGTTTTTGGGCCTCATAGGTGGCATTTTTAGTGTATCTGGAAAATGAAGAAATGAAGTGTGCGCGTGTATGTACTTATATGTTTCATGTCCGATGCCCCACATGCATCGGGCATTACCGTGTCGGTGATCTCTTGGCATGCGGTGACCTGTGAAAAAAGAAAATGTTGCATTTTGCCAAGTCCGTGTTCTTCTGTTGTGGCTCGTGCTCTCTGGAATTGAAAGTATGATAAAGATTAATATATTTCTGTATGTATTGCAGCTGCTGGCCGTGTGCTCCCTTTTTCATTGCAACTTATTATGTATAGGTGTGTGTGAGAGAGAGCTACGCTCGTTTTCTTTGTGTAAGATCGATCTTAAGCGACGGAAGTGTTAATTGTAGTAACATAGCATGCCTTATTCACGCATGTTGTGCACGCTGTTCTTCTGGCAAGATTTGTCGTATTTTTTGAGTTGTACACCTAGCGAATTTGAGTATTGTGTTGTCGCTTTCTTTTATAATTTCTTAATATCTAATTTTTACGGGTAGGTGTGTATTACGCTGGTGTTTCGTATACGCATGTTGGTTGGAATTAATCTTCATGTTTCATCTGTGGCATCAGGCATCTCTCGTTCAGAGGCGATATGTAATATGTCCAACGGTTGCGTGCTATGATTTGTATATGTGACTTGGTCTGCCTAATTTACTTCGCTTATGCGGCATCTCCTTGGAGGCATCTCGAGGAATTTTCATTTATTCTGGCTCTTATACGCAGTGTGATTGTTTTTGCGCAGGCGTATATACGGCTTGTGTTATTGTGTGGGGTGAGTCGAACTCTTACGAATTTTTTAAAATACTTATAGGCCTAATTTATGTTCTAAGGTTCAGAATTAGTGTATATATGTGTATGTGAGTGTATGCACCTGTCCGGCATGTGCCTCATAGGTGTCATTTTTAGTGTATCTGGAAAATGAAGAAATGGCCTTTTCTCCGTGCTATGGGATGTTGGAGCAAGAAAGGCGTGTTCCCGCACTATTGTACCCTCCCAGGTATCTTAGTACAGGTGGGATGATCTTTTCCCGTGATCATTGCACTGGCCATTACAGCGTCATCACGCAGGGTGGGTCGATCTCCCAAATGTTGCATGACCTATTACGGGCAGCAAACGTTACCTGGTTTCACCTTCCAGTTGTTGTTACGCTTCATACAACCTGGTTCCTCTCCCTATTATTCCTGGCTGGTCTGCTAGAGACATCTTAACACAGCCCGGTCGGTTCCCCAGTGGTTGGGTTAACTTCCCCGAGTTCGCTGGTTGGCTAGTCCCCGAAACTCGGTTGGTCTTCCTTTGATCTTTCGTCTTTGTAATTGTACAGTGTTAGATTTGTGTGACAAATGTGAGTCATTTGTGATATGATTCGTGTAGAATGTGTGTAAAGAATTGGGCGTACAGTGTGTGTATATGTGATTCATTTGACGTGTGTGATCTTTGGCTGTCTGCCCTTGGTCCTTCGGCACTCACAGCTAGGCTGAGTGTACTCATAGATTATATGTAAGGATATAGAAGTGGGGTAGGATGTTAGGAGGTAAAAGCTGTATTTGGCCCTGCCATTGGGCTAGCTGGTTGAATGACTATACATGGGAATAGTATCTTGGATGGTTATCCCGCTGGTAATGTGGCTCCGTGCACTTAAATGAAGCGCGCGGCGCCATGTGCTTACTGCCGGCTTGACGTCATGTGTGTATCCCTTCTGTGAACTGCTTGTGGGAGGGGATCGGGTGGGGATAGTTTGATTCAATATGGCGGCAACTGCGAGTCTCCACGCGCCTCGCTCGTGGCTTGCCATTCTGGGCCGGCCGCGGTCTCGCTTGTGCGGTGCTAAGCAAGCGGCCTGTTTGATGATTGCGCGCCTTATTCCTGGAGGTTGCTGATGATTAGTTTTGGGAGTTGGGTTATGTGTTAGCTGAAGCGTGTTATACATCTATTGGCAGGCGTTATAATTATATTGCTATTCCTAGTGATGGAAATAATAGTAATAATAAATAATAATAAATCATGATTATTCATGATGTTTCTGTATTTGTATTATACTCCTTATAGCTTAGTGTAGTATGAGGTGATTGATAGATAATAACAATATGTGTTGGTTTATGTGGTTTCGATCCTAAACTTTAATGACTAACTTATTGGCTAACTTATCCTTCAAATTATTCCTCAGAATATTGCTTCTTATAAACCTACTCTGCGATGCGTTTATTCCTCTCCTCTATAGGATATAAGTTGTGTAGATATTAATATTGTAATTTACCTCCTAAAAATAACAATAATGATTATGATAATGACGATCCTAATAATAATAACAATACTAGCAATGATAGCAACACTCATAATAATAACAATGACGATCATAGTATGCTATGAAAATAGTGGTTCTGCCTTGTATAAATGCCATGTCGGCACTGCAGTTTCAAATGCTGCTGCCTACTGCCTCTGATTATTGCTAACTTGGTATGTGTTTAAGTGTTGCTCCTGGTCTCGCGTGTACTTGGGTGTGCACTTTGTAGTGGATGGATTATCTGCGTGAGTAGTATGGTACAGGGGGTTCTGCCTCACCCTCTACTTTCATATAAACTTTGCCGATATCTCCCGAAAGCATGATCGGATTTAACGAACGAGGTGTTGTTGGCGTTGGGGTGACGTCCTCTTTGCTAAGAATGTTTGTTGGTATTAAAAAAAATGAAAATTTTTGTTTTTGACATTGGCGCTATTTTGGAAACGGTGAATTTTGGAAAAAAAAGTTTGTTTGACGTTAATGAAAGGTGGCTATGCCCTTTGGCGGTGGGATGACATTCTCTGTGCTAAGAATGTGTGTTGGTATTTTTTTTTGAAAATTGTTGATTTTGAAATTGTCATTATTTTGAAAACGGTGAATTTTGTGAAAAAGTTTGATTGACGTTAATGAAAGGTGGCTATGTCCTCTAGGTGGACAGCAAGTTTCAAGGGTGTAGGAGGGGAAAAAATGATAGCCTACTTTCTGGCAAACATTGGCGATAATTGGCGAATGGATGGTCGGATTTTAACGAATAAGGTATTGTTGGCGTTGGGGTGACGTCCCCTTTGCTAAGAATGTGTTGGTATTAAAAATAAATGAAAATTCTTGTTTTGGGATTTTTGATTATTTTGGAAACGGTGAATTTTGTGAAAAAGTTTGTTTGACGTTAATGATATGTGTCTATGCCCTCTAGGTGGACAGCACGTTTCAAGTGTGTAGGCCAAAAGAAAATGAGCTTTGAAAAATTGTGTCTATTTTGGAAACGGTGAACTAGACAAAAAAAGTTTGTTTGTGATGAATGGTTGGTATTTACTCCCTCTACCCGCACAATAAATTTGAAGTCGCTAGGTGAAAAACCTATGCACATTTTACAGTTCTCTTGCAAGTCGCGTGTGTGCTTGAATACGCATGGCTATGTTAGGAAAAGGTTAGGTGGTGGGGGAAGACTAGAGTCGAGTGAGGGATCGTTTAGATGGTATTTTTCCCGCTCTATTTGATGGTGAGGTTATTTTTTAAAATGGGCGGAATTTAGAAACGCAATTTGAGGTAAACATGCGTTTTTAACATTTTGGTGATATTGAATAAAAGTGTTAATGACGTGTGGAGAAGATCTGCCCTAATCTTTCCCATAATGGGAGAACGCGAAGTAGGCTTAAGCCTGACCAAAATAACTACTGTGAAAGAGCTATGAAACTGAAGTGATATGTGGTAGAGGGCATCGAGGTACATCACCAGAAAATCAAAGGTTAGATAACAATATTTATTGCTAAAGTGTAAATTGATAACACAGTAAACAAAAAATGCACATAAGTGCTCAATGAATAGTTTAAATATATCAATTGCAAGGGTTTGATTACAGAGACCTTAATTAAGAGAAACCAATGGAATGCTTGATTCTGACTAGAGAAAGGTTGAGCTTGACATATAAATATTGCGCTAATAATAAAACAGAATGAAGAAATGCATGACAATAGTAAAAATGAAATTTTACATAAAATGAACTTATCTTCTCAAAAGAGAGTTGAAGATATATCCTTGCAGAGCCAGCTCCTTAAAAATTCCAGTTACCAAAAAAAAAAAAAAAAAATTGTTGAGAAGTATTTACAGTTCCTTTGGAAGGAGGCGTTCATGGCCTTAAGATAGGTATGCCAGAAGTAGAAAGGTCCAACTCTTCTTCCATCTTTCTTGTAGTGGTGCATTCTTGGAATACACGGTCCCTGAGATTATAATTTTCAATGTTTTTGCATGTTCTTTCCTTCCTCTTTGTCAGACACCAACAGTGATCTTCTGTTCTCTCTTAGGGGTTCAGGTCGCTTATATTTTGTATGAGTCTGTTCCAGATATATATTCTGTGACCCACCTAGCGTCATATAACAACGAATCTCTGAAGCTCTTCAACTCTTCCTCGCGCAAGAGGAATTCCATATCCATTTGGCTACCAGCTCCTGTTACCATCGCCAGCTATTTTCTCCTTGAGCAAGAGAACTACGTCTACTCTTTTACTCACCATGCTGTGCTAGTATCATCTGTTATCAACTCTTTGAAGACCGGCTCAGCAAGAGATCAATTTTTTGTTTTAAAGTTGGCAATGTTTATATGTTCTCCTTTTGTCTCCTACCCCCCACTCTTTTCCCCTTCCTTGGACTCTCCGTGCTCCGTTGAGCAGGTCTCACTTCTCAGTCGGCAGTTGACTCGATTAGTCAAAGCTCCTCTCGAGCTAGCTTCCTCAAACCAAGAGGCACACACTCTTCTACGCCATGTTGGCTAGGTAGTCATCAGCGGAAACTTCGACTTCAACATGAAATCAAGATAAGTACCTTTTTAAAAGTTTTAACCTCATCTTCATGGTTTTAACTTCCACGTGCTTTCAATTATAATTTATAGACAGTGTGAAATTATTTACTTTGGGGCAAAAATCATTCTTCGTGGGATTTGCCATGTGGAGCTTTTGCTTGTATAAGCCAACCTTACTAAAAAGAGCTTTTCTTAAGCTATTCAAAGAGAAATCCTCTCGCTACGTGGGATATTATCTAATACCCGCTGTCTATAATTATAAAGCTAGTTCCTCCGTTGGATTTTCTCAACCCCATTTTCTGCTAAGGTCGTTCTGGAACCTTCGAGATCTTGTACTCTATCTGCGAGTCTTGCCGTCAAGTATTGTTCACGCACTTGTGAAAATGCTAGTTAAAATGAGGAATCTTCCTTAAATTATTGCAATAGCGAACTTTCTTCCCCCGTTGGAACATTCTATGG
Organism: Meconema thalassinum; assembly: GCA_946902985.2. NCBI lineage: Eukaryota > Metazoa > Arthropoda > Insecta > Orthoptera > Tettigoniidae > Meconema > Meconema thalassinum. The sequence continues at coordinate 240,500,094 of OX336389.2, read as the reverse complement.
CGCATTTAATTGTAAATCACAACTTTTTCAAGAAATAGACTCTCACCTATATAGTGCAATCAGTTATTTCCATAATTGCAATAACTTTCTTTCTCATGAACTTCAGTGTTTCTATAGTGAACTTTGCATCCATCTTTATAGACTACAGTGATAACCAGTGCTTGCTCCACGTTTCTACCGCGTCGCGCTCGTCCGTTTACATTAAATACGGCCATGAACATTGATCCTATATCCCAATGATCTTTCCTCAACCTTCTACTAACAACCATTATTAATAAAATTGTAACTTTCTATAAGGCGTCACTCACGAAGTGCCCTTCCAACTTTGCTAGTTTAACATTAATTAAATTCTGCATAATTGCTTGTGTGATACAAGTTTTAAATCACATTGTTCCTTTCCTATAATCAGGGAAAATATTTCTTTAAACTCTTGAGCGAGTCATGTTCAGGTTTCACGAAATGGAAACTGTCCCATTTGGCGAGTGATTCCTGCTCATACTTGGGAAGTCTAGAACTTTCCTTTTCACTTTCTTCAGGTTTCACAGTAAGTGACCTGCCCTCTTTGTATAATTCTCATATATTAATTCTGTATAAATATAAGAAGTTGTAGGAACTTCTATCTTATTTTTCATGTTGTTATTATTGTCATTTTCAAAGTCGTCACTTTCTCTAGATCATTCTCTCAAGAATTTCTTAAGGTGCACTTTTTGTACTCCAATTCACGTTCAAGCTTTAATTATTTCATTGCTCATTTGTTTAAATCTTATAAAGATTTTAGAAACATGTAAGGTTTGAAACCTTGTAAATTGTCAATTGCCTGGAGCAAACGTTTAATGTTGAGAGGTCTGCGACCCCATTTGTTAAAAAGTTCAAATGAACTATGTTTGTCCAAATTATATTACATGCTTGTTAATTTCCTCAAACTTCTTTGCATTGTTTAATAAATTAAATATTTGTTTTTGGATTCATCATTTCTCTGATACTACAGTTAGGCAAGATCCTGGCTTTCCTAGCTCTTCCTAGGTTTATGCCCTCGTTCATACTCAATAAAGCTTTTACTATCTGTCTGGCCAGACCATCACCCTTCCCTATAGTACTTTTATTCGTGCTTGGAAGGAAATACACTAAAGCCTTTCTCTGGCAAACTGCCCAAGTCTTAGCTGCGGTTCCCGTCAGCTTCGACCAAGCTCGTACCCACTTTAGGTATCCGAGCACGGATTTGCGGTGGCAACCACTTCTAAATGTATTGAAAGTCAAATTCATAACTTTTGTGGGACTCTCCTCCTATTTTTCTATCCTTTTTCTCCAATCCAAAATCTACTTCCTTCTCTCAATCATCTTCCCTTGGTGGGTGGGTTATTGCTCAGGTAATAAACTACCCAAAAGTTTGGTGCCGAAACCCGGGAGAGTCCATTTTTTTTTCTATTGTTTGTCAAGTGTCATTTGACAATACTTGGCAAATTATTAATATCTGCTTTGGATCTTTCAGCTATATCTACGTCATGCAAAGCCTGTGAACGGGAAAGAGGCCGCTCCTGTCTCCTTTGGGGTGTCCTGTTCTTTATACCCATTTGCTGCTGCAAACTTGACAGCATCTCCAAGGTTCTACAGTTTCGTGAGTTGTATTTCAATTTATTCTCTTTATCATGGCTCCTACTGAAAAAGATGAAACTCTCATTGCTAGACGTTCTTCCTATAAAGGGCAACTCACTAGATTCAGAAATTTTATCAACAAGTTAAATCCCGCCGAGTGTGATTTAGACATCTTGACACATCGCCTTAAGTTGCACGAACGGTCTTATGATTATTATGACCAAATTCAAACCGAGATTGAATCCGCTTGCCCAGAACTTCAATCGGATCGGGACGAGGTCGAACCCTTGTACTTTGAAGGGATTGCAAAGGCCCACCAACTGATCCGCAATATCTCAGAACTTGACACTAAGGTCATCAATCCGGCCCAGTTCGCACCCGCTTCAGTTCACGAGAACAAACCGAAAGCGTTACTTCCCAAGATAAGCCTACCACACTTCTCAGGCAAGGAAGGTGAATGGTATTCTTTTTATGAACTTTACTGCTCCCTAATTCATGAAAATACTGAGATCCCTGACATACATAAATTCTACTTCCTCCGTACTTCTTTGGAATGTGAGGCCTTAGCCTTAGTGGAGTCACTGCCTTTAAGCGCAGACAACTACCACATCGCCTTTAATCTCCTTAAAGAGAGATATGGCAATTTACGTTTGAGTGTAGCTCGCCACATACGCTGTCTCTTCAGCCTTCCAGCCGTCAAACCTAATGACGTCACCTCTTTAAGAAACCTGTTGGACTCTATACAGTTGAATGTCAGAGCATTATACCAACTCAAGCAGCCTGTCCAAACATGGGACACCATACTCATTCATCTGGCTACATCAAGATTCGATTTTTCAACTTTAAAGGCCTGGGAGATCGAACTCGCTCGCAAGGAAGAATTTTCCTTCGAACACTTAATCTCGTTTCTTAACAGCCGATGCCAAGTCCTAACAGCACTCGCATTTCAGTGCGAAAAGGTCGAAACGAATCCTCAGTGTCAAATTTTTGAAAAAAAACTTGCTTCTTCAAAGGGACATCAGCCCCCATCTGTCGAGAACAAGCAAACCCGTTCTTCTTTCAATCATGCAAGAGAAGATATCAGGCCGCTTAACAAATCGTTAAAATGCACGCTCTGTAAAAAGCTTCACACATTGTATTTGTGCAAATCCTTTAAAGAATTGTCTGTCGAAGATCGAAGGAAGTTTGTCTTAAATAGCAAACATTGTTTCAATTGCTTGTCACCTAAGCATTCTTCTTCGAACTGTACGTCATCAAATCTCTGTTTCCATTGTAAAAAACCGCATCATTCTTTATTGCACGTTCACGATAAATCGAGGTCATCAGCACCCGCCTCTTCAAGCTCCATGCAGAGCAGCTCCGAACAAACTAATGCTTCTTCCTGCATTTCCAACGCCGAGACTTTTCATAGTGCGCAAACCCTTTTGACCACTGTACAATTCGAAATCCAAGATAAATTTGGAAATTTGTTTAGAACCCGTGGTCTTCTCGATTCCGCTTCAACGCACAACTTTGTTTCGCAATCGTTGATTAAAAAACTAGGTCTTTCATCATCGCCTACTTCTATCAATGTGACCGGCATTGACAATTTGAAAACTCAAGTCTTGCAGTCTTCAAAATTGAAAATCAGAGACGTTTGCCAAAGAAACACCAATCTTAATTTAAACTGTCTCATTCTTACCAGTATTGGCAAGGACACTCCTAGCAGCTGTATTAATACCTCCTTTTTAAACATTCCCTCGCACTTAAGGTTAGCCGATCCTCAGTTTAATGCTCAAGGTCCCATTGATGTACTTTTCAGTGCCAATGTTTTTTGGAAGTGCCTTCGCAAACAAACACGTAAGTTATCTTCAACCGTGGTCGCCAGAGACACCGATTTTGGTTGGGTTATTACTGGTGAAATCCAACAACCCAGTCTTCAAACCAAAGCGCAATGTCATTTCATCACAGCTGACATAAATCTCATTTCTGAAAAAGAGAACGCTCATGTTTCAGATCTCAATAATTTTGAAAAACACTTGCCGAAACGATGTCTCATCGTGAACAACTACGCTACCTCTGTAAGTTGTTTAAATGGTTTTTCCTTCTTCCCGCACAAGATGGCCATTCAAGTTCGCCTTGCTTTGTGTTATTTCGTTTACCTTCTCATGTCATTTTTTATAGCAGGTAATTGCTTAAACTCTTCCTCGAAAACTATCTTCCCCTTGTGTAAAACCATGGCTATCAGTCTCCATCACTTCGCTGTACGCTATGTTTCACTTCTTTCGCTATGTAGAAGGATGGCCACGGCCGGCTCCTCCCTCCTTCCTCACAATTGGAAGTCGTTCATGAAACCGCTTGAAAATCTGAATTCTATAGCATCTAGAACAACTATTCTTATGCATAACCTTCTTCTCAATGTCCCGGCTTCACTTCCTATTTCGGAAGAATCAAGCTTTTTCCTGTCGAAAATTGTCGGATTCCGTGATCCTCTCAATTATGCGAAATTGATTTCTTACTTTATTTCATATAGCTTTAAATTGCTTTTTCACGTCCAAGTTACGATTGACTGCTTGCCGGTCAACCTGAATATCTGCTTTAAGTTACAGCTGATTCAACAAATGTTGTTTGTGTACTTTGAACTGCTTGTTTGTCAGACTTGTTTGTATACAAGCCTGAGGAAGGTCAAGTCACTGTTTATTTCCTGTACGCTTGACACAGTTCAAAGCAAGTTTCTCTTATCTCAACTTTGGCTGATTGCCAAGCATTGTCTAGTGAGCCGCTCCTGCAAGTACAGAAGCCGTTCACCTACTTCCCAAAATAAACTTGTTCCAGTTAAGGACTCTTTCAGCTATTTATATGTCTTATCTCGTTGTACTATGTGGGTCAAGGCCGCACTTGCTTTTGTCTTCCACTTACTCATGCTCGTATTCTATAACTGCTTCGATCCTTGTTTCAAAACTTCGTTGCGTATTTCTCACGCGCTCATGTATTTCACTTCGCTTACATATTTTGCGATCTTAATGTTCATTGATGAACAAACTGGTTTTTTCTCGTCGTCACATTCGATGTGTTTTTGTATTCATACTTGTCATGTCACGTTTCTCGCTGACTTAAGTATTTTTCTGAGTAACCCCTTTGATACTCATTATGACTTAAGGTCATTGTTTATGGCTACTAGGTTGTTACCTATGGCGTTCTTGCTTTCTACTCGCATAGTTTCTTTGTTTACTTGGTATATTCTTATCCTGAATAGATGTACTTGTCTCTATACGCTTTGTTTAAACTTGTTAATTCTCCTTTTGCGTTGTATCGCAATCTTTACTAGTGCTTTATTTCCCTCAGCTTCTAGTTATTTTGTGATTGAAGGTGTTGTTAACTCTCGCCCCTTAACTCCGCTTTCCAATGACCCTGATGACCTCCTTCCACTTACACCTGGTCGCTTCCTTACACGCACTTCTCTCTCTGCCCCTCCTCCCCTTCCTAATTCTTTCAGGGATTTTGATTTACCTATTGTTTGGCGTAAACTTGTAGCCCTCCGCAATTCCTTTTGGAAGAGGTGGAACTTGGAATATTTAACTTCCTTGCAAGGGAGGCAGAAGTGGTTTCTTTCCAGTCCCGACATTCAAGTGGGAGACTTGGTCTTAGTTAGGGATGTTTCACCCCCCCTAGTCTGGCCTTTTGGAAGAGTGACCGAGTGTTACCCGGGAAGAGATAGGAGAGTCAGGGTATTCAGAGTCTTGACCACTAATGGTCAGATCATAAGACTACTTCTCCGCAATTGCTTATTACTGTACTTGTTTTTCTTGTTCGCTGTTGGTGTCTGTCCCTCCCAGTATGGTGCATTCTTGGAATACACGGTACCTGAGATTATAATTTTCAATGTTTTTGCATGTTCTTTCCTTCCTCTTTGTCAGACACCAACAGTGATCTTCTGTCCTCTCTTAGGGGTTCAGGTCGCTTATATTTTGTATGAGTCTGTTCCAGATATATATTCTGTGACCCACCTAGCGTCATATAACAACGAATCTCTGAAGCTCTTCAACTCTTCCTCGCGCAAGAGGAATTCCATATCCATTTGGCTACCAGATCCTGTTACCATCGCCAGCTATTTTCTCCTTGAGCAAGAGAACTACGTCTACTCTTTTACTCACCATGCTGTGCTAGTATCATCTGTTATCAACTCTTTGAAGACCGGCTCAGCAAGAGATCAATTTTTTGTTTTAAAGTTGGCAATGTTTATATGTTCTCCTTTTGTCTCCTACCCCCCACTCTTTTCCCCTTCCTTGGACTCTCCGTGCTCCGTTGAGCAGGTCTCACTTCTCAGTCGGCAGTTGACTCGATCAGTCAAAGCTCCTCTCGAGCTAGCTTCCTCAAACCAAGAGGCACACACTCTTCTACGCCATGTTGGCTAGGTAGTCATCAGCGGAAACTTCGACTTCAACATGAAATCAAGATAAGTACCTTTTTAAAAGTTTTAACCTCATCTTCATGGTTTTAACTTCCACGTGCTTTTAATTATAATTTATAGACAGTGTGAAATTATTTACTTTGGGGCAAAAATCATTCTTCGTGGGATTTGCCATGTTGAGCTTTTGCTTGTATAAGCCAACCTTACTAAAAAGAGCTTTTCTTAAGCTATTCAAAGAGAAATCCTCTCGCTACGTGGGATATTATCTAATACCCGCTGTCTATAATTATAAAGCTAGTTCCTCCGTTGGATTTTCTCAACCCCATTTTCTGCTAAGGTCGTTCTGGAACCTTCGAGATCTTGTACTCTATCTGCGAGTCTTGCCGTCAAGTATTGTTCACGCACTTGTGAAAATGCTAGTTAAAATGAGGAATCTTCCTTAAATTATTGCAATAGCGAACTTTCTTCCCCCGTTGGAACATTCTATGGCGCATTTAATTGTAAATCACAACTTTTTCAAGAAATAGACTCTCACCTATATAGTGCAATCAGTTATTTCCATAATTGCAATAACTTTCTTTCTCATGAACTTCAGTGTTTCTATAGTGAACTTTGCATCCATCTTTATAGACTACAGTGATAACCAGTGCTTGCTCCACGTTTCTACCGCGTCGCGCTCGTCCGTTTACATTAAATACGGCCATGAACATTGATCCTATATCCCAATGATCTTTCCTCAACCTTCTACTAACAACCATTATTAATAAAATTGTAACTTTCTATAAGGCGTCACTCACGAAGTGCCCTTCCAACTTTGCTAGTTTAACATTAATTAAATTCTGCATAATTGCTTGTGTGATACAAGTTTTAAATCACATTGTTCCTTTCCTATAATCAGGGAAAACATTTCTTTAAACTCTTGAGCGAGTCATGTTCAGGTTTCACGAAATGGAAACTGTCCCATTTGGCGAGTGATTCCTGCTCATACTTGGGAAGTCTAGAACTTTCCTTTTCACTTTCTTCAGGTTTCACAGTAAGTGACCTGCCCTCTTTGTATAATTCTCATATATTAATTCTGTATAAATATAAGAAGTTGTAGGAACTTCTATCTTATTTTTCATGTTGTTATTATTGTCATTTTCAAAGTCGTCACTTTCTCTAGATCATTCTCTCAAGAATTTCTTAAGGTGCACTTTTTGTACTCCAATTCACGTTCAAGCTTTAATTATTTCATTGCTCATTTGTTTAAATCTTATAAAGATTTTAGAAACATGTAAGGTTTGAAACCTTGTAAATTGTCAATTGCCTGGAGCAAACGTTTAATGTTGAGAGGTCTGCGACCCCATTTGTTAAAAAGTTCAAATGAACTATGTTTGTCCAAATTATATTACATGCTTGTTAATTTCCTCAATCTTCTTTGCATTGTTTAATAAATTAAATATTTGTTTTTGGATTCATCATTTCTCTGATACTACAGTTAGGCAAGATCCTGGCTTTCCAAGCTCTTCCTAGGTTTATGCCCTCGTTCATACTCAATAAAGCTTTTACTATCTGTCTGGCCAGACCATCACCCTTCCCTATAGTACTTTTATTCGTGCTTGGAAGGAAATACACTAAAGCCTTTCTCTGGCAAACTGCCCAAGTCTTAGCTGCGGTTCCCGTCAGCTTCGACCAAGCTCGTACCCACTTTAGGTATCCGAGCACGGATTTGCGGTGGCAACCGCTTCTAAATGTATTGAAAGTCAAATTCATAACTTTTGTGGGACTCTCCTCCTATTTTTCTATCCTTTTTCTCCAATCCAAAATCTACTTCCTTCTCTCAATCATCTTCCCTTGGTGGGTGGGTTATTCCTCAGGTAATAAACTACCCATGTAGTATCCAGGCGATGATTTATAAGAAATTTGAAGGTTGTTAGCAGTCGGGAAACTGCTGCTGCCTTGCAGGATGAATCAAAATAGACACCATCTAAGAGGTGGCTCGCTGAGTAAGACAGCCGGTATTTACTTGTGCCAGTTGGGTCGTTGCGTCAGAGTGAAGAACTCATGGTGTAACTGTTCGGTAGCGTAGCGGTTAGCGATGCGGCACTGAGAGGAGTGGCAGCAATAGTGCCAGGAGAAGCAGTAGCGTGTAGAGAGTAATGATCTGACTGCTGCGTGGATCTGAATGACGATGTGATGTGATCAGAGTGAAGAGGTGATCAGAGTGATGATGAACGCCTTTTTTTTTCGGGGGGGCCCCGAAAAGAGTACCCGCACCCCCCGCGTGGCACCCGACCTTACTACTGGTGCCTCCGACATGCAGTTAATCTACGATAGTAGAAGAGAAAGCATAGGGGATTGGATAGAAAGGAGTCTTTTAGGACTTAGTGCCTGTCCCATCGCGGTCGCGATCTACCAGGCATAATTAATAGATATTAACATAGGTATATATTATATATGAGCACATATAAATATGTACTCATATATAAGGGTAAGATTGTAGGGCCAGGGAAAACCGCATAGACAGAAAGGAAAGATTGCCTACACGTAAAACCTGGCGGCTTGGTTATTGCCACATGCAAGGATAATGTGGGTATGGAAATGAGTAGGTATGTTAGTTGGGAGAAGGTATCATGCACCAGATCCATGTCCGTCTTCTCGCCAGTTTGTCTCCGGGGAATCAGATAGAACTCGGCACTGCTGGGATCAGCGCGGGCCTTGCCGGCTACCGAGCAATGGTACAAGTATCCGAAGAACCTGCGCCACTACCCGATCTCCATGGGGTCCCTGGTACCGAGCCTCCGTCACCGTAGAGTGGAGGGGGGGCCTCGCCTGCCGAAGCAGGGGCCTAGTGGGCGGTCCATGGGAACGAGCCACCTTCCTCTCTGCCCTTGCCGTGGACCTGTAGACTGGGCAACTGCGATGGGATGACGGATGGTTACCCATGCAGTTGGCGCACACCGGCGCGTCCCGCGGCACCGTGCAGCCGGTGTGGTGGTGGCCACCTGAGCACCGGTTACAGCGGACTGGAGAGCCGCAGGATCCCTGGGAGTGGCCCCATCTCAGACAGCGGAAACACTGTAAAAGCTGGCCTGAGCGGGGCTTCATATTACCTGGCTGTAGCGGCTGTCCCTGGCTGCGGCTGCTGGCCTCGCGGCGTCCTGGTTCCCCCTCCTGGGGGCGCTGCGGGCGACGGTCCTCTGGGCTGCTGCGCTTGGTCTTCTTTCGCTGCTTTGGGGCCGTCCTGGTGGCCCCGGCCGTCGCGGGTGTCCCCTTCCTGGCGGTGGTGGCGGGCGCGAGTTGCCCCGCTAAAGGCCCCTCCTGGGGTTCTGGTAGTCGCTCCTCCTCCTCCTCCTGGTTGGCGGGCGCGAGCTGCCCCGCTAAAGGCCCCACCTGGGGCTCTGGTAGTTGCTCCTCCTCCTGGTTGGCGGGCGCGAGTTGCCCCGCTAAAGGCACCGCCTGAGGTGCTGGTTGTGGCGCCTGAGTCCTCTTGGAGAAGGTCAGGGGGCCTGCCTGGGTCCCAATCTCTGCATACGTCGTGGCGTCCTTCTTGGTGGTAAGATGATCGTCGCCGCTCAGCGCATATCGGCGGATCTGCGGAGGGGCACCTGGCACGAAGCCTGGTACCACGGTGACCTGCCAGATCTCGGCCATTGCTGTGATGTATGTCATGACGACGTCCGCCCGGTAGGGCCTGACCATGACCCCAGTCGGGAGGAAGGCTTCGATGTCCTCGCGGTAGCGTCCGGCTGATCCCGTCGTGACCAAGTGGGCCTGGTCCAGGTAGGCCTCGATGACGTACTTCTCTTCGTCCTGGGTGAAGCCGGGCCTGTAATAAACAAAGAAAGCCCAGGAGCTGGGGTCGTAGCCACATGCTCGCTCGGAGCCTGGGGAAGTGGCCCCAGGGTGCCCTTGCACGGTGTCCGAGCTCACATCGCTCGCCCAGCTGAACCTGGCGTCCGGGCTGCTGCTGCTCTCCTGTCGCGGGGAGCTAGCCGGTCCTGGCGTCCTACTCTTCTCGGACTCGGCTAGCTCTAGCTCAGAGGGCCCTGGGGAGGCGTCGGTTGACTCGGACCGCAGGGACACCTGCGTTATGTCCGGGCTACCTGTGCTCCCCGGGCCGGGAGCTGCTCCAGCGTTGCTTGCGCCAGCCGGGCTTAGAGGCACCCGCACCTCCTCACCGGCTGGCGGCTTCTGCGCCGCTGGCGTCTTCTCACCAAGGGCCTGCTGGCGTGCCCGCGTGACCGGAGGAGAGGGCTCTGTGGAGGTTAACTCCCCACCCAAGGAGCCTGCCGATCGTGGCCCTCTACCTCTCCGGGCGCGGTTGCGCCTGCTCTGGCCCCTGGCTGGCTCGCCGGTCCTCTGCTTCCTCCACTCGATGGTCCCGCTGCTCGTAGTCTCCATCCTGGTGAGCTGATAGCACAACTTAGGCTGGTCTGCTGCTGCCACTGGCAAGGTGTCCTTCCTCTAACGATTCAGAGACAACCCTCGATGAACGCCAGCAAGTAGCGTCTTATATACGATGGTCACAGAAGTATAGACGGTGCTAGACCCTAGACTCACGAGTCATGCTATTGGCTGGACGAAGGTCACTGTGACGTCACTCGACACTGACACTCAACGGGCCGCAGATCAAGTCAGAAGATTCCCTGTATGTCGGGAGTACGGACGCTTGAGAGAGCAAGCGACTAGAACACTCAAGGTGAGAACTTTAGAAAACTAAGCCAACTATATATAAATTAATACATTAATAATACAATAGAGTGTTTATCATATTAATTTGTTTGGAAGTTCTCGGGAAGAGAAAGGGCGAACAGTCAAACAGGGCTGTCGCGAAGAACAAATACAACATAATACAAACATAATACTGTCACGAAAGTGACCAACGTGTATTATGTTATTTTTTGTATCGTCGTTTGTAAGTAGGTAGGCTTTTTAAATGATTATTTATAGATTAGTTATTAAAAAAATAAAGAACCAAAATACTAATAGGTCATCCGCTTTAAACATATGGGGTGCCGTAGGACTCGTGGTGAACTCTCCTTTTCTATGGACGGGGTATATGCACCCCCAAATAAAAACTACCCTTACCCGGGGGTGAAATATTAATTTTTGTATGCATGCGCACTTGGAGTGGGCCTTTGTAAGAGAGCGGGCTTTATAAATGATAATTAATAGATGAGTTTTTTAAAATATATATTAAGAACCAAAAAAAAAACCTAATAGGTCATACGCTTTTTAGTATCTCACTAACCAATAATCGCATTTAAACATATGGGGTGTCGTAGGACTCGTGGTCAACTCCCCTTTTCTATGGACGAGGTATGCCCGCCCCCAAAATAAAAACTACCCTTACCCGGGGAGAAATAGTAATTTTTTGTATGCATGCACACCGGCGGCTTTTGCAAAAGTGCCTAACTACACGTTTGTTAATATTTTCTGAACCCCTGATGGGATTTTGCCATAGGCAGTATCCTAGCACTTGGGGTGACGTCCCGTTTTTTGAATGTATGATTCATTTTTGGTCAAAAGGGCCTAATTACACGTTTGTAAATATCTCGCGAACCAATTATTCTAGGGGCTTGTATGAGGGGTCCTAGCACTTGGGGTGACGTCCCCATTTGGGGGGCGGGGGGTGAAACAGACCCCCAAAATTGAAAAATCAATATCTTAGAAACTAAGAACCCTAAAATTAGGTGTGATAGCTTAAAAATAGGTGATGATATGGGCTTTTACCTCGATTGGTCATTTCACCCCTAAAACAGTAAATAGTCATTTTACGAGAAAAAAAACTTGTTAAACACTTAAAAAGATAAATGAACCTAAGATCTTTTGTTCTTGAAGAAAATAGCAGAAGGGGGGGGGGGAGGATGAAAACTACCCCCAAATTGAAAAACTCGATACCTTGGAAACTAAGAACCGTAAAATTAGGTGTGATGGCTTGAAAAATTGGTCATGGTATAGGCTTGGACAGATCATTTCACACCTAAAACAGTAAATAGTGATTTAAAGGGGGAAAGGTGTTAAACATGTAAACAAGATAATTGAAACTACGATCTTTTATTTTCATGAAAGGGCCGTTAACCTCGATGTTAGGCCCCTTTAAAACAACAATTAGCATTATTATTTTCATGAAAAAAAAATAGTAGAGCGATGAAAACTAGCCCAAATTGAAAAAATCGATATCCTGCAAAGGAAGAACCCTAAAATTAGGTGTGATAGTTGAAAAACAAATGGATGATGACATTATTTTGACGTATAAAACAGGAAATAGTAATGTTACAGGGGTAAAAGTATTAAACACCTCAAAACATATGCGTTTTGTAAAACCATGCTTTAATGGACGTGTGTGTATGGATGATGATGACGGCTTGCTAATTATTATTATTATATTATTATTATTTTTATTATTATTATTATTATTATTATTATTATTATTAGGTAATTATGGATTAATGTGTGTATAGGTAACTAACCAGTAGGCTAATAGTAAATATTTGTATGAGTTGTTGAAGAAGTCAGGAAGGCCAACCCTTTGGCATGGCCCATGAATTGACCCAAAAGTTTTACCTGTCAAGACACAGTGTACCCTGTTCCAGCCCTTAGAACGGAGATAAAATGTCTTGGTAGAGCGCTGAAATCGAACCTGGACCTCTGTCATGACTGCTAAGTTATAATAATATTATAATAAATAATGGATTTTATAAAGAGAGAGAAAAGCCTCCGTGGCTTGGGCGGCAGCACGCTGGCCACTCACCGCTGGGTCCGTGGTTCAAATCCCGGTCACTCCATGTGAGATCTGTGTTGGACAGAACGGAGGCAGACAGGTTTTTCTCCGGGTACTCCGGTTTTCCCTGTCAAAATGTCATTCCAGCAACACTCTCCACTATCATTTCATTTCATGTGTCATTCATTTGATCATTGCCCCAGAGGAGTGCGTCAGGCCTCGGCAGCCGGCACAGTTCATATCCTCGGCGCTAGATGGGGGCTTCATTCATTCCATTCCTGACCCGGTCGGAGACTGGAAGCAGGCTGTGGATTTTCATTTTCATAAAGAGAGAGAGAGAGAGAGAGACACACACGCTTTAATGCTTTCGGTAGCTCCAGTCTGCAAACATACACTAGCTTGCTTAACTAGTAAGACTTGCTGATAAGAGCAGTGCAGTGTTGTCAGATTTCTTGTTTGGCTGATTCTGCAACTTGAGTTTAAACGGAGCCACACATGTCAATGCTTAGCTACATTACTTAGCCTCTTTTATTACCTGGCTCCACGCAGCATAACTGCAATTGAAATAAAGATGATGATGATGATGATGATGATGATGATGATGATAATGATTGTTGTTTTAAGGGGGTTTTAACATGTAGGTTATCGGCCCCTAATGGTTTGGGTGATGGTTAAGATGAAAATAAAATGTAAACTATAACTAAAACTAACTTCACACTAATAGACTAGGAAAAGAAATCGATGACAAAAGGACAATAAGGCAAATAAAGAAATAAAAAGTGCCCTCAAGGATGTGGATTGAGGGACTTGAAAGGAAAGAGTGCCATAAACGGTAGATATGAAAGTGAAACAGGAGAGGGTCTGCCACAGAAGTGATGGATAAAAGGAGGAAAACTGGACCCAGCTCAGGAATCCCTTGGGGTCGCCAACTTCCAAACTGATCAGCCGTAAGCCCCTGAGGGTGTAGCCGTATCCAGGGTGCACCACCAGTGGTGGGACAACATACACCCTACCTTCTTGAGGGGGGGGGGGTTGAGCAAAAGGTAGTAAATAACATCAAAATAAAAAACTAGGCTGACCCCTCGCAGAAACAGGTTATCAGAAAATAAATGAGACAAGGATCAATCAAGTCGGAAAAGGAAGAGACTCCCTAAGCCTTGGATAACCTAATAATGTCGGAGTCGGTAGAGAACAAGAATTGATCAAGTGTGGTCTGTTGGAGTTGGTAGTTAACAATTTAAGTTGGCAGCATTGATTTTATATTTTAGTATTCCTTGTGGGTAGATTATAGGCTAGGGAATAACCCACCCACCAAGGGAAGATGATTAAGAGAAGGAAGTAGATTTGGGATTGGAAAGAGGGATAGAAGAATAGGAGGAGAGTCCCACAAAAGTTATTAATTTGACTTTTAATCCATTTAGAAGCGGTTGCCCCCGCAAATATGTGCTCGGATACCTAAAATGGCTACGAGCTTGGTCGAGGCTAACGGGAGCCGCAGATAAGGCTTGGGCAGTTTGCCAGAGAGAACCTGTAGTGTATTTCCTCCCAAGCACGAATGAAAGTACTATAGGGAAGGGTGATGATCTGGCCAGACAAATAGTAAGAGCTTTATTAAGTGTTAACGAGGGCATAAACCTAGGAAGAGCTAGGAAAGCCAGGATCCTGCCTAACTGTAGTGTCAGAGAAATGATGAATCCAAAAATAAATATTTAATTTATTTAACAATGCAGGGAGTTTAAGGCAATTAACAATTATGCAATATAAATTTAATGAACATGGTTCATTTGAACCTTTTAACAAATAGGGTCGCAGACCTTTTAACATCAAACAGTTGCTCCAGGCAATTGACAATTTTTAAGGTTTTTTAACCGTGTATTAAAATCTTGGTAAGATTTCACAAATAGGCAAAATGGAATAATTAAAGTTTTAATATTTACAGGAGTACAAGCAGTGTACTATATGAAACCTCTGAAAGAACATTCTAACGAGAATAACAACTTCGAAGATAACAAAATGTAAAACATAAGGAATTAAAAGGAAGTTCCTACAACTTCTTATATTTAAACAGAATTACTTTGTGAGATTTATACAAAGAGAGCAGGTCACTTACTGTGAACCGGAAAAATTAATCAGAAGGAAGGTTCTAGACCTCTTATACTTTGAATAAGACTCGCCAGTCAAATGAGGCAGTTATCATTTAGCGAGACCAAAAAATAACTCACTCAAGAGTTGAGAGAATTGTTTTCCTTGCTTTTGAAGGGAGGAACAATGTAAATTTAAAACTTGTATCACACAAGGAATTATGCAGAATTTAATTAATGTTAAACTAGCAAAGTTGGAAGGGTACCTCGTGAGTAACACCTTATAGACAGTTACAATTTTATAAATAATGGTTGTTAGTAGAAGGTTAAGGAAAGATCATGGGGATATAGGATCAATGTTCATGGCCGTATTTAATATAACCGGACGATCGCGACGCGGTAGAAACGTGGAGAAAGCACTGATTATCACTATTGTCTGTAAAGATGGATGCGAGTTGGAGTTGATTTTGGTGATGTAATGAATTTTTGTCCTCTTTTATGAATATGACCTTTATTTATTGTTTATTGCCTTGTATCATATCAATGCTAATGGCTGCTTTTTTTTACAATTGACTGCCGACAGCGCAGCGCTATGGCCTATCTAAAACCACGGCCCACTGGATGCTGCTCTCCAAGGAGCTTACAAAAGTAGTCCATACATAGAGGGCGCTTTTAGCAGCATATTAGTAGCTAACACCAGAGAAACACTGAAGCTCATGAGAAAAAAGTTATTGCAATTATGGAGATAACTGATTGCACTATGTAGGTGAAAGTCTATTTCTCGAAAAAGTCGTGATTTACAATTAAATGCGCCAGAGAATGTTCTAGAAGTTCCAACGGTGGAGGAAGTTAGCTATTGCAAAAATTTATAAGGAAGATTCCTCATTTTAACTAGTAGTTTCGCAAGTGCGTGTCAATACTTGACGGCAAGACTCGCAGATAGAGAACAAGATCTCGAAGGTTCCAGAACGACCTTAGCAGAAAATGGGGTTGAGAAAATCCAACGGAGGAAATAACTTTGTAATTATAGACAGCGGGTATTAGATAATCTCCCACGTAGCGAGAGGGTTTCTCGTTTAAATAGCTTAAGAAAAGCTCCTTTTAGTAAGGTTGGCTTACAAGAAAAAGCTCAACATTGCAAATCCCACGAAGGATGATTTTGCCCCAAGTAAATATTTTCACACTGCCTATAATTAAAATTAAAATCACTTGGAAGTTAAAACCATGAAGATGAGGTTAAAACTTTTTAAAAATGGTACTTATCTCGATTTCATGTTGAAGTCGGAGTTCCTTAGGAAGACTATCTAGCCAACATGGCGTAGAAGAGGTTGTGCCTCTTGGTTTGAGGAGGCTAAGCTCGAGCGGAGCTTTGACTGTACGAGTCAACTGCAGACGAAGAAGTGAGTGAGGCTCAGCAGAGCACGGAGAGACCACGGAAGGGGGAGAGAGTGGGGGTAGGAAACAAAAGGAGAACATATAAGCATGGCCAACTTAGCAAAACATAATTGATTTCTTGGTGAGCTGGTCTTCAAGGAGTTGATAGATGATACTAGCGCAGCATGGTGAGTAAAGAAGTAGACGTAGTCCTCTTGCTCAAGGAGAAAATAGCTGACGATGGTAACGAAAGCTGGTAGCCAAATAGATAAGTAAGTCATCTTGCACGATGAGGAATTGAGTAGCTTCAGAGGCTCGCTACTAGATGACGCTAGGTGGATCACAGAAGTTATATATCTGAAACATACTTATGAAGACATAAGAAACATGCTCAACAAGGAGAAAACAGATGATCACTGTTGGTGTTTGGCAAAGAGGAAGGAAGAAATGAACATGCAAAGAGCAATAGACATTATATCTCTCGTACCGTGCATTCCAAGAATGCACCATACTGGGAGGGCCAGACACCAACAGGGAACAAATAAGCAATTAAACATTTAAGAGTGATACAGTAATTAAAGAAAAGTGGTCTTGTGATCTGACCATTATTGGTCAAGACTCTGAATACCCTGACTCTCCCATCTCTTCCAGGGTAACACTTAGTCACTTTTCGAAAAGGCCAGACTAGGGGGGGTGAAATATCCCTAACCAAGACCAAGTGTCCTACTTGAATGTCGGGACTGGAAAGAAACCACTTCTGTCTCCCCTGCAAGGAAGTTAAATATTCCAAGTTCCACCTCTTCCAAAAAGAATTACTGAGGGCTTCAAGTTTACGCCCAACAATAGGTAAATCAAAATCCCTGAAAGAAATGGGAAGGGGAGGAAGGGCAGAGAGAGAAGGGCGTGTAAGACAGTGACCAGGTGTGAGTGGAAGGAGGTCATCAGGGTCATCAGAAAGCGGAGTTAAAAGGTGAGAATTAACGACACTTTCAATCACGAAATAGCTGAAAGCCGAGAAAAATAAAGCACTAGTAAAGATTGCGATACGATGAGAAAGAAGAATTGGCAAGTTTAAACAAAGCGTATATAAACAAGTACATCTATTCAGGACAAGAATATACCAAATAAACAAAGGAACTATGCGAGTAGAAAGCAAGAACGCCATAGGTAACAAACGAGTAGCCATAAAGAATGACCTCAAGTTATAATGAGTATCAAAGGGGTTACTCAGAAAAATACTTAAGTCAGCGAAAAACGTGACATGACAATCATGAATACAAAAACACATCGAAGGTGACGACGAGAAAAAACAAGTTTGTTCATCAATGAACATTAAGATCGCAAAATATGCAAGCAAATTGCAATACATACGCGCGTGAGAAATACGCAACGAAGTTTTAAAGTAAGAATCGAAACAATTGTAAGATACGAGCGTGAGTAAGTGATAGAAGTAAACAAATACAGCCTTGACACACATAGTACAACGAGATAAGACATATAAATAGCTGACAGAGTCCTTAAGCGGAACGAGTTTATTTTGGGAACTAGGTAAACTGCTTCCGAGCGTGCGGTAGCAACTCGCTAGACAATGCTTGGCAATCAGCCAAAGTTGAGATAAGAGAAACTTGTTTTGAACTGTGTCAATCATACAGGAAATAAACAACGACTGGGCATTCCTCAGACTGGTAAACAAACAGGTTTGAAAACCAAGCAGTTCGGAGTACACACACAACATTTGGTGAATCAGCTGTAACTTAAAGCAGATATTCAGTTTGAACGGAATGCAGTCAATCGTAACTTGGACGTGAAAAAGCAATTTAAAGCTATATGAAATAAAGTAGGAAATCAATTTCGCATAATTGAGAGGATCACGAAATCTGACAATTTTCAACAAAAAGAAGCTTAATTCTTCCGAGCAAAGAAGACAAGCTGGGACATTGAGAAGAAGGTTATGCATAAGAATAGTTATTCTAGATGCTATAGAATTCAGAGTTTCAATCGGTTTCATGAGCGACTTCCAATTGCGAGGAAGGGGGGAGGAGCCGGCCGTGGCCATCCTTCTACATAACGAAAGAAGTGAAACATAGCGTACAGCAAAGTGATGGTGACTGATAGCCATGGTTTTACACAAGGGGAAGATAGTTTTCGAGGAATAGTTTAAGCAATTAACTGCTATAAAAAATGACATAAGAAGATATACGAAATAACACAAAGCAAGGCGAACTTGAATGGCCATCTTGTGCGGGAAGAAGGAAAAACCATTTAAACAACTTACAGGGTTAACGCAGTTGTTCACGATAAGACATCGTTTCGACAAGTGGTTTTCAAAAATATTGAGATTTGAAACATGAGCGTTCTCTTTTTCAGAAATGGGATTTATGTCAGCTGTGACGAAATGACACTGTGCTTTGGTTTGAACACTGGTATGTTTGATTTCGCCAGTGATAACCCAACCAAAATCGGTGTCTCTAGCGACCACGGTTGAAGATAACTTGCGTGTTTGTTTGCGAATGCAATTCCAAAAAACATTGGCACTGAAAAGCACATCAATGGGACCTTGAACATTAAACTGAGGATCGGCTAACCTTAAGTGCGAAGGAATGTTTAAACCGGAAGTATTAATGGAGTGACTTGGAGTGTCTTTACCAATACTGGTAAGAATGAGACAGTTTAAATTAAGATTGGTGTTTCTTTGGCAAACGTCTCTGATTTTCAATTTTGAAGACTGCAAAACTTGAGTTTTCAAATTGTCAATGCCGGTCACATTGATAGAAGTAGGCGATGACGAAAGACCTAGTTTTTTAATCAACGATTGCGAAACAAAGTTGTGCGTTGAAGCGGAATCGAGAAGACCACGGGTTCGAAACCAATTTCCAAATTTGTCTTGGATTTCAAATTGTACAGTGGTCAACAGGGTTTGCGCACTGTGAAAAGTGTCGGCGTTGGAAATGCAGGAAGAAGCATTAGTTTGTTCGGAGCTGCTCTGCATGGAGCTTGAAGAGGCGAGTGCTGATGACCTCGATTTATCGTGAACGTGCAATAAAGAATGATGCGGTTTTTTGCAATGAAAACAAAGATTTGAAGACGTACAGTTCGAAGAAGAATGCTTAGGTGATAAGCAGTTGAAACAATGCTTGCTGTTTAAGACAAACTTTCTTCGATCTTCGACAGACAATTCTTTAAAGGATTTGCACAAATACAATGTGTGAAGCTTTTTACAGAGCGTGCATTTTAACGATTTGTTAAGCGGCCTGATATCTTCTCTTGGATTATTAAAAGAAGAACGGGTTTGTTTGTTTTCGACAAATGGGGGCTGATGTCCCTTTGAAGAAGCAAGTTTTTTTTTCAAAAATTTGACACTGAGGATTCGTTTCGACTTTTTCGCACTGAAATGCGAGTGCTGTAAGGAATTGACATCGACTGTTGAGAAACGAGACAAGGTGTTCGAAGGAAAATTCTTTGTTGTAGGCGAGTTCGATCTCCCAGGCTTTCAGTGTCGAAAAATCGAATCTTGATGTAGCTAGGTGAATAAGTATGGTGTCCCATGTTTGGACAGGCTGTTTTAGCTGGTATAACGCTCTGACATTTAACTGCATAGAATCTAAGAGGTCTCTTAAAGATGTGACGTCATTAGGTTTGACGGCAGGTAAGTTGAAGAGACAACGGATATGACGAGCGACACTCAACCGTAAATTGCCATATCTCTCTTTAAGGAGATTAAAGGCGATGTGGTAGTTGTCTGCGCTTAAAGGCAGTGACTCTACCAAGGTCAAGGCCTCCGATTCCAAAGACGTGCGGAGGTAGTAAAATTTATGTATGTCTGGGATCTCGATATTTTCATGAATTAAAGAGCAGTAAAGTTCGTAAAAAGAATACCATTCACCTTCCTTGCCTGAGAAGTGCGGTAGGCTTATCTTGGGAAGTAACGGTTTCGGTTTGTTCTCGTGAACTGAAGCGGGTACGAACTGGGCCGGATTGATGACCCTAGTGTCCGGTTCTGAGATATTGCGAATCAATTGGTGGGCCTTTGCAATTCCTTCAAAGTACAAGGGTTCGACCTCATCCCGGTCCAATTGCAGTTCTGGACAAGCGGATTCAATCTCTGTTTGAATTTGGTCATAATAATCATAAGACCGTTCGTACAACTTAAGGCGATGAGTCAAGATATCTAAATCACACTCGGCGGGATTTAATTTGCTGATGAAATTTCGGAATCTAGTGAGTTGCCCTTTATAAGAAGAACGTCTAGCAATGAGAGTTTCATCTTTTTCGGCAGGAGCCATGACAAAAATAATAAATTGAAATACAACTCACGAAACTGTAGAACTTTGGAGATGCTGTCAGGTTGGCAACAGCGAGAGAGTAGAAAGAACAGGACACCCCAAAGGAGACAGGAGCGGCCTCTTTCCCGTTCACAGGCTTTGCATGACGTAGATATAGCTGAAAGATCCAAAGGAGATATTAAAAATTTGCAAAGTAATGTCAAATGACACTTGACAAACAATAGAAATAACAAATGGACTCTCCCGGGTTTCTGGTACCAACTTTTGGGTAGATTATAGGCTAGGGAATAACCCACCCACCAAGGGAAGATGATTAAGAGAAGGAAGTAGATTTGGGATTGGAAAGAGGGATAGAAGAATAGGAGGAGAGTCCCACAAAAGTTATTAATTTGACTTTTAATCCATTTAGAAGCGGTTGCCCCCGCAAATATGTGCTCGGATACCTAAAATGGCTACGAGCTTGGTCGAGGCTAACGGGAGCCGCAGATAAGGCTTGGGCAGTTTGCCAGAGAGAACCTGTAGTGTATTTCCTCCCAAGCACGAATGAAAGTACTATAGGGAAGGGTGATGATCTGGCCAGACAAATAGTAAGAGCTTTATTAAGTGTTAACGAGGGCATAAACCTAGGAAGAGCTAGGAAAGCCAGGATCCTGCCTAACTGTAGTGTCAGAGAAATGATGAATCCAAAAATAAATATTTAATTTATTTAACAATGCAGGGAGTTTAAGGCAATTAACAATTATGCAATATAAATTTAATGAACATGGTTCATTTGAACCTTTTAACAAATAGGGTCGCAGACCTTTTAACATCAAACAGTTGCTCCAGGCAATTGACAATTTTTAAGGTTTTTTAACCGTGTATTAAAATCTTGGTAAGATTTCACAAATAGGCAAAATGGAATAATTAAAGTTTTAATATTTACAGGAGTACAAGCAGTGTACTATATGAAACCTCTGAAAGAACATTCTAACGAGAATAACAACTTCGAAGATAACAAAATGTAAAACATAAGGAATTAAAAGGAAGTTCCTACAACTTCTTATATTTAAACAGAATTACTTTGTGAGATTTATACAAAGAGAGCAGGTCACTTACTGTGAACCGGAAAAATTAATCAGAAGGAAGGTTCTAGACCTCTTATACTTTGAATAAGACTCGCCAGTCAAATGAGGCAGTTATCATTTAGCGAGACCAAAAAATAACTCACTCAAGAGTTGAGAGAATTGTTTTCCTTGCTTTTGAAGGGAGGAACAATGTAAATTTAAAACTTGTATCACACAAGAAATTATGCAGAATTTAATTAATGTTAAACTAGCAAAGTTGGAAGGGTACCTCGTGAGTAACACCTTATAGACAGTTACAATTTTATAAATAATGGTTGTTAGTAGAAGGTTAAGGAAAGATCATGGGGATATAGGATCAATGTTCATGGCCGTATTTAATATAACCGGACGATCGCGACGCGGTAGAAACGTGGAGAAAGCACTGATTATCACTATTGTCTGTAAAGATGGATGCAAAGTTCACCAGAGAAACACTGAAGCTCATGAGAAAAAAGTTATTGCAATTATGGAGATAACTGATTGCACTATGTAGGTGAAAGTCTATTTCTCGAAAAAGTCGTGATTTACAATTAAATGCGCCAGAGAATGTTCTAGAAGTTCCAACGGTGGAGGAAGTTAGCTATTGCAAAAATTTATAAGGAATATTCCTCATTTTAACTAGTAGTTTCGCAAGTGCGTGTCAATACTTGACGGCAAGACTCGCAGATAGAGAACAAGATCTCGAAGGTTCCAGAACGACCTTAGCAGAAAATGGGGTTGAGAAAATCCAACGGAGGAAATAACTTTGTAATTATAGACAGCGGGTATTAGATAATCTCCCACGTAGCGAGAGGGTTTCTCGTTTAAATAGCTTAAGAAAAGCTCCTTTTAGTAAGGTTGGCTTACAAGAAAAAGCTCAACATTGCAAATCCCACGAAGGATGATTTTGCCCCAAGTAAATATTTTCACACTGCCTATAATTAAAATTAAAATCACTTGGAAGTTAAAACCATGAAGATGAGGTTAAAACTTTTTAAAAATGGTACTTATCTCGATTTCATGTTGAAGTCGGAGTTCCTTAGGAAGACTATCTAGCCAACATGGCGTAGAAGAGGTTGTGCCTCTTGGTTTGAGGAGGCTAAGCTCGAGCGGAGCTTTGACTGTACGAGTCAACTGCAGACGAAGAAGTGAGTGAGGCTCAGCAGAGCACGGAGAGACCACGGAAGGGGGAGAGAGTGGGGGTAGGAAACAAAAGGAGAACATATAAGCATGGCCAACTTAGCAAAACATAATTGATTTCTTGGTGAGCTGGTCTTCAAGGAGTTGATAGATGATACTAGCGCAGCATGGTGAGTAAAGAAGTAGACGTAGTCCTCTTGCTCAAGGAGAAAATAGCTGACGATGGTAACGAAAGCTGGTAGCCAAATAGATAAGTAAGTCATCTTGCACGATGAGGAATTGAGTAGCTTCAGAGGCTCGCTACTAGATGACGCTAGGTGGATCACAGAAGTTATATATCTGAAACATACTTATGAAGACATAAGAAACATGCTCAACAAGGAGAAAACAGATGATCACTGTTGGTGTTTGGCAAAGAGGAAGGAAGAAATGAACATGCAAAGAGCAATAGACATTATATCTCTCGTACCGTGCATTCCAAGAATGCACCACCTTGTGTTGTTTGTGCCTTGTAGAGTGATGGACGTGTAAATATACGATCTACTATTTCGTTAGCAAACTCTCGTTATTTCCACTGAAACTTGAAGATTAGTTAACAACAGGTTATGAGCCCAGAGCAGTGCGAAGTACGTAGATCAGAGCGTGAATTACGGATTGTTGAGATTGAGATGTAATCTGAATTTTAAAAACAGATTGTGAGTGTTTGTGACTGAACCGGCGAACGTTACAGCAACAGTACCAAGATGGCTGACGGAGATGACAAAGACCTCGTTTCCATTCCAAAGCTAGCAAATGGAAACTACTTCGCCTGGAAACTGAGAGTGAAGGCGCATATGATCGATAAGAACTGTTGGGTGGCGATTGAACCAGGCTTCGATGAGAACGAGTTGAATGTGGATCAGGCACGCTTAAATAGGAAAGCTTTGTCGGTATTATACAAATCCGTTGGGGATGATTTCTTGTTAGATGTGGAAGATTGTATTAGAGCGAAGCATGCTTGGGAAATTCTGGAAGAAATTCACGTCTCTTCTACCAAGTTTAATGCACTTCAGTCCTTGAAAGAAATGACAAATATTTCGAAGACCCCAAATATGTCGATGCAAGAGTATGCGGCCAGTATCCAGAGATTGAACAAAAAAATTGCCAGGGGTGGCATAATATTCGACGACGAGATGATGGCCAACTTCCTGCTAGTCGGGCTACCGATGGAGGAGTACGAGACCTTCGTCCAAAATCTACTGAGGGAGCCGGATCTTACAACACGGAAGGTTAAAGGACGACTTCTAGACGAGGAGCGACGCCGGACCCAGTTAGAAGCCGCGCAGGAGACTTCCGCATCAAGTGCACTCATCTCCAAGAAAGGCAAGAATGACAACTTAGTGTACAAAAACAGTAAGAAGAATAGTGTGCAGAGTGGAAAAAGTGGTGATAGTAATAGTGTTAAATGTTACAAATGTCAGAGGTTAGGGCATATTAGCAAGTTTTGTCCAGAAGTTAAATGTTTTAACTGTCACGAGTATGGTCATTGGGCATCAGATTGTACCAAAATGAAATCAGATAATGGAAAAAGGGACGACAATGGAAATTCCAATAAAACGGGGAAGACTATAGCCTGTATCACTGTGTTCGCAATGGTGTCAATGAACAGTTCTGATGTTTGGTACCTTGACTCGGCAGCGTCAGAACATATGACGTCTAAAAGAGAGTTGTTTTCCTCCTATTCAGAGTGTAAGGGCAATGTTAAGATTGGACAAGGGCAACTCCCAGTTAGTGGAAAAGGTATTGTCAAACTTGCATTATCTGATAAGTGTGGTGGTAATGTGCTTGAGATGAGAAATGTTTTGCACGTTCCAGATTTAGCATTCAATTTGATTTCAGTTGGGCGCTTAGCCAAGAATGATGTATTTGTTCACTTTAACAAAGAAGGTGCTAAAGGTATGTATAATGATGAGTGCGTGTTTACAAGTCTAGAATCAAATGGGTTGTATTTGTTGGAACCTAATCACAGTGTAGCTTGTATATCGAATGCTGATGTCAGTGAAGATGAGATCAGTGATGAAATTGAAGCTGTAGCCTTGCGAGCAGTGAGTTCAGATTTGTGGCATGTAAGGTTAGGGCATCCACATGAAGCTGCTATGCAGAAAATTCCATATTTGTCAGGTTTAAAGAGTGAGAATAAGAGTTGTGATGTGTGTGTTCTGGGGAAGATGACTAGATGTAGTTTCCCGCAGAAGAGTGAACGCCAATGCAGTAAACCACTGGAATTGGTACATAGTGATTTGTTAACATCTCCTGTTAAATCAAATGGTGGTCATAAATACATGATGAGTTTTGTGGATGATTATTCCAGATTTACAGTTGTTAAATTCTTGAAAAATAAAGGTGAGGCTTTCTCAAAGTTTTTGGAGTATCAAGCTGAAGTAGAAAAAATGCATGACTTGAAACTTAAATGCTTTCAAACAGATGGAGGTGGCGAATATTGTGGTAATAAATTCGAGACCTATTTGAAAGCGAATGGGATAGGTCATAGAAAGACGGTAGCTTATACTCCAGAACAAAATGGTATAGCTGAGAGGTTTAATAGGATTGCAGAAGATAAGATAAGGTGTTTGTTAGTGCAGTCAGGTTTGTCAGATTCGTTTTGGGCTGAAGCAGCCAACACTGCTTGCCTTACTAGGAATCTATGTCCATCTAGGGCTATTGGGAATCAGATCCCATATGAAATGTGGAAGGGAGAGAGTGCTGAAAAAGAATATCCAAGGTTACGTGCATTTGGTTGTAAAGCTTGGTTATTTCAGAAAGTAGGTAAATTTCAGCCCCGAGCAGTGAGATGTGTATTCATAGGTTATGAAAACAATGTGAAAGGGTATAAATTGTTTAATCTTGAGACTAAATCATTTGTGATTGGATATCATGTAAAATTTGATGAAAGTATATTTCCCATGGTAGAACAGGTTAGGCCTACTATTAAGCATGTTCAAACTGATGTTATGATAAGAAATTATTGTAGTGATGAGTCAGAGATTGAGATTGAAAGCAATGTCCAAGAGAATGATAAAAATGTGTTTGAGGCTGAAAATAATGAGAACGTTTTGAGAAGGAGTGAAAGGTTAAGGAAGCGTAAAGAATGTTCTTGCTGTAATTTGTCGGTATATGTTGCTGATTATATCGAAGAACCGTTGAGTGTGAGTGAGGCATTGAATGGGGAGTTCTCTGATGAATGGAGAGATGCAATGAAAAGCGAATTAGACAGTATCCAACGTAAAGGGACATTTATTTTGGTTGACAGGCCTTCTGGTAGAAATGTGTTGGGTTGTAAGTGGGTTTTGAAACTTAAGAGAAATCCAGATGGCACTGTTAATAGATTTAAGGCGAGATTGGTAGCACAAGGTTTTTCCCAAGTGCCAGGGGTAGACTTTAATGAAACTTATGCTCCAGTAATTAAAAGAAAAACGATTCGACTGACGATGGCCATAACTGTCATTAATGGGTGGGTTCAGGAACATATTGATGTGCTCACAGCATATTTGCACAGTGAGTTGAATGAGGAAGTTTTCATGGAACAACCTAAATATTTTGAGGTGGATAAAAATAAAGTGTGTAAATTGCTCAAAAGCTTGTATGGGCTGAAACAAAGTGCTATGGAATGGCATTCGACCTTGTATATGAATTTGTCAGAATTAGGTTTGAAACCTCTGGTGAAGGATCCATGTGTGTTTGTTAACAAAAATAAGGATCTGTTCATTGGTGTTTATGTTGATGACTTGGCATGCTGGGGAAAAAGAGAACGGGTTGAATGGTTCAAAGAAGAGTTGGACATTAGATTGGAGATTAAGAAGTTAGGAAATATGACCAACTTTCTTTCTATGAATGTGGAGTACAGTGAAGGAGTAATGTCTGTTCATCAAACTGACTACATTAAAAGGGTATTGAAAGAATTCAAACTTGAAGATGGGAAGGGCAGGTCAGCTCCTTTAGAAATAAATAGAGATGACGGAAAATTGTCAGGTGATGAGAAACATGATGAGTACGAGTACAGAAAAGCAGTAGGTATGTTACTATATCTGGCTACAACGACTAGGCCAGACATAACTTTTGCAGTGTGTAAAGTGAGCAAGAAAAATTGTTCGCCTACAAAGAGAGATTGGCAAGATGTAAAGCACATTATGTTGTACTTGAAGAAAACATGTAATGTAAAATTGTTTTTTGAAAAATCTGATGTACATGTCCGAATGTATTGTGATGCAGATTTTGCTAATGCCAAAGACAGGAAATCTGTGAGTGGATATGTTGCAATCTTAGCAAATGCACCAATTAGCTGGAACACGAGGTTACCAAAGAAACGTGACACGGTTGCCACATCTACAACCGAGTCAGAGTATGATTCTATGTTCCATGCTGCTAAGGAGGCATTATGGCTAGGACAAATAATAAACGAGTTGGGTCAGGAATCGGTTTTGCCTAAACCAATTGTCATCAGAGGTGACAATCAAAGTGCCATTAAGCTCACCAGAAACAGTGGTGATTCTGAATTGACAAAGCACTTTGATATTAAGTATCAGTTTTGTAGGGACCATGTAAGTAAGAGGAACATTATTTTCGAATATGTTCCAAGTAACAATAATGTTGCAGACTTGTTTACGAAGTCATTGAATGGGCCAAAGACCCAGAGTTTCATAAAGATCCTCAATTTGGTTTAGTTTATAACAGGAACTGAATTTTTTGGTATTTTTGTTGAATTAAATGATTGTCATTGTTTGAGGTTAACTACCAGGGGAAGTGTTGGAGTTGGTAGTTAACAATTTAAGTTGGCAGCATTGATTTTATATTTTAGTATTCCTTGTGTTGTTTGTGCCTTGTAGAGTGATGGACGTGTAAATATACGATCTACTATTTCGTTAGCAAACTCTCGTTATTTCCACTGAAACTTGAAGATTAGTTAACAACATGGTCGGCAGGAAAGAAGACAGAGAGGAGCCTAGCACAAGTCAGTAGAAGCAATGACGGACTCAGCTGGGACTCCGCGGTCGTCAACCTACATGACACTAGATATGATTCCCAGGGGTGGAATTAAAGACCTCTTTTGTTGTATATTATTAGCTTTAAGGACGGTAACACGTGGCATACGTTTATAATGCGATACTGGTCCTAGGGTATGCAAAATTGTATTAGATACTCAGCTAATAATAGTGTGCATGACCATTATTATTTTTCTTAAGTACAGTACATGGGACTGATGACCATGATTTCCAAGCCCCTAAGTAAGACAAAAACAAAATATTTTAATTTTCCAATGAGTTGGGGTGAGGTTACTTTTCTATACACCAAACTGATGTGGTTTCCCACTTCTACTCCGGGCAAATGTACATTTAATGTTAAGAATTTTGAAATGGTTTGCAACTGTCCAATGCTAGGACCTCATTAGAGGCTTTTAAAATGGAATGGAATGGAGTACACTTCCCCCAAAACTAACAATAGGAGTGTTTGATCCCCCACAACAGCCATTCTTAAATGGCTATGCACTTCAGGTCATGATGGTCTTCTGTCCAATACTATCCCTTGGTGGTGAAAGGCACACTCTATTACAACCATAATAGTGACAGGTTATCTGTTAAATACCTAACTATCCCCAGATTTACCTTGAATTTTTTGTAAAATCCACTAAATTTTAAGACGACACTCAAAGACGTTTGTGTCGTCTTAAATCCTTACACGTATCACAACGTATAAAATAGGATTTAAGACGAGACTGAAAACACGTTTCATATTCATTAAGTCCGTTATTATCAGGAACCATTTTCTGCCAACAGGTGCTTACTGCATATGGCAAGGCTTTACACTGCTTGGTTAGTCAGTCTTTCTTGCTAAGGATCCTCTATACACCCTAGACAAGGCTATACATGTTAGTTCTGAACACTGAGTGTTAATTTTATATTAAAATTATATGCACAGCTTATACAAGCACGTTTTGCATGCAGTCAAATTTTGTAAGATAGTTACATACAACACGCAAAGTATGTTTCCGCTACCTAGCGGTGGATATGAGCACTCACTGGCGATATTCGAGGTGAGCTGATTTGCTGACACATTTGCCACCATATTTGCTCCCACATTTGCTCCCATATTGGCTCCCACATTTGCTCTCATATTTGCTCCCATATTGGCTCCCATATTTGCTCCCATTAAAGATATTCCTACGATAAATGATCTTCAAATGGTCATTGTTTGGTGAGAAAATATGTATTATATGATATTTAATGAAAACAATTATGATTGATTAAATGTTTATACGTTTACTGTATTCTTATTTAATGTAAGCACTCGAGGCACTATCGACCAAAATACAGCACTATCTGGAATGTATATTGCATACTTGAAAGTTTGGTGATCCCATTAAAGGTATTCCTACAATAAATGATTTTTCGTTGTCGTTTTATGGCGTGAAAATATTTAATATATGATATTTGCTAACAGGATTTACCACTGAAATTATTTTATTGTAGTTATTTTAATGACCAACAGAGTTGACTGTTAAGAACGTAGAGCCCTATGTGGAATGTAGGATTACATGTAACAAGTTATAAATCATACGTGACAACTGTAAGGCTTGTGATTTTTAAGATGCCTTTACCCCTATATTAATCACCCAGTTTACAAGACTCATACCTGTAATGTTACGGAAAAATCAAAACAAAACAAAAATATGCTTTTAAAAACCCAAAAAGTGGTTGAGAAAATAAACACTTAACATGCAAAAAAATAATATATATATGAACCCTTGCAAAGAAGCTTATGAGACTCAGTTTCGGGGGTGTAACAGTCCATTTCGTAAGTTGTTGTCAAAGCGCTTCTATAACATGCAGGGTAACACATAATAAAATAACATGCAGGAAAAAGTGAATACCAGGGTTAAAACAAATGAATTTAATAACAGATCAACTATTTACAATAAAATAAACAAACAAAATCTCCCAAATGACTCCCACTTGAATTAATTACTTGCCATAACTAGGCCTAATCTCAGGAGAGATTATAAACTGGATCAAATGTCCCAAATACTTCAATGACATTGTGTAAGTGTGCGGCTGTTCTACATGCTTTACGATGAGTACAAATAAATGCGTGATTCGTCACCATCCAGTAAACCTTCAGAGGGCGAATCTGCATTGTCTAGAGCTAGACAGACGCGGGGAACCAACTATACACTTCTTAAATTAAACCGACACTTCCTACACTAAATAAAACAACAAATAATTTCCGCATGAAATTGGAATCAAGAACTGCCGTAGCAAAAGCATTAATGCCTAAAGTTAGGACTTTTCAAAATCAACACAAGTAAATTAACACGTGACCAACAAAAGAAACACACATATGACCGCTTGTCATTTTTACAAGTAAATACAACTACACCACAAGGTGTCACAACAGACAAACTAACATGAAATGAGTCATAGACAATCACCAGGCTCAAAGCCAACATATACATCATTAAAACAATATTCCATTCATATGATATGCGATAATTCGTAACAGACATGGCGAACTCCCCAATTAATTATGGTCCAATGACCATCACAAAATAACAGGTTTGCTAATGATAGCTTAAGCGGTCAGTCGGTCAGCTGGACTGCCTAACAGATGAGTCACCAGACATAGACGGGCGCTAAGTGGAAATCTGCACATCTGTCAACCCACGTGTCAATAACCTCGACCTGCCGTGGCATGGGTTCGAGTCTCGAAGAAGCGTGCTCCCAAAGCACATAAAATACGTGTGTGTGTCAGAAAAAATATCTCAGCATTTCCCCTAGGAAATCCAAGAATCAGCACTGGACAAGGTACAGTAGCCTCCAAGAGCGCTCTGCCTTTCCATAAAAAATACAACAACAACAATATGAGGGCGGTAGCACCACCTACCCCTCATCACGAAGAATCAATACCCACACCTGACACAAGAACACACACAGAATCACACGTATGGGTCTGACAGAAACCAGAAATAAATGACATAAATATTTTCCACCAGCTTGCGCTTCCAATCTAGTCCGTGACTAAAGAACCTGAAAAGGACTCAAAAAGGAAAACTAAAAAAATTAGAACTAAAGTGTTCTACAGTTACATCTTAATTTGTTGCGCTCGGCAACCCTAGTATGAATAAAAACCTGTTCATCAAAAATCTTACAATAATTACCTCCCTTTCCTATAAAAAATGAACTTTAATAAAGCACCACTTATCGAATGTAACGAGTTTCGCATTCGCATGGATAAAATCAAATACACACGCCGTGTACACTAAATATAACTCCAAAGAAAAATATACAACAAACAAATTTGGCCACGCGCCAACGTACATTTACAGATAATAGTGTCGGCACACAAAAAAATCTAAACACAAGAAAAACAAAGAATGAACTATTTACAACGTTCCCGCGCCTTATCTAACTACATATTGAGTAAATCAATGTTTGTACATCACCGTTTCAGCTTGCAGAACTTAACCTTCTTCTCGGTGAATTTCCCTACGGGAAATCTAGCCCTCCATCGTCGACGTAGTTGTAGAAGCGATGCACATCATTCCAACACACGACCATACATCAGACATCTTGGCGTAGCTTCTTGGACAGAAATGTTCAATGTTAATAAATGCCTAGCTATAATCGCTGTGAGCTACTACTTTCACTCACAATAATGTCCTATGCGATTACTGATCGTAGACTTGCCCTATCTTAGCATTTGCTTAACACACGCACAAATAACACTCAAAAAATATAATACAAAAATTTACATAAAATTACACACTTCAAACTCAACGTAACTGGCTTGAAAACAAGTCTTAAACATGTCTATCCTGCAGCTCTTATCTCGCCTAGAGATCTCCACTGCTAAACGTGAACTCTGCTCCCTTGAGCACAAAATGAAATGTTAGTGAAGTATGCTCATTAGAGCTTTGAAAAATCGTGACGCAGACTGACGTGAACGTTGCTCACCAGAGCTCAATAAAGTTGTGTCCTAAACAGCTCATCACCGATCAATTTATTGGAAACTGACAGAATGAGGTAGGGTGGAGAGAATTTGTAAAAATAATCTGGAGTTTTCACCTCACAAACTTGGGACTAGTATCAATCTTCTTCATTTTATCCAAACGTCTCAATGCACTTATGCGGAATTAATTCGGATCGGCGGTTCTTTAGATATGCATTTCCGCGCCTTTTTCCAGGGTACGCAATTCACCGCGTGGCTTTGGCGTCGTCTCTTCTGATTGGCTGATTCAATCCTGGATCGGTTGAAACTTTTCTCATGACACTCCTTTAATGACTCCAATTTAGGTGCGCGTTGGTACAGAATTTGTCCTTGAACTCGGCTTAACCGGTCGTCTTCAGGAATAACTACCAAGCTGCTTCTGTTGTAATCATTGCAACACACTACCTTGCCTTCCCTTTGCCAATTTCAATATGTACTGCCTGGGCATCAGTAATAATAATAAAATCATGAAGACTTATTCATCGACAGATTAATAAGGGTTCATTTATCCTCAGCAAGGTTTTGAAATTCGAAGCAAGTGATTGATTTGGATTTTAAAAACAATATCCACAGTAGTATAGATAACATCTCTTAAGTGCCTCACTCGTCTGCCTGAGTGTACATTCCACTGTCCCAATTAGTGTACGCGCTCCACGCTGCAATGTCATTCACACGTCTCGCCAGACCTCCCCTCTCACTCATACGATTACAACTTCTGCCAGACCAGCTTTCTTGTTTACAAACAAAGCTCTCTCTCCCCAGGTACTACGTGGCCACGTACATTTGAGTGTAGGTTCTCAAATAAATTTTGCAATAAATGATTCTGCATTCATAGTCCTGTTTATTCATCAAATGGTTCCCTTCTTCTTCTTCTCCCATCTTCTTCTTCTCCCATCTTCTTCTTCCGTCTTCTTCTTCTTCCGCTACCATATTTCCAGGCCCTTGCCCGAAACTTCGTCCCGCGAATTTACTCTGCTATTTTTCCGCGTGTCCTCCTGTCTATTCACCCTCTGCATCCTGGTGATTGTCTGGACTTTTTCTGTTTTTCATTGCTCGTCCCCACTTCTCTTTCTCTGTTTCTTCAGCGTTTAATTCGTCTGAGTATTTCTGTGTCTCAATGTAACGCTTGTTCCATTCATCGGGATAATCTCCCTGGTTATCTTGCCGATAATTCCTCTGGTCGTTCCATCTTCCTTCCCTGTTCCTTTGGTATGGCCTGCCCTGGTTCTGGTTTCCTCTCCAGTTATTATTATCTCGCTCGTACATCCTCTGATTGGGATTGTTCTGATTATTATTATTATAATTATCACGGCGATTCTGGAAGTTCCTATTGTTGTTATTGTATTGGTTTCGGCCATCGAACTCCTGCCGTATGGGCGTAAATTGTGCTCCGGTAGACTGTGTCTTCGTTTGATTACTCTGATTGTGATTATTTGGATGCCCTTGAACAACTTCAGCCGTGTTTACACACTCCATGTTCCGCCTCCCTGTCTGCGGACTGACCATACTCGTCTCATCCAAATGGCGGAGTATCTCCTCGGCCTGAACTGCGGTTTTGATATTACCAGCCACTAAAAACTGCTGAATATTCATCGGAAGCTGCTTACCGATGGTTAAAACTATGTTTTCCTCTGAAGGGGGGTCGTCAAAATCCCGGAATTTAACCAGCTGTTGGCTAAAGAACTCGGAAAACCTTGTGGGGTGTGTGATGTGATAATTCCTGGTGTATAAATCTATCCTCAACCCCTGCTGCAATGACGGACTCCAGAACTTCCTCAAGAATGCCTCTTTAAACTGGGCCATGTCATTAAATGTGTACTTGAAACTCTGGAACCAAATTAAACTTGGGCCCTCTAAAAATTTTTCAACCAGTCGCAGCTGTTTTGCGGGACTGACGTGTTGGTCGTTAAAGTAATCGTCCAGCTGACTCAAAAATGCTTTAGGAGTAGATCCTGAATTCTCCATGAATTTGTCGGGTTTAAAGTCGTTTCCCCTAATTACTTGTAACACTTGGGCAGGTGCCAAGCCAGGTTGCGGAATTGATGTCTCCCCTCTGTAGTTTTGGAATGTGTCGCACGTTATCTTTGGACTCTGACCTCGGCTCGTATCATCAGCCAGCTTCAAGCCCACCGGACTTCCAATACTTCCCTGTTTGCCTACTGTGTTTTCTGCAGAGAATAAAGTAGCATTTTCTAAGGACCTTATCTCGTTCTTAATTATGAGGTCTGTGTGTTCTTGGAGTTTGGACTTCATGTTTTCCTCCAAAGCCTGCATCCTAGAATTATACTCGCCTAGCCGCTTTAATATAGTCAGCCTATCTCCTTTAGTTTCATTCACCTGCTGTTCCCAATCTTTCCGGATCCTGTTCTTCAAACTACTAATTTTTTCTTCGCTTCTTTCCTGATTCTTCTCAAGCTCTTCTCGTATTTGCTCTTGTATCACCTGCTGGGTTTTAATTAATTGTTCCCCTACCTCATTCTGATTTTTAGTTAACTGGTCTTCCAGGTTTTCGCGCAAGTGCATCCGTTCTTTCTCCGTTTTTATTTCCAACTTGTCAAGTTCCTTTATTAATTCTAGTACATTATTATCGACTGAATTAATCTGCTCCTGTATGTTTTCGTTCTTCGCCTCTATCCTGTCGAATTGCCCCTGTAGTTCATCCTGCGTGCTTTTTATTCCAGCCGTGTTGTTTACGCATGCTGTCTCAATCTGTTTCAACTTGGCGGCTACCATTTCAGCTAATTGTACAAGTTTATTGTCGAATTTAGATTCCAACTTCTTAATTTCTCCGAATTGCTTCGAGTTATTTTCCGCTACCTCTCCTGCCAGTTTCTCTAATTCTACCCTAGTACTTTGGTTTATTTCCTGGGTGATCTTTTCTAACTGCACTGTTTGTACTGTTGCCTGCTCTGATAATTTATGGTTTAATTCATTTAATTGTTTATCATTATGCTCTCGCAACTTGTGTAATTGTTTGTCACCGTGTTCACGCTACTCATGTAATTGTTTGTCGGTATCCAATTTCTGGACCTGCAATTGGACCGTAATGTTACTGTTCACGTCCTGTAATTATTTGTCACTGTTCTCACGCAACTCGTGTAATTGTTTGTCGCCGTGTTCACGCAATTCAGTAGTAATGTCATTTAATTGTTTATCACTGTCTAATTTCTGGGTTTGCAATTGCACCGTAATGTTACTGTTCATGTCCTGTAACTGTTCTTCCGTTTTCGCAGACAATTGCGCAGTCAACTGCACGGACATCTGCTCCATTAACACTTTGATCTCTTCGATGCTAGCCATCGCACTACACAGAAAATATATACTCAGAGAAAAACAGGTTCATGCACTGGGATTTCAGTCATACACACGGACATATGACTTAATATTTAAATATTACTGATTCTAATTTAATAAACGTTTCAGTAATCAAAATTTTACTGAATAATGACTCTTATTTCCAAACAACAAAATAACTCCCTTGTGATCTGCTTTTAAAATTCCTAACCAACAGAATTTACGAACAACACCAATTAACCGAAGTTAATTAAATGTAAAATAAGGCAACACCTTCCTGCTTTGACTGAGTTCACTAATATACAAATTTTCTAATTTTATGGCGGGCGCCAGAACAAGTTAACAACAAATACAATATCAACTTCTAACCTTGTTCAATATTTCTAACTTAAGAACTCAGTGATTTTACTAATGCACATGGCGGTACAACTTCGCCTTAATTTACTGAATTTACTCTTGCCCGCTTGACCTGGCATCATTTCTCAGCGAAATAAGTATGAGGTCAGCAAAGCAACAACAACAACAATCCCCACTTGGGCAGCCATTTTTGATATATGAACCCATGCAAAGAAGCTTATGAGACTCAGTTTCGGGGGGTGTAACAGTACATTTCGTAAGTTGTTGTCAAAGCGCTTCTATAACATGCAGGGTAACACATAACAAAATAACATGCAGGAAAAAGTGAATACCAGGGTTAAAACAAATGAATTTAATAACAGATCAACTATTTACAATAAAATAAACAAACAAAATCTCCGAAATGACTCCCACTTGAATTAATTACTTGCCATAACTAGGCCTAATCTCAGGAGAGATTATAAACTGGATCAAATGTCCCAAATACTTCAATGACATTGTGTAAGTGTGCGGCTGTTCTACATGCTTAACGATGAGTACAAATAAATGCGAGATTCGTCACCATCCGGTAAACCTTCAGAGGACGAATCTGCATTGTCTAGAGCTAGACAGACGCGGGGAACCAACTATACACTTCTTAAATTAAACCGACACTTCATACACTAAATAAAACAACAAATAATTTCCGCATGAAATTGGAATCAAGAACTGCCGTAGCAAAAGCATTAATGCCTAAGTTAGGACTTTTCAAAATCAACACAAGTAAATTAACACGTGACCAACAAAAGAAACACACATATGACCGCTTGTCATTTTTACAAGTAAATACAACTACACCACAAGGTGTCACAACAGACAAACTAACATGAAATGAGTCATAGACAATCACTAGGCTCAAAGCCAACATTTACATCATTAAAACAATATTCCATTCATACGATATGCGATAATTCGTAACAGACATGGCGAACTCCCCAATTGATTATGGTCCAATGACCATCACAAAAGAACAGGTTTGCTAATGATAGTTTAAGGGGTCAGTCGGTCAGCTGGACTGCCTAACAGATGAGTCACCAGACATAGACGGGCGCTAAGTGGAAATCTGCACATCTGTCAACCCACGTGTCAATAACCTCGACCTGCCGTGGCATGGGTTCGAGTCTCGAAGAAGCGTGCTCCCAAAGCACATAAAATACGTGTGTGTGTCAGAAAAAATATCTCAGCATTTCCCCTAGGAAATCCAAGAATCAGCACTGGACAAGTTACAGTAGCCTCCAAGAGCGCTCTGCCTTTCCATCAAAAATACAACAACAACAACAATATGAGGGCGGTAGCACCACCTACCCCTCATCACGAAGAATCAATACCCACACCTGACACAAGAACACACACAGAATCACACGTATGGGTTTGACAGAAACCTGAAATAAATGACATAAATATTTTCCACCAGCTTGCGCTTCCAATCTAGTCCGTGACTAAAGAACCTGAAAAGGACTAAAAAAAAACTAAAAAAATTTGAACTAAAGTGTTCTACAGTTACATCTTAATTTGTTGCGCTCGGCAACCCTAGTATGAATAAAAACCTGTTCATCAAAAATCTTACAATAATTACCTCCCTTTCCTATAAAAAATGAACTTTAATAAAGCACCACTTATCGAATGTAACGAGTTTCGCATTCGCATGGATAAAATCAAATACACACGCCGTGTACACTAAATATGACTCCAAAGAAAAATATACAACAAACAAATTTGGCCACGCGCCAACGTACAATTACAGATAATAGTGTCGGCACACAAAAAAATCTAAACACAAGAAAAACAAAGAATGAACTATTTACAACGTTCCCGCGCCTTATCTAACTACATATTGAGTAAATCAATGCTTGTACATCACCGTTTCAGCTTGCAGAACTTAACCTTCATCTCGGTGCATTTCCCTACGGGAAATCTAGCCCTCCATCGTCGACGTAGTTGTAGAAGCGATGCACATCATTCCAACACACGACCATACATCAGACATCTTGGCGTAGCTTCTTGGTCATAAATGTTCAATGTTAATAAATGCCTAGCTATAATCGCTGTGAGCTACTACTTTCACTCACAATAATGTCCTATGCGATTACTGATCGTAGACTTGCCCTATCTTAGCATTTGCTTAACACACGCACAAATAACACTCAAAAAATATAATACAAAAATTTACATAAAATTACACACTTCAAACTCAACGTAACTGGCTTGAAAACAAGTCTTAAACATGTCTATCCTGCAGCTCTTATCTCGCCTAGAGATCTCCACTGCTAAACGTGAACTCTGCTCCCTTGAGCACAAAATGAAATGTTAGTGAAGTATGCTCATTAGAGCTTTGAAAAATCGTGACGCAGACTGACGTGAACGTTGCTCACCAGAGCTCAATAAAGTTGTGTCCTAAACAGCTCATCACCGATAAATTTATTGGAAACTGACAGAATGAGGTAGGGTAGGGAGAATTTGTAAAAATAAACTGGAGTTTTCACCTCACAAACTTGGGACTAGTATCAATCTTCTTCATTTTATCCAAACGTCTCAATGCACTTATGCGGAATTAATTAGGATCGGCGGTTCTTTAGATATGCATTTCCGCGCCTTTTTCCAGGGTACGCAATTCACCGCGTGGCTTTGGCGTCGTCTCTTCTGATTGGCTGATTCAATCCTGGATCGGTTGAAACTTTACTCATGACACTCCCATAATGACTCCAATTTAGGTGCGCGTTGGTACAGAATTTGTCCTTGAACTCGGCTTAACCGGTCGTCTTCAGGAATAACTACCAAGCTGCTTCTGTTGTAATCATTGCAACACACTACCTTGCCTTCCCTTTGTCAATTTCAACATGTACTGCCTGGGCATCAGTAATAATAATAATAATAAAATCAGGAAGACTTATTCATCGACAGAAGGGTTCAATATATACAAACTACTGTATGTTAATTATTTTAATTCATATATACATATATATACGGTATATTTACAATACGTATACACACACAGAATACAACTCTTTTTGTTTATGTTTGCGTGTTATAGTTTTTAAATATAACACTAGTTGAAAATTATTTTAGGGGATGGGGGTGTTGCTACGTTGACCAATTGCACAATAATACTAGCTTTACGAAGTTCATATTCTATTATTAATAGCTCTTCCTGATAACCAATATGACCAGCATGTTTACAGGCATGTAAGAACTGTAGACGTTCGACTAATATACACTGAAGAAAATGGAAATTGCAACACCATGAAGGCATTGGTCGTTTGTGTTGATTTTCAAGATGTGGATCGGTGCCATGTAGGTATGTAAACGATCAAAGTTTCAGACCCATTGGATTGTAGCTACAGGTCTCCTCACGTGATTGGTCGCGGAGGAATCAACTCCAGTATACGGACTCTGGTGTAGCGTAGTTGACTTGCAGTCTGTGCAGTGAAGTGCTCCGCGTCAAACATGCCTCGACGACAGAGTAGAGCACGCTATCAACAACCGTCGCCGTTTGAGAGGGCTCGGAAAATTGGACTGTGTGAGGCTGGATTATCGCTAAGGACTGTCGCTGCACGTGTTGGCCGACAGGTATCTACGGTACAACGTGTATGGCAGCAGTGGTCAAATGAAGGTATCCACTCTCGTAGACCTGGCACAGGCCCAGCGCGACAGACAACTGCGAGAGAGGATCGCCGCATCATTCGGATGGCCCGGATGGAACCCCATGCAACAGCAGCGCAAATTCGAGCAGCTGTGGCACCCCACGTTACTCACAAACAGTTGGTAATCGCCAGCGTGCAGCTGGCTT
The DNA here is from genome assembly GCA_946902985.2 of Meconema thalassinum. NCBI lineage: Eukaryota > Metazoa > Arthropoda > Insecta > Orthoptera > Tettigoniidae > Meconema > Meconema thalassinum. The sequence continues at coordinate 240,460,947 of OX336389.2, read as the reverse complement.
ACGATCCCGTGTCCCTGCAGAAGGTGTTCCATTGACCCCACAACAGCGACGTGTAAGGCTGGCCTGGTGTCGAGAACGATCGACGTGGGTCGACGAATGGCATAGGGTCGTCTTTAGTGATGAATCGCGCTTCTATCTTGCCCGCAGTGATCGCCGGAATCGTGTGCGCCGACGTACCGGGGAGAAGGGCCGCCCAGACCTTATTGTCGAGAGGCACACAGGGCCAACACCAAGCATTATGGTCTGGGGAGCTATTGGCTTTAATGTGAAATCACAATTAGTGCTTGTTGAGGGCACTATGAATGCTCGACAGTACGTTGATAGGGTACTCAATCCAGTGGTTGTCCCTATGATGGCGAACATTGCTAAAGGGATGTTTCAGCAAGACAATGCCCGGGTTCACTGCACGCATCTCCAGAGAACCTCTCCACGACATCACAACCTTAGAATGGCCCATCAGATCCCCGGACCTCAGTCCTATTGAGCATGTGTGGGACAAGATGGGTCGACAACTGGCCAACCGTCCTCAGCCACCCAGAACTCTGGAACAACTGACTCGTGCAGTGCAGCAAGCACGGGCCACAATTCCTCAGGAAGCGATCCAGTGCCTTATTGACTCCATGCCTCGCCGAATTCATCAATGTATTGCAGCTCGTGGTGGGCACATCCTGTATTGATTGTTGTCCAAACTTGCGGTCAGAGGGACCTGAAAGTGTAATCATCGAATCACAACCGAACACTCGTCCTGCATGTTCAATTGCAGCAATGTAGCACCACTCCTTCCGGGTGCTGCAATTTCCATTTTCTTCAGTGTGTTAGGATCGTTCCATTAGCTATTTTTTATGAATGGTTTCAAAAAATCGGGAAGCAGTTCATCATTATGACCATTATCATCCTCCTTATTATAATCATCTTCATCATCATCATCATCATTGTGATCATTAGCATCATAATTTCCACCTGTGTCCACAGTCCGTTCAATGGGTTGAGTTGCCATTGATAGTGTTGAAAGCTTCTTTTAGATGTGCTAGAGTGCTTTAACATTGTGATGTTATTATTATGACTATTACCATTCTTTTCACCTTCCCCCACCAACTTCTTGATGGGGTATGTAGTCTCTGATAGAGTTGAGGGCTTTTGAGATGTGGGTGTGTGTCTGAACATGGGTTTTACAGGAGATGTTAAAGGTTTCTCATTAAACAACTCGCAAACAGCATATTAAACTTGAGGTTAATATTATCTTGAGAAGCACTATCTTTTTCTTGGACTTGGATTTTTGCTTTGGTTTGGGTTTTCCTTACATTTAGACTAGCATGATTAAGTTTACAATCATGATTGTTTGTAGAAAGTATGTCCAATTCTTTTGTTTTAAGCATTCCTCGACACTATTTCGATCGTTGCTTTGAACAGCGCCAAATAACAGTTCCATTTTATTGCTTCGTTTCACAATATATGAATATCCTTTATAGTATGCATAAGGCTTACCATACCTAGTCACTGATACTTCCATATCAACTGACAATCATAAACTAATCTCTGGTAAAGACAACTCGGTAATAACAACCATAGTTTACTGTGGGAGCATATATAGATGCAAAAAGTGTGAGCAAAGATGGGGGTAAAAAGTGGGAGCAAATGTGGGAGCAAAAACTGTGAGCAAAAAGTGGGAGCAAATATGGGATCAAACGTGGGAGCAAAGCAAATATAAAAAGTGGGAGCAAATATGCTAACAAATATGTCAACAAATATGCCAGCAAAAGTAAATAAACATGTCAAGATAGTTTAAAGTTCAAACAAAATACGGAAGCAAATATGAGAGCAAAAGTGGTGATTTTTCTAAAACAACTAGACATAACAAACTTCGTCATACCCTAACTTAACCTAACTTCACCTAACCTAACTTCACCTAACCTAACCTAACCTAACCTCACCGAACCTAACTTCACCTAACCTAACTTAACCTAACCTACCCTCACCTAACCTAACTTCACCTAACCTAACCTTACCCAACTTCACCTAACCTAACCTAACTTCACCTAACCTAACTTAGCCCAACTTTACCTAACCTAACCTAACCTATCATAACTTCACCTAAGCTAACTTTACCTAACCTAACTTCACCTAACCTAACCTTTCAACTCTCAGATCAAAATTAAATTCTGGACAAAGTTGATTTGGAACCCAAGACCTCAGGGATAACACCCAAGTATACTAGCCACTAAACCGCCAGATGGGCAAATTATCATGCAACACAACACAAAAAATAAAAGTTTCCTGTAGTGTAACTCATTGGCTGACAACCATAGTTGGGAATTCAAACCCAAGACCTCAAACTTTTGTTTTGAACATTATGAGAAATATTATTCCATTTACATTTTGCTGCTGCTTTTAGTTGTAAGAGTTGGCATTAATATGCAAGCAAAAAGTGGGAGAAAAAAGTGGGAACAAATGAGGAACAAAAAGGGAGTCAATATGGGAGCAAAAGTGGTAGAAAAATGGGAGCAAATATGGGAGCCAATATAAGAGCAAATATGGGAGCAAATGTGGGAGCCAATATGGGAGCAAAAGTGGGAGCAAATATGGTGGCAAATGTGTCAGCAAATCAGCTCACCTCGAATATCACCAGTGAGTGCTCATATCCACCGCTAGGTAGCGGAAACATACTTTGCGTGTTGTATGTAACTATCTTACAAAGTTTGACTGCATGCAAAACGTGCTTGTATAAGCTGTGCATATAATTTTAATATAAAATTAACACTCAGTGCTCAAAACTAACATGTATAGCCTTGTCTAGGGTGTACAGAGGATCCTTAGCATGAAAGACTGGCTAACCCAGCAGTGTAAAGCCTTGCCATATGCAGTAAGCACCTGTTGGCAGAAAATGGTTCCTGATAATAACGGACTTAATGAATATGAAACGTGTTTTCAGTCTCGTCTTAAATCCTATTTTATACGTTGTGATACGTGTAAGGATTTAAGACGACACAAACGTCTTTGAGTGTCGTCTTAAAATTTAGTGGATTTTACAAAAAATTCAAGGTAAATCTGGGGATAGTTAGGTATTTAACAGATAACCTGTCACTATTATGGTTGTAATAGAGTGTGCCTTTCACCACCAAGGGATAGGATTGGACAGAAGACCGTCATGACCTGAAGTGCATAGCCATTTATATTGACTTTAAGAGTGGCTGTTGTGGGGGATCGAACACTCCTATTGTTAGTTTTGGGGGAAGTGTACTCCATTCCATTCCATTTTTAAAAGCCTCTAATGAGGTCCTAGCATTGGACAGTTGCAAACCATTTCAATATTCTTAACATTAAATGTACATTTGCCTGGAGTAGAAGTGGGAAACCACATCAGTTTGGTGTATAGAAAAGTAACCTCACCTCACCCCAACTCATTGGAAAATGAAAAGTTTTTTTTGTCTTACTTAGGGGCTTGGAAATCATGGTCATCAGTCCCATGTACTTACTTAGGAAAAATAATAATGGTCATGCACACTATTATTAGCTGAGTATCTAATACAATTTTGCATACCCTAGGACCAGTATCGCATTATAAAGGTATACCATGTGTTACCGTCCTTAAAGCTAGTGATATACAACAAAAGATGTATTTAATTCCACCCCTGGGAATCATATCTAGTGTCATGTAGGCTGACGACCACGGAGTCCCAGCTGAGTCCGTCATTGCTTCTACTGACTTGTGCTAGGCTCCTCTCTGTCTTCATTCCTGTCGACCACACTTGCTCAACTCTTGTTCTCTACCGACTCCGACATTATTAGGGTATCCAAGGCTTAGGGAGTCTCTTCCTTTTCCGACTTGATTGATCCTTGTCTCATTTATTTTCTGATAACCTGTTTCTGCGAGGGGTCAGCCTTGTTTTTTAATTTGATGTTATTTACTGCCTTTTGCTCAACCCCCCCTCAAGAAGGTAAGGTGTATGTAGTCCCACCACTGGTGGTGCACCCTGGATATGGCTACACCCTCAGGGGCTTACGGCTGATCAGTTTGGAAGTTGGCGACCCCAAGGGATTCCTGAACTGGGTCCAGTTTTCCTCCTTTTATCCATCACTTCTGTGGCAGACCCTCTCCTGTTTCACTTTCATATCTACCGTTTATGGCACTCTTTCCTTTCAAGTCCCTCAATCCACATCCTTGAGGGCACTTTTTATTTCTGTATTTGCCTTATTGTCCTTTTGTCATCGATTTCTTTTCCTAGTCTATTAGTGTGAAGTTAGTTTTAGTTATAGTTTACATTTTATTTTCATCTTAACCATCACCCAAACCATTAGGGGCCGATAACCTACATGTTAAAACCCCCTTAAACAACAATCATTATCATCATCATCATCATCATCATTATTATTATTATTATCATGATGATCATCATCATCATGATGATGATCTTTATTTCAATTGCAGTTATGCTGCGTGGAGCCAGGTAATAAAAGAGGCTAAGTAATGTAGCTGAGCATTGACATGTGCGGCTCCGTTTAAACTCAAGTTGCAGAATCAGCCAAACAAGAAATCTGACAATACTGCACTGCTCTTATCAGCAAGTCTTACTAGTTCAGCAAGCTAGTGTATGTTTGCAGACTGGAGCTACCGAAAGCATTAAAGCGTGTGTGTCTCTCTCTCTTTATAAAATCCATTATTTATTATAATATTATTATAACTTAGCAGTCATGACAGACGTCCAGTTCGATTTCAGCGCTCTACCAAGGCATTTTATCTCCGGTCTAGGGGCTGGAAGAGAGCACACTGAGTCTTGACAGGTAAAACTTTTGGGTCAATTCATGGGCCATGCCAAAGCGTTGGCCTTCCTGACTTCTTCAACAACTCATACAAATGTTTACTATTAGCCTACTGATTAGTTACCTATACACACATTAATCCATAAATACATAATAATAATAATAATAATAATAATAATAATAATAATATAATAATAATAATAATTAGCAAGCGGTCATCATCATCCACACACACACGTCCATTAAAGCATGGTTTCACAAAACGCATATGTTTTGAGGTGTTTAATACCTTTACCCCTGTAACATTACTATTTCCTGTTTTATACGTCAAAATAATGTCATCGTCCATTTTTTCAACTATCACACCTAATTTTAGGATTCTTCCTCTGCAAGATATAGATTTTTTTCAATTTGGGCTATTTTCATCCCCCTACCATTTTTTTCATGAAAATAATAATGCTAATTGTTGTTTTTAAGGGGCATTACATCGAGGTTATTGCCCCTTTCATGAAATTAAAAGATCTTAGGTACAATTATTATTTTTACATGTTTAACACCTTTCCCCCCCTGTAAAATCACTATTTACTGTTTAGGTGTAAAATGATCTGTCCAGTCTATGTCATGACCATTTATTTAAGCCATCACACCTAATTTTTTGGTTCTTATTATCCAAGGTATCGAGTTTTTCAATTTGGGGGTAGTTTTCACCACCCCCTGCTATTTTCATCAAAAACAAAAAGATCTTAGCTTCATTAATCATTTTTAGATGTTTAACACGTTTTTTTTTCATAACATGGCTAGTTACTGTTTTAGGGGTGAAATGACCAATCGAGGTAAAAGCCTATATCATCACCTATTTTTAAAGCTATCACGCCTAATTTTAGGGTTCATAGTTTCTAAGATATTGATTTTTCAATTTGGGGGGGGGTATTTTCACCCCCAAAGGGGGTACGTCGCCCCAAGTGCTAGGACCCCTCATACAAGTCCCTAGCATAATTGGTTCGCGAGATATTTACAAAAGTGTAGTTAGGCCCTTTTGACAAAAAATGAATCATACATTCAAAAACGGGACGTCACCCCAAGTGCTAGGATACTGCCTATGGCAAAATCCCATCAGGGGTTCAGAAAATATTAACAAAAGTGTAGTTAGGCCCTTTTGACAACAGCCTCCGGTGTGCATACATACAAAAATTACTATTTCTCCCCGGGTTAGGGTATTTATTATTTTGGGGGTGGGCATACCTCGTCCATAGAAAACGGGGGTTCACCACGAGTCCTACGACATCCCATCTGTTAAAATCCGATTATTGGTTAGCGAGATACTAAAAAGCGGATGACCTATTAGTTTTTTGGTTTTTTAATTTTTTTAAATAACTAATCTATTAATAATCATTTAAAAAGCCCACCTACTTACAAACGACGATACAAAAAATAACATAATACACGTCATTAACACTTTTCGCCAAAATGTGAAAAACGCATCTTTACCTCAAATTGCGTTTCCAAATTGCACCCATTTTAAAAAATAACCTCACCATCAAATAGAGCCGAAAAAATACCATCTAAACGATCCCTCACTCGACCCTAGTCCCCCCTCCCCCACCACATAACCTTTCCCCAACATAGCCATGCGTATTCAAGCGCACACGCGACTTGCAAGAGAACTGTAAAACGTGCATAGATTTTTCACCTAGCGACTTCAAATTTATGGTGCGTGTAGAGGGAGTAAATACCAACCATCCATCACAAACAAAACTTTTTCTTGTCAAGTTCACCGTTTCCAAAATAGACACCATTTTTCAAAATTCATTTTCTTTTGGCCTACACACTTGAAACTTGCTGTCCACCTAGAGGGCATAGACACCTTTCATTAACGCCAAACAAACTTTTTCACAAAATTCACCGTTTCCAAAATAATCAAAAATCCCAAACAAGAATTTTCAATTTTGTTTTAAAAAAATACCAACACACATTCTTAGCAAAGAGAATGTCATCCCAACGCCAACAATACCTCATTTGTTAAAATCCGACCATCCTTTCGCCAATTATCGCCAATGTTCACCAGAAAGTAGGCTATCATTATTTTTTCCTCCTACACCCTTGAAACTTGCTGTCCTCCTAGAGGGCATATCCACCTTTCATTAACGTCAAACATACTTTTTTCGAAAATTCACCGTTTCCAAAATAGCGCCAATGTCAGAAACAAAAAAATCTTATTTTTTTAAAATTCCAACACACATTCTTAGCAAAGAGGACGTCACCCCAACGCCAACAACACCTCGTTAGTTAAAATCCGATCATGCGTTCGGGAGATATCGACAATGTTTATATGAAAGTAGGGGGTGAGGCAGAACCCCCCGTACCACACTACTTGCGCGTGCGTGTATAATTTATGCTAATTTCAGTTATGTTGTATCTGATAGAGATCCCCGTATGCTTGTACTGTCTCCGGCTTTCGCATTTTATAGTGTATTGTGTAGTTCTGCGTTTTTCTCTATGTACTCAAGCAAAATGTGTGCCATTGTTTCTGACTGTGGTACGGGCAGGAAATGTTGAAAATTGTCGTGTTGCGCTTCAGTGTTTTCCATTGTGTGTGATGCCCTTGTGCTGGCGGCCTGTTCCGTGTATTTGAGTGTGTAGGTTCATCACCTATCCTGTTTTCCGTATTCATTGTACTGTGCTCGCATCTGCGTGATATTTCATGTTGTTTATTTGTTCGGGAGTAAAGCGAGTTTGTTCTTATGGCTTATTGCAATGTGAGTTTTCGTGTTGTACAGTGTTGGGCCTGTTGTTGCCCTTTATTGTTGCGTTTTCTGTTAGGTGCGCCAATAATAGAAGGTTGGCTCACGATGCTTCCTTACATTATTGAACATGTCCCTATGATGTGTGAACTTGTGTTTCATTGGCTTCCCTGTGTATTTTGGTTTTTCGCCCTGTGTTTTAGGTGCTCTGAATTGCGTAAATTTGTTTGTGATTGTGTGTAGCCTTTTAAATTCATATGTGGCAGTGTGGAGTATAGTATTTGCGTTAGTGGATGTGCTCTTATTGTCCAGGGGTGGGTAAAGTTTGTGGATCCCTAGCTAATTTAATCTATTAGGACTCTGGGTTATTCTCCCATCCATATACCCTAGGTGCATTGGCGTCTTCATATGCTAAACTGTCTCTCGGAAAAAGGCAATGGCCCAACTCACTCCTGATTCAGGAGGGCCCCGATCTATTCTCCTATCTACTGGATAATGGGGAGTTGCCCCGCACTTACCCCTTTGAGAGGTAAGCTCCAGTTTCGTTGGCTGAAGGGTTTTTGGAAGGATACCTGGACTGGCGCTCCAACAAACCTTAAGTACTATTCACTATGCCTTCGTTTACTTATTTTTTCTTGTAGAATATATGTCACTATTTATACATTGCCTCTATATGTTGGATCGTGTCGTCATCTTTTTGGATGCCTAAAAACGGCTACGTCGATATAGATTCGTGTACAAATGCCTGTGTTATTGTATATAATATACATCCGGTTTGTGTGCCGACATCTTGGGGGATGGCTAAGCACGCTTCCGAATGTATAGCACTGCGTATAAATGTCTGCGTTATTGTGTACGTGCATTTGTATAATTTATTTCGTAGGTGGTTTGTGTTTGGCTTGGAGCGATCCTATCCTTTCCGGATGTTGACTGCCTTGAGTGTCCGCATGTAGCCTTATGTCGTGTCGACCCCTTTGTTGTTGCTTTATAGTATTTGCAACGTCAGTAATTGCCTGGCGCGTGTCTGCCTGGTTTTACTGCTGATTCGACTGAAGCATTGTCTTGCTTCTTCCGCCTGCGAGTTGCATAATGCGTGTTGGCCTTTCTACTGTCTATCTGTTGAAATCTTTACTTGCTACGTGTGTACATGCATTTTGCAGTGTTTGAACTTGGGCGTTGTGTATATAGAATCTTAATATGAGTATTATCCCGTGTTCCCTGTCTGATTGCCTGTACCATTATATGTTTCCCCGTATGTGTCCCGTGTATTTAGGTGTTCACTGGTCTTCCTGCTATTGTTCCTAGAGTGTTTCCCTGTGTACTTGTGGAATTTCCCCCATGTTTTGGGTGTGTATGTTTTTTGATAACATGTGTTATTATTGTGTATGCATGCACTAGTGTGTGTGGCTTGTGCTTTCTATGCAAAAGATTATTAGTGTTGTTTGTCGGTACACAATTATGATGTTTACTAATCACTGGGCGGGGTATAAATATACATATGCAACATAGTACTATAAATTAATGCACTATACAATTATGTTGTCCTTATAACATCCTTTCTGTGCTCCTATGGAACAGAATGTTCTTTTGCGTTAATTTCAAATATATATATATGTTATATTACGTGTGGACGGCACTCTATGTTTGGGTCTGTTTCCTGTTCTTTAATCTGTGTAATTGTTGATTGTGTGGCCGTGTATAGCAATTATTTATGTTTTGTGCTCAAGGGGTGGCTTGTTGTCGCAGGGCCCATGCGAGTGTCATTTAGCGTGCCATTATATATATTATGAGCAGTGTGATAACGGCGTTACATGCCACGGTGGCCATAAGGGGTGTATCCGTGTTATACTAGTACCTTTGCGGGGGTGTTATGTGTAAAGTTTGTTGATATTTCCTGAATGGTGTTTGTGTAACTTTAAATGTTGGTATGGCCCATCGACCAGTTGTAATTTAGTACAGTTGTGATGTTATCGTAGAGTAGTGGCTGTGTTTGTAAGGGTTTGAAATCGTATATTTGTAATTCGATATGTTTGGTCCATGTAGCGGGTAGTGTATGTGTAATTGCGAGTTCCCTAGTGATTTTTGTGTCACAGGGGAATGTAGTGGGTATTAATATGTCTGCGTTGGTTGTAAGCTGGCTGTTACAGGGAAGTCGTATCTCGATGACCCCTGGGGGTGTGTTTTGAAATGAATGTAGGGGGACCGGTTTCGTTTTAGCGTAACTGATACGCATGTCTGGTGTAGGGTTCGTGATGATAAATGTGTCTATGTCGATTTGTGTGATCAATGCACGTTGCTAAACTTCGTCGCATTTGTACGAGCAGGATTCCAGTATTTTACTTGTGCGGGATAAAGATGGATAGCGCAGGCGGGCTGTGTAGTTGAGTTTTCCTGGAACCTGGGTACGTAACAAAGTGCGTTGATCTGTGAAATTCAGTTGTGAAGGGAATTGCCTGTTATTACGCGAATGTTGCGATTATTAACTACCAGGAGTGTTGGCTCTTGTGTGAGGGAGCATGTATTGTTTAGCCATTTGTATGGTATAGGTGTGTATTCGAACAAGTTCCAGCTAGCGTGTAGTTCAATGATTGGTATTTTAACCGTGATGTGTAAATTGACTGTGTGGTAGATGCATGAGCAGATTGGCTTGTTATAATACCAAGTTATCTGCTCTGTAGGGATGGCTAGCTGGTATCCATGTTTATGGAGTTTTCTATCGAGTTGCGTGAGATCCGCGAGGGGAGTATCTGTAGATGTGGTGTTCTCGAGAATCTTGTACTGTTTGCATAGTGTAAGATCATGTTGTTTCTGCGTGTACGTGACCACATTGTATGTATTTATGGCGTTGCCTATTGCCATGTGTGCGATGGAGGCAAGCAAGATGGCCTGCGCATCCCTGTATGTTTGCGTTGTATTAGCGAGTGTCTTCATCTGTTCCGCAATTATTTCGATTGTGTCTTGAATGTTTTGTGTCCAATTGTTGAGTTTTAATGTTGTTTGCGGAAGGTTTTTATGGTTTGCCTGTATCATTTTGTTCAAGTTGTTTGTGTAGTCAGTAATCTGTTGTTCTGTCATGTGTAATGTTTTGGTGTCTTCATTAGTGGCGACGCCACAGCAGTACTGAAGGAAATTCCCGATGAACGTCAGTTCTCTCTTCAGTCGTGGCTGTGGCGAATGTGTGTAGTTAGATTGTGCTTCAAATTGTTTTGTTCGCTTCTGCGTGTCGAGTCAGTTGTCGATGGCTTCCCAGAGTAAGTGTAGTTGTGATTAGTGTTCCCCTTGTTTCATAAGGGGCGGGGGATGGATGTGGCTTTGTTTTAGCGGTGTGGTATATGTGATAGGTATATTCCCCTGGTATATTGTTTGTCCCTGTATTTGTTTGCAGTGTACGCCGGCGGTTATTTTAAACCGTGGTCACTGGTGACGTTCCCCTGGGGTTTCCGCAATGCCGCCGACGATGGTGGTGGTGATGATTGTGAAAACTGTATTAATGTGGGGCATATTGGTACTGGTATGAGGAGCGTGATGGCGCAGTGGCTTAGCTGCTCGTCTTTCACCCGGACGGCTGGGGTTCGAATCCCAGTGACAGCGGGGTGGAATTTTCACCTGAAAAATCACGTGGCGTCAGGAAGGGCATCCGGCCTTAAATCCCCGGCCAAAAACCAAAATGATCCTGGTAGGCTCCGGCGACCCCAATTAATTGGGAAAGGCCGAAGAAAGTTAGTATTGGTACTGGTATGCATGGTACGCCTGTGTTTGAATATTATTGCACGATATAATTGTGTAATGTTTTAAGGTGTTGTTTTTTTATATGTTTGTACTCCTTTGTGTAGATGTTGAGGGAGGGTAGGTATTTAATTTCTCTACTTGCTTGGCTAGCTAGAGGTGATACGGAGTAGAGTTAAACCTGTTCTATCTATAGGTTTAACCCCGTCGCTGGGCCAGTTGTATTGGTCCTTTAAGTTGCGACGACCCGCGTCTCCACCAAATTTGTATTGCTCTGGGGGATTGGTAGCTCGAATTTGGACGGTGCTTACCTAAAGACGTTAAAACTTGTATGCAGGACAGTACGTGAGTGTAACTGGTTTGTGAAGCAAAGAATGAATGAGACAGGCAAGTTGAAGGCTGGCCTAGCTTACGAAGCGGGTATCGAATGCTGACTCAGTGTTTACAAATGTTAGACACCTGACAAGCAATCAAACCTGTGTGGCGCAGCTGAGCAAAGGCTTGCTAGTGGCGATCCAGGGTTTGAGCAGAATGCTCAATAAAAACAAGGAGGCATTTTAAGGGGGTGTGAATGGTATAATTCTAACGAGTGTGATTTGAAATGAGTCGCTAGTTAAACTTGGGGACGTGAAGTGCACAAGAATGAATGAGATGATTACAAGTACTGGGTTTGAAACAGAGAGGAATTACTTAGGAGAGCCTTGAGTATACTTACCAGAACTGCAGAGCGGTCGAGCAGGCGTCGGACAGCACCTCGGTGGTCGAAAGATGCTTAATTCTTGGTGGGGCTGGTATTTAAGTAAATTGCCCGTGTTTGTGTAATATAGTAAGCAGATTCCTGCCCCACATACCAGGTAGCTAGGTGTTTGGATTTGTGTGGCAAGAGTTACGACATGTGTGTATGAGAAGGCCTGCTAAGCCAGTGTACTTGCAATGGCTAGATGTTTGTTGTTGTTGGTTCGTCTTAGGGCTTGTGGCGTGAAATGGGGGTGAAAGGTGACGAAAGGGGACGATAGGGGATGGCAACACCCTGTGGGAACCCCTGGGTATAACAATAGGTTTTTGAAAGTTTCATAGGTGAACTTCGAGTAGTGCCCTTTATCACCGTACAAAATTTCAGGGTGATATCGGTAATAGTTTCGGAGATATAGAATGCCGGTTAAATATTTCTCACAGCCGTCATGTTGATATTATGTAAACAATTGAACTAAATTATATGACAATGCATTACAATGTGCATAAACATTTGCTGTACCAATTTTCATTTTATTTGGATGGTTAAATCGCGAGAAAAGTCTATTTAAAAGTTTCAACATCGCTTGGCCGCCATATTCGTTTTGTAGTTAACAGGTTTTTGAAAGTCTCATAGGTGAACGTCTAGTAGTGCCATTTATCACCGTACAAAATTTCAGGGTAATATCAGTAATAGTTTCGGAGATGAAGAATGCCGGTGAAATATTTCGCACAGCCGCCATGTGCTTATAAGCCTTTTTTTCACTAGTTTTGTGAGCAGGCATGTTAAATGCTTTGCAACGTTAATCTTGTACGAAGAAATCGTCTTAAGTACGTTGACGCAGCCCCCAGATTGAGAAATTTGGCGATCCTCCTTCCCAAAACCTTAGATATAATTAAATCAAAGGAACAGCTTCAACCCTCCCATTGATACATGGACTTGCTTCATCATCACTGACTTAATGTTTTGTTAAAGTATTTCAAATATTTTTAGCCAACTTTTGATTTTTGCAATAACATGAAAGTAGACTTATGAGGTCAACACAGAGCCAAAATATTGTGTGTATGTCTGTGTGTCTGTTAGTGTGTGTGTATGTGTTTACTGTATGTGTGTGTACTCTGCATGTCTGCCCCCCCTATCAATTCAAACACGGTGAAACCGAATTGAACGAAATTGGTACAGCAAAGGGCACTTCAGTGCCATGTTTTATATCGCCGCCGTCTTAACGGAAACGTAATGGTGGCCACCCAAATGTTCAAAGCTTAAATCAAATTACGGGTAACCTAATTATCTGATCTCTACCAAATTTTGCAACAACATACCTTTATATGTGAAGGTCATCAGCCCAATAGTTTGCAGATGGCGGGATTGTATGTGTGCAAATCGATTACCCCTATCAATTCAAACATAACGAACCCCAAATCGAACTATCTTTCGTACAGAGGTAGCACTAGTAAGTGACAACTCGGTGCCATGTTGTATATCGCCGCCATCATAACAAAAAAGAAATGGCGCCCACCCAAATGTTCAGAGCTTAAATCAAATTATGACTAACCTAATCATTCGATCTCTACCAAATTTTTCAGCAATATACCTTAATGTGGAAAGCGTCTGTTGCCCAAACTAAAAGGTCAAAAGCAAAATAGTCTCAAGATGCCTGATTTATGAATCATGCAAGTATTATTGCCTAACCGTAACTTTCGATTCAACATGGCCTGGCCTTAACAATTCTGCTTATAGTACATAGTGCGCCCGTTGACGCATGTTTGCTCAGATAACAGAGACTAAAACTTATGCTGGAATGTAACTGAACATACCCTGCGAGCGGCGGGAAGAAGCTGAAGTAATATCATCATGATATCAATATGATCATATTTTTATATATTTTGGACATTCCAAGAATCAATTATAATTAAAACCAAGTAATTCTGCATATTTGAAGTACAGCATACTTCGTAAATCAATGAAACTATCAATTTACGCGGTTAGCTCATATCCTGAGAGCACGCCATATTTGGTAACACCAGTTTTCCTATTTGTCTTTGGATGAGGCAACATCGATGTGCATGTTGGAGCACAAGTGAAAGTACGTCCGTGAAGGGAAACCATGCGGCACGAAAAATCAGTGGATATTCTTCTCATGGAGAGCCATCGTGGCATTATTGAACAATTTAAAGATTGGAGACACTCATTATTACATAAACTGTGAAATATTTTCATTCTACGAGGTGAAATGATGGACTTGTGAAAAGCAAACATTATGACCGCATGGTCACACACACACACTTCAGTGTTAGATAAACTGTGTAATTAATTAACTGTACAAAATCTACGAGAACAATCTTTATTTGCCGGATGGGCAGTATTTTTGGTTTAATATTTTATGTTAATATTTTCTGTAAATATCAGTGCAAAAGTCACGAGTGAGTGTCGCACAAGCGACAAGACTAGAGCCAGTGGCGGAGTGAAAATGGGCATTTTTTTTACCGCATATTAGCTTCAGTGCGCGCAAGTTTTCGTTAATTATGTGCTACGTTATTACCAACGCTAACATTACAATCATGCTAAATCATCAGATCTTCGAATACAACCCCAACCACGCGATGGCATGTGATTTCTAAATCATGCGTGGAGAATTGGCAGCGGAAGATGTCCAAATCCAATGAGAAGATAATCTAAGGCCATACACGAGACCGCATATAACATCTCATGGCGGGTCTCGAACCAAGTGTCGCTGCATCTGTAAGTCAGATCAAGTATTTGTAGCGTGTTGTAATGAGTTGGAAACAGTAGATTAGTTTAATTTGGTTTCATTTATTTAAGTGCACATTGCAGGTAGTTAATTATAAGACGCGTGTGGAAAGTAATAGTTTTATTAAACATTTATAGACGCCAGGAAGGCTGGATTTTCAATGCTCATTTCGTATCATTTCAAAACAGTTATTATCAACTTTTATTTTGTCAAGCTGATGACAAATAAACTAGTTTGGCAGATGTTAAATCGAGGCCAAGGTTACGAGCCAAACCCACTACACAGCACACTCGTTTCTAGGCAGTTCATTAGTATTTTGTTTAGAAGGCTGTGAGATTCTTAACATTATTACAAGTGGAATGCAGAGTTCCGTTATTCACATTTGTTGGCCAGATCAATACTTGAAAACAGGTTTATTTATTTAAGAGAAGCCACGCAGGCAATGAATGCAACTGTATTTCGTAACCAAATGAACGCAGGTACGACCTTATTCAGGGAAGTGGCAATTTTATAAATGCTCACACACACTTTTAGCTTGTATCAGAAGCCTTCATGTTTATTTAAAACGTTGACAGTATGTGTTTTCTGTACACATAATCTTTATTACCAACACTTCAAACGTGTATCAATTAGGAATCCACACTTTTGTAAATTAACATTATGAGAGTGACGGTGGATTAATACCTCCGACATTGTTATTGTGGTTATACCAGTGGTAATGAACTATTTGAAGTCGTACCAAACCGAGGGCGCCTGGATCAATGAATCCGAAATAAGAGTAAAGTAATTGGTGAGGACACAGGATGTCTAATAATTATGAAGTAATTGGTGAAGACACAGGGTGTCTAGTAAACTATTAAACTATTGAGTTATTTTGCTTAAGTTGGATACACACGTTACCTAAATACACCGAACGCTTTTAAAGGTCCATAAACTGAACAACAATACTGTCAGGGATAAATAATTGTGTGAAGCATTAATAATCAAAAATAGGGTTTTGAAAACTAACGAATCTTATTATTCCCTCTGAGTCTAAATAAAATTTCTAAACATTAAAAATAAACTATTTTCTGGACCAAATGTTAACACTTAGATATTGTTAAGCTGTTTTAGATACATTTTGATACATTTTCACATGAATAGTCGACAACTAATTGGTGATGTGATAACAGAGCACACACATCAGATTAGTAGCAATATGAGTCGATGTTATTGTTTAATTACTATCGCATTTGCAGGCTTTCCTATATTTTTCTACTTTCTTAACACTTTGACACTGTGACCGTTTGTTACAAACAGTAACAAATCGAGTACGCAGGCAGTGCCAATTGCACAACCATAGGAGTGCTGAATTATTGTATGCATTTGTGTTGTATTAGCATAGCTTTTTTAATTCAGCAACATTGTGCACATAGCTTGATTTTCTTAGTAATAAACGCATCTCGTTTATTAGTTAATGATATTTAGGACTAGCTAAACACTTAACTCTAAAGATAAATGTTAGAGATGGCACCATCATAGCATAGGACAAATTTTCCCCTTGCTACTAAATGTAAATGTTCTAGTATTTGTAAACAAGTAAATGTCTTGCTTTGCTGTAGATTCTTTTGATGTTTGATCCTCCTGTAGTCATTTCGATGTAATTGCTTAGGGCCGATCTTACGTGCCATTCTCTTAGCTTGTTCATTTTAGTCGAATTTCGTATTAGGACCATGAGAGTAATTTAGATCTTGTTTAGGACTTTTTATTTATATTTTCTTTCAGGGCAGAATAGTATCGGACTAGCCGTTTTGCAACTCTCATGCTAGGCTAGGGATCTATTCTGAATAAAATTTATTTGTGATTCTAACATAAGACTGACCTCTCGTTTCTTTTTTAGTTTTGTTATCGATGCATTCCTCTGAGCTGGTTAAAGATCGAACCTCACTAATTCCCGACACCCCCGAGTGCAGACATTGTGCTACACCAGCCTATGAATGTATCGTCCCCTATACTTGTGTGTTAACTGGAAGAGGGTCTCGGAAGGGTCATTTGATACCGGTGGCTCCCCGAAACCTTCGGCCAGCGGGCACAATAGGGAGGTTTAAACTTTCCTCAAGGAGGTGACCGGTAGGATATTAGCATATTTTAATAGAATATGTAACCGTAGAAGTGACGAACAGGTCAGGCTGACCATGCCATATCGTTGTGGGTGCGTGCCGTCCCGTTGTCAAGATGGTCGCTAATTTTGCCCCTAAATCTATATACTGTATTATATTTCCTTAACTGCGTAAGTTTATATTCTTTTAGGAACGTACTGAACAAAATAATACATATTTAGTATCAAATGGAAATGCCAGAAAACTCTAATGAAATCGTTGATTTCAACCAAAATATGATACTGTTATACTAAACCAGTTGGTTACCAAATATTATCGTAGCGCATCCGTGGCTTAATGGTAGCGACCTGAGTTCTAAGTCTGAAGGTTCGTGGTTCAAATCCATTTACTTAGTTTTTTTTGGAATTTATTGATTCATAACTACTCACACGTTATAATGTTAAGCATATATAGTGTGTATTTGCAATCGAAAATATTATATATACTTATAACACCACTTATTTCAACACTCGAATACAGCGATTAATATTCGATGACCTTGATCCGCGGTAGAGTCTATTGTTGTTGTTGTTGTTTTTGTTGAAGATTCTTTAGGGGTTTGGCGGCATCATGGTCTTGTAGCCCCGTTTACTTGGGTGTGTGTAGAAGTTGTCTGATAACCTGTGTCACTGTGATGTCTGTAGGCTTACTAGTGTGTGTAATTTTATACGAGGAAGTATTTGGGTAGGAAGCTGTTGTTGTTGTTTCATTTGAGATAAATGGACATCATGGTCATTTAGCCCCGTGCACTTGGGTGAGTGTTGAATTTTGTCTGATAACCTGTGTTATTGTGATGGCTGTATTAGTGTGTGTATATATAATTCAGGTGAAGATTCAATCAATAAACGTTTAATATCCGTATAGCACGTTGTATTTCAACAAACTACTACAACCGGCATTCAATTATACTCCTTGAAAAGGACAAAGAGTTACAACTATACCCATGCATGTAGGAGAAAGTAGGCTATATGTACTTTACTGAACATCTTGTTGTAAGTGTTATAAATATTTTGGACATTAAACATATTTGGATATTTTCCCGAATTCGTTATTTCTATTCTGGTACTAGGCCTACAAGAAATAATCTTCCTTGAATAGGGCTAACTTTTTTGTTTATATATATTACATGTAAACTTATTTAATTTTTAATTTGATAAAATATATTCGCTTCCTGCAAGCTGCAATGTAGTCTACTCGTATCTAGATTATGTTGAGTCAAACATTTTTGAACTAGTCTACTCATAATTACAATCAATTTATGTATCACTTGAATCGAGGTTTGCTTGGCGTGTGATTAGTTCGCATTTTTTAAAATCATATACACAGTTATTGAAGGTTATAACAGTTAGCGAAATATTACAGTATTTTGAATGATTACAGGATAAATATGAGTGGCGTATCATTTTAGAATAGGAATAGATGCGGTGGGGGGTCCGCGAAGTCTGTACGTTTTTAGGTGAGGCGTCCGTGGGGGTCGGTCAACTTGTAGACGATGGCCCACTGATTTTGCATGGTTGATATTTATATACCTTCACAAAATGTTTATAATACCTTAAATAAATACATAAATTGAACACTTCGCATCATAAAATAATAATACTCATAAATAAAATAAATAATAAAGTAATAAAATAATGAAATAATAAAATAATAATTAGATTCAGAAACCCAAACATGTCCCCACTAATTATTATTTTATATACCGGTAGTGAAGTTTATAATTTAGAAGAGTATCATTCGTTTTTTTTTACGTGTTATTTATTGAGTAGGTTTATTAATATTAACCACCCAAGTTAAGTTGGCTCCCGTCTACGTGTTTCCTGAATGAGAAACAATCCTCACATAAAATTCAACAATGCAAAACTATGAAAAATATTTTCTTGTGTTATATTTCGCTGACAACTATTAATTCTTCGAAAAAAAAAACCATTGAAGTACCTGGCAAATAAGAGATCAGGATTTGGTTCACCATAGGGGCAGATGACCTCGTAGTTCTTCCCCTTAAAACAACAATAACTAACTAACATAACTCTGATTCACCATAATCAACAAATGTATCAGTCTACTTTATGTAATCACGAACAGATGCCCGTTTTTTAAATGTATTTTTTAATTATATATTTTATGTGACTCTTGGTTTTCTGTTTATTAAGAGGAATATAGTTTTATTATATTTCTGTATTAAGTTAGCGTACACAAAGTTTCACCTATGTAGGGACATTTCAAGTGATCTCTATGGGCATAACATTGAATTGAGTTCGCGGCACTGGTTTGGTACACTTCTGAAAAGTAGGGTGTGCAAGCACAAAAAATAGTCGCCATATGAGGATAGAAAGAAAACAATTCCGTTCTAAAGTTACCGGGATTCAAACAGTCAATCGCCGATTATTAATTAACTAGCAGTAGTACCCGGCTTCGCCCGGTGGATTTATTTGTTTTATGGATGATAATGAATACTACTACAGAACTGGCACTTGATACTTAAACTACCAGGGAAATAAATATAATTTTTTGTGGTGGTGTTGGTGGTGGTTGTAGTGAGGGTCATAATCAGTACAGTATAATGGACGTAACATTTAGGTAATTTTCCCCTAATGATAATAATGATAATAATGAATAGGGAAACGGCTATTTACTAACTACAGCACTGACACATGTCATTTACAAACAAATTTCTAAAAATGATTAGAAAGAGGAGTACGTGAAATAAACGACACTGACTAGGGCCTATATCTCATTGTCTGTTAGAAATGCAGAGACCAATACTGTCGTCTTTTGTCGCAAAGCGCCGTAGGAAAATAATCAGAACAGTTTGGAAAACTTCGACTGTCCCGAGCTCCTGAGGTAGCAATAGTATCATTTATGGCCACATAGCGCTCAAAGATAAGTTTCGGAATAAATTAAGGTAAATTTGAAAGCACCAACGCTTATTGCAGCTGATAAGCTCAATGTATTGCACCAACACCATTGCACTTATACAGATGCATAATATGTTTATGATGATAACTGTTTTAAGGGGCAAAAGAAATCGTTTTGCACGAATTACTCCCCATGACTGCAATTTATAAGCAGCGCAAGATTTAACTATTTTCGCAATTCTGCACCAGAACACTGGTAGGGGCGACGTGATGCATCCCGAATTGCCAGTCAACAATAAACTTATTAAAATACTCTTGCAGTTACACTACTACGGACATGAATGATTCTAGGGCCTTAATACTGAACCCATGGGCCATCGGGTCCAGGGAGGTCGAATCCATGTATTTGGAGAAGAAATGAAAGAAACGTACAGTTTCTAATGTAACATAGAGAAAGATCAAGCTAGGATGCTAGCCCAATATTGTGCAAGAGGCAAGGACCAGGTGTTCGTGAGATGAGATCACCCCTCTTGACATTCAGAAGGGAGCTAGTCATGAGTATTAATAACCGAGTGGAAATTTCCCACTATTAGACAAGGAAGCCTGACTCGGAAATCGAGCTTAGCTTGCTGGAAAATGACAACACCGCTTATGCGCCAGAAGAAGAATAATTAAATTTAACCCGTTTACGAGTATAAAAATAAGTAAACAAGTACAGTACGGTGAATCATTTCGAATGAGAGATTTTTTAGTAAAGAAAACCCCTTTAAATATTGCACAGGAGAAAACTGCAAACGCAAGTAGACGTCATCGGGGAATTACCAAGGCTGGTGTAGAGGGGAGAGTACAAAAGAACAGCAACTCCCACACAATTGAGGACGAGAAATTAATTAATATCTCCGAATTGCACGATCGATTCTCAGGCGCAATGAGATTATTTGACATTGAGAAGACGAGCTTTCGGAAGGTATAATTTTTATAATTGTGCAACCATTATTTTAGAAGTTGGCCACAGA
The DNA here is from genome assembly GCA_946902985.2 of Meconema thalassinum. NCBI lineage: Eukaryota > Metazoa > Arthropoda > Insecta > Orthoptera > Tettigoniidae > Meconema > Meconema thalassinum. Next base: position 240,440,225 of record OX336389.2, on the reverse strand, counting down.
AAGGGCTAGAGTCTTATCTTTTTGTAGCGAAAAGGTATAAAACTCTTGGCCTCACCAAGCCAATCATGCAGTTATTCTGACAACCCGTGAGGGGTGTTACTACGCATCAGTACAAGCAGGTCCAAATAGCCCAAGGGGGGCGTTGCTACGCATCAGTATTCAGACAGCCGTGTGGGGCGTCACTCTGCGTCACATCGAAGACAGTTACTAGTACTCCTTGAGGGGAGAAACGCTGTATTACACCGCAGAATTAATATCCGATAGCCATAGGCGTCGCAGTATTAACAACTTGCTTGCCTCCATAAGGAGTTGTAAAGAAGAAAATTTAAAGTATCGCCGTGTTGAAAAATTAGGAAAATCCTAGTTACTGGATTTAGGTCCGACAGTACACAAGTTGATAGTGAAAAGTTCGTAAAATATAGTCAGAGCAGGCTGCGAACGTTGGACTTAAGGCGATAGGTCTTTAAATAGACGAACGAATATATCATAACGTACGGAAGTACCGTAACAGAAAGATAAACAGTTATCTAAATTAAAGAACCTAAAAAGGGAAAAAACAGAGTAAGGTTCGTAACGTATTTCAGAAAACGTAGGATTGCTAGAACCGATCTAATAAAGAAGAACGGAGACTATAGACAGTATCTCCAGAAAGCAGACGAACTATTCTAAAAGCACTAGACTCGAGAAGTACTAGCTGCTATAAAATAAATCCATCGATCATCGTTAGGTTATCGAGGAGACCTCGATCCGAACAGACTTTCGCTAGGATCGATAAACCAGATCTACAAAGAAGCCGTTCAAGCTAGAGAAATAGCCGGTCATCCAGAATAGGAGTTGAAGAATTAGGATTCCAGGGAACAGTAGATGTTTCGAGACTTTCGTATTCTGCAGGATAGGAAGCCGACATTGAATAAATTTCACCCTTGGAAACGGGAAATTAAGAGGTCACGTGTGATAGGCTAAGAAATACGGCCTAGTGATCAAGAATTGTGAAGTGTAAATTTATCAAGATTGTGTGTTAAATTAATATTTTTTAGTGTTTATTGTGTGTTCAAAAGGGACACACCAGTGTATAAAAATGTCGTCAATGTTAAGTGTATTAAATATGTGTCAAGAAGTGTTTGTACATAAGATGAATTTCTATAATATGGAGTAAAATTTCAAAGTGGGCCAAAATGAAACACCGCACAAGAATAAAGGTCATGGGACGACCTTAAAAATACATGTGAGTACTGAATTTCATTATATTTTGGTGTCAGGGAATGATTGTGTACAAATCCACCGGAGTTTTTGAGTAAAAGGGATGTGTTTTAATAAATAAATACTGAATAAACAAGAACGCGGTCTGAACAAAAATAGAAATCTGAGAAATTATAAATAATTATGTAAAGAATAAATCCAGTAAAGGAAATATATAAAATGTTAATGTATTTAACAAATGTCATAAGAGCGAGCGAAATATCAGTAATTATCATGAAAGAGATTTAAATAAAGTAAATTTGAGATATGAAAGAAATAGCTTTTGAGCTTGTGTAAAGAATAAAGATATGATATAATAATAATAATAACCAAGTAAGGAAATATTAAATGAAGATCAAATAAATTGATGTGAGCATAAGAGCGTTAGAGCCTTAATAAAAAGTATAGACATGATGTTAAAACACATGTTCTTGAAATAGAGAAAGTTATTGTCAAAAGGAAAGAATAATATAAAAATTGAAATGTGTATCAATTGTTAATATGATGTTATCAGTTCTTTGGACGACACTAGGCTAAAAATGTATAGCGCAAAAGGAGCGCAATTAAAGTAAAATGTCACGCTAGGAACGCGTAAAACTTAATGTACTTGGTAAATTATTTATGAGAGGTAGTTGATTGTAGCGAATTGAGATTTGGTATAAGTCCTCTATTTGTGACGTAGTATCACGAGGCATTGTGTATGTATTGAAAGGGAGCAAATGTATGGTATTGAGCGTAGGTCTATTAGCTGTTGGCTGACCCTAAATCGCATTTTGTATAGTCCTCTATAAGGGAAAGGTTCCCGAGGCATGTGAAGAGATTCGAACTCAGAATCCTCTTATTTTGAAAGCCCCTTTATTATTCGTCGTTAATTGCTCTTCCACAATCAATGAGGACCTTTCATAATTAATAAACACCAAGATTACGAATGTGGTTTATAAGCCCAATAATATTGTTGTATGTACAAGTAGAATAAAAGCCAGGTCTCCACCAAGAACTGAGAATGAAAAGTTTGTGTTTTGTAAAGCATTTAAAGAGAGCTCTAGCTCGGGCCAGACGGGGAGGATCCCGCATAGTCATAAATAACTATCATGTTTCACGGCCAGACCCTCGGAGTAGGAGGGGTGTCTGGAAGCCGTCTTGTAAAGAGTAATGAATACACCAGGAGTGTTTAAAGTTGTTAACGACCCGGGCGTTGAACCGAGGTCCTTGTAGATTGATATTTCCGCTTGCCTGTTCAGATCGTAGTTTTCTTATGTGATAATGGTCTTATAAGACGTAAGAGATAAATAACAATCCCTATTGTAATGTTGTATGGAAGTAGGATTCCACGAGTTAATTGAAGGCAACTAGGTTTCGGGAGTAACTATAGTTTTTTTGACTGTGTCAAGTATCTTCATACTCTGGAGTACACAAGTAATTTCCTGATTACCGTAATATATTTGTGAAACTAGAGAGAGATGATAACAGCTGAAAATGTGTGAACATGCCCAAAATATTGAGTTAGATAATTAACATATAATTTTAAATGTAATTATACATTTGTTTTGAAGATTAAGAAAATATAAAAAGTAGTATTTGAGGTGTACAAAGAATGACACCATTATTATGTAAAGCATGGAGCCAAAAGAGCTCGGAGTTATATGAAACTTACAGTTGACGCTTTATGGAAGTAAAACTAAGTAGGAATTGTTGGTTTATATGGAAACCATATGTTTTAATACAATATTTGTTTTATTTTATTGTGATTCCTTGTTCATTTGGAACAAGTAGATGATTATGGGTCAGTAATTTAATTGTTAAAGTGTTTGTAGCGCCATAATTTTTATTAATTAAATGTGTTAAAATAGGAGTTGATTTTGTTGTTATTTTTGCAAGTGTATCCTCTCATTAATCCAAAATATGTGAGTCACAGAGTGGGGAACTTACCGCTGCCCCGAAAATCCCGAATTGAGCTACGCTGGTATACTGTGATTTGCATATTTCTTGCTAAAAGGGCACAATACATGGTTTTCAAGTTCAGTTTGTTTGTTATTCTAAATGTAGGGAATGGAGAGCGTTGTCCAAAATATAAAGTGGACAGTGTTACCAGCAGGGTTTCAAAGTGTATGTATAATTTGGTGCAATTAGGAGGAACGGTGTAGATTTGTGATAAAGGGCCTATATGGAGGAAATGGAGTGGTCTGTCCGAAATTTAAAGTGGACAATGACACCCACAGGGTTCCAGAGGGTAAGTGTACAGATCGGTGAAACGGTGTTGATTTGTGCCAATGGACCTAAATGCAGGGAATAGAGTGGTCTGTCCGAAATTTCATGCAGACAGTGTTCCCCGTAGGGTTCCAAAATGTAAATATGTGAAATTTGGTTCAGATCGGTGAAACAGTGTAATTTGTGCCAAAGGGCCTAAATTCAGGGAATGGAGTGGTCTGTCCGAAATTTGATGCTGACAGTGTTACTCGCAGGGTTCCAAAGGGTAAGTAGTCTATACAAATTTTGGTCCACATCGGTGAAACGGTGTAGATTTGTGCCAATGGACCTAAATGCAGGGAATGGAGTGGTCTGTCCGAAATTTCATGCAGACAGTGTTCCCCGTAGGGTTCCAAAGGGTAAGTATACACATTTTGGTTCAGATTGGTGAAACGGTGTAGATTTGTGCCGAAGGGCCTAAATGCAGGGAATGGAGTGGTCTGTCCGGAATTTCATGTTGACAGTGTTACCCGCAGTGTTCCAAAGGGTGTGTATACAAATTTTGGTTCAGATCGGTGGAACGGTGTAGATTTGTGCCAAAGGGCCTAAATGCAGGGAATGGAGTGGTCTGTCCGCAATTTCATGTAGACAGTGTTACCCGCAGTGTTCCAAAGGGTGTGTATACAAATTTTGGTTCAGATCGGTGAAACGGCGTAGATTTGTGCCAAAGGGCCTAAATGCAGGGAACGGTGTCGTCTGTCATAAATTTCATGCAGACTGTGTTACTCGCAGGGTTCCAAAGGGTAAGTATACAAATTTTGGTTCAGATCCGTGAAACGGTGTAGGATTGTGCCAAAGGGCCTAAATGCAGGGAATGGAGTGGTCTGTCATAAATTTAAAGTAGACAGTGTTATCCGCAGTGTTCCAAAGGGTAAGTATACAAATTTTGGTTCAGATCAGTGAAACGGTGTAGATTTGTGCCAAAGGGCCTAAATGCAGGGAATGGAGTGAGTGGTCTGTCCGAAATTTCATGTAAACAGTGTTACTCAAAGGGTTCAAAGGGTAGGTATACACATTTTGGTTCAGATCGGTGAAACGGTGTAGAATTTTGCCAAAGGGCCTAAATGTAGGGAATGGATTTGTCTGTCCGAAATTTCATGCAGACTATGTTACTCGCAGGGTTCCAAAGGGTAAGTATACAAATTTTGGTTCAGATAGGTGAAAAGGTGTAGATTTGTGCCAAAGGGCCTAAATGTAGGGAATAGTGTGGTCTGTCATAAATTTCATGCAGACTGTGTTACTCGCAGGGTTCCAGAGGGTAAGTATACAAATGTTGGTTCAGATTGGTGAAACGGTGTAGATTTGTGCCAAAGGGCCTAAATGCAGGGAATGGAATGGTCTGTCCGAAATTTAACATAACCTAAACTATTCCTCTTGAATCTGGCTATCATATAAAAAAATATTTTTTTCGAATCCCACTGGTAGTTCCAGAGATTAGCGCGTTTAAACACAAAAACACACAAACACACAAACTCTTCAGCTTCATTATATTAGTATAGATTTTATTAATGCATCCAATGACCATTTATTTTATTTTCAGGATGGGTCTGGGAACGGATTTTTGAAGGAATTTGGCCGTGGTTTTTTGAAAGGTACATTGCCTTGTGGTGAAAATGGGAAACCACGAAAACAATTTTTGGACGGCTATGTTGGTAATCGAACCTACGCTCTCCCGATGTCGGCGAGGTAGCGCGATAGCGCCCTCGGCCTCCGCGGCCTGTCAATCGCCGATTATCATTTCGCGTGATACAAGGGTCTCATATCCTAATAATCCAGTGTATGATTAGTAGCCTACGTACACATCTTCTTGAGTAGAATCTTCCCATATTTATAGTCCCGGCTATACAACTGTCAACAAAAGAAAGTAAATTTTCCACGATGAATCTTGATAGTATACCGTATGTGTAGTTGCTGCAGTTATTGATTCCTATAAACAGTGCCATTTTGTTTTAGAAAAAGTTCCGGTACTCACTAACATTTTACATGTCTGCACCGGCGAACTTTGTGTTAATTTACTCGCAACGTTTTTTTTTTTTTTAGGATTTCATAAAAGAAAGTGCCGGTACGGTGTACCACAGCGAATCCCCATTTCCGACGCGGATTCAAGGGAAGCCTCTTTCTCTCTCACACACACATGCACACGCACACATACAGGCATACAGAACGATGGAAAAGGTGTTAGTTAGCCATTCGCCGAACAGTATTGGGATTGGCCTGGGAGAAAAGTAGTTGCGGCCGGTAATAAAGTTGCAGTGTTGCACAACGACCAGATTAATCCAAGAAAAACAATTAATATCGTAATAATATTTTAGTAATAAAAGCTGTATGTTTCCTTTTATATGTATAGGAATTCATAATTTTGTTCTTTACTCATTAGGAAAATCTTATTGTAAGTTACTGTGAACTGTCTGTGGAAGCGAAGCGTGCCAACCAACTAGGAGCGCTCGTCTGTTTGGTCGTTGCCAGGCCCAAGCACCGACCAGATCTCAATAGTGAAGGGTATGGCAGAGATGCTAGACCGAGTAAGTCCTATCCCAACAGTTAACTCGTCTGGTCGTTGCCCTGATTGCAACAAGGGAGCCGAGGTGCGGACGGAGACATCCGTGATGTATCGTCAACTGCCGATACTATGTCTTTCATTTTAATTTGCACGTACTTGTGGTTCTTTCTTGCACTCTTGTATACTTTACGGCTGGCTGCGTGGTTCAACGGTAACGTTCTCGCTTGCTGTTTCCAAGGTTGCAGGATCGAATCCTGGCACTGTCAGCTGGCATTTTAGGTTTCGCAAATGCGAGGGAGCCGTATCAGTAGATTTACTGGCACGATAAAGATCCCCTTCTGGGCGAAATTCCGGCACCCCGGCGTCTCTAAAAGCCGCAGTAGTTAAAAGGACGTAAAACCAATAACATTATATAACTTACGTTGTTTTGTTCTCGTGAATGTTTTCATGTAGAGTAACTTATAATCCATTTAATCCGATGACAATGTGATGTTCTCTGAACTGCGGCATTCGTGATGAATGAGTTGCATTCGTTTTACCGCGCAATTGAATACAGTTTTCTCTGATATCAATCAGTCTTTTACCATACCCCCACCCCTTAATGAAAATAGTGCACACCCAGAACAATTACCCGCCAGCCGCCACTGGAGAAAAGCATGCGACGGCATATGTGTTATTGATTAGTGTTGGACTCAGCCTCAGTGGCCCGGGGATTGGTTGTCATGGCAACCGGCCGCCACTGTACGTGGGCGAGGCGGCCTGGATGTAGGTCGCAAATAAGGTTATCAGGCTCAAGAGTTTGGTAGGCTACACTATTTTCACACATGTGAACCATCTTCCCAGTGTTTCAATACTATTACTAATAATAATACCGGTAATAATCATGGAGCGTGGTGGCGTAGCGGTCAAGCTATTCGCCTCCCACCAAGGGGGACCGGGTTCGATTCCCGGTCATTGCATATGAGATTTTCGAAGTGAAATGCCGTGTCCTGTGGTTCGGATTCCACGTATAATGGAGGTCCCATGGCTCATGATCACAAGATTAACGGTCACGTAAAACTACAAGCTTCTTCGGTAATAATAATAATCATCATCATCATCATCTTCTTCTTCTTCTTCTTCTTCCTCAGCGTTTGTCTGGCCTGGTTGCAGGATCCGCTAAATGGATACGCCGTCTCCATCAGTAGCGTAGCCAGGATCGACCAATTGGGGGGGGGGGGGTTATGGGTACTCAAGCCAAATTCTACAAGCATTTCGTCGCTCGTCAAACGTGCACCATGTTCGCGAGGGCAGCTGTGGTAAGTACGGATATCGTAGGTTCGGATCCCGGTGGTGACAGCGGTTATCCTGAGTGTGTTTTTTTTTCCCGGATTTTGCCACACACCCTACAGGAAATAGCCGGGATAGTGCCTTGCTCAAGTCCCGGATCGTCTACTCCATCCCTGTCCCAGATACATTTACACACACAACTACAATCATCACAGCAATACAGGTTGCCAGACAGCTTCAACATACTCCCAACTACACGGGGCTGATGACCAAGGTGTCACAAGCACCTCAAATGAATTAACATCAAGTCTACAAGTATTTCCATTTCTCTATGAGATATTATTACACAAGAAAAGTTTCATATATTTTGATCCCGAATTTTTCGAGTAATACAATATGCTCAAGAGACAAAATGAATCAGTTCTTTAAAAAATTAAGTTGATGTTTTACTAAAATGTCTCACTTCAATGGTAAATATAGAACATTCCTGTTCCACTGACAGGAACAAAATTAACTCAAATATATCTGTGCTACCAACATGAAGACTGCGTATCTCTCAACAAGATAAATTATTTACAGAGGTCTCAGCAAAAGTGGGCATGTCCTCTCACGATGTATGATATTGATTTACGAGGAATTCAATACCGGTACTCATTTTTATGTTTATTCAATTTTTCCAACAAGATCATGTGCTTTATATTGCAATTAGCCCTGGATGCCTAAAGTATCATTTTCGAAGATTTTTGTCACCTACCAAGGTCCTTCTTACCTTACAAATGCTACATACAGCCGGAAAAAGTTTTAATTGCTTACACTACTCATGCGACAAATTTCACTCATTCGTAACTGGGAGATAACCGTAATACGGGGAATTGCTGGACATATATTTACGTAATGTGAAGCAACTCCGCTGACGGTTATCTCATGCTCAAGATGTTAATAATGATCCCAAAATAAGTGTTAATGTACCCATAGAATTTTCTAAGTCTTTATTAAAGCGCGTTATTTTTAATAAAAACTAGATTAATTTACATATAACTTTTCTCCCGCCAAGAAAAGAAAAAAGAAGCTAATATTGTCCCGCTGTGTGGGATTCAAAATTATTTGGCGCTAGCCTCAGTTTGAAATAAGCTATAAGTTATTTCGCGGGGGAAAAGTTAGATTGGCAACCCTGGGAGGACGGAGTTGTATTACCACAGTCTAAAATACACAGCCGCGAAGCTCGCTGCGCTACGAAATTGCATCCTCTTTGTAGGTGAAGCGACACTAGCGCTCGCGGCGGCCAGCAAGCTGGCAACTGCCTTGAACACGTTATTCGCCGAACAGATGATTTCACTTTTGCAAGGTAGTTTTAAATTTTAACTCACCTGAGTGATTATTTCTATTGTTAACTTAAGTCACGTTAAATCACCAACTACTACAGAAAAAAGCCACAATGTTGATATACTGTACACTTTTAATTCATAGAAACATAAAAAGAATGCTCTGTTTTTATTAGTTCAGTCCTCTATAAGTATCCGTAGGTACAGTTGTATGACGTATTTCATGAGTCTTGCGTAGAATTCATAGTCCATACTAGTTATAAATGCATGTATTTGTTTTAATGATAGTTGCTGGCATCTCTACATAAAACCAAGTCCACGATCCCTGGATGTAACGGGTAATCTCTAAATCCACTGAATGGATTTTGATGCGGTTTTCACCATTCAGTAAAGAATTTCTCGAGGATGGTTTCTGTAGAAAAACATTCATTTATGGCCAAAGGAAGCCGAGCAGTAATGATTTCAGTGAATCGTGTCAATGGAAAACCTGCCGTCCTTGCGCCTTTTAAGCTTACGCTGGTTAAACCATTAAACTATCCATATATTATGAGCGTAAGGATTGGTCAGCATGAAAAGTTCTACAAAGAAGTCCCCGACAGCATATCTTTATCTTTAATACATCGCCAACTATAAGTGATTTTATGTTTTAAATTCTTCTAACAATGTCCATTCAGTGGAAATTTAAATTACTAGCTTCGGAGCGAGTTTACGAGCGAGCCCATCACCCCAGCTTCGGCCAGCATTAACTGTCAAATCGTGTCGAGTTAAGACTTCAGAGAAAGGAAGGAAGCTTGTAGTTTAACGTGACCGTTAATCTTGAGATCATGAGCCACGGGACCTCCTTTTTACGTGGAATCCGAACCACAGGACATGGCATTTCACATCGAAAAGACTTCAGAGAAGAGTAGACTATAAGTGTTTGGAGTTTCGCTGTTCACCTCGGCTTTTCTGAATTGCGTCTGAGACCTACCGACCGTGCGCCTTTTAAGCTTACACTGAGTGACCCCTTTAAGATACCAGGCGAAGCCGGGGCGGGTTGATAGTATGGATATAATATATAAGTAATATCAAATTCTTAACCGTATCAAAATCTAGTTATTCCGTAAAATTGAGTAACATTATAGTTAATTAGTAAAAATACCAGTGTGGTTTGTGAAACGAAAAGTATATAAATATATTAAGGTCTTAAATGGCTCAATTGTAGGTACTTCGTATTTTTTTCTGTGGGTTTGAAACCTTTCATTCCTGTATTTGACAAAATAAAACAATGCCAATTTTACAAATTATCGGCAATAACATTGTTGTACCGTTCCTTCACAGCAGCCATGTGGCAGACCAGGTATTTCATAAGAGAATCAACAAACAGTGTACTACATCCAAGTTTGTGAGCATTATCCTGACGACATAAATTGGCTTGCTTCCAAAGGATTTGAGAATAAGTTTATATTATTGTACAAAATCTTGATTCATTAAATCATCTCTCTGACTATTAAAAAGCCATTTTCTACATCTGAAAATTAAAATGTCGGCACGCGTTTGAGATGACATCTTTTACGTTTACTTAGCCTACTGTATGTTTTAATTCTCTTAATGCATAGATATTTATATTTGATTTGCAGCCAATGGTCATAGCAGGGCATTTCACATGAACGCCCGTAAGTTCCCCAATTTCAATGTCAAGTAGTTCCAACTTAAGCTACCAGACGCCACTGTCACTAAAACCCAACGGCGTATGTTTGCACCTGATAGAGCGTGTCTAACCCAATAGCCTACAAATTTTGGCTACACACTTCCAATTGTAGTTGTAAGTTCTTTTTCGTGCCTTAAATCTATGCCATGGGCCCGACGACTTCGACTGGGTTTGATGATGATGATGATGATGATAATTGTTGTTTTAAGGGGCCTAACATCTAGGTTATCGGCCCCTAACAGACTGGGTTTGAACCCGCGAACTTGGGCATAGCAGTTCAGCATGCTACCGACTACGCCACCAATGCCATGCATAGATATCCTGCCGAGACATGCTTCAGATTTTAACCGACTGGCTCCGTGACTCATGGGTAACGTTCTCGCCTGCTGTGCCCAAGATTGCAGGATCTAATCCTGGCGCAGTCAGCTGGCATTTAAGGGTGCATAAATGCAAGAGAACCTTGTCTGTAGATTTACTGGCACGTTAAAGATCCCCTTCAGGGCAATATTCCGGCACCCCGGTGCCTCTAAAATCCACAGTAGTTAAAAGGGACCTAAAACCAATAACTTGATTATTGATTTATAACCAGTTAAAGACCTAGTTCCGTTGTTTGATTGAAAAGCTTTATAATACTTTCTACTGCGTATCCCAATTAATTGGGGTCGCCGGAGCCAATCAGGCTCATTTTGGTTTTAGCCGGGGATTTAAGGCTGGATGTCCTTCCTGACGCCACGTAATTTTTCAGGTGAAAATTTCACCCCATTGTCAGCGGGATTGGAACTCCGGCCGTCCGGGTGATTGACGAGCAGCTAAGCCACTGCACGATCACGCTCCCCTTGAAAAGCTTTAGAATACTAGCCTAAAATCCATAGATCAAATCTTACCTTTCAGGGTCCTTTGGAAACTCGGGTCTCGTCTTGCTATTTGAACAGTCTGACTTCCCAGTCGGTCAACACGAATACACCCAATTAGATTGGGCGAGGAGTAACAATGAATTTCCCTGTGAAATTCATAACACAATAATTATTTATACATTTAATAAAACGCTTCTCATACACCCCCCCTTTTTTGTGAGAAGTGTTTTATTATGTGTATACACGATTCATGTATTTTTATTTCAGGCATTAGGAGATACATTGTCACTGCCCACCTGATCAAATTGGGTAGCGTACACTCGTGTTGGCCGACTGAAAAGCGATCATATAGGTTACTTAGCAACACTGAAATATTGCTTCTAATATTAGATCTGTTTATTGAACTGCATATCTCCTCCTGTGAAGCACATGCTAAATTAAAGACATTACCTTTACACAATGCTCACATACAGTAATTCCAGCAACAAAAACATACACCAACACAGTGCGTTCGGCACATTCTTGCTGGCTGCATGAGAGCATTATTGTCTGGCGGTAGAAAAATATGAGCCAAGCTTCGCGATCTGTAGGTAGACTGTGGTTATACGTTGTCATGAAGACGTGTGTAGCAACAAATGGGTACCCGGGCTGAAAGGCGACAACAGTACATCACCACAGACACAAATCACAACCTGCCACTGGTCTCCATACATTTCTGTCTCTGGTCGTGTCTGGGTGAAGATAAATGCGTCTGAAGTTCCTTGTGTAGCATATCGGCTTATCGTTACCTAGGCCGTCCCTTTGGTCTTTTGCCGACGACGACTTTTAGATTGTAACCAATCTTGGCAATTGTGTCAGTTTCTGTCCGCAGTAATAATAATAATAATAGTTATAATAATAATAATAATCTTAGACACCTTGAAACAACAACTTCAGGCAACAGCCCAGAGGCTTCACCGGTATTGCACCCTATCGAACTATGCTAAAGTAATAGGTGCATTACATAAAGGCATAATCCATAGCAAAGAGACAATGTACTACAGCATTTAGGCCAGATAAAAGGGAACGTGTTATTTCAAACAGACGCAGTTCGCCTAGAGCCGAGTCATGTTATCGGCTGATGTAAGCTAATACAAGGCTGATATTGAAAGTACGTAATAATAAGGGAAACATACAAATTAGGCCGAATCAGAGGAACTACTAACGGTAGAAAAGTAACAAACAGCAGGAAAAATTAAGCTGGTAATTATGAACTGGTTAATTGAAGTAATTATAAGCATATTCGATTAATTACGCAGTAGATGGGCAAGATTGAACTCAAGCTCACAACGAAGCCTCTGTTACGGCAGAATCAGCCGGGGAATTACCTTTTTATAGAAGAATATCTACCCACGCGGAGTAATTTACATAAAAAGAGACAGTCAGTCTGAATGACTGGACTTTATATCATTTTAAATGCTACAAATGCTGAAAAATGCTAAAAAGGCTGGAGGCTTCTCGCTTCGCTCGAAGCCATTGACTCTTGACATGGTAGATGATCAAGAAACCATCAGAACGCTAGAAAGTTACAAGTCATGAGGGAGCTGGAGCGCGCGGTGAAAGGAGGGAGCTGGCTGGATGACGTCACGCTCGCCGTGTCGTTGCCGTCACGTAACGCCAGAGCTCACCAGTGAACTCAGTACACATGCACCAAGCGGTACTATGACGTCACACACCTCAGTGCATTCTCGGAACATTTCGTGACGTCGCCGTAACGTAACGCCGAAGTCGACTAGATCATTTAAAATTATAAAATACACGATCGATTCTTAAATCCAGGATCAGAATCGGAATCAGATATACTGTATAAGAAAATGAAGATCCAATTATCAAGACCCATTATTACAGAAGTTAAAGTCACGTGACTTATCCATTTGGGGCCGAATGGCCAAACCTGATAAATAGCCCAAGTGAGTAGCACTCCACATACAGTTTTAAGCCGATAGTTGCGGCAGGAGCCCGTTTAGCTCTGACCCCTGAAAAGTGGGCGACAAAGAATTCCGTTTTAAGCCGATAGCTGCGGCGTGAGCACGTGTAGTTCTGACCCCTGAAAGAGGGCAACAAAGAACTCAGTTTACAAGTCATTATTCCGCACAGAGTAGGAATCTTCGCCCATTGAGGCATGAGCCGAACGATATAACGCTCTGAACAATCTGCAGAGTTAGGTAATAGTACCACATGCTACGAACTATAGACAACCTATATAGCAAGCTACAGTGAGGTAACAAAGACTAAGAGATAGACATATAGTAACGCGAGTGCGCGAGAAAAGCGAGTCAGTCTCGTGGGGACAACCAAGTGTTAGTACTGTATATAGTTTAATTTAAATGTAACTTCTGTGTTGTAAATAATAGTAAAAGTAATCGAAATGGGTATTCAAGCGCAACTGAGGGGCAACCGCCCATGTGAAGATGTTGACCAGTCCCAGAGAAGCAGTGAGATGACCGCCTAAATCCATGAAGGGGGTGATCTCATGTATAAGCTACTATGTCTACAAGTAGGCCTATAATAGATGGGTACAAAACCAAATTACTATTAACCAATCTATCTTAAGGATCGAGGAAAATTGTTGTATATTGTGTAAGTCACCAATGTACAATAGAATGTAGTTGATCGATAAATGTGTACAGATTGAACACCGATTTGTTGTCAAATTCACGTGGTCGGAAAATTGTCAATTTTATGGAAGTAAAGACAACGCTGACCGCCTTGGATTTTTAACCGCCACGCTAGCTCTCCATGATGTTCGCATCTAACTTAAACAAGTTAAGTCCATGTTATCAAAATTTAATGAATGTCATATATATCAAAACCAATTTTATTATCCTTCATTTGGTACAATCCATATTAAGATTCAATCATCTTCTAGTCAATGGACATTACTTCGCTTAATCAGGGATTCTGTAACCAAACCCTTTCAAATTAGTTAACTTACTATTAATTTATTCTGTTTCAACGCACATATGTGCATTTTATTGTTCGATGTCATATTGCTTTATAACTTCATTATTATTGCTGATTATTTTGCGAAGTTATAAATCTAATGACTCCAATTTTAGTTCTCTTTTGGTACATTCCGCTTACCCAATTTCCCGCTCCTCCTTTCAGTCTAATCGCTACTTACCACTTTGTTATTTCGTCCAAGCTTTTGCTTGATGCGTTCTCCCTTATGGTAAAGTTTTGAGCAAACCTTTCATCACATGCATTCAACATTACTTAGCTCTGTCACCGAGCAGGCCCGGGTTCGATTCCCGGTTCTGCTAAGAAATGTAATTCTGGTCTGAGGGCTGGAACGGGGCACACTCAGCCTCATGAGGCAAAACTGAGAAGAGGTGGGTTCAATTCCTACCTCAGCTATCTTGGGAGTGGTTTTCCGAGATAACCCACTGCTACTCCAGGAAAATGACGGGATGGTACTGTACGCTTATATGGGTGCGAGCCAAGAAATTATTCATCTCCTCAAAGTTTTCTAAATTGTCCCACGTTAAAATATAACGACTCTGGAAGTCGACCAGAAAACCAGTTTGTTACATCGCCCAGTTAACTCAGTTAATTCAGCCAGCCAATGAGGAAATTAGTAGCCACGCGCAGTAACTTACAGTCGAACTACGTCGTACAAAGAGAGCCCGGACGATCAGGCGCGAGGAAACTCAAGCATTTCCGAAGAGAGCCAAACCCCGACGCGAGCTGTAAGCGTGTCTGGAACATGGAAGGGGTAGACGCGAGGATGGCACGCGACATGCAGCCAATGAGAAGCGGCCTTACTAAAACAAGTGCCAGCATTGTAATGAGTAAAACTAATTACCCAGAATGATTTTAAAACATCATAATATCAGAGAAGACATTCAATAATAAATAAGAACTATTTATTAGAAATGCGACTACTTATTTATGTAATTAAGGATTAGTATGATCATCGACATTGAGCGACCAATCAGATCCAGGGTCTGAAGAGGACGCGGGCTTGGAAATTTGATGAGGGAGAAATGAAACAGGAATCACGGCTTCTTATTAATTACACCCTCAGCGGAGAAAGACGTCTCGACTAGTAGCTTGACATTGTTACTAAGCATATAGAAATTCACATCGAAGGCACTTAGTTTTGTGCATGTCTACATATAAAGTCGACATTCAACAAGAATAATATTTAAAAGTATTTCAAACCAATCTACAGAATTAAATAAGACGAAATTCCTGAAGTTGAGGGGGGAATTTCTTAACGAATCTACAGCAGTTATGATGAGCGACTAAAAAGTTATGGGAACAGAATTATGATGGCAGCAAGAATATTCGAAATGACATAACATCAATATCGCGGGGAGATTAATATCTCATCTCTCCCGTGAAGAAAATTCTACATCTACAAGTCATTTCCACATCTAAAATGACAATATATATTGGACCTTTGGCGAAGAAGACAAGAAGAATTCCTGTACGAGGGTGGCCAGGGAGTACCCGGCACCGAAGAGAGAAAGGGCTATCCCATCTCACACAAGAAGAGTCACCGGCGGATGGAACGGCAACACGAAGATGACCGTGTTCGAATCCGGACCTGACCGCACGGGAACTTCTTTACGAGGACGGAGCAGACCAAACTACATCATGCAGTCTTATGCTAATAGAAAGAACCCGTTTCTAAAGGATGGCGAAGGAAGCCTACTTCTAGTCATCTTTAACGCAACACCAGGTGTCCTCGGACC
Organism: Meconema thalassinum; assembly: GCA_946902985.2. Lineage (NCBI taxonomy): Eukaryota > Metazoa > Arthropoda > Insecta > Orthoptera > Tettigoniidae > Meconema > Meconema thalassinum. The sequence goes on along the minus strand of OX336389.2, from coordinate 240,424,365 downwards.
AACGATTTATATCCCACTTTGTGGATTATTGTAGACTCTGAAGAATATCCGAAAAACTATTTAAAGATGCCATTTTTCAACATTTTAATGATATTATTGTAATTTGCGACGTTATATTTTCATAATTCCATCATGCGGATGTTAATGCATATTTTTGGTCGATTTTGAGTATTTGGAATTTTTATTTAGAATTTTCCGAATTTTGCGACTTTCGAAATTTGAATGGAGCGATTTTACAGTTTAGTTCAGAATATTTTTATGGTAAAGTTTAAATGTGTTCAGATCACATTTTGTCAATTTTTGAATTGTAAACCATCGTTTTTCTTTGTCAACGATAATTATTATGGAAATTTAAACCAAGAGTGTCATACGGAGGAATATTTGAAGGAATGCAATTCTTAAAGGTATTATGTAGAGATCTATGTCAAGTCACGATCTGAGAACTTATTAGACAGATTCGTTGATAAATATTTAATGACTAACAATTTTAAAGTATTGAAGTTTTGTGAGAAATATATTAAAGAAAGAATATGTAAAAGAATACAATGTCAAGTAAGCAAATACGAATTACAGCGTATTTTGAAGCTATAAGAATGTGAAGAAATATTTAAAGAAATATTGCAGCTAATTGAAAGCTTTTAAAGAAAGGTGAATGATGCAAAGAGATAAGATTGTTATTTGAAGACTAGTATTTTATCGTATTACCTGTTAAATGAATTCATTGATAGAACCAGTATTTTTATTAACTATTTTTTATTAAGAGTGTTGCAACTATGAAATGAATTTGTTATTGGGAAGTGAGTTGAGAAGTAATATGTTTTTGAAAGGAACTGCGAAGCATCTCCGTGAGTGAGATTTATTATTCTCGTAGCGGACGGAGGTATTTATTGTAAGACAATGGGCAATTGTGAAGCCATTGGTCAATTGTTGAAGGAATGTCTGTAGTGACAGACCCGCGCATATTTGAAGTTGAAATAGGATGTTTATGAAGATGCAGTGTTATTTATGTTTATTAGTATTGGACGTTATTGCGATAGTCTCACATAGTTGAAACTCCTTGAAATTCACAGGACAGCAGATCCTAGATGAAGTTAAATCTGAAAGCAATTATAGGATTTAATGGATCTTTGTTGAAACTGAGAGTAAACTGAGATCTATTAAATGGTTCTTGATTAGATATTGAATTTACGGTAATTATTCAACGCAGTGGAAATATGTATTTTTATTAAGTATTTTTTATTATTGACAGACAAGTTATAGGAGGTCTTTGAACTATATCTCTACTTAATTGTATGGATTATAGAATCCCAGATTGTCACTGAAACCACGAACGAGACATAGTAGAGTGAAGAAGTATTTTCTAAAGTCCGTCGAGAGACAGTAAAGGAATAATATGACAATTTTATATTTTATTGTCAGGGGAGAGATGTTGAAACGTTGTACATATTTTATTTTATATTAAGTAGTTGCTGAACTACAATGTTCGTATTTATATTGTACAGAAAGTGTTAAGAATTTAAAGATAGGCTTATAATTACATTTACGTAATATCAATTTAGAGATTTTTATCGCTTCCATGAGAAGAATTTGGGTGATGGGAGGCGGGAGATAATTGTATAGAGTCATGAATAGTTTTTGTAATGACGGAGATCTACGTCAGTGGTAACTTTATTTATTTATTTATCTATTCCTTTATTTAAGGGGATATTTTTTATTATTAACTTAATAACATTTTTCTTGTTATCAAACTCCCGTTACCTAGGGCACAGCAGTTGTTTGCTGCTATTCAAGTCTTATTTTATTTAAGCTTATTAAAGCGTTTGTAATAATAATGTTTTTATAGTTTCTATACGAAACGAATATGTATTCGATGCTTGTGAAGCAATGACATTTGGTCATTCCATTTCATTTAATTTTATTAAGGCAGATAATCAATGCCTATGATAGGAAACGTGTATTGTTTAGATAATAAATACGCAGGCACGTTGTTTCGTTTCCCTGATTGTTTTTATAGGAAATTGGTATTATCTTTGTAGTTAAATGTGCTGTAGTGTGGAAGTTCCCGAGGGACCTAATCCGCATCCTTACGCCTGAGATTTTGTTAGATTCACTTTGTTCCTGAGTAGATAGTGAACCCTACTGTTCTGTAGTTAGTTACTATAGCACATTCCGCTTTGAAAAAATCCTGTTCCTTATTCTGAGTGTTTTCGCCAAGTAGCACCATGTTGTTTCTAGCCGGGACTTCAAGATGCGACAGTCCATTATTATTTCCAGCCTGGGATATTGGTGGATCATCCAGATATAAGGGTTCAGTATTTTTATGGCGCTTCCAACGTGTGTGCTAGTGATTTTGGCCCCTGGTTTAGTGCCTAGTATTTTTATGGCGCTTTCAACGTGTTCGCTTGTGATTTAGGCCATCAGTTGTTAGCGTAGTATTTTTATGGAGCCAGCAACGTGAATGCTAGTGATTTTGGTACCACAGTTGTCAGCCCAGTATTTTTATGGAACTACCGACATGTTTGTTATGGTTAGCCCAATGTTTTGTTGGCAAGCAACTTGTTTGGATTGTTAGGTGAGAGGTAGAGGCATTGTGGAACCCTGACATGATGTGATCGCCCTAGAAAACATTGTTAATTGTTACACGAGAGTGTGAGATAATCGGAGGAAGACTTAAAAATTGTAATGAAAGTCAACCAACGTTTATCGATGTGAGAATGGAGTTATGAAAGAAATCTAACCTGAATTATTAACTATGTATTGCTATTAAAGAAAGGCTAGTCCAAGGATGAACCTTAATAAGATTATGGCTAGTTCTTATTTATTTTATTGACCGGTTGTATGTTTATTTTGACGCCATAAGTTATGTAAAATTAATATTGTAAATTGGGAGCGTTGTTAGATTTTATTTTAGTAGACCGTTGGCTACAAATGATAATTTGTCAGATAGGGAAGACAGATTTGTAATCTGTCATTTTTAAAAGAAGTCAGATATTTGTAAAATAGGTTAAGTTAACTGATAAACGGTAGAATCTATTTCATTTGATTGTAGTGGTATAAATGGTAGTTATTTCGGATATTCTTGATTGTTGTCATAGTGTATGTTCCCTCTTTCTCAAGAAAAGAAGATGCCAGGAGACCTGGATGCTATTAAGGGAATGTTTGCTACATTATAAGAAACTCAGGGCAAATTAGATAAATACTTAGAAGCCCTACACCAAGCTACACACCAAAATCAGAAAAAAATAGAAAGGGAAATGAAGAAAAATGCTGAAGAAATTAGGAAAGAAGCTAAAGCAGACATATATAGATTAACTAGGGAATGTCAGAATAGTGCAATTGAGACCCAAAGAAAGTTAGCAGAGACCCAAGCTACTGCAGCTAATTCCCAAGCAACGTTAGCTACCCTGCAAACACAGAATAATGAAACTAAAACCACGTTAGCTACTTTGAAAACTAATTCCGATGAAACTAAAACTAAGTTAGCTGAAACTCAAACTATATTAGCTACGACCCAAGCAACTTTAAATACTTTGCAAACCCAATTTACTGAAACACAGAATACTTTAGCTAGGACCCAAACATCCTTGGCAGCTATAGAAATTCAGTCAGAAGACAATAGCAAAAAGCTAACAGAATTTCAGGATAATATTACCTTCCAATTAGGCAAGCTCCAGTCTGAGAATCTAAGTATCAACTCCAACCTGGATGAGTTGAAAACAACTGTAGCAATGTTACAGATTGAGGTGAATCAGAAAGCTGATCTTGTAAGGGCTGATATTGAAATTAATATAAAAAAGTGGTAAGTGAAAGTATTTCTGAACTCAAAAATGAGTTAGATGAAGCCTCAGGCATAACTGTAAAGAGATTAGAAGATGATTTTTCTAAGAAACTGGTAATGTCTGAATATCGTAATACTAAAGTTATCAGTGAAATCAGGAATGTTTTTATTAAAAGAACTAGCAGAAGTACCCGCTCTTCGAACGGTCTTCGGTATTAATAACCAGACGTTATAAATATTGAGCTACTGTTGCAATGGTTAGGGGCTTGTTATTCCTTCATATGTTTATCAGAGCGAAGTTAGTTCTCTGGGAATATCACAGACACTGTTCGGAGACTCTTTATAGACTTCCGAATTTTGTGTCTCACATTGAGAAGCGCAACATATGCTTTGGTCGTCCTTCTAGGATAAGTTTTATATTTCGCCTATTTTAGCATGTATTTTGAAAATATTTTTCCTATACCAACCCTTCTATGAGAAGTACGGTGAAGAGTTTTATAAATGATTGGTGTATTGACTCTCATGGATACCTGATTTTACGATGCTCCAAACATTCGAACACGAGCTATAAGCGTACATAAAGATACACAGAAAGCATGCCTTACTTCGGAGGGAAGTAAAGCCGGTGGTCCCATGTCATAGATTTATGTCATGTAATAACCTTCCACTATCTACAATTGTGTGAAGCTAAATTTGTTGGTTAGATTTGATTAACGCTCTATTAGTTCCAAAGTTTGCCACCAGGTGCCGGTTGAGGTGGCATCTAGTAGCCAAGTCACTGCTAGGTGTCGTTGACGGTAGCATTTGGTAGCAAAAGTAGGAACTACTGGAAATTGATCGTCTGCAGTCCTTACCTGAAATACAGATAACACACACTAATACAGCCAACACAATTAACACCGGTAATCAGACAGATTCTACACACACTCAAAGTACACGAGGCTACGTGAACGCGTTGTCGCAGCTTCTAAACTGAGGAACCAACCAACCAACGTACAACATATCACCCAGATGTCCGAATATGGATATATCAACCACACAGTATCAAACAAAATCATCCTTACGATGAAACCGTTTGTAGAAAAAAAAGTGAATGTGCTCAATCTAAATTCACCTAACGTGTACTTCCTTACGTGAAAATAAATTTGAAAATCTCGTACACGAAACCCAATACACCTCACATAAAGACTGACCCTCACCGTTGTGTAAAGTCCCCATCCACAGGATGACACCTTTAACAAATTATATAGGCTTGTGGTGCATGAATATTCAGGATTTTTATCCTCCAATGGCCCAAATCCCTAATAGGCGCAAAAAAAATCAATTCAGGATTCAATGATGTTGCTGTTTGGAGATATAATTCTGTAGGACATATCACACGTATAAATCACGTGAACAATTCTAGGGTACCCCTTAGCCCCCTTAAGCGCATTGATGAATTTTACAGTCCAAGTTGGTTCTGTAATAACCTTATAGCCATTTGAAAACTTTCACAGAAATGTAATAAGTGGAGTGGCATTGCTTTTTACAGAATTAGATGGAAAGTTTGATGTAACTTTTTGAGACATTGCTGTCATGGTTACTGGCTTGCATTCCTACATTAGTTTATTAAATGAAATTAGTTTTCTGCGAATATCTCAGAAACTGTTGGTTTTAGAGCATTAAAATGTTATTTTCGAGAACCCTCGAGTTTTGTTTCTGCCACCGAGGGGCTAAAAATGAGCTTAATATAATAATTACAATACAGGGATAGGGATTTAAAAAAAGACCATCCGTACCACACCCGCACGTGAAGATCACGTGAATAAATTCTAGTGTACCCCTTAACCCCCTTAAGCGAATTATACGTATTGATGAATTTTACAGCTTAGTTTGGTTTCATGATAACCTTATAGCCGTTTGCAAACTTCACAGTAATGTAATACATGGAATTGCATTGCGTCTTACAGAAATAGATGGTCCTATGAGATTCCGTTGCCATGGTTACCAGCTTGCATTCCTTCATAGATTATTAAATGAAATTAGTTTTCTGGGAATATCTCAAAAACTGTTGGATTTAGGGCCTTAAAAAGTGGTTTTCGGGGGCCCTATAGGGCTCTCGAGTTTTGTTTCTCACATTGAGGGGTTGAAAATAAGCTTTGCGTCGTCCTTCTACGCCTATTTCAGCATGTATTTTAAGGGGGTAGGCCCCCTTTTATGAGAGGTACAGAGAAGAGTTACATCAATGATTAGTGTGGTGCCTCTGCTGGATATCTGTATCAAATTTTACGTTGATCCATCCAGCCGTTCTCAAGTTATAAGGACTCGAAGTTGTCCACAGACAGACAAACAAACAGACAGACAGACAGACAGATAAAAATATTTTTGCGCGCATCCATCATAAAACAGTCTGAAACGCGCAAATTACGCAAATTTCCGTGGAAATTCAGAAAAAAAAACAGACAAACTTTCATTTTTATATATAGAGAGATACACAGTTTACAGAATATATTGTCAGTAAATTTAGAACCAGATCTGAGCGATAAGATGAAAGAACATGTAAATTCTGAAAGAGACGGTAAAATCTCCGATTTAAGTATCGAAATCGAGTTTATTAAAAGTAAATTGCAGGATATGAAGGTAAGCAATTCTGACAATATGGAGGATATAATTAAAGGCCAGACTAATGAATTCAGTAACGAAAACACGTCAATGCCAGACCGAGTAGAAGATGATAGTGTCAGAGAAGAACGGAAAGGTTTGCAGGAAAGAATCGATAGATTAGAAGAGGAATTGTTTCATGCGAGAAGATTAAATTTACCACCAGGCAGAGATAGTCAAGTGCGATTCTCAACACCTAACGAGAACATGCCACAAGGAAGTACATCATCAGGTATTCCTAATGTCATGATAATTCGTAATATTGACCAGAAACCACGTACTTTTCCAGGAAACGATGGAATAACGCCGATAGAATTCATTAATGACGTCTCTGAATATTTTTTGGAAAATAAAGTTCCCGAGGAAAGGAAGTTAAGACTGGTAGAGCGCTATTTGAATACCACCGCTTTTCAGTGGTATAGAGCTTTCCGTTGGACTTTTCTAAGTTTTGAGAACTTTGCTAATGTCCTCATAAAACGATTTTGGTCATTGGATGAACAACACAATGTTAGAGCAGAGGCATACTCGCGATAGTACGCTAGTTCGCATCCAAATCGATACGCTAGCTACTTCTCGACACAATTGGCACGCCTCCAATATTTGCAGCCGGCACCGTCAGGCTTAGAGATGATCCAGACGATTTCACGGCAATTTCCAGCTGATGTGAGGAGAAATATAATCGCATCCCGAGTATCTAGTCTACAGGAAATGGATGATTTGCTTAGACAACTTGACTACACGTCTAGCGCAACGAATCGAAGTTTTCGCAATTCGAGGACAGATAACCGCGAAGTTAACACCATAATGATAGATGAAACACAGCAGACGGGAGAAAACATAGGAGATAATAGGAGAGGAGTACCTATTAGGAATGGTTATACTCAAAACCAAAGAAACGAGTATCAACATCGTAGGCAGCAAGACAGCAGGCCGTATCAGCGATATGCACGAAATAATACTGAAACCAGAAGATCGGGTTACCAGTACAACAACAACTATCGCCAGAATAATTATTACCAAAGGAGTAATAACAAAAATAACGCCAATAATCGCCAAGGATATTCGCGATACAAGAATTGGAATGATGACAATTATAATCGCCAGAATTTCCAGCAGCGAAGGAACCAGGAAAATCGAAATTACGTAAGGAACCAACAGGAGCAAAATCAGAGAACGAGAGAAGATAGACCAAGACAGGATGAACAGAAACCTGGAACGAGTAGAAAGGAAAACGGCGGTAAAAACGAGGAAACCTCTGGGAGAAGAAAAACGCCAGAAAGAGAGCAACAATAGACGGAAGAAAATTTTCACCTACTATGGACTTGAAGAAGGAACTTTCCTGAATACATCAAGAGGGATAGAAAATACCAAAGGACATTCTATCACCGAGGGAAAGAAGAAGAAGAGAGGAAGAGATCCCAGAAGGAAAGAGAAAGGCTGAGTTGTCATGAAAAAGGACCGTAGAAGACGAGTGGAAAAACTTTGTGATACTTTATTTTGGTAATAACTGCTACAAAATTGTGAACATTCACGACGATCAAGTGATCGGCAATTTCAATGCAAAGAACTTAAAAAGTTTTTATAGAGAGATTGAATAAAGAGCAAAATTATGGTACAATTTAGTTCTGAAGAATGCATTTCAAAAGCATTGTTGTACGCTTTTGTAATGGAAGTTGAGTGAGGATTGTACGCTTATATAGGTGTGAGCCAAGAAATTATTCATCTCCTCAAAATTTACTAAATTGTGCATTTTAAAATATAACGACTCTGGAAGTCGACCAGAAAACCAGTTTGTTACATCGCCCAGTTAACTCAGTTAATTCAGCCAGCCAATGAGGAAATTAGTAGCCACGTGCAGTAACTTGCAGTCGAACTATGTCGTACAAAGAGAGCCCGGACGATCAGGCGCGAGGAAACTCGGGCATTTCCGAAGAGAGCCAAACCCCGACGCCAGCTGTAAACGTGTCTGGAACATGGAAGGGGTAGACGCGAGGATGGCACGCGACATGCAGCCAATGAGAAGCGACCTTACTAAAACAAATGCCAGCATTGTAATGAGCATAACTAATTACCCAGAATGATTTTAAAACATCATAATATCAGAGAAGACATTCAATAATAAATAAGAACTATTTATTAGAAATGCGACTACGTATTTATGTAATTAAGGATTAATATGATCATCAACATTGAGCGACCAATCAGATCCATGGTCTCAAGAGGACGCAGGCTTGGAAATTTGATGAGGGAGAAAAGAGAGAGGAATCACGGCTTCTTATTAATTACACCTTCTGCGGAGAAAGACGTCTCGACTAGTAGCTTGACATTGTTACTAAGCTTATAGAAATTCACATCGAAGGCACTTAGTTTTGTGCAAGTCTACATATAAAGTCGACATTCAACAAGAATAATATTTAAAAGTATTTTAAACCAATCTACAGAATTAAATATGACGAAATTCCTGAAGTTGAGGGAGGAATTTCTTAACGAATCTACAGCAGTCATGATGAGCGACTAAAATGTTATGGGAATAGAACTATGATGGCAGCAAGAATATTCGAAATGACATAACATCAATATCGCGGGGAGATTAATATCTCATCTCTCCCGTGAAGAAAATTCTACATTTACAAGTCATTTCCACATCTAAAATGACGATATATATTAGACCTTTGGAGTAGAAGACAAGAAGAATTCCTGTACGAGGGTGGCCAGGGAGTACCCGGCACCGAAGAGAGAAAGGGCTATCCCATCTCACACAAGAAGAGTCACCGGAGGATGGAACGGCAACATGATGATGACCGAGTTCGAATCCGGACCTGACCGCACGGGAACTTCTTTACGAGGGCGGAGCAGACCAAACTACTTCATGCAGTCTTATGCTATTAGAAACAACCCGTTTCTAAAGGATGGCGAAGGAAGCCTACTTCTAGTCATCTTTAACGCAACACCAGGTAGTCCTCGGACCAACGATTTATATCCCACTTTGTAGATTATTGTAGACTTTGAAGAATATCCGAAAAACTATTTATTGATGCAATTTTTCTACATTTTAATGATATTATTGTAATTTGCGACGTTATATTTTCATAATTCCATCATGCGGATGTTAATGCATATTTTTGGTCGATTTTGAGTATTTGGAATTTTTATTTAGAATTTTTCGAATTTTGCGACTTTCGAAATTTGAATGGAGAGATTTTACAGTTTAGTTCAGAATATTTTTATGGTAAAGTTTAAATGTGTTCAGATCACATTTTGACAATTTTTGAATTGTAAAACATCCTTTTTCTTTGTCAACGATAATTATTATGGAAATTTAAACCGAGTGTGCAATATTCTTAAAGATCTTATGTAGAGATCTAGAAAGAATATGTAAAAGAATACAATGTCAAGTAAGCAAATACAAATTACAGCGTATTTTGAAGCTATAAGAATGTGAAGAAATATTTAAAGAAATATTGCAGCTAATTGAAAGCTTTTAAAGAAAGGTGAATGATGCAAAGAGATAAGATTGTTATTTGAAGACTAGTATTTTATCGTATTACTTGTTAAATTAATTCATTGATAGAACCAGTATTTTCATTAAATATTTTTATTAAGAGTGTTGCAACTATGAAAGGAATTTTTTATTGAGAAGTGAGTTGAGAAGTAATATGTTTTTGAAAGGAACTGCGAAGCATCTCTGTGAGTGAGATTTATTATTCCCGTAGCAGACGGGGGTATTTATTGTAAGACAATGGGCAATTGTGAAACCATTGGTCAATTGTTGAAGGAATGTCTGTAGTGACAGACTCGTGCATATTTGAAGTTGAAATAGGATGTTTATGAAGATGCAGTGTTATTAATGTTTATTAGTATTGGAAGTTATTGCAATAGTCTCAAGTAGTGGTTTTTGGAGAGTTCTACAGCCACCACCACCGCACCACCGCCAAGATGGCGGCGGCGCGATATCTCTCGAACGCATGGTCGGATTTTGACAAATGAGGTGTTGTTGAACTCGGGCTGATACCCCCTTTCCTTTGGACAACATATTTCCACCCCAAAATAAAACCTACCCCTAATAGGGGGTGAAATGGTAATTTTTTAGAAAATCTCGCTTTCCAACTACGACATGTGACATTTTGAATGTTAATATCAAATTAAACGTTGTTTCACACAAGAGACATGTGTACGGTTGAAAGCCAATATGAATAAACATGCTTGTTTTTTGTTTTTACGCCTGGCCACTCATACTTTTTGTAAGAGGGCGGTCTTTTTAAAGATGGCGGCTGTAGTGTAACCTAACCCAACCAACGAGGGGTGATCAAAAAGTATTCCAAGCAGCGCTTGTCGATAGGCAAACCAATAATCAAAGAGGACATGTCAGGCCTTGAGGTGAGAGACCCTGTCATTGTTGATTTGTCCCTTTCGACTGGTCCCTGTTGACGGGCGCCTGTTGACGGGTCATTGTTGACAGGTCCTTGTGGACGGGTCCTTGTTGACGGGTCCCTGTGGACGGGTCCTTTTGACCAATCCCTTTGGTCCTAAATGCTAGGATGAAATTAAACGTTGATCCACATAAAACGCATGTGAAGAGCCGATTGCTACTATGAATTAACATGTTTGTTTTCTGTTTTTACGCATGCGCACTTGGGGTTTTCGTAAGAGGGCGGACTTTTTAAATAATGATTTATAGATGAGTTATTTAAAAAAATAACCAAACGATCCAAAACTAATAGGTCATTGGCTTTTTAATATCTCATGAACCAATAAGGCTAGGGACTTGTATGAGGGGTCGTTGGACTTGGGATGGCGCCCCGTATTTGAATGTATTTTTGATTTTTGTCAAAAGGGCCTAACTACACTTTTTGTTAATATCTCGCGAATCAATAAGGCTAGGGACTTGTATGTGGGGTCCTAGCACTCGGGGTGACGCTCTGTTTTTGAATATATCTTTAATGTTTGCCAAAAGGGCCTAACTGCACTGTTGTTAATATCTCGATAACTAATAATGGGAGAGAGTCAGGTGAGGTGTTATAATACTTAGAATGGCCCACCCTTTCCCATGACCAACGAATTTACCCCAAATATTCAAAACAACAGAGTCATTGACCTGAGATTTTATCAACTAATAATCGGATATCGACATGTGAGGTGTCATAGGACATAGGTGTCATTGTCAACCCTTTCCCATGGCCAATGAATTTACCTAAAATATCCAAAACATTAAGGTCATTGACCTGAGATTTTATAAATTAATAATTGGATACGGATATGTGAGATGTTTACCGTGAGTGATGAAACATAGCTAGGTAGCGAAAGAATTAGTGTAGGCTACATGTATGGTGACTGAGAAGTCTTTCACTATTGGAACTTGTTTTCAGATCAGACTGTAGTACAGAGAGAGTATAGGTTGCAGGCATGGGTTAATAAATGACAAACGGTGTACACAAAATCTGATTTATTGATTCAAGAATTAAGAGTAGACTATCTTTAATTGATTGGTTAATCAGGATGGCTAAAGAAATAAAATGGTGACTACATTGAACTAAACTGAACCAAGCTGAATCAAACCCAACCAAACCGAACCAATCCTAATCGAAAACAAGCCAAGGGTTTAAGTGTAAAACTTGTGGGTGGATGTGGTCATTGGTAATGTCAAAAAGGAAAGGGATAACGCTCTACCTATAGACGGTAAGGTAAAGCTAGTGCATGGTGCTAATGCACACACCCAAGTACATGAACCACACACAACTATCCTATGCAGTTTTTATGGGTTGACTGTTAAAACGTGCTCAGTGGTTACTGGGACAAGATGGTCGCTACACACAACAAGGTTTAAATGCTTGACGCTAATAATCTATACACACACACTCACACACGCACACACACTCGCTTGTTCTAAACTAAACTGTCTTGCTGGTAATGCTCACACAGTAGGCAAATGACAGAAATGCTTTGCTAACAGAAATACAATCATTTTCGGTTGTCTAATGTTACCAGCTAACCATTACGTGCTATAGTGGTGAGCACATGTGCCTCTTGCACTGGAGATCGTAACTCGATTTCTAGCTCTAAGGCCTAGAACGAATCAAACTAAGAAAGAAGGGTATGGTGACGCAGTGGTTAAACTGTTAGCCTTTCACTAAGGTAGACTAGGTTTTGATTTTAGGTTAATATGCATGTCATAAACAAACAAACAAAAAAGCAGAGATAATGTTTAAAACTGATTACACCTGTCTCTTTTCAAATTATTACTTAGATTACAAATACAAAGGTGGACTGGGTTTGATGCACTGTATCATGGCTACTCCTATAACCATAAGCGGCAAAATATGAATGGAATCATATTTTGGCAGTGCTCAAAACAAAGAACAACAAAATGTTTAGGTCAACTAAAAAGTAAGAAAGGTAAGGTCTTAAGTGTGGGTAATCATCAATGTAGTATACCAGATAAAACACGGTTGCTGTCAACAAAATATCATGAAAATGCTAAAAAGCAAGTTCAAGAAAATGATATTGTTTGTTGAAAAGTAATTATCATCTCCTCAAAAAGTCATGTTAGGACAGTTGTCAACGTTCAATAAACCCTTAACACTATCAAAAGCAACACAGTCTCTTCAAGAGGTCCCTTTTGAAAATAAAAATAAAAAAGAATTTGATAGTTCTAGTGATGTTGAGGAGGAGGATGTTGGTGATAATGTTGGTGACAATGACTATAATAATTATGATGATAATATTTATAATGATGATGATGATGATGATGATGATGATGATGATGAAAAAGAAGAGGATGAGGGTTTAATGTCTATAAAACCATTGCGGCTTCCCCAGATTTTAAGAACAAGAGTACCTGGAGAAAGTTATAAAAGAATCTACAACAAGCGTTGTGTTTAAAATCTGTATCAAACAATGATAAAAAGATAAAAAGTTGTATTCAGTGTGTAACTATTGTAAAAAACTAAATGAATAAAAATATTGTATGGTTATTGGCTGTTTTCCTTAATTGCTATCCCCATGTCCCACTATTAATGCAATTGTTAACCATCAACAGTCTCTGACTATGTTCATAAAGAGAGTGCCTTAAACAATACACTCTGTCTATGGTTTGTGTAGCAAGTATCATAATAATTCAGTGTGGACAAGCCATGTTAAGGCAATAGTTATGTCAGGTAAGGGATTCGAACCCTTGCTTCCTTGTACAGGAAATATGATCTTAAGTCAAACACCTTAACCACTCGTCCAACCTGACAGTTACGAATTTAATTAGTCTTGTGGACTTGAGTGTTTACAAAACTTTTCCCGGTATACATTGACTAAACCACTTGCTTGTTTTGAAATATAGATTTTGTTTTGTTTTACCATAACATTGCTGTTATGAGTATTGTGAACTGGGTGTTTAATATAGGGTTAAAGGCATTTTAAAATAATTTTAGAAAAGCTCTTAGGTATCGTGTCATGGGTTTTAGTAATGCATTACTGTTCGTTGACTAACATTTACCGATACACAACATTATTTTGGTGAGCTTACATGTTGTTGTTTGAGTCTTTAGTCGTTTGACTGGTTTGCTGCAGATCTCAATGCCCCCTGTCCCGAGCTAATCGTTTCATCGCTATATAGCTACCACACCCTACAATCAAGACTATCTGTTTAACGTATTCTAACCTTGGTCTCCCCCTACAAGCTCTTAGGTTCAATTCCTAGCTTTAACACAAAATTTTAAAAGTGGTATGAGGACTAAAACAAGTATACTCAGTCTCGGGTGGTCCAAAATAAGTAGAGAGGGTTTGATTCACACCTCAACCATACAGCACCGTGTTTTTTTTTTTAAATAACGATAGCCATTTGTTCAATTTCACATTTCACACATTGCAATTTGTCAATTTTCCATTTGCATTCTTTTAAATGACAGTTTGATGTTTTTCAATTTCATGATATGGAAACATGGATTTTCCATTTTCATATTTACACATTTGTCAATTTCCCATTTGTATATGGTTTTTTAAATGTTCGTTTAAGGTTTTTAAATTTTGTCTATATGGAAACATGGATTTTCCATTTTTTATTTATTTTGTGTATGTTGAAAAACGATATTTCCAAAACAAGATATTTTATTTTTAATTTTATGTTTTTGTAAATGATCTTAATGTGAGTGCTTGACCATGGCAATAGTACAGTCTGTCGATGTGTGTTAGCGGAACCGTAGAGGCTTATTACTACTGCAAGTAAGAATGTTTTAAAAAATAACGGCTATCTACCACTGCATTTGAAAAACAAAACTATTGAAAAAAAAATAGTATTTACCATTCATATATAAGTGTTAATTCTCCCTCTCCCCACCCTACCTCACCGTATTTTCTCTGGTCAAACAATCAATGCTACCCATACATACACAAGTTTTCTATATCTCTATATATATAGGTTTTCTATGTTCCACAAGATAAAAAATTATGGTTGCTGGATTGTATCCTGCACTGTTTATGCGACATACCTTTGCCAGTTCATAAAACCGTTAGGTAGTTCTCTACACATACTATTTTACCACTGCTCTACCTACGCCTTTTGCTTGTTTGGCTTTCTTACAGTCTAGTATGCGATAGGCAGCATTAACTGTATATCAAACCCAGTCCACCTTTGTATTTGTAATCTAAGTAATAATTTGAAAAGAGGCAAGTGTAATCAGGTTTAAACATTATCTCTGCTTTTTTGTTTGTTTGTTTATGACATGCATATTAACCTAAAATCAAACCCTAGTCTACCTTAGTGAAAGGCTAACAGTTTAACCACTGCGTCACCATACCCTTCTTTTATAGTTTGATTCGTTCTAGGCCTTAGAGCTAGAAATCGAGTTACGATCTCCAGTGCAAGAGGCACATGTGCTCACCACTATAGCACGTAATGGTTAGCTGGTAACATTAGACAAACGAAAATGATTGTATTTCTGTTAGCAAAGCATTTCTGTCATTTGCTTACTGTGTGAGCACTACCAGCAAGACAGTTTAGTTTATAACAAGCGAGTGTGTGTGTGTGTGTGTGTGTGTGTGTGAGTGTGTGTGTATAGATTATTAGCGTCAAGCATTTAAACCTTGTTGTGTGTAGCGACCATCTTGTCCCAGTAACCACTGAGCAAGTTTTAACAGTCAACCCATAAAAACTGCATAGGATAGTTGTGTGTGGTTCATGTACTTGGGTGTGTGCATTAGCACCATGCACTAGCTTTACCTTACCGTCTATAGGTAGAGCGTTATCCCTTTCCTTTTTGACATTACCAATGACCACATCCACCCACAAGTTTTACACTTAAACCCTTGGCTTGTTTTCGATTAGGATTGGTTCGGTTTGGTTGGGTTTGATTCAGCTTGGTTCAGTTTAGTTCAATGTAGTCACCATTTTGTTTCTTTAGCCATCCTCTTTAACCAATCAATTAAAGATAGTCTACTCTTAATTCTTGAATCAATAAATCAGATTTTGTGTACACCGTTTGTCATTTATTAACCCATGCCTGCAACCTATACTCTCTCTGTACTGCAGTCTGATCTGAAAACAAGTTCCAATAGTGAAAGACTTCTCAGTCACCATACATGTAGCCTACACTAATTCTTTCGCTACCTAGCTATGTTTCATCACTCACGGTAAACATCTCACATGTCCGTATCCAATTATTAATTTATATAATCTCAGGTCATTGACCTTAATGTTTTGGATATTTTAGGTAAATTCATTGGCCATGAGAAAGGGTTGACCATGACACCTATGTCCTATGACACCTCACATGTCGATATCCGATTATTAGTTGATATAATCTCAGGTCAATGACCCTGTTGTTTTGAATATTTGGGGTAAATTCGTTGGTCATGGGAAATGGTTGGCCATCCTAAGTATTATAACACCTCACTTGACTCTCTCCCATTATTAGTTATCGAGATATTAACAACAGTGCAGTTAGGCCCTTTTGGCAAACATTAAATATATATTCAAAAACAGAGCGTCACCCCGAGTGCTAGGACCCCACATACAAGTCCCTAGCCTTATTGGTTCGCGAGATATTAACAAAAGTGTACTTAAGCCCTTTTGACAAAAATCAAAAATACATTCAAAAACGGGGCGTCATCCCAAGTCCAACGACCCCTCATACAAGTCCCTAGCCTTATTGGTTCACGAGATAATAAAAAACCAATGCCCTATTAGTTTTGGATCGTTTGGTTATTTTTTTTAGATAACTCATCTATAAATCATTATTTAAAAAGTCCGCCCTCTTACGAAAACCCCAAGTGCGCATGCGTAAAAACAGAAAACAAACATGTTAATTCATAGTAGCAATCGTCTCTTCACATGCTTTTCATGTGGAACAACGTTTAATTTCTTCATAGCATTAGGGACCAGGCCAAAGGGACCGGTCCAAAGGGGATTGGTCAAAAGGACCCGTCCACAGGGACCCAACAACAGGGACCCGTCCACAGGGACCCGTCAACAATGACCCGTCAACAAGGACCCGTCCACAAGGGCCTGTCAACAATGACCTGTCAACAGGCGCCCGTCAACAGGGACCAGTCGAAAGGGACAAATCAACAATGACAGGGGCTCTCACCTCAAGGCCTGACATGTCCTCTTTGATTATTGGTTTGCCTATCGACAAACGCTGCTTGGAATACTTTTTGATCACCCCTCGTTGGTTGGATTAGGTTACACTACAGCCGCCATCTTTAAAAAGCCCGCCCTCTTACAAAACTATGAGTGGACATGCGTAAAAACAAAAAAACAAGCATGTTAATTCATATTGGCTTTCCACCGTGCACATGTCTCTTGTGTGAAACAACGTTTAATTTCATATTAACATTCAAAATCCCACATGTCGCGCTTGGAATGCGAGAATTTCTAAAAAATTACAATTTCACCCCCTATTAGGGGTAGGTTTTATTTAGGGGAGGAAACATGTTGTCCAATGGAAAGGGGGTATCAGCCCGAGTTCAACAACACCTCATTTGTCAAAATCCGACCATGCGTTCGAAAGATATCGCGCCGCCGCCATCTTGGCGGTGGAGCGGTGGTGGTGGCTGTAGAACTCTGCAAAAACCACTACTGTCTCACATAGTTGAAACTCCTTGAAATTCACAGGACAGCGGATCCTAGATGAAGTTAAATCTGAAAGCAATTATAGGATTTAATGGATCTTTGTTGAAACTGAGAGTAAACTGAGATCTATTAAATGGTTCTTGATTAGATATTGAATTTACGGTAATTATTCAACGCAGTGGAAATATGTATTTTTATTAAGTCTTCTTCTTCTTTCGATTCGGCCATCTAAGGACCACGTCATTTCAACTGTTTCTTGTTGCATCGAGCTTTAACGTCCTCCCAGTACTTTCGCATTAGTTCTCGATGCTGTTGTTTTCTTTCTGCAGTCCACTTCTTGCCAGTTGGAAGCTTTGGCTTTTCTTGAAAACATCGGTGTGCTGTTAGTTTTTGTTTAAGTGTGGCACGTTCCCAAATATCGTTGCCTGTTATTCCCACTTCTTGCAAATCTTTGTCCACCTCAATGAACCAAGCTCCCTTGGTTTTCTTTTTGAGGAAGTAGGTGAAAATTCTATTTGTCAATCGTGCTGGGTTCATTCTTGTTATATGACAGTAAAAGGTAATTCTCCGTTTCCTCATGGCATCAGTTATTTTTTCCACGTGGGTGTAAAGTTCGTGGTTGTGTCTTCTCCTATATTCCCCATTTTCTTTTACCGGACCCAAGATTTTTCTTAGAATTTTTCTTTCTTTCACTTCCAGCTTCTCTGTTAGTCCCTTGCGATGCATTGCAAGGCACTCTGCAGCATACAAAGCCTCTGGACGGATGACTGTTTGGTAGTGTCTTAACTTGGCATTTGTTGATATGGATTTCTTGTTGTAAATGGCCTTTGTTAGATTGTATGCCATTTCCATTTTCCTGATTCGTGACTCGAAAGCTGCCTTCTCAGATAGATTGGGGTCTATCCACTCACCCAAATATTTGAACGCTTTCGTTTGCTTGATTTTCCCCTGTCCTACATCCAGCTCTTTTGGCGCTAGCTTGATATTAGTGATAAATTCTGTTTTTTCAAAGGAGATCTTAAGGCCCGCTTTTGCTGCTTGAATCTGGAGTTCATTAATTTGTGCTGCGGCTGCATCGAGGGAATCTGAAAAAATTGCGAGGTCATCTGCGAATGCTAGGCAGTCAACTATCAGGTTCTGTTTTTTGTAGCCCAATCTGACTCCATTTTCAGACTTGTTAATGTTCATTACTTTTCGCCACTGCCGGATGACTTTTTCGAGCACACAGTTGAAGAGCAAAGGAGATAGTCCATCTCCTTGTCTTACACCAGTCTTGATTTCGAAGGGCTCTGAAATTTCTCCCCTGAATTTCACTTTGGACGCAGTGTTGGTTAAGGTTTTCTGAATGATTGCTCTTGTTTTGTTGTCCAGTCCCAGTTCTTTCAGTATTTCAAATAGGGTGGGTCGATCGATAGAGTCATAAGCCTTTTTGAAGTCAATGAAGGTCACTACAAACTGTTTGTTTCTAAGCTTCAGATATGAAAGGATAGATTTAAGGTTCAAAATCTGTTCGGCACACGATCGTCCCTTCCGAAATCCCCCTTGATATTCCCCTAATTGTGGATCCAACTGTTCCTCTGCTCTAGTTTGAAGGGCTTTTGAAAGGATTTTGTATGTTATTGCAAGGAGGGAGATGCCACGGTAATTGTTCACATTCGTTCTATCACCTTTTTTGTGAAGAGGGTGAAGCAGAGCTGATGTCCAATCAATAGGGAGTTCCTCCTTTTCCCATATCTCACTAATTATTTCTGTTAGTTTATCGATAGCTACGTCGCCAGCATGCTTCCATAATTCGGCGATTATTGAATCCTCGCCTGGTGCCTTATTGTTTCTAAGTGACTGAATGATCTGCATAATTTCTTCTTTGGTTGGTGGTGTAGAGTCCGGGTTTGTATTTGGATTGTCTTCAAATAAGAATGAGGATCCTGGGCTTTCACAGTTAAGGAGAGACTCAAAATAATTTGCCAGGATAGTGCAGTTGTCCTTGTCATTATAGGCAGTTTTTCCCTCAGGATCTTTGAAATGTAGGCTAGGTGGAGTGTATTTAGTGAGATTCTGTCTGAAGGTTCTGTAGAAATCTCGAGTGTTGTTTTTCTTGAAGTCTTGTTGAATCTTTTCCAATTGACTTTTGTCGTATGCACGTTTTACCCCACGTATGGTTTTTGCAGCATGTTTCCTCACTAACAGAAAACTCTCCCAGTTATCTGAATTCTTCTTAGAGTTCCATCTCTGCCATGCTAGTTGTCTCTGCCTTATTGCTGCTTCACATTCACTGGTCCACCAGAGATGTTTCCTTCTTTTTGTTAGCGGGACTATCTCTTTAGCTGTTCTCACCATGCCATCTCGTAGTTGTTCCCAATTCTGTGGATCCAAAGTTTCAAGCTTCTCAGTAAACTCGTGATTCAAGTGTAGCTTCTCTGTGTCAAACCAGTTGATCTCTCTTCGGCAGACCCTCCTGGTATTTCTTGGAAGAAGTTTAACCTTGATTTTGGAAAGGTAGTGATCAGAATCAAGATTTACACTTCTCAGGACTTTTACATTCTGGATCTCTCGGTGTGCCTTCCGTGAAATAGCGACATGATCGATTTGGAATTCACCAAGTTTTGGATTTGGAGAAGTCCACGTTTTCTGCTTTCTTGGCAGGTGTTTGAAAGCAGTAGATTTCATAACAAGGTTGAACGCCTTACAGAGCTCCAGAAGTCTCTCTCCATTGCGGTTGGTTCTGTAATGAGCTGGGTAACTTCCTACAATGTTTCGGAATATTCTTTCACGGCCAAGTTGAGCATTGAAATCACCAAGCAAGATAATCATATGTTTGTCCGGAATTTTAGCCATTATATCCTCCAGTTCTTCCCAAAATTCATCTGTTCCTTCTCTGTCTTTTTTGTTTGCCTCATTAATTGGCGCATGCACATTAACCATAGTATACATTTTGTTCGTGCATCGGAAAGTGAGGATTGCTACTCGGCTGTTAGGAGAACTGAAATCTACGACCGAGTCCAAAATTCTTCTATTTACAATGAATCCCGTGCCAAGGTGAGGGATGTTCTTTGCAACACGTTTACCAACTTTGCCTTTAAATATTCTGTACCCCTGAGACTCAAAAGGATGTTCATCTGTAAATCTTGTTTCTTGTACTGCCGTAATAAGAATTTGATGTTGGGAGAGAGTATCATTGAGATGCTTAAGTTTACCAGTTTTCAAAAGGGAGTTCATATTAACGGTAGCAAAGAAGTTCCGATGTTTGTGTTTGATCTTTAGTGGAGTCTCCGACACCTCCAAGCATTTTGGTGCTGGCTCCCCAGAATCCGAAGGCCTGCATGCATCGCTGAAAGCGATGGTGGATTGGTTACCACCTGGGGTAGTAGCTTTTGCTGAATTTTCCTCCATGCTTTCTTGAGACAGTTGAAAAACTGTAATTGGGGTCGGTGATATTTCACACCGGCCAAAGTACTACCAAGGTTGTGAGCCTTGGAGCCACCAGCACTGATCGGCTCGCCGACCCAGCTTCCCGCTGGGAGTGGTTACCCAACCTTCCACTGGGTTGCTCGGCTTAACAGGGGACACCTCGGGTAGGTTACGTGCTGGAGTTGGAGTGAAAGAGGCTAAGTTGGATTCTCTTGCTGAATCCAATATGTTTGAGTTGCAGGTGACATGCAACGACGCATTTCACTCCCATTTGCCCAGAGCCACAAGGACTCCTCCCAGGTTGATTCCTGAGACCCTATTTTTATTAAGTATTTTTATTATTGACAGACAAGTTATGGGAGGTCTTTGAACTATATCTCTACTTAATTGTATGGATTATAGAATCCCAGATTGTCACTGAAACCACGAACGAGACATAGTAGAGTGAAGAAGTATTTTCTAAAGTCCGTCGAGAGACAGTAAAGGAATAATATGACAATTTTATATTTTATTGTCAGGGGAGAGATGTTGAAACGTTGTACATATTTTATTTTACTGTATATTAAGTAGTTGCTGAACTACAATGTTCGTATTTATATTGTACAGAAAGTGTTAAGAATTTAAAGATAGGCTTATAATTACATTTGCGTAATTTAAATTTAGAGATTTTTATCGCTTCCATGAGAAGAATTTGGGTGATAGGAGGCGGGAGATAATTGTATAGAGTCATGAATAGTTTTTGTAATGACGGAGATCTATGTCAGTGGTAACTTTATTTATTTATTTATTTATCTATCTATTTCTTTATTTAAGGGGATATTTTTTATCATTAACTTAATAACAGTTTTCTTGTTATCAAACTCTCGTTACCTAGGGCACAGCAGTTGTTTGCTGCTATTCAAGTCTTATTTTATTTAAGCTTATTAAAGCGTTTGTAATAATAATGTTTTTTTATAGTTTCTATACGAAACGAATATGTATTCGATGCTTGTGAAGCAATGACATTTGGTCATTCCATTTCATTTAATTTTATTAAGGCAGATAATCAATGCCTATGATAGGAAACGTGTATTGTTTAGATAATAAATACGCAGGCACGTTGTTTCGTTTCTCTGATTGTTTTTATAAGAAATTGGCATTATCTTTTTAGTTAAATGGTAGAGGAATGTGCTGTAGGGTGGAAGTTCCCGAGGGACCTAATCCGCATCCTTACGCCCGAGATTTTGTTAGATTCTCATTTTTCCTGAGTAGATAGTGAACCCTACTGTTCTGTAGTTAGTTACTATAGTACATTCCGCTTTGAACAAATCCTGTTCCTTATTCTGAGTGTTTTCGCCAAGTAGCACCATGTTGTTTTTAGCCGGGACTTCAAGATGCTACAATCCATTATTATTTCCAGCCTGGGATATTGGTGGATCATCCAGATATAAGGGTACAGTATCTAACTTAAGGCTACGGTCAATTCCTACCCAAACCCTATCTCAATTACAGATACAAGCACTAGTACAGACATCACAGTGACACAGGTTATCAAACACATTCTACACATATCTAAGTAAACGGGTCTACATGACCACGATGTCGCAAAGCCCCTAAATAAGCATCAACGGCAACCATATGAATTTAACATTGAACCTATCAGCACGCGTGGAGTTATATTGGCAACACTGCCGCGTATAGGTTGTATAAAAGTAATCTGAAATACTATGAACTACATATGTGCCAATTTCGGTAGAAATCCATTTTTTTGTATAGATGTTACATGCTGTTAAACATTGAATCTATCAGCACATGTGGAATCATTTTGGAAGCACTGTGACATATGGGCTCCTGAAAATTAATCTGAAATATTATGGTTTATATGTGTGCCAATTTTGGAAAAGTTTCCCTGAATACCTTTTGAGATAACCAACTTGGAGTTCAAATTTCAATTGTAACTTTTGAGCAGTTGGTAGCGCTGTCGTTATTTTGAAATGTGACCTTGAGATATTGTGGTATAGATTTTCACTCATGCCAAATTTGGTTTCGATAGCTGCAGTCGTGTAGGAGTTTATAGGGTGGGACACACACACTCACAGAAGGACAGGCAGACACACATTTGCCCGGTTTGATCTCATAAGTCTGCTTTTTGAAAATTTGAAAAGAAGGCTAAAAATGAAAGGCGACGGTACCGTAACTGTCTGTTCAGGTCACTAACATAAAGATATGCGAACAACAAATGTCATATGGAATGATGAGCGGAACAGCACGGGTCTTCTATAAATAATAATAATAATAATAATAATAATAATAATAATAATAGTATTAATAATGTCGCCTCCGTAGCGTAGCGGTCAGCATGGTTAGCTGCCGCCCCGGAGGTCCTGGGTTCGATTACCGGCTCTGCCACGAAATTTGAAAAGTGGTACGAGGACTGGAACGGGGTCTACTCAGCCTCGGGTGGCCCAAATGAGTAGAGGGGGTTCGATTCCCCCTCAGCCATCCTCGAAGTGGTTTTCCGTGGTTTCCCACTTCGTCTTCGGGCAAATGCCGGGATGGTACTGTACCCGTAATCCACGTGGTCTTACCTGTTGCAATCCGATGGAAAAGCTGGATCGTAGATTCTAGAAGTTCCCGGCTCAAATGACCTCTGAAAAACCTACCAACTAGGATCAACCAGGGATCAGGATACGTCGATATTAAAGAATGCGGTACGAAGATGCCAGTGGTGTATAAAATTACGATGAAACAAAGCTCAAAAGAACTCGAACAAGAGACTCTAAAATAAAATAAAACAAGAAGTTCCGTGAAGAACTATACAGCCTACTTTTCATGCCAATGATTATTCTACAGTATATGAACCTATCTAGAATAATGACGAAATTAAGTTGGTAATATCGAAATATCTAATTAGTTCAAAATATACCTGGTATGATGTAGCCTAATAGAGCACTACAGTTGGCAGCCCTGGTGACTGAATATATTCTTTGTTCCATCTCTTTAGGTACAGAATACAAAATTTGGTTGAAGTCCAATGGACGTTACATGCAGTTAGACACTGGATCTATCAGCACGCGTAAAAGCATGTTGCCAACAATACCATACGTGTGCTGGTCAGAAATAATCTGAAATATTATGATATCTTGTTGTGCCAATTTTGGATGAAATCCATTTGTTAGTATAGAAGTTACATGTATTTTAAAATTGGATATATCAGCAGGCATAGAATCATGTTGGCAGCACTGCCTTGTATTAATTACTCCAAATTAATCTAGAATGTCAGGTACTATACGTGTGCAAAATATAGAGCTGTTGGCTTGCATACTTTCTGATATATTGATATTAGGGTTAAAAAAATATAGACAGCATTTATTAACAGTTGGCAGCCCTGATTGCTCTTAACAATATAGTCATATCTGTTATGGTACACATAGCACATACGAAATTTGGTTGAAATCCAACTGATAGTATAGAAGTTACATGTATTTAAAAATTGGTACTATCAGCAGGCTTATAATCATGTTGGTAGGACTGACGTATATAAGTTACTCCAAATTAATCTAAAATGTCAGAATATACGTGTGCATAGTTTAAAGCTGTTGGCTTACATACTTTCTGATATATTGGTATTTGGATAAAAAAAATAGAGAGAGCAATTATTAACAGTTGGCAGCCCTGGTGGCTCGTAAGAATACGCCTAATCATATCCGTTTATGTACAGATATTACATACAAAATTTGGTTGAAATCCAATTGATAGTGTAAAAGTTATATGCATTTAAACATTGGACCTATCAGGAGGCTTAAAATTATTTTGGTAACACTGTCATGGTTGGTCTCCTGGAGATTAAACTGAAATAGTATTATCTACATGTGTGCCAATTTTGGAATAGCTCCCATGTATACCTTGCAAGATATCCAACATGGAGCTCAAATTTCTAGTGCGTT
The DNA here is from genome assembly GCA_946902985.2 of Meconema thalassinum. Taxonomy (NCBI): domain Eukaryota; kingdom Metazoa; phylum Arthropoda; class Insecta; order Orthoptera; family Tettigoniidae; genus Meconema; species Meconema thalassinum. The sequence continues at coordinate 240,399,557 of OX336389.2, read as the reverse complement.
TTTTCAGCAGTTGGTAGCACTGACATCATTTTCAAATATGGACGTGAGATATTCCGGTGCACATCTTTACTCATACTAAATTTGGTTTTGATTGCTGCAGCCGTTTAGGAGTTGATAGGGGGGGACACACACACAGCCAGACAGAAGGACAGACAGACAGACAGACAGACAGACACACATTTGCCCGATCTCATAAGACTACTTTTTCCTCATTTTTGCAAAATGTGAAAAGTAGGCTAAAAAAATATCTCGGGCGTTAAGTTTAAGCAAACTCAAGAAAAAACTACCCACTGGTCCTCCTAACGCACTCCCCTTTTCTGATATAAAACACCAGTCGTTCTAAGATTCTTTTAAAATTAAATTCAATTTATTGACTGATTAATGATGAATGTCCGTCAATTAGACACATAATTAAAGAAAAGCTTCTTTAGATCAAATAATGAAACATGTAGTTTTAAATAAATGCCTACAATAAGGCCCCATCTTACTGTTCATATCATCCGCTGAACAAATAACAAGAAAAATACAATATTACATTATGTACTGATGTTATACCCTTAAAGATTTATACATATTTTACATTTTATATACAAGTTACATCCTCAATTAGGATTTTGTTCTAAACGCTGCCTATCTTCATTTAATTTTACAAGTATGTTTCATGGTTATCATTTTCTTAATTCGATGTATTCAACAATCAATTAAGATAATCGAATAGTGTTACAAGTTGTGAAAATAGTTTATTAACTATTTATATGCTTCAAAGAATGCAGTATATTTTTACTAAAATTACTGAAATATCACATGTATTCTGTTGCATGAATTAGTTAAAGTTGTTCAAGAAGTAGCTGTGTTACTTAAATATGGGAGTCATGATATAGACAATTTATCTCCGGCAAATCCTACTAGGCGAGAATAAAACGTAGGGCAACTAGAATAAAACAAGCATATAAGAAAAACATTCGTGATTCCAATTCACGATAACTACAACATCATATCCAAAAAAAGGTGATAGCTCAAAAGCTAATTTCACTCTTGCTAAAACGCAATGACAACGTTAACGTCTTCTCAAAAGACTACAAGTACAATATCCAGCATTAATATTGACCATCCAATAATGTCAAATATTCGCTTCACTAACATAATAAATCGTATGCACAAAATTGCAATACCTCAATTCAGCTTTCCAAAGCTGTCAAGAATTAAACCCAAACGTTATTAAACTTAAAACCTTTCAGAAATTGCTCTGAAAATATCATGCCCCATCATAGACGAATATAGAAATGCCACAGATTACTTCCTTTCTAACTTCATTAAACAAGAAGCAACAATATATTAAATAAATTGTATTTTCCATTTCCACAATTATCGTCTTTTAAGTCTACGACAAATTCTGTTATAATAGTGTGAGTAGTTAAATTTGATTCACAATTCCAATATATTTATATATATATATATATATATATATATATATATATATATATATATATATATATATATATATCCATAATGACTTATATGTGAGAGAAAAATTGTAAATAGACACTATCAAAATAGTCGTTTCAGTTTCGCCTATCCAAACTCGAAAAATGGCTCAACTACTCAGACGAAAACACGTGAGACTTACATCATGGAAAGGAGTCTATTATCATATCAATAGATACACGCAAACCATTAAATCAAACGATGATCTATCCAAGAGTCTTCCCAAAAACGAATTGAAATAACACAAGCAAAAACTGAACGAACAAAAATATTATATTTAAAGAAAAATCTTTAATCAAAAAATATATATGAAAGTAGGCTGCAAATGCCTTGGCAATCAATTCACAATTGTTTTCGCTGGACGATTTCCATAAATCCATAACCATGGAAAATAACGATGCAAATGCACTATCATTTCTAAAAGAAAGAATTTCTACTAGAATGTCATAAGTCCAAACGAATAGTATCACTGAAATATTTTTTTGGAATAGTTCAAGTGCACGAGTGTGTGGCCATCTTCTTCCTAATTGTTATTCTTATACAAAGATATCGTCGTCTTGGTCCTAATTATGCTGCAGATATCTTCTCAACAAAATTGAATGCTTGGTTTTATTTCCAAAATTTTCAAAATAAAAGCAACAAAGTAATGCTCTAAATAGCATCACGTTTACTGTTAACTACACAATAAATTGCACTCTCCGACAGAAATGATAAAAAAGAACCAGATCTAGTCTTCGAATGAATTTCATACTAATTTAATAAAATATTGGTGAAAAGTATCGAACTAAAGGTGACAAGTTCTACTGTCTACAAGAGAAGAAAAGTTTTCCAGCTACCTTGGGCGAAGTTCTGGTTGAGATTGAAGAAAGTATAGGAATATACATTCCTGTCAGGAATTGAACCATCGTCCCTGAGAAGTTCATGGCTGGAGCTGCAAGTCGCCGAACCAACTTCCTCCTAACCCGAAAACTACTGTCCACGAAACGGAGTTCCTGCATATTGCTTGCACAAGTCTCCCTCGACGTTATCAGTAAAGTAGTTTCCTTTCTTTGGAATTGTTTCTTCATACTTGGCTACTGTAAAACCACTGGATCAGAACTAACGTTCCCCAACATTTTCTTTCTCTTCATTGTAGACTTCAAAAGGATGTCACTCCAAATGATCAACTCTGCTACTGCATTACATTCCTGAACGATATGTTTAGCACATCATTACTCCAATAGCTTGTTTCTCACAAGAAAATCCAGTCATAATGTTCTTGATAATAATGCTTTCTTGCATTTCAAACCAATACGTAGCAGATTTCCTCATCGAAGTCTGTATTAACAAGTCCATGTGTTGGCTAAGCTCACTCGTTCGAACCGCGTTGCGAGTAGAAAACACTCGTATTACCGCGTGATACACGGAACTTTCTTATACGAACGATAACATGTTCACTGCATAAGTTGCTGTACTCAAGTGTCTGTCGTTTCAAAACTGCTCATTCCCGTCACAGCTGGGAGTCTACCCAAGATGCATCACACCTGTATCGAGGTGTACAATCGAACCCAATCGATTATCATTTCATATATCCATCAACTAGTTGCAGAGCCAAGTCCGTGAGCATGTCCTGTGCACGTGATGAAGAGTGTGGCGGGGTAGTCTATCCATCTCCTTAGTGCATAAGAAGCAAACTGTGCCTCAAAGCCTGCAGTCAAAATAATGTCAAGCAATAACTTCCAAATACGCCTCGCTGTCATATCAGGGTTCAAATAAATAGCAAAATACTGTCTCATCCTCCTCCCAACCTAGCTAATAAAAGTGTGCGAATACTTTTATTACACCATTCTAGGTATTCGTCAATGAACAGAATTTTGCGTTTTATTCCACTTTCTTGAAGTACTTTCTGAGGTTCTTCGCATTAAATTTTCCTATTTCCTCGTTCGTGTGGATGTCTAAGACTTGGTAACTATTGTTCCCGTACACTCTGCCTACCTTGTAGGGACCAATGTACAGGCTACTGAATTGTGTGTAAATCTTCCTCGCTGCATCAGTTTTAGTAGATTTACGTACAAGGGCTAAGTCATTAGTTTCTAGAGGCGGGTTGTAGCGCTTTCCTTCATTTCTTTTCTGCCTTTTTTCCGCCGCATCCATCAGGCTTTCTCGGGCATTATCCACCCTTTCCTGCTCTGACGGTTCAGTATCTTTGGTTAAGAACTGTGTTATTTCATCCCAAGCTCTTTCTGGCTTTCTATTATGATGAACTAATACTGGAATATCTCTCAGACTTTCATGATATGTCGTATTTAAGCATGTCTCCATCAGAGGTACATATTTTACCCAACTAGGATGATCTTGAGGGCAGTATAAACGTGCAAACTTGGCAACCTCTGACATTAGACGTTCCAAACTGTTGGACTCAGGATATCTGATGCTGGAGAACACGTGACGTATTCCAAATCTCTCCATAGCGACTTTGAATTCATGGGAAGTAAACTGTGATCCATGGTCTGAAAGAATTGTTTCTGGTCTTCCGGCTTTTCTGAATACACTCTTGGTTAAGTGACTTATAACTTGTATTGCTGTTGCGTTCTGCAAGGGGTCTAGGGTGACGAATTTCGAAAACACATCCACAGTAACAAGAAGAAACTGGTTACCCCTGGCGCCTTTTGGACAAGTACCAAACAGGTCACAAGCCATCAATTCACGCGGTTTATAAGGAATAATAGCTCTCGGCTCCTCCTTAGATAATGCCGAAGGATATTTGCTCCGCTGGCAACGGTCACATGACCTAATAACCCTCGCAACGGACTGACGCAATTTAGACCAATAGAACGTCTCCTGAAGTGTTTTCATGGTTTTATCCAGGCCACCATGGCCGATACTATTGCGTGTTAACCAGATCAAAGGTACAGTCAATTTGGGAGGCACTACTATTCTAAGTTTGTTCTTGTGCTTGTCCACATTGAGACCTTATGGCATATTGCATATCCATCTAGTCTCAAGTTTGTATTTCCAACATTAATTCTATACGCAGACCGGCACAGCAGATGCAGAGTACAGAGGCGGCGAATACTTTTATTGGATGTGTGCAGAGACGTGTACGAAGAATAGCAGGAGGGTTGAGTGGTCATAAATGCACTTAGCGGGTTTCCAGGGTGTGCCGAGGGAGGACATTGTACCATGAGAAGACGAGCGAGGGTAGGACAGGCAGGTCGTTGAACGCAGGAATTTGTGTGGGAAAATTGCAGTTTGGCAAGGTCACAGCTCCAAGTTTTGGGGCCGCCCAAATGTGACCTACTTAAGAATTAATGACCGGAGAGCAATGAGAGTTGCATGTATGGAAGCGGGAGACTCTCAGCCTCCCAGAAATGTAATTTGATGCAATTTGGATGTAAGGCTGATTTAATTCAGTATAAAATGCCTGATATGGGGGCGTTTCAGCATCAGCCAATGAGGGGATAAGCGTCACCAAGCCGTGTTTGGCGCGTAAATTGGCAGACAATGAGGGATGATTACGGAGGTTATTTGATAAGGAGTCCACGATCGATTCTTGGAAAGGATATCACCAATGAGACATTGAGATTGCGATGAGTGCAGTGATATAAGTCAATTTGGGACAGAGCTATTATTTTTGGAAATAAATCTCATATTTCCCCCTCCTACGGCAGGTTATGCCTCAAAAACTTAAATAGATCCAAATGGGAGAGTGAAGTCAGTCAATTTTGTGATTCTGTCACGGACGCTCCACGTCAGTCGAGTTCGTGATTTGGACTCTGTTAATTTTCACGTCAGATGGTAAATTGAGATAGCGTGGCGGTTTTTTTTGAGATCATGTCTAAATACTATAGCATACGAGTGCGAGTTTTTGTTAGTGGCTGAGAAATAGGCTAGCCATTGCGCTAGATAAACATATAAGTTGTGTCGATAGGAGCTACGGTGGACGATCTGGATGAATCGAGTAGTTCAGATGGTAGCATTTAGGAGAATGATTGGATTATCGGTCCGGAACAGTGAGTGCGTGTTACTTTCTTGATTGTCGCATTAAAAAAAATTGTGTATTTCTGTGTTCTTCGTTACCACGAGGTACCTGAAGCAAGAGGAAGCTGATGCCGAGATTGGAACAATGGGAGGATCTTCAACTATGGAATTCGTCATGCGAGGAATGAGGGCGTAAACCCAAAACCTTGGGGCACGCCGCGATGATGGAGACAGTCTGGGACCCAGGAATAGTGATAAGTACAGCAAATTATCTTGCATAATTTAGTTAGGGGTGTACGGATCAGCATAAGTGCAATGGCTGTGTACCTATTCAATTTCTTAATGTTAGTTGTGTTTTTGTTGTTGTGTTTGTTGCTGCAACGTGCGTGTAAATATGTATCGTGTGGTCATGGTTTTCAATGTAGTTTGGGGAGATTATCATTCAGGGGAAATCTGGCCATCAGCTACTGTCACTGTAGATACATTTTTCAGTTGATCAGGTGGGGTGAGAGTTTGTACAGTGGTCGTAAGCAAACCAGAGCATATTGAATATTTTGTGGTAAATCAGGTTCGTGGATCGACTGTGGTAAGTTCTACCAGGTAATGGTTGTGTTGCAATCTTCGATTGGTGACGGACAAGGCAGGCAAACCCGGCGATTTGAGGTAATTTAATTGGAGTATGGCTGGATGTACTGATGCATATTGGTAAGTCGTGGATGTTCAGAACCACGTAAGTATTTTTGGTAATTCCGTGGACGGGTAATTCCCACGAGGTAAAAATCACGGCCGTGATGCTGGGGTCGATCTGACGCCCGTAGGCAGCGTGCTAAGTGATGATTCTGCGGGGCTTGTTGAATTGGGCTATTGTGAGCTCATGCTTCAGTCAGTATACATCAGCTATGGAGGGGGTGAAAGCTGGTAGCCACTCCTCGCCACGGGGTGCTTTGCTTGGCCTTGAGTCTGTCCGAGGTTAATTGGTCAAAGTTAAAATGGCTGGTTTGTTTACATATTTTATTGTTAATTCTGGGATTCTGGTTTGTTGTGTTTTGATTTTATTTTGTGGACCCACGTTACTAGTGTATCAGATTTGTACCCTCCGGGTGGCCGCTAGTCGGTATTAATGATTGTCTTGATAAATGTTTCACACGGGAACTGTTGTATGTGAATGAGATAGGCACGTTGTAGCTTAATGTAGTGTTTGTGTGGCCGCACTGCATGCTGACCGTACACGACTCTAACGGAGGTCGTGAAGGGAGGTCTGTTTGCCAAACGGAACGGTCTCGTCTGTACGATTCACTTTTCCAATATAAGAGCGTTAAAATGAGGTTCCAGCTTGTAAAATTCAGTTGATTTGATGCTCCGTTGGAGTATTAGTGTTATGATCTGATTAACGTAATGATTCATTTCTTGTGGCATTAATTTAGTCCTTTGTTGTTCCATTTGAACTCACCTGGGGTGAGAGCGCGCCACTTGGATTTTTGGGATTTTATTTTATTTGGATTTTTTTTATTTTTTTGTGGAGTTCCATGATCCTGCAGTGTTGATCAAGGGGAAGCTGAGGCTTGCCCGAACTAATTAGATTTAAGGTACCCTGGTCGTACCATCTCTGTGGACTTTATGGCAGAGAAGGACAGTGATGACACAGTTTATTTTGTTGTGGTTCTACGTTTTATTAAGGGATTGTTTCTTCTGTTTTGTAGTCTTCTAAGAATAAATTTTGTTTCCTTGTTCCCCTGGCATATGATTTATAGTTTTAAGTTCCCATGATCCAAAATTCCGAATTCCTAGGATGTAAAGTGTTAATTAGCCACCGAACGAGCCGCGCCCGAGATAAGATTCAACATCCTAGAAGGCCCTGGAAGGGTATATAGGGGTTATGTGATGGCGCATTAGCCATTCGTCCCTAGTTGATTGCATTGTTGTTTTGATACCTAATTCATTGGATCATGTGGAAAGTCATATGCCTGTTTGAGCTAGTCGGTGCACATCGTAAAATCTGCCATCCGTGGTGGATTTTGCGTATGATTCGTACGACTAGGGTTAGTCTAATGATGGCGCGCCAAGAGCGTGTGGCTGATTTATTGTAAATAAAAGGGGTGTAAAATCATGGAGTTTGTATTAGAAATACAGTTGACATTTTTATTGCAAATGTAAAGTAGAGACATGTCAGCTGGGCGCCCGATTTGAATTTTGATAGTAACAAACTCCAGTGAAAATGAAATAGGAAGGCTGGTAGCCTATAGATTGTTAATATCTTTATTAGCAAGTCTGGGATAAATTAACGTAAAAACCGCGAGTGTAAGGATGAAAGAATTTATTCAAGGAAACTTTAAGGGAGTGTGCATCACGTAGGAAGCTCAATATGCAGCTTGGATAGCTATTTGCTTATGGGTTAGAATAACGTAAATAATTGAGCTGACTAAAGTAATTGGGGGAGGCAGAACATGGAACAAAAAGGAACTCATTTTAGCGCTAACAGATTGTCTCCTCATTAAGGCATGCCCCTATTTCTCAGATAAGTGTATTTTGTGTGGTGGAGGAGATGGCTTCTTCAGAGGAAGTGCGAGCCATTATGGAAGCGATGTGTGCCCAATTAAAGGCAGACTTGAAAGCTGACACCAGCGAACAATTAAATCAAATTATAGCCGAGAACAATGAACTCTTAAAAGCAGACTTGAAAGCTGACACCAGCGAACAATTAAATCAAATTATAGCCGAGAACAATGAACTCTTAAAAGCAGACTTGAAAGCTGACACCAGCGAACAATTAAATCAAATTATAGCCGAGAACAATGAACATTTAAAGGCAGATTTGAAGGCAGACACTAGCGGACAATTATCGGAACAATTCGCGAAGCTTACGCTAGACATTAAAGCAGACGCGGGCATACAATTAGAGCGCATGGAGGGAACATTGAGAGAGGCGATCGCGCTTAGCGAGGAGAAGACATTCGCTAAACTAAACCAAATAGAGTTAGCATGCAATTTGAGCGCGGAAGGACTAAAACTGACACAGGAGGAGATGAAAGGCAGGCTAGACATACTCGAAGAGGGAAATATCATGGCTCAGGGGCAGATAGCAGAGCTAAATAAAGCCGTGCGAGACATGCACGAAGACGTAGAAAGGGGGGAATTGCAAGCAGCAGAGAAATGGAGCGAGTTAGGAGCAGAGCAGGCGGGAATAAGAGGGGACCTGCGGGAGAGTAACGCTTTAATTGGTGAGAGGCTAAATCGGTTGGAAGAAAATAACGGAGCAGGAGGGAAGAAAGACGAAGAGAGATACTTGAGAATGAAAGAGGAAATAAATAAGACGTGCCTGCAGATAGGAGTCGAAGGGAAAGAAGATAGACAGAAAATATTTAAACAGATGGAAGAGAACCAAGAACGGATCAGAGAGGTCGAGAAACAATTCCTAGCCAGAATGGATGAGCAAGATAGGAAAATTATCAAAGCTGAGATACGAACTCTGGAACATGACGATTTCATGTTGGAAATGCGAACGAATAAAAGCGATGGGATTACCGCAGCCACAGTACGTAGCGAAAGAGAAGCAAGCCAGGGGGCGGTCGAGAAGGCTACGGTAGGTGAGACTACAGAGGGATTCCACCAATTTCGCGGACAAGCATCGACACCAATGGAGAATAAACTAACCACGCAATACGTACAGGTTATAAGAATGCAGGAGGACAGACCTCGGAGATACACAAATGATGGATCAGTAACACCAAAATCTTTCATTAAGGAGGTGGAATCATTTTTTGCCGATCACGCAGTACCGTCAAATAGACAGCTCAGAGCTTTAGAAAAAATGTTAGGGAATGAAGTATTGACCTGGTACCAGAGCTTCAGGTACACTTTCGAGGACTTTGAAGGGTTCAAATCGGCGTTCCTAAGAAAATATTGGGGGCAGTCGGCACAGCTAAGCCTCAGGATGGAGCTGTACAGTAGAAAGTACCATGCTACGCAGCCCACACGTTACGCGGATTATTTCACAAAACAGATGTTATTGATGAGGGATCTTGATGTCGCTCCCGGGGAAGCAGACATGATAATGACCATCGGCAAGCAATTACCCGCCAGCGTCCAGCAGATACTAGTGGCCGCAAGCGTCAATAACGCGGTACAAGCTGAGGAAGTGCTCCGACAGCTTGATGACACTTCTATGCAACCTCAGATGCGGAACGTGCGAGCCATAGGGCAGGTTAACACGGCTGTGTTACAGCAAGACACTGGTGCCAGCAAGCGAAGTCAGGGTACGAACACCGGACCGCCAGCATACGAGCGCAGGGATGAAAATAATGTGCGGAACGGATACCAAGGACATGAACGAGGAGAATGGGGACAGCACCGCGGAAGGAACTGGCAGCCGTACCAACAGAGAAGGGATGAATGGCGAAGAAGGAACGGCCCTTACGAACATGAGAGAGATGGGAGGCGGCCGTGGCCCGGAAGGCGAGAAGAAAGGCAGGAGCCCACGCAAGACTATAGACAGGATTGGAATAGTCGGTACGAGGAGACTCAGCGATATTTAAGCGAGTTGCACCAGGAACAGGAAGCACAGAGAGAGAAATGGAAACATACCATGGAGAACAGGCATAACCCAGATATACAGGGGGCAGAAAGCGAGCTGGTAATGCAAGAGAGAGAGAGGGGAGAGACATTGTCTACCGCACGCAGGTAGTCCAAAGGAGCCAGAGGTCTGACGTAATCCGGCCGGCATGCTAGAGAAGGGAGTGAGACACCCTGTCATTTCAGAGCAACCCAGGAAGGGGGGTCCAAAGTAGAGACGGAGGAAAGGAACCTCGTAGCAGCCGTGTGGAGTGCTAAAAATCATGTAATGCTTACCCTGATTTTTAACCTTGTGAGGGAGTAATGAGACCTTATGGCATATTGCATATCCATCTAGTCTCAAGTTTGTATTTCCAACATTAATTCTATACGCAGACCGGCACAGCAGATGCAGAGTACAGAGGCGGCGAATACTTTTATTGGATGTGTGCAGAGACGTGTACGAAGAATAGCAGGAGGGTTGAGTGGTCATAAATGCACTTAGCGGGTTTCCAGGGTGTGCCGAGGGAGGACATTGTACCATGAGAAGACGAGCGAGGGTAGGACAGGCAGGTCGTTGAACGCAGGAATTTGTGTGGGAAAATTGCAGTTTGGCAAGGTCACAGCTCCAAGTTTTGGGGCCGCCCAAATGTGACCTACTTAAGAATTAATGACCGGAGAGCAATGAGAGTTGCATGTATGGAAGCGGGAGACTCTCAGCCTCCCAGAAATGTAATTTGATGCAATTTGGATGTAAGGCTGATTTAATTCAGTATAAAATGCCTGATATGGGGGCGTTTCAGCATCAGCCAATGAGGGGATAAGCGTCACCAAGCCGTGTTTGGCGCGTAAATTGGCAGACAATGAGGGATGATTACGGAGGTTATTTGATAAGGAGTCCACGATCGATTCTTGGAAAGGATATCACCAATGAGACATTGAGATTGCGATGAGTGCAGTGATATAAGTCAATTTGGGACAGAGCTATTATTTTTGGAAATAAATCTCATATTTCCCCCTCCTACGGCAGGTTATGCCTCAAAAACTTAAATAGATCCAAATGGGAGAGTGAAGTCAGTCAATTTTGTGATTCTGTCACGGACGCTCCACGTCAGTCGAGTTCGTGATTTGGACTCTGTTAATTTTCACGTCAGATGGTAAATTGAGATAGCGTGGCGGTTTTTTTTTTGAGATCATGTCTAAATACTATAGCATACGAGTGCGAGTTTTTGTTAGTGGCTGAGAAATAGGCTAGCCATTGCGCTAGATAAACATATAAGTTGTGTCGATAGGAGCTACGGTGGACGATCTGGATGAATCGAGTAGTTCAGATGGTAGCATTTAGGAGAATGATTGGATTATCGGTCCGGAACAGTGAGTGCGTGTTACTTTCTTGATTGTCGCATTAAAAAAAATTGTGTATTTCTGTGTTCTTCGTTACCACGAGGTACCTGAAGCAAGAGGAAGCTGATGCCGAGATTGGAACAATGGGAGGATCTTCAACTATGGAATTCGTCATGCGAGGAATGAGGGCGTAAACCCAAAACCTTGGGGCACGCCGCGATGATGGAGACAGTCTGGGACCCAGGAATAGTGATAAGTACAGCAAATTATCTTGCATAATTTAGTTAGGGGTGTACGGATCAGCATAAGTGCAATGGCTGTGTACCTATTCAATTTCTTAATGTTAGTTGTGTTTTTGTTGTTGTGTTTGTTGCTGCAACGTGCGTGTAAATATGTATCGTGTGGTCATGGTTTTCAATGTAGTTTGGGGAGATTATCATTCAGGGGAAATCTGGCCATCAGCTACTGTCACTGTAGATACATTTTTCAGTTGATCAGGTGGGGTGAGAGTTTGTACAGTGGTCGTAAGCAAACCAGAGCATATTGAATATTTTGTGGTAAATCAGGTTCGTGGATCGACTGTGGTAAGTTCTACCAGGTAATGGTTGTGTTGCAATCTTCGATTGGTGACGGACAAGGCAGGCAAACCCGGCGATTTGAGGTAATTTAATTGGAGTATGGCTGGATGTACTGATGCATATTGGTAAGTCGTGGATGTTCAGAACCACGTAAGTATTTTTGGTAATTCCGTGGACGGGTAATTCCCACGAGGTAAAAATCACGGCCGTGATGCTGGGGTCGATCTGACGCCCGTAGGCAGCGTGCTAAGTGATGATTCTGCGGGGCTTGTTGAATTGGGCTATTGTGAGCTCATGCTTCAGTCAGTATACATCAGCTATGGAGGGGGTGAAAGCTGGTAGCCACTCCTCGCCACGGGGTGCTTTGCTTGGCCTTGAGTCTGTCCGAGGTTAATTGGTCAAAGTTAAAATGGCTGGTTTGTTTACATATTTTATTGTTAATTCTGGGATTCTGGTTTGTTGTGTTTTGATTTTATTTTGTGGACCCACGTTACTAGTGTATCAGATTTGTACCCTCCGGGTGGCCGCTAGTCGGTATTAATGATTGTCTTGATAAATGTTTCACACGGGAACTGTTGTATGTGAATGAGATAGGCACGTTGTAGCTTAATGTAGTGTTTGTGTGGCCGCACTGCATGCTGACCGTACACGACTCTAACGGAGGTCGTGAAGGGAGGTCTGTTTGCCAAACGGAACGGTCTCGTCTGTACGATTCACTTTTCCAATATAAGAGCGTTAAAATGAGGTTCCAGCTTGTAAAATTCAGTTGATTTGATGCTCCGTTGGAGTATTAGTGTTATGATCTGATTAACGTAATGATTCATTTCTTGTGGCATTAATTTAGTCCTTTGTTGTTCCATTTGAACTCACCTGGGGTGAGAGCGCGCCACTTGGATTTTTGGGATTTTATTTTATTTGGATTTTTTTTATTTTTTTGTGGAGTTCCATGATCCTGCAGTGTTGATCAAGGGGAAGCTGAGGCTTGCCCGAACTAATTAGATTTAAGGTACCCTGGTCGTACCATCTCTGTGGACTTAATGGCAGAGAAGGACAGTGATGACACAGTTTATTTTGTTGTGGTTCTACGTTTTATTAAGGGATTGTTTCTTCTGTTTTGTAGTCTTCTAAGAATAAATTTTGTTTCCTTGTTCCCCTGGCATATGATTTATAGTTTTAAGTTCCCATGATCCAAAATTCCGAATTCCTAGGATGTAAAGTGTTAATTAGCCACCGAACGAGCCGCGCCCGAGATAAGATTCAACATCCTAGAAGGCCCTGGAAGGGTATAACATATTTACACACAACTTCTTCACAGAGAGCGAATCTGTCAGAACATCTCCTAGTTGCCTGATAATCCTCATCCGAGTCATCCATATGGCCCTTTAAATATCTGTACATGTTCCTAATTGGAGTGTGTCTCTTCTGTGACACAGCTAACTTGCGTAGCTTTTCCAGGGTTGCCTCATCTCCCTCCTCCAATTGTACCAAGTTTACTGCTAATTTATTAGAAGGGTTTCTCGAAAGAGCATCAGCAAGAAGGTTGTCCTTGCCTGGCTGATGTCTGATGGTGGCGTTAAACTGCTGTATATACAGCGTCCACCTCGGCAGACGATCAGAAGACAAATCGGACTGAAGCATGAACTGCAGAGCTCTGTGATCTGTAATTATTACAATTTGATGACCTAGAAGTATTTTTTTCCATTTCTTCAAAGCTGAGACAAATGCCAGAGCTTCAAGCTCTGTAGTGAAATAATTCTCCTCATGAGGTCTTAATTTCCTGCTGTAAAAATCAATGTAGTGTTTATTCCCCTGTTCATCCTTCTGATACAGGACCGCGCTTAAACCTACTCTGGAGGCGTCAGATTCAATATAAAAAGTGCGGCTGAATTCCGGATACTCTAACTTAATGCATTCCTTCAGCATAGTCTTCGCATTCTCGAAGGCCTGCTCAGTTAAGTCCGTCCACTTCCACCGATTATTTTTCTTCAGCAGTTCATATAACGGTGCCATGGTCACTGAGTATCCTGGGCAGTGACTACTCAAAAATTGGCACATCCCAAGGAATTGGCGTAGGTGCTTGATTCTTTTTGGCCTAGGGAATTTTGCAATTTCCTCAATCTTCTTAAGATTGGGATGATAACCGTATTGATCTATGGTATGGCCTAGGAAATTTATACGTTCCTTCATGAAGTGACATTTATTGTAGTTGACCTTGATATTTGCCTCTCGGAGCTCTAGGAATAACTTCCTAAGTTCTTTCAGATGTTCCTCAACATTTTCTGAAGCGATGATGAGATCGTCAATGTAGCATGTGACGCTGCGTTTGACTTCGTCAGAAAGCTTACTGTCGAGAGCCCTAATGAGCGCTGGACCGCTATTAATCATACCGAACGGTACGCGACAAAACACGAAGGTTGTTTGGTCAAACAGGAACCCTGTGTACTGCCTGCTGTCATCGGTAAGTTCTACTTGATAAAAAGATGCTGTTAAATCGAGTACGCTGAAACATGCCTTGCCTTTAAATTTCCGTAACAAATCTCTGATTTTTGGAGGTCGGTCCATTTCTAAAAATATCCGGGAATTTATTTTCCTAGCGTCTAAACATAGACGAAGCTCTCCATTGCTTTTCTGTACCACTGTAATAGGATTTAAGTAGGAAGAGGCTTGTTTCTTAATTATTCCCTCTGCTTCCATTCTCTTAATGATCTCCCTGACCGCTTCATAATACTTATCCGGAATGGGATACAATTTGGCCTGGTATGGAGTATCATCGTTTAATCTAATCTGATACTTGAAGTTTTTAATTAGACCTGGCTTATCATCGAAGATATCTGTAAACTCCTCGATCAAGTCTTTGAATTCTTTTTCTTTTTTTTCTTCAAATCCCTCGACGTAAAGTGCATAATGCTCTCTTTCTTGCTCGGCCTGATTTATTATATTTTCTAAAACTTCTTCCCTGATCAAATTTTCCACATCCTCATTGGAATCAATATTTTCATGTACTATCTTCCTAATAGTTTTCTCTGGGAACCTGATAATTCTCCTGTCCATGTCAATGGTAATTCTGGCACGGGTAATAAAGTCAATCCCTAGGATTATTTCAAAATTGATATTTTTGAGCACCACAAAAATATGTTCAAAACATCTTTCATTTATACTGAACTTCAGCTGGACTTGTAATTTGCATTTCATCGATTTATCTTGAAATAGTCCTCTCACTTTGATCGATGAAGCTGGCAATGTGGTAAATTGTTGTTCCTTTTCTAATTTCAAAAAGCAATCTTCGGACATGATTGAAATGACCGCTCCCGTGTCTATAAGAGACCTGCAATGTTGATTGCCCACAGAGATTTCAATTATAGGCAATTCAGCACGTTCACTCACAATTCCTTCCATTTCTTCGTATAACAAATCTTCGTCCGTGACCTCATAAACATCTTGTATAATTATATCAAATGGAGACGGCTGGCTGTTTAATCCTTCCGGGATTTCGAAATTGGCGTTTTTTTTCCTGTGAACCCCTTTCATTATCACTAGTGTGATGGCTAGTGTTAGGTTCTGTGTCCCTTCGATCCTTCCTTTCTTCACGCCTATCCCTGTCCTTTCTAGACTGTTCTCTATCTTCCTGGTTATGATAGTTTTTGTCTCGATAGTTTTTATATCTGGCAAACCCTTGTTGACCTCTATTCTGTTGCTGATACTGGCCTTGTCTATCCCTATTATCATAGTATCGGTTATTGTTCTGATAACCTCGATACCTGTTATTCCTAGGTTGGTATTGTTCTCTTTCCTGATTCCCATTCATGTACCTGTCATTCCTATTTCTACTTTCGTAAGGTTTATATCTTTCTTGAATACGATCGGTTTGGTTAGGTCTATTCCGGTCTCGATCGTATCTCTGTTGGTAGTTTCCATATGGTCGTTGGTTGTTTCTATCTTCAAATCTTCGACTATACGTCCTACTGTTCCTCATCGGACCTTCCCATCTAGATCCTGTCCTATTTGACCTTTCTGTTTGTTGAGTTTGATCAACGACTACCGCGTTCACGGCCTTAGTTTCCGTCCTTCCGCTTTTGACTATGGTAGGCGACATAGAAGTATGGTCTAGCCTACGCAGCAAGTCGTCCATTGCCGCTAAATCCTCTACGCCTGATGAGATTAAATTCCTTCTAACTTCCACCGGTAACTGGCGTGAAATTGTCTCAAGAATTTCCTCCTGTCTCAATGGGGGTTGAAGATATCTAAGGCGGGCTAACTGAGATGTGAAGAATTCAGAATAACTGGTGGGTCCAGTACTACTATATTTCCTTGAATAGACTTCCGCCCTCACTGCGTGTTGTATCTCTATCGACCAGAATCTTTTAATAAATGCTTCCGAAAACTGTTCGAAGTTATCGAAAGTATATCGGAAAGCACGGAACCAATTTAACGGTGCATCTGCCAGATGCTTCTCAACAATCCGCAGTTCTCTGTCCCTTGCAACATGATGTTCCGCAAAGTGATCTTGTAGATTTCTAATGAATTCTATAGGAGTCAAACCCTCCGTATTTGAAAACTTCTTAATTTTCTCCTCGTAATTCCTCACTATCATGACATTAGATCTGTCATTAGGCGTTGATATCTTAAAATCTCTGGGATTTATTTCTGACGTAGCCTCATTCGGGATCTCTGATCTAGCATGACTCTGTTCTGATTCATGTGCCTTATTCAACCTCGCTAAATAGTTTCTAGCTGGCGTTGTGGTATCCATCCTGTCCCTTAAATGGTGTACCTTTCCTTCCCCATCGGAATTTATAGGTTTCCCCAACGTTTCCAATTGTGACTTGATTTCCGTTCTTAATTTATTTATGTCTATATGATCCATTAACCTGAACGTTTGAAACTCTTGTCTAATCTCGTTTAATTCTGATGTTTTCATTTCACGCTCTGAGTTTAGATCTATCTTAACTTGGTCTACTTTCAGAATTACGCCTTTAATCTGCGTTTCTAAATCTTCCCTAAGAACAGTAACGCTTTCGACCTGCATAGTCTGAACTGAATCGATTCGTTTATCAGTGTCTATTCTAGCCTGGGAAATATCTTGGTCAAGTCTTAATTCTGTTCTGTTAATCTTTAATTCAAAATCTGACTTAATGCTTTTAATGACATCTGCATTTATTTTCGTGATTTCCCCCCTTAAGATGGTCACTTGATCGTTAACAATGGCCTTGAGATCGATCTCTATATCCTTTCTCAGGACCTTGTTGTGATCTTCAACCTTTTCTTTAAGTTGGGCCATATCACCCTCTAATTTGGTTAGAGTTTCTTGCGTTGCACTTGCTTCGTTTGAAAACTGCAATTGCAATGCATCTAAGCTATTTTTATTTTCTTTCTGATTACTATCTAGTTCCGATTTAATATTTCTAACATCCTCCTTTATGGTAGAAATACTAGCTCGTATACCAGTTACAATGCCTTCTGTTGAATCTATTTTACCTTGCATTGCAGTAATATCAACTTGAGCTGAATCAATTTTACTTTCTGTTGAATTTATTTTTACTTCTAATGATGCAACATTAGATCTAACATGGCCAACTTCTACATTAACACTGCTAATGTCAAGTTGAACAAGCTTAACATCGGCTGTCACACTGTCGATGCCTGTTTCTACATCATTTATCTTTTCCTTTATATCTTTAGCGTTAGCTGCAATCTTACGATTACTGTCTTGAAGATATTTGAGAGACAAGTGCATTTGACTCTTGTCCCCCACACATTCCTGAACTAATTCAGTATTCTTATTGACAATGGAGTTGATATTGTCAAAACTAGTTTGGCAGTTACTCCTTATCTCAGCTAATTCATTAGCGTGACTGCCCATCTTCTCCTGCATTGCCATCAACATATTGGCAATGTCCTCATTTGACACAGCTGTCATGGTAAATACAATTATAGAAAATACAGGAATGCAATACATAAATAGCAGAATTGACACATTTAGAATGACCCTTTTCACCAATACAAGCATTGAATTTCGTTTTGCTTCTAAACTTATTATATAAATTAAGTCTATAAGAAAATAGGAGGTATGCAACGACGGTGATTTCTATTAGAAATGGTTTAAATTAAAATTGAAATGATGAATTATTTATATTATTATTAAAGAAAGTGATTCTATTATTACAGATGATCTACAAATAATCATCGCCGGTAACTAACACGAAATGGCCGACAAGCATGGAGTGAAAAATGGCCCCATGTCATGTCCCATCTGACCACGCTGATCCATAAAAATTTCCTAGAAATCTCTTTTATGGTCATGTCGTAATCAATCAAATTACTTTTCACTAGGCACGCACAAAACAAATAAATTTAAGCAATGGCGATAATTCTATCTGTATGCCAGGTAGATTGAGTAAACTCATCTTCACGATACCGGGTGAGTTAGCCGTGGTGGTTACGGCATGACTAATAGCAGTCGCTCACATCCGGGAGGCGAGGAGGTTCGAATCCCCTCGCCGGCAACCTTGAAGATGGTCTTCTGTGGTTTCCCATCTTCCTTCCAGGCAAATGCCGGGGTTGGTCCCTCACTATAGGCCACAGCCGCTACCTTCCAACTCCTCGCCCTTCCCTTCCAACTTTCCTCCCCAACGGTACTTGTAGCTCACCCATTGGGTGTCCGTCTCGAAGCAGCTACAAAAACTGGCGAGCCGAACATGTCCTCGGACACTCCCGGCACTAAAAGCCATACGCTAAAAAAAAATCTTCACGATTTGAAGAAACGTGAATTCCCAACGAATTCGACGTGTATAATCGTAGCAGTGCCAAAGAAAATTTTGCTAACGACTACATCGTTCGAAAACTGCTAAACTCAATAATCTCATAAAAATGGATTCTCACACATGGGTTTAGCATTGGAGAAATCGAGAATGCCAATTCGATAGCCCCATAGATTGGGTCGCCATATATAGATGTACCCGTAATCCACGTGGTCTTACCTGTTGCAATCCGATGGAAAAGCTGGATCGTAGATTCTAGAAGTTCCCGGCTCAAATGACCTCTGAAAAACCTACCAACTAGGATCAACCAGGGATCAGGATACGTCGATATTAAAGAATGCGGTACGAAGATGCCAGTGGTGTATAAAATTACGATGAAACAAAGCTCAAAAGAACTCGAACAAGAGACTCTAAAATAAAATAAAAATATCTCGGGCGTTAAGTTTAAGCAAACTCAAGAAAAAACTACCCACTGGTCCTCCTAACGCACTCCCCTTTTCTGATATAAAACACCAGTCGTTCTAAGATTCTTTTAAAATTAAATTCAATTTATTGACTGATTAATGATGAATGTCCGTCAATTAGACACATAATTAAAGAAAAGCTTCTTTAGATCAAATAATGAAACATGTAGTTTTAAATAAATGCCTACAATAAGGCCCCATCTTACTGTTCATATCATCCGCTGAACAAATAACAAGAAAAATACAATATTACATTATGTACTGATGTTATACCCTTAAAGATTTATACATATTTTACATTTTATATACAAGTTACATCCTCAATTAGGATTTTGTTCTAAACGCTGCCTATCTTCATTTAATTTTACAAGTATGTTTCATGGTTATCATTTTCTTAATTCGATGTATTCAACAATCAATTAAGATAATCGAATAGTGTTACAAGTTGTGAAAATAGTTTATTAACTATTTATATGCTTCAAAGAATGCAGTATATTTTTACTAAAATTACTGAAATATCACATGTATTCTGTTGCATGAATTAGTTAAAGTTGTTCAAGAAGTAGCTGTGTTACTTAAATATGGGAGTCATGATATAGACAATTTATCTCCGGCAAATCCTACTAGGCGAGAATAAAACGTAGGGCAACTTGAATAAAACAAGCATATAAGAAAAACATTCGTGATTCCAATTCACGATAACTACAACATCATATCCAAAAAAGGTGATAGCTCAAAAGCTAATTTCACTCTTACTAAAACGCAATGACAACGTTAACGTCTTCTCAAAAGACTACAAGTACAATATCCAGCATTAATATTGACCATCCAATAATGTCAAATATTCGCTTCACTAACATAATAAATCGTATGCACAAAATTGCAATACCTCAATTCAGCTTTCCAAAGCTGTCAAGAATTAAACCCAAACGTTATTAAACTTAAAACCTTTCAGAAATTGCTCTGAAAATATCATGCCCCATCATAGACGAATATGGAAATGCCACAGATTACTTCCTTTCTAACTTCATTAAACAAGAAGCAACAATATATTAAATAAATTGTATTTTCCATTTCCACAATTATCGTCTTTTAAGTCTACGACAAATTCTGTTATAATAGTGTGAGTAGTTAAATTTGATTCACAATTCCAATATATTTATATATATATATATATATATATATATATATATATATCCATAATGACTTATATGTGAGAGAAAAATTGTAAATAGACACTATCAAAATAGTCGTTTCAGTTTCGCCTATCCAAACTCGAAAAATGGCTCAACTACTCAGACGAAAACACGTGAGACTTACATCATGGAAAGGAGTCTATTATCATATCAATAGATACACGCAAACCATTAAATCAAACGATGATCTATCCAAGAGTCTTCCCAAAAACGAATTGAAATAACACAAGCAAAAACTGAACGAACAAAAATATTATATTTAAAGAAAAATCTTTAATCAAAAAATATATATGAAAGTAGGCTGCAAATGCCTTGGCAATCAATTCACAATTGTTTTCGCTGGACGATTTCCATAAATCCATAACCATGGAAAATAACGATGCAAATGCACTATCATTTCTAAAAGAAAGAATTTCTACTAGAATGTCATAAGTCCAAACGAATAGTATCACTGAAATATTTTTTTGGAATAGTTCAAGTGCACGAGTGTGTGGCCATCTTCTTCCTAATTGTTATTCTTATACAAAGATATCGTCGTCTTGGTCCTAATTATGCTGCAGATATCTTCTCAACAAAATTGAATGCTTGGTTTTATTTCCAAAATTTTCAAAATAAAAGCAACAAAGTAATACTCTAAATAGCATCACGTTTACTGTTAACTACACAATAAATTGCACTCTCCGACAGAAATGATAAAAAAGAACCAGATCTAGTCTTCGAATGAATTTCATACTAATTTAATAAAATATTGGTGAAAAGTATCGAACTAAAGGTGACAAGTTCTACTGTCTACAAGAGAAGAAAAGTTTTCCAGCTACCTTGGGCGAAGTTCTGGTTGAGATTGAAGAAAGTATAGGAATATACATTCCTGTCAGGAATTGAACCATCGTCCCTGAGAAGTTCATGGCTGGCTGCAAGTCGCCGAACCAACTTCCTCCTAACCCGAAAACTACTGTCCACGAAACGGAGTTCCTGCATATTGCTTGCACAAGTCTCCCTCGACGTTATCAGTAAAGTAGTTTCCTTTCTTTGGAATTGTTTCTTCATACTTGGCTACTGTAAAACCACTGGATCAGAACTAACGTTCCCCAACATTTTCTTTCTCTTCATTGTAGACTTCAAAAGGATGTCACTCCAAATGATCAACTCTGCTACTGCATTACATTCCTGAACGATATGTTTAGCACATCATTACTCCAATAGCTTGTTTCTCACAAGAAAATCCAGTCATAATGTTCTTGATAATAATGCTTTCTTGCATTTCAAACCAATACGTAGCAGATTTCCTCATCGAAGTCTGTATTAACAAGTCCATGTGTTGGCTAAGCTCACTCGTTCGAACCGCGTTGCGAGTAGAAAACACACGTATTACCGCGTGATACACGGAACTTTCTTATACGAACGATAACATGTTCACTGCATAAGTTGCTGTACTCAAGTGTCTGTCGTTTCAAAACTGCTCATTCACGTCACAGCTGGGAGTCTACCCAAGATGCATCACACCTGTATCGAGGTGTACAATCGAACCCAATCGATTATCATTTCATATATCCATCAACTAGTTGCAGAGCCAAGTCCGTGAGCATGTCCTGTGCACGTGATCAAGAGTGTGGCGGGGTAGTCTATCCATCTCCTTAGTGCATAAGAAGCAAACTGCGCCTCAAAGCCTGCAGTCAAAATAATGTCAAGCAATAACTTCCAAATACGTCTCGCTGTCATATCAGGGTTCAAATAAATAGCAAAATACTGTCTCAGTACCTTCTTCAAGGCCACGGCCGCCTCCTTCCCTCTTCCTTGCCTATCCATCCTCACCATCCATTACCTTCCCTCATGAGGCCCCTGTTCGCTTTGCCTGGGCGAGGTGCCAATCCCACCTCACCAGTTGTATCCCTTCCGATTCGATGTTCCCAGCTCTAGGACACTGCCCGTAGAGGCGGTAGTGGTGAGTTCCCTCGCTGAGTCCGTGGGTTCCACCAACCTGGAGGGTAAAAAGTAATAATAATAATAATAATAATAATAATCACAGGGCCTCAGCTACCCATGTGAAGATCGTTAGGGATGGTGTTCCACTTCCGCTGCCTGCTAACAATAAAAACGTAACTCTATTAGCGACCTGTTGCTGAGACTTCATTAAGTGCATCTTGTTATCACTAAATGCGATGCGAGAGGTGTTTTACGAACCGATATCAACACCTCAGAGTGCCCTTGGTGTTCCCGCTCATTAAACATCCCACTTCCTGAACGGAGAATCGAACGCGCAATCTTTGGAACAGTAACTAGACAATCTACCTCAGATCCACCGAACAAGCAAGTACATTAATCTGCTAATGCAGGTCTCTCATATTATAAAGCACCCTCGAACATCAACTGCGGTGTCCTAGCAGTCTGCAAGATCAAAGAATTGCTGGTTCTAAACTCTACAGTAAAGTATAGTAAATATTTTAAATTTCCAAGTTTGCAAAATTTATAAGTAGGGCAATTTAATTACAGTTAATAATAATTGCTGCTATTTGGGAACTAATTCATTTTAATTGACCCCACGGCAAAGCAGTGCGTGTTAAATCGCTCACCACGGCTGCAATGGGGGACTGCAGCAAGTCTGGATATTGGAGGTTCGAATCACGTCACTGAGTGTGTTTTTTCTTTTCGTTTTATTCCACACTTCCTACAGGCAAATGCCGGGATAGTAGGCTACATTATTTCAAGTCCCGGTCTACCTACACCTAACAATTACAATTACACACACTACTACTGTCACCACAGAAACACAGATTATCAGACAAATTGAAGACACACACCCAAATACATGGGGCTAATAACTAATATGTCCCAAGCCCCTGAAACGAATTAGCAAAAACAACAAGCAACAACATTTTAATTAATTGGATAACTGGAGTTGATTTAAACTAAGCCTACAGGTACCTACAGTTACAGCAGGGAGGCTATGTGTACGACGAATGGAGTTGTGGGATAACCTTTTAATAAGCGATATAAATGTTAGTTACTTTGACGCATCACATACGGTTTTGACACGAGTTTTGTCACCTGTCTCCATTTGATATAGCCAAATCTCTTACTGGAAGTATCCAGTAGTTGCTAGACATAGAGACCTATAAGTTTTCTGGTCCCCGCGTCGTTGGTATTATAGAAGAAATCCTGATCCCGTCCCGTGTACATCAGCAAATTGTTGGACATCTGCGTCGCTGATACCGGCTGGTTACATGGCGCAGTGATAACCTTCTCGCCTGCTGTGCCCAAGGTTGCGGGACCGAATCTTGGCGTAGTCAGATGGCATCTGAGGGTGCTTTAATGCAAGCATGGCAAGTCAGTTGATGTACTGACACGTTAAAGATCCCCTTCGGGGCAAAATTCCGACACTCTGGCATCTCTAAAATTCGCAGTAGTTCAAAGGGACGTAATACCAATACTAGTATCATTATTATTATTATTATAATTATTTATATTATTATTATTATTATTACTATTATTATTATTATTATGTTGTTGATGTATTTGTTGCTACCGTCGCTCTGTAACTGCTGCTTTTGAGCTTGCATAAACCGTGAAGTCTGACTTATCTCTTTATTAATTTTCAGTCATCGCTTGGAGCTTATCGAGGGTGAAAGGCGTGACACCAAGAATTACTTCCAGCTGAGCTGATAATAATTAAAATGTCGGGTTGATGAGCTCTGTATCGCCGGCACAGCATTGCTATAGGTTAACATAGTTCCACCAGTATCATCAAGATTTGTAAGATTCGTGGGCCTACAATCCTTCGCGCACCTTGCCTAATTTGCCTCAATTTACTGTATTCTGATTCCCTTGTTGTTGTTGTTTCATTTGAGGGACTTGGACATCGTGGTCATTTAGCTCCGTGTACTAGGGTGTGTGTAATTTTTTCTGATAATCTGTGTTATTGTGATGGCTGTATTAGTGAGTTTATTTGTAATTCAGGTGAGAATTGGGAATGAGGCGGCCATGGTTCTAAGTTAGGAAATATCCCAACGTTCTCCTGGAGTAGAAGTGAGAAACCACGAAAACACACTTTGAAGATGGCTGATGAATCGAACCCACCTCTTCTCAGTTCTGCCTCACGAGGCTGAGAGTACCGAATTAAAATGTCTTGGTAGAGCCAGAAATCGAACTCTGACCTCCGGGCTGATATCCAAAAATGCGAGCCGATACATCACGACGTGGACTGTGATTACTTGACCAACTGCGTGCCATAATATAGTGCAAAACTCTCGCCTGATGAACCCAAGGTTGCTGGATGGAATCCCGGTGCTTGAATGTGAAATACTACTGGCATGCTAAAGATTCACTCTATGTCGAAATCTCGGCAATCCCAGCGTCTCTAAAGTCATGTACAGTATTTATAAGGGGCTCTAAATCGAAAACTAGAGCTTGTTCTGTCAGCCTATTCTGGGCTTGCCTGTGCTGACACCGGCCTGGTGATCCATGGGCCTATTACCAAGAAGTCAGCGCAGGCCTTCCCGAACTATTAGCCTAAACCAGAGATGTCAATACACGCCGGCGTGCTTCTGGTGCGAACGACCTTGCAGTGATGATGGGAGGAAGAATATATGTCTGTCTCTCTCTCTCGTCCTCCCGTACTGCCTTCGCTGTGATGTGGTTGATCGGTCAACGTCCAACGGTGTTCAGTATTTTGTAAATATGAAAACAAAGTGAAACGAAAACAAGGGGGGAAAACAACAAGGAGACCGAAATTGCAATGTCTTAAATGAGTTCCATCATACCCTATCCATATCTCTGATTGCTTTAATGCTAAGCATTTATGTACCGGTACGCAGATAAACGCGCGAGAAACACCCTATCCCAGCTCCAGCAGTACCGACAGCGGTGACTGCGCTCACTAAAGCGCAGCGTTAGGTCATGGGACCAAGCTCTCTGCTGACTCGGTAGACGTGTGGGTTCGAGCCCCACCGTCGGCCGTCGTTGAAATGGTTTTCCGTGGTTTCCCATTTTCAACACCAGGCAAATGCTGGGACGGTACCTTCTGACAGGCCACGGCCGCTTCCTTCCACATCCTTGCCCCGTTTCATCCCAACTTCATCCATTCCATCTCTCATCCCGGCACGCAGGTCGCCCACGAACGTCAAATAGAAAGACCTGCACTCGGCCTTCTCAGGAGGCCACACGAAAAAAAAAAAAAGCTTCAGCAGTCAGCCCAGCCAAGAGACGGAGGAGCCAGCCTACCGGCGTGCGGCGCAGCATAGCTAGCACGCCAAGCGTGCAAAGACGCCGCTGAGCTAAGGTATCCTTCTCAAAAATCAATCTCGTAAGCCAGAGGGAGTTAGGAGGTGCCGTTTGCGCCAAAGTATTTAAAATTGTCTACATAGTGAAGGTAAAATAATGAATGGCCTAAAAAGGTGAGGTTGGAGGCACAGGGACCAGTAGCGGCTATTCAGGTGAAGAGAGTGAAGGGCCTCTTCACTAGTAATCTCTTAAAATAAATATTACGTTATCTTATTTAAATTAAAACGTAGCCACCGTTTAATGTAGTGTACTATTTCTACACTCCATTGTTAGATGGCACTGCATGACCACAGATTGCCCTTGCCCTGTATGCGGTCTTAGTGTCAGTTGTACACGCTGTCGCTAGATGGTGCTAATGTCGTAGCGTGGAAAGGAACCTGTAGACGACGAAGTAACTTGAAATATCAGCAACTTCATATCGTTGCCATGGTAACCTAAAGCAGCGGTGACGTCATTACATGCCGTTATACAGAGAGGGATCGTACGAGTGAAGAATTAGCTGCCTCTGCCAGGAACTTCGTCTAGTATACCCTGCCGAAGTGACGCGCCTAGCAACCGTATGGGCGCAGCCACATTGGACCCAAACAACTGGTTGTTAGGTTTTTTATACGAAGCACGTCCAGAAAGTAAGCTCCGTTTGGTAATAAAATTGAATTGTGTACAGATACAGAA
Source organism: Meconema thalassinum (assembly GCA_946902985.2). Lineage (NCBI taxonomy): Eukaryota > Metazoa > Arthropoda > Insecta > Orthoptera > Tettigoniidae > Meconema > Meconema thalassinum. The sequence continues at coordinate 240,373,275 of OX336389.2, read as the reverse complement.
AAATTATTTATTGCACAACATTCTACACCTCATAAACTACTTTTCCACATAACTGCCGAAATTTTGCAGGCATTTGTCATAGCGTGGCTTAACTTTTTGGATACCTTCTTCATAGAAGTTTGCCGCCGACCCGTAAACGATAGTGAAGACTCCCCTGTAAGATATACTACTGTTTGGCCATCACTGTTAGGCAAATTGCGTATGTGGTCAGGAGAACTCCTAAACATACGCAGTTCTCCTGGTAAGCACGCAATTTGCCTAACAGTAGTGACCAAACAGTAGGATATCTTAAGGGGAGTCTTCACTATCGTTTACGGGTCGGCGGCAAACTTCTATGAAGAGGTATCCAAAAACTTGTGCCACGCTATGACAAATGCCTGCAAAAGTTCGGCAGTTATGTGAAAAGGTAGTTTAAGAGGTGTAGAATGTTGTGCAATAAATATTTTTTCTGTATCTGTACACAATTTAATTTAATTACCAAACGGAGCTTACTTTCTGGACGTGCCTCGTACATAGGAAGCTGCATTAACGCTGCGCAGTGTCTTGAATTTTGTTGATAAAAATGTGTAATATACGTGAAATAAGGCAAACGTCTCCTGTGAAGATCATCTACAATGTTGGAGCTGCAAAATAGAAGTGAAATTTTATGGATAAAGTACGAGAATTTTGCGAGATAGTATGAATAAAGTCGACCTCATTCCTGAGGCAAGAATTGCACGGCGGGTACTACAAATTATAAATATTTATTTATAACATCATTTAGTTGATACAGTAACTTATATCTAATATAGAGAGGTATTTAGGACATATATGTCACATAAAGGGATTTTTGGTTCATGTGGGGAGTGTAGTTGTAATTAAATATGGTTTGTACTATAAGTATTATAAAGCCTCCGTGGCTTGGGCGGCAGCACGCCGGTCTCTCACCGCTGGGTCCGTGGTTCAAATCCCGGTCACTCCATGTGAGATTTGTGCTGGTCAAAACGGAGGCAGACAGGGTTTTCTCCGGGTACTCCGGTTTTCCCTGTCAAAATTTCATTCCAGCAACACTCTTCACTATCATTTCATTTGTCATTCATTTAATCATTGCCCCAGAGGAGTGCGTCAGGCCTCGGCAGCCGGCACAGTTCATTTCCTCGCCGCAAGATGGGGGGGGGGGCTCATTCATTCCATTCCTGACCCGGTCGGAGACTGGAAGCAGGCTGTGGATTTTCACTATAAGTATTATAAACGACAACCTACATAACCTTACAGCTGATTCACTAACAGCAATAAATTTTCTCCTACAACTTTTCTGAGTGGTGATTTTCACTTAATTAATTTAAGCAGTGAATTGTGTTTCCAACTAACAATTAGGCCTATCTCAGACTGAAAATGTCTGCCTAAATATTTTATTTTTTGCACTTTCAGAAAACAATACATTATCATGTACCAGTAGCCTAGTAGTAGGCATTGCGTCAGGCTTGTCTTTCTGTTACGTTGAAGATTGGATTTATATTTCCGATGAATAGTATTTACTTAATACGTTACATACCCTGGTGTTGATGGAAGGTGGCGGGTTTTAGTGTATACCGTAATGTTTTCATTGAAGGACACAGTATAAATTTTATTATAAATTCCCTTCAGTAGGTGGAAAGACGAAGACAAAAGGGATTTATTAAATTGTGGACGTCCAAAGGAATTAATAGAACTGTGCACTAAAAAGAAATCAAGAAAACCGGTAAGTCCTATAGCCTTCATTGGAAGGGATCTTGGTTCGAACAGTTCACATGGTTGTGCAGTAGTTTTTTTTAAACTGTTCTGTTGGCCTTGCCTACTTTTTAGTAACAAATGTGGTGTCTGGAATAAACAAGGTTTCGGTGATTTCCAAAACATTACGCGGAACGCAGTTTTTCTTGTTTGAAAAGACTAAAAACTTTTACAAGAAATACTATATCCTAGTCCAGACTTACATCATAGGCTGTTATCACCATACATCGTGAATTGTTGCTGAAACTAATTGAAGACCAGCCCTTCTACGAGGATATCATAGATAAGTTACCGATGGTAGTGGCTACGCGGGCTAAAGCGCTGCGTTTGGTCAAGGGGCCAAGCTCTCTGCTGACTCGGTAGACGCGTGGGTTCGAGCCCCACCGTCTGCTGTCCTTGAAATGGTTTTCCGTGGTTTCCCATTTTCAACACCAGGCAAATGCTGGGACAGTACCTTCTGACAGGCCACGGCCGCTTCCTTACACATCCTTGCCCAGTTTCATTCTTCTTCATCCATTCCATCTCTCATCCCGACGCGCCGGTCGCCCACGGGCGTCGACTAGAAAGACCTGCACTCAGCCTCTCAGGAGGCTACACGACAAAAAAATAAAAATAGATAAGTTTGTCAACCATAAGGCACGGAGGATTGATTTATTACATAAAAAATAGGTGAGTTTGACTTTTAGTACGGTAATTTATATTTGGTAAAGTATTCGGTGGCGTAGTCGGTAGCATGCTGAACTGCTATGCCCAAGATAGCGGGTTCAAACCCGGCCGAAGTCGTCGGATTTTTTAAGAGCGTTAAAAACCCTTCAGTATGCTTTCCTTCGGAGGGGAAGTAAAGCCGGTGGTCCCATGTCATAGATTTATGGCATGTAAAAGATCCTTTCACAGACTAAACTTGTGTAAAGCATAATTTGTTAGGTTAGATTTCGTCAGAACGCTCTATCAAAGTTCCAAGGTTCACCACTAGGTATCATTGATATCTGATGGCGAAAGTTGGAACTACTTGGAATTGAACGTAACTTGTAGCTCACCCTGAGGGTGTCCGCTGGAAGCAGCTACAGACTCAGGCGAGCCGAACATGTCCTCGGACACTCCCGGCACTAAAAGCCATACGATAAATAAATAATAGCATTGAAATACGAAAAGAAATATGCTAATATTTATAAACTCTGTATCGCTGAAATTGAGTTTGGCTCTTCACCTACTTTCTCATCTAAGAGCCGCCACTGACAGGGACCCTTAAATGTAGAATAAAGACAACAGACCATGCTAGAGCTGTGCCGCGTCAAGCCCGCATAACACTAAATTCAGGCGTGCATCAGGCTTGATCAAATGGAAATCTAACAGTGATGATAATAACGGTGATGATGATGATGATGATGATGATGATGATAATAGTTGTTTTAAGGGGCCCAACACCTAGGTTACCGCCCCCTAATGGTTAGGGTGATACTGAAGAAATGATAAAGAAATGAAATTTACAACTAAAACTAACTGCTGATTTACAAATATTTCACTTACTAGAAGAAGAAAAGGACAAAAAAGAGGAATAAAGTAAATAAAAGACTGGGAGAGAAAATGCCCTCATCCCTTGAAGAATGAGGACTGTGGAACGTTGAAAGAAATTGAGCCTTGAAAGGCAGATAGGAAAGGGAAAGAGAAGAGGTTCCCCAACGGCAATGGAAAATGGGGAAAACGGACCCAGCTCAGGAATCCCTCGGGTTCGTTAACTTCCGACCTCACCAGCTGTGAGTACTTGAGAATTGTAGAACTATCCAGAGTGCACCATGCATGGCGGGGCTACACACACTCTGCTTCCTTCAGGGACTTTTGCAGAATACATGAAATACGATTAAAAGAAGAGGTATTTTCCCTTGATGATTGAAGGTATCAAGAAAGATGAGAAAAGGGCCAATTAAGGCGGGAAATGAAAATCATCCTAGACCTCGAACACTCTAATACTGTCGCAGCCAGAAGAGAACAAGAGTGGACCAAGGGAGGTCGACAGGAAAGATGACAAAAATGGACCCGTCACATATAAGTGGCAACCCACGTCCCGCTTGTGATACCCAGGGGGGAATAGAAATCTATATACGTATCTGAATAATATAATGTAGCCATGGTATGAATTAGCTTCTATTTCATGCTCAGAAATTCAGATGGACCTGGGGTGGGAGGTCAAAATGATTTGACCGGGATTGGCGTACCGTACGTAATCCTTCACCATAATTCAAATCCACAACGTAGCTTTAAGACAATTAGGTCAAGACGTATACTCTAAATATACCGTATTGTAATAAATGGCTTCCTTCTTTTTCATTTCCATTCTAACCTTGATAACGGGCTGTCAGTTGTCCCAAAACGAATTGCTTCAAAGCTACGTTATTATTTCAGTTCATTCATTCATTCATTCATTTACTTTATTTGCAAATGGGGGTAATTTCCCGGTGGCAAATTGTACAACTACAGAAAATTACAGAAAATTATGGAGCTGTTCTGATGATAATGACAATTCGGGGATGATAATATTGGCTTTCATTGCACAGAAATGGCTGTATTCAGGAGACTATTAATGAATTAATCATAGGATAGGAAATTGATTCGTTGTATGAAGGGCCTAAACAAGTTTTATAAGAAGAAAAAAAATTGCCCTCAGGCTAGAATTAAATTTCATGGCACAGCCGGGAATCGAACCTAGATCTACGGGCCGACAGCTAAGAATGCTAGTCGCTAAACCACGATGTGGTCCATAAATACGAACATAGGTAGGCTAGGGAGATTTTAAATCTAAAAGTGTCTGCCTATGACCATGCCTCACGAACAGGCTTCGCCTCGGGATTCGACACAAGCTAATATTCACAGGGCTGCTGATAATGATGCATAAGCTCATAAACGGAGCAGCAATATCAACAAAAGGAAGAACAATGTCTATAAGTGATTATGCAAATATGTAAGCCATCAATGTAACCCATATTTAAGATATGGCTATTTGGCTGCATTAACTATATTATTAATATCAACTACAACATAAATTATGACCACATTGATATCTATGATAATATATAGCAGGGGCGTAAAACTCCTCGCAAACTGGGGGGGGGGGGGGGGGTCAAATTTATAAACTGCGGTTGCCTATCTACCAGGGAGAACTTTTTTTCGTTTTAGGCTTTAAAGCATGAAATAACACGGTACTATAGGCCTAACGCTACATTAAAAATACGTTAATTTTATTCATTATTCCTAATTAACCCTTTGGATTCCAAGCTAACTTGATGAAATCACAAGTTTGTGATAAACATTATGTCCTACCAATATTTTTTAAGATATTAATATTTGACTGTAGCAGGCAAATATGGTATACAGTATGAGATGCTAAATAATTAAAACAGTTTTTCATTTGCTTCATTAAAAGATACTTTTCTCTATAATTTGAAATGTGCATTTTTCAAAGTCGTCGTTATGAGTCGAAAACGTACTCTCACACACTTAACTGAGCGTTAAAATCTCATTTATTTCTCCACCGTTCAAAGAGCTAGCGATATTTATCACCACGTATCTCATTTAGCTCCGAGTAAGAATGTAAACAAACATTGTTTCAAAAGATCACACGTGCGGGTAATCAGCTTTTTTTCTTTTTACGAGCACACATTTGTATTCACTGACAGAAAACATGTACATATACAGATGTTGTATCAAAAATACAGGGTGAATCCCACATAAGATAAACTTGTGCGTGGGCTTCATGAACACAATTTTTAATTTATTTGCAACATGGTATTTGACTGATAATAATAAGAAAAGTTTATAGTAAAAGCATTAATTATGAGGATACTGAAAATAAAAGAAGATGATACATTACTTATTTGTGAGTGAGTAGGTTAAAATATGTTGGTGAAAATTTATAAGTTCATTTACTCTATCATAGTTATTAAGGAGCCATATAAAAAGCCTTTTCTTCAATATATTCAGGGTGTTATTTGTCACATTTACTGGCAATATATTGTATATCCTAGTGCTAAGACAACTTAAATTCCTTTGGCCAAGTAGTGTGTTTCGACGAGGGATATTTATTCCAGTTCTGTCTTGAAGTCTAGTGCACATTTCAAGTTTTTGTCCATTAGAGAAGAGCTTCATATTTTTTATGTATAAATATGATTGATGACTGAACAAATAACTGTCGTATGTTAAGCAACATGCTTTGTTGATACAGTTCACATGTTGAAAAAGTTGGTGGCCTTTTGTACATAACTTTTAGAATGAAATTCTTGCAGGTATTTACCTGAGCCAAATGTGAATCAAGTATTCCACCCCAACCATTTATTCCATATTGTAGTTGTGACTGGACTAAGGCAAAATATACAGTTCTCAAGACTTTTGCTGAAAGGATATTTCTGATTCTGTAAAATATATAAATTAACTTTTGGAGTTCTTTGGCCAACTTTGATGCTTGCATATTCCATTTTAAATAACTATCTATAATAATCCCTAAATAATGTAGCATTCATTGACTTCTGTAGGGTATAGCAGTTGCATCTTTCGCCATTGTTACAAATTGGTGTGTGGATCTTTAGTGTTAAATTGTCTGTGGGTTGTAATGTTTTGTTGTGTGAGAAGCATAGATATTGTGTTTTGGTTTCATTTAAGGTAAGGAGGTGGTTTCTTAGCCATTTTTGGACTGTAGCAAGGGTTTCTTGAGTTCTATTAAAAGTGTCCTCCCAAGTTGTTCCTGTGACTATGACGACAGTGTCATCAGCATATGAGGTAATCATCGCATTACAGTTCAGCTCACACAACTCGTTAATATAACAGAAAAAGAATAGGACCTAAAACTGTTCCTTGGGGAATTCCAATTTTTACTTCAGCACTTCTACTTAGAGTATCTTTGATTCGTACATTTTGTATTCGGTTAAATAGAAAGCTTTTTATTAGTTCTTGAGGAGTACCACGAATACCTTCCTTTTCAAGTTTTCTAATGAGTATATTGTGGTCTACGGTGTCAAAAGCCTTTCTTAAATCCAGGAACACAGAAATTGTTCTTTTAGAACTATCAATGGCTTTATACAAATAATCAGTAAGGGAGAATATTGCATCTTGAGTACTAGTGTTTGGTCTAAAACCAAACTGATTTGGTGACAATATGATGAACTTATTCAGATAGTTATCTGGTTTTGATGCATTTCTCTAGTAGCTTAGAGAGGTGGGTTGTGATGGAAATTGGTCTATAGTTATTTAACTCTATTTTATCATCTGATTTATGGACTGGGATTATGATGGCAATTTTGAATGAGTCTGGAAATTGTCCTTTCGTTTGTGATAAATTAAAAATATGGTGCAGTGGTTGTAGAATTTATGAGCTAATTATCTTAATTGTTTTACTAGAGATATTATCATAGCCATTTGCTGAGATATCGTCTAGAGCAGCTATGTGGTTTGTTATTTCTGATTTTGTTATAGGTATAAAAAAGATAGACTGAAGTTGAGATTTTGCAGTGCTATCACGTGCATTTGTGTTGTCAGTTTCCTTTCTTGTATTACTTATTTTTTCAGAAAGTTCTAAACCTATGTTACTAAAATAGTCGACAAATTTGTTTGCAATGGCAGCTGGATGGGATGTTTCTTGTGAGTCTCTGATAAATATGCTGTCAACAGGTGAAGATTTATTTCCCTTCCTACATGTTAAATCATTAATATTTTTCCTAAGGACTTCAGAATTATTGGAGTTTGACATAATTCGTTTGGAATAGTACCTTTCTTTTCCTATTTTAACAAGCCTGATTATCCATTTTCTGTACAATTTATGTTTATTAACAGTTTCTGGGACCTCATCACTGTTTGAAGACCTCTCCCTTTGTTTAACAATTTTCTGATGTAATTTATCTCTTATTCTAATAGAAGTTAAAATTCCAGTTGTGATCCATGGAGTTTTTTTTTTTTAATTTTGATCTTACGTTATTTATGGTAGTAGAGGGGTAGAGTGTTCAGAGATGTATTGAGTCAGTAACTTAATGAAACTATTAGCTGCTTTGTTTGCATCATGTTCAGTTATGATAGATTCCCAAGTTTCCTTAGTTAAGGATTGTTTTAGAGTTTCATAATTTATTCTTACATTGTTCAAAGTATTTCCTCCTGTTTGCGGAGTGTATTTTTGAGATTTATTTTGTATGAGAAATGTAGGACTGTGATCTGTGATACTGGTATGCAGAACAAAAGGGTCAAAGTTGCTGTTTCTGTGGGACTTAACATGTATGTGATCGATACATGTTCTGGATTTTGGGGTTATTCTAGTTGGTGAGTTTATGTACGAAATGAATCCATTTGCATGTAATTCATTTAAATACTCATTTTTAATATTTTGGGCATATTGCCTTGTAGGATTTAAAATATCAATATTTATATCTCCTATTAATATACTGTGTGTAGCTGTAGGCAAGTGCTGGAGAGTATTTCCTAGTTCTTCTATGAATTTCTTTGGGCTTGTGGAAGGTGATCTGTATATAGCAAGTACCAAGTAACTTTCTTTATTATATCTGAAGGTGAGTAGGCTAGCATTTGCAGCTTTCAGTGTTTTTAGAGTAGATATTGTAATATTTTGTATGAGGTTTTCATGCACATATATCTTTATGCTGTCATGGGTAGAATTTTGAGGTGGTATGAAGTATTCATTATATCCTAAAATAGCAAATGGTATATCCTCAATGAGCTGAGTTTCAGACAGTATAATGGCATCTGGTTTATGATCAAGTTGATCGAGCCTAACTAGCATACTTTCAAAATTTGTTATCATGCCACATATATTTAGGTGCATGACTTTAATTCCTGCAGTAAAGCTAATTCATTTGTTCAAGTCTTGAGTACTGTTTACAATCTTTGAAGTAATATCTTGAAAATTATGGTCTACTTCGTTATCTGATTTCATACCGTAGTTGTTTTATTTCAGGGTACATCCATAATTACTTTACACTCACTTAAAAACAAAATTTCATAAAATATTGATTGATCACTTGGCTCAGGCAAACATACCTTCAGTTTCCTTGATTCCCATGAACTGTTGTTAGGTCAGCTGCAGTCTTGATTTGTAGAATCGGGCTGTTTTCATTTATCCTCATGAAGATCTTCCCGTTCCTGGTCCATGCGAATTTGTAATTCATTGTCCGTTTAGAATTCCTGGCAAGCCAATATAAGTTTTGGTTGTCTTTGGTTAAATGTTCATTTACATACACTGTCGAGTCTCCGTTGATCTTGATATCTGTGCAAAGAAGTTTCCCAAGTTTTCGTTTTTTGCTTATGATCATGTCTTTAGTTTGGCGGGAATAAAATTTTGCTACTACGAAGGGCGTTTTCTTCTTGCCATCCGTACCTGTAAAGGCTGGAAGTCGGTGGCGATATTCAATGTCCCTATCAGTTTCGATTTCAACACCAACTGCACCTGCCACTTGAGCCACAATATTATACACATTCTCCTGTTCGGAGACTGGTATCCCGCCGATTTCAAGGTTGTAATTCTTAGAGTATTGCTCCAAGTCATTAACTTGCCTTTTAAGATGCCCATTTTGTTCTTTAAGCAAGCCATTCTCAACTTTAGTGTTGTTTACCTCTAGGGTGAGTTGGTCAATGCAAGATGTTAGTGTGATATTTTGCTCCAAGCGTTCATCAAATTTTTTTGATTGATGCTCCAGAGAGCTACAAACATCTTTTAGCACTTGTTGCATATTGTTAACCACTTCATATAAGCTTGCGGTGTCCGGTTTCACCTTAGTCGGCTGAAAACTAGATGTAGCTGTTTTGATTGAATTAGGCTTATGTTTGCATTGTTTACAATGCCACACAATTTCGTCCGGATTTGCAAGCATTGCTTTAAAAACGGCGTTCGTCACACGAGCACAGTTAAGATGAAACATTTCACCACACTTTCCGTCACATTGTACGAAATTTTCATTCTCCTTCAGCGAAACTTTACAGGAGGTACTTATAACATTACTATTGGCAACTCCAGCTATCTGATATGACATCTAGCGGTAAAAATGAGAAACTTACCAAGTAGGATTCATTTGTCACATGGTGATTGTTTGTATATGGTTTCTTGTATTCGTAAGCAGATCGAGGTAAATTCTTCGTGTCTCTATACATAAGTAATAAGTTTTACTCGTTGATAGAGTGCAAAATGAGTAAAAGCAAAGTATATTGCTCAGTTTACGGCTGTAAGTCGATGCATAAGAGGGCTGCGGATATAAGTTTTCATCACTTTCCAAAAGATGTAAATAGCAATAGCCGAAAGGTGACGATATCAAATAAATACAGGCAACAGGAGCGGGTTCGACCACTCACCACTACACTCACTGACGACAGGACGGGTTGTTCACTGTTACGCCGAGCCAAGCCGCGCATAGACAGCCAAGTACAGTCTCGCCGAGCCAAGCCGTACCAACATCTTCTATACTACAAGCCTGCGCGCTCCGTGGGTGACGTCACACAGTGTGGTCCGGTAGGTTTGAGCAGACGAAATGCATCGTATTATGCGCTGTTCTCAGTGCGATAAATTTTATATTCCACTGCTGGACTCAGCATACCAACGCTAAATTATATTCTTCCACTTGGCCGAGAAGCATACGAAACGATACTTCATTGTGTGTGTGGAGTGTTATGTTTTGACAGAGAATGACAGGACAGGGACTACGAACATTCGTAAGTCACAACACAAAATATGGTACTGTTGATTTAACTAGGAATCATGATCGGATCCTATTTTAGAAGTGCCCGCCTCGTTGCGTAGTGGCTAGCACTCTAGGCTATCACCGCAGAGTCCCGGGTTCGATTACAGGCTCTGCCAAGAAATGTATTTGTGGACTAAGGTCTGGAACGGTGTACACGCAGCCTCGTTTTAAGGGGCGGAACCAAGAGGTCATCTGCCCCAAACTGAGAAGGGGTGGATTCAATTTACACCTCGGTCATCCTGGAAGTGGTTTTCCGTGGTTTCCCACTACTACTCCAGGCAAGTGCCGGGATAGTTCTTAACTGAAGGCCATGGCCGCCACCTTCCCAAATATCATCTGAATTACAAATTCACACACTAATAGAGCCATCACAGTGGCACAGGTTATCAGACAAATTCGACACACACCCAAGTACATGGGGCTACACATTGCAAAACCCCTCAATTAATCAACAACAAACAGAACCTTTTAGTACTAGTACCAGCAAATACATTTACAACTTGCGCACAAGCAGATAGTGACAAAATCTACTCGGCACAGTTTTAGCTCCTTTTTATTATTATTATTATTATTAATCTTGATTGGTCACATTGGACCACTTGAGTCGTTCCACTATCACTCCTTCTTTGAAGGTAGTACTGCTTGGTTCTTGCGCTTTTTCCAGTACTTTTTCATTCTTTCAAATAGGGATTTTCTCAACTCATCTGAAATCTCCATAGGCTTTCTATGTGTCATTTCTGCAGAAAATTTGTGAGTTTTACAGAACAATATTTAAGATTATTTTTAAAAAATTCCAATTTACATGTTTTTTATTGTTACTTGATTGCTGTAATAATATTATTATCATGATCACCAATAGCATGAGTAGAATGTAAGATTAATACAGGTACTCTTTACTATGATTGTGTTCTGGTAAATATACAGTACCGTACACCAAGGAAAGGAAACAAGGAGGGAATTATATTATAGATAGTGTATAACATTTTATGGACCACCTCATGGCACAGTGACTAGCATTGTTGGCTGTCACCCCGGAGGTCATGTACAATTCCTGGCTGTCAAGAATTTTGAAGTCTTGGTCTGGTGTCCCAGCGCCGTGATACTAAATGGGAGCCTACCGGATGCTGTGGCAGGAGGAGGAGTGGAAAGGACCTAGCCACCCTACCATATGTAAACAGCAACTCAGGATGGCTGGATACTGATCTCTTCACACAGCCAGGGACTCTAATCGGGTTGCCTACATACCTCGTGGATATGGCACTCTTTGATTGAAATTTATGAAAACATGGCTAAAATATCACTTCAAAAAGTACCGATATCTAAGACAGCTCATTACTTCACAATTTGGCAGGTATCACTAGATATTAATTTGTAAAGTTGTAAAGTTCGGGAAGACATAATGGGCTATTTAAAATTACAAAATTTTATTCAACTTTAGATCTAGGCTATGATGTTTCCATTATAACCTCAATATCTGTTGTTACAGTTAAACAATAAACCATGCATTCATTACACAATCATATTTTAGAAACTATTTACATCAAGTGAAAGATGAACAAGAAAAATGGATAACATTAATCATTAGTAATAAATGATTTGAGAACTACAGTAGGCCTACATTTCCTGAAGAGAATGAAATCATAATCATAATATGAAATATGTCCACCACAACAGGCTAGCAATGTTTCAATGCCTGAATTACATAAAGGTAGAAAAATGAATATGTGCAATAAAATTTGTGGGGTAAGATCTCATTCTATGAGATGACATACTGTGCCCAAATCTAGGAATGGGTATTCCAAGTTTCAGACACCTAGATATCAAGGGAAAGGCTGTAGCCGCTTTTGAAAGTTCAGATATTTGAATATCGCGCTGCATTGCTTCTCGAAGCATTTAGAAGAATTTTACCGATAGTTGGATGTCAAGTGACGTAGCGAGTAACAGCAGAGGTGGAGGCTATTTATTGATTAAATAGTTAACTATGGAGTAGAGACTTGAGACTGGGATCAGATTACTGGCACGGCCAAATGAAAGAGAATGCAATTAGTATCAAGTAAATCGGACCAGGGATTCGAGAGATATGAGGATTTCCAGATATCAGGCGATGACGCGTGACCCTGACCGTTTTGAATAAAAGCCAGCTGGAGCAGGCACTTCAACACAAGCACTTGGCAAGCAAGTTGCGTCTACGCTGAGCCAAGGCACATGGTTGCCGTATCTACGCAGAAGTTCTTTTCAAATCGTGATAGTCACGAGAAGTGCTGCGCATCGAGTTGGAACTTAGTAAGTTTCTGGTGAGGAGAATCACTGAGGTGATTGATTTCTACAGACATTGGTGGAAATATTTATACTTCCAAAAAGGACATATGCTAGACTCTGTCTAGAAAATAGTATTTTGTCACAGTCCAGTAGTAACTTAATACTTGGATGTTTAAATCCATTTCAAGTCAGTTTTCATTATTTGTAACTAGTTAACCACTTCGATCTGTCAGTACATTGAAGACTAGTCTATAACGGTGGCGTTCATTAGTCTACGCAAGGGAAACTGCAAGTTGTCTAGCGCATGGCAGATGGTGATATTAATAAACCATGCCCAGGGAACGATCTTCAGAACAGCCGTTAATTGCTTAGACTGTCAATGTTTTTCTTGTACTGATGAGATTACAGTGAGTTATGTTACAACTGACATATTTAAGAAGAGATCACTTAGATCTGACCCTATTTCAACAAACTGTTATGGCTTTGATAGAAGCCCATATTAAAATGGAACCACAGTTTATTCAAACGTCGAAAGATACAACCACTATGTCTGACTAGACGATTTGTGGGTCTACAATGGCGGCCGATACAAGGATTATACGTGCTTGTCCGATAGGGCATGTCTATGGATAAATCTGGTATAGACCAGGTTTACTACACTTCAAGACCATCAAGAAATGTAAGCCACATTTGAATTATATTATGCCTAGCTAATTGGAACAAACTATTTTTCTGCAGATGACCAACACATTTTTTTCGTCGTATTTAAAGCTTGCAATGATTTACGCAAGACTTATTAGAGTTATTCTGAGCATTTTCAGCACTCAGAACAGTTTAGGATCGATGACCGAGCATTTCGAGCATTTATTTGAATTTTTCATATTTTTGGGAAATCACGGTAATCAGCCGATGTAACTGTAAAAGTTAAATTTATTTTTGTTGAGGAATGGATATTTTTTTCCATATTCGAAGGTTCGAACATGTGGATTCTCACATAATGAGATGATAATTAAACACATTTAAAATGATATAAATAATAATAATAATAATAATAATCCACTAATAATAATAATAATAATTTTCATAATTTTTCTAAATAATTCTTGGATATTATATTGTCTAATAATCATATGTATTGAGAAAGAGCCTATGAAGTAGTTTAATCATTTCTAGTCTGGAACAGGAGATTTTCCGAAGGAGAGTGGTTAGCGCAAGCCCGCATTCAACCAACATTTCAGTTCTGGTTGAACAGTTGATATTTGCTATGAGCAAAGTATATGTTTCATATAACACGGAGAGGCATGAAACGGGAAGCAAATGATATTTGTATCAAATAGGATATTTTTGTATTTATATAAAATCATGACGTAAATACACTCGAAAGTGAAATAAAGCTTTTCATAAGTATGGTAAATTCACGGGTTGAACTGAATGGTAAAATAAAATAAACTTGTAAGTTTATTAATCTTCCAGTGTTGATAACAAGCAGAGGCTTGATTTATTGTATAAATTTTGGGAAGATAATTTATGTGTGTGGAGTAGTTGAAATGCCATTCCCAGGTGCGCATGTTAAGTCGCAGGAATGAAGGTTTTTTCGAGCATCAATCAAATAGCAGGTTCGATGGCTCAGGTTTATAGTAGGAGTATTGGAGCCACACATTTCGTCGTATGAATAACCCGAAGGTTATTTCTTTGAAACCATCAGTTCTTATCTCAACCTTGTTTACGAATTCCATTTAGACTTTGATTTTGCTAGAACCCGGATTTGTCATGATAGTAGTTTATTCTTCTTCAGAGGAAGACCTTTGCCGTTGTTTTTGTAATATTGTGTTCTTACACAAATAATAGAATGGGCCACTGCCAATTAAAAAATAATTCTTTAACCACGAATAATTTGAAGGATATTTTCAATCCTAGTGCCATGAACTAAATGAATTCATTATAAAACTACAATTCTTATTTCCGCATTCTGTCGAAGAATTGCAAGTTGTAAAAGTTGCTAGAAATGGCCATAAATATAAATATTGTTTTTCATAATGATTCCAAGTGGAAAATCTAATAGTTGAATGGTTCAACCATTTATTGATCAAGCTGATGATTCAGAAATCATATATTTTGTTTGGAACTTGAAGTTCATAATCGAGTCACTTCTCGAATGTATAATGTCAGAAGAACAATTAATTGTTGTTGTGCTTCGCACAGTTCTTCGATGCTATGCTCAAAGGTCAAATACTTTTCAGATGTTATTAATATGTATTAATAATTTGTATTGCTTCAATGATGATAATATTTTCGACGATATATTTTTGAAAACTGGAAAACAAGTGAAAGTTTAAGAATTCTATAAACATTTATTCTACGAGTGTTAATATCATGTAAATAGTCAAACAGTGATCTACGTTATTTCCAGTATGAACAATTAATTTTGAGCTGGAATTAAAAGTTAATAATTTTGGAACACAGTCCACAGGACTATTTATCGGACTTGTGTTTCCAAAAAGATTGTCAAATGTGTTTGGAAGATTTCTGTATATTGTGTGTAAATAAGAGTGTGGATCGCCACACGTGGATGATGCTGCTTTGAGCATCTTTGCAGTCAGATTTTAACTTTAAATAAACTGAGATAATTTTACCAGATGTGTTTCACCCAATTAAATCTCCTTCTATCCTTATTGTTGCATTGAGCCAAAAATCAGTAAAGCATTTTTTTAATTTGATGTCGTTTTTGCGATTTGCTTTAACCCATCTGGCGCTCCGGGATATTTTGACTCTCGTGCTGACTGATTATTGGTAAAATGCATATGTGGTCGTGCGGACTCCGGTCTAAACGGGCACATAAAATAAGATAGAGAGAGTAATGGCTTCGAACGTGGGTCCCGATTTAGACATGGTCAATCGCATGCCGATTTAAATTGTGATCTTTTTTTTTGAAATATTTTGGGAGTTGAGAGATGTCTGGTTTGGATGAATAAATTAGTAGGAAACCCAATTAGTGGGGAAACTTAAAAATTTAACTTGGTTAATAATTAGAATGGGTTTGAATATTTTTGATAATGGCTTAACCATTAGGGCGTCAAGTAAATTCAGTAGTAAACGTTCGATGACTGGACATACACATTATTAGAATCCAGATGGAGGATATTTGAGAACTTGCATATTTTTCTTGTGATATTGTGGTAAATGTAATTCGTAAAAGTAGAGACTTTTGTTTTTCCATCACGTCGACATTAGGACAAATCTCATTTTATTATAGTGTTCCAATTAGCTATTCATATTTCTTGTTCTAGTTATAAGCTTGTGTTTGCCACTGTTGTATACCCCTAAGTTTTGAATAATAATTGAAATTATGGAAGAAATGATGAGGATGATGAGGAGTTTGGAGGAGAGTTCAAAAGAGGCTGGACTGCGTGTAGCAGCCATTATGAAAGAAAATACTGAGGCTTTAGAAAGGAAACTTAAAGAAAATTCTGATTCTTTAGAAAATAAATTAAAAAATAACTTGAAAGAAAGTTTAGATGAAAAACTTAAAGAAAATTCTGATTCTTTAGAAAATAAACTTAAAGAAAATTTGAATGATAAACTTAAAGAAAATTCTGATTCTTTGGAAAATAAACTTAAAGAAAATTCCGATTCTTTAGAAAGCAGGTTAAAAGGTAATTTGAAAGAAAATTTAAACAGTAAATTTAATTCAATGGAGAGTAAATTTAAAGAGAATTCTGAAATTTTGAAAATGACACTTGAAAGTAAAATGAATAAATTATGCGAAAAAACACATGAGCTCGAAACTTCATTAGCTACTAACGCAAGTTTAATGGACGATAAATTTCGCGATGCCGATCTTCGATCCCAAAGCTTAGCTGATAGGATAGAACATGGTCTTAGGAAAGTTGGTGAAGACATGGTCAACCTAGAAGTCAGAGTGAAGAAGGAGAGTAACGAGATGGGAATTCTAGTTGTTCAACGTTTAACGGAACAATTCAAGGAACTTGTCATGGGAGAAATAAGAGAAGGTGTGATTAGTGAATTGCAAACTGAAATTAAAACCACAGTTGTCAATGAAATTAAAGACACACTCAAGCTGGAGAACCAAGAGGGAATCAAAGAGATTAGGGAATCTTTGTCATCCCACATTGAAGTAATTGCCAAAGATATCCAAGCAACTCAGAAGGACATATCAGATATGACAGGGTCATTGAAAAGTCATGAGGCTGTTATGAACCAGATATCCATTGATGTTAAAGACAATTGTAAAGAGACTGAAGCAATTAAGAAGATGGCAGAAGAAAACCAGAAGGAACTTGAGGCTATGAAAACTCAAATAAAGGATGAGAAACAGTCTGATCATCTGTTGAAAATGCCGAATGTAAGGGGAAAGGAACAGATACAGATAAATCTAGGAGGAGCTAGAGAGACTGATAGACAGGATGAGGTCAGGACAGTATTTCAATCCAACCCCATAACTGTATTTAAGAATATAGAAGATAAGCCTTCTAAATTTTCAGGGCGAGATTCTGTGACACCCGTGGAATTTTTGAGAGAAGCAGGTGATTACCTGAAAGATTCTAAGATCCCTAAAGAAAGACAGATCCGAGTGATAGGGAAGTTCTTGGAAGGTCCTGCACTTTTGTGGTTTAGAGCATTTAGATCCACTCTAACCACGTTTGAGGAGTTTTCTCGTGGGCTATTGAAGAAGTTTTGGTCCCCGGAAACCCAACAGCAAGTCAGAGCAGAGTTATATTCGAAGAGATTCTCGACGTCACAACCTACTCGATACTCTACGTACTTTTCTGGACAGCTGTCTAAACTCCAACATTTAGATCCGCCGATGCCAGATAACGAGTTGATTACTGCATTGATACGTCAATTTCCAGCAGACGTCCAGAGGACTTTGATCGCTGCTGATATCTATAATATGGAACAATTTGATGAAGTATTACAGAAGCTGGATCGTACAAACGCTCAATTCTTCCATCAGAAGGGAGCAAAGTATAACAACGCTGTGTATGCTGTTATGGCTGATAGTTATTCTCAGACACCTCGAGAGATTCGAGAGGAGCGAGAAGAGAAATCGCCGAGGGAAGATTCCAATAAGAGAGGATGGAACCAGTATAGTAACAGATACAGTTACAAACCATATGCGAGACCGGATGGTGGTAATCGATACAATACTCGATGGAGAAGACCACGTGATACTCAAGGAAGGTACCAGGAAAGAAGATCCTATGGTAGAAATAACTACAACAACAGAGGGAATGTAGATACTCGTCAGTCCAATGAAGAGTTTAACAAGGACACAAGGAAAAATTTGGAAGCAAGACACCAAGATAACTTGCAATTTTTGGAGCAGAGGCCCAATGATCCAGGTCCATCGGGAACACAACAATCCCGGGGGAATGGTAATAAAAAAAAAACTTCGAATTCACAGTAGGAGATAGAATTTTGAACACTTT
This sequence comes from Meconema thalassinum, assembly GCA_946902985.2. NCBI lineage: Eukaryota > Metazoa > Arthropoda > Insecta > Orthoptera > Tettigoniidae > Meconema > Meconema thalassinum. Next base: position 240,355,100 of record OX336389.2, on the reverse strand, counting down.
CACTTCCAGAATTATTATATGGCAAGCAGAGGATGATGATTTAATTCAACAGAATGACGAACGAAAGAAATGGGTACCAGAATTAGAATGCCAATCATATCATGCGAAGTATTTGGTATGCCTGTCGATACTTTGATCGATACTGGGGCTATGCTTTGTCTGGTGAGTGAGAAGCTTTATATTCTGTGGAAGCTCAAAGAGAATTTAGAGGAAATTCCAGTATCAGGAATTAAGATCCAAGGAATAATACCCAATAAAATATCTCTGTGTAAAACGCAATTATACTTATGTATTACGATTGGAGGACATGATTTCCGACATGTATTTGTTGTAATGAAGGACATGGCTTTTGACATGATATTGGGAGCAGATTTCTTTCAGAAATATCAAGCAGTGATAGATATGAAGACGGAGACGATTAGATTCAAGAATACCGAAGAGATTAACTTCGAGGGAAAAGAAGAAGAAGACATCGAGGGAGATGCTCAATGGTCTCTGATTTTTCATGAAGCTGAAGGAAGAGAAGTCTACACTGAGAAGGAGTCCCCAGAGCTAGGGAAAATTTTGGAAGAGTATCAAGATATTTTTGACATTAAACCTGGTGAAATTAAAGATTTTGAATATCATATTCGTGTAAATGATGATGCACCTTTTCATGCTAAATTGTATCCAGTAGCAGAAAAGCATCGGGAAAGAGTAAACGTGCTTATCAAGGAAATGGAAAACAATAATGTGATTGAAAAGTACACTACATCTTATGTCAATCCATTAGCAGTAGTGTCTAAGCAAGATGGAAGTCTGAGACTATGTTTAGACGCGCGAAATTTGAATTCAAGATTACTGCCAGAGTATGACAGACCACCAATCATTAGGGAACTGTTGAGGAAATTCCAAGGCAAGGTCTGGTTCTCTAATATTGATCTCACTTCGTCCTACCATCATATTAGGCTTAGTGAAGATTCTAAGAAGTTCACAGGATTTATGTTTGACCAGCAGACATATGTATTCCGCCGTTTACCATTTGGAGTCAAAACATCTGGATCCGTTTTGATCAGAGCACTGGAACAAAATTTGAGTCCTGAAGTAAAAGAGATAGCAATTCGTTATATTGATGATATCTTAATTGCATCTGAGACTAAGGAGGAACATTTGCTACATCTTCAAATGTTATTCGCAGATTTGAGAAAAGCTAACTTCAAAGTAAACCTTCGAAAATGTCAGTTCTTTCGAAAGGAAATAAAATTTTTGGGTCACATTTTGGATGGAGAAGGATACCGTCCCAATGAGACGAAGATACAAGCAATTGCAAATTTCCCTAGACCTACTAGAGTGAAGAATGTCCGCAGTTTTCTCGGGACATGCCAATTCTTTGCAGGGCATTGTCCGAACTTCACCAAGACAGTTGCGCCATTGCAGGAGTTGTTAAAGAAAGGAAATAAATGGAAATGGGATAAAGATTGTGAACAATCATTTCAAGATGCCAAGAGTTTATTAGTAAACAGTGTGAAATTGGAGTATGCTGACTTTACCAAGAATTTCATCATAGAATCTGATGCATCCACCGTAGGGATTGGAGCTATTCTACATCAAGAGGATGAAGACCACAAGAGACATTACCTGGCGTTCATTAGCAGGAAACTTCGTCCATCAGAGAGAAATTATTACACCACAGAGTTAGAAGCACTTGCTGTAATATTCGCTTTGGAGTCGTGGAAGAAAATGTTAATTGGACATTCAGTCATTGTGAGGACTGATCACCACGCATTGGAGTTCATTTTGAGAACAAACTTTGCCAGCGATAGAATAACTAGATGGTCACTTTTTATTCAGCAATTCAACCTAGTTATTGAACACACTCCTGGAAAGTTGAATGTGGGAGCTGATTTGTTGAGTAGAGCAGTGGAGTCTACATCTAAGGTTTTTCAAGTTAACCTGACGCAGGAAGATGAAGATACCTTGAGAAGGTTAAGGTTATTGCATTTATCCCAGAGGAGAGACCGACGTCTTAGGAACATTTTTCGTTTTCTACAAGGAAACATGGATCCCAATGATGATGATTTTGTGGAAACTGAAAGAGTGTCAAGAGATTTTATGATGTTAGATGGTTTAATCTACAAGTTTGCAGATCCCGACCATACGAAGCTGAGAGTAGTGATACCTCCACGATTGCAAAAACCCATTATTTGGATGGCACATAGAATCGCAGGTCATGCTGGAGTAGATAAGACAGTCAACATGATTCAAGAGAAATTTTCGTGGGAGCGAATGCGACAAACTGTCAGAAACACTATTCGAGAATGCGACTTATGCCAAAGGAGTAAACATAATTCTAGATTACTGAGAGAATTACCAAGGCCTATTATTCCTTCTAAGCCTTGCGAAATCTTCGCGACTGATTTATATGGTCCTCTCCCAAAGTCTAAAAGAGGTAACCGATATATTTTGGTGACCATGGATGTTTTTAGCAAATACACCATGTTACATCCAATTCAGAAGGCCAACGCAAAGTATTGTGCGAAAAGAATAAGAGACAGCGTAATTCCGGAAGCAGGCAAACCGGAATTCCTTTTATCAGATCGTGGACCTCAATTTACATCTTTGGAGTTTCGAACCATCATGAATAATCTTGGGATTAGACAATTGTTTTGTTCTATTAGACATCCAGAGAGCAATCCAGCGGAACGCGTGATGGCTGAAATAGCAAAATTTTGCCGCCTCTATTGTCCAAATGAGCATTGGAAATGGATGGATGTTCTTTCTTTAGCATCCGAATCCATCAACTCTACGATTCATGAGAGTACTGGACAGATTCCTATGCTACTTCATCATGGAATTAAACCAACACGATTATGGGATCGAATCATCTCTATTCCACCTGAGATTGAACCAAGTCGTCAGATGAGGGAAACTCTAGCTTTAGACAAGTTAAGGAGTCAAGCTGAGAAGAGAGAGCGCAGAGTGAGAGGAAAGCGTTTTCGCAGACCCTTGCGCGTAGGAACTCTTGTTTTAGTGAAGAGACCTACACCCTCTGACGTGCAAAATCGAGTGTACTCGAAATTTGCAAGCCTTTACGCTGGACCCTATCGTATTGTGGAAGTAAACAATAATGGAAGCTATGAAGTAGCCAATACACGAACTGGTAACATCGTGGGAACTTATAATGCATCGAATTTGAAGATCTATTATTCAAGAACCAGATGATTTAATGTGTAGATAATAAAAATATTTTTTTTTTCAATTTTTATTTTTTTCTAGGTGTGGGGTGGATGTGCCCAAATCTAGGAATGGGTATTCCAAGTTTCAGACACCTAGATATCAAGGGAAAGGCTGTAGCCTCTTTTGAAAGTTCAGATATTTGAATATCGCGCTGCATTGCTTCTCGAAGCATTTAGAAGAATTTTACCGATAGTTGGATGTCAAGTGACGTAGCGAGTAACAGCAGAGGTGGAGGCTATTTATTGATTAAATAGTTAACTATGGAGTAGAGACTTGAGACTGGGATCAGATTACTGGCACGGCCAAATGAAAGAGAATGCAATTAGTATCAAGTAAATCGGACCAGGGATTCGAGAGATATGAGGATTTCCAGATATCAGGCGATGACGCGTGACCCTGACCGTTTTGAATAAAAGCCAGCTGGAGCAGGCACTTCAACACAAGCACTTGGCAAGCAAGTTGCGTCTACGCTGAGCCAAGGCACATGGTTGCCGTATCTACGCAGAAGTTCTTTTCAAATCGTGATAGTCACGAGAAGTGCTGCGCATCGAGTTGGAACTTAGTAAGTTTCTGGTGAGGAGAATCACTGAGGTGATTGATTTCTACAGACATTGGTGGAAATATTTATACTTCCAAAAAGGACATATGCTAGACTCTGTCTAGAAAATAGTATTTTGTCACAGTCCAGTAGTAACTTAATACTTGGATGTTTAAATCCATTTCAAGTCAGTTTTCATTATTTGTAACTAGTTAACCACTTCGATCTGTCAGTACATTGAAGACTAGTCTATAACGGTGGCGTTCATTAGTCTACGCAAGGGAAACTGCAAGTTGTCTAGCGCATGGCAGATGGTGATATTAATAAACCATGCCCAGGGAACGATCTTCAGAACAGCCGTTAATTGCTTAGACTGTCAATGTTTTTCTTGTACTGATGAGATTACAGTGAGTTATGTTACAACTGACATATTTAAGAAGAGATCACTTAGATCTGACCCTATTTCAACAAACTGTTATGGCTTTGATAGAAGCCCATATTAAAATGGAACCACAGTTTATTCAAACGTCGAAAGATACAACCACTATGTCTGACTAGACGATTTGTGGGTCTACAATGGCGGCCGATACAAGGATTATACGTGCTTGTCCGATAGGGCATGTCTATGGATAAATCTGGTATAGACCAGGTTTACTACACTTCAAGACCATCAAGAAATGTAAGCCACATTTGAATTATATTATGCCTAGCTAATTGGAACAAACTATTTTTCTGCAGATGACCAACACATTTTTTTCGTCGTATTTAAAGCTTGCAATGATTTACGCAAGACTTATTAGAGTTATTCTGAGCATTTTCAGCACTCAGAACAGTTTAGGATCGATGACCGAGCATTTCGAGCATTTATTTGAATTTTTCATATTTTTGGGAAATCACGGTAATCAGCCGATGTAACTGTAAAAGTTAAATTTATTTTTGTTGAGGAATGGATATTTTTTTCCATATTCGAAGGTTCGAACATGTGGATTCTCACATAATGAGATGATAATTAAACACATTTAAAATGATATAAATAATAATAATAATAATAATCCACTAATAATAATAATAATAATTTTCATAATTTTTCTAAATAATTCTTGGATATTATATTGTCTAATAATCATATGTATTGAGAAAGAGCCTATGAAGTAGTTTAATCATTTCTAGTCTGGAACAGGAGATTTTCCGAAGGAGAGTGGTTAGCGCAAGCCCGCATTCAACCAACATTTCAGTTCTGGTTGAACAGTTGATATTTGCTATGAGCAAAGTATATGTTTCATATAACACGGAGAGGCATGAAACGGGAAGCAAATGATATTTGTATCAAATAGGATATTTTTGTATTTATATAAAATCATGACGTAAATACACTCGAAAGTGAAATAAAGCTTTTCATAAGTATGGTAAATTCACGGGTTGAACTGAATGGTAAAATAAAATAAACTTGTAAGTTTATTAATCTTCCAGTGTTGATAACAAGCAGAGGCTTGATTTATTGTATAAATTTTGGGAAGATAATTTATGTGTGTGGAGTAGTTGAAATGCCATTCCCAGGTGCGCATGTTAAGTCGCAGGAATGAAGGTTTTTTCGAGCATCAATCAAATAGCAGGTTCGATGGCTCAGGTTTATAGTAGGAGTATTGGAGCCACACATTTCGTCGTATGAATAACCCGAAGGTTATTTCTTTGAAACCATCAGTTCTTATCTCAACCTTGTTTACGAATTCCATTTAGACTTTGATTTTGCTAGAACCCGGATTTGTCATGATAGTAGTTTATTCTTCTTCAGAGGAAGACCTTTGCCGTTGTTTTTGTAATATTGTGTTCTTACACAAATAATAGAATGGGCCACTGCCAATTAAAAAATAATTCTTTAACCACGAATAATTTGAAGGATATTTTCAATCCTAGTGCCATGAACTAAATGAATTCATTATAAAACTACAATTCTTATTTCCGCATTCTGTCGAAGAATTGCAAGTTGTAAAAGTTGCTAGAAATGGCCATAAATATAAATATTGTTTTTCATAATGATTCCAAGTGGAAAATCTAATAGTTGAATGGTTCAACCATTTATTGATCAAGCTGATGATTCAGAAATCATATATTTTGTTTGGAACTTGAAGTTCATAATCGAGTCACTTCTCGAATGTATAATGTCAGAAGAACAATTAATTGTTGTTGTGCTTCGCACAGTTCTTCGATGCTATGCTCAAAGGTCAAATACTTTTCAGATGTTATTAATATGTATTAATAATTTGTATTGCTTCAATGATGATAATATTTTCGACGATATATTTTTGAAAACTGGAAAACAAGTGAAAGTTTAAGAATTCTATAAACATTTATTCTACGAGTGTTAATATCATGTAAATAGTCAAACAGTGATCTACGTTATTTCCAGTATGAACAATTAATTTTGAGCTGGAATTAAAAGTTAATAATTTTGGAACACAGTCCACAGGACTATTTATCGGACTTGTGTTTCCAAAAAGATTGTCAAATGTGTTTGGAAGATTTCTGTATATTGTGTGTAAATAAGAGTGTGGATCGCCACACGTGGATGATGCTGCTTTGAGCATCTTTGCAGTCAGATTTTAACTTTAAATAAACTGAGATAATTTTAACAGATGTGTTTCACCCAATTAAATCTCCTTCTATCCTTATTGTTGCATTGAGCCAAAAATCAGTAAAGCATTTTTTTAATTTGATGTCGTTTTTGCGATTTGCTTTAACCCATCTGGCGCTCCGGGATATTTTGACTCTCGTGCTGACTGATTATTGGTAAAATGCATATGTGGCCGTGCGGACTCCGGTCTAAACGGGCACAATACAACGTTCCAGTTCGTTTTGCATAAGATGTCGCATAAAAAAATGTTTTATGCTTTTACCATAAGATGAGAAAGACACTTGCTATACACCTGTAAGTTACATGGAGTATAGTCATTGCACTGTCCACAAATAAATCAAATGAATGCCACTGAAATTTATGACTACATAAAAGTTAATGTTCTCTTCACCCTATGCAAGTCACAACATGTAGCCCTCAGGCACCAGGAGGACAGTTCTATCTGTGATAAATGTCAATAGTCAACCTTCTATATCCTTTTATTTCTATCGCTGATTTATTTCTCCAATCATATGGGGGAGGATGCCGGTCTCTCCTGGATGCAGGCCTTGACCAGTATATCCAATTCAAGTGCAATAACTCCTACGGCAGATGGCAATCTGCAACATAATGTAGATTTTACATGAGTCTAAGAACTCAGGAACTCACTGCTGTTGAGTACGGTATGGAAAATGGCAGAACAAGATAATTTGAGCTTACCCAATAACTTATGTTTAAACAGTGTTGCATGCCTTGCTTCTATTGATGTTATTGATTTCAAAACCTAATCCTGGTGATTCACAATAGCTGTACGTATGCTCTGTGGAATGCTGAAATTTAGCACAAGTTGCCAAAAACCATGAACCTATGAATGCCAGTGTACCATTGAATATATTATCGACAAGCATTTTATGCTTACGTGGTTGATATTTTCCCTGTGTATCATCTGCATGCAACCTTCTGTGTGGCTTTTCAAATTGTGACAAATTCTACAGTTCGTGACAAAAGATGAATCCACCACCCAAATAGGCCTACTGTTAAAGCCAGCTAATGGACACATACACATCCATCCAGAAATGTAAACCTTACCGATAACAAAGATCGTCCTGCAGGCAACATTATGAGTGAAGTCATGATACTCTTGCTACAAAAATTGCAGTATCGTGTGGAAATATATAACACTAACAATATTTGTTTAACTCTTAATTTGCAAATTTTCTTTGACTGTGTGACTATTCCCACTGTGCGTGACAAAAACCAGGGGAGCATATATGGCTAACGCGGTCCTACCTAGTAATTATATTAATAGTGAATGAGACGAGAACATGCCTCTATGAAACTAACAACTTCGTTAATATGGATAATACATGATTTTCATACCTTATATTCATAATTTAGGGGACAATACCAATTGAAATTGCTGTCCATTATCACTAGTGCACTGGAAATATGTGCTTTTGTTTCTTGCCCATTGAACGATGGCAGCCATGTTCCTCAAGTGCATGAGGTCTCTTCAACTGTTACCGTACCTAGGTACATACATTGATGTCACATTCGTGTTGCCAACATGTAAGATAGGCCTACAAAATACACCTGTCATGAGGTCGGTCATACGAATGACTAATTTCACTGTGCGTGACAAAAACCAAGGGAGCATATATGGCTAACGCGGTCCTACCTAGTAATTATATTAATAGTGAATGAGACGAGAACATGTCTCTATGAAACTAACAACTTCGTTAATATGGATAATACATGATTTTCATACCTTATATTCATAATCTAGGGGACAATGCCGAATTGAACTCTCAGGAGGCTACACGACAAAAAAAAAAAAACAATTGAAATTGCTATCCATTACCACTAGTGCACTGGAAATAAGTGCTTTTGTTTCTTGCCCATTGAACGATGGCAGCCATGTTCCTCAAGGAACTTTTAATTAAATTATAAGGATATCCATTTCTCTTAACACTACATGGTGCCCTAGTTCATAATCCATTTACGCTGATGCTAAAGAAGGTACAGAACCGGTATCAATGGAATGCAAAAACATGTAGCCTCCATCGTTAAATAAATAATACATTTTAGTTTTGTCAAGGCTGAGGTTATCAAATAAATAAATATAAGTTACCACTAGCCAATATGGTCAACTATTATCACAATAAAATGGTAAATATATACGTATTCTAATACTATATTTGTCCATAATTCACGCGTAGGCTATAATGGCCGACACAGCTGGAATTTTACTCTATAAGTCGTGATCTAAAATAGGGTGCGCTGGGTGGGTTATAGATAGCCGAGGAGTAAACTTCATTTCCTGATTCAAATTGTATCATTACAGAAGGTATTTTGGCTAATATCCTCCGCAGTCTATAACCCACCCACCTTTCTCTTTCTGTATCACGACTTATATAGTAAAATTCCAGCCGTGTCGGCCATTATCCGCGTGAATTATGCACAAGTACAGTATTGCCAACCCCACATATTTGGTACCAATAATGTGTTACACATAACATGATAAGTTACTAGATAATGCTCTCACAACTACGTTATACATAGTAATACCACCAGCAACAGGTGATTTTCAAGATACAATTAACGTTGGAACAATTTCATTTTTCAACTCCGATGCAGATAAAACCTGCAGGACACAAGAGCATTAATTCGATTGAAACTTTATACAAGGAATCATTCATAAAACAACACGAAATGATAAATATACCAAGACTTTGTGGAGAATATAATTTTTTTTGAAGCTATTCCAACAACTACAACGAGAATAAGCCAGCAAATAATAGACACGTCTAGCGAGCGGAAGGTCTTGCTCCAGTGCGCATGCGTCAGTCTTGAACGGTCTTGAACAACCAAAGCTTTTTTCTCCGTGGCCAAAGTAACCGGAAGCCGCTACCTATCTTCTTTGGGAAGCCGCTTTATCAAATCAAATATGGCGTGGTAAATAATGCTTGGCCTGGTGATTTGAAGCAAAAAAAGCATTCGCAAATTTTTCAGGATGAAAACGGTGATTGAGACTGGCATATATAGCAATCTATAAATTGCATTAAGTCACGGAATTAAACTTCTTTGATGTGACGGTTCATTGTTTTCCACAATGATGTAGGCTAGTGTGTAATGAAATTGTGGCGATGAAGCTTTCAGTGATATTTTATTACGGTATAATAATTATACTTTCGATGGAAATGCAATTTTGGTCAGACAATTTATGATTAGGCTGCACTTGTACATACTGTGTCTAGTAATGAATCGGTAGCGATATTTTTCTGACAAAGAAATTCGCTCATGGAGGTTATGGTAGGATATTGTTCAATTACGGTTTTAATAAATCTGTTCACTTTAAAGTATTTGCTGCTATACAGTATAAGTTATACTGTAGATATTATGTATGACACTTTTTTAGTGGTTTAGTTTTGTAATCTTCGACGCCACTGTTAAGAACCAATTTATACTGTACCTGATTGAGATGGGTTAGGTTATGTTAAAGATGTGGTTTTAAGGAACGAAACAAGTAGCTCATCTGTCCTTAAATGTCGTAGATGACTGAAATGCTAGATACACGGGTAACCGGTACTTAAAACTTTTGAAACAAGTGTTAGGCCTACAAAATGGTCTGTGATTATATGACCTATCTTTCTTGATATTTTATTTGAAGAAACTGGGGTAAAACTTCACAAGAGGGTTTCACAATGGTTTTGCCTAGACCAATATTTTTGTCCAGACCCATGGTGGATTGATAGCGCGGCCAGCAGGGCCGCGTTAGCTAATAGATAACACCCCTGGTTTTTGTCACGCACAGTGGGGAAAGTCACGTATCAATAATCTTTATCCAGGCCAATAGTTTTGCCTTTTATTTCATGTCGTGAAACCCTCTCGTAAAGAATTAATGAAACGGGCATCATTCTAGATTTTGGGCTAGAAAATGGTTTGCTATGGAGACATTTGCAAAGGAGTAGGGTGCAGTAGTACCTGTAATAAGAAAGTTATGAAAAGAGTGATGATATGTTGTATAGGCATACAATGTAGTTGCATGTGGAGTCCTGTTGTAAATTCTGACCAGTTTTGCTCGTGCATTGAAATTATTAATAAATGGTATTTTTCTAGCCATTAATTTCATTAATACAGTGCAGCATTATGTGTGGAAATGACCAACATGCAAGAAAGAATATAATGCCCCAATAAAGAAACCCTTATTCCTTTCATTTCACACCATGTCCTGTACAGTACCAATATTTTTGTCTTGCAGAAAGTCACCAAATACCAGGTTTATTAAAAATTGTTGCATTTGTATATTTTGCGAAAGTTAAAATAGTATTCAGTAGAGTAATTGTGTACACCATGACAATAACAGGCTGAAGTACACAAACTGATGGTAGATAGCTCTTGAGATTGTGGTTAATGAATTTGATGCTTGGGAGTGTATGGAAGACCGCGATTATTACTTCATTGTGTAGACCGCGATTATTACTTAATTGTGTAAACCTAACAGATTTGAGGTGAATGGAGGAGAAAAAGGTACTGCTGTACTCCTGGGAGAGAGATTAATGTGGAGTACAGTTACAGTAGGAACTGGTGTGAACATTTCTGTAAAGTTCCTCCATCTTACAATTGTGCTGTATCACATGGACTTACCTGCATACGAAACTCATTGTGTGCCCATGTGCCATCAAGTAATAATTACAGTCTTCGTTCTATACTGTACCTCCATGTTGTCAAGTCGAAATACTGTTAAATGGCTTTCAATTAAGTAAATGGTCACATGCTTGTCATGATCTCTAGTAGTTTTGTTCAGTTACACTGTATGGTTTCATTGGCAAGTAATTGAAGAGATGAAATCTACTATCAATAATGTGTTTCAATTGGCCATGGTCTTTTAGGTACAAGGGGAAATTTTTATTGGCAATTGTGACATAAAACTTGGGTGGCATGAACTACGGTACAATTATGTGTTTCTTGTTCTAGAGAATGCATAAAAAAGAAAAACACCAGTTCTAACAAAAATTTCTAATAATGAGTTTTAATGGCAAATTTAGAAGTGGTTTCACAAATAATACTATATACCTTGAAACTGTCATGTACAAAAATAGTTACCGGTATATATAATAAATTAAAAATGCACACGTTTTATTGTTGCTTATATTTTACTCACTTCTATACATCACCAATGTGAAAAAATATCATGATTATGCTGACACTTTCGTCCAGTGGAACAAACTAACACTCAATATCTAGTGTCTACCTCTGATCGTAATCACAGCCACCATTCTCTGGGTCATCATTTGAATTAGGGCTCTGATATTTTTCTGCTGAAGTTAATCCCAATCCTCTTGAATTGCTGCCTGCAAATCACATAATTCCTCTGGAGCCCATCTTGAACTCGGATGCGTATTGCCAACCTATCCCAAAGATCCTCTGAGGGTTTAAGTTGGGACTGTGAGATGAACACGAATCCATCTTCAATAAATGGTATTATCGATGAGAATCTCACTGAGGCTGCCATTTTCAATGAAAACCAGTCTATCCGATCCTATATGGCAATGTCGCCCCACAACATAATGGAGCCCTTATGGATACTGTGCACTTTGTAAATCACTCTCCTGAGTTATCTCCAGACACACTCCCTACCATCTGGAGATTTCAGGGAGAACCTGAGCTCCGGGCGGGGACACCAAGAGCCCGCTGATGAGCCAGCTTGGTGTCCTAGGCGAAACCCCACTCAAGACACGGCACAAACCTAGAAGAATTGCTGAGTTTTAATTCACCGGCCGTGAAAGCCAATGCACCATCTTTTTGGAAGCCTTCATAGGGAGGTTGAGGCTGCTTGAGCTTTTGGTTCTCGCAGTCAAGGAGTGCAGTTGCACTCTATATAAAGGGAGGTATCGCGCAGTTCGATACTCCTGTGGGGGTCCGGGCGGGGACACCAAGAGCCAGCTTGGTGTCCTAGGCGAAACCCCACACAAGACACGGCACAAACTTAGAAGAATTGCAGAGTTTTAATTGTGCCATAACTTCCGAACAGTGTCCACTCGTCCTTCTGAGTGCACAACGGGCCGATATATATTCTGCCGAGAAGGAAGCAGGTTGCCATAGCAATGAATGACTCTATGTCATTGTCCTCCACCTCACCACACGCTCGCATTCTTCTGAGCTCCATACAGTACTTGTAACTAGGAGTTAAGTTGGGAAGGAATCAGCTGCGATCTGAATTTACTTTGGGAAATTACGGATAACACTTCTACAATGACCGAGAATAGGATATGACCTCTCCTCTCAACTGTCCTCTAGATGCTTGCAAACCTCATACTAGAATTAAAATTCATGACAGAGCTGGGAATTAAACCTAGGCCACCATCATAGAAATCTATTAGCCATGGCCAATTGCCAAATTACTGGAATTCACTATTCCATTCAAATCAAGCAAACTATAGTCATATTGCCCTCAACAATCCCTAATTGAGATTTTACATTATAACCGAAAACTGCCCAGAGTTGGTTCTGTGCCTCTCGACAATAATGTTTGGGCACCTCTCTCTTCGTATGTTGTCGCACACGATTGTGGCAATCAGTGCGAGAAAGACAGGGGAACAATTCATTACTAATGATGACATTGTGCCATTTGTCAACCCACACTGATTTTCTCAAGTTTTATGATTACCCGTTTCGACCGTCACGTGCTCATCTGATCACTAGCGTTGAAGTTGAGATTGTACAAATATTTAGAAATATGTTTAGCTTTTCTAGTTAATGTTAGTGTTTATGATTTGCAGAGAATCACATTGTATGAAAAAGTTAGTTTATTCTATGATGTGTAAATTAGTCAAGTGTGAACACCTGTGTGACAACATTGCTTTTCCTTCCAGCACTTCAGAAAATATTATAAATACTTAAAGAAGACCAATCACTGGATATCCCAAAAAAAAGCTATTCAGCCAAGTGTATACCAGTGGAAATATCTCTTCTGACTGGTTGACGTCAACTTTTAATACCATTCCATAGAAAGCAGCAGCTAATCCTTGCGGGGATTCTAGAATCATAAGCTTAGTGAGTCATGTCCTCAAGATCTTCCTGAAAAGGATACATTTCTGGGGCTGTCTTCGTGGATCTCATAGCAGCATATGATACAATTCAGCATCAACTACTACTGCACAAAGTTTACTACATCACCAGAGACATTAATTTCACCAGAACTGTGCAGACGCTTTTAGAAAATCGGCAATTCTATGTGGAGTTCCAAGGTAGAAAGAGTAGATGGAGAAGTCAAAGGAATGGCTTGCCTCAGGGTAGTGTCCTTTCCGCCATATTGTTCAACATATTTACAAATGATCAGCCTCAACCTTCTCTTACAAGAGCTTCATCTATGCAGATGATCTTGCTTTAGTCACACAGGCGAGAGATTTTGAGGCAGTAGAAAACCAGTTGACTGTTGCTCTGAAGGACCTCTCTGAGTACTATAGAGTCAATAATGACCGAACCCTGCTAAAACTCAAATTTGAACTTTCCACCTACACAATCGAGAAGCCTATAGAAAGCTTACTGTGTTATGGGAAGATAAAGAGCTTGAACTTTGTTTCTACCCCAAATATCTGGGTGTTACCTTAGGTCGAACGTTGACCTACAGTAAACACTGCACTAACACCAAGCAGAAAGTTGCTGCTCGTAACAACATCTTGCGGAAGCTTACTGGCAGTATATGGGGTGCAGATCCCAATTTACTAAGAACATCAGCCTTGGCTTTGTGTTATTCTGCAGCTGAATATGCATGCCCTGTATGGCGCAAATCATCTCATGCAAAGCAAGTTGATGTGGCTCTAAATGAAACCTGCAGGATAGTAACGGGATGTCCCAAAGCTACACCTATTGATAAACTCCACAAGCTAGCGGGGATTGCTCCTCCAGATGTAAGGTATGAAGTTGCAGCCAAACTTGAGAGACATAAAGCAGAACATAACACTGATCATCTGTTACATGGTTACCAGCCACCACTTAGTAGGCTCAAATCTAGGAAGAGCTTCATGAGAACTACTACTCCCCTCACCGGTCAGCCTGGAGCAGCCAGATTATCTCAGTGGACAGCAAGGTCTGAGTGTAATGATTGGATAGCTCCTTCCGAGAACCTTCCTCCTGGTGGAAATCAAGTATGGAGCGTGTGGAAGTCCTTAAATCGGCTCAGGCGTGGCGTCGGACGAACTAAGGACAACCTGTTCAAATGGGGCTTTTTGAAGGAATCTTCCACCTTGTGTGACTGTGGGGAGGAACAGACAACTAAACACTTAATTAACTGTCCTAGATGTCCTACATCATGTTCCATACAAGAGCTTGTTGATAATTCAGACAACGCTGTTACTGTTGCTCAATTTTGGGCTGATATTGTTTAGTTTGTCATTTAAGATTTGTGTTACATTGTATTATATTTTATCAACCTTTGGTTTGTTTCCTATGTTGTTGTTTTTTTTGCTATGCTTATGACTCTAAATAAATAACCAGCATATACAGCAAATGTGAAGCATACATAGGAAATACCCAGTTAGGATTCCATAGTGGATTTGGCACCAGAGAGGCATACTGGTGATGCAGGTTTTGGTGTAAAGAAATATAGATATACCGGTATCTGTAGATGTTTATGCTTGCTTTATCAACTATGATTTGATTGTGTGAAATATGATATTAGTCTAGATGCGCAAGACCTACGAATTTTTGTCAACTTGTACTGGAATCAGACGGCTTCAGTAAAAGTAGATTGAACCAACACCGGTAGTGTAGAAAATATAAAACGAGATGTGAGACAAGTCTTATGCTCTATCTCCACTTCTTTTCTATATCTACTCTGAGGAAATATTTCTGAAGCACAGGAAGGAAAACAGTAAGGTATTGTTAATGGAACCACCATAAATGATTTGCAGTATGCAGACGATACAGCTCTGCTTGCAACAAGTGCTGAAGATCTACAAACCTTACTAAACTCTGTAGTACAACACAGTGCAAGAGGTGGGGCAGATGACCTCGTAGTTCTGCCCCTTAAAACAACAATAACTAACTAACAGTGCAAGAGCAGGTCTGAATTTGAATACAAAAAGGACAAAAGTAATGGTTTTGAGCAAACATGTAATTCCACCTGTTAATCTTACTGGAGCTGGGACAACACTGGAACAAGCTCAACACGTGAAATACCTTGGATGCATACTTGATCATTATTGGAATAATGCTATTCCGCATTGAATTGGCTAGAGCTGCATTCAAGAAAATGAAAAAAATCACTGTGCAACAGGGACTTAAATATTGCTGTTCGTATCCGTTTACTATGGTGTAAATTTTTCTCTATCGAAGCCTGGACCCTCACGGAGAACACCAGTAAAAGACTTCAAGTTTTCGAGATGGGGTGCTATTGGCGCCATCTCAGAATGTTATGGATCGATAGAGTACGTAACATGGAAGTGCTGGAACGTCTGCATAAAGAACTGAAGGATTTGCATAACACCAAATAGAAAAAACTTGAATACTTTGGCCATATCATTTGCAATGATAAATATAAACTCCTACAGATCATAATTGAAGGTAAGAGAGGTCGAGGAAGGAGGAGAATATTTTGGCTAAAGAACCTACGCAAATGGTATGGAATAAACACACCTGAACTATTCCAAGCTGGTAAAAGAAATCGCCCTGATGACAACCAACATCCAATGAGAGAGGCAGATGACCTCGTAGTTCTGCCCCTGAAAACAACAATAACTAACATCCAATGAGGATATGGCACAAGAAGAAGTGTACTATGCAAACTAATAAGCCCAATGGTGCACTGGGGTGAAACACTGGTAAAATAGATTGAGAAACATGGATTTAAGTTTCTTTGTAAATTGTATCAATAGACATATGTAATATATTCACAATCCAGGACAGTTAGCCAAATAATTACAGTTACTGTTGAGAAGTAGAGAGGGTGGTAATTAAACTACGGTACAATGTCACAAAGCGGCAGGGGTAGATGAAATTCGGTCAGAAATGGTGAAGTATAGTGGGAAAGCACGGCTGAAATGGTTGCGTCGGATTGGCATGGGTTTTAGGAAATGTACCCTCTGACTGGACAAAAGCAGTAATCGCCCCAACTTAAAACAAGGTAACAGAAAAGATTGCAATAATTATTGTGGCATTTCTTTGATGTGTCCTGTGAATTGTAGAAAGGAGAGTTCGATCATTGGCCGAGAGTAAGATGAATGAAAACCAGAGTGGCTTTTGATCGCAACAAGGATGTCAAGAATCAAATATTTAGTATGCGCCAAGTTATAGAGGAATGTTACGAGAGGAATAGACATTTGTGTTTTCTAGATCTAGTAAGAGAAGGCATTTGATCGAGTATCCAGGGTGAAGATGTTGAGCATCCAGAGGGAATATGGTATCGAGGCAAGGCTGCTACAGACAATCAACATTATTTGTGTTGATAATCAGGCTGCAGTGTTGGTAGGATTAGTTCTTGGTTCAAGGTTGTTACAGGAGTGAGGCAAGGCTGTAATCTCTCGCCACCACCACTACTACTAATGCTTATTTTTTACATGGACTATTTGCTGAAGGGCATAAACTGGTTGGTTGGGATTCAATTAGATGGAAACCAGCATTCTGGTCTATGCTGATGATTTGATTGTAATGACAAGACTCCGTCAAAAGCTTACAAGTCAAAACTTAAGAACTTGAACAGAAATGTAGGAAATAAGGTATGAAAATCAGCATTTCAAAAATTATGGTTATGCCGGCGAGAAAGAAGTACAAGAAAATAGCATGTCAAATAGGAGGAACTAAATTGGAGCAGGTAGAACATATTAAGTACGGTACTTAGTCTGTGCATTCTCTCAGGATGGTAGTATGGGAAAGGAAAGGTGCAGAAAAGCCCATGCAGTGAGTACTTAATTGTGATCTACAGTATTCTGCAAGAAGGAAGTTAGTGTAGCAATGAAACGCTCCCTATATCGCTCAGTATTTAGACCGACCTTGCTGTATGGAAGTGAGAGCTGATACATAAACTAGAGGTAACTGATATGAGGGTAGCTTGAATGATTGTTGGGACAAATGGGTTGCAGCAATGGCAGGGAGGTACTCATAATTAAGAGAAGACGGCTAAGTTAGAAATTAACACGCTAGATGAAGCTGTTCGTATGAGCCGACTCAGATGTTGGGGTCATATGAAAAGAATGGGGGAAGAGAGGTTACCAAAGAAGTTAATAATTTCGCTGCAGAGTGAAAGAGAAGCATAGGCGCCAGTAGACCAAGGAATCAATGGTTAGATTCAGTTTCGAACAATTTCAAAGTGAGAGGTGTAGAAGAAGAGGAAGCCGCAGTGCTGACTGCTAATACGGGATCATGGATGTAACTTGTTCGCAAACAGAGGCTTGCAGACTAGGCTGGATGCTGACAGACAAAACAGTCTCAAATGAAAATGAATGCATGTACTTTTATTTTTGTAACTTTGATCACATTGGATCACTTGAGCTGTTTTATGCACTTTTCTTAGAAGGTTGTACTGTTTGCTTCTTGCGATGCACACAGCAACTATTCATTTGTCCCAATCACAATTTTCTCATTTCATCTAAAATCTTACCTTATTACAGACATCACAATAATGTTTTTATTCTGGTATCGTACAAAAGTACACATTCACAATATTCTAGCTCCTGAAACATACCGACAACAGTGGCTACACTCGGTAAAGCGCAGTGTTAGGACATGGGGCCAAGCTCTCTGCTGACTCAGTAGACGTGTGTGTTGGAGCCCCACCGTCGATCGTCCTTGAAATGGGTTTCTGTGGGTTCCCATTTTCAATACCAGGCAAATGCTGGGACAGTACCTACTGACAGGCCACGGCCGCTTCCTTCCACATCCTTGTCTAGTTTCATTATCTTCATCATTCCATCTCTCATTCCGGCGTGCAGGTCGCCCAAGGGCATCGACTAGAGGGACCTGTACTCGGCCTCTCAGGCTACACGACAACAACAACAAAATCCCCTGAAATCAACCAAAGGCAGCAAATTACTGATAATTTGAGATAGCTTTGATCCTGTTTTCCAAGCCCTCAGCCTGTCCCGACTAGACTATGATTTTGCAGCGTACAGTTCAGCAAAGTCAGCAGCTTTGAAAATGCTGGACAGTATAGCAGAATTAGGCTGATAGCCAATGCTTTCCATACCAGTCCGATTTCCAGCCTATTCACCAAATGGGGTGTTCCACCTCTTTGTGTCAGACGCCAAGATATGCTTTCATCATATGCTGCCAATGTGCATCAAATGATGCATTATCCTAGCTATCAATCTCTATTCAATACCTGATCCCACCAGAGTTACGCCAGCCGGTAGGTATTAGGCTTGATAGCTCGTGTAATGAAATAGGAGTGGCTGCAGGTCCCTTTATGATCCAGACACCTAACAAGGACATTTGGCTAGCTCTACATTGAGGTCTTAAGGTGAACAACACAGTTCACCAATTTCTGGATGTTAGCCAATGGATCGAAGGTGGACGAGAAAGTGGGTTGAGCTTAAATCATTGATGGTGCAAATATGAAGATCTCTTTGGCACAAACTTATATCATCTTTACTGCAGAGCTCGTTGCTATCTATGAAGCTCTGCAGTTTGCCCTACAGAATGCATGATTCCACTCTCTTGTGTGTACTGACTCTTTAAATTTGTCGCAGTCAATTGCTTCATGTTTCTCGCAACACCCATTAGTGCAACGAACCCATGACCTTCTAGCCAGCTTGACACTGTTGTTTGGTATTCCCTATATTGTTGTTTCTTCTTCTTTCTTTGAATTTGCCCTACTATGGGCCATGGGAAACAATTGATTTGCTGGTTAGTTCCTTTTTCTTCACCCAGAATTTCTTCATCCTTTTGCTGTGGTTCCTCCTCTTTTCCTCTGACCAGGTGTTCTTGGTCGTTCTACTGGGTCTATCCTTGAACTCCTTGATGTTATCAATTTTAGCTCAAAGCACAGCCCTATTCCAGCTGTCTTTTGTATGTATGCCAACTTACTCCATGTCTTTTCTTCTATCCGCATTGTAGTCGCCTTTTGCTTGCTGATGTAATTAAAGATTCCTTTCGTTATTCGATTCTCATCCATTCTCAGGAGGTGCCCATAAAACTCCAGTCTCCTCTTACGCATGGTGTCTGTGATCTTCTCTGCATGTCTTTATAGATCCTCATTTCTCTTCTTTCTCCATGTACTATCATTTCGTTTTTCAGGTCCTAGTATCTTTCGCAAGATTTTTCTCTCTTTCTTCCCTTTTCCCCTTTTTTATTCGACTATATTTTTGTTTGTTATTATAATTATTAGTTCTTTTTCTTTTATTAATAATGGACTGTTTTCATTTTTAGGCATCCATATCTAAATGTTAACTGAACAAAATTTATATTTTAAAACTGTGTTACGAGGGGCATATGACCTTGATGTCCTGCCTCAACAACCCTTACCATAGAGATAGAATTGCCACAGTGCAAGGCTGTGCATGGTTTGTACAGCCATTTTTCAGTGTTGCCTGCACAATCAATTTCACATTCATCATGGTTTCAGTTTTTCTGTATTGATATCAATATCAAAAATTTAGTTGCTTACTTTTCAATACAATTTTCAGTTTGTCCCTATCGGTACATGTTTCAGCACCCGTGCCATCTTCAGCCTATTACAATATTATCATACAACTACACTACTATAGCATTAGCATCAATTTTTATCATGCATTCTTAAAAAAAAAAAACTAATTTTGATTCATATGACATTGTTTTATCTACATAGATTTAAAATTCTTAAAATGTTGCTTGAAATAAAATTTATTCCAGAAATCCTTCCTTTGTCAACCATTTAAGATATTGAATATTGAAGATATGCCAAAACATGTACCAATAGAGACAAACTGAAAATTGTATTGAAAAGTGGACAATTACATTTATGATACAGCTTAGGGGGGACAGGGGGAGACTGCTGCGCCAACACTAGGTCAGCACTTCCTTAGTTCCTAACTTGACTATTGGCAATCGTGTCTCCAACACATAATAAAAAGGGCACAAACAACAGAAATGGAAAGTTATACAAGTAAAAAAGGTAAACACTTACTCATCATTTCATTTAGTCTATTCCAGAACAACTGAATTCTGTACTGTGTGATGATCTTTTATAAATCAGAATCTACTTTTTAGTTAAAATACTCCTTTGTGTATGTCACCCCATTATTATTCCCATATCAACGGGGCTGGAGATGTAATGTGGACGGGGGGGGGGGGGGGGGGTTACTGCCAGATCCCCTTCTAGACACCACCTCAAGAGAGGTAGTGAATGAAACTGGGCAAAGAGTTGGAAGGTAGAAGCAGTTGTCTACTGGAAGGCAACTTTTACGTGGAGTCGAAAATGGGGAAACTGTGTGAAGTTTTGAAGCCCTTTTGCAGTGTTGACTGTACAATCAATTTATACTTTTCAATCGGTCAAAACTCTTT
The DNA here is from genome assembly GCA_946902985.2 of Meconema thalassinum. Taxonomy (NCBI): domain Eukaryota; kingdom Metazoa; phylum Arthropoda; class Insecta; order Orthoptera; family Tettigoniidae; genus Meconema; species Meconema thalassinum. The sequence goes on along the minus strand of OX336389.2, from coordinate 240,334,257 downwards.
CACCCTATTAGATTAGGCGGGGTAATTTTATATATATCACATTTTTCTGAAAAAAATTGATGATCAGGTGCCATCAAGTATTCGTCGACTCCTAGCAACTGCATGGATAGACTGTCTTCATATGATTCGGTCTTCAGCCATATACTTCAGATCCTTCACTGACATATTCATGTTGGATTTGATGGAGTCGATCCATCTCAATGCTGGCCACCCTCGTCTCCGAGACCCTTCCACCTTTCCAAGCTATATTGTCTTTTCCAACGAAAGAGAACGTCTCATAATGTGTCTAAAATATGACGGCTCGAATCTTGTTATCAATGCTTCAAGAGACAGATCTGGTTTGATTTTTTGAATTACCCATACATTTGTCTTCTTGGCTGTCCAAGGAATATGCAGTATCCTTCTCCAACACAGCTCCAACAGAGCTCAAAAGCATCAATATACTTCCTATCTGAAAAAAAAAATTGCATGTACCTTAATATTGTTCACTGATAACAGTTTTCGACCGTCACACGGTCATCATCACATCCTCATCACAAGGCTTGGTTTAAAATTATACAAGGGGCACAGTGAAAGTCATGAACAACATTTATTTACAGAAATATGTTTACTAATATTGCAATACACTGAATACAGCATTTCAAACTATAAACTTTTGTTTAGTTTTCAACATAGTCTCCATTCTTTTGGACACAATTTCCCACCGTTGCGGAAGTTTGAAAATACCTTGATGCTAGAAGTAGACCGTAGAAACATCTATGTTTGTTATTATTAGGGCTCGGATTCGAGCATATTTGCATATATTTCCCCTGAATAGTACACATTGAAAGAAGCCTTTCGGTGGTATTTTCACCTCACTGGGACCAACAGAATTGAAATTTATCGAGCATATAAATGCATAAAACTACCTTTGGGTGTGGCGAACCCATCGTACAAATAGCCTAAATATGATAGTGTGTGAGTCAAGACCTCGGATGGAGGTTCTTGATTCACGCCCCGACCCAGATCACTGGAACCGGGAAATGAAGAAGAAGAAGATAAATGCATAAAACTACGGTTTTCAGAATCGAAGCATACGAATGCATATTCATGTGGTTTTCGTCTAACTAGTTTGTTTTCCTTCGAATTCCCCCATGCCGAATTCGGGCCCTGACCATCCTTAAGGTTCGAAAACAGAAATAATTATTGAAAAGCCTATCTGGTGCGAATAATAAAACCGCTGGTTTTTAACCTTCAGTGAGGTCGTTCTCGTCTTTGGAACTTTTATTGACTGATTTAAGAAAATCATTCAAAACTGAAAACAGACCCACGCAGATATAATTCATTGACTCGCCTAATTTTGAACATTTTGTAAATGAACTTTTAAACTGTAACTTTTATAAGAGAACTTCTCTTATATATACTTGAAACTTGAATGCGAGTATATCGCAGTGTATCATACATACAATTAGAGAATAAAGCCCGTATATAGATATGTTATTGTTTTATTCGTTCCACTTTCCTTTCTATAGTTATTGACAGTGTTTTTCGAGCATATTCTGCATACTTAACCGCATATAATGGTTTTTCCGAGCATATCTATCGAGCATATAGGGTTTATCGAGCATATCTATCGAGCATAAATCATATGGTTTTCTAGCTTAACTGCAGATTTTTTCGAGCATATCGATCCGAGCCCTAGTTATTATGCTATTGCATGTCTTTCTTAGTGGTGCTGTACTGTTTTAATCAATGTTTCTATTAATGTAATGTACTAACAATTTTAACACTATGACTGAGGAAGGGAGCATTTATAGCCCCTGAAACATGTACTGAAATGTATTTTAATTGATCTTGGAATATTAAGGTATTGAATAGGCAGATACTCAAAATCTTTGTCATATTTTGTACCTTGTCAATACGGACCCAAAAAGATGAATTCAAAATTCCCGGAGACAAGTGAAGGTAGTACACACACTCTTAGACCTGGCACAGGCAACTTGACAAACTATGGGGGAGGATCGGTGCATCATTTGGATGCACCAGCACAAATTTGAGGACTAATAGCACCCTACATTACATAATAAACAGTGAAGAATCGTCTGCGTACTGGTAGCTTACAGGCCAGTATTCCTGCAGGTGTTCCATCGACTCTACAAAATCGACGTTGAAGACTCGTGTGCTGTTGAGAAAATCAGAGTGGGTTGACAAATGGCATAGTGTCATCATTAGTGATGAATTGTTCCTCTGTCTTTCTCGCACTGATTGCCACAATCGTGTGCACCAACATACGAAGAGAGAGGTGCCCAGACATTATTGTCGAGAGGCACAGAACCAACTCTGGGCATTATGGTCTGGGGAGCTATCGGTTATAATGTAAAATCTCAATTAGGAATTGTTGAGGGCAATATGTCTATAGTTTGCTTGATTTGAATGGAATAGTGAATTCCAGTAATCTGGCAATTGGCCATGGCTAATTTTTTTCTATGATGGTGGCCTAGGTTTAATTCCCAGCTCTGTCATGAATTTTAATTCTAGTATGAGGTTTGCTAGCATCAAGAGAACACTTGAGAGGAGAGGTCATATCCTATTCTCGGTCATTGTAGAAGTGTTATCCGTAATTTCCCAAAGTAAATTCAGATCGCAGCTGTTTCCTTCCGAACTTAACTCCTAGTTACAAGTACTGTATGGAGCTCAGAAGAATGCGAGCGTGGGGTGAGGTGGAGGACAATGACATACAGTCATTCATTGCTATGGCAACCTGCTTCCTTCTCGGCAGAATATATATCGGCCTGTTGTGCACTCAGAAGGATGAGTGGACACTGTTCAGAAGTTATGGCACAATGTTTTTGGGAAGACATATCACAATGTTATTGCTGGCTACATTCCCCTGTCTAGCATTCTTCTGAGCTTTAGTAACGTCACTACAATAACCCAGGTCATCAGATAGATTCCACACACATTCAAGAATCCAGGGGTTTCTAAATGAAGCATAGAATAATCACTTGGGCTGGCTTTGTTTAAAGGTTACACATTACTGTTCTGTCAAGGAAATACAGTATATTATGTTCACTCTCCGCCTGTTTCATGCATCTAGGATAATCCCCAAATTGTTCCATCTTGAAAAACTAACAAGCGATTGCATTTGCTTAGCTTCTATGCCTAAGATCGCGGGTTCAAACCCGGCCGAAGACGTCGGATTTTTTAAGAGCGTTAAAAATCCGTCAGTATGCCTTCCTTCATGGGGGAAGTAAAAAATTTTAGTTAGTTTGATAACGCTCTATTAGTTCCAATGTTCGCCAAGGGGTGCTGACTGTGGTGGCATTTAGTAGCCGCGTTCGCAGCTAGGTGTCGTGGATGGTAGCATTTGGTGGCAATAGTAACAATTAATCGTCTGCAGTCCTTCTACCTGAATCACAGAAAACACACACTAATACAGCCATCACAATTAACACTGGTTATCAGACGAATTCTACACACACCCAAAGTACACGGGGCTACATGACCGCGTTGTCGCAGACCCTAAACTAAGGAACCAACCACTGTTAAAAGCAATGGTTTTACAGTCAATTAATTACGTCGTTTCTGCATAAAGTGTTGGTTACATACTCCCCAACCCTGATAAACCTAGCCTCCCCTCCATTAAACCCGGAGAGGTTGCATTGCGGTCATTTAACCAGGTTCGTATTGTTCACGCCACCATTATTGTTTGCTGCACTCCCCCACCACCATACTTCATCTAATTGTAACGGATAGCATCAGCAACGGTTTCCTCTTGTCCGCCAGTCCAATTTTGCGTGGTAAGTTGCCCTACACTGAAGAAAATGGAAATTGCAACACCCAAAAGGAGTGGTGCTACATTGCTGCAATTGAACATGCAGGACGAGGGTTCGGTTGTGATTCGATGAATACACTTTCAGGTCCCTCTGACTGCAAGTTTGGGCAATAATCAATATAGGATGTGCTGCAATATATTGATGAATTCGGCGAGGCACGGAGTCAATAAGGCCCTGGATCGCTTCCTGAGGAATTGTGGCCCATGCTTGCTGCACTGCACGGGTCAGTTGTTCCAGAGTCGTAGGTGGCTGAGGACGGTTGGCCAGTTGTCGACCCATCATGTCCCACACATGCTCAATAGGACTGAGGTCCGGGGATCTGGCGGGCGATTCTACGGTTGTGATGTCGTGGAGAGCTTCTCTGGAGATGCGTGCAGTGTGAACCCGGGCATTGTCCTGCAGAAAACATCCCATTAGCAATGTTCGCCATCATAGGGACAACCACAGGATTGAGTACCCTATCAACTTACTGTCGAGCAGTCATAGTGAACTCAACAAGCACTAATTGTGATTTCACATTAAAGCCAATAGCTCCCCAGACCATAATGCTTGGTGTTGGCCATGTGTGCCTCTCGACAATAAGGTCTGGGCGGCCCCTCTCCCCGGTACGTCGGCGCACATGATTCCGGCGATCACTGCGGGCAAGACAGAACCGCGATTCATCACTAAAGACGACCCTATGCCATTCGTCGACCCACGTCGATCGTTCTCGACACCAGGCCAGCCTTACACGCCGCTGTTGTGGTGTCAATGGAACACCTTCTGTAGGGACACGGAATCGTAAGCCAGCTGCACACAGGAGATTACCAACTGTTTGTTGTGTAACGTGGGGTGCCACAGCTGCTCGAATTTGTGCTGCTGTTGCATGGGGTTCCATCCGGGCCATCCGAATGATGTGGCGATCCTCTCTCACAGTTGTCTGTCGCACTGGACCTGTGCCAGGTCTACGAGTGTGGGTACCTTCTTTTGACCACTGCTGCCATAGACGTTGTACCATAGATACCTGTCGGCCAACATGTGCAGCGACAGTCCTTAGCGATAATCCAGCTTCACACAGCCCAATTATCCGAGCCCTCTCAAACGGCGACAGTTGTTGATAGCATGCTCTTCTCTGTCGTCAAGGCATGTTTGACGGGGAACACTTCACTGCACAGACTGCAAGTCAACTACGCTACACCATAGTCCGTATACTGGAGTTGATTCCTCCGCGACCAATCATGTGGGGAGGCCTGTAGCAACAATCCAATGGGTCTGAAACTTTGATCGTTTACATACCTACATGGCATCGTTCCATATCTTGATATTCAACACAAATGACCAATGCCTTCATGGTGTTGCAATATCCATTTTCTTCAGTGTATTTACCAATTATACCAGACCTGGTCTTTTCCACCACACGCGACCTGCTGAGTTTTGCATTTTATGATGGACTCCGAAGAAGAAGATAGAATTAGGACGCTCTTAGAGAGGGTGGAAAAGAAGAACGGAACAGAAACGAAGTACTCCGAGTGCAACAAGACAGAGTATGAAGGGAACTGTTTGACGTGGAAGAATAGGGGGCAGGGGAGTTTGAAGAAGATGATGATGGAAGTGCAGAGGACAGCTTGGCTTGTAGTGAACACATCACAGACTCAGAGGAATCTGTGGATGAACAATATTGTGGTAACCTGTCGTATAATTGAAATACGATACAACACACAGAAAATGCACCATTTTTAGCCTCTACCGGAAGAAGTACTAGTAATGCTGGACCAGTGTACATGACTAAAGAAGGTGTTACAACATAGCAAGTACATTCCTCTCAACGAAGCGGAAGGACACGCTGACGCCATCAAACTTCTCACCCACCTGGACCCAAGGGGGATGGTCGCAATGCGATAGAAGCTTAGAGTATTTATTTTCGAGACTCCGAAATCAAAAGGATTGTGTGATTTACAAATATGTGGATTGAACAAAGACGAGCGAACTTGACACAAGAATGTGATGCTCTTTCTACAGATGTTTGGGAATTGAAAGTCGTGTTTGGGCTTTTTACCTGGTGGCGTTCTTCGTTCATTGTATCAAAATCTTAAAGACATGTTGGTAACAGATGGAACAGGTGCAGAAATATTCAGAAGGACTATGAATCTGCGTCTATTCAAATTTTTGCTTAGAGCTATGAGATTCGATAATGTTCATGACAGAGACAAGAGAACTTAATCAGATAGTCTTTCTTTAATCCATGAGATATTTCAGGGTTTTGATGATCGATGCTCGCAGTCATATTCACCAGGTAAATATTGGACAATGGACGAAATGCTCGGGTCGTTTCAAGGGAAATTAGTTTTTTTTATATACCAAGCAAACCGGCCAAGTGTGGCAAACACAAGTTTTGCCTTAGTTTGCGCCAGAAAATGTTACACAGTTCATATGAAAATTTATCCTGGTCAACAACCAGAAGGACTCTTTAGAAGTGAAAATTCACCATGAGCCATTGTTGAGAGAATAGTACAGCCAAAGTCAGGCAGTGGGAGGATTTGACAATTGATATGTCCTTCCCCCTGGCCATCTCTCTTCTTGAAAACCACAGTCTAACAATATTGTCGGAACACTCCGAAAAAGTAAGAAAGAGATTCCTCCAATATTTATTGCACCAAAAATGCCAGTCAACAGCAGTATTTTGGGATTTAGAGTTGACTGTACGTTGCTCTATCGATGCTAGTTCTGGAGAATACTGGACGCCTGAACTTCTAACCATTTCAACATGACAAAGGGAGGAGTGCATCTTGTCGATGAACTGAAAGGGACCTATTCAGTTTCAAGGACTAGCTGTCAATGGCCACTCACTGTGTTCGTATTCAGTTCATTAACCTTTAAAATGAAAACAGTTCCAAGGTATATACCGTAGTATTATTATTTGTGGAACTACTTCAAAATTTGCCATTAAAGCTAGTTATTAGAAATTTTTGTAAGAAGTGGTGTTTTTTTTTTAAATTGGTGAGTTGATATGCATTCTCTAGAACAAGAAGCACATAATTGTACCGTAGTTCATGCCACACAAGTTTTATGGCATAATTGCCAATAAAAATTCCCCTTGTCGATTGGAACACATTATTTAAAGTAGATTTCATCTCTTCAATTACTTGCCAATGAACCCGTACAGTGTAACTGAACAAAACTACTAGAGATCATGACAAGCATGTGACCATTTACTTAATTGAAAGCCATTTAACAGGATTTCGACTTGACAACATGGAGGTACGGTATATATGAAAGAACGAAGACTGTAATTATTACTTGATGGCACATGGGCACACAATGAGTTTCGTATGCAGGAGAGTCCATGTGATGCAGCACAATTGTAAGGTGGAGGAACATTCACTTTGCTTGTTACAGAAATGTTCACACCAGTTCCTACTGTAACTGTACTCCACATTAATCTCTCTCCCAGGAGTACAGCAGTACCTTATTCTCCCCCTTTCACCTCATATCTGTTAGGTTTACACAATGAAGTAATAATCGCAGTCTTTCATATACTTCCAAGCATCAAATTCATTAACCACAATCTCAAGAGCTATCTACCATCAGTTTGTGTACTTCAGCCTGTTGTTGTCATGGTGTACACAATTACCAGTTTAACTTTCGCAAAGTATACAAATGCAACAATTTTTAATAAACCTGGTATTTGGTGACTCTGCAAGACAAAAATATTGGTACTGTACAGGACATGGTGTGAAATGAAAGGAATAAGGATTTCTTTATTGGGGCATTATATTCTTTCTTGCATGTTGGTCATTTCCACACACAATGCAGCACTGAAATTATGAAATTAATGGCTAGAAACATACCTTTTTTTAATACTTTCAATGCACGAGCAAAACTGGTCAGAATTTACAACAGGACTCCACTTGCAACTACATATCGTCACTCTTTTCATAACTTTCTTATTACAGGTACTACTGCACCCTACTCCTTTGCAAATGTCTCCATAGCAAACCATTTTCTAGCCCAAAATCTAGAATGATGCCCGTTTCATTAATTCTTTACGAGAGGGTTTCACGACATGAAATAAAAGGCAAAACTATTGGCCTGGATAAAGATTATTCATACGCGACTTTCCCCACTGTGCGTGACAAAAACCAGGGGTGTTATCTATTAGCTAACGCGGCCCTGCTGGCCGCGCTATCAATCCACCATGGGTCTGGACAAAAATATTGGTCTAGGCAAAACCATTGTGAAACCCTCTTGTGAAGTTTTACCCCAGTTTCTTCAAATAAAATATCAAGAAAGATAGGTCATATAATCACAGACCATTTTGTAGGCCTAACACTTGTTTCAAAAGTTTTAAGTACCGGTTACCCGTGTATCTAGCATTTCAGTCATCTACGACATTTAAGGACAGATGAGCTACTTGTTTCGTTCCTTAAAACCACATCTTTAACATAACCTAACCCATCTCAATCAGGTACAGTATAAAATGGTTCTTAACAGTGGCGTCGAAGATTACAAAACTAAACCACTAAAAAAGTGTCATACATAATATCTACAGTATATACTGTATAGCAGCAAATACTTTAAAGTGAACAGATTTATTAAAACCGTAATTGAACAATATCCTACCACAACCTCCATGAGCGAATTTCTTTGTCAGAAAAATATCGCTACCGATTCATTACTAGACACAGTATGTACAAGTGCAGCCTAATCATAAATTGTCTGACCAAAATTGCATTTCCATCGAAAGTATAATTATTTTACCGAGTAAAATATCACTGAAAGCTTCATCGCCACAATTTCATTACACAGTAGCCTACATCATTGTGGAAAACGATGAACCGTCACATCAAACAAGTTTAATTCCGTGACTTAATGCAATTTATAGATTGCTATATATGCCAGTCTCAATCACCGTTTTCATCCTGAAAAATTTGCGAATGCTTTTTTGCTTCAAATCACCAGGCCAAACATTATTTACCACGCCATATTTGATTTTATAAAGCGGCTTCCCAAAGAAGATAGGTAGCGACTTCCGGTTACTTTGGCCACGGAGAAAAAAGCTATGGTTGTTCAAGACTGACGCATGCGCACAGGAGCAAGACCTTCCGCTCGCTAGACGTGTCTGCAAATAATGGTTTAGTAATGGCAGATATTGAACGTAGAAATCTCAATCATGTTAACAATTTCACCACAGTCCATCGCAACTCCAATGACACAGCCTAGATGCAACAACTTTTAAGTATTTGACACTCGAATACTATATCGCTGATCCAACTCTTGGAATGATTTGCGAAAGCCCAAAATACAAACCAGTAACTTAAGAAACTTTTAATTACATTTATTATTGTAAGGACATCCATTTCTCTTAAGAACAATAATTGTTAACCTAGTTTATAATCCAATTACGCTGACCAGTATCAACATAATACAGAAACATGTAGCCTACGCCGTTTAATAAATATTACATTTTAGTTCTGTTCATCAAATAAATAAATACAGTATTACCAACTCCACGCATAAGGTACTAATTGCCTCGACCAAATATTACTAGATAGCGCACCCTATGCAGCCCAAGTTCTGTAACGCACAGTGCGAATAGTCGCACATCAATAATCTTTCTCTAGACCAATGGGTTTGGCCTAGACCAATAATTAATTAATTAATTAATAGGTAGCGTGCACCCCTGGATTTTGTCACGCAAAGTGGGAATAAGTTAGTTACGCATCTGTATTAACCAAGTTGTGAGGATCAAAGAAAGGTTCTCTTAAGCAGTTTTGATAACAGAATTTTCTCTTGCAATGAAAAATGAAAATAATAGGCCTAATACAGATGAAGTTCCTCCGCTTCACTGAGAAACATGATGTTTTTAGGCCTAGATGATGAATATTTGTTGCCTAGGTAACCGTATAGGAGGTCTAGATAACAAACTCTTATTGGCATGGTAACTAACCGTATGAAATTTATCCACACCGATCACAGATAGCCCCGCCCTAAAGCATGTCTATGTTAAAAGGTGAAGGCTTGTATGTTTTATTAATTTATTCTAACTAGCCTATGAACTGCTGAAAAGTAGTATAAACTTACATGAGGATTCATATTCAGTATACAGTATGAATCCCTACTTGCTGCAATGGCACGTTCTTTAGGCATACAGTACCCTAGTAAAATATGATGGGCATCCAGGAAAGGTTCCTTAGAAGGTTGAGGTATTTTAAGGGGAACAGTGAACTTTTCACCATTTTCATTGAATAAACTTGTTTCCAAGAGCACATCCATTCCCATTGCTTTGAAATGCCCATGGCACACCTGAAAGGAAAAGCAAGTATATTATAACCTGTACATGTAAGTTACTTCTACACTTAAGTTTGCTTCTTCCACTGTAGCCTATATTCATGATATTTAAGCATAGGCATAATTTTAGAGGCACTAAGTTTCTTATTTATTTCTAGGCTACACAATTAGCGAAATAAAATATAGCCTATTCTAGGCCTTAATGAGTCTTGAACATCGTAAATAGGGAAGTAGCCTATATCGTACAGTTTTAGAAATGTAGGTTAGGTCCAGTGATATTGACATCTAGAACTCGGGAATAAAACCCAATGATGCAGTTGAAAATTAAATTAAATTTTAAAAAAGTTAACAGATATTTATACCGAAATATAAGACCACTGATAACAAAATAATGTATTCACTTACCCCTAGTGTTCTGAGCTGGCATAAAATCTTGTTGGAATGGCACGAAGTCAATTTTACTTTAAAATCTTCTTTCACATAACAATTTGAACAAATGGACCTTAGATCCAATAACATAGTTTCCACTGCAACCAGTCACACAGCAGGGCATAAACATTTTTCGATTTTTAAACACAGATTCACAGCACTTAACAACAGAAAACAAACATCCAACATGTCTGCCTTGTCTAGAACCATCGAACCACACTCTCAGCCGTGAGGTCTGGTGACGTCAGAGCACTCTGGCCTTCCTTCAGAGGGTGTTGGCCGTACCAAGACAGCCAAGCCTACACCAGCCGAGTACAGCCAAGCTTCATCAGTTAGGTATCCTTCCCCCTCCCTAGTTCATTTCCAATTACCCTACCAACCTCCCATCACCTCGCTCTGCGATATCTGAGCCATTCCACTACGAGTCATATAGGCCTAATTTGACTTCGCAGGGTAAATATCTACTCTGCGAGAACCTGCTACCAGTCCGATATTCAACACCAAACCCACCAGCTAACCATCCAAATCAAGGAATTCCTGTGTCCCCCGAGCTTTAATACAAGTTAAACTCATCCCTTCGCCCTACCAAGCAGCAAATAATTTCTACAGTCTATGGTACAGTGAGCAAACTCAAATATAGCTTTTAAACGTAACAGCGCCATGACTCGAACTGCTCAAAAACAAATACCAGCAGACAACCGATGCTTGATAATATGCAATTGACACATAAAATCCAGTGGAACACACAAATTAGATCACGTGTATCGCACAGTTATACATATATACAATCAAAAATAACACTGTCATTATTTTAGGGACCACATTTACTGATTATAACCGAAAAATAAAAAGTGTTCCATATCAAACGCGTGTTATTGAGTATTTTTAACCTACTTACCCAGACCGACCGCAGCTCCCCCAGTGCTAGTTTGAGTTGCCAATTCTTGGGCAGCATGTTCAAAGAATACTTATTATGAACCCAGTTATTCACGGAACACATACATATCGATATCCAGAGAGAGAATAATTCCTACATTGTCTTGGTTACAACAGTGATAGCACTGCTTGGCTAGAAGTAATAGCCTAATAATAACACATCTACAGCCCGTGGTTTTTTTTTTTTTTTGCAGAAGCGCTCTTGGCCGATATATCGCCCCCTGGCACTATAAGGGTTAAAATACAAAATACAATTAGAATATGAATATGAATACAAAACATAAAACAATAATTGTCAACGTCGATCTAAAGTCCCGAACACTGACTGCCCGCGGCCTGTGGCAAGATGGCGTCACAGTGAAAGTGTAGTGAAATAGCAGATAGTGTAAATATTTGATAAAAGTGGTAAAATATTATAACAGAGGTTTAAAATATATAAAGTTACTTTCCTTAGTTCAAGTGAAATATGGAATATTGATAGTATTCAGAAATTCTTGTTGATAATTTAATAAACTTAAACTAAGTTGTGGGATCGTGTATCCAAAGATTCGGTGACTTCTTCAATCACTGTTTGAACCAAGTAGAGCAGTGGTGCTTTTACGAGTTTTCACCCGATTGGAAGATATACGTATTTCGCATTCTTCTTTATTGGTAGGTAATTAGATAAATTCATTTAGGTAGTAATAATTAAAATAAATTTATTGTAATTTGGTGTAAACATCAAGGCTAAATTAGATCTCTAGTATGTCGACAGTAAACACTGTTAGCGTCTCGTCAGGTAGTTTAACCGTTACGGAGTTATGCTCGTCGTTCAAATAAAAGTAAAAAATGCAAATAAAATCATCACAAGATCTCAGGTAAAATTGAGTGAGGAGAAAAGTGAAACCGATTGTCGTAATGTAGGCCTACCGGTACCGTCATGCGAATGGCATAACCTGAGAAACGAAACCGATTGTCGTAATGTAGGCCTACCGGTACCGTCATGCGAATGGCATAACCTGAGAAACGAACTGTCCTCAAAAGATGATAGATAGATAGATAGATAGATTTTTATTAATTCCATTTGATCAAATACATGCATTCAATACATTTTTGATATAGGACACGTCAGAATTTACATGCATAAAATAAAAGAACTAACAGGTATATATTACTAAGATTATAACTATTTATAACTTATTATAATAGCAAATCTTAATAGATACAATCTTATTGCACAACTATTTACACCTCACTCTATTATCATAATATGAAAACTTAATTCTATAAATACAACAACATACAGCTAGGTATTAAAATTAAATTAAAAAAGTAAAATATAGTTATAGATTCCATCACTCCTATACGCTAAAATATTCAACTACTGAGTAAAAACAATGGCACTGCAGATAAGCTTTCAACATTCTATCAAAGGTTTTTATTTTTGGGGCCAGTTTTATATACTGGGGTAGTTTATTGTATAATTTAACTCCAGTGTGAAAAGTTCCTTTTTGATATATGCTTGTGTGTGTGTGTGAAATATGAATGTTTTGATTTTGTCTTGTGTTATGCCTATGAACATCATTGTTTGTTTTAAGAAAAACATCTTTATTCATTAAATTCTTTTTAAAAAACATAATACTTTCAAAGATATATATGCAGGGCAGTGGGAGAATGTTTAAATCTTTAAACAGAGGTCTACATGATTCTCTAGAGTTTACATTTGCCATAATTCTAATCGCTCTCTTTTGTATCCTAAACGTGCTTAGTACATCTGGCGACATACCCCAAAATATGATCCCATATCTTAAGTATGAATGGAAATAAGCAAAATAAGTATTTCTTAATGTGTGCATGCTAGTGCAGGTTTTAAAAATACGTAACGCAAAGCACATCGAGTTCAGTTTAGTATTCAGATATTGTATATGTTTATTCCATTTCAAGTCTTGTTGTATCCATAGTCCTAAAAACTTTGTTTCTGATTTATTTTCTATTTGATGACCATTTAATGTTATATTGGGCATCGCAGGATTCCTATTCTGTATAGTGTGGAAATTTAGACATACTGACTTTTTATAGTTTTTTTTTATAGTTTATTATGAAATTATAAAGCTGCTAAAGGAAGATATTACCAAGTTAATGGAAGAGTTGAATAAATTAAAAGGAAACAGAGAGGAAAGCAAGGAAACTTGGTCAACAGTGGTTGCTGGTAAGGTAAGATTGAATATGCCTAGGCCTATAAATGGAGTACCGGTACATGTAACTGAAATTCGCATCTCAAATTCATTTGGAGCGCTCGTCGAGGAAAATGGTGACTTTCTTCAAGAAGAAAAGGAGAAAGTGATAAAGAGAAAATCCAGGAAGATGCGGATATTTGCGGATAGTCACGGGCGAGATGTAGCAGCAAGCGTATTGGAGAGAAGCGGAGAAATGGAGGTCGCTTCGACAGTAAAGCCAGGAGCAGCATTTGCAGCGGTCACGAACGGGATGGTTGGAGAGTGTGCGTCCCTTACTTCAAAGGACTATGCAGTAATCATCGCAGGAGCAAACGACGTCTATAGAAACTAGAGTAAAAAGGTAATCAAAGATTTAAAGGGTACTTTGCCATCCATGCATAACACAAATGTCATCATTGTAAACATTCCGCAGAGATGCGACTTAATTCCCAAATCATGTGAAAATGTAGAGATAGAGGCTACAAATGGAAAAATTCATAAAATTTGTAAGAGTTTTCCAAATGTCCAAAATTATAGATGTAAGTAAATTAGACAGGAAGTTCCACACTCGGCATGACCTACACTTAAATAGGTTAGGAAAAGAGTATCTTAGGGATGAAATCTGCAAAATTGTAAATTCAAATGGGAAGAATAGTTCAACAGTAATATCTTTAGAGTGGAAGCAGGGAAACTGGTAAAAGAAGCCAAACGTGAGGTTTGGCATTCAGAACTTTTGATGTCAAGTTTAACTGAGTCCAACAATGGTATTTCGGATTTGTCTAGCATCAAAATAACAATTATGATATTAATAATGTAAATAAATCACCAACACAAGCTTGCAAAAGTAACAAATTTAAAATTTACCACCAGAACGTTCAGTCTCTCTATAATAAAATTGATTACATAAATCTAATGCTTAAAAATGAACTTAAAGACATCTCAGCACTATGTATTTCAGAACATTGGCTGAAAGAGGAACAACTCGAATTAATTCAATTCCCAAGGTTTATACAAGCTAGCAAATACTCTAGATACAATATTAGCCATGGTGGTACTTTTATCTTCTTAAGAAATAATTTAGATCACGAACAGTTAACAGCTTATGATAATCTAATTATGGAACTGGATTTTGAATTCTCTGCCGTAAAAATACAGCAGTTTAAGTTAATAATTGTATGCGTATACCGTTCTCCGTCAGGAAATTTTCGTTTATTAATAGATAAATTAGAATTGTTACTCAATGAAATGAAAATCCACAGCCTGCTTCCAGTCTCCGACCGGGTCAGGAATGGAATGAATGAAGCCCCCATCTAGCGGCGAGGATATGAACTGTGCCGGCTGCCGAGGCCTGACGCACTCCTCTGGGGCAAGGATTAAATGAATGACAGATGAAATGAAATGATAGTGGAGAGTGTTGCTGGAATGAAATGTTGACAGGGAAAACCGGAGTACCCGGAGAAAAACCTGTCTGCCTCCGTTTTGTCCAGCACAGATCTCACATGGAGTGACCGGGATTTGAACCACGGACCCAGCGGTGAGAGGCCGGCGAGAATTGTTACTCAATAAAATGAGCAAAGTTAATTTCGATATGATAATTTGTGGGGATGTAAATGTGGATTTCTTAAAATTTGATAGAAATTGTGAATTATTAACACAGTTACTAATTTCCTATGGACTGAAACCTACAGTAAATACCCCAACAAGAATATCAAAATTTAGTAAAACCACTCCTGATCATTTTTTTAATACAGATAAATATCACCATTCAATAGAAGTCTATTGTCCGTGTTTTAGTGACCACCATGGACAAATACTGAGTTTTGAAGTACCCGAAATAATCAATAATAATGATAATGGAGTAAAATCAAAGTGCAGGTCATTCACTGAAACAAATGTTACATATTTCAATGACTTATTAAATAAGGAAACATGGTCAGAAATGTATAAACTAGAAAATGTAAATGATAAATTTAATGCATTTAACAGTACCCTAAAACACTATTTCGAAAAGGCATTCCCCTTTAGACAAAGATCTGTTCAAAATAACGAAACTAGCAATTGGATAACAACAAGGATTAGAAATTCATGTCAAAGAAAGAAATTTCTACACAAAATATATAAACAATACCACACAACACCTGAATTCAATTTATACTACAAAAAATACACTAGCATATTAAATAAGGTAATAGGACTAGCAAAGAAAATGCATAATGATAATTTTATTTCCCAATCATCTAATAAAAACAGGGCTATGTGGTCCGTGATAAAGAAAGAAACTGGAAAATCTGCTAAAATACAAAGGAACCAGAAATAATAAAGTGATTAATAATCCAGAGGAAATAGCAAACACTTTAAATGACTATTTTCTAGAAATTCCACAAAAATTATTAAATAAATCACAGGTAAATACACTAATCTCTAATAATAAAATAAATGTATGTTGTGATTCTTTATTTATAAATCATGTTACAAGTGAAGAGGTAAGAATAGTTATAAAAGAGCTAAAAAATACATTCTGTGCTGGCATTGATGGCATCCCTGATGCAATTTTAAAGAAATGTGCAGAAAATATAATAAATCCACTTACATACTTAATAAACAGTTCAATTCTCTCAGGAACTTACCCGGATATTTTGAAGTTATCAAAAGTAATTCCAGTGCACAAAAGCGGTTCAAAAGATGAATTAGATAACTATCGTCCTATTACCTTACCAACTGGTATTGCAAAAATTGTGGAAAAAATCATGTATAAGAGACTGATAAGTTTTATAGAAAAAAATAAAATATTATCAAACTCACAACATGGATTCAGAACGGAAAAATCTACACAGACAGCAATTTATGAATGTATTAATAGTATACTGAAATTAATTGAAAATAAGGAACATGCAACTGGCCTATTCTTGGATTTATCGAAAGCATTTGATGTTGTCGACCATAAAATCCTCCTTATAAAACTAAATCAATATGGTATTAGAGGTCTAGCTAATAAATACCTACTTAACAAGGCGTAAACAAATAGTAAGCTTGAGACACAAGGATGATGGAACCAAATTACTTAATGAAACATTGTCTAATTAGGGAATTATTAAATTTGGAGTACCCCAGGGATCGGTTTTGGGCCCACTACTCTTTCTTCTATATATCAATGATATAACACAGAACGTTCATGCACATAAGGAAATTTTGTTTGCGGACGATACAACACTCGTAATAAAAGATGAAACTAAACAGGTCGTACAGCAGTCTGCTGACTCCGTTACAAGAGGGTTAACCAAATGGTCACAAGATAATCGCCTCATAATAAACTATAAAAAAAACAGTATCTCTAAATTTCCACACTATACAGAATAGGAATCCTGCGAAGCCCAATATAACATTAAATGGTCATCAAATAGAAAATAAATCAGAAACAAAGTTTTTAGGACTATGGATACAACATGACTTGAAATGGAATAAGCGTATACAATATCTGAATATTAAACTGAACTCGATGTGCTTTGCGTTACGTATTTTGAAAACCTGCACTAGCATGCACACATTAAGAAATACTTATTTTGCTTATTTCCATTCATACTTAAGATATGGGGTCATATTTTGGGGTATGTCGCCAGATGTACTAAGCACGTTTAGGATACAAAAGAGGGCGATTAGAATTATGGCAAATGTAAACACTAGAGAATCATGTAGACCTCTGTTTAAAGATTTATACATTCTCCCACTGCCCTGCATATATATCTTTGAAAGTATTATGTTTTTTAAAAAGAATTTAATGAATAAAGATATTTTTCTTAAAACAAACAATGATGTTCATAGGCATAACACAAGACAAAATCAAAACATTCATATTTCACGCACACACACAAGCATATATCAAAAAGGAACTTTTCACACAGGAGTTAAATTATACAATAAACTATCCCAGTATATAAAACTTGCCCCAAAAATAAAAAACCTTTGATAGAATGTTGAAAACTTATCTGCAGTGCCATTGTTTTTACTCTGTAGTTGAATATCTTAGTGTATAGGAGCGATGAAATCTATAATTATATTTTACTTTTCTATTTTAATTAAAATTCCTAGCTGTAAGTTGTTGTATTTATAGAATTAAGTTTTCATATTATGATAATAGAGTAAGGTGTAAATAGTTGTCCAATAAGAATGTTTCTCTTAAAATCTGTTATTATAATATGTTATAAATAGTTATAGTATTAGTATTATATACTTATTAGTACTTTTATTTTATAGATGTAAATTCTGACGTGTTCTATATCAAAAATGTATTGTATACATGTATTTGATCAAATGGAATTAATAAAATCCATCTATCTATCTATCTATCTATAGAGTTTTATTAGGGAGGGAGGTGGTGGGTGGGGACCGGAAGTTTGGTGGCATGGAATAGTCCCCAAAGAAATGGGGGTCCGTGGTTCCTCCTCGGGAAACTTTTGCATAATTTGGTGCAAAGTGATGATTTTAAGGCTATCTGGCATCACTTTTTCAACCAATTTGTTGTGATGTTTTATGTTTGATTTTTGTCGAACACAACTAAGACAATTTCATGTTACTGTTTATTAATACAGTCATCTTGCTCACTTTATAGTATTTAGATCGAAAGAATGAACATTACTCTTTGGATTTGGGGCCATCATGACTTGTGAAGTCAGAGCAGCAATAAAGGAGGCCAAAAACGAGAAATGCCCCGGAGAGGATGCCATCTACAACGAATATCTGAAAATGGGTGGTGAGGATCTCATAGAAGTGATAACAAGGCTATTCAACATGATACTTGAAACAGAAGAAATTCCAACAGAATGGAAACAGAGCGTTATTGTTCTGCTTCACAAGAATGGCGCTAAAGATGACATTAATAACTACAGACCAATCAGTTTGATGGCCAGTCTCTACAAACTTTTCACGAAAATCATGACTAGAAGGATGTCTAAACTACTAGATGAAAACCAAGCAGTGGAACAAGCCGGTTTTAGGACAGGCTTTAGCACAATTGACCCCCTGCAAGCAATGAACCAGCTCTTGAAAAAAACTCAGGAATTTAATCTCGAACTATACATTGCATTCGTAGACTATAACAAAGCCTTCGATTCTGTGGAACATAGTTGTGTGCTAGAGGCATTGAGAAGCCAAGGCATACAAAAGAGATGTGTCAGACTACGGTACTGGAAAAGCTCTACGAAGGCTGCCAAGCGAGGGTAAGAACGGAGAGGGAGGGTGCGAACATCAACTTAGAGAGAGGCATGAAACAAGGCGACCCCCTCTCACCAAAGTTGTTCACATGCCTACTGGAGAACCAATTTAGGAAGTTGGAATGGGACAACAAATGCGGCATCGAGATAAACGGGGAAAGGCTGACACACTTACGGTTCGCAGACGATATTGCACTGCTAGCAAAATCGGCAACAGACTTGGAACAAATGCTAGCGGACCTGGACACTGTCAGTAAAGAAGTAGGTCTATCTATGAACCCCCTAAAAACAAAACTGATGACCAACTCACTGGAAGTGCAAATCCTCATCAATGGCAAACCACTAGCGTACACACAGGAATACGTCTACCTTGGACAAGACCTGTCATTTGACTGCTCCCAGGAGAAGGAAATCAAGAGACGAGTTGGACAAACATGGAAGAAGTTCTGGTCCTTAAAATTTATATTGATGGACAAATCCCAGAAAATAAGTCTAAAGTCAAAAGTGCTAGAAATGTGTGTAATACCGGTACTGCTATACGGCTGTCAAACCTGGGCGTTAACAGAGAAGCAAAGGCAAACAATCCGGGTATGTCAACGCAAAATGGAACGGAAGATCCTTCAAGTTTCCTTGAGGGACAGATTACGAAACGAGGAGATAAGAAGAAGAACTGCCATGAATGATGCCGTGACAACAGCTGACAGGCTAAAATGGAAGTGGGGAGGCCACGTGGCCAGAATGAAAGACGATCGATGGACGCACAAACTAACGGTATGGGACCCCAGGACAGGAAGAAGGAACTTGGGTAGACAGAGGACCCGCTGGGATGACTCAATCGTAAGGAAGACAGGCAAACACTGGACGAGGATAGCAAGGGAGAGACAAGAATGGAGACGTATGGAACTATAAGAAGGGAAGAGAAGGAGAGCTTCAACAATGAAAGATCCTGGTAGACAGCACACCTATGATATGAAAGATACACTTCTGCAACCTGTAACAAGCCAAACAACGTACGTAAAGCGAAGTGAAATGTAGTGTTAGTGAAGTGAACTACAGTGAAGTGTAGCAAGTGGAGTAAAAACTTGTACACAACTCCTTAGGACTTGCTCGCCTAACGAGTTTAAACCAGATCACGTCCCTGTTCGCAGGAGGCCTTTGCCCTTATGGGATTATCTAGGCTATATTTATAAGGTTGAAAAGGAACCTGAACGTTTAGTTAAAGCCGATGTATTGTACCCAATTGAAAGTTCAGAGAGTACTGGTCGCCTATAGTACCGGTTCTGAAGAAAGATGGAAGTATTCGAATTTGTGGTGACTTTAAGGTTACTATTAACCCACAGTTAGTTGTAGATCGTTACCCAATACCAAGAGTTGAGAATCTCTTTGCTGAACTACAGAAAGGTGAATCATTTAGTAAAATTGATTTGAACCAAGCTTACATGCAGTTAAGACTGGATGAGACCTCACAAAAATTGTGTACAATCAGCACGCATAAGGGTTGTTTTGCTTTTAAGCGTATGCCTTATGGTATTTCTAGTGCTGTGGGTTTCTTTCAGAGGGTTATCGAGCAGGCTTTACCAGGTTTACATGGTGTTAAGTTTTTTCTTGATGACATCATTGTCAGAGGACCTGATACTAAAACTCACTTAAGGTACTCATCGACCCTTCCATTAGTCATTTGGGCCGATAACCTAGATGTTAGGCCCCTTAAAACAACAATTATCAACATCATCATCATTAGTCATTTTCAAGAAAATTTTCGATTTTTTAATTGTATTATTCGATAGTATGTCATCTCTAGTTTACAGAAATATAGGTATAGTTTATACTAGTTTTATTGTTGTTTAGCTCATTTATATTCACTTTAATGATCGGTGAGCACGCTTTTCAGCAGCTGTCACTTTGACGCGTAGGTGCAGCAGATAAAAGCACACATTAATCTGGCTTTGAAACAGTCTCCTCCAGAACTAAAACAATGTAGGCGATACTCTCGGGTCGGAGAATGCAGAAGATTGACCTAAAATCCATGGAAAATGCAGTTTTTGGAGTTGAAAAGTAAGACTCTTTACTCTAAATGTGTACCTCAACTTTAAGTTACGATTTCTCTCACTTCATTTTTTTCAATATTTGTCTTGACTTGGGCAGTTAAAATGTCCACTTAGAATGCAGATAATAGTTTCATTTAAAAACTAAAATATAGACAAATATTGCAGCTATGTTGTAAAGCAGAATGAAGCTGTTAAATTGAAATTAGGCGTCGCGCCCCCACAATTTATTTTTTCAATCAAAATAACGTAAATTGTAAAACAAAGCTAATATATTTGCCTCAATCAATGATACAAAAACGATTCTGCTATACAACATTCTGAACATACAGCAGATTTGCGACAACAATGACTCAATTAAGTTGAAAAAGAGCAAAGATATCGCGTCCTAAAAATGCACGTTATTTTTGTGATTAATCTTTGAAAAAGACCCCCCCCATATTTTTTTTTTGGCAAAAATCCACTAGTTTATATTCTTGGAATCAGTGATACCAATTTCAAGAAAATAAGATAACTTGTAATGAAATGTCTTCAATAGTGTCGATTAGTACCTTAAGCAGGCTTGAAGGAGTGTTTGGCAGACTAAAGCAGTATGGTTTTACAGTTAGGCAGAATAACTGTCAGTTTTTCGTACCTAAGTTAGAATTTTTGGGCTTCACTATAGACAAGAATGGTCTTCACACTTCGGAAGCTGAGGTAAAAGCCATTGTCGATGCGCCTGTTCCTAAGAATGTGAGTGAAACTAAAACATTTTTGGGTTTAGTAAATTATTACGGAGGGTTTGTACCCAATCTGTCCACGGTATTGACACCTTTGTATAACCTGTTAAAAATATTCTGACTTTGTGTTTTATCACACATGTATGCAAGCGTTTAATGAGGTTAAGAAGCGTTTGTCTTCAGCGCCAATACTAGCATATTACGACCCAGATGCTCCAATAGTTTAACTGTTGATGCGTCTAGTTATGGGTTAGGCTGTGTTCTTAGCATAATTATTAAAGATGGAATGGAAAGACCAGTGAGCTATGCCTCACGAACACTTAACTCAGCAGAATCGCATTACTCTTAAATTGATAAGGAAGAAACAGCTTTTTTTTAATGGAAATATGATCACAAGCCATTATTGAGTATTTTTGGGCCTAAAAAGGGGTTGCCTGTGTTTGCAACATGCAGATTGCAGAGATATGAATTATTTTTATCTGGTTATGATTTTGACATGAAGTATGTAAATTCTAATGATAGTGTAGCTGATGCACCATCTAGATTGCCTTTGCAAGTTCATACTGCGGAAACTATTTCCAATCTGTCAACCCTAGATACATATTTAAATTTTATTCATGAGAGTCCAGTGCCTGTTTCTTGTGAGCAAGTCCGAGTGGAAACTCAGAACGATCCACTTTTGAAACGAGTTTATGGCTACGTAATGTATGGGTGGCCAACTTATTTGTCTCATTCTGACCATGTTTTATTACCATTTTTCCAAAGGAGAGGGGAAATAGCTGTTGAACAAGGTAATTTATTGTGGAGTTACAAGGTAATAATTCCTAGTAGTTTGCGAAACTTTGTTTTGAGAGATATACATGCTAGTCATTTAGGCGTGGTTAAAATGAAATCTGTAGCGAGAGCTTATTTTGGTGGCCTAATATTGATCAGGAAATAGAAAACCTTGTTAACAGCTGTTCTTCCTGCCTATTGGAGAGATGTAATCCACCCAAGAGTGAACTACATCATTGGCATTATCCTGATAAACCGTGGGAAAGGCTACACCTTGATTATTAGGGGCCATTTAAAGGAAAAATGTACCTACTAATTGTAGAGGCTCATTCTAAGTGGTTAGAAGTATTTGAGACCAGTTCAACTTCTGCACACTTAGCTATTGTTAATTTACGCCATCTTTTTGCCCGTTTTGGTTTACCTGGGGCTGTTCATAGTGATAATGGCCCTCCATTTAATTCGGCGGAGTTTAACTAACTTTTGGTTAATAATGGTATTAAACATACGTTTTCACCTCCATACCACCCTCAGAGCAATGGTCAGGCTGAAAACTCAGTCAAGTATGCTAAAACTAAACTGAAAAGCGCTTTTAGTGATAATGTTAGAGATGTTTCAGTAGCTTTAAATAGAATATTGTTCGAATATTGCAATTCTGTACATTCCACTACTAATGAGACCCCAGCCAAACTAATGTTCAGTAGATCACTAAGAACTAGATTTGATCTATTACGACCAAGCGTCAGGAGGGTAGTGGAGGCTAAGCAGGATAAGCAGAAGGCTTATGCCATGGGCAGTAAAACACGTGTCTTTCATGTTAATCTGTCCGTTCTGATTAGAGATTATAGATCTCAAGGTAAATTGATTGAGGGTACGGTGGTTAAACAACTAAGTACTACCATGCATCTAGTTAAAATAAGATCTGGTATTATTTGGAAGAGGCATCTTGATCAACTCATTGCAATTGATGCTCAGGTGAGCGAGCCGTCTGAGGAGTTCTTACGTCACTCAGCTGAAAGTTCATCATCCCAGTCAGCTGAACAGGTTGATGTAAGTTCAGATTTGACAGCTTCACCATCAGCTGTTTGTACTAGTCAGTCTATTGCTAGACAGCCAACTCCTACATCGAGTCTGTTTAGCCAAACTATTATTAGTTCTCCCGAAGGGCGTTCTCAGGGACGTTACCCTGTACATGAGAGGAAACCAGTTGAATGTCTTGATTTGTGATTTGATTTGTCATTTTCATTGGTTATAAAAACAACAGGAATTGTTCTTAGTTGTAAGTTGATTATTGTTTGTATATGTTTGTTATTTAAGAGGGAGGAGTGTAATATATCTACTCTTTGTATATTCATATGTGTAAGTTGGTATTCTTGTTTGAATATATGCTATTGGCCCGTGACGCAATCCCCCCTTCCCCTTGCCCTGGCTGTAGAGGTGTTCAGCCGACTTTTCTAGAAGCCACTTGAGTGTGGACTTCACTTCCTGGACGATTTGTCTTGTCTCGCCTGGTCTAGCGTGCGGGCCGTAGTATAACAGAATATATGGTCTAATTATTTATTCCCCTTGTGGAAAAGTCGTCT
Organism: Meconema thalassinum; assembly: GCA_946902985.2. NCBI lineage: Eukaryota > Metazoa > Arthropoda > Insecta > Orthoptera > Tettigoniidae > Meconema > Meconema thalassinum. Next base: position 240,310,290 of record OX336389.2, on the reverse strand, counting down.
CGGACGTCACAGGCGTAAGACGTGGCGGCCCGTCACAGCAGTTGCCAACGAAATTTCCCATTTACACTCATGACCATTTCTCTGCAAATCACAGAAATCTGAGCAGGTAGGAATGCTCATTGCATTACCAGTAGAAGTGTACTGAACCTGTGAAATTTGTGTTGTAAATAGCCTTGATATTTTCTTCGATTTAATTCAATGTTCATAGCTTTGTTGTTTTTAACTTTCTTTGGATAAACGCGTCTCGTTTAGTATTTGGGGACGAATGTAGGTATTTAGGTGTAACTCTGGCGGGTGGGAATTTTCACTGGGGTAAGCACATAGGGGAAATAGTGAGGAAAGCATACAAGTCACTACATTTTTTATGCGAGTGTTTAAAGGGGCTGGCAGAGAGATTAGGGAAAGGGCATACATGTCCCTAGTCCGTCCTCTGCTGAAATATGCTGGGGGAGTGTGGGATCCATACCAAATGTATTTAATAAAGGAATTGGAAGGAGTACAAAGGAAGGCCGCCAGGTATGTAATGGCGGACCACAGATCGGCGAGTAGTATAAGTACGATGATTCAGGATTTGGGATGGGAAAGTCTGGCTGATAGACGTTCAAGAGCAAGACTATGGGGTATTTTCTTAGCTTACAAGGGGGAAATTGCTTGGGAAGACATTCATGAGGGATTGGAAAAGGGAGGTACTTATATGGGCAGATACAGTCATTCGTGTAAATTAAAATTAAGTCAGTGGAATAGTAACTGGGGCAAATATTCTTTCATTGGGAGGGAGGAAGTAGAATGGAACAGTTTGCCAGGGGACATTTTCAGCTCTTTGCCTTCTAATGTTGGAAAATTTTAAGAGTTGGTGAGAAAGCACCAGATCAGGAGCCAGTGACATGACATGGATGAAGAATAGTGTAAATTATCCTTATTCGTATTTTATATTTGTTTCTATTATTATTATTTTCTAATACCAATTAATCCATGTATCTAAAATGTATTTTTTTTAAGTTGTATGAATGATTTATTTTGCTTAGTGTTTGTTGTTGTTGTTGTAATTTGCCACCATGGACAGCGTCCACATCTGCAAATAAATGTATGTATGTATGTATGTATGTATGTATGTATGTATGTATGTATGTATGTATCACTAATATTTTAGTGTCAGGTAGGCCTAGGGTTAGCTAAATTAATATAAATGTAAATGTTGGAGAGAATACCATCATAGCTTACCTATTCTTATTGTTCTATTGATTAACGTAAATTGGACTTGACATTGTAAACAAGTGAGCCTCCGTGGCTTAGGCGGCAGCACGCCGGCCTCTCACCACTGGGTCAGTGGTTCAAATCCCGGTCACTCCATGTGAGATCTGTGCTGGACAAAACGAAGGCAGACAGGGTTTTCTCCGGGTACTCCGGTTTTCCCTGTCAAAATTTCATTCCAGCAACACTCTCCACTATCATTTCATTTCATCTGTCATTCATTTAATCATTGCCCCAGAGGAGTGCGTCAGGCCTCGGCAGCCGGCACAGTTCATATCCTCGCCGCTAGATGGGGGCTTCATTCATTCCATTCCTGACCCGGTCGGAGACTGGAAGCAGGCGGTGGATTTTCATTTTCATTAATAAAAATCAGGAACAGCAATGGTCCGAGCACTGTCCCTTGTGGGACTCCGCATTTAACATCAGAAATGGACCCTTTAGTTTTATTAATATTAACATACTGCTTCCTGTTAGACATGTAGTTTTTAAACCACTCAAAGGCTATTCCTCTAATTCCTGCATTTGATAGTTTACTTAGCAACAAGGTATGGTTAACAGTGTCAAACGCCTTAGCAATATCTATAAATAGTCCTGCTGCTATTTTATTGTTATCTAATGCGTTATGTATAAGTGACACTACGTCAAATGCTACTGAATCAGTGCTATGTTTGGGAAGGAAGCCGTAGCCTACTGATATTTGAAGAAAAAATTGTTTTTGTCAGGAAATTCAGGACTTGTTTTTTGATTACTATTTCCAGTACTTTTACAAGTGAGGATAATATACACAACGGTCTGTAATTACTGGGGTTAGATACATCACCTGTTTTAAATATTGGTATCACTCTTGCTAGTTTACATTTATCTGGTATTACTCCTGTTTGCAGTGACAAGTTAATTATAGCAGCAAGCAATGGAGCCAGATGATTGGCACATCTCTTAAGGAGTATGTTATTTATTCCATCGTCTGTGTAATTCTGTTTATTCGCAAGGTTTTGAATGATTTGTTTAACTTCTGTCACATTTGTTGGTTTTATGAATAGTGAGTTACAGATCGTCTGGTTCGATTGCAAATTTGGGATCATTGGAGTATCTTGAACCAAGTTTTCTACAACATTTATGAAATACATGTTAAATGCTTTACATATATCTTGGCTAGGGGTGTATTGTATGTTTTCATATTCAATTTCAACAATGTTTCGTGTATTATGAGGTTTGCCAAGTATTTGATTTACTGCCTTCCACATTCCTTTTATCGTATTCCCTTGTCTAATTACATTATTGTAGTATAACTTTTTCAGCTCTCTTTTCATTCTAGTCACATCCCTACTGCATCTTGTCGAGGTAGACAGACAGAAGACCTGCGACGTAAAGCCAGCGAAGGTTATTCAGTTTAAAAACAGCTGTTACGATGGGCGCGCTGGTAAGATTGAAGTTACTTGAATAATTAATTAAATAATTAATTATTGGCTGCTTGGTAGGGAGAAGGGATGAGTTTAACTTGTATTAAAACTCGGGGGGCGACAGGAATTGCTTGATTTGGATGGTTAAAAGGTGGGTTTGGTGTTGAATATTTGAATGGTAGCGGAATCACTCATTCTACAGTGCCCACGGGGAGGCAAATTAGGCCTATATGACTCGTAGTGGAATAGCTCGAATATCGAAGAACTTAGCGATTACGACGTGTAGGCTTGGCGGAAAGGCTGGCGGATCATCAGTTTGACATCAATTCACGATATAAGTCGGAGCTTGGAACAGTGGCGTCTGGTTTGCGTGGATGCTAGTCTCGGAATGATAAAAGTAGCACAGCTTCGGTGTGTTATTTATTTGTTTATGTACCGTATTTCTCTATTTGAATGTCCTCGGCGTTGACTCAGGATCGACATTTACATTATATTGCGCATAATAGTACCGAAATAATGTCCGAAGTGTAGCCCTGTGTAAATTTGAATCAGCTGATCTACATCAACCATAAAAACTGATGCTTGATAATATGCAAATGACACCAATAAATCCAGTGTAACACACAAATTAGATCACGTGTATCGCACAGTTATACATATATACAATTAAAAATTACACTGTCATTACTTTAGAGACCACATTTACTGATTATAACCGAAAAATAAAAAGTGTTCCATATAAAACGCGTGTTATTGAGTATTTAAACCCTACTTATCCAGACCGACCGCAGCGCCCCAAGTGTTAGTTTGAGTTGCCAATAGAATCACAATGAATTTCGACAGAGCTTATTGTTTCGTTGTGTTTATAGTCGTCTCCGTCCATTTAATATATATGCAACTTTTGGTGTGTGATACCTGCAGCACCTATTGTCCGTATTTTTTCTCGAGGTGGGCGATCTTCGCTTCACCGCCGATGAGTGTGCTTGGACCATCTCGAGCTTCCCGAACATAAATCTTGCAGTCTCTTGTCCAGGTTCCAAATATCTTCCCATTCTGCTTCAGGATCCGGCATCTTCTTGCAATATAGTCGTTCCTGGGTGATAGGTGGTCATTTATAAAAATATTGCGTGATGGGCAATTCAATCCAATGTCCTGGGTTGTTAGAACTCTCTTCTGAATTCTCGCATTCACTATTTCATCCTTCTTCCACCTGTTGGTGAATTTCACCACGATTCGCCCCACGTCTCCGCCTCTCGCCGGCAAACGATGGGCGACATCGATGTCACGGAGTCCCAACTCAACCCCCAATGCCCTGGAAGCTTGGATCACTAGGTCGTACACATTTTTCCTCGGCATTTCTGGAATTCCACTAAATAGCAAATTATTCCTACGTGTGTACTGTTTAAGGTCTTCTGACCCATCTAACGCTTGCTTTGTATCTCTGCTGATACTTGTCACCGACTTTTCCAATTCTAGTGTTCTTTTTTGTATCTCATTTGTGAGGTTTTTGAAATCTTCAAATTGTTCGTTAATGAATTCCGTGGCTTGCTTAATTATTTTCAAATCCTTCATGAAAGTGTTCCTTAGTTCATTTACTGACAACTGAATCTTTTCTGTCACCTCCTTCACCAAGTCACATTCACTGAACTTGAGTGGAGGGTGACAATCCTCGCGATTGCATTTCCACACCTTTTGCGGATCACTTTTACAGACTCGTAAGCTTTCTTCGAAAGTCTTGTGCATTCCTTGTGGAAATTACGCCCACAATCCCCTTCACAACTAACGAATTCTTCGCAATTTTTCACTTTTTTCCCGCACGGAGAACAAACATTACTAGCCATAGCCGCCATCTTCGTGACATAAATCTTTGTGTGTTAATTTTATTGTTATTTAATGCAAGTAAACAGCAGTTTAGCCCTTACATTTTCATGAGTGCTTAATGTGAGTAGTGAAGATGCCTTGCTCTTTTGTACCAGGATGCAGATCTAGCTATGGCGACTGTAAAGAGGTCAGACGGTTTTTCAAACCTCCTAAAGATAAGGAACGTTTTTTCAAGTGCAAAGGGGCCATACCAGGGAAAAATAGGGAACTTACTGAAGTAGTACTTCTCCCAAGAACCAACTGGCGATTGAAAGACTATTCTGTTCCACATATATTTCCTAATTTTCCTAAGTATTTGTCCAGTATGGTGTAAATAAAAATGCTCTTGAAGCATTAAAGACTACTTCTGTGAAGAAAGGGATGAGAATAAAAAGACAATGAGTTATAAAACATGTACCGTAATGCTGAAGGGAGTTTTAGGCAATAGCCTACTCTAAGAAGGGGTCATGACTGTGCCTTCTATGTCTGTTAAATGTTAAGTGCTTCTGAAATGATGGTAGTTTATTGAGTTTGGTGTTTGTGGAGTGAAATTTATGGGTATAATTAATTTTTGTAATATTCTAAATAAAGTTGAAGGAGCCGTGATCGGGTTTAAGCAATAGCCTACTCTATGAAGGGGTCATGCCTATGCCTTATATGTCTGTTTAATGTTAAGTTCTTCTGAAATTATGGTAGTTTACCGATTTTGGTGTTTGTAGAGTGACATTTATGGTTATTATTGAATTTTATAGTAATCTACGGTAAAGTTGCGTTCGTACGGCTTTCTTTTTTTTTTTGCTGTGTTGCAAGTCTGTTAAGGGAATGTAAAACGTGTAACAATGTGAAGAAATCCTTTCTGATAGCGAGGTTAATTTTTCCGTTGTTTTTTAATTTACCGATAGCTGGCAAAACTAATTGCATTTTGAACTTGCTCTCTGTCTTCGCTTATTGTCGAAACTGGACTATTACAGGAGACGACTTATTAAATTATAATTGGACACAGTAAAGTAAGTGGAGATGTCGAACTTATTAGCGCCTATAAGGATATCTTGCGGTGTTTTAACATGTAAAACAGGTCGCAAGGTTTTAAAAGTCTCGTAAGCGCCAATGCTATCTTACATCACAGATCGGAGCCAGCGCTGCGCTGCGGCGGACCAGTCGTACTGGGCCAGTGATATCACTTCTTATTCTATTCGTTATGCTATTGTCTAAAACTGATCACGCCTCCCTCAGCATTACGGTACATATATGTTTTTTAACTTATTGTCTTTTTATTCTCATCCCTTTCTTCACAGAAGTAGTCTTCAATGGCACCAAGAGCATTTTTATTTACACCATTCTGGACAAATACTTAGGCAAATTAGGAAATATATATGGAACAGAATAGTATTTCAATCGCCATTTGGTTCTTGGGAGAAGTAATGCTTCCTTCCCTTCTATCACAAATTTGTCAAATTTAACAATTAAATCTTCTGAAAAGTGAGCATCATAGATGTAGGACTTTTCAGTAAGTTCCCTCTCTTTCCCTGGTATGGCCCCTTTGCACTTGAAAAAACGTTCCTTATCTTTAGGAGGTTTGAAAAACCGTCTGACCTCTTTACAGTCCCCATAGCTAGATCTGCATCCTGGTACAATAGAGCAAGGCATCTTCACTACTCACATTAAGCACTCATGAAAATGTAAGGGCTAAACTGCTGTTTACTTAAATTATATAACAATAAAATTAACACATGAAGATAACGTAAACACACGACAAGAAATTAAATTCCATTTCAGTTAATGCTTCCTACAATAGCATTTCAGGTATTAATACTATTAAGCAATAGTGTAATCACTTGTATATCCATAAACGTTTGCACAGAACACCACCAAAACACTCCGACCGATTAAATACGTAATATATCGCACATAAACACATAAACATATGTGGAAATCAACAATCTCAAGTCGACTGTAGCGCTGCGTAGCGGCGAGTGCCAACCCGATCCGTATTCATTCACGGCCGACTGAATGCGAGCTGCGCTCATACCGGCCTAGACAATGAGACCTTTTACATGAAATCTTGTTAGTTACTCAACTGCTCACACAGCGCTATTGACCAAGCATTGCACGACTAAGGCTTATCTCTACTTAGTGTAAAACAAAGTCCCCGATTCTTGGATATCACGGGTAATCTCGAGAACCACTGGATCGATTTTGATGCGGCTTTCACCATTCTGTACAGGTAATATCGAGGAAGATTTCTGTAGAAAATAATTTATTTATGATCAAAGGGAGCCAAGCAGTAACGATTTTAGATTTCAGTGAATAGGTCGAAGAAAGAACTTGACGTCCGTGAGCTTTTTAAGCTTACGCTGGACAAGCCGTTAAAAATATCAATATACTATGAGTGTAAGAATTGTTCAGCATGAAAAATTGTACAAAAAATTCCCCGTGAGCATATCTCTATCTTCGATACATCGCCCACTATAAGTGTTTTTAGTTTGGACGGGAGGGGGATTTGGCATGCACCTCGCCATTCTTAAATTATGTCTGAAATGAATTCCTTGCACTTTCATAACTGTTCCCGGGCGAAGCCGAGGCGGATTCCTAGTGACAATATATATTATTATAATTCCCGCAATATCAAAATGCAAATTATATCACAAAATAAAATAGTGTGCTAATAAATCTAAGAGAAATTAGACATACCTTGCACCTCGTTACAGTTGAATTCGATCAGAATCACTCGGTTTTCATTAAAGTTTATGCATTTTGCTGCTGAACGGTTTGGAAGTTCGGCAACATGAAACTAGGACTGTTATTAACTTAAAATATTCATTTTTGTATTTTTGTACTATTTGTGTTCATGATTTCATTACATTGTCAGAATTAATGCTTTAATTAGTAGGGTATACTATTCAGTGTACCTATTATAAATAAAAACCGTGAGTTTTCTCACCTCCCCATATTGCGAAACCCGGTTGCCTAATACGGGGAAAGTGCACTTTTAAAGTTAACAATAATATCAGAGGGTATTACAACATCAAACGTGCCCATACTTGTAATATACATAGTATATCGCCTGAGGTTTAGATCGGTGAGAAAACCAAAATTACTCCGTTCCTTCTTATGTCTAATGTGAGCCCTATAAAAAAACCTCCCCATATTTGGCGACTTTCCTCTACCCATTTTTAGAAGATACCTTATGCACTGGACAGTTGAATCCGTGATTAATTGTGTAGGTAGCTTCGTAAGTCTCAGAACTCAGGAAGTCCTTTCTAGCAGCGTTACTAGCAGCTTTCAAAGTTTCAAGGTAAGAAAGAAAATATTCCTCTAGCCAGTTTAGGCGACTGCCATTTAATGAGAAAAAATGTCCTTTATCTGGATTTCTAGACTGAATATGATGATATGTGATGCTTACGTCATGCGTAGCGAACCATTTATTAACGTTTAAAAAATAAAATATGGTTGCTTCTGCGTCCATGAATGTGTACGCTTCCGGGTGCATGCCTATATTTTCTTTCAGTGTACTAAAGGCACCAATAACTTCTGACGAGAACACTTCCTTGGCACGCCGAACATTCATTTTTTCAAATTTAGTGGGTTCGATGTGTTTTTTAGTGAGGTGTCTGACCGGTTTGACGATCTCATCCTTTTGCATCGTGTATAGTAATGACAAGTATTTCCCTGAAATTATTCCAGTACCATCAGTCATCTCTCGTTGCAGAAACTGCGTTCTAATGTTTTTTTTAGAATGTGACAATGATCAAAACTAGGGAATAATTTCCTAGATTTGTCGTATCGGTGATTGACCATTGGTTGCAAATTCTCTCCCACTAAATGCCTCATCATTGTAGTGTTAGTTTTGTGATTATCAGAGACAATTATTATAATTATGAAACCGCATTGTTCAACCTCGAGAATAACGTCCAGTAGGAGTTTATGTAACTCCCGTCCTGACAGCTGCTTCGTGAAAAAGAAGGCACACGGTATCTGATAATTTGTCGACAGATCTCTTAGCACAAAACACAACACACGATTGGCTGCTACTTGTTCCCGGCTGTAATTTTCATCCTCTCTTTCCTTTTGATGAGACGGTGCTTGAATTGTGTCCTTGTACCCGAAGAAGGTGCAAGGTATGTCTAATTTCTCTTAGATTTATTAGCACGCTATTTTATTTTGTGATATAATTTTTATTTTGATAATGCGGAAATTATAATGATATATATAGTGTCACTAGCAACCCGCCCCGGCTTCGCCCGGGAACAGTTATGAATGTGCAAGGAATTCCTGTCAGACGTAATTTAAGAATGGCGAGGTGCATGATACACAAATCCCCCTTCCGTCCAAACTAAAAACACTTATAGTGGGCGATGTATCGAAGATAGAAATATGCTCTCGCAGACTTTTTTGTAGAATTTCTCACGCTGAACAATTCTTTCACTCATAGTATATTGATATTTTTAACGGTTTGCCCAGCGTAAGCTTAAAAAGCGCACGGACGCCAGGCTCTTTTTTCGACCTTTTCACTGAAATCGTTACTGCTTGGCTCCCTTTGGTCATAAATAAATTATTTTCTTCAGAAATCTTCCTCGAGATTACCTTTACAGAATGGCGAAAGACGCATCAAAATCCATCCAGTGGTTCTCGAGATTACACATTTAATAAACGTACTGTACAGCTGTTTATTAATCGCGCCTACAATGGGATGGGAGTGCGCTCTATCAGCGCCGAGTAGAAATTTTCCAATTACACGTTATGCATGGGCTCTAACTGGGATTATCAAGGCCGGTATAGAGCGCAGCTCGCATTCAGTCGGCCGTGATTCATTACATGCTATTGAGGGAGAAGAGATCACACTTTATATTCTATTCGTTATGACAATAGCCTACTCTACGAAGGGGTCATGACTATGCCTTCTATGTCTGTTTAATGTTAAGTTCTTCTGAAATGATGGTAGTTTACTGATTTTGGTGTTTGTGGAGTGAAATTTATGCTTAATATTGAATTTTATAGTAATCTACGGTAAAGTTGAAAGTTGCGTTCGTACGGCTTTTTTTTCTGTGTTGCAAGTCTGTTAAGGGAATGTGTAATGTGTAACAATGTGAAGAAATCCTTTCTGAGAGCGAGGTTAATTTTTCCGTTCTTTTTTTAAATTTACCGATAGCTGGCAAATTGAATTTTTTAATTTGCTCTCTGTCTTCGCTTATTGTCGAAACTGCACCCCGATTCTGTAACTTCACTCCTTAACAACCCACCAACATGGATACGACGGAATCGTAACCATAAGCATTACAACAAATGGCTAGCGAGGCTCAAAGTGGTATTCTGTAAGGCACCTTGTTATGACGCTTGTTACGACTTCAGGATCAGGATTTCATAGCCATCTTCATAGTACGAAAGCTTTCCACTAGATGACAGGTAAATCGATTGGCGCGGTATTTCAACGTATTTCATACCATTCGATATCGCAATTAGTTTGTATCATTTTTTTCTTAACTATTTCCTATGTTCCATATTGCCTTAATCCATACTTTCGCCTAATATGGTATTTTATTTATCGTATGCATTGACCATTCATACGGATTACTTCAACCTGATAAGATACACCTAACCCCATTTGCGAAAACATGTACGCTGTCTGTTCACATGGATATTTATTTCAGTTAGGGTTTTCTTTAGCTATTGCCTTAATACCTTATTTTATTTCGGAGTACCGGTATCTTATTTATAGTATTCAACGGATACCGTATTCCAGCGGATCATGTCAACCTTATACACCCAACTCCCTTCCAAAGAGAAATTACATTGCCTGTCCACATAAATATTCATTTTAGTTTAGTAGGAATCAAATAGTGTGTTGTCTGGTTTATTACAACTTCAACTGTATCAGAAACCTAAGTTAAGATACATGTTTTATGTGGCCAGTAAGCTATTGGGCAACTCAGGCCTAATTGACTACTGAGAGCAGTTTAACACATGAACGACAATACCGTTAAGAATAGGTGTATAAATTTAGAATAATGGTCAAAAATCTCCAAGAATGGGGTATTAACTCTTTGGGCAGTAACACAATAGAAGTTAATGGGGGCGATGGTCCAATCTAGTATGCCAGTTTTTCTTCACGGTAGGCCTAGAGTAGTGTTAATATGAAAGCATCGGTTCTAGTCAGAACACCACATTGCTCCTCTGGCTGCAGCCAAGAAAGTCAAAGAGTGATTTAATGATCCATCGTAATACTAGCCTTCAATAATAAACCAGAGCAAGTGCCCTGCAGGTAAAACTGAGGTGGCAAGAAGTCCATGGAAATTGTAGGAAGCTAAGATCAGGATCATTTAGACTGCAGTTTAGTATTGTTCTCCTTAAAGGTACTTCTCACATTAAGAACATTTATCAGAAAGGAGTGGGATATGGGTGCATTATGTGGATCTGTTTCACCTGCAATGATGAAGAGCAGCTCATGCCACTGGAACTAACCATAGAATCCGTTACACCCGTCAATTTATAAGACTAGGACAGTTGCGTACGATAGGTCTAAATGTTAAGTTACAAGTTTGCAAATTAGTAGAAAGAAAGTATCAGTAGGTCATTGATGTGCTTCTAACTCCTTATCCTAGAATAAAACTACATTCTACATTTTAGCAATATTTACCACTTAATGGAATTTATTCCAGTTTTCTTCAGATGAAGTTATTTAACAAGAGTTTAGTGCTTTTCAGTCGGTCAACACGAATGTACCCAAAAAAGATGGGTTATGCCCTAATCCTGAAATAAATTACATGAGATTAATAAAACACTAGGGTGACCAGTTTCGATCGTCAATCGATCATCATCAGATCCATTACACTTAGGCTATAAAATCTGTTTGAAATACAGGTGAAAATATTTACAATATGTACAATTATTTATTTGCAGTATTGGTACTGCAACTGTCAGTGTATGCTAAATGCAGTATATATGATGTTAGGTGAAATGCTAAATGGTGATAGCTATCCGGAGTTTGTACTTTAGAGAGATTATATGGTTGTAAACTATGGTTAAACTATAAAATTGTAGGCTAACTACTTACCTGATTATCTTCCTTTCTACAGCTACTCGCAGTTTTCGTACTCACTGGAACTCACTGTGCGGTCGACTGCGGTGGTTATCTTAACGACTGGTTTTCCCCTGCCTTCTCCCCCTGCCCATACGTGCTGTGGGGAGTGATAGCGATGTGTTTATGTGAGGTGTTGCCAACCTAGATAAGATGTATGTTATTGAATGAGGTGGGTCTACAACTATTAAAGACCGTGGATTAGCCCTCGCCACGCGTGGACCATAAGCCAGTCGAACTAAGCGTTGACGGTCTTATGAGGACATCCCGGCACCTTTAATACTGCCGCGAATATGGGCCTTGGTTTATTGCAGAAGAAAACTACATCGTACACCTGAACCAGATAACATTTACCGATTAATTGTTTCGTCTTCTGGGGGACATAGCCAACTGATATTACTAACCACAGTCACTACAGCACCAGAAATATGTGTTAATATGTATTGCTCATTCAACGATGGCAGCCATGTTCGACAGTGCATGAGGTCTCTTCAACTGTTAATAAGACGCACACATTGACATCACCACAGGTTGGAGTTAACATTGTTCACGATTGGTCCGTATTGACGAATGATAGTTTAAAATTTGAAATACACATATGTTCCGTCTAGTCAATGTCCTAGGGCGTAAATAAACACAAAAAAGTATTGACTACACGGAAGATAAGTGTATTTCAAATTTTAAACTATCACCACAGTTGCCAACATGTGGGACACAAAATACACCACTCAGGTCTAGTCTGGATAAAGATTATTGATGCACGATTACCCCACTGTACATGACAGAAACCAGCTGTGTATATATGGCTAACGGATATCTAGCAATTATTGGTATAGGCAAATCCCATTGGAGTGGATTTAAGAAATTTCACTCTCACAAAAAACATTAATTACAGCAGTGTACAACAAACATTACTGTGCGAGACAAAAACCAGGGGTGTATTCGTGTAAACGGCTAACGCAGCCCTCCACCTAATAATTATTGGCCCAAGCAAAAGCCATTGGTCTGCATTAAAAAAACTATTACAAATTACTTTTATTGATTAGAAAAGGCCTATGATAGCATCCCTAGAACAAAAGTTTGGGAAAGCTTAACAAATAGGGGGATAGGCAAGGAACCGAGAGACATGATAAAAGGAATGTGCATGGAGTGCTACAGTAGTGTGACGACTAGAGTCGGGACATCGGAATGGTTTAAAATTGACACTGGACTAAAGCAAGGAAGTGTGGTGATGGATGACATCATGAAGGCAGCAATGAAAGAATATAGTAGGGCAATGATGAAGGTAATGTTGTTTGCAGACGACGTTCTGAACTGGGACGAGGATGAGAGGGAAGTACAAGAACAGTTAGACGTAATAAATGAAAAGATTGAGCAATGGGGATTGAAGATAAATGTGGAGAAGAGTAAAACAGTGGTGATGAGTAGAGAAAAGAAAGAAGGAAAAGGAGTAATCAAAGTAGGAGATACCAGGAATTGGAAGTAGTGAAACACTTCAAATACTTGGGAAGTGAACTGACTGAAGATGGAAGACTAGATTTGGAAATTAGCAGAAGAATACAACTCGGGAGTGCTTTCTACCAACAGGTACGGGGACTAGTATGGAACAAGGATATACCAATTAAGGCTAAAGAAGTTATGTACAAAGCATATTATGTTCCTACAATGACATATGCAGCAGAAACTTGGACAATGACTAAGAGGGATTAGAGCAGAGTACAAGCAGATGAGATTCCTGAGAAGTATGGTCCAGAAAACGAGGAGGGACAGAGTGAGAAATGAAGATATACGGAAAGAACTGGTAGTACAGAAACTAAATGACAAACTGGAGCAAAACAGATTAAGAAGGTTTGGACATGTCAAACGGATGAATGAAGTAAGGCTACCAAGACGAGCACTGGAACGATGGATGACAGGGAAGAGAGGACGAGGAAGACCAAGAATGCGTAGGATGGACTCGGTGGAGAATAGTATTAGAAAACTGAACGTGGATTGGAACACTCTGTCGGAAGATGAATGGTGGAACGACAGAACAAAGTGGAGAGGAACCATATTTGCCCCCACCCAGGGTCAACTGGAAAAGGGGAAATGAAGATGATGATGATGATGATGATGATGATGACTATTACAAAACGCACCATACAGATTCCGGCATTTAGCTGTACACTTGACTTTGAGAGCTCAGCGGTAGGAGAGAAAAGGTATTTTAGCTTAATTTCAGACGCTATTTGATGCCGAGCAATTTTGCCCTTTAAAATAAGGTGTAATACTGCGTATTTTGCACCACATAACACACGACCCACGTATGCAATGTTCCTACATTTGGTGGTAATCATCAGCTCCCACTTAGAATTTGGTCTCCGCAGTACCAGCTCATTAGAGATGTGAATAGAGTAGATTAGGGGGGAGGACAAATGACCTCGTAGTTCCACCCCTTAAAACAACAATAACTATCACTGCTGCACAATAAAAAATACTGTCAAATATCACTAATATACTGTCAAATTTCACTAATATTGCTTAAATGAAGGTTTTTATCTGAGGCTTGGTCAACGGCGGCAGATGTTTGTGGCCGACAAATTGACGTCATATTACGTTGCCAACACGTCCGATACAAAATGCACCACATGACACCTTTGTAATTATGTGTAAAAAGAACTCCAATACCATCACGTCATCAACTACGTCATCAAGGTAACTAAGAATTCCCCTAAACGCCAGTGCATCGCAAGGTATAGATGAACCTTATTGGTCTAGGCGAAAACCATTGGTCTGCCGGATGCGATATAGTATCGAATGCGTGTGGTTGGCAATACTGTACATCGTGCTAAAAATGGCAGAGTCATCTGGAAATTCATCTAATAAGTTGTGATCCTATTTGGGATGGCTGGGTGGGTTACAGACAGCGGAGAAGTAAACATCTATTACTATATTGTCTCAAGATACCATTACTGCAGGTATTTTGACTAATTTCAGTAGTTTAAGAATTTTTTACTTCGGTTCAGGTAAATTCCACTCTTGGAAAGCTTTACGCCTTGCTGCATGTAGTTAGTTCTCAAATGATAACACAATGAAATGAAGAAAATTAACGTACCTTTTTGTTAGACATAAACTCCCAAAGCACCATGTTGTGATTTTCCTTTCTCATCTGATCCATTTAGATGACAGAGCTGTCATATACCAGGTCATTAAAACTGTGAGCAACTACGTGTATCCAGTGGTAAGGTTTTAGTTTCCAGCAAAAGCATGCAATGTAATCTTTTACATGAAAGTCCTCCCTTCGCAATGACAACTTGCCAAGCAGACTGACCACAAACTTTAGTTCATTTGGGGTCTGATATTATTTCTTATTTCTCCCCTACACTGTTAATCGACTGAATGTAACATTAACTTCCCTCATTAGTTCAATATGAAAGCATAGTACAATACTGGTACTCTTTATGTTCCAGCCTGCCTACTAAGGCTATTTGCAAAGGTCTTAAATTATAGCCTATTGTTTATATACTTACAGGATCAGGACTGAATGATTTGACACTACCAGTTCTGACGATGGGGATAACAATTCCTCTCATTCTCTTAGGTAAATGAGTTAATTTCAGTTTGTGAAAGTCCATTATGATGATCATGTTGCCATGTCTCTTCACCACAATTAAGTTGATTATAATTTGCCAATGGCATAGGCCAAGGCCGTGAAGTAATGTGAACATTTGCAGCCTTCATTTAAATAATTAAAAGCACAATTGCCACACATTAGGTAGGCTAGGTATTCGTCTTCAAACTTCTGACAGCAATTATTTCCATAACCTAGAAACAAGCTTTGAGGACTACTGACTACAAGCTTCCGCAAAAATGATTCGAATTCTACAATTAAAATGAAAGCTAATTATTTCCAAAGTAGTAAAATAGCACTTACGTTTCTTCCCCATCAAATAATCGTTTTAGATCGCTTACGGCATCTGAAAACAAAAATAAAAGTGTAAGTTAATAACATTACACGGGGCGACATTATTCATAAGTATACTATTTACCACAATCGTCAAAGAAAGATATTTGCACAACTTGAAGAATCAAAAATATATTGTTTTGTACTTACTGAGCCGGTACAATTTTAAGATCTGTTCGACGTTATTTCCATCTAGCGGTCTCTAGTAATACATCTAAGAGATCGTAATTTCCGCACGTCTGAAAAAGGAATGCGCCCGCGTTGGAGCACTAATCCTTGTCTAAGAAACACGCCTTCGGCGATTGTTATCGCGACTAAATTGTTATGACGAGGAGAGAGATAAGATGTTGAGCCGACATAATGCCTACTACCGACTATTCTATTGAAAATGTTACGTGTTAATTAATTCCTATTGATCTTCGAGGTTATAAACGCTGAGGAAACATGGGGGGGATTCAGGCCTCTGCCTAGCAGTGGAGATTTCTTGTCATATGAGATAATTATTAAATGAAATATCATCAGAGACCTTCCAGAACGTCTCGGAGACTCAGCTAAGTGAAATGATTCCTTGGTAACTCTGTATAATCGTGTTTTGAAGAAGATTATTATTCAATGCATTTTGCCCAAGTTCCGTAATTTAATCTGCTAAGGCAGGGTTAAACTGGAGACCGTTCGTGTTTCTCTATGAAGTTAATTGGTGTTTATTTTGTCCCCAGTTTGTTTATATACGCACGTAGTGGAGAATCAAATTGCTTGTTTTTGGGTTTACTAATTTAAATGGGTGTTTGTTGTTGTTGTTGTTTCTTTTCCGTATCTAGTCGAGATTATTTTAGTGCGTGTTACTTGCGTTTGTTTTATGTTGTGAAACGCGATTGTATTTATGAGAGATGTTTCTTACCAGTTCCTAACCCCTTGCAAGAGTATGGGATCTTTCAGGGACCTTTAGGGACTGGTATTCTTTAGGTTAGTTCGCGATTTTAATTGTGCCTAGACGTAGGAGGGTGTGTTGTTCATTGCTTTGGATGAAATATCTTTTTGTTGGAACACACACCAGTTTATTTTATGTTTCAAGGGTTTGTTTTTATCATGCTTGTCATTTGTGCACTCCAAGGATGGCCGATTAGGTTTTATTTTTATCCTTGGAGACTGGGCAAGCATTATCTATGTATGTTTCAGAAATATGTTTCATTTACAATCACGGTTCTAGACTTATTTTTAAGGGTGGGTTTATGTCGTTTGTTTAAGTGGGAATTTGACTGAAGGTCGAGGGTCATGTTTAGTGTTGTTCTGTTTTGTTGTGGCCTTCAGTCAGCAAGCAACGCGTGATCCCATTACGTTATTAAATCAGGTATTTTGGTTACTCTTCCGAGATGATGGAATGTGTGTTCGTTGTACGTGCCCGGGACTGCAATTGACGCTTATTTGGCATCCTGCAAGGTAACTGAACCTTGTGATTTCGTTCGAGAGAAGTTTTATTCTACCAGCTCATGAAATCGTTTTGTTTTATCTTCATTTGGGTTTTGCTTGTTTTAATTTTACTGAACTGATCTATGTTTATTTGCTGAGTTTGGATGTCTCGGCACGTCATGTGAAGTTGTGTAATTATTCTGTGTTTATTGACGTGTCATTTAAGGGTCGTTGCTGTTGTTGGTTGTTTCTTTGAGTAACTTGGTGTGACATACAGTTTAATGTAAGGGTGGTCGGATAGACAGTTCGTGGGAGACGCGATTTCACGTACTTCTAAGAATGATGCTTCTGACTACCTTCTTGTAGTCAGCCTGTGGTGGAACGAAACGCACTATTAACACTATTGTTAATTTCTGCTCCCCTACTGAACGATCTCCAGCGACTTAGGCATTCTCCTCGTCGTCAACATTCTCCTTTTATTGATTTTTATTGTGTGTTTATTTAAGTTTTATTGTTTTACTGTTTTAAAATACCATGTACATATTTTATTACAGGCCCATCATCCCTCATCTTACCATTTCATGCACCCCTCTCGTCCCCTTTTGCAATGTCTTTTTTTTTAATATATATTAAATTTAATTTTATTTTACAACCTCTACTCGAAAAGTGTAGTCATTGGATGGTCGGTGCTCCATCTAGTTCACCATGTGTTAAAGGTCTCGATTTTAGGTCTCAGGTCCGCGTCCTCAACACCTGCACGCCACACTTACCTTAGCCCACATTCAATGAATAAATTAATATTCAAGCCATTAAGTGATAACATACATATCAGCTGTTCGCTTCCATCTTTGATTTTTCACAAGGAGCATATAATAACAGAGTAGGGATTCCTTGGTATTTCTGGGATCCGTTAAATTCAGGGATTGCGTCATTGTTTGGGCTCCAACTCAAACGCACATGGTGCGCAAAGCTACTAAAAGGCATTGCATGGTGCGCATCACGTGGCGAATTTCAACGCCACTGAGATGCAATAACTGGTCGTAAATTGTGCAAGAAATATAAGTGACGAAGGATCTAGGTTTCTATAGGCAGGGTAGAGGATTGTCAAGGAAATGAGAAAGCTGATTTTCCAGGCAGTTTCAATTGTTTTATTAATGTATGTTCAGTCATGGTACACATTGTACATTCTTTCACATGTGAGTCATAACTTCTGACGTGTGAACGTCAATGGATTAGACGAGTGGAGACAGGATTGAAGAAGACCATGCCGGCTGCACTCAGATGATCGGCTACGCTGCAGGACGGTGGAAAACAACTGATGACCCACAGCCAAGTACACTCCAACGCAGGATAACCTCTTGGCTAGCTCTGATCAATCCTCAGGCTGAAGCAGCTGTAAACTCAAAGAGGATTATTTTTGGTGAACATGAATTTTCAGCCTGTAAAGCAACACAATTCCAGTTAACGCAGCATTTCTTGCAAGAAATAATTGACAATTGGTTGAACGTAATAGTGCAACACATTACCAATTACATTCAATACCCCCCAACTCAGTTTAATGGCAATTAAAACCTCCTGTTTCGGGCATGTTAAAAGGACCCCTGCAGGCCAAATGTACGGAGCCACATCATATTACTGTTAAATACACAGAAAAAATCTGCATCACAGGAATATTGTGCCCCTTGTATTAAAAGAGAGAGGGGAAAGTGTGTGTCCTACAGACAAGTTGTCAATATTCTTGAAAATAGTCTATGCCCTTTAAATATAAATTTACATTGGTCTTTAACCTCACCCATTATCTCACTACATGTGTGTTTTGAAATGTGCACATTAAATGCTAAAATCTATAGTTTTAAAGTTAGGCAATGATGACATTGTTGCTTTGTTGAAGAAGGACTGGTGAAGTTCAAAACATGTGCACGTATAGCAACCCCGTCATCTTTTTTTGTCGTGAGGCCTCCTGAGAGGCCGAGTACAGGTCCTTCTAGTCAACGCCCGTGGGCGACCTGCGCATCGGAATGAGAGATGAATTAATGAAACTGTGCAAGGATGTGGAACGAAGCGGCGTGGTCTGTCAGAAGGTACCGTCCCAGCATTTGCCTGGAGTTGCAATTGGGATACCACGGAAAACCATTTCAAGGATGGCCGACGGTGGAGTTCGAACCCAAGTCTACCGAGTCAGCAGAGAGCTTGGGCCCATGGCTGAACGCTGCGCTTAAGCTGTCGGCATACTTACACCAAAGTATTATTCTTTCAGAGGGATCGGAGATGAGATACAATGAATTGCTATAAAAATTGAAAAAAGATTTCAATGAACCGCCATCCAATACACTACCACCATTGAAATATTGCATTAATTTAAGTCGATGCGGTTCCACCTAGCCAATGTTTACAGCCGGATGTTGTAACAGATGGCAACATCACACAAGGAGCTCATAAAAAGATTAAATAAATTATTGTGACCAAGCATTTGGAATGAAGCGAGGTACCGGCCTGGCCATTGGGAGATGTTGAAAATGGTAAACCTGACAACAACAAAAAAACTAAAACCAGTCGACAGAAAGATTGGCCCCATGGCCTAGTACTGCACTTACATGAATGCAACTACCAAATATGTAAAAATTTTACATTAAACTATACACAGAATACTCACAGTATGTAGCCTACTGAAAGTGCAATGTAAAAAAAAAAAATGTATCTCCTTTAGAAATTACTACAACATTAATATACTGTTACACCAGATTATATATATTTCGAGAATACCTACAGAGCATGTGTGCCAACTGTCCAACTCTGCCTGTGGGTATATCCCATCCCTCCCACCCAAGGGAGGGGGGGGGGGGGATCAATTCATAAAACAAGTAGGAAGCCTCAAAGAATAGTTAAGGTCGCTCCTTTTAGTCGCCTCGTAGGATAGGCAGAGGATACCATGGGTGTAGTCTAAACCCCCACCCACAGGGTGCTACACTGTTGAAGCCACCCAAAGAAATTATAATGTGTTGTTGATTCATTTCGGGGCTTTGCGACATTGTGGTCAAGTGGCCCCGTGTACTTATGTGTGTGTGGAATTTGTCTGATAACCTGCGTTATTGTGAAGGCTGTATTAGTGTGTGTAGTTGTAACTCAGATGAGGAAGGAGGCGGCTATGGTCTTAATTAAGCATTCTCCTGGAATAGAAGTGGGGAAACCACAGAAAGCCTTTTCCAGGATGGCTGAGGTGGGATTGGAACTAACCTCTTCTTAGTTTTTGCTTCATGAGGCTGAGTGTACCCTGTTCCAGCCCAAGCCTCAGGCCAGAATTAAACTTCTCGGCAGAGCTGGGAATCGAACCCGGGACTCAGTGGTGACAGCCAAGAGTACTAGTCACTGAACAATGAGGCAGACACGAAGTTATGTATAAGGTCAGTCACTGTGCATAGTTGATGTGCGAAAAGTGGCAGTACTGAACGGACAAAGCTCCAGAGGCATTTCGTAATAGTAGCAAGTTTATGAATTCGTCGCTACAAGTCCAGATATTACAAGGCATTTGGGAGGAGGGAGTTAAGTACACGATTATCCAGGCCCTGCTTATAACTTATCACTAGGGCTCGGATTTATAGGTAAATAAATATTTTTAAATGTAAATACATATTTTAAGCATTTTTTCTATAAATACATAAATTCATGCTTTTCACTTATGAGCACATAAAAAGACATAATATTTACATTAAAAAAAATCAGTATGCTTGATCTTTCAATTGGATTTTTGTTCTGTGTTACTTCAACAGGGAAGAACCTGTGAGCTATCTAATTTTCATGTAGAGCGTTTGTCAGCTTGCAACTGTGTTATTCTTAACTTGTCACCCCATGCCAGTCACTGAGGAAGTCGGGGATTTCCTTGTCCAAAGTCATATTGCTCCATGTGCTAGATCTCCCCTACCACAGCTACCTGGAACCAGTGTCACTCACATGCAGTTCATTTCTGGCACTGTGAAGTGTAAGGCAGTTCAAGTTATCATCTGTTGCAGAATTTAAAGATAATTTTACTTCTGATGGGGGCGTTCTGTTCTGCCAACCATGTGGGAAAGCAATCAAGGCTGAACAGTGATCTCAAGTTACACAACACCTCAAGGGCAAGCTACATATTGCCGTAGTTTCGAGCCTTCAGAATAAGTGTTTCGCGATAATCGTCGGTCATTTGTGATGGACAACCTGAAGATGTATCTCGTTGTGTATTGTCATGCTTCAGCAGTCAGTGCGACATAGCCTAAATTGCATTCGTGAGAACTGCATATTGTTTATATTCACATTAATATACTAAACTATAACAAAATACTTTTATTTTTTGTCACATATTTCAGGTTGTCTATTTTTAATACATAAGAAATAAATATTTTCCCGATCGTTAGCACCTAAAAGTCCGAGCCCTACTTACCACACTCCAAACAGTCACATACCTAATTTTTTTTAAACTATGTTAACCGTGGAAACTTGCAATTACCGGTACATGTATAATTCTTTCAAGGTGTCAACATAGACATAATGATCATGATTTGTCAAACCGGAAACACAACATCATCATGGAAAACAGCTGGGTGAAGCTTACGCTATCTACTAATAGGGGCAGATGACCTCGTAGTTCTGCCTCTTAAAACCTCAATAACTAACTACCTACCTGACTGATAATAGCTTAACTACATGGATGAACAGACACAAATCTACATCACAGATAAAGGTGACTAAAATGGACAATACTGTACCTGGTTTACACAAACGATTTGTATACAAATACTACCGTACCATACGGTAATCCAAGGGAAATCTACACAGGTGCCTATGCTGGTTTGTCGCTATCACCATTCACAGCAGTAAGTTACACGACCTTCTAGCCAGCATGGTAATTCTGAAATAAAGTGACAGACTATTCATCATGAACAACAAGTGAAACAAAAGTTTGAGAAATAATGAGAATGTAGGCTACATGTAGACAGTAAAGAGGATGTTCATCCTTCCCCTAAATATAATGCACACCATTAATCCCAATAGAAAACTAGTCTAGGAGGGGGCAGATGACCTCGTAGTTCCGCCCCTTAAAACAACAATAACTAACTAAACTAGTCTAGGCCTACTGGTATGTGTTAACACATTTTCAAGATATATAACAATTCCTCATTCATACACGGGCAGATTTTCTAAACTTCTAGCCAATGGCTGGATTACGAACAACACACATCACATCCATCATTACTTCTCAATAATGAAGAGCCTAAAGTCGGTTAACCTATACATGATCTCTTGAAGTCTCTATTATAACTTTGACACGACCGAAAACACACAAAATAAACAAACAATAAATAAACTGGCACTTTAAGGAGTGGAACTACCATTACCTTTCTGTAAATCACCAAATGTCCAGACAATATTACCTTACAAATCTCCCAGCTTCTCCTCATAAAATCCTCACACGTTTCCATTAGCGTCCATCACATTGCGTTAATTTTCCTAAGGACCAACAAAATAAACGGAAAGACCCTAAAATCTAGTGACAACCAACATTGGAAACAAAAGTTACCGAGTTCGGGCCCAAACAAAAGAATAATTATTTCACGGACGGAGAAATTACTAGGGAGTTCCTTAGGCCTGATTTTTCATTACAAATAGGCTAACCATGGACTAAAACACGGCTAACAATTGCTCGGAACATGCCTTTACGGTGGATGGTTCAGCGGTAAGACCTACGTCACATCATGGATGCGATTTGGCGTTACAGAATACCAATTCGACTGCTAACCAGTCTTTAGGTGTCCTAAAGACTTGTTGTAGCTTAACCATTTCTTACAGAATCGGGGTGCTGGACTATTACAGGAGACGACTTATTACATTATAATTGGGCACAGTAAAGTAAGTGGAGATGTCGAACTTATTAGCGCCTATGAGGATATCTTGCGGTGTTTTAACATGTAATACAGGTCGCAAGGTTTTAAGTCTCGTAAGCGCCAATGCTAACTTACATCACAGATCGGAGCCAGCGCTGCGCTGCGGCGGACCAGGCGTACTAGGCCAGAGATATCACTTCTTATTCTATTCATTATGGTAACCGAAACATTCCGGCAGATGGCATGCTTGTGTATTGCTCTTCATTCTTGGTTACTATCCTCTCTGCCAGAGTCGCCATCGTTGTGTAATGGCGGATTGTGTTGGTGCATGTCAAGCTGCTTCTCCAATTTCAGGTGAGTCTCACGAAACCCGCTAAACATCATGTATAATTATGAAGTTCCTCAGAGCTAAATTATTGCCAATTGAACAATCAATTATGCTTTAACGTGTTCTTAGAGGTCAAGGCATGCTTTAGAAACAGTTCTTTTGTAACTAATTCTAAGCGTAGACCGAGTAATGGGGTGGCCAATAACTGTGTTCACAAAATTACAGTGAATGGCCTAGTGGCCAATCACTGTCCTACTAGGTGGCCAATAGCAAAACACTTCTTTCTATACAGGTGTCTACCTTCACCATCAGATATGCCTAAGCTTCCTAAGCAACCTTATGACGCTCAAGCAATGGATAAAGCTGTACTTCACGTGCAGACATGTGTTGGTTCCATACGTGCTGCAGCAAGACTCTTTGGAGTACCAAAATCCAGCCTACAATTCAGAATTAAAAATCCGGGGCATAAGGATACACTGGGCCCCAGCACGGTTCTAACAAATGATGAAGAGGAAACTTACGTCAGGTAGGCCTAGGTTGCAATTGAAATAATTATGTAAGAGACTTAAAAAACTTAAGGGAAACTTTTAAATTTGAAATTTGTGACGAGTCCCCTATATTTTCAATCATCTATCTCTATTTCAGATGGATAAAAGACCTAACCAAAAAAGGATTTCCTAGGAAGAAGGATGGCTTGAAAACAAGTGTACAGGAGTACCGTCAACTGGGGATACTTTGTGCCATGCATTTCACTTCTTTTTTTTGCCATAATTTTAGTACACTTACAAGGGAAGTCTCTGAACCGGGGAATCTCGGATCTTGCTGGAACTTTGCAGGTACGTTGCGTGAGCCCAGCTAGGCAGAACCGTGAAGAAAAATCTTTCGGAAATTAACTTCCCTTTCTACTAGATGAAAAATTAAGATTTACACGTTTAAATTGGCGCGCCAGTGGCGTGAGCTTCATTGGCTGCTTCAGAGGTTGCATCCCGGCCTACGGTGTATAGTCACCGAATGAGAGGCGACAGACCCGGCATACGCCTATATCCGTATACGGAGAGTGTCCCATGCGTTGCATAATGAATGTTAACATTGGAAAAGTTATCTGTTGTCTGGAGGAAAAATATGGAAAAATGTTTGGAAAGGCCTCTCAGCATTCAAGAACCGGACCTGTTGGACAGTTTGGATGGTTTTGTGCCTATCTGGCTCTCTGGCGTTCGTCTCTTTTAACAAGTGTGTTAGGTATGAAATACAAACAAAATGCTGTTGAGTATTGGAAAAGCGGTAAGAGGCGTCCGCTTTCCTTTTCGTCGGTAAAATGTAAGCTTTACCGTTTAAGAAGTAAGATAGATTTACATTTGTGGGCAGAGCAAGTGAAAATGGGCGGCACCCACCGCGACATATTGAGGAGAATAACATGTGCCTTAAAAGCCCAATTTGACATTGCCCATCAGAATAATGACGTAATATATGACGTGACAATTCAGCAATGGGCTATACTAGCTGCGCAGGACGTAAAATATACGGGGATTAAAGCCAGCCATTCCTGGGTGCAGCACTTTAAGGATCGCTATAATATCATTTCGCGAAAAATAGCAGCTGTGGTGATATCAAAGAATGCCCATCGAAAAATGGATATTATGTCAGCAGCAGAAATATTCGTAGAAGAGGTTACATCGGTTCTAGATTCTCTTGGCCCTGGAAACGTACAGTATGTACTGTAATAGTGATCAAAATGGGACCTCTCTTCATAACTCTGAAAGAACCAAAAGGTGTGTTTGGAAACAGGGTGAACGAAACTATGTTTGCACATGACAATATTTACGTTGTTCCCACAAAATCTGGCAAAATGGGATCCGCACATTTGAAGAATTGGTTTCATAACGTTTTCGAACATCATGTACCGTCTGGCAATGTGGCACTCCTTCTGGATTCCTTTTCTGGACATAATCGTTAGAAAGTGGAGAGCGCATACGACTTATGATCATCCCTCCTGGGTCCACAGCCTATTGTCAACCATTGGATGTATACGGCTTTAGAATCTGGAAAAGCTTTTCCCGTAGATTTTCGAACACCGTTCGGTTATTGAATTTTGACATCAATTTGGCCCAGAGAAATACAATCCTGAAAATGCAGTCTCTGACCACCAATTGTCGTCCTCTCGTTTTACTTCAATGTGACAATACGCATGGTACCGAAATCAGTATCCGTCCGACAATCCCGAACGGTTTTAACACCCTGTGCCATATTGCTTCGATATCAATGCAATACAATGTAGTACTTGCACTCGCCCGTGTCTTATACGGTGAGGATGGTGTAAAAGCAGTATGTGTTTTCAACATTATTACCACGAACATCACTGTTGTCAGAACTATGTGAAATAGCTTGGTCTCTTACTCACTCGTGTGACCATTGGTTCAGTTTACTCTGTGTTGTATTGTAATTATATGTATTTGTGGTACTTCACATTGTATGATTAATAATAAAGCACGACGTGCAATATTTTGTAAAGATGCAACATTAATGTCCCATGCCGCAGCGAAGCTTATGAGCGCGAGTACGGTAGGGCAATCGTTTGGAACGTGATCTTTTGAGCCACCAATCAGTAGTGAAGCACACTCCCGCTTGACCAACGCGCACAGTTCAAAATTGTTGTTCATACTGCCGTCTACGGTGGGTAGGAGTTAATTTCCGAAAGATTTTTCGTCACGGTTCTGCCTAATTGGGCTCACGCAACGCATCTGCTTTGTTCCAGCAGGATCCGCGATTCCCCGGTTCAGAGACTTCCCTTGTTAGATAAATTATATTTTAACTTAATTTTATGTTAAAATATTTCTTAGATATTGTGCTTCCTATATCAAGTAATATCTGCCATCTAATTGTTCGAAATATCCCATTATGGTGGATTATGGTAGTGGCCTAAAGTTACCCCGGATGAGGGTAACTTTAGGCCGCCTATATGATTTCACTGGTTTAACAAAGTATACAACTAATGGTTGTAATTTGTGCCATTTTTATTTATGAAAATATAATACAAGCGACTCCAGTCTTCAAATAATCTTTATTACAACACCTAAGGGAAGCAAGGAGGAGTAATAATAATAAAATCGTAAATATAGACTTGCTACACATTTTCAGTTCTTACAATGTCAATAACACAATTGAACATTTAACGATGGTCTATTCCCCCCACATGAACTCAAATTCCTTCACTCTAAAAATGCCCCTTTTGTTCACCATAATCGGATCACTAATTTTCATAATAATGTCCTCTACAGGATATTCCTTAATTAAATCATCCACTCCTGGCCACTTCCAGTTTTTCTTACTCTTTTGCATGAACGTCACTTCTATTTCTTGTTGTGCTGTGTTTACACTTAAAACCATTCCAGGAAACAATGTGGCTTCATAGTTTATTACAACATGGCACCCTACTGACAAATCCTCTGCTCGGAGGTGGGTTTTGAGAACAGCCGCAGATCGTCTTTCATTTCCTTCGTCACATTCTAATTGAGAAAGCCCACTACATTCTTGCACCTTATCCACTTTCCACATACTTCCAGAGAAATGGGCATCCTCTTGATTGTCACCTTCAGTTTGCAAATCTTCTGGTGCCACACTTTTGCCTGGGGTAACATTGAGCTTCTGTTTCCTTTGTGTTTTTCCATGCTCTTCTGGATATCTCATCTTCTGAACGTGGTCCATAAACACCTGAGAAACTGAATTATTCATAGTTGCACATCATCACACGGCAGTTTATCTAAAACATGTTTCTTGTCCATTGGAAAAATTCCCGTTGCTCGGAACCCTGACTTTAAATTTTCGGAGAACTTACGAGAAACATGTGTTATCAGCTTCTTCAAAAGAGTTGGGAATTTGGATTTTGGAATGAATAGTGAATGCCTACCCTCGCTTGTCATTTTCCATTCTGACAGATCCTTTCTCCACGTTTTTTTGAGAGGACCAAAAACTGCAACATCCAGAGGTTGCAAGATGTGGGTTGAATTGGGCGGAAAAACACGAAGTTGACGTTATTCTTCCGGCTCAGTACCAACACATTCAACGAAATATGGCTGGTTAAATTGTCTGCTATCAAAATTTTCTTCCCTTCCAACTTCCTCACTGCTGGAAGGAAAGTGCTTTCGAACCAGTCCTCGACCATTGTGACATCAAACCAGCCAGATTTTGTAGCGTTGTGGTGCACTCCAGCTGGGCACCCTCTGCCCATGTGTCAAACAGCCTTTCAGCCTTATACACCACATATGGTGGTAGAAATTGACCTGCAGCACTACCACAGAACATGATTGACACACTACCCTTAGTCGAGTTCATGATTCTCTCAGGATATTTACAAGTGCGCCTGACAATCACACTCTTTCTTCCGGGATCATCTGTCAGATTGGTTTCGTCTAGGTTCCATGCATTCGTCGGAGGTAATTCTTCTACTTCTTTAGCCAAGTTGTCGAAATACTTGGTTATGATGGTTTTTGCCACTCCAGCACGGTTTCTTTTAATGTTAGCGGCAAGTCGTTCTTTGAGGATTCCTGACTGCCTTGAAATGAATGATTTCTCCCAGTCAGCCCCCGTAAGAATATTCTTGAACCTGTTGACAGATCTTCCCTCTCGATCAAGGTAACAATTGATTATACACCTCAAATCAAAGCGATCTAAAGGATACACCCACTCTGCAATGGCGATGCAGTAATCAGCAAATGCTTGCTCCTCAGCTTTGGTGAAAATTGTAGGACGGCCTAAAAAGCAACATACGGGTATTATGAATCACCTAAGTACTGGTACCTACAAATGTTAATGTCAATAATACACAAATATATCTTTTATAACACAAAATATGGCAATATTTACCTGGTTCCATGCTATGATTCATCTTAAGCTTATTCATGATGGTAATCCGGTGAATTCCGAAGGCATTGGCAGCTTGCCGCTGTGTCATAGCGCCCTCACGGACTAAACTGATGCATTCCTGTAAGACTTCTGGTGAATAGTCTTTGTACTTTCGACTTCCTATCTTTCCCTTATGGATCCTTACCATTTTAAAACAATATCTATGAAAAAACCAATATGGCACAAAGTTAGACCAACCTACCCCTCATTCATTTACAATAAAAAACAAATCACGGGACATAAATTCAACCAAACTAGCATCACCATGCGATTACAGAGTAAATTTATGATTAAGTTAACGCTTACCTAAAGTTTACAAATGCTTACGGCTGTCTTCCTAGGCCTTAATACTGTAAATGATCAACACTTAACACTTGTTGGCGCCTTTTTTGAACCACATAACTTCTCACTCCAGGGAGTCTAAAACATGCATTTATGAAAGTTCCTTGCTATCGTAATATAAACTTAGGAGTATATCGAGAAATTCGATACAGTTTGGAATTCCCGGGGATTGCTTCCTAGATGAACGAAGCCGATAACATTTTAAGTTGTCACCGTGGCACAAAGTATCCCCTGAGAGCACAAAGTATCCCCAGTTGACGGTATTTGAACGCTCATCCTCGTCTTAATTTATTTAAAAGCAATCGTCATGGGTTTGGGTGGGTGATGGTAAGCCTGCATTTCGGAGTCTAGATACCAATGACGAAATAATACTATTCCTAACGTCTAAAAAGTCATTAACACCAATTGCTAACAAATGGTTCTTGTTTACAGACATTTTTAAGACGTCACCCTGAAATTACATAAAGGAAGAGTGAAAGAGTGACAGCTGCAAGTGCTTGTGTTACTGAGAAGGACATTCGGGGGGTAGTTTACGGAGATTCACTAGAATAAAAAGGACTACAATTTAGAAGAAGCAATGTCTGACCCGTCACGGGGATCCAATGCCGACGAGACGAATTTTCAGGTATGCCCATACACTGGAAAAGTACTCGCACCCAAAGGTTGCAAGAATGTCTACTCGGTGGAGCATGATGGTAGTAAGGACAGCCTGACTGTCATGTTCATATTTTCTGCTGATGGGATGGTTTGCTGTCCGATGATAGTGTATGTCTATAAACGAATACCTGAGAAAGTGGCTAATTCTGTTCCACACGGTTGGGGTTTAGGAAGAAGTGACACTGGTTGGATGACATCGGACGTTTTTAATTAATATATAAGCAATGTTTTTCATCCTTTCCCCCTAGAGAAGCAAGTTAGTTTCCAGTCGTTCTGTTTGTGGATGGACACAGGACACATCTGACCTACTGTACCCGTAAATCCGGAAAGTAGCCTGTCGGAATATCCATAGCCCCAGCTGGATTGCCTATTTCTAACAGCACCGGCTAAATTACTTCATTATAAATCGCTCCAACAAGGTCTTTAGGAATTTACATACAGCAGTTGCAAGAATATTGTGGATAACAACAAAATATACGGGGCTCACTCACCTTTACTTACCTGTCTCGGGGGTATGGGAACTCAAGCTTCGCCTGCAAATGGATCCACAATACGTTGATCCTTATATTTAAAATGAATCACTCGTCATTGACAAAGAACAACGAACTGTGTACATTTATTTAACATATGTAAAGTAAATCTAACATAAACAATAAATAACTATAAACTATACTTATAAAAAAATATCCATTCACTCATACACGCTTCTCCTCCACTACACATATTTTACTGCAATTAATGGACTGTAAGTTAAAAGCACAAACATTTTGAAGTGTCTAGGCCTACTGTGAGTATTTAAAATCGTTTAAGACAATTACCACGTGCGTCACATTCTTTGAAACATTATATAATAGCTGGCACGCTTACTTGTATGACACCTGGCCATACGCGTTACTTGACCCACTGACACACATTCGCGTCGGCCGAGAAACTGTTTCATTGTCAAGGCTGTGGCTGGACACCACGCTTGTTATTTAATAATCTGGCCTTGAATGGACTAGTGGAAATACAATTCCCAACATTTGCTTGCAGGCATACGCACACAGTTCCGCCGTGCGTTTAGTGACCTCGTTTGAAAAGAGATTCTGACATTATAAAACTGCTTATAACTCCTGTAATTCTTTACCAATTTAACTGAAATTTGAATACACCCTTCCCTTTACACTCCAAAATCGTTCTAGAACAGATTTGGTTGTTCATTCAAACTTAACAACTATTCTAAAAACCATTCTAAAAACATTCGCTCATAAAATATACACTATTTCAAAAACATCCTAGTAATTAATACTAATAAAAATTATTTAAGTAATTAAATCATTGCGGAAAAATATTTACAAGCAATCTGTTCGTTATAATAAACGATATTTAACGTTGTCAACACGTTATCTTAAAGAATCTTATTTCTCTCTTACTATACAACTTGAAATTAATTATTTACAAAGTTTCTCAACATAAAATTTTCTAACACTCATTAGCGTTCATATACTGCGCACAAATCGTCTTAGACAGGTTTCTTTACATTATCGATCAGATACAATCAACTGGCAAAGGTCAACTGTACGTTTCTATACAACTCCGGGTTAAATATGATTTAATAATGGTATCAATGACATGAGTAGACAATCGTTCTCTAACTGCCTTCCGCTCAAACCCTCCTGTCATCACAGCTAAAACGTTACTTCACACGAACTGAAATTCTTATATACAATGACTCTTATCATGATCTATGCCTCGTTCTTATCAAAGAACTATACTTCGTTGACTTCCTTAAAATGCGGAAACACCTTCGCACGAGCTCAACACGACTCTACATTACCTCATATAACACTATATATGGCATAAATAATTATCATCCACTATGTTAAAAAATAACCAAAACGGATTAATTGTTATTAACATTTCTTCTGTAGGGACCTCCTTCAATTAACGGCATGACCATCAGTGTCGTCACACTCGACTACTGATCTAAAATTATACATCCTTTAGTTCTTCAAATAAAACTTCCAACAATAACGAATGACTTTAGACTGTCGTGAATGACCTCCTCGAGTTAACTATACAATAAGATAATTAATTGTTAACTTGTCTGTCACAAATACATGTAATAAAAATATTTATTCTGTTTCATCTCACTTGTCAAGCTTTAAATTGCACGTCGTTGCAATATCAGGACTACATTAGGACGTGATATTACACAAATAGTATATAAATAACCACACATGTTATTTATAGTATCAAATAGAATTCAATCTTGACCGGGATAAACTAACTTTGAATTCCTAGCCAAAGATTTAAATTATCTTCTATCAACAGATATTTCCTCTAACAATTAATTTACTAAAGCTATCAGCTTTACAAATAATGAAAGGGTTGTCAATTTCGTAATGTCTTTCCATTCTCCAGGAAGAATGTCTATGTTTAAGACTTCAGTCTTATTAAACGACTAGTATTTGCTAGATCGCCGTAAAGTTTATATACAATAATGATATGACAATATCATTCGATATTTCTTCTGGTCTTGAAGTTGATACATTCAAGTGCCCAAATTAAATTACTAAAATAAGTTAATTTTCAACTATGACACTATGTCTGAATCCTTGGTTCAAATAAAAATTTAAAATTCGCTTGTCAAAATGACTAGTCTTCTATAAGGAAATCTGATTCCTCAAACAAAATTTTAATGTCAGTTCAACAACTGATCCGTAGAATAAAATTTAAAAATCGATGAAAGACAATCATCTCTAATAATCTTGGAGCTAAAAATCTTAACACACATCTGAAGTGTAAATTACATGGGAACACTGAAATACATGAAATATGGAGTAAGGACGTCTGCTCAGAATGTCACTAATCAAGCTCTATACGACAAGTAAATGACACTGCCACCTTATTTGGACGATAACTTGAAGATCAGGGTAAGTATTTACACAATACTTTAGGTGTTTCCTCAGTCCAATATACTGAGATGGACCTCCGTTCGAACCTTGGAACAGCGATCTCGGATTTGGGAATACGTTCCCTCTCCGGTATTCACCAACCTCCGTCTGGTATTGAACGACATCCTTCTGGCATATTCTTCTGGTTTTGCTGGGATACCCTATCATCTTGACCATCATCTTCTTTAGAATCTTCATTCTCCGTCGCAAATATATATTAGCATCATCGTTCAGTAATAATTTATAGAAATATTCATGTAGGGGGAGAATGAATTATTTCTATTGCTAATCGTTGTTACATTAGTGTTCGGTGACTGACAAAAATGTACAAGGTGTAACGCACAGTACGTCTGTATTCTGCAATACGTTGTCTATCGAAGCTCCATTGTTGTATCTTAACTCTGCATCAAATATGTCTCTGGCTCATGACTACTTAGTCCATCATCTCAACAATGTTAATAATGTTGAATGAAACTAATCGATGAATATTTATAGTCATTATAATAATGTTTGTTTGGTGCGCCAATGTTAAAGTTCTCCACTACTGTTCACTTGAATATGTTCGCTAACTTCACGTTGCAACAAAGGTGTTATTCGGCTTCTATTTCTAACAAATTTGAAAAATTGTCTTTACAGGCCTATTTCGTCGAATTGCTTCGAAATAAAGCGCTCGACTTTTAATAGAATATAGTATTCGACCTGTACTATCTATTTATTCACTTGGCTGAAGTATATTCTCAAATACAAATGAGATATCCTAATATCAATACTCCTCTCGACTTCGCCTATAATGCTAGCGCGGGAATCTCCACTGTTCCACCTTGCTAACGTATCGTCTCCACGAGTCGTCAATCGCCGCACTCGGACTAAGGCTTTGAGATCTCCGTTAACCCAAGAAACACTTCCTCTCTCTTCAAAGTCTGCTGGAATAAGAACCTCGATCCTTGGATCTCCCTCTCCAAGTCGAAATTTTGGCGGTCATATCAATCTCCCACCATAATTTTAGCGCGTAGATTACCAATGCTTATGACTGCGTAGATTAACCGTTCTTCGGCTTTTAAAGTATCAAACATATTTTGATTTAATTTTCTCTTCATTACCAATTAAGAAAATCTCCTTCTAAGGGCCTAAATGCATAATTTCATCAAATTATGTAGTTGAAGTTAATCCTGATTTCAATAAGACCTCTTCTCTTTGGCTCTGGGTTGGTATCCAATAGCATAATTTATAACAATATTTATTATATTTTATGACTAATTCACTGTTGCTATGCCGATTTCAACCTTCTAGAAACTTCCGTTGCGCAACATATCACGTGATCGGGCTCTCCCACTGCCTCGAGCTTGTAACACGACTCACTTGTGTCACACTTCCAGGATTTATATTTGCTGGTTAAATTTTATCATGGGGACGGAAAATACTCTCGTTTTGTCCCAAAATAATTCAATTTCCGGGGGCAGTACCAAGTTAATAACTTGTGTTCTGAACTAATGATTGAGCTCATTGCCCTGTATCCCAATGCTACACGAATTTTTCAGCCAGCAGATGTAGCAGCATTTCATCCATTGAAAGCAGCATGGAGAAAGGCAGTTAGGGAATGGCAAGTGAAGAATCCTGGTGATATGGTTATAAACAAATCAAATTTAGCTAATGTGTTAAAGGACGTAGTAGAGACCAGTATCAAACATGAATAATTAACTAATGGATTTCGTGTCTGTGGAATTCAGCCCTTCAATCCTGATGCCGTGGATTACTCTAAATGCCTGCCTTCGCCGAGGATAGAAAGTCATCCAGCATCATCAGTAAACCAAGATGAATTTATAACATACACAGATTTTGTTGCTATAGTTGGAGAACAAAGTTTGGAAAAATTTGAATACATGAAGGAAATTCTAGATGGGAAACACATAATGATGATTGTTTCCTTCTATTCAGGCTATGGACTAAGTTTCATGAAAACTCCAGGGATAAAGGTGAGGTAGCAGTACGTTCACCTGATTCACAATCCTGTGCGGAAATAGCCACACATATAGACCCACCCAGTGCTAATACACCAGTTACCATACCAGAAGAGACTGTTCATGGAACTGATGGATGTCTAAGCACTAACACATCTGAAGTATCTTAAAGCAACAAACCAGAAAACATACCAACTACACCTACAAAAGGACAAAGTTCATCAGTTGTAAAATCAGCCAAAAAAGATAGCTTGGGAAAGTTCCTTGTATGGCCAGAAACTCCGAAAAGAAAGGGAAAACGTGTGACAGAGAGATATCCTTTTGCAATAACCTCACAAAAATACGAGTTAATGCTCCAGAGAAAGCAAGAGGAGAAACAAAAATCTGGAAGAGAGAAAGAGGAAAGAAAGAGAAAACGTGAACAGGGCAACAAGGTGTCTAAACCACGTAAGAAATTAAATCTTGATAAGAACACATGCAGAAAGGATACCATTTTATCAAGGAACAAATCTGACGAGCCAAATTTGTGTGATATGGCAGGAAATATTTCTCCTTCTTCACTGCAAACCGACAATGTGACCAGGAAGACAGTCACCTACAATCATAAAAGTCCACAAAACGATAACGAACATAGGCTAGGCCTACACTAAGAAACCTATTTTCAGAGCCTTCAACTTCCTCAAAGACTGAGTGTTGTGCCTGTAAGAGAGAAGGAGGCCTAGTTTATGAAGAGGGAAGCCTTATTACTTGTGACAACTGCAAGAAATCATTCCACAAGAAATGCATTCCTAAAACACACAACGAATTTATTCCAGAGAGTTCCTTTGCCATGAGTGCTATAAGCTGGACGACTCAGATGATTTCAATAGTTCCTTTAGTAGTGACGTTTCTTCTGACGACGAACATTTTAATTGTGCGGTTTTAGGCCTACAAAATGAATAATGCAAACATCAGGTATTAGAGAGTATTATTATGATAGTTGATACACAATAGAATGTATAATTCTTAAGATTTTTAATTTGGAATATAGAATGGAGTATACAGTTTCAGTGAAATAAATGCCTTGTGAAGCCTTCCACTATCATTAAAAGTGTTATTACTGACTTTAACCAAGTGTCCAATCACTGTCCTGACGATGGCCAATCACTATAAGAAATGGCCAATTACTTTACCTGGGAATACATTTTGATAGTTTTCTTTTATTTATAAATACCCTGAAAAAATCCAAGAATTTAAGTACCCACCATGATTGGAGACATATCATAGATATTCAGAAACATAATGAAAATTTGGAAATCATATTATTTATGGTCCCTGTTAATTAACAAGACTAAAATATCCTTAAGTGGCCAATCGCTATACTGTTTACCCTACTACATGAATGTGACTCTAGACTAGTATGGATAAAAATAAATCTTCACATGATCTGAGTAAAGGTTGCTCTACATGTACCACATATATATGGCTTGAGACCACTATGGATCAGATTGTGTTTCTTCAAACTGCTTTTCAGTAAATTGTTCTTCACATGTACCAAAGGAATAAGGTTTAAGACCACTGTGGATCGACATGTGAATCTTCAAACTGCGTTTGACAGCAAATTTGGCTTTGCATGCACCACACGAATGAGGTCTAAGACCACTATGTACCAACATGCGGCTCTTCAATGTGCTTTTAGCCTTAAATGTTGCTTCGCATGTACCACAGGAGTATGACCTTATACCCCTATAGATCAATATATGTTTCCTCAATTTGACTTGTCAGTAAATTTTGCGTCGCATGTACCACAGGAATGTAGTTTATGGCCACTATGGATCAACATATCTATCTTCAGATTGATCTTCTGACTAAAATTTGCTCCACATGTATCATGGGAATATGGCCTAAGTCCACTATGGATCAACATGTGTTTCTTCATACTGCTCTTGCGAGTAAACTTTGCTCTGCATGCAAGACAAAAATGAGGCCTAAGACCACTATGTATCAACATGGGTTCCTTCAAACTGCCTTTCCAAGGAAACTTTGCTTTGCATGTACCACAGGAATG
The DNA here is from genome assembly GCA_946902985.2 of Meconema thalassinum. NCBI lineage: Eukaryota > Metazoa > Arthropoda > Insecta > Orthoptera > Tettigoniidae > Meconema > Meconema thalassinum. The sequence goes on along the minus strand of OX336389.2, from coordinate 240,274,332 downwards.
ATCCATTAGACCACTATTGATCAACTTGTGTTTCTTCATACTGCCTACTTCGATAAATTTGGCATTGCATGTAACACTGGAATGAGGTGTAGGACCACTATGGATGAACATGGGCCTGTTCAAATCGCATTCCTTAGTAAATTTTGCTTCGCACGCACTACAGGAATTTCATATTAGACCATTTTGATTCAATGAGGCTACGAATCTACGAGGCACGTCAAGAAAGTAAGTTCCGTTTAGTAATAAAATTAATTTGTGTACAGATTCAGAAAAAATATTTATTGCACAACATTCTACACCTCTTAAACTACTTTTCCACATAACTGCCGAACTTTTGCAGGCATTTGTCATAGCGTGGCACAAGATTTTGGATACCATCTTCATAGAAGTTTGCCGCCTGTGTCTTCAACCAGTTGGAAACATCTTCTTTCAGCTCGTCATCATTTTTGAAGTGTTGACCGCCAAGGAAAGACTTGAGATGTGTGAACAGATGAAAGTCGCTAGGAGCGAGGCCAGGGCTGTACGGAGGGTGGTCAAACACGTCCCAGCCAAATCTCTGTAGGAGGTTTTTCGTCACATTTGCAGTGTATGGTCGTGCGTTGTCGTGAAGAAAAACAACACATTTTGACAGCAACTCTCGGCGCTTATTTGGTATTTCGCGGCGCAATTTCCTAAATGTCTCGCAGTAAGCATCTGCGTTGATTGTTTGACCACGCGGTAAGAAATCAATGAGTAAGATGCCTTTCCAGTCCCAGAACACTGTGCACATCATTTTCCGAGGTGTCAAGATTTGTTTCGGCGTAACCTTTGCTGGGGATGAAGTGTGCCTCCATTCCATTGATTGCCGCTTACTTTCAGGGGTGTCGTAAGAAACCCAAGTTTCATCTCCTGTGACTATTTGTGTCAGAAATTCTTCGCCGCCTTCATTGTAACGGGTCAAAAACTGAAGTGCACTAACCATCCGTTTTGTTTTGTGTTGCTCCGTAAGAATCTTTGGTACCCAACGTCGGCAAAGTTTACGAAAGTACAGTTTTTCGGTAACAATTTCATGAATTAGTGATCGTGAGATTTGGGGAGATTCCATAGCGAGAGCACTAATTGTAAACCTGCGGTTTTCCCGGATCTTGTCATCAATCGCGTGAACCAGTTCTTCTGTAACCAAAGATGGACGCCCACTTCGTTCTTCATCGTGCACTTCACTACGTCCTTCATTGAACTGTCGGACCCATCTCCTCACCATTGAATCACTCATCGCATTTTGTCCATACACTTCGCAAATTTGCCGATAAATTTCAATTGGTTTCACTTTCCTAGCATTCAGAAAACGAATCACAGATCTGATTTCAGAAGCGGTGGGATTTTCAATCAACACTGACATTGTACGAGTAAACATGCACAACAACGCGTACGTGGCTGACAGCGCTCTCCAAATGGCGCACGTTTCTTCTCCTTGATACAGAGCGTCTACCGCGCATATGCGGAACTGCGCTGCAGCGGAACGTACAACTAGTTGAAGACACAGGCGGCACACGTCTATGAAGAAGGTATACAAAAACTCGTGCCACGCTACGACAAATGCCTGCATCATTTCGGCAGTTATGTGGAAAAGTAGTTTAAGGGTTGTAGAATTTTGTGCAATAAATAATTTTTCTGTATCTGTACACAATTTAATGTTATTACCAAACGGAACTTACTTTCTGGACGTACTTCGTATCTCTTGTTAAGGTATTCTCCAAATTGTGGTTTTTCCTGTAAAGAATGTCTAATATTAGTACGAGTAAAATACACACTACCATTACAATATCAAAAATCACTTATCACAATTCCAGATATATTTAAGCCTACAATAGTATTCTGTATTCGTAGACATAGATTTGAAAGCATAAATGTAATGCGTATGATGATGATCAGAGCTAGTCATCCAGGGGAATATTTAGCTTCAGGGAATAACATCCTTATCAATTTCGGTAAAATCGTGTTGACCAAATGAAAAGCTGTTAATTTCACTATGTTAGATGATCAAGGGAAACAGAATAATAACTTTCTGGTCAAAGGGTCTAATTAGAAAAGAGTTAAATTATGCATTTTCAGCTATTTGCATTAATTTGAAAGTTTTTCATAAATACTAGGAACTGGGTTCGTTTCTACTCTTCAATGGGGTGGTGCTCGTACAGTCAATACAGTTATAGAGACAATACTGTTTTATACTGTATGTCGGAGTTTGGGGAATTATCATTCTTCCGGATGAACGTGTCAATCCCTGTACAGCAAGCAAAAAGCGCTTGTGCATGGAGAAAGGTTAATAACACCAACCTACGGTTGTTAATTCCTGACAGTGAACATGATCTTTCATCGTCTCGATTAAGATAAGTAGAAATTGGGTGCTGTTCTATACTTCAAGTACGGGAGTTGAGGGGCAGGCGGGGTCCTATCCCAGGGGTAACTGGAGAGGCAGCCCGCAATACAGGGACAAGACCGTTCGTACTCCCGAACGGATAATCGGAGAGAGTCGTGTGAGAGTCAACCGAAAGGGATCCATCCCATCTATCTATAGGACAAGACCATTCCCCACTAAAATAAAATCTGTCCACACCCCAAGCGAAATAAGAATTTTTTAGAGATCATGGGCACTTGAGGCTCTTCCAAGATGGCGGGCTTTTCAAACGTTATGTTAGATGCCCCCATACCCCCTTCCTACCACACTACCGCTAACCACCACCACCAAGCCCAGAATTCCCTAAAATACCCAACAGATTTTTCCAAATTTATATAGATTTCACACTCAAGTCCACCGTTGCATCCACTTGCTTGTGCCAGGATCATATCTGATGACCGCCTTTGGTCAGTTTCCATTCTCTTCCAACTTATTTGTCGATATATTTATTATTTAATATTTATGCATTTATTATAATTTAATGATCATCGATATCACCCGAACGATAATCGGAGAAAGTCGTGTGAGGGTTCAAACGAAAGGTCCCCATCCCCTCTATCCACAGGACACATCATTTTCAATTTTAATATTTTTAATGATGGACGTTTTCAAGGGTGAGCATGGTTCGGAGCGGTTTCCACAAAGTCAGGACAAATGACACCTAGCCGCCTGCGATTGACTATATTTATTATTTATTTATTTATTTATTTCATTATATTCATTTATTATTTAATATTTATTATTTAAATTTCATTAATGTATTAGTTATTATTTATTTTCATTGTATTTTTGATTTTCGATTTTTATTATTTAATTTTTATGTATTTATTTATTCATTTACAAATTTTATTTATTTTATATTTATTATCAAATATAATTATTATTATCCAAAGTATAGGTTCCCTCTATCATAACGGCTATGCGGGTAGCGGCTCACCTTAAGTCCAGAGTTAACAAGTCAGGTTATTGCAGGTGGCGGATTTCATGGTACCGTTTCAAATAAGACCAAACCTGTTGCGAGACGTCAGAGGGTTGTCGTCATCTATTTCTATGTAACGTGAACAAATGAAATATGTCTTAATTATTATTATTTAACTTTTATTAATTTGCTTTTTATTTATTAATTTATTTAATATTATGCATTGAATATGTTATTGATAATTTATTAAGATAAATTCATTATTACTTACTGTATCATTATCACTTTTATTTAATATTTATTTATGTATTATTCAAACTTAATTTATTTAACTTTTAAAATATATTGATTATAATAACTATTTATTTATTTATTTATTTTATTTGTTTGTTCATTTATTTATGGGTGTTACAACACTAGACAGGATAGCCGAGTGGTCGATCCCAGTTTTGCAACCCATCCTAGATGACTGTCCCTCCTACACGATACCTCTGTTCCCTTCCCTCACACTCTATCCAGTAGGGGGGGGGGGGGGGGGTAGTGAGAGTTCTAACGCGCCCATTTTATTTGTACCCGACTGAATATGTTAAAATAATGAATATCTCTCGAACGCATGGTCCGATTTTGACAAATGAGGTGTCGTTGGACTCTGGCTGACGTTCTCTTTCCTATGGACCACGTATTATATTTTTCAAACATTTTTTGAAAATGTTTGTTTTCGAATATAGGCGATAGTTTGAAAACCAAACATGATAGAACGTTGTGCCATGGCTCAAACGAATGATCTTTATGACCTTTATTTTCTATAAAAACTTTTTTATTTTTTATGTTTTCTTGAAAACACTCGAATTTTGAAAATCCTATATTTTGGAAACTAGGAATTATACAAGAAAGTTTGTTTGACATAAATGAAAGGTCCCTACGCCCTCTAAACTCAAAATAAATTTCAAGTCTCTATGATAAAACCTGACAGTAGTGTGGTAACAGGGGTTCTGCGTCACTGAGGAAGTTGTGAGCCCCTGCGACCTTGGAATGGAACCAGTCATGCTAGGAGGGCGTGCTTGGATTCGTTTTTTCGCCTCGTGGCGCTCTTTACTGGAATGTATGTGAAGAAAAGGTGAAATTCTGGAAACATGTTTTTTTGGGGTAAAACCGTGATTTTAGACTTTTTGTTATATATCGCGAACCAATTATTCTAGAGGCCTGTACGACGGGTCCAAGGACTCGCAGTGACGTCCTATTTGCTATGGACCACTCTTAATAATTTTTTAAAAAATTTGGAAACTCGATTTTGGGGTTAACACGTGTTTTTTGTGATTTTTGCTGATATCTCACGAACCAATAAGCCTAGAGACGTGTACGAGGTGTCATTTTTTTCGTCGCGTTGTCCTCTTGCCGAGGATATTCGTGTTGAGCAGGAATGAAAAACCATGTTGAGGTAAAACCGTGATATTAGACTTTTTGCTCTATCTCGCAAACCAATTACGCTAGAGACGTGTACGAGGTGTCCTAGGACTCGGACTAACGCCCCCTGTTTGAAACTATGTTTGAAATTTTAACAAAGGGCCTAACGACACGTTTGTTGAAAAAAATAACGTTTCTTTACCTGTTTATAATGTTGATGAAGCGTGGTGGTAGAGAGAGACGATACGGCTGGGTGTGTGTGTGTTTCAACGAACCTGTCGCTAACCACAATGACCATGCTTAATAGAACAATCGATATTTCGGCGGGTTGGTTTATGACAGAGCGAGGGTTCATTTTTCTGATATTTTACCCCCGAAGAGAGCCTTTAACGTGTAAACGGTGATGAGAACTTGGTTCTATGTTGGTTGAAGCGAGTACAGAAAACAAACTTGCAGAGGAACAGACCAGCAGGAGGTGAATGTCATTTGAGCTTATTGGAATGCGCTGCTGACTTGACAACAGGTGCAATGGAAAATGACAAAGACGCAGCGGACGCTTGAAGGTGAAATAATCTGACAATCATGGTGTCAGGGAAGAGCAAAATGCATGTGAACACGTGTGAAACCACATGTAGGCTAAACAAGTTACATCCTGTTTGCTTCGTACGTGACAAAATGCAAGTTCATGTGAAATTTGATCTAGCACAGGTCTTCACCTGGGACGTTAGCTGTCCACGTGCAAGATAACAGAATGTTCAAAGCGTGGGAAAAATTATTATACATGCAACGTAACATATATAAAGACATGTCGTTATCATTTCCACTCTCACTTAGGTGACTACCTTTGAATACATTGCGTTGCGTGGAACCCCTGGTCTTGGTTAACAGTTTTGGTGTTGGTGGAAAATACTTAACCTTGTTGTGAGGTAGGTATTTATTTATTCATTTATATATTTATTGATTTATATATATTAACAAGCAATTATTTATTGATTAGGTAATTAATGATTTTATTTTTTTATTTGTTTGCTGATAACCGGTATACCTTACATGTCTGAGAGAGAAGAAACCAATACACTTTTGATCCCACTGGAAGGAAACAGCAACAAGCCACTGCAAGTGAAGGTGAGATAATTTTTTAAAACTAAATTGTTTCATCTTTTGTTTCATATTTTATTTTATGAAATGCATGCATTACCCTAAATTTAGGTATTTGTAGCGGTTTATTTTATTTATTTTTAGAAACTTGGGAAGAAAAGCCTTACCGCCGTAGCAGTTGCTGAAAACCCGAGACGCAGTAGAGCGAAACCATTGTTTCCGGGCAGTGAACTATTGAAAACTCAGGTAAGCCTAACTTAAAATGCTATTGCATTTTACCACTACTGAAAACTCGTAGACAAAATATTCATTACCTGTACATGACTGGGACAATGATTGCTTTCTTGAATAATGGCCATGTGTTGACAAACGGTACAACACTATATTGGTTGTTGACTGGGAAAAGTACAAGGCTATGTTGGATTTTCTAAAAACAAAAAATTTAAATTTAATTTATGGGTGGTTCCCTATGGACTCAATAAATATCCACAAGTTTGAACAAGATAATCTGAACAAAATGATATATTTATTTTTGTTTATATATTGGTTAAAGGGAAATGTAAATGACTGCAGCTTTATAAAACAAAAGTACATGGGTTACTGTTAGTGCAGACATACAGTTTATTTTCTTAAATATTTTTATGATGTTTTTAAGACCAATTAACGTTAAAGTTTAATTACAAGTATTGATTGATTGATTGATTGATTGATTGAGTGATGGGTTATTTTGTTTGCTTTTAGGTGTCATTATGTGCCATTAACCTAATGAATAGACAGTGAACAAGCATGCATTATGCCTTAAAGTATTCTGTGCTCTTGTTCAACGTTAATAACTTACAATAAGAAAAGTTTTATTATAACACATGGTGTTAGTACCAAATACGACAAGTGAGCAAGTTGGTTTACTACGTGGGTTAAATTTAAAATTTAAAACATTTAGTGGTTAATTGTATATTGAGTTTAAATAGAGAACTTATACAAGCACGTCTTGCATGCGGTTAAACTTCACAAGTGTCACATGCAACACGCAAAGTATGTTTCCACTACCTAGCTGTAAATATGAGCACTACCTGTACTACTAGCATGCTACCTAGTGGAGGATATGAACACTTACTAGTAATATCCAAAGTGAGCTGAGGTTAGGTTAGGTAAAGTTAGGTTAGCCATCAAAATAAGTTACCAAAATAAGTCATCAAAGATAATTGGTTTTTACCCCTGAGGTCTTGGGTTCAAACTCGACTATGCACAGAATTTAATTAACATCTGAGAGTTGAAAGGTTAGGTTAGGTTAGGTGAAGTTAGGTTAGGTTAGGTGAAGTTAGGTTAGGTTAGGTTAGGTTAGGTTAGTGAGCTGAGGTTAAGTCTTTAAATATTCCCTCTCTTTCAACTACTTTCCAACACCAAGAAAAAAATCCACTAAATGCATTGACACAAATAACTTGTCAAATAAGACAATACAAAAGCCAATACTAAAGCCAACACAAAAAGCCAACACAAAAGCCAACACAAAAAGCGAACACGGAAAGCCAACACGGAAAGCCAACACGAAAAGCCAATATGAAAAGCCAACACAAAAGCCAACACAAAAAGCCAGCACGGAAAGCCAACAAGGAAAGCCAACACAAAAAGCCAACACGAAAAGCCAACACAAAAAGCTAACACAAAAAGCCAACACAAAAGCCAACACAAGAAGCCAACACGGAAAGCCAACACGAAAAGCCAACACAAAAAGCCAACACAAAAAGCCAACACATAAGCCAACACGGAAGGCCAACACGGAAAGCCAACATGGAAAGCCAACACAAAAAGCCAACACGAATAGCCAACACGAAAAGCCAACACAAAAAGCCAACACATAAGCCAATATATAAGCTTATGGTAGGTCACTCCATCAACAAAACAGTTGTAACCTTTGTAGTGTGAACATCGTACTGACAGGTCAGTTACTACTATGGAAATTATTACAACCAACAAAGGTAGGCAACGTGCAGTCTATCAAGGCTACTCTTATAACTATAATCGCCAGAATGTGAATGGAATAATATTCTGGCGATGCTCAAAAGAGAGGTCAAGAAAATGTCGAGGCAATCTGAAAAGTAAAAATGGAAAGTTTTTAAGTGTGAGTGTTCATCAATGTAGTGCTCTAAACGAACCACGGTTGCTGTTTACAAACAATTTTCAAAATGCTATAAAGCAAGTTCAAGAAAACGATATCGCGGCTAAAGATAATGCTGTGTTTGTTCAAAAGGACTTATCATGTCCTCAAAAAGTCATGTTAGGACAGTTGTCAACGTACAAGAAACCTTCAACACTATCAAAGTCGACACAGACTATAAATAAAGTGGTATTGCAAGAGGATCAAAAAGGACTATATAGTAATAGTGATAATGGTCATAATGATAATGATAATAATGATCATGATGATAATGATGATGATGATGATTATGATGATGATGATGATGATGATGATGAAGATTATGATAATGGTAATGCTTTGTTTACACCTAAAAATTCATTTGTTAAATTTGTATACTGGAACAAACCCAGTAAGTTAATTCAACCGCTTCGACACTTGCATGCTTTTCAACAAGCTGGGCATACCGGTCACGATTGGGAAATCAAAGAAATTGAACAAGAGCTTCGACGTGCTGAAATTATTGTGTAATGGGTCTTCCACTTTGCAGCCACTTTTACCCCCACTCTTGGTTCTTATATTTGCTTATTTGCTTCCACTTTTTCCTGAACTCTTTGGATCCATATTTGCTCTCACATTAAACTATTATTCTTATTACCAAGTTGACTTTACTAGATCGTAGTCTATGCTTGACAGTTGACATGGAAGAATCAGTGACTAGGTATGGTAAGCCTTACGCATTCTATAAAGGATATTCATATATTGTGAAACGAACCAATAAAAATGGAACTGTTATTTGGCGTTGTTCAAAGCAACGTTCCAAACATTGTCGTGGTGACCTAAAAAGTAAAAATAGTGAGGTTTTTAGTGACAGTGATCATCAATGTAGTGTACTGCATGAAACACAGTTGCCGTCGACAAAAATTCAAGAAAACCATATTGCTACTCAAAATAGTGGATTGTTTAATGAGCAACGTTTAACCCCTGTTCTAAAAGTTAGGTTTAATCCATCTTCCACGTCGCAAGAGCCATCAACATCACAAACTATGCAAGAGGTAGTGTTGTTGTTGTCGTTTTAGATAGTGGAACAACTAGGTCATCTGCTCTTGATATGCAAGAGGATCAAAACGACTAAATAGTATTAACAATAAGGTTTTTATGCCTATACAACCATTGCGGCTTCCCCAGTTTTCGAAAACAACAGTGAATGGACATTGCTATAAAATGATCTACAACAAGCCTTGTGTTTAAAACTATAACATACCATTGTAAAGAGAGAAAGGCTTGTATTCAGTGTGCATTTATTGTCATAATCATGTATACTCTGCAATGTTAAATATACTAACTTTGTATAAAATAAAACAGCATTGTAACATCATTTTGCATTTATTTACAAACTTTATATATATTTCTTGTTTTTTTTGCTTCATCATAATATTTTTAAAGACAACACTAAACACTAAAACATTACTATTCTATACACATATTTTCTTTCTTTTTCAGTCCATTGTCATTACTTATATTTTCCATTATTATTTCACTTTTTTTAAACGAACCATGTACCTATTGTTTTAAAACCTTCATAAATTAAGTGTACAGGTTGCACAGCATTATTGACTTCATCAAAAACACTCTCCGTCATATCATAAACCGTATAGGCAGAAATTTGCTCCGCGTGTTCTAACTCTAAAGGCACTTTTAAGTCTTGTGTTGCAATCACGTTTTCTTTACGAATAGTGTTCACAAATTCCTGACCTTTAAGCAACACCATGTATCTACAGTTAGGTAACCAACGAGCGTATTGCACAAAAGGGTCATCAGTCATTTGCCAATCCTTTAAAGCAAATCCGCAATAAAAACATGTTGTTTTATCCCCTTCACCAGTATAAAAAATCCAGCTTCACTTAGCTGTTTGGTAAGGTGTTTTAAAATTAATGGCCAAACATTTTTATAAGATTCTAAACGTTTTTCAACAGAGCTGTAATCTGGGTGTGCTAGTGCTTTAGACTTGCAAACTCCCTATTTTTCAAAAGCACACGCCAATTCAACACTGTCTATGGCATATGGACCACACATATCGACACTAGCGTTGTCTGGTAATACATTATTATTATTATTATTTATTTGTGATTCAGCAACGTAATTAGCAGCCAATGGTCTTGTGGTTCGGTAAAATGAATACACTGGTAGGTTACCCACTTGTTTTCCAAGCATGTAAGGACAATGAGGAGATCATCGCAAACGGTCTCTAAAGGGATCATGCCCTTCTTCCCAGTGTGAAAGTTCAATACGACAAAACACACAGCGCACCACATCTTCTCGGTTCAAGTAAAAAAAAACAGCTTTTGCAAGTTTATGTGCTGACAAAAAGCCTACAGGCCAGGATTCAAATGTTAACCAACGATCATGCTCTGATTTTAAATTTAACCCACGTGGTAAACCAACTTGCTCACTTGTCGTATTTGACACTAACGCCATGTGTTATAATAAATTTTTCTTATTGTAAGTTATTAACGTTGCACAAGAGCACAGAGTACTTTAAAGCATAATGAATGCTTGTTCACCGTCTGTTCATTACGTTAATGGCACATAATGACACCTAAAAGCAAACCAAATAACCCATCACTCAATCAATCAATCAATCAATACTTGTAATTAAACTTTAACGTTAATTGGTCTTAAAAACATCATAAAAATATTTAAGAAAATAAACTGTATGTCTGCACTAACAGTAACCCATGTACTTTTTTTTATAAAGCTGCAGTCATTTACATTTCCCTTTAACCAATATATAAACAAAAATAAATATATCATTTTGTTCAGATTATCTTGTTCAAACCTGTGGATATTTATTGAGTCCATAGGGAACCTCCCATAAACTAATTTTTTTGTTTTTTTGTTTTTAGAAAATCCAACATAGCCTTGTACTTTTCCCAGTCAACAACCAATATAGTGTTGTACCGTTTGTCAATACATGGCCATTATTCAAGAAAGCAATCATTGTCCCAGTCATGTACAGTTAATGAATATTTTGTCTACGAGTTTTCAGTAGTGGTAAAATGCAATAGCATTTTAAGTTAGGCTTACCTGAGTTTTCAATAGTTCACTGCCTGGAAACAATGGTTTCGCTCTACTGCGTCTCGGGTTTTCAGCAACTGCTACGGCGGTAAAGCTTTTCTTTCCAAGTTTCTAAAAATAAAATAAACCGCTATAAATACCTAAATTTAGGGTGATACATACATTTCATAAAATAAAAAATGAAACAAGTTAGTTATAAAAAATAATCTCACCTTCACTTGCAGTGCTTGTTGCTGTTTCCTTCTAGTGGGCTCAAAAGTGCAATGGTTTCTTCTTCTCAGACATGTAAGGTATACCGGTTATCTGCAAACAAATAAATAAATAAATAAATAAATAAAATCATTAATTACCTAATCAATAAATAATTGCTTGTTAATATATATAAATCAATAAATATATAAATGAATAAATAAATACCTACCTCACAACAAGGTTAAGTATTTTCCACCAACACCAAAACTGTTAAACAAGACCAGGGGTTTCACGCAACGCAATGTGTTCAAAGGTAGTCTCCTAAGTGAGAGTGGAAATGATAACGACATGTCTTTATATATGTTACGTTGCATGTATAATCATTTTTCCCACGCTTTGAACATTCTGTTATCTTGCACGTGGACAGCTAACGTCCCAGGTGAAGACCTGTGCTAGATCAAATTTCACATGAACTTGCATTTTGTCACGTACGAAGCAAACAGGATGTAACTTGTTTAGCCTACATGTGGTTTCACACGTGTTCACATGCATTTTGCTCTTCCCTGACACCATGATTGTCAGATTATTTCACCTTCAAGCGTCCGCTGCGTCTTTGTCATTTTCCATTGCACCTGTTGTCAAGTCAGATCAGCGTATTCCAATAAGCTCAAATGACATTCACCTGCTGCTCGTCTGCTCCTCTGCAAGTTTGTTTTCTGTACTCGCTTCAACCAACATAGAACAAAGTTCTCATCACCGTTTACATGTTAAAGGTTCTTTTCGGGGGTAAAATATCAGAAAAATGAACCCTCGCTCTGTCATAAACCAACCCGCCGAAATATCGATTGTTCTATTAAGCATGGTCATTGTGATTAGCGACAGGTTCGTTGAAACACACACACACCCAGCTGTATCGTCTCTCTCAACCACCACGCTTCATCAACATTATAAACAGGTAAAGAAACATTATTTTTTTCAACAAACGTGTCGTTAGGCCCTTTGTCAAAATTTCAAACATAGTTTCAAACAGGGGGCGTTAGTCCGAGTCCTAGGACACCTCGTACACGTCTCTAGCGTTATTGGTTTGCGAGATAGAGCAAAAAGTCTAAAATCACGGTTTTACCTCAACATGGTTTTTCATTCCTGCTCAACACGAACATCCTCGGCAAGAGGACAACGGGACGAAAAAAAAAGACACCTCGTACACGTCTCTAGGCTTATTGGTTCGTGAGATATCAGCAAAAATCACAAAAAACACGTGTTAACCCCAAAATCGAGTTTCCAATTTTTTAAAATTATAACGAGTGGTCCATAGCAATGAGGACGTCACTGCGAGTCCTTGGACCCGTCGTAAAGGCCTCTAGCATAATTGGTTCGCGATATATAACAAAAAGTCTAAAATCATGGTTTTACCCCATAAAAACCATGTTTCCAGCATTTCACATTTTCGACACCTACATTCCCGTAAATAGCGCAATGAGACGAAAAAACGAATCCAAGCACGCCCTCCTAGCATGACTCCTTCCATTCTAAGGTCGCAGGGGCTCACAACTTCCTAAGTGCCGCAGAACCCCTGTTACCACACTACTGTCAGTTTTTTTTTATCTTAGAGACTTGAAATTTATTTTGGGTGTAGAGGGCGTAAGGACCATTCATTTATGTCAAACAAACTTTCTTGTATAATTCCTAGTTTCCAAAATATAGGATTTTCAAAATTCGAGTGTTTTCAAAAAAACATAAAAAATAAAAAGTTTTTTTATGGAAAATAAAGGTTATATAGGCCATTCGTTTGAGCCATGGCCCAACGTTCTATCATGTTTGGTTTTCAAACTATCGCCTATTTTCGAAACCAAACATTTACAAAAAAAAATGAAAAATATAATACGTGGTCCATAGGAAAGGGAACGTCAGCCAGAGTCCAACGACACGTCATTTGTCAAAATCGGACCATGCGTTCGAGATATTCATTATTTTAACATGTACAGTCGGGTACAAATAAAATGGGTGCGTTAGAACTCTCACTACGCCCCTACTCTATCCCCTAATCCGCACAACCAACTTCAGAATTCCCTCAAATTACAAAGAGATTTTACCAAATTTTGCCAGATTTTCCTCAAAGACCAGAATTGCTTACACTTACTCTCTGTCAACCTCCCTTGCTCATCTCTTATTCTCCTCCTACCCAGATGCCATTCGAGTGTCATCTGATCAATCAAAATCATAAAAAATCACCATATTTCCTAAAATCGCAAAAATTCTATAGAACATATCAAATTAATCAGATTCCACCAAACTCCTTCCAAATATACCAAGATTACCCAAAAATCCTTCCAACTATACTAAGATTCTCCAAAATTTCCTACAATTCAGAAAAAAATCTTCAAATAATCCAAATTTTCCAGATTTACCCCAAATTCACCAGATTCCCCAAAAATCCTTACAAATGTACCAAGATTTCCGAAAATCCTACCAAATATACTTAGATGCTCCAAATTCAACAGATTACTTAAAATCAACAAAAAATTCCTCAAATTGTACAATTGCAGAGCACGCTAGACTTCCTCGTAAGAAGCGGGTTATACTATAGGCTACGTTACAATACATACCTTACTTTCAACTACCTTCTAATGGGGGTAAGGTGCGTACAGTTAGCGTAAACGCGATTGGGTATCTGTCGACACAAGCTGGTAGCAACATATTTCTCCCCAAGGGCAGATGGATATTAAGACACCTGGCTGACACGACAGCGTAGCCGTCTGGTCTATACCTAAATTCTCACACACAAATTCCCATAAATGTTTCTAATATTCCTGCAGCATGTCGTCCTCAACGATGCGAAGTGCCGGTTAGCGACAAAGGGCTCCCCAGACGTGTATGGCATAGATTTCACTTACTTGGGCTAGGCTCCTCGCTGTCATCTTTCATCTTTCATGTCCACTCCTTGGGTAAACTCTTGTTCTCTCTTCCGACAACGAGGGTATGGGATTACCCGGTGCCTAGGGTTATTGCGATAGATAGGAAAATCCGTTACACCCGTCAATTTATAAGCCTAGGACAGTTGCGTACGATAGGTCTAAATGTTAAGTTACTAGTTTGCAAATTAGTAGAAAGAAAGTATCAGTAGGTCATTGATGTGCTTCTAACTCCTTATCCTAGAATAAAACTACATTCTACATTTTAGCAATATTTACCACTTAATGGAATTTATTCCAGTTTTCTTCAGATGAAGTTATTTATTAGCCTTCTTTTAAATTCAATATATTCTACCTAGCCTAATCCCTTCTCCCTTCGTCTCTATATGGCCCTAGGGCATGGCAATCACAATGACTCAATGCTCCTCCTAGATTCTACACAGAAGGGAGGAGGCCCTCAACTACGGGTATGACCTTTGTTCCTCACACTCAATGTATTATTACATGAAGGAAGGGGGAGAGAGAAAACAGAGGTTTGTATCAGCACCATACAGAATAAAAAATCTCTGGGGAGTAGGGGGCAGGGGTTGATCCATCCCTAGCATATCCCCACAGGCAACACCTTGTCCCTAAATACTACTACTACTTCTGGGAATGAGATTAAGACTAACTACATTGAAACATTATGTGGATAACACAACTCTCACCTGAATTCTTGACAATCTTATCACATACAGTAGTATGAAAGAGTCTACTTTATAACTGCACAATCTTCATAAGGACATAAAGGAGGTAAACACAAACCTCGTGAATTAGGAGGAATGCCTACTGGTTCTGGTGGGATCAGTTGGTGTTAGGATTGCAGCAGTTCATGAAGCAAGGCTCAAATCATACACAATGTTTTCTTTAACAAATTATTATTCAAATAGAACACTTAATTTATAACATAAAATTAAACATTTGAAAATACAGCAGTTTGCACAGCAATGCACCTGTGGAATGTGTCCCATTGTAGCGATAATCAAATTCAGTTTCTTTCTTCGTCTTCTCATTCAGACCAGGTCACTGGAAGGTGTATCACAGATTTTTTGGCAGAGAATCCTGGAAAATTGAAAATCAATCCCTTATATTGTTACCAGTACTGTGACAAAAAAATATAAACAAATTTCTAGATTAATTTTGTATGATGACCTGGAGATGTGCTCGTGTAACCTGAATGTTACATTTTTAAACTTAAGTTTGCCATTATAGTGTAACAAAACAATTTAAACCGGCTACATCCTTATGCGAAAACAAGGATAATTATTTTAAATAATAATGTTTTTTTTTTCTTTTATTTTCTTTGAGAAGCAGGCTTGTGTAGTATTTTGCTAAATTTCCATGCTGGGAAGTGTCTGAAAATATTCTCAAGAAATGAGAAAACTGCCCTTCTTATACTACTGAGCAAGACCAATAAATGCAAATACTTATCAGACTCAATCGTCACAAATGAACAACACACTAAGGAAAGCCTAACCTCATGTCAACCATCTTCAGTTTACAGATTAATAATATCATTTATTACCTTGATGTAGTCTGTCATTTCGATCACCACTAAAAATAAAATAAAGTTACCCAGCAAATAATACAAGTGTACATTAATTTGGTAGACCAGCATATAAAAGCCTCCAAATGAACCTCGTATTTCGCATGATAGACCGGAGTTTGAGAGTCAGAGTAATCAAGTCGTTGACATAAGCGAACAGCTGGCGTGTCATACCTCTCGTTAAGAATGCACTACTAAGTGCTTAGTCACAGAATGATGGTGTTGCATGTGATATGAAACGGCGATTTCTAAAGACTGTTCAGACGTTGTTGAACAGTCACTGCGAAGTGAGCCGTCACCCTATCGTGTTGTAATTAAACACTGTTTAAGATTCCCAAATTTTGCAGCTGCGGGATGAGCCAGTCATTTGAACGATCAAAAAAAATATGGTTCAAACAGATGCGTTTGTATCATGCCGGCCCAGATCATGATGTGAGGTGGGTTCGCTTGATTTCTTCAGCTGTGCAGAGACCATGGACGGACAAATATGATGTTTTAAATTCTTAACATGTAAGTACAAATGTATATGTACTGACAATAGAAATAAATAATAATGAGTAGGGGTAATACGGACTTTGTGCGCACACTGTAGGATTTTCATGCATTGTTTCGTCTTCTGGGGGACATAGCCAACTGATATTACTAACCACAGTCACTACAGCACCAGAAATATGTGTTAATATGTATTTCTCATTCAACGATGGCAGCCATGTTCGACAGTGCATGAGGTCTCTTCAACTGTTAATAAGACGCACACATTGACATCACCACAGGTTGGAGTTAACATTGTTCACGATTGGTCCGTATGACGAATGATAGTTTAAAATTTGAAATACACATATGTTCCGTCTAGTCAATGTCCTAGGGCGTAAATAAACACAAAAAAGTATTGACTACACGGAAGATAAGTGTATTTCAAATTGTAAACTATCACCACTGTTGCCAACATGTGGGACACAAAATACACCACTCAGGTCTAGTCTGGATAAAGATTATTGATGCACGATTACCCCACTGTACATGACAGAAACCAGCTGTGTATATATGGCTAACGGATATCTAGCAATTATTGGTATAGGCAAATCCCATTGGAGTGGATTTAAGAAATTTCACTCTCACAAAAAACATTAATTACAGCAGTGCACAACAAACATTACTGTGCGAGACAAAAACCAGGGGTGTATTCGTGTAAACGGCTAACGCAGCCCTCCACCTAATAATTATTGGCCCAGGCAAAAGCCATTGGTCTGCATTAAAAGAAACTATTACAAATTACTTTCGTTGATCTAGAAAAGGCCTATGATAGCATCCCTAGAACAAAAGTTTGGGAAAGCTTAACAAATAGGGGGATAGGCAAGGAACCGAGAGACATGATAAAAGGAATGTGCATGGAGTGCTACAGTGACGACTAGAGTCGGGACATCGGAATGGTTTAAAATTGACACTGGACTAAAGCAAGGAAGTGTGGTGATGGATGACATCATGAAGGCAGCAATGAAAGAATATAGTAGGGCAATGATGAAGGTAATGTTGTTTGCAGACGACGTTCTGAACTGGGACGAGGATGAGAGGGAGGTACAAGAACAGTTAGACGTAATGAATGAAAAGATTGAGCAATGGGGATTGAAGATAAATGTGGAGAAGAGTAAAACAGTGGTGATGAGTAGAGAAAAGAAAGAAGGAAAAGGAGTAATCAAAGTAGGAGATACCAGGTATTGGAAGTAGTGAAACACTTCAAATACTTGGGAAGTGAACTGACTGAAGATGGAAGACTAGATTTGGAAATTAGCAGAAGAATACAACTCGGGAGTGCTTTCTACCAACAGGTACGGGGACTAGTATGGAACAAGGATATAACAATTAAGGCTAAAGAAGTTATGTACAAAGCATATTATGTTCCTATAATGACATATGCAGCAGAAACTTGGACAATGACTAAGAGGGATTAGAGCAGAGTACAAGCAGATGAGATTCCTGAGAAGTATGGTCCAGAAAACGAGGAGGGACAGAGTGAGAAATGAAGATATACAGAAAGAACTGGTAGTACAGAAACTAAATGACAAACTGGAGCAAAACAGATTGAGGTGGTTTGAGCATGTCAAACGGATGAATGAAGTAAGGCTACCAAGACGAGCACTGGAACGACGGATGACAGGGAAGAGAGGACGAGGAAGACCAAGAATGCGTTGGATGGACTCGGTGGAGAATAGTATTAGAAAACTGAACGTGGATTGGAACACTGTGTCGGAAGATGAATGGTGGAACGACAGAACAAAGTGGAGAGGAACCATATTTGCCCCCACCCAGTGTCAACTGGAAAAGGGGAAATGAAGATGATGATGATGATGATGATGATGATGACTATTACAAAACGCACCATACAGATTCCGGCATTTAGCTGTACACTTGACTTTGAGAGCTCAGCGGTAGGAGAGAAAAGGTATTTTAGCTTAATTTCAGACGCTATTTGATGCCGAGCAATTTTGCCCTTTAAAATAAGGTGTAATATTGCGTATTTTGCACCACATATTACATGACCCAGGTATGCAATGTTCCTACATTTGGTGGTAATCATCATCTCCCACTTAAAATTTGGTCTCCGCAGTACCAGTTCATTAGAGATGTGAATAGTGTAGATTAGGGGGGAGGGCAAATGACCTCGTAGTTACACCCCTTAAAACAACAATAACTATCACTGCTGCACAATAAAAATACTGTCAAATATCACTAATATACTGTCAAATTTCACTAATATTGCTTAAATGAAGGTTTTTATTTGTGGCTTGATCAACGGCGGCCGACAAATTGACGTCATATTACGTTGCCAACATGTCCGATACAAAATGCACCACATGACACCTTTGTAATTATGTGTAAAAAAAACTCCAATACCATCACGTCATCAACTACGTCATCAAGGTAACTAAGAATTCCCCTAAACGCCAGTGCATCGCAAGGTATAGATGAACCTTATTGGTCTAGGCGAAAACCATTGGTCTGCCGGATGCGATATAGTATCGAATGCGTGTGGTTGGCAATACTGTACATCGTGCTAAAAATGGCAGAGTCAGCTGGAATTTCATCTAATAAGTCGTGATCCTATTTGGGATGGCTGGGTGGGTTACAGACAGCGGAGAAGTAAACATCTATTACTATATTGTCTCAAGATACCATTACTGCAGGTATTTTGACTAATTTCAGTAGTTTAAGAATTTTTTACTTCGGTTCAGGTAAATTCCACTCTTGGAAAGCTTTACGCCTTGCTGCATGTAGTTAGTTCTCAAATGATAACACAATGAAATGAAGAAAATTAACGTACCTTTTTGTTAGACATAAACTCCCAAAGCACCATGTTGAGATTTTCCTTTCTCATCTGATCCATTTAGATGACAGAGCTGTCATATACCAGGTCATTAAAACTGTGAACATCTACGTGTATCCAGTGGTAAGGTTTTAGTTTCCAGCAAAAGCATGCAATGTAATCTTTTACATGAAAGTCCTTCCTTCGCAATGACAACTTGCCAAGCAGACTGACCACAAACTTTAGTTCATTTGGGGTCTGATATTATTTCTTATTTCTCCCCTACACTGTTAATCGACTGCATGCATTACATGTAACATTAACTTCCCTCATTAGTTCAATATGAAAGCATAGTACAATACTGGTACTCTTTATGTTCCAGCCTGCCTACTAAGGCTATTTGCCAAGGTCTTAAATGATAGCCTATTGTTTATATACTTACAGGATCAGGACTGAATGCTTTGACACTACCAGTTCTGACGATGGGGATAACAATTCCTCTCATTCTCTTAGGTAAATGAGTTAATTTCAGTTTGGGAAAGTCCATTATGATGATCATGTTGCCATGTCTCTTCACCACAATTAAGTTGATTATAATTTACCAATGGCATAGGCCAAGGCCGTGAAGTAATGTGAACATTTGCAGCCTTCATTTAAATAATTAAAAGCACAATTGCCACACATTAGGTAGGCTAGGTATTCGTCTTCAAACTTCTGACAGCAATTATTTCCATAACCTAGAAACAAGCTTTGAGGACTACTGACTACAAGCTTCCGCAAATATGATTCGAATTCTACAATTAAAATGAAAGCTAATTATTTCCAAAGTAGTAAAATAGCACTTAAGTTTCTTCCCCATCAAATAATCGTTTTAGATCGCTTACGGCATCTGAAAACAAAAATAAAAGTGTAAGTTAATAACATTACACGGGGTGATATTATTCATAAGTATACTATTTACCATAATCGTCAAAGAAAAATATTTGCACAACTTGAAGAATCAAAAATATATTGTTTTGTACTTACCTTAGCCCACATTCAATGAATAAATTAATATTCAAGCCATTAAGTGATAACATACATATCAGCTGTTCGCTTCCATCTTTGATTTTTCACAAGGAGCATATAATAACAGAGTACGGATTCCCTGGTATTTCTGGGATCCGTTAAATTCAGGGATTGCGTCATTGTTTGGGCTCCAACTCAAACGCACATGGTGCGCAAAGCTACTAAAAGGCATTGCATGGTGCGCATCACGTGGCGAATTTCAACGCCACTGAGATGCAATAACTGGTCGTAAATTGTGCAAGAAATATAAGTGACGAAGGATCTAGGTTGCTTTCGCCGAGTACGTTAGCCAACTTACGAAAAGAGAGGAAATCGAATCGAGTTTGATTAATCTGGATACACATCGTTATTGTTGCATTAAAGCAACTACGTTTTCTTTTTGAACGCCAATATATTACTTAGATTGAATATTAAGAGGCAACGGACACCCTAAAATTGAATTTTGTACGCACGTTGTGGTCTGTGACGTTGGTACGATGAGAAGAAAAAAAAGGACTGTCGATGTTTTATTTCCTACTTTTTTCAGTTGCTTAGCCCTTTTAAGACGGTTAAATACAAGCGAATAGTCTTTTTGAAGTTTCAACGATAAAAATAAATAAATCATGAAGTTTCATGCATGTTTGCAATATTATGGTACCATAACCTCAAAATTACCGTACCCCTATTCCGACCCAGTACGCCACTATGGCTGATTTCTTGTCTGCTATACCTCCTTCTCTAAATAAATTGAATATGCCCAAGAAATGTCATTTCATTGCAATTTACTTGCCCTCAACGGTTAAATGATTTTCAACTATATCTACAGAAAAACTATAGGCAGGGTAGAGGATTGTCAAGGAAATGAGAAAGCTGATTTTCCAGGCAGTTTCAATTGTTTTATTAATGTATGTTCAGTCATGGTACACATTGTACATTCTTTCACATGTGAGTCATAACTTCTGACGTGTGAACGTCAATGGATTAGTCGACTGGAGACAGGATTGAAGAAGACCATGCCGGCTGCACTCAGATGATCGGCTACGCTGCAGGACGGTGGAAAACAACTGATGACCCACAGCCAAGTACACTCCAACGCAGGATAACCTCTCGGCTAGCTCTGATCAATCCTCAGGCTGAAGCAGCTGTAAACTCAAAGAGGATTATTTTTGGTGAACATGAATGTTCAGCCTGTAAAGCAACACAATTCCAGTTAACGCAGCATTTCTTGCAAGAAATAATTGGCATTTGGTTGAACGTAATAGTGCAACACATTACCAATTACATTCAATACCCCCCAACTCAGTTTAATGGCAATTAAAACCTCCTGTTTCGGGCATGTTAAAAGGACCCCTGCAGGCCAAATGTACGGAGCCACATCATATTACTGTTAAATACACAGAAAAAATCTGCATCACAGGAATATTGTGCCCCTTGTATTAAAAGAGAGAGGGGAAAGTGTGTGTCCTACAGACAAGTTGTCAATATTCTTGAAAATATTCTATGCCCTTTAAATATAAATTTACATTGGTCTTTAACCTCACCCATTATCTCACTACATGTGTGTTTTGAAATGTGCACATTAAATGCTAAAATCTATAGTTTTAAAGTTAGGCAATGATGACATTGTTGCTTTGTTGAAGAAGGACTGGTGAAGTTCAAAACATGTGCACGTATAGCTACCCCGTCATCTTTTTTGTCGTGAGGCCTCCTGAGAGGCCGAGTACAGGTCCCTCTAGTCAACGCCCGTGGGCGACCTGCGCATCGGAATGAGAGATGAATTAATGAAACTGTGCAAGGATGTGGAACGAAGCGGCCGTGGTCTGTCAGAAGGTACCGTCCCAGCATTTGCCTGGAGTCGCAATTGGGATACCACGGAAAACCATTTCATGGATGGCCGACGGTGGAGTTCGAACCCAAGTCTACCGAGTCAGCAGAGAGCTTGGGCCCATGGCTGAACGCTGCGCTTAAGCTGTCGGCATACCTACACCAAAGTATTATTCTTTCAGAGGGATCGGAGATGAGATACAATGAATTGCTATAAAAATTGAAAAAAGATTTCAATGAACCGCCATCCAATACACTACCACCATTGAAATATTGCATTAATTTAAGTCGATGCGGTTCCACCTAGCCAATGTTTACAGCCGGATGTTGTAACAGATGGCAACATCACACAAGAAGCTCATAAAAAGATTAAATAAATTATTGTGACCAAGCATTTGGAATGAAGCGAGGTACCGGCCTGGTCTTTGGGAGATGTTGAAAATGGTAAACCTGTCGACAGAAAGATTGGCCCCATGGCCTAGCACTGCACTTACATGAATGCAACTACCAAATATGTAAAAATTTTACATTAAACTATACACAGAATACTCACAGTATGTAGCCTACTGAAAGTGCAATGTAAAAAAAAAGTATCTCCTTTAGAAATTACTACAACATTAATATACAGTTACACCAGATTATATATATTTCGAGAATACCTACAGAGCATGTGTGCCAACTGTCCAACTCTGCCTGTGGGTGTATCCCATCCCTCCCACCCAAGGGAGGGGGGGGGGGGAGCAAATCATAAAACAAGTAGGAAGCCTCAAAGAATAGTTAAGGTCGCTCCTTTTAGTCGCCTCGTATGATAGGCAGAAGATACCATGGGTGTAGTCTAAACCCCCACCCACAGGGTGCTACACTGTTGAAGCCACCCAAAGAAATTATATTGTGTTGTTGATTCATTTCGGGGCTTTGCGACATTGTGGTCAAGTGGCCCCATGTACTTATGTGTGTGTGGAATTTGTCTGATAACCTGCGTTATTGTGAAGGCTGTATTAGTGTGTGTAGTTGTAACTCAGATGAGGAAGGAGGCGGCTATGGTCTTAATTAAGCATTCTCCTGGAATAGAAGTGGGGAAACCACAGAAAGCCATTTCCAGGATGGCTGAGGTGGGATTGGAACTAACCTCTTCTTAGTTTTTGCTTCATGAGGCTGAGTGTACCCAGTTCCAGCCCAAGCCTCAGGCCAGAATTAAACTTCTCGGCAGAGCTGGGAATCGAACCCGGGACTCAGTGGTGACAGCCAAGAGTACTAGTCACTGAACAATGAGGCAGACACGAAGTTATGTATAAGGTCAGTCACTGTGCATAGTTGATGTGCGAAAAGTGGCAGTACTGAACGGACAAAGCTCCAGAGGCATTTCGTAATAGTAGCAAGTTTATGAATTCGTCGCTACAAGTCCAGATATTACAAGGCATTTGGGAGGAGGGAGTTAAGTACACGATTATCCGAGCCCTGCTTATAACTTATCACTAGGGCTCGGATTTATAGGTAAATAAATATTTTTAAATGTAAATACATATTTTAAGCATTTTTTCTATAAATACATAAATTCATGCTTTTCACTTATGAGCACATAAAAAGACATAATATTTACATTTTAAAAAATCAGTATGCTTGATCTTTCAATTGGATTTTTGTTCTGTGTTACTTCAACAGGGAAGGACCTGTGAGCTATCTAATTTTCATGTAGAGCGTATGTCAGCTTGCAACTGTGTTATTCTTTACTTGTCACCCCATGCCACTCACTGAGGAAGTCGGGGATTTCCTTGTCCAAAGTCATATTGTACCATGTGCTAGATCTCCCCTACCCCTGCTACCTGGAACCAGTGTCACTCACATGCAGTTCATTTCTGGCACTGTGAAGTGTAAGGCAGTTCAAGTTATCATCTGTTGCAGAATTTAAGGATAATTTTACTTCTGATGGGGGCATGCTGTTCTGCCAACCATGTGGGAAAGCAATCAAGGCTGAACAGCGATCTCAAGTTACACAACACCTCAAGGGCAAGCTACATATTGCCGTAGTTTCGAGCCTTCAGAATAAGTGTTTTGCGATAATAGTCGGTCATTTGTGATGGACAACCTGAAGATGTATCTCGTTGTGTATTGTCATGCTTCAGCAGTCAGTGCGACATAGCCTAAATTGCATTCGTGAGAACTGCATATTGTTTATATTCACATTAATATACTAAACTATAACAAAATACTTTTATTTTTTGTCACATATTTCAGGTTGTCTATTTTTAATACATAAGAAATAAATATTTTCCCGATCGTTAGCACCTTAAAGTCCGAGCCCTACTTATCACACTCCAAACAGTCACATACCTAATTTTTTGGATCTATGTTAACCGTGGAAACTTGCAATTACCGGTACATGTATAATTCTTTCAAGGTGTCAACATAGACATAATGATCATGATTTGTCAGACCGGAAACACAACATCATCATGGAAAACAGCTGGGTGAAGCTTACGCTATCTACTAATAGGGGCAGATGACCTCGTAGTTCTGCCTCTTAAAACCTCAATAACTAACTACCTACCTGACTGATAATAGCTTAACTACATGGATGAACAGACACAAATCTACATCACAGATAAGGGTGACTAAAATGGACAATAATGTACCTGGTTTACACAAACGATTTGTATACAAATACTACCGTACCATACGGTAATCCAAGGGAAATCTACACAGGTGCCTATGCTGGTTTGTCGCTATCACCATTCACAGCAGTAAGTTACACGACCTTCTAGCCAGCATGGTAATTCTGAAATAAAGTGACAGACTATTCATCATGAACAACAAGTGAAACAAAAGTTTGAGAAATAATGAGAATGTAGGCTACATGTAGACAGTAAAGAGGATGTTCATCCTTCCCCTAAATATAATGCACACCATTAATCCCAATAGAAAACTAGTCTAGGAGGGGGCAGATGACCTCGTAGTTCCTCCCCTTAAAACAACAATAACTAACTAAACTAGTTTAGGCCTACTGGTATGTGTTAACACATTTTCAAGATATATAACAATTCCTCATTCAAACACGGGCAGATTTTCTAAACTTCTAGTCAATGGCTGGATTACGAACAACACACATCACATCCATCATTACTTCTCAATAATAATGAAGAGCCTAAGGTCGGTTAACCTATACAGGATCTCTTGAAGTCTCTATTATAACTTTGACACGACCGAAAACACACAAAATAAACAAACAATAAATAAACTGCCACTTTAAAGAGTGGAACTACCATTACCTTTCTGTAAATCACCAAATGTCCAGACAATATTACCTTACAAATCTCCCAGCTTCTCCTCATAAAATCCTCACACGTTTCCATTACCGTCCATCACATTGCGTTAATTTTCCTAAGGACCAACAAAATAAACGGAAAGACCCTAAAATCTAGTGACAACCAACATTGGAAACAAAAGTTACCGAGTTCGGGCCCAAACAAAAGAATAATTATTTAACGGACGGAGAAAGTACTAGGGAGTTCCTTAGGCCTGATTTTTCATTACAAATAGGCTAACCATGGACTAAAACACGGCTAACAAGTGCTCGGAACATGCCTTTACGGTGGATGGTTCAGCGGTAAGACCTACGTCACATCATGGATGCGATTTGTCGTTACAGAATACCAGGGGCGATTTCTCCAAGCATGCTACGCTTGCTGCGCAAGCGCAATATTCTTCTAAAGCAGGCGAGTTCAAAAAATTACTATATGCACCGTATCTGTAATAGATGTGTGTTATACAAATCGCATGTTGCATATATTTTGGTGAGTACAGCGAGGCTTGCTCGTGTCTTCAGAGCTTCAGCGGAGCTGTCGGCACAGCGAGAAATGTATGCGCGCGCAGGTCTCTTCTCTACACGTTTGCAATGTGCAGTTGGAAGCTCTGGTCTGAGAGCTACATTGACAAGTGTACTATAGGTTACTCTTCATCTATTCTGAATGATTTGACGTGCTGCAATGGGTTCCGAACCGTGCATTATTGACAGCTTGATATCAAATCCATTTTTTCGAAAGACTATTCAATTCTACAAATTATAAGTGAATATGATCCTCTCCTGGCAGCTCTTCTGAAAGACTCCACCATTTTTAGAAGGGCGTCGTCTGCAATCCAAGATGATTTAATAGCTGAAATAAGTTCCGTAATTGTGAGAACAATAAGGAAGATCTTCAACGAAATGTCTGATGCTATTAATAAGTCACAACTCTCTACTTCAGTCCGTTTTGTAGATGCAGGTTTCTTGGCTTTGCAGACGTTAGTAAAGGTCGCACTGCTGGAACCCTCCTAAATCATGTCCGTGCTATTTTAAAACAGTTTAATTGTAAGGAAGAGATTGAGGCTCAAACATATGACGGTGCTGCTGTCTTAGCCGGTCATGTGAATGGGCTCAATAAACTACAGGGTCTTTCATATAAAATAAGAGCACCAAGCGGCGGATTTGTTAACCGCAGCAGCGGTCACCTTGGCCAAGCTTGTGGCGCGCCACGGCCCCCTGCTGTAGTATTGAAAGCGCGCGCGAGTCGGCTCGGTGGGTACGTGATGCATTTGTTAAGCAATTTCCTGATGAAGTGCCACCTTCACTAGCACAGATTTACGTACTTGCAAATAAGTTTGACAATACTAGCTCGGTTCTCAATAAAAAAAACATGCCCGCACACGTACAGTTTTAACAGAGGATGAGCTAGATGACATTGGCGAGAATCTTGAACGGTCTCCGAATAAATCACTCACAAAATTAGCACAAGTAGGGGTTTCGATTTCATCAACAATAACTAACTAACTAAAGTAAGATTTCAGCATTGAACACACGCTAGCAAGGCCGCTGCATCATATAGGATTGTACACACGCTGAAAGCAGGGGGCCTTGGCGCACCACAAGCTCAGCCAAGGTGACCGCAGCTGCGGTTAATAAAGCAGCCGCTTGGCGCTCTTATTTTATATGAAAGACCGTGAAGTTCAAGACCATTATCCATGTGCGACATTTGCGCATTGTTATAGCCAAACTACAGCAATCTGCTTCAAAAATCAAAGAATGCACAATTTTCTTCCAAACAATGTCAGGACTTGCTGCATTTTTTTCAAAGTCTACAAAGAGAACAGCTGCTCTTCGAGATTTTTTTCAGAAGAGGTTGCCAACAGTAGCACCAATGAGATGGAATTTTTCTTCACGTCTTATTAATAATGTGAATGGATACAGTATTATGATATGTTGGTGAAATTCTTTCAACATGTAGGCTACAGGATATTTCAGTCGAGTAGGATGAAGACACTACATTAAAAGCACAAGAATGTTCGTTCTTCTTACTTAAGTTGAACACTACATTTCTGCGGGCAGTGTTCTCCATGATTTTTTCATTCTTCGATACTGTGTTCAATATTTTACAAACAAATAGTCTGGATATACAGTACTGTGGCAAGAAGGTTGAGGAACTCTTTTTAAATATCCAATCGATGAGAGATGAAGATTTCGATAGTTTGTATGGACATGTTGATACTGAAATCGATGCTTAAGGAGGACAGCCGTGCTCTTAAAAGCATGCATAGTGATGAATCAGAAAAATCAAAATACAAACGTATCTTCAATTACATTATTGACAGTGTACTTATCCAAATAGGAGAGCGTTTTAAATGCATAAATAAATGTGTGTTTTCTCACTGCTGGATTTCGATTTGTTTGAGAAGCACAGACAGTGATGTTACTGTCCTAGAAAATACCTATTGGTCATTTTTCAACATTGTTCGCTTAAAAACTGAATTAAGTGTGATGTTAAATGAGAAAAGTGTTTCAGTCTTAATGCAGTTTGTGCATAGCCTACTAATAAATTCTACATGGGTATATCAGAGATTTTCAAGCTCATCAAACAAGTAGCAACAATTCCTCTGCATAACGTTCGTTTTCAACACTGAGGTCAGGACAGGTTATCATCATTAGCTATGTTGTCGATTGAAATAGGATTGCTTGCAAAAATTAGATTACAGTTAAAAAGAAGAGCCGCTGAGTAGAGTTTGTTTTCAAGTAGGTAGATCTAACAAATAGTTGCAATTTTTCGGTGTACGTACTTTGACGTTTACTTGTTCAAATTATATAATCACTGGTTTGTCATGATTTGTTAATAATTATAAAATGTGTCTCATTTTGAAAAATTGTTATTTTTTGGCCCTACTTGAAAACAAGGTGCGACGTAACCAGTTTGAATGCAACCGATAATTAAAATGTTCATGTGATTTAGCGATTAATGGTTTTATACATTTTATTCATTTAGAACTATGCATGTCCCACCCCCACCAACATTCATGAATGGAAGAGCAAGCCTAACTTTCATGACCAGCATTCGCCCCTGCGAGAATACCAATTCGACTGCTAACCAGTCTTTAGGGGTCCTAAAGACTTGTTGTAGCTTAACCATTTCTTACAGAATCGGGTTGCTGGACTATTACAGGAGACGACTTATTACATTATAATTGGGCACAGTAAAGTAAGTGGAGATGTCGAACTTATTAGCGCCTATGAGGATATCTTGCGGTGTTTTAACATGTAATACAGGTCGCAAGGTTTTAAGTCTCGTAAGCGCCAATGCTAACTTACATCACAGATCGGAGCCAGCGCTGCGCTGCGGCGGACCAGGCGTACTAGGCCAGTGATATCACTTCTTATTCTATTCATTATGGTAACCGAAACATTCCGGCAGATGGCATGCTTGTGTATTGCTCTTCATTCTTGGTTACTATCCTCTCTGCCAGAGTCGCCATCGTTGTGTAATGGCGGATTGTGTTGGTGCATGTCAAGCTGCTTCTCCAATTTCAGGTGAGTCTCACGAAACCCGCTAAACATCATGTATAATTATGAAGTTCCTCAGAGCTAAATTATTGCCAATTGAACAATCAATTATGCTTTAACGTGTTCTTAGAGGTCAAGGCATGCTTTAGAAACAGTTCTTTTGTAACTAATTCTAAGCGTAGACCGAGTAATGGGGTGGCCAATAACTGTGTTCACAAAATTACAGTGAATGGCCTAGTGGCCAATCACTGTCCTACTAGGTGGCCAATAGCAAAACACTTCTTTCTATACAGGTGTCTACCTTCACCATCAGATATGCCTAAGCTTCCTAAGCAACCTTATGACGCTCAAGCAATGGATAAAGCTGTACTTCACGTGCAGACATGTGTTGGTTCCATACGTGCTGCAGCAAGACTCTTTGGAGTACCAAAATCCAGCCTACAATTCAGAATTAAAAATCCGGGGCATAAGGATACACTGGGCCCCAGCACGGTTCTAACAAATGATGAAGAGGAAACTTTAGTCAGGTAGGCCTAGGTTGCAATTGAAATAATTATGTAAGAGACTTAAAAAACTTAAGGGAAACTTTTAAATTTGAAATTTGTGACGAGTCTCCTATATTTTCAATCATCTATCTCTATTTCAGATGGATAAAAGACCTAACCAGAAAAGGATTTCCTAGGAAGAAGGATGGCTTGAAAACAAGTGTACAGGAGTACCGTCAACTGGGGATACTTTGTGCCATGCATTTCACTTCTTTTTTTTGCCATAATTTTAGTACACTTACTGTTAGATAAATTTTATTTTAACTTAATTTTATGTTAAAATATTTCTTAGATATTGTGCTTCCTATATCAAGTAATATCTGTCATCTAATTGTTCGAAATATCCCATTATGGTGGATTATGGTAGTGGCCTAAAGTTACCCCGGATGAGGGTAACTTTAGGCCGCCTATATGATTTCACTGGTTTAACAAAGTATACAACTAATGGTTGTAATTTGTGCCATTTTTATTTATGAAAATATAATACAAGCGACTCCAGTCTTCAAATAATCTTTATTACAACACCTAAGGGAAGCAAGGAGGAGTAATAATAATAAAATCGTAAATATAGACTTGCTACACATTTTCAGTTCTTACAATGGCAATAACACAATTGAACATTTAACGATGGTCTATTCCCCCCACATGAACTCCAATTCCTTCACTCTGATTGACACACTACCCTTAGTCGAGTTCATGATTCTCTCAGGATATTTACAAGTGCGCCTGACAATCACGCTCTTTCTTCCGGGATCATCTGACAAATTGGTTTCGTCTAGGTTCCATGCATTCGTCGGAGGTACTTCTTCTACTTCTTTTGCCAAGTTGTCGAAATACTTGCTTATGATGGTTTTTGCCACTCCAGCACGGTTTCTTTTAATGTTAGTGGCAAGTCGTTCTTTGAGGATTTCTGACTGCCTTGAAATGAATGATTTCTCCCAGTCAGCCCCCGGAAGATATTCTTGAACCTGTTGACAGTTCTTCCCTCTCGATCAAGGTAACAATTGATAATACACCTCAAATCAAAGCGATCTAAAGGATACACCCACTCTGCAATGGCGATGCAGTAATCAGCAAATGCTTGCTCCTCAGCTTTGGTGAAAATTGTAGCACGGCCTAAAAAGCAACATACGGGTATTATGAATCACCTAAGTACTGGTACCTACAAATGTTAATGCCAATAATACACAAATATATCTTTTATAACACAAAATATGGCAATATTTACCTGGTTCCATGCTATGATTCATCTTAAGCTTATTCATGATGGTAATCCGGTGAATTCCGAAGGCATTGGCAGCTTGCCGCTGTGTCATAGCGCCCTCACGGACTAAACTGATGCATTCCTGTAAGACTTCTGGTGAATAGTCTTTGTACTTTCGACTTCCTATCTTTCCCTTATGGATCCTTACCATTTTAAAACAATATCTATGAAAAAACCAAGATGGCACAAAGTTAGACCAAACTACCCCTCATTCATTTACAAAAAAAAAGCAAATCACGGGACATAAATTCAACCAAACTAGCATCGCCATGCGATTACAGAGTAAATTTATGATTAAGTTAACGCTTACCTAAAGTTTACAAATGCTTACGGCTGTCTTCCTAGGCCTTAATACTGTAAATGATCAACACTTAACACTTGTTGGCGCCTTTTTTGAACCACATAACTTCTCACTCCAGGGAGTCTAAAACATGCATTTATGCAAGTTCCTTGCTATCGTAATAAAAACTTAGGAGTATATCGAGAAATTCGATACAGTTTGGAATTCCCGGGGATTGCTTCCTAGATGAACGAAGCCGATAACATTTTAAGTTGTCACCGTGGCACAAAGTATCCCCTGAGAGCACAAAGTATCCCCAGTTGACGGTATTTGAACGCTCATCCTCGTCTTAATTTATTTAAAAGCAATCGTCATGGGTTTGGGTGGGTGATGGTAAGCCTGCTTTTCGGAGTCTAGATACCAATGACGAAATAATACTATTCATAACGTCTAAAAAGTCATTAACACCAATTGCTAACAAATGGTTCTAGTTTACAGACATTTTTAAGACGTCACTCTGAAATTACATAAAGGAAGAGTGAAAGAGTGACAGCTGCAAGTGCTTGTGTTACTGAGAAGGACATTCGGGGGGTAGTTTACGGAGATTCACTAGAAGAATAAGGACTACAATTTAGAAGAAGCAATGTCTGACCCGTCACGGGGATCCAATGCCGACGAGACGAATTTTCAGGTATGCCCAAACACTGGAAAAGTACTCGCACCCGAAGGTTGCAAGAATGTCTACTCGGTGGAGCATGGTGGTAGTAAGGACAGCCTGACTGTCATGTTCATATTTTCTGCTGATGGGATGGTTTGCTGTCCGATGATAGTGTATGTCTCTAAACGAATACCTGAGAAAGTGGCTAATTCTGTTCCACACGGTTAGGGTTTAGGAAGAAGTGACACTGGTTGGATGACATCGGACGTTTTTAATTAATATATAAGCAATGTTTTTCATCCTTTCCCCCTAGAGAAGCAAGTTAGTTTCCAGTCGTTCTGTTTGCGGATGGACACAGGACACATCTGACCTACTGTACCCGTAAATCCGGAAAGTAGCCTGTCGGAATATCCATAGCCCCAGCTGGATTGCCTATTTCTAACAGCACCGGCTAAATTACTTCATTATAAATCGCTCCAACGAGGTCTTTAGGAATTTACATACAGCAGTTGCAAGAATATTGTGGATAACAACAAAATATACGGGGCTCACTCACCTTTACTTACCTGTCTCGGGGGTATGGGAACTCAAGCTTCGCCTGCAAATGGATCCACAATACCTTGATCCTCATATTTAAAATGAATCACTCGTCATTGACCAAGAACAACGAACTGTGTACATTTATTTAACATATGTAAAGTAAATCTAACATAAACAATAAATAACAATAAACTATACTTATAAAAAATATCCATTCACTCATACACGCTTCTCCTCCACTACACATATTTTACTGCAATTAATGGACTGTAAGTTAAAAGCACAAAAATTTTGAAGTGTCTAGGCCTACTGTGAGTATTTAAAATCGTTTAAGACAATTACCACGTGCGTCACATTCTTTGAAACATTATATAATAGCTGGCACGCTTACTTGTATGACACTTGGCCATACGCCTTATTTGACCCACTGACACACATTCGCGTCGGCCGAGAAACTGTTTCATTGTCAAGGCTGTGGCTGGACACCACGCTTGTTATTTAATAATCTGGCCTTGAATGGACTAGTGGAAATACAATTCCCAACTTTTGCTTGCAGGCATACGCACACAGTTCCGCCGTGCGTTTAGTAACCTCGTTTGAAAAGAGATTCTGACATTATAAAACTGCTTATAACACCTGCAATTCTTACCAATTTAACTGAAATTTGAATACACCCTTCCCTTTACACTCCAAAATCGTTCTAGAACCGATTTGGTTGTTCATTCAAACTTAACAACTATTCTAAAAACCATTCTAAAAACATTCGCTCATAAAATATACACTATTTCAAAAACATCCTAGTAATTAATCCTAATAAAAATTATTTAAGTAATTAAATCATTGCGGAAAAATATTTACAAGCAATCTTGTCGTTATAATAAACGATACTTAACGTTGTCAACACGTTATCTTAAAGAATCTTATTTCTCTCTTACTATACAACTTGAAATTAATTATTTACAATGTTTCTCAACATAAAAATTTGCTAACACTCATTAGCGTTCATATACTGCACACAAATCGTCTTAGACAGGTTTCTTTACATTATCGATCAGATACAATCAACTGGCAAGGTCAACTGTACGTTTCTATACAACTCCGGGTTAAATAAGGTTTAATAATGGTATCAATGACATGAGTAGACAATCGTTCTCTAACTGCCTTCCGCTCAAACCCTCCTGTCATCACAGCTAAAACGTTACTTCACATGAACTGAAATTCTTATATACAATCATGATCTATGCCTCGTTCTTATCAAAGAACTATACTTCGTTGACTTCCTTAAAATGCGGAAACACCTTCGCACGAGCTCAACACGGCTCTACATTACCTCATATAACACTATATATGGCATAAATAATTATCACCCACTATGTTAAACAATAACCAAACCGGATTAATTGTTATTAACATTTCTTCTGTAGGGTCCTCCTTCAATTAACGGCATGACCATCAGTGTCGTCACACTCGACTACTGATCTAAAATTATACATCCTTTAGTTCTTCAAATAAAACTTCCAACAATAACGAATGACTTTAGACTGTCGTGAATGACCTCCTCGAGTTAACTATACAATAAGATAATTAATTGTTAACTTGTCTGTCACAAATACATGTAATAAAAATATTTATTCTGTTTCATCTCACTTGTCAAGCTTTAAATTGCACGTCGTTGCAATATCAGGCCTACATTAGGACGTGATATTACACAAATAGTATATAAATAACCACACATGTTATTTATAGTGTCAAATGGAATTCAATCTTGACCGGGATAAACTAACATTGAATTCCTAGCCAAAGATATAAATTATCTTCTATCAACAGATATTTCCTCTAACAATTAATTTACTAAAGCTATCAGCTTTACAAATAATGAAAGGGTTGTCAATTTCGTAATGTCTTTCCATTCTCCAGGAAGAATGTCTATGTTTAAGACTTCAGTCTTATTAAACGACTAGTATTTGCTAGATCGCCGTAAAGTTTATATACAATAATGATATGACAATATCATTCGATATTTCTTCTGGTCTTGAAGTTGATACATTCAAGTGCCCAAATTAAATTACTAAAATAATTTAATTTTCAACTATGACACTATGTCTGAATCCTTGGTTCAAATAAAAATTTAAAATTCGCTTGTCAAAATGACTAGTCTTCTATAAGGAAATCTGATTCCTCAAACAAAATTTTAATGTCAGTTCAACAACTGATCCGTAGAATAAAATTTAAAAATCGACGAAAGACAATCATCTCTAATAATCTTGGAGCTAAAAATCTTAACACACATCTGAAGTGTAAATTACATGGGAACACTGAAATACATGAAATATCTTTTAATGTTAGTGGCAAGTCGTTCTTTGAGGATTTCTGACTGCCTTGAAATGAATGATTTCTCCCAGTAAGGACGTCTGCTCAGAATGTCACTAATCAAGCTCTATACTACAAGTAAATGACACTGCCACCTTATTTGGACGATAACTTGAAGATCAGGGTAAGTATTTACACAATACTTTAGGTGTTTCCTCAGTCCAATATACTGAGATGGACCTCCGTTCGAACCTTGGAACAGCGATCTCGGATTTGGGAATACGTTCCCTCTCCGGTATTCACCAACCTCCGTCTGGTATTGAACGACATCCATCTGGCATATTCTTCTGGTTTTGCTGGGATACCCTATCATCTTGACCATCATCTTCTGTAGAATCTTCATTCTCCGTCGCAAATATAAATTAGCATCATCGTTCAGTAATAATTTATAGAAATATTCATGTAGGGGGAGATTGAATTATTTCTATTGCTAATCGTTGTTACATTAGTGTTCGGTGACTGACGAAAATGTACAAGGTGTAACGCACAGTACGTCTGTATTCTGCAATACGTTGTCTATCGAAGCTCCATTGTTGTATCTTAACTCTGCATCAAATATGTCTCTGGCTCATGACTATTTAGTCCATCATCTCAACAATGTTAATAATGTTGAATGAAACTAATCGATGAATATTTATAGTCACTATAATAATGTTTGTTTGGTGCGCCAATGTTAAAGTTCTCCACTACTGTTCACTTGAATATGTTCGCTAACTTCACGTTGCAACAAAGGTGTTATTCGGCTTCTATTTCTAACAAATTTGAAAAATTGTCTTTACAGGCCTATTTCGTCGAAGTGCTTCGAAATAAAGCGCTCGACTTTTAATAGAATATAGTATTCGACCTGTACTATCTATTTATTCACTTGGCTGAAGTATATTCTCAAATACAAATGAGATATCCTAATTTCAATACTCCTCTCAACTTCGCCTATAATGCTAGCGCGGGAATCTCCACTGTTCCACCCTGCTAACGTATCGTCTCCACGATTCGTCAATCGCCGTACTCGGACTAAGGCTTTGAGATCTCCATTAATCCAAGAAACATTTCCTCTCTCTTCAAAGTCTGCTGGAATAAGAACCTCGATCCTTGGATCTCCCTCTCCAAGTCGAAATTTTGGCGGCCATATCAATCTCCCACCATAATTTTAGCGCGTAGATTACCAATGCTTATTACTGCGTAGATTAAC
The DNA here is from genome assembly GCA_946902985.2 of Meconema thalassinum. Lineage (NCBI taxonomy): Eukaryota > Metazoa > Arthropoda > Insecta > Orthoptera > Tettigoniidae > Meconema > Meconema thalassinum. The sequence continues at coordinate 240,238,756 of OX336389.2, read as the reverse complement.
CGTTCTGCGGCTTTTAAAGTATCAAACATATTTTGATTTAATTTTCTCTTCATTACCAATTAAGAAAATCTCCTTCTAAGGGCCTAAATGCATAATTTCATCAAATTATGTAGTTGAAGTTAATCCTGTCTTCAATAAGTCCTCTTCTCTTTGGCTCTGGGTTGGTATCGAATAGCATAATTTATAACAATATTTATTATATTTTATGACTAATTCACTGTTGCTATGCCGATTTCAACCTTCTAGAAACTTCCGTTGCGCAACATATCACGTGATCGGGCTCTGAACTAATGATTGAGCTCATTGCCCTGTATCCCAATGCTACATTAATTTTTCAGCCAGCAGATGCAGCAGCATTTCATCCATTGAAAGCAGCATGGAGAAAGGCAGTTAGGGAATGGCAAGTGAAGAATCCTGGTGATATGGTTATAAACAAATCAAATTTTGCTAATGTGTTAAAGGACGTAGTAGAGACCAGTATCAAACATGAATAATTAATTATTGGATTTCGTGTCTGTGGAATTCAGCACTTCAATCCTGATGCCGTGGATTACTCTAAATGCCTGCCTTCGCCGAGGATAGAAAGTGAGCCAGCATCATCAGTAAACCAAGATGAATTTATAACATACACAGATTTTGTTGCTATAGTTGGAGAACAAAGTTTGGAAAAATTTGAATACATGAAGGAAATTCTAGATGGGAAACACATAATGATGATTTTTTCCTTCTATTCAGGCTATGGACTAAGTTTCATGAAAACACCAGGGATAAAGGTGAGGTAGCAGTACGTTCACCTGATTCACAATCCTGTGCGGAAATAGCCACACATATAGACCCACCCAGTGCTAATACACCAGTTACCATACCAGAAGAGACTGTTCATGGAACTGATGGATGTCTAAGCACTAACACATCTGAAGTATCTTAAAGCAACAAACCAGATAACATACCAACTACACCTACAAAAGGACAAAGTTCATCAGTTGTAAAATCAGCCAAAAAAGATAGCTTGGGAAAGTTCCTTGTATGGCCAGAAACTCCGAAAAGAAAGGGAAAACGTGTGACAGAGAGATATCCTTTTGCAATAACCTCACAAAAATACGAGTTAATGCTCCAGAGAAAGCAAGAGGAGAAACAAAAATCTGGAAGAGAGAAAGAGGAAAGAAAGAGAAAACGTGAACAGGGCAACAAGGTGTCTAAACCACGTAAGAAATTAAATCTTGATAAGAACACATGCAAAAAGGATACCATTTTATCAAGGAACAAATCTGACGAGCCAAATTTGTGTGATATGGCAGGAAATATTTCTCCTTCTTCACTGCAAACCGACAATGTGACCAGGAAGACAGTCACCTGCAATCATAAAAGTCCACAAAACGATAACGAACATAGGCCTAGGCCTACACTAAGAAACCTATTTTCAGAGCTTTCAACTTCCTCAAAGACTGAGTGTTGTGCCTGTAAGAGAGAAGGAGGCCTAGTTTATGAAGAGGGAAGCCTTATTACTTGTGACAACTGCAAGAAATCATTCCACAAGAAATGCATTCCTAAAACACACAACGAATTTATTCCAGAGAGTTCCTTTGCCATAAGTGCTATAAGCTGGACGACTCAGATGATTTCAATAGTTCCTTTAGTAGTGACGTTTCTTCTGACGACGAACTTTTTAATTGTGCAGTTTTAGGCCTACAAAATGAATAATGCAAACATCAGGTATTAGAGAGTATTATTATGATAGTTGATACACAATAGAATGTATAATTCTTAAGATTTTTAATTTGGAATATAGAAAGGAGTATACAGTTGCAGTGAAATAAATGCCTTGTGAAGCCTTCCACTATCATTAAAAGTGTCATTACTGACGTTAACCAAGTGTCCAATCACTGTCCTGACGATGGCCAATCACTATAAGAAATGGCCAATTACATTACCTGGGAATACATTTTGACAGTTTTCTTTTATTTATAAATACCCTGAAAAAATCCAAGAATTTAAGTACCCACCATGATTGGAGACATATCATAGATATTCAGAAACATAATGAAAATTTGGAAATCATATTATTTATGTTCCCTGTTAATTAACAAGACTAAAATATCCTTAAGTGGCCAATCGCTATACTGTTTACCCTACTACATGAATGTGACTTTAGACTACTATGGATAAAAATAAATCTTCACATGATGTGAGTAAAGGTTGCTCTACATGTACCACATATATATGGCTTGAGACCATTATGGATCAGATTGTGTTTCTTAAAACTGCTTTTCAGTAAATTGTTCTTCACATGTACCAAACGAATAAGGTTTAAGACCACTGTGGATTGACATGTGACTCTTCAAACTGCGTTTGACAGCAAATTTGGCTTTGCATGCACCACACGAATGAGGCCTAAGACCACTGTGTACCAACATGCGGCTCTTCAATGTGCTTTTAGCCTTAAATTTTGCTTCGCATGTACCACAGGAGTATGACCTTATACCCCTATAGATCAATATATGTTTCCTCAATTTGACTTGTCAGTAAATTTTGCGTCGCATGTACCACAGGAATGTGGTTTATGGCCACTATGGATCAACATATCTATCTTCAGATTGCTCTTCTGACTAAAATTTGCTCCACATGTATCACGGGAATATGGCCTAAGTCCACTATGGATCAACATGTGTTTCTTCAAACTGCTCTTGCGAGTAAACTTTGCTCTGCATGCAAGACAAAAATGAGGCCTAAGACCACTATGTATCAACATGGGTTCCTTCAAACTGCCTTTCCAAGGAAACTTTGCTTTGCATGTACCACAGGAATGATCCATTAGACCACTATTGATCAACTTGTGTTTCTTCATACTGCCTACTTCGATAAATTTGGCATTGCATGTAACACTGGAATGAGGTGTAGGACCACTATGGATGAACATGGGCCTGTTCAAATCGCTTTCCTTAGTAAATTTTGCTTCGCACGCACTACAGGAATTTCATATTAGACCATTTTGATTCAATGAGGCTACGAATCTACGAGGCACGTCAAGAAAGTAAGTTCCGTTTGGTAATAAAATTAAATTGTGTACAGATTCAGAAGAAATATTTATTGCACAACATTCTACACCTCTTAAACTACTTTTCCACATAACTGCCGAACTTTTGCAGGCATTTGTCATAGCGTGGCACAAGATTTTGGATACCATCTTCATAGAAGTTTGCCGCCTGTGTCTTCAACCAGTTGGAAACATCTTCTTTCAGCTCGTTATCATTTTTGAAGTGTTGACCGCCAAGGAAAGACTTGAGATGTGTGAACAGATGAAAGTCGCTAGGAGCGAGGCCAGGGCTGTACGGAGGGTGGTCAAACACGTCCCAGCCAAATCTCTGTAGGAGGTTTTTCGTCACATTTGCAGTGTATGGTCGTGCGTTGTCGTAAAGAAAAATAACACCTTTTGACAGCAACCCTCGGCGCTTATTCTGTATTGCGCGGCGCAATTTCCTAAATGTCTCGCAGTAAGCATCTGCGTTGATTGTTTGACCACGCGGTAAAAAATCAATGAGTAAGATGCCTGTCCAGTCCCAGAACACTGTGCACATCATTTTCCGAGGTGTCAAGATTTGTTTCGGCGTAACCTTTGCTGGGGATGAAGTGTGCCTCCATTCCATTGATTGCCGCTTACTTTCAGGGGTGTCGTAAGAAACCCAAGTTTCATCTCCTGTGACTATTTGTGTCAGAAATTCTTCGCCGCCTTCATTGTAACAGGTCAAAAACTGAAGTGCACTAACGATCCGTTTTGTTTTGTGTTGCTCCGTAAGAATCTTTGGTACCCAACGTCGGCAAAGTTTACCAAAGTACAGTTTTTCGGTAACAATTTCATGAATTAGTGATCGTGAGATTTGGGGAGATTCCATAGCGAGAGCACTAATTGTAAACCTGCGGTTTTCCCGGATCTTGTCATCAATCGCGTGAACCAGTTCTTCTGTAACCAAAGATGGACGCCCACTTTGTTCTTCATCGTGCACTTCACTACGTCCTTCATTGAACTGTCGGACCCATCTTCTCACCATTGAATCACTCATCGCATTTTGTCCATACACTTCGCAAATTTGCCGATAAATTTCAATTGGTTTCACTTTCCTAGCATTCAGAAAACGAATCACAGATCTGATTTCAGAAGCGGTGGGATTTTCAATCAACACTGACATTGTACGAGTAAACATGCACAACAACGCGTACGTGGCTGACAGCGCTCTCCAAATGGCGCACGTTTCTTCTCCTTGATACAGAGCGTCTACCGCGCATATGCGGAACTGCGCTGCAGCGGAACGTACAACTAGTTGAAGACACAGGCGGCACACGTCTATGAAGAAGGTATACAAAAACTCGTGCCACGCTACGACAAATGCCTGCATCATTTCGGCAGTTATGTGGAAAAGTAGTTTAAGGGTTGTAGAATTTTGTGCAAAAAATAATTTTTCTGTATCTGTACACAATTTTATGTTATTACCAAACGGAACTTACTAACTGGACGTACTTCGTATCTCTTGTTAAGGTAATCTCCAAATTGTGGTTTTTCCTGTAAAGAATGTCTAATATTAGTACGAGTAAAATACACACTACCATTACAATATTAAAAATCACTTATCACAATTCCAGATATATATAAGTCTACAATAGTATTCTGTATTCGTAGACAGATTTAAAAGCATAAATGTAATGCGTATGATGATGATCAGAGCTAGTCATCCAGGGGAATATTTAGCTTCAGGGAATAACATCCTTATCAATTTCGGTAAAATCGTGCTGACCAAATGAAAAGCTGTTAATTTCACTATGTTAGATGATCAAGGGAAACAGAATAATAACTTTCTGATCAAAGGGTCTAATTAGAAAAGAGTTAAATTATGCATTTTCAGCGATTTGCATTAATTTGAAAGTTTTTCATAAATACTAGGAACTGGGTTCGTTTCTACTCTTCAATGGGGTGGTGCTCGTGCAGTCAATACAGTTATAGAGACAATACTGTTTTATACTGTATGTCGGAATTTGGGGAATTATAATTCTTCCGGATGAACGTGTTAATCCCTGTACAGCAAGCAAAAAGCGCTTGTGCATGGAGAAAGGTTAATAACACCAACCTACGGTTGTTAATTCCTGACAGTGAACATGATCTTTCATCGTCTCGATCAAGATAAGTAGAAATTGGATGCTGTTCTATACTTTAAGTACGGGAGATGAAGGGCAGGCGGGTTCCTATCCCAGGGGTAACTGGAGAGGCAGCCCGCAATACAGGGACAAGACCGTTCGTACTCCCGAACGTATAATCGGAAAGAGTCGTGTGAGAGTCAACCGAAAGGGATCCATCCCATCTATCTATAGGACAAGACCATTCCCCACTAAAATAAAATCTGTCCACACCCCAAGCGAAATAAGAATTTTTTAGAGATCATGGGCACTTGAGGCTCTTCCAAGATGGCGGGCTTTTCAAACGTTATATTAGATGCCCCCATACCCCCTTCCTAACACACTACCGCTAACCACCACCACCAAGCCCAGAATTCCCTAAAATTCTCAACAGATTTTTCCAAATTTATTTAGATTTCACACTCAAGTCCACCGTTGCATCCACTTGCTTGTGCCAGGATCATATCTGATGACCGCCTTTGGTCAGTTTCCATTGTCTTCCAACTTATTTGTCGATATATTTATTATTTAATATTTATGTATTTATTATAATTTAATGATCATCGATATCACCCGAACGATAATCGGAGAAAGTCGTGTGAGGGTTCAAATGAAAGGTCCCCATCGCCTCTATCCACAGGACACATCATTTTCAATTTTAATATTTTTAATGATGGACGTTTTCAAGGGTGAGCATGGTTCGGAGCGGTTTCCACAAAGTCAGGACAAATGACACCTAGCCGCCTGCGATTGACTATATTTTTTATTTATTTATTTCATTTTATTCATTTATTATTTAATATTTATTATTTAACTTTCATTAATTTATTAGTTATTATTTATTTTCATTGTATTTTTGATTTTCGAATTTTATTATTTAATTTTTATGTATTTATTTATTCATTTACAAATTTTATTTATTTTATATTTATTATCAAATATAATTATTATTATCCAAAGTATAGGTTCCCTCTATCATAACGGCTATGCGGGTAGCGGCTCACCTTAAGTCCAGAGTTAACAAGCCAGGTTATTGTAGGTGGCGGATATCATGGTACCGTTTCAAATAAGACCAAACCTGTTGCGAGACGTCAGAGGGTTGTCGTCATCTATTTCTATGTAACGTGAACAAATGAAATATGTCTTAATTATTATTATTTAACTTTTATTAATTTGCTTTTTATTTATTAATTTATTTAATATTATGCATTGATTATGTTATTGATAATTTATTAAGATAAATTCATTATTACTTACTGTATCATTATCACTTTTATTTAATATTTATTTATGTATTATTCAAACTTAATTTATTTAATTTTTAAAATATATTGATTATAATAACTATTTATTTATTTATTTATATTATATGTTTGTAAATTTTTTTATGGGTGTTACAACACTAGACAGGATAGCCGAGTGGTCGATTCCAGTTTTGCAACCCATCCTAGATGACTGTCCCTCCTACACGATACCTCTGTTCCCTTCCCTCACACTCTATCCAGTAGGGGGGTAGTGAGAGTTCTAACGTGCCCATTTTATTTGTACCCGACTGAATATGTTAAAATAATGAATATCTCTCGAACGCATGGTCCGATTTTGACAAATGAGGTGTCGTTGGATTCTGGCTGACGTTCCCTTTCCTATGGACCACGTATTATATTTTTCAAACATTTTTTGAAAATGTTTGTTTTCGAATATAGGCGATAGTTTGAAAACCAAACATGATAGAACGTTGTGCCATGGCTCAAACGAATGATCTTTATGACCTTTATTTTCTATAAAAACTTTTTTATTTTTTATGTTATCTTGAAAACACTCGAATTTTGAAAATCCCATATTTTGGAAAATAGCACGTATGGAACCAACACATGTCTGCACGTGAAGTACAGCTTTATCCATTGCTTGAGCGTCATAAGGTTGCTTAGGTAGCTTAGGCATATCTGATGGTGATGGTAGACACCTGTATAGAAAGAAGTGTTTTGCTATTGGCCACCTAGTAGGACAGTGATTGGCCACTAGGCCATTCAGTGTAATTTTGTGAACACAGTTATTGGCCACCCCATTACTCGGTCTACGCTTAGAATTAGTTACAAAAGAACTGTTTCTAAAGCATGCCTTGACCTCTAAGAACACGTTAAAGCATAATTGATTGTTCAATTGGCAATAATTTAGCTCTGAGGAACTTCATAATTATACATGATGTTTAGCGGGTTTCGTGAGACTCACCTGAAATTGGAGAAGCAGCTTGACATGCACCAACACAATCCGCCATTACACAACGATGGCGACTCTGGCAGAGAGGATAGTAACCAAGAATGAAGAGCAATACACAAGCATGCCATCTGCCGGAAAGTTTCGGTTACCATAATGAATAGAATAAGAAGTGATATCTCTGGCCTAGTACGCCTGGTCCGCCGCAGCGCAGCGCTGGCTCCGATCTGTGATGTAAGTTAGCATTGGCGCTTACGAGACTTAAAACCTTGCGACCTGTATTACATGTTAAAACACCGCAAGATATCCTCATAGGCGCTAATAAGTTCGACATCTCCACTTACTTTACTGTGCCCAATTATAATGTAATAAGTCGTCTGTTGTAATAGTCCAGCACCCCGATTCTGTAAGAAATGGTTAAGCTACAACAAGTCTTTAGGACCCCTAAAGACTGGTTAGCAGTCGAATTGGTATTCTGTAACGCCAAATCGCATCCATGATGTGACGTAGGTCTTACCGCTGAACCATCCACCGTAAAGGCATGTTCCGAGCACTTGTTAGCCGTGTTTTAGTCCATGGTTAGCCTATTTGTAATGAAAAATCTGGCCTAAGGAACTCCCTAGTACTTTCTCCGTCCGTTAAATAATTATTCTTTTGTTTGGGCCCGAACACGGTAACTTTTGTTTCCAATGTTGGTTGTCACTAGATTTTAGGGTCTTTCCGTTTATTTTGTTGGTCCTTAGGAAAATTAACGCAATGTGATGGACGGTAATGGAAACGTGTGAGGATTTTGTGAGGAGAAGCTGGGAGTTTTTCAAGGTAATATTGTCTGGACATTTGGTGATTTACAGAAAGATAATGGTAGTTCCACTCTTTAAAGTGGCAGTTTATTTATTGTTTGTTTATTTTGTGTGTTTTCGGTCGTGTCAAAGTTATAATCGAGACTTCAAGAGATCCTGTATAGGTTAACCGACCTTAGGCTCTTCATTATTATTGAGAAGTAATGATGGATGTGATGTGTGTTGTTCGTAATCCAGCCATTGGCTAGAAGTTTAGAAAATCTGCCCGTGTTTGAATGAGGAATTGTTATATATCTTGAAAATGTGTTAACACATACCAGTAGGCCTAGACTAGTTTAGTTAGTTATTGTTGTTTTAAGGGGCGGAACTACGAGGTCATCTGCCCCCTCCTAGACTAGTTTTCTATTGGGATTAATGGTGTGCATTATGTTTAGGGGAAGGATGAACATCCTCTTTACTGTCTACATGTAGCCTACATTCTCATTATTTCTCAAACTTTTGTTTCACTTGTTGTTCATGGTGAATAGTCTGTCACTTTATTTCAGAATTACCATGCTGGCTAGAAGGTCGTGTAACTTACTGCTGTGAATGGTGATAGCGACAAACCAGCATAGGCACCTGTGTAGATTTCCCTTGGATTACCGTATGGTACGGTAGTATTTGTATACAAATCGTTTGTGTAAACCAGGTACAGTATTGTCCATTTTAGTCACCTTTATCTGTGATGTAGATTTGTGTCTGTTCATCCATGTAGTTAAACTATTATCAGTCAGGTAGGTAGTTAGTTATTGAGGTTTTAAGAGGCAGAACTACGAGGTCATCTGCCCCTATTAGTAGACAGCGTAAGCTTCACCCAGCTGTTTTCCATGATGATGTTGTGTTTCCGGTCTGACAAATCATGATCATTATGTCTATGTTGACACCTTGAAAGAATTATACATGTACCGGTAATTGCAAGTTTCCACGGTTAACATAGATCCAAAAAATTAGGTATGTGACTGTTTGGAGTGTGATAAGTAGGGCTCGGACTTTTAGGTGCTAACGATCGGGAAAATATTTATTTCTTATGTATTAAAAATAGACAACCTGAAATATGTGACAAAAAATAAAAGTATTTTGTTATAGTTTAGTATATTAATGTGAATATGAACAATATGCAGTTCTCACGAATGCAATTTAGGCTATGTCGCACTGACTGCTGAAGCATGACAATACACAACGAGATACATCTTCAGGTTGTCCATCACAAATGACCGACGATTATCGCGAAACACTTATTCTGAAGGCTCGAAACTACGGCAATATGTAGCTTGCCCTTGAGGTGTTGTGTAACTTGAGATCGCTGTTCAGCCTTGATTGCTTTCCCACATGGTTGGCAGAACAGCATGCCCCCAAAGAAGTAAAATTATCTTTAAATTCTGCAACAGATGATAACTTGAACTGCCTTACACTTCACAGTGCCAGAAATGAACTGCATGTGAGTGACACTGGTTCCAGGTAGCAGGGGTAGGGGAGATCTAGCACATGGTGCAATATGACTTTGGACAAGGAAATCCCCGACTTCCTCAGTGAGTGGCATGGGGTGACAAGTTAAGAATAACACAGTTGCAAGCTGACAAACGCTCTACATGAAAATTAGATAGCTCACAGGTTCTTCCCTGTTGAAGTAACACAGAACAAAAATCCAATTGAAAGATCAAGCATACTGATTTTTTAAATGTAAATATTATGTCTTTTTATGTGCTCATAAGTGAAAAGCATGAATTTATGTATTTATATAAAAAATGCTTAAAATATGTATTTACATTTAAAAATATTTATTTACCTAAAAATCCGAGCCCTAGTGATAAGTTATAAGCAGGGCCTGGATAATCGTGTACTTAACTCCCTCCTCCCAAATGCCTTGTAATATCTGGACTTGTAGCGACGAATTCATAAACTTGCTACTATTACGAAATGCCTCTGGAGCTTTGTCCGTTCAGTACTGCCACTTTTCGCACATCAACTATGCACAGTGACTGACCTAATACATAACTTCGTGTCTGCCTCATTGTTCAGTGACTAGTACTCTTGGCTGTCACCACTGAGTCCCGGGTTCGATTCTCAGCTCTGCCGAGAAGTTTAATTCTGGCCTGAGGCTTGGGCTGGAACAGGGTACACTCAGCCTCATGAAGCAAAAACTAAGAAGAGGTTAGTTCCAATCCCACCTCAGCCATCCTGGAAGTGGCTTTCTGTGGTTTCCCCACTTCTATTCCAGGAGAATGCTTAATTAAGACCATAGCCGCCTCCTTCCTCATCTGAGTTACAACTACACACACTAATACAGCCTTCACAATAACGCAGGGTATCAGACAAATTCCACACACACATAAGTACACGGGGCCACTTGACCACAATGTCGCAAAGCCCCGAAATGAATCAACAACACAATATAATTTCTTTGGGTGGCTTCAACAGTGTAGCACCCTGTGGGTGGGGGTTTAGACTACACCCATGGTATCCTCTGCCTATCATACGAGGCGACTAAAAGGAGCGACCTTAACTATTCTTTGAAGCTTCCTACTTGTTTTATGAATTGCTCCCCCCCCCCCTCCCTTGGGTGGGAGGGATGGGATACACCCACAGGCAGAGTTGGACAGTTGGCACACATGCTCTGTAGGTATTCTCGAAATATATATAATCTGGTGTAACAGTATATTAATGTTGTAGTAATTTCTAAAGGAGATACTTTTTTTTTTACATTGCACTTTCAGTAGGCTACATACTGTGAGTATTCTGTGTATAGTTTAATGTAAAATTTTTACATATTTGGTAGTTGCATTCATGTAAGTGCAGTGCTAGGCCATGGGGCCAATCTTTCTGTCGACTGGTTTTAGTTTTTGTTGTTGTTGTCAGGTTTACCATTTTCAACATCTCCCAATGGCCAGGCCGGTACCTCGCTTCATTCCAAATGCTTGGTCACAATAATTTATTTAATCTTTTTATGAGCTCCTTGTGTGATGTTGCCATCTGTTACAACATCCGGCTGTAAACATTGGCTAGGTGGAACCGCATCGACTTAATTAATGCAATATTTCAATGGTGGTAGTGTATTGGATGGCGGTTCATTGAAATCTTTTTTCAATTTTTATAGCAATTCATTGTATCTCATCTCCGATCCCTCTGAAAGAATAATACTTTGGTGTAGGTATGCCGACAGCTTAAGTGCAGCGTTCAGCCATGGGCCCAAGCTCTCTGCTGACTCAGTAGACTTGGGTTCGAACTCCACCGTCGGCCATCCTTGAAATGGTTTTCCGTGGTATCCCAATTGCAACTCCAGGCAAATGCTGGGACGGTACCTTCTGACAGACCACGGCCGCTTCGTTCCACATCCTTGCCCAGTTTCATTAATTCATCTCTCATTCCGATGCGCAGGTCGCCCACGGGCGTTGACTAGAAGGACCTGTACTCGGCCTCTCAGGAGGCCTCACGACGAAAAAGATGACGGGGTTGCTATACGTGCACATGTTTTGAACTTCACCAGTCCTTCTTCAACAAAGCAACAATGTCATCATTGCCTAACTTTAAAACTATAGAATTTAGCATTTAATGTGCACATTTCAAAACACACATGTAGTGAGATAATGGGTGAGGTTAAAGACCAATGTAAATTTATTTTTAAAGGGCATAGACTATTTTCAAGAATATTGACAACTTGTCTGTAGGACACACACTTTCCCCTCTCTCTTTTAATACAAGGGGCACAATATTCCTGTGATGCAGATTTTTTCTGTGTATTTAACAGTAATATGATGTGGCTCCGTACATTTGGCCTGCAGGGGTCCTTTTAACATGCCCGAAACAGGAGGTTTTAATTGCCATTAACCTGAGTTGGGGGGTATTGAATGTAATTGGTAATGTGTTGCACTATTACGTTCAACCAAATGCCAATTATTTCTTGCAAGAAATGCTGCGTTAACTGGAATTGTGTTGCTTTACAGGCTGAACATTCATGTTCACCAAAAATAATCCTCTTTGAGTTTACAGCTGCTTCAGCCTGAGGATTGATCAGAGCTAGCCAAGAGGTTATCCTGCGTTGGAGTGTACTTGGCTGTGGGTCATCAGTTGTTTTCCACCGTCCTGCAGCGTAGCCGATCATCTGAGTGCAGCCGGCATGGTCTTCTTCAATCCTGTCTCCAGTCGACTAATCCATTGACGTTCACACGTCAGAAGTTATGACTCACATGTGAAAGAATGTACAATGTGTACCATGACTGCACATACATTAATAAAACAATTGAAACTGCCTGGAAAATAAGCTTTCTCATTTCCTTGACAATCCTCTACCCTGCCTATAGCAACCTAGATCCTTCGTCACTTATATTTCTTGCACAATTTACGACCAGTTATTGCATCTCAGTGGCGTTGAAATTCGCCACGTGATGCGCACCATGCAATGCCTTTTAGTAGCTTTGCGCACTATGTGCGTTTGAGTTGGAGCCCATACAATGACGCAATCCCTGAATTTAACGGATCCCAGAAATACCAGGGAATCCCTACTCTGTTATTATATGCTCCTTGTGAAAAATCAAAGATGGAAACGAACAGCTGATATGTATGTTATCACTTAATGGCTTGAATATTAATTTATTCATTGAATGTGGGCTAAGGTAAGTACAAAACAATATATTTTTGATTCTTCAAGTTGTGCAAATATCTTTCTTTGACAATTGTGGTAAATAGTATACTTATGAATAATGTCGCCCCGTGTAATGTTATTAACTTACACTTTTATTTTTGTTTTCAGATGCCGTAAGCGATCTAAAATGATTATTTGATGGGGAAGAAACTTAAGTGCTATTTTACTACTTTGGAAATAATTAGCTTTCATTTTAATTGTAGAATTCGAATCATATTTGCGGAAGCTTGTAGTCAGTAGTCCTCAAAGCTTGTTTCTAGGTTATGGAAATAATTGCTGTCAGAAGTTTGAAGACGAATACCTAGCCTACCTAATGTGTGGCAATTGTGCTTTCAATTATTTAAATGAAGGCTGCAAATGTTCACATTACTTCACGGCCTTGGCCTATGCCATTGGTAAATTATAATCAACTTAATTGTGGTGAAGAGACATGGCAACATGATCATCATAATGGACTTTCCCAAACTGAAATTAACTCATTTACCTAAGAGAATGAGAGGAATTGTTATCCCCATCGTCAGAACTGGTAGTGTCAAAGCATTCAGTCCTGATCCTATAAGTATATAAACAATAGGCTATCATTTAAGACCTTGGCAAATAGCCTTAGTAGGCAGGCTGGAACATAAAGAGTACCAGTATTGTACTATGCTTTCATATTGAACTAATGAGGGAAGTTAATGTTACATGTAATGCATGTCGATTAACAGTGTAGGGGAGAAATAAGAAATAATATCAGACCCCAAATGAACTAAAGTTTGTGGTCAGTCTGCTTGGCAAGTTGTCATTGCGAAGAGAGGACCTTCATGTAAAAGATTACATTGCATGCTTTTGCTGGAAACTAAAACCTTACCACTGGACACACGTAGTTGCTCACAGTTTTAATGACGTGGTATATGACAGCTCTGTCATCTAAATGGATCAGATGAGAAAGGAAAATCACAACATGGTGCTTTGGGAGTTTATGTCTAACAAAAAAGGTACGTTAATTTTCTTCATTTCATTGTGTTATCATTTGAGAACTAACTACATGCAGCAAGGCGTAAAGCTTTCCAAGAGTGGAATTTACCTGAACCGAAGTAAAAAATTCTTAAACTACTGAAATTAGTCAAAATAACTTCAGTAATGTTATCTTGAGACAATATAGTAATAGATGTTTACTTCTCCGCTGTCTGTAACCCACCCAGCCATCCCAAATAGGATCACGACTTATTAGATGAAATTCCAGCTGACTCTGCCATTTTTAGCACGATGTACAGTATTGCCAACCACACGCATTCGATACTATATCGCATCCGGCAGACCAATGGTTTTCGCCTAGACCAATAAGGTTCATCTATACCTTGCGATGCACTGGCGTTTAGGGGAATTCTTAGTTACCTTGATGACGTAGTTGATGACGTGATGGTATTGGAGTTCTTTTTACACATAATTACAAAGGTGTCATGTGGTGCATTTTGTATCGGACATGTTGGCAACGTAATATGACGTCAATTTGTCGGCCACAAACATCTGCCGCCGTTGAACAAGCCTCAAATAAAAACCTTCATTTAAGCAATATTAGCGAAATTTGACAGTATATTAGTGATATTTGACATTATTTTTATTGTGCAGCAGTGATAGTTATTGTTGTTTTAAGGGGTGGAACTACGAGGTCATTTGCCCTCCCCCCTAATCTACTCTATTCACATCTCTAATGAGCTGGTACAGCGGAGACCAAATTCTAAGTGGGAGCTGATGATTACCACCAAATGTAGGAACATTGCATACCTGGGTCATGTGTTATGTGGTGCAAAATACGCAATATTACACCTTATTTTAAAGGGCAAAATTGCTCGGCATCAAATAGCGTCTGAAATTAAGCTAAAATACCTTTTCTCTCCTACCGCTGAGCTCTCAAAGTCATGTGTACAGCTAAATGCCGGAATCTGTATGGTGCGTTTTGTAATAGTCATCATCATCATCATCTTCATTTCCCCTTTTCCAGTTGACACTGGGTGGGGCAAATATGGTTCCTCTCCACTTTGTTCTGTCGTTCCACCATTCCTCTTCCGACACAGTGTTCCAATCCACGTTCAGTTTTCTAATACTATTCTCCACCGAGTCCATCCAACGCATTCTTGGTCTTCCTCGTCCTCTCTTCCCTGTCATCCGTCGTTCCAGTGCTCGTCTTGGTAGCCTTACTTCATTCATCCGTTTGACATGCCCAAACCATCTCAATCTGTTTTGCTCCAGTTTGTCATTTAGTTTCTGTACTACCAGTTCTTTCCGTATATCGTCATTTCTCACTCTGCCCCTCCTCGTTTTCTGGACCATACTTCTCAGGAATCTCATCTGCTTGAACTCTGCTCTAATCCCTCTTAGTCATTGTCCGAGTTTCTGCTGCATATGTCATTATAGGAACATAATATGCTTTGTACATAACTTCTTTAGCCTTAATTGGTATATCCTTGTTCCATACTAGTCCCCGTACCTGTTGGTAGAAAGCACTCCCGAGTTGTATTCTTCTGCTAATTTCCAAATCTAGTCTTCCATCTTCAGTCAGTTCACTTCCCAAGTATTTGAAGTGTTTCACTACTTCCAATACCTGGTATCTCCTACTTTGATTACTCCTTTTCCTTCTTTCTTTTCTCTACTCATCACCACTGTTATACTCTTCTCCACATTTATCTTCAATCCCCATTGCTCAATCTTTTCGTCTAACTGTTCTTGTACCTCCCTCTCATCCTCGTCCCAGTTCAGAACGTCGTCTGCAAACAACATTACCTTCATCATTGCCCTACTATATTCTTTCATTGCTGCCTTCATGATGTCATCCATCACCACACTTCCTTGCTTTAGTCCAGTGTCAATTTTAAACCATTCCGATGTCCCGACTCTAGTCGTCACTGTAGCACTCCATGCACATTCCTTTTATCATGTCTCTCGGTTCCTTGCTATCCCCCTATTTGTTAAGCTTTCCCAAACTTTTGTTCTAGGGATGCTATCATAGGCCTTTTCTAGATCAATAAAAGTAATTTGTAATAGTTTTTTTTAATGCAGACCAATGGCTTTTGCCTGGGCCAATAATTATTAGGTGGAGGGCTGCGTTAGCCGTTTACACGAATACACCCCTGGTTTTTGTCTCGCACAGTAATGTTTGTTGTGCACTGCTGTAATTAATGTTTTTTGTGAGAGTGAAATTTCTTAAGTCCACTCCAATGGGATTTGCCTATACCAATAATTGCTAGATATCCGTTAGCCATATATACACAGCTGGTTTCTGTCATGTACAGTGGGGTAATCGTGCATCAATAATCTTTATCCAGACTAGACCTGAGTGGAGTATTTTGTGTTCCACATGTTGGCAACTGTGGTGATAGTTTACAATTTGAAATACACTTATCTTCCGTGTAGACAATACTTTTTTTGTGTTTATTTACGCCCTAGGACATTGACTAGACGGAATATATGTGTATTTCAAATTTTAAACTATCATTCGTCAATACGGACCAATCGTGAACAATGTTAACTCCAACCTGTGGTGATGTCAATGTGTGCGTCTTATTAACAGTTGAAGAGACCTCATGCACTGTCGAACATGGCTGCCATCGTTGAATGAGCAATACATATTAACACATATTTCTGGTGCTGTAGTGACTGTGGTTAGTAATATCAGTTGGCTATGTCCCCCAGAAGACGAAACAATGCATGAAAATCCTACAGTGTGCGCACAAAGTCCGTATTACCCCTACTCATTATTATTTATTTCTATTGTCAGTACATATACATTTGTACTTACATGTTAAGAATTTAAAACATCATATTTGTCCGTCCATGGTCTCTGCACAGCTGAAGATATCAAGCGAACCCACCTCACATCATGATCTGGGCCGGCATGATACAAACGCATCTGTTTGAACCATATTTTTTTTGATCGTTCAAATGACTGGCTCATCCCGCAGCTGCAAAATTTGGGAATCTTAAACAGTGTTTAATTACAACACGATAGGGTGACGGCTCACTTCGCAGTGACTGTTCAACAACGTCTGAACAGTCTTTAGAAATCGCCGTTTCATATCACATGCAACACCATCATTCTGTGACTAAGCACTTAGTAGTGCATTCTTAACGAGAGGTATGACACGTCAGCTGTTCGCTTATGTCAACGACTTGATTACTCTGACTCTCAAACTCCGGTCTATCATGCGAAATACGAGGTTCATTTGGAGGCTTTTATATGCTGGTCTACCAAATTAATGTACACTTGTATTATTTGCTGGGTAACTTTATTTTATTTTTAATGGTGATCGAAATGACAGACTACATCAAGGTAATAAATGATATTATTAATCTGTAAACTGAAGATGGTTGACATGAGGTTAGGCTTTCCTTAGTGTGTTGTTCATTTGTGACGATTGAGTCTGATAAGTATTTGTATTTATTGGTCTTGCTCAGTAGTATAGGAAGGGCATTTTTCTCATTTCTTGAGAGTATTTCCAGACACTTCCCAGCATGGACATTTAGCAAAATACTACACAAGCCTGCTTCTCAAAGAAAATAAAAGAAAAAAAACATTATTATTTAAAATAATTATCCTTGTTTTCGCATAAGGATGTAGCCGGTTTAAATTGTTTTGTTACACTATAATGGCTAACTTGAGTTTAAGAATGTAGCATTCAGGCTACACGAGCACATCTCCAGGTCATCACACAAAATTAATCTAGAAATTTGTTTATATTTTTTTGTCACAGTACTGGTAACAATATAAGGGATTGATTTTCAATTTTCCAGGATTCTCTGCCAAAAAATCTGTGATACACCTTCCAGTGACCTGGTCTGAATGAGAAGACGAAGAAAGAAACTGAATTTGATTACCACTACAATGGGACACTTTCCACAGGTGCATTGCTGTGCAAACTGCTGTATTTTCAAATGTTTAATTTTATGTTATAAATTAAGTGTTCTATTTGAATAATAATTTGTTAAAGAAAACATTGTGTATGATTTGAGCCTTGCTTCATGAACTGCTGCAATCCTTACACCAACTGATCCCACCAGAACCAGTAGGCATTCCTCCTAATTCACGAGGTTTGTGTTTACCTCCTTTATGTCCTTATGAAGATTGTGCAATTATAAAGTAGACTCTTTCATACTACTGTATGTGATAAGATTGTCAAGAATTCAGGTGAGAGTTGTGTTATCCACATAATATTTCAATGTAGTTAGTCTTAATCTCATTCCCAGTAGTAGTAGTAGTATTTAGGGACAAGGTGTTGCCTGTGGGGATATGCTAGGGATGGATCAACCCCTGCCCCCTACTCCCCAGAGATTTTTTATTCTGTATGGTGCTGATACAAACCTCTGTTTTCTCTCTCCCCCTTCCTTCATGTAATAATACATTGAGTGTGAGGAACAAAGGTCATACCCGTATTTGAGTGCCTCCTCCCTTCTGTTTAGAATCTAGGAGGAGCATTGAGTCATTGTGATTGCCATGCCCTAGGGCCATATAGAGACGAAGGGAGAAGGGATTAGGCTAGGTAGAATATATTGAATTTAAAAGAAGGCAAATAAATAACTTCATCTGAAGAAAACTGGAATAAATTCCATTAAGTGGTAAATATTGCTAAAATGTAGAATGTAGTTTTATTCTAGGATAAGGAGTTAGAAGCACATCAATGACCTACTGATACTTTCTTTCTACTAATTTGCAAACTAGTAACTTAACATTTAGACCTATCGTACGCAACTGTCCTAGACTTATAAATTGACGGGTGTAACGGATTTTCCTATCTATCGCAATACACCCTAGGCATCGGGTAATCCCATACCCTCGTTGTCGGAAGAGAGAACAAGAGTTTACCCAAGGAGTGGACATGAAAGATTAAAGATGACAGCGAGGAGCCTAGCCCCAAGTAAGTGAAATCTATGGCATACACGTCTGGGGAGCCCTTTGTCGCTAACCGACACTTCGCATCGTTGAGGACGACATGCTGCAGGAATATTAGAAACATTTATGGGAATTTGTGTGTGTGAATTTAGGTATAGACCAGACGGCTACGCTGTCGTGTCAGCCAGGTGTCTTAACATCCATCTGCCCTTGGGGAGAAATATGTTGCTACCAGCTTGTGTCGACAGATAACCATTCGCGTTTACGCTAACTGTACGCACCTTACCCCCATTTGAAGGTAGTTGAAAGTACGGTATGTATTGTAACGTAGCCTATAGTATAACACGCTTCTTACGAGGAGGTCTGGCGTGCTCTGCAATTGTAGAATTTGAGGAATTTTTTGTTGATGTTAAGTAATCTGTTGAATTTGGAGCATCTAAGTACTGTATATTTGGTAGGATTTTCGGAAATCTTGGTACATTTGTAAGGATTTTTGGGGAATCTGGTGAATTTGGAGTAAATCTGGGAAATTTGGATTATTTGAAGATTTTTTCTGAATTGTAGGAAATTTTGGAGAATCTTAGTATAGTTGGAAGGATTTTTGGATAATCTTGGTATATTTGGAAGGAGTTTGGTGGAATCTGATTAATTTGATATGTTCTATAGAATTTTTGCGATTTTAGGAAATATGGTGATTTTTTATGATTTTGATTGATCAGATGACACTCGAATGGCATCTGGGTAGGAGGAGAATAAGAGATGAGCAAGGGAGGTTGACAGAGAGTAAGTGTATGCAATTCTGGTCTTTGAGGAAAATCTGGCAAATTTTGGTAAAATCTCTTTGTAATTTGAGGGAATTCTGAAGTTGGTGGTGCGGATTAGTGGATAGAGTAGGGGGGTAGTGAGAGTTTTAACGCACCCATTTTATTTGTACCAGACTGTACATGTTAAAATAATGAATATCTCTCGAACGCATGGTCCGATTTTGACAAATGAGGTGTCGTTGGACTCTGGCTGACGTTCCCTTTCCTATGGACCACGTATTATATTTTTCATTTTTTTTTGTAAATGTTTGTTTTAGAAAATAGGCGATAGTTTGAAAACCAAACATGATAGAACGTTGAGCCATGGCTCAAACGAATGGTCTATATGACCTTTATTTTCCATAAAAACCTTTTTATTTTTTATGTTTTTTTGAAAACACTCGAATTTTGAAAATCCTATATTTTGGAAACTAGGAATTATACAAGAAAGTTTGTTTGACATAAATGAATGGTCCATACGCCCTCTACACCCAAAATAAATTTCAAGTCTCTAAGATAAAAACCTGACAGTAGTGTGGTAACTGGTTCTGCGGCACTTAGGAAGTTGTGAGCCCCTGCGACCTTGGAATGGAACGAGTCATGCTAGGAGGGCGTGCTTGGATTCGTTTTTTTCGTCTCGTTGCGCTCTTTACGGGAATGTAGGTGTCGAAAAGGTGAAATGCTGGAAACATGGTTTTTATGGGGTAAAACCGTGATTTTAGACTTTTTGTTATATAACGCGAACCAATTATGCTAGAGGCCTTTACGACGGGTCCAAGGACTCGCAGTGACGTCCTCATTGCTATGGACCACTCGTTATAATTTTTAAAAAAATTTGGAAACTCGATTTTGGGGTTAACCTTTTTTTTTGTGATTTTTGCTGATATCTCACGAACCAATAAGCCTAGAGACGTGTACGAGGTGTCATTTTTTCGTCGCGTTGTCCTCTTGCCGAGGATGGTCGTGTTGAGCAGGAATGAAAAACCATGTTGAGGTAAAACCGTGATTTTAGACTTTTTGCTCTATCTCGCAAACCAATAACGCTAGAGACGTGTACGAGGTGTCCTAGGACTCGGACTAACGCCCCCTGTTTGAAACTATGTTTGAAATTTTGACAAAGGGCCTAACGACACGTTTGTTGAAAAAATAATATTTTTCTTTACCTGTTTATAATGTTGATGAAGCGTGGTGTTTGAGAGAGACGATACAGCTGGGTGTGTGTGTGTTTCAACGAACCTGTCGATAATCACAATGACCATGCTTAATAGAACAATCGATATTTTGGCGGGTTGGTTTATGACAGAGCGAGGGTTCATTTTTCTGATATTTTACCCCCCGAAAAGAACCTTTAACAAGTAAACGGTGATGAGAACTTGGTTCTATGTTGGTTGAAGCGAGTACAGAAAACAAACTTGCAGAGGAGCAGACGAGCAGGAGGTGAATGTCATTTGAGCTTATTGGAATGCGCTGATCTGACTTGACAACAGGTGCAATGGAAAATGACAAAGACGCAGCAGACGCTTGAAGGTGAAATAATCTGACAATCATGGTGGCAGGGAAGAGCAAAATGCATGTGAACACGTGTGAAACCACATGTAGGCTAAACAAGTTACATCCTGTTTGCTTCGTACGTGACAAAATGCAAGTTCATGTGAAATTTGATCTGGCACAGGTGTTCACCTGGGACGTTAGCTGTCCACGTGCAAGATAACAGAATGTTCAAAGCGTGGGAAAAATGATTTTACATGCAACGTAACATATATAAAGACATGTCGTTATCATTTCCACTCTCACTTAGGTGACTACCTTTGAACACATTGCGTTGCGTGAAACCCCTGGCCTTGTTTAACAGTTTTGGTGTTGGTGGAAAATACTTAACCTTGTTGTGAGGTAGGTATTTATTTATTCATTTATATATTTATTGATTTATATATATTAACAAGCAATTCTTTATTGATTAGGTAATTAATGATTTTATTTATTTATTTATTTATTTATTTGTTTGCAGATAACCGGTATACCTTACATGTCTGAGAGAGAAGAAACCATTGCACTTTTGAGCCCACTAGAAGGAAACAGCAACAAGCCACTGCAAGTGAAGGTGAGATTATTTTTTATAACTAACTTGTTTCATTTTTTGTTTCATATTTTATTTTATGAAATGCATGTATTACCCTAAATTTAGGTATTTATAGCGGTTTATTTTATTTTTAGAAACTTGGAAAGAAAAGCCTTACCGCCGTAGCAGTTGCTGAAAACCCGAGACGCAGTAGAGCGAAACCATTGTTTCCAGGCAGTGAACTATTGAAAACTCAGGTAAGCCTAACTTAAAATGCTATTGCATTTTGCCACTACTGAAAACTCGTAGACAAAATATTCATTACCTGTACATGACTGGGACAATGATTGCTTTCTTGAATAATGGCCATGTATTGACAAACGGTACAACACTATATTGGTTGTTGACTGGGAAAAGTACAAGGCTATGTTGGATTTTCTAAAAACAAAAAATTTAAATTTAATTTATGGGTGGTTCCCTATGGACTCAATAAATATCCACAGGTTTGAACAAGATAATCTGAACAAAATGATATATTTATTTTTGTTTATATATTGGTTAAAGGGAAATGTAAATGACTGCAGCGTTATAAAAAAAAGTACATGGGTTACTGTTAGTGCAGACATACAGTTTATTTTCTTAAATATTTTTATGATGTTTTTAAGACCAATTAACGTTAAAGTTTAATTACAAGTATTGATTGATTGATTGATTGATTGAGTGATGGGTTATTTTGTTTGCTTTTAGGTGTCATTATGTGCCATTAACGTAATGAACAGACAGTGAACAAGCATTCTTTATGCTTTAAAGTACTCTGTGCTCTTGTGCAACGTTAATAACTTACAATAAGAAAAAATTATTATAACACATGGCGTTAGTGTCAAATACGACAAGTGAGCAAGTTGGTTTACCACCTGGGTTAAATTTAAAATCAGAGCATGATCGTTGGTTAACATTTGAATCCTGGCCTGTAGGCTTTTTGTCAGCACATAAACTTGCAAAAGCTGTTTTTTTTACTTGAACCGAGAAGATGTGGTGTGCTGTGTGTTTTGTCGTATTGAACTTTCACACTGGGAAGAAGGGGATGATCCCTTTAGAGACCGTTTGCGATGGTCTCCTCATTGTCCTTACATGCTTGGAAAACAAGTGGGTAACCTACCAGTGTATTCATTTTACCGAACCACAAGACCATTGGCTGCTAATTACGTTGCTGAATCACAAATAAATAATAATAATGATGTATTACCAGACAAAGCTAGTGTCGATATATGTGGTCCATATGCCATAGACAGTGTTGAATTGGCGTGTGCTTTTGAAAAATAGGGAGTTTGCAAGGCTAAAGCACTAGCACACCCAGAGTACAGCTCTGTTGAAAAACGTTTAGAATCTTATAAAAATGTTTGGCCATTAATTTTAAAACACCTTACCAAACAGCTAAGTGAAGCTGGATTTTTTAATACTGGTGAAGGGGATAAAACAACATGTTTTTATTGTGGATTTGCTTTAAAGGATTGGCAAATGACTGATGACCCTTTTGTGCAACACGCTCGTTGGTTACCTAACTGTAGATACATGGTGTTGCTTAAAGGTCAGGAATTTGTGAACACTATTCGTAAAGAAAACGTGATTGCAGCACAAGACTTAAAAGTGCCTTTAGAGTTAGAACACGCGGAGCAAATACATAAGGCTGAAAGAAAAGACTTGTCTTACGAACAGATACAAAAGTGTGACCAACAATTATGTAAAATTTGTTATCAAGATGAACTAGGTGCTGTATTTTTGCCTTGTGGACACATGATAGCATGTGTCAAGTGTGCATTAGAACTTAACACTTGTGATATATGCAGAAAAGTAGTATCTGCTACAGTTAGGGCATTTCTTGCATAACTAGTATAATTTATTCGCCATGCATAGTGCAAAATCCCTAATTGCACAATATTATTAAAGCTGTTTTAGAGTGTAATAGATACGCTTTTGTTTTGTTTATAGACTACTACAATGAATGTTTTGAATGCTGTGGGACAATCATGTGGCTTAGAGACAAAGAAGCTCAGCGAATTGCCAACGCATATTCCATTCCACATTATCAAGATTCGGAAATTGAAAACAGCATATGGTGATCGTGTACTTTGTGTATGTGAAAACTTTGAGACATTTCTGCCTATACGGTTTATGATATGACGGAGAGTGTTTTTGATGAAGTCAATAATGCTGTGCAACCTGTACACTGAATTTATGATGGTTTTAAAACAATAGGTACATGGTTCGTTTAAAAAAAAGTGAAATAATAATGGAAAATATAAGTAATGACAATGGACTGAAAAAGAAAGATAATATGTGTATAGAATAGTAATGTTTTAGTGTTTAGTGTTGTCTTTAAAAATATTATGATGAAGCAAAAAAAACAAGAAATTTATATAAAGTTTGTAAATAAATGCAAAATGATGTTACAATGCTGTTTTATTTTATACAAAGTTAGTATATATAACATTGCAGAGTATACATGATTATGACAATAAATGCACACTGAATACAAGCCTTTCTCTCTTTACAATGGTATGTTATAGTTTTAAATACAAGGCTTGTTGTAGATCATTTTATAGCAATGTCCATTCACTGTTGTTTTCGAAAACTGGGGAAGCCGCAATGGTTGTATAGGCATAAAAACCTTATTGTTATTACTATTTAGTCATTTTGATCCTCTTGCTTATCAAGAGCAGATGACCTAGTTGTTCCACTATTTAAAACGACAAAAACAACACTACCTCT
This sequence comes from Meconema thalassinum, assembly GCA_946902985.2. Classification (NCBI taxonomy): domain Eukaryota; kingdom Metazoa; phylum Arthropoda; class Insecta; order Orthoptera; family Tettigoniidae; genus Meconema; species Meconema thalassinum. Next base: position 240,214,404 of record OX336389.2, on the reverse strand, counting down.
TGCATAGTTCGTGATGTTGATGGCTCTTGCGACGTGGAAGATGGATTAAACCTAACTTTTAGAACAGGGGTTAAACGTTGCTCATTAAACAATCCACTATTTTGAGTAGCAATATGGTTTTCTTGAATTTTTGTCGACGGCAACTGTGTTTCATGCAGTACACTACATTGATGATCACTGTCACTTAAAACATCACTATTTTTACTTTTTAGGTCACCACGACAATGTTTGGAACGTTGCTTTGAACAATGCCAAATAACAGTTCCATTTTTATTGGTTCGTTTCACAATATATGAATATCCTTTATAGTATGCGTAAGGCTTACCATACCTAGTCACTGATTCTTCCATGTCAATTGTCAAGCATAGACTACGATCTAGTAAAGTCAACTTGGTAATAAGAATATTAGTTTAATGTGAGAGCAAATATGGATCCAAAGAGTTCAGGTAAAAGTGGAAGCAAATAAGCAAATATAAGAACCAAGAGTGGGGGTAAAAGTGGCTGCAAAGTAGAAGACCCATTACACAATAATTTCAGCACGTCGAAGCTCTTGTTCAATTTCTTTGATTTCCCAATCGTGACCGGTATGTCCAGCATGTTGTAAAGCATGCAAGTGTCGAAGCCGTTGAATTAGCTTACTGGGTTTGTTCCAGTATACAAATTTAACAAATGAATTTTTAGGTGTAAACAAAGCATTACCATTATCATCATCATCATCATCATCATCATCATCATCATTATCATCATGATCATTATTATCATTATCATTATGACCATTATCACTATTACTATATAGTCCTTTTTGATCCTCTTGCAATACCACTTTATTTATAGTCTGTGTCGACTTTGATAGTGTTGAAGTTTTCTTGTACGTTGACAACTGTCCTAACATGACTTTTTGAGGACATGATAAGTCCTTTTGAACAAACACAGCATTGTCTTTAGTGCAATATCGTTTTCTTGAACTTGCTTTATAGCATTTTGAAAATTGTTTGTAAACAGCAACCGTGGTTCGTTTAGAGCACTACATTGATGAACACTCACACTTAAAACCTTTCCATTTTTACTTTTCAGATTGCCTCGACATTTTGTTGACCTCTCTTTTGAGCAACGCTAGAATATTATTCCAATCACATTCTGGCGATTATAGTTATAAGAGTAGCCTTGATAGACTGCACGTTGCCTACCTTTGATGGTTGTAATAATTTCCATAGTAGTAACTGACCTGTCAGTACGATGTTCACACTACAAATGTTACAACTGTTTTGCTGATGGAGTGACCTACCATAAGCTTATATATTGGCTTATGTGTTGGCTTTTTGTGTTGGCTTTTCGTGTTGGCTATTCGTGTTGGCTTTTTGTGTTGGCTTTCCATGTTGGCTTTCCGTGTTGGCTTTCCGTGTTGGCTTATGTGTTGGCTTTTTGTGTTGGCTTTTCGTGTTGGATTTTCGTGTTGGCTTTTTGTGTTGGCTTTCCGTGTTGGCTTTTTGTGTTGGCTTTTGTGTTGGCTTTTTGTGTTATCTTTTTGTGTTGGCTTTTCGTGTAGGCTTTTGTGTTGGCTTTTCATATTGGCTTTTCGTGTTGGCTTTTTGTGTTGGCTTTTCGTGTTGGCTTTCCGTGTTGGCTTTTTGTGTTGGCTTTTGTGTTGGCTTTTTGTGTTGGCTTTAGTATTGGCTTTTGTATTGGCTTATTTGACAAGTTATTTGTGTCAAAGTATTTAGTGGATTTTTTTCTTGGTGTTGGAAAGTAGTTGAAAGAGAGGGAATATTTAAAGACTTAACCTCAGCTAACTAACCTAACCTAACCTAACCTTACCTAACCTAACTTCACCTAACCTAACCTAACTTCACCTAACCTAACTTAACCTTTCAACTCTCAGATGTTAATTAAATTCTGTGCATAGTCGAGTTGGAACCCAAGACCTCAGGGGTAAAAACCAATTATTTTTGATGACTTATTTTGGTAACTTATTTTGATGGCTAACCTAACTTTACCTAACCTAACCTCAGCTCACTTTGGATATTACTAGTAAGTGTTCATATCCTCCGCTAGGTAGGCTGCTAGTAGTACAGGTAATGCTCATATTTACAGCTAGGTAGTGGAAACATACTTTGCGTGTTGCATATGACACTTGTGAAGTTTAACCGCATGCAAGACGTACTTGTATAAGTTCTCTATTTAAACTCAATATACAATTAACCACTAAATGTTTTAAATTTTAAATTTAACCCACGTGGTAAACCAACTTGCTCACTTGTCGTATTTGGTACTAACGCCATGTGTTATAATAAAAATTTTCTTATTGTAAGTTATTAACGTTGAACAAGAGCACAGAATACTTTAAAGCATAATGCATGCTTGTTCACTGTCTATTCATAACGTTAATGGCACATAATGACACCTAAAAGCAAACAAAATAACCCATCACTCAATCAATCAATCAATCAATACTTGTAATTAAACTTTAACGTTAATTGGCCTTAAAAACATCATAAAAATGTTTAAGAAAATAAACTGTATGTCTGCACTAACAGTAACCCATGTACTTTTTTTTATAAAGCTTCAGTCATTTACATTCCCCTTTAACCAATATATAAACAAAAATAAATATATCATTTTGTTCAGATTATCTTGTTCAAACCTGTGGATATTTATTGAGTCCATAGGGAACCACCCATAAACTATTTTTTTTGTTTTTTTGTTTTTAGAAAATCCAACATAGCCTTGTACTTTTCCCAGTCAACAACCAATATAGTGTTGTACCGTTTGTCAATACATGGCCATTATTCAAGAAAGCAATCATTGTCCCAGTCATGTACAGGTAATGAATATTTTGTCTACGAGTTTTCAGTAGTGGTAAAATGCAATAGCATTTTAAGTTAGGCTTACCTGAATTTTCAATAGTTCACTGCCTGGAAAGAATGGTTTCGCTCTACTGCGTCTAGGGTTTTCAGCAACTGTTACGGCGGTAAGGCTTTTCTTCCCAAGTTTCTAATAACAAATAAAATAAACCGCTACAAGTACCTATATTTAGGGTAATACGTGCATTTCATAAAATAAAATATAAAACAAAAAATGAAACAAGTTAGTTTTAAAAAATAATCTCACCTTCACATGCAGTGGCTTGTTGCTGTTTCCTTCTAGTGGGATCAAAAGTGCAATGGGTTCTTCTCTCTCAGACATGTAAGGTATACCGGTTATCTGCAAACAAATAAATAAATAAATAAAATCATTAATTACCTAATCAATAAAGAATTGCTTGTTAATATATATATAAATCAATAAATATATAAATGAATAAATAAATACCTACCTCACAACAAGGTTAAGTATTTCCACCACCACCAAAACTGTTAACCAAGACCAGGGGTTCCACGCAACGCAATGTGTTCAAAGGTAGTCACCTAAGTGAGAGTGGAAATGATAACGACATGTCTTTATATATGTTACGTTGCATGTATAATCATTTTCCCCACGCTTTGAACATTCTGTTATCTTGCACGTGGACAGCTAACGTCCCAGGTGAACGCATGTGCCAGATCAAATTTCACATGAACTTGCATTTTGTCACGTACGAAGCAAACAGGATGTAACTTGTTTAGCCTACATGTGGTTTCACGCGTGTTCACATGCATTTCGCTCTTCCCTGCCACCATGATTGTCAGATTATTTCACCTTCAAGCGTCCGCTGCGTCTTTGTCATTTTCCATTGCACCTGTTGTCAAGTCAGATCAGCGCATTCCAATAAGCTCAAATGACATTCACCTCCTGCTCGTCTGCTCCTCTGCAAGTTTGTTTTCTGTACTCGCTTCAACCAACATAGAACCAAGTTCTCATCACCGTTTACACGTTAAAGGCTCTCTTCGGGGGTAAAATATCAGAAAAATGAACCCTCGCTCTGTCATAAACCAACCCGCCGAAATATCGACTGTTCTATTAAGCATGGTCATTGTGGTTAGCTACAGGTTCGTTGAAACACACACACACCCAGCTGTATCGTCTCTCTCAACCACCACGCTTCATCAACATTATAAACAGGTAAAAAATATTATTTTTTCAACAAACGTGTCGTTAGGCCCTTTGTCAAAATTTCAAACATAGTTTCAAACAGGGGGCGTTAGTCCGAGTCCTAGGACACCTCGTACACATCTCTAGCGTTATTGGTTTGCGAGATAGAGCAAAAAGTCTAAAATCACGGTTTTACCTCAATATGGTTTTTCATTCCTGCTCAACACGACCATCCTCGGCAAGAGGACAACGCGACGAAAAAAATGACACCTCGTCAACGTCTCTAGGCTTATTGGTTCGTGAGATATCAGCAAAAATCACAAAAAACACGTGTTAACCCCAAAATCGAGTTTCCAAATTTTTTTAAAAATTATTACGTGTGGTTCATAGCAAAGAGGACGTCACTGCGAGTCCTTGGACCCGTCGTACAGGCCTCTAGCATAATTGGTTCGCGATATATAACAAAAAGTCTAAAATCACGGTTTTACCCCCCCAAAAAACATGTTTCCAGCATTTCACCTTTTCTTCACCTACATTCCAGTAAAGAGCGTAACGAGACGAAAAAAACGAATCCAAGCACGCCCTCCTAGCATGACTGGTTCCATTCCAAGGTCGCAGGGGCTCACAACTTCCTCAGTGACGCAGAACCCCTGTTACCACACTACTGTCAGGTTTTATCTTAGAGACTTGAAATTTAATTTGGGTGTAGAGGGCGCAGGGACCTCTCATTTATGTCAAACAAACTTTCTTGTATAATTCCTAGTTTCCAAAATATAGGATTTTCAAAATTCGAGTGTTTTCAAGAAAACATAAAAAATAAAAAAGTTTTTATAGAAAATAAAGGTCATAAAGATCATTCGTTTGAGCCATGGCACAACGTTCTATCATGTTTGGTTTTCAAACTATTGCCTATATTCGAAAACAAACATTTTCAAAAAATGTTTGAAAAATATAATACGTGGTCCATAGGAAATAGAACGTCAGCCAGAGTCCAACGACACCTCATTTGTCAAAATCGGACCATGCGTTCGAGAGATATTCATTATTTTAACATATTCAGTCGGGTACAAATAAAATGGGCGCGTTAGAACTCTCACTACCCCCCTACTGGATAGAGTGTGAGGGAAGGGAACAGAGGTATCGTGTAGGAGGGCCAGTCATCTAGGATGGGTTGCAAAACTGGGATCGACCACTCGGCTATCCTGTCTAGTGTTTTAACATCCATAAATAAATAAACAAACAAATAAAATAAAATAAATAAATAAATAGTTATTATAATCAATATATTTTAAAAATTAAATAAATTAAGTTTGAATAATACATAAATAAATATTAAATAAAAGTGATAATGATAAAGTAAGTAATAATGAATTTATCTTAATAAATTATCAATAACATAATCAATACATAATATTAAATAAATTAATAAATAAAAAGCAAATTAATAAAAGTTAAATAATAATAATTAAGACATATTTCATTTGTTCACGTTACATAGAAATAGATGACGACAACCCTCTGACGTCTCGCAGCAGGTTTGGTCTTATTTGAAACGGTACCATGAAATCCGCCACCTGCAATAACCTGGCTTGTTAACTCTCGACTTAAGGTGAGCCGCTACCCGCATAGCCGTTATGATAGAGGCAACCTATACTTTGGATAATTATAATTATATTTGATAATAAATATAAAATAAATAAAATTTGTAAATGAATAAATAAATACATAAAAATTAAATAATAAAAATCGAAAATCAAAAATACAATGAAAATAAATAATAACTAATAAATTAATGAAAGTTAAATAATAAATATTAAATAATAAATGAATAAAATGAAATAAATAAATAAATAAATAATAAATATAGTCAATCGCAGGCGGCTAGGTGTCATTTGTCCTGTCTTTGTGGAAACCGCTCCGAACCATGCTCACCCATGAAAACGTCCATCATTAAAAATATTAAAATTGAAATTGATGTGTCATGTGGATAGAGGGGATGGGGACCTTTCGTTTGAACCCTCACACGACTTTCTCCGATTATCGTTCGGGTGATATCGATGATCATTAAATTATAATAAATACATAAATATTAAATAATAAATATATCGACAAATAAGTTGGAAGAGAATGGAAACTGGCCAAAGGCGGTCATCAGATATGATCCTGGCACCAGCAAGTGGATGCAACGGTGGACTTGAGTGTGAAATCAAAATAAATTTGGAAAAATCTGTTGAGAATTTTAGGAATTCTGGGCTTGGTGGTGGTGGTTAGCGGTAGTGTGTCAGGAAGGGGGTATGGGGGCATCTAACATAACGTTTGAAAAGCCCGCCATCTTGGAAGAGCCTCAAGTGCCCATGATCTAAAAAAAATCTTATTTCGCTTGGGGTGTGGACAGATTTTATTTTAGTGGGGAATGGTCTTGTCCTATAGATAGATGGGATGGATCCCTTTCGGTTGACTCTCACACGACTCTCTCCGATTATCCGTTCGGGAGTACGAACGGTCTTGTCCCTGTATTGCGGGCTGCCTCTCCAGTTACCCCTGGGATAGGACCCCGCCTGCCCCTCAACTCCCGTACTTAAAGTATAGAACAGCACCCAATTTCTACTTATCTTAATCGAGACGATGAAAGATCATGTTCACTGTCAGGAATTAACAACCGTAGGTTGGTGTTATTAACCTTTCTCCATGCACAAGCGCTTTTTGCTTGCTGTACAGGGATTAACACGTTCATCCGGAAGAATTATAATTCCCCAAACTCCGACATACAGTATAAAACAGTATTGTCTGTATAACTGTATTGACTGCACGAGCACCACCCCATTGAAGAGTAGAAACGAACCCAGTTCCTAGTATTTATGAAAAACTTTCAAATTAATGCAAATCGCTGAAAATGCATAATTTAACTCTTTTCTAATTAGACCCTTTGACCAGAAAGTTATTATTCTGTTTCCCTTGATCATCTAACATAGTGAAATTAACAGCTTTTCATTTGGTCAACAGGATTTTACCGAAATTGATAAGGATGTTATTCCCTGAAGCAAATTACATGATGCTAAAATATTCCCCTGGATGACTAGCTCTGATCATCATCATACGCATTACATTTGTGCTTTTAAATATATGTCTACGAATACAGAATACTATTGTAGGCTTAAATATATCTGGAATTGTGATAAGTGATTTTTGATATTGTAATGGTAGTGTGTATTTTACTCGTACTAATATTAGACATTCTTTACAGGAAAAACCACAATTTGGAGAATACCTTAACACGAGATACGAAGTACGTCCAGAAAGTAAGTTCCGTTTGGTAATAACATAAAATTGTGTACAGATACATAAAAATTATTTATTGCACAAAATTCTACAACCCTTAAACTACTTTTCCACATAACTGCCGAAATGTTGCAGGCATTTGTCGTAGCGTGGCACGAGTTTTTGTATACCTTCTTCATAGACGTGTGCCGCCTGTGTCTTCAACTAGTTGTACGTTCCGCTGCAGCGCAGTTCCCCATATACGCGGTAGACGCTCTGTATCAAGGAGAAGAAACGTGCGCCATTTGGAGAGCGCTGTCAGCCACGTACGCGTTGTTGTGCATGTTTACTCGTACAATGTCAGTGTTGATTGAAAATCCCACCGCTTCTGAAATCAGATCTGTGATTCGTTTTCTGAATGCTAGGAAAGTGAAACCAATTGAAATTTATCGGCAAATTTGCGAAGTGTATGGACAAAATGCGATGAGTGATTCAATGGTGAGAAGATGGGTCCGACAGTTCAATGAAGGACGTAGTGAAGTGCACGATGAAGATCGAAGTGGGCGTCCATTTTTGGTTACAGAAGAACTGGTTCACGCGATTGATGACAAGATCCGGGAAAACCGCAGGTTTACAATTAGTGCTCTCGCTATGGAATCTCCCCAAATCTCCCGATCACTAATTCATGAAATTGTTACCGAAAAACTGTACTTTCGTAAACTTTGCCGACGTTGGGTACCAAAGATTCTTACGGAGCAACACAAAACAAAACGGATGGGTAATGCACTTCAGTTTTTGACCCGTTACAATGAAGGCGGCGAAGAATTTCTGACACAAATAGTCACAGGAGATGAAACTTGGGTTTCTTACGACACCCCTGAAAGTAAGCGGCAATCAATGGAATGGAGGCACACTTCATCCCCAGCAAAGGTTACGCCGAAACAAATCTTGACACCTCGGAAAATGATGTGCACAGTGTTCTGGAACTGGAAAGGCATCTTACTCATTGATTTCTTACCGCGTGGTCAAACAATCAACGCAGATGCTTACTGCGAGACATTTAGGAAATTGCGCCGCGCAATACAGAATAAGCGCCGAGGGTTGCTGTCAAAAGGTGTTGTTTTTCTTCACGACAACGCACGACCATACACTGCAAATGTGACGAAAAACCTCCTACAGAGATTTGGCTGGGACGTGTTTGACCACCCTCCGTACAGCCCTGGCCTCGCTCCTAGCGACTTTCATCTGTTCACACATCGCAAGTCTTTCCTTGGCGGTCAACACTTCAAAAATGATGACGAGCTGAAAGAAGATGTTTCCAACTGGTTGAAGACACAGGCGGCATACTTCTATGAAGATGGTATCCAAAATCTTGTGCCATGCTATGACAAATGCCTGCAAAAGTTCGGCAGTTATGTGGAAAAGTAGTTTAAGAGGTGTAGAATGTTGTGCAATAAATATTTTTTCTGTATCTGTACATAATTTAATTTTAATACCAAACGGAACTTACTTGCTTGACGTGCCTCGTAGATTCGTAGTCTCATTGAATCAAAATGGTCTAATATGAAATTCCTGTAGTACGTGCGAAGCAAAATTTACTAAGGAAAGCGATTTGAACAGGCCCATGTTCATCCATAGTGGTCCTACACCTCATTCCAGTGTTACATGCAATGCCAAATTTATCGAAGTAGGCAGTATGAAGAAACACAAGTTGATCAATTGTGGTCTAATGGATCATTCCTGTGGTACATGCAAAGCAAAGTTTCCTTGGAAAGGCAGTTTGAAGGAACCCATGTTGATACATAGTGGTCTTAGGCCTCATTTTTGTCTTGCATGCAGAGCAAAGTTTACTCGCAAGAGCAGTTTGAAGAAACACATGTTGATCCATAGTGGACTTAGGCCATATTCCCATGATACATGTGGAGCAAATTTTAGTCAGAAGAGCAATCTGAAGATAGCTATGTTGATCCATAGTGGCCATAAACCACATTCCTGTGGTACATGCGACGCAAAATTACTGGCAAGTCAAATTGAAGAAACATATTGATCTATAGGGGTATAATTCATACTCCTGTGGTACATGCGAAGCAAAATTTAAGGCTAAAAGCACATTGAAGAGCCGCATGTTGGTACATAGTGGTCTTAGGCCTCATTCGTGGTGTGCATGCAAAGCCAAATTTGCTGTCAAACGCAGTTTGAAGAGACACATGTCGATCCACAGTGGTCTTAAACCTTATTCCTTTGGTACATGTGAAGAACAATTTACTGAAATGCAGTTTGAAGAAACACAATCTAATCCATATATATGTGGTAGATGTAGAGCAACCTTTACTCAGATCATGTGAAGATTTATTTTTATCCATAGTAGTCTAGAGTCATATTCATGTAGTAGGGTAAACAGTATAGCGATTGGCCACTTAAGGATATTTTAGTCTTGTTAATTAACAGGGAACATAAATAATATGATTTCCAAATTTTCATTATGTTTCTGAATATCTATGATATGTCTCCAATCATGGTGGGTACTTAAATTCTTGGATTTTTTCAGGGTATTTATAAATAAAAGAAAACTATCAAAATGTATTTGCAGGTAAAGTAATTGGTCATTTCTTATAGTGATTGGCCATCGTCAGGACAGTGATTGGACACTTGGTTAAAGTCAGTAATAACACTTTTAATGATAGTGGAAGGCTTCACAAGGCATTTATTTCACTGAAACTGTATACTCCATTCTATATTCCAAATTAAAAATCTTAAGAATTATACATTCTATTGTGTATCAACTATCATAATAATACTCTCTAATACCTGATGTTTACAGTATTCATTTTGTAGGCCTAAAACCGCACAATTAAAATGTTCGTCGTCAGAAGAAACGTCACTACTAAAGGAACTATTGAAATCATCTAAGTCGTCCAGCTTATAGCACTTATGGCAAAGGAACTCTCTGGAATAAATTCGTTGTGTGTTTTAGGAATGCATTTCTTGTGGAATGATTTCTTGCAGTTGTCACAAGTAATAATGTTTCCCTCTTCATAAACTAGGCCTCCTCTCTAACAGGCACAACACTCAGTCTTTGAGGAAGTTGAAGGCTCTGAAAATAGGTTCCTTAGTGTAGGCCTAGGCCTATGTTCGTTATCGTTTTGTGGACTTTTATGATTGCAGGTGACTGTCTTCCTGGTCACATTGTCGGCTTGCAGTGAAGAAGGAGAAATATTTCCTGCCATATCACACAAATTTGGCTCGTCAGATTTGTTCCTTGATAAAATGGTATCCTTTCTGCATGTGTTCTTATCAAGATTTAATTTCTTACGTGGTTTAGACACCTTGTTGCCCTGTTCACGTTTTCTCTTTCTTTCCTCTTTCTCTCTTCCAGATTTTTGTTTCTCCTCTTGCTTTCTCTGGAGCATTAACTCGTATTTTTGTGAGGTTATTGCAAAAGGATATCTCTCTGTCACACGTTTTCCCTTTCTTTTCGGAGTTTCAGGCCATACAAAGAACTTTCCCAAGCTATCTTTTTTGGCTGATTTTACAACTGATGAACTTTGTCCTTTTGTAGGTGTAGTTGGTATGTTTTCTGGTTTGTTGCTTTAAGATACTTCAGATGTGTTAGTGCTTAGACATCCATCAGTTCCATGAACAGTCTCTTCTGGTATGGTAACTGGTGTATTAGCACTGGGTGGGTCTATATGTGTGGCTATTTCCGCACAGGATTGTGAATCAGGTGAACGTACTGCTACCTCACCTTTATGCCTGGTGTTTTCATGAAACTTAGTCCATAGCCTGAATAAAAGGAAAAAATCATCATTATGTGTTTCCCATCTAGAATTGCCTTCATGCATTCAAATTTTTCCAATCTTTGTTCTCCAACTATAGCAACAAAATCTGTGTATGTTATAAATTCATCTTGGTTTACTGATGATGCTGGCTCACTTTCTATCCTCGGCGAAGGCAGGCATTTAGAGTAATCCACGGCATCAGGATTGAAGGGCTGAATTCCACAGACACGAAATCCATTAATTAATTATTCATGTTTTATACTGGTCTCTACTACGTCCTTTAACACATTAGCAAAATTTGATTTGTTTATAACCATATCACCAGGATTCTTCACTTGCCATTCCTTAACTGCCTTTCTCCATGCTGCTTTCAATGGATGAAATGCTGCTACATCTGCTGGCTGAAAAATTCGTGTAGCATTGGGATACAGGGCAATGAGCTCAATCATTAGTTCAGAACACAACTTATTAACTTGGTACTGCCCCCGGAAATTGAATTATTTTGGGACAAAACGAGAGTATTTTCCGTCCCCATGATAAAATTTAACCAGCAAATATAAATCCTGGAAGTGTGACACAAGGGAGTCGTGTTACAAGCTCGAGGCAGTGGGAGAGCCCGATCACGTGATATGTTGCGCAACGGAAGTTTCTAGAAGGTTGAAATCGGCATAGCAACAGTGAATTAGTCATAAAATATAATAAATATTGTTATAAATTATGCTATTGGATACCAACCCAGAGCCAATGAGAAGAGGTCTTATTGAAGACAGGATTAACTTCAACTACATAATTTGATGAAATTATGCATTTAGGCCCTTAGAAGGAGATTTTCTTAATTGGTAATGAAGAGAAAATTAAATCAAAATATGTTTGATACTTTAAAAGCCGCAGAACGGTTAATCTACGCAGTAATAAGCATTGGTAAACCACGCGCTAAAATTATGATGGGAGATTGATATGGCCGCCAAAATTTCGACTTGGAGAGGGAGATCCAAGGATCGAGGTTCTTATTCCAGCAAACTTTGAAGAGAGAGGAAGTGTTTCTTGGGTTAACGGAGATCCCAAAGCCTTAGTCCGAGTGCGGCGATTGACGACTCGTGGAGACGATACGTTAGCAGGGTGGAACAGTGGAGATTCCCGCGCTAGCATTATAGGCGAAGTTGAGAGGAGTATTGAAATTAGGATATCTCATTTGTATTTGAGAATATACTTCAGCCAAGTGAATAAATAGATAGTACAGGTCGAATACTATATTCTATTAAAAGTCGAGCGCTTTATTTCGAAGCACTTCGACGAAATAGGCCTGTAAAGACAATTTTTCAAATTTGTTAGAAATAGAAGCCGAATAACACCTTTGTTGCAACGTGAAGTTAGCGAACATATTCAAGTGAACAGTAGTGGAGAACTTTAACATTGGCGCACCAAACAAACATTATTATAATGACTATAAATATTCATCGATTAGTTTCATTCATCATTATTAACATTGTTGAGATGATGGACTAAATAGTCATGAGCCAGAGACATATTTGATGCAGAGTTAAGATACAACAATGAAGCTTCGATAGACAACGTATTGCAGAATACAGACGTACTGTGCGTTACACCTTGTACATTTTCGTCAGTCACCGAACACTAATGTAACAACGATTAGCAATAGAAATAATTCATTCTCCCCCTACATGAATATTTCTATAAATTATTACTGAACGATATTTGCGACGGAGAATGAAGATTCTACAGAAGATGATGGTCAAGATGATAGGGTATCCCAGCAAAACCAGAAGAATATGCCAGAAGGATGTCGTTCAATACCAGACGGAGGTTGGTGAATACCGGAGAGGGAACGTATTCCCAAATCCGAGATCGCTGTTCCAAGGTTCGAACGGAGGTCCATCTCAGTATATTGGACTGAGGAAACACCTAAAGTATTGTGTAAATACTTACCCTGATCTTCAAGTTATCGTCCAAATAAGGTGGCAGTGTCATTTACTTGTAGTATAGAGCTTGATTAGTGACATTCTGAGCAGACGTCCTTACTCCATATTTCATGTATTTCAGTGTTCCCATGTAATTTACACTTCAGATGTGTGTTAAGATTTTTAGCTCCAAGATTATTAGAGATGATTGTCTTTCATCGATTTTTAAATTTTATTCTACGGATCAGTTGTTGAACTGACATTAAAATTTTGTTTGAGGAATCAGATTTCCTTATAGAAGACTAGTCATTTTGACAAGCGAATTTTAAATTTTTATTTGAACCAAGGATTCAGACATAGTGTCATAGTTGAAAATTAAATTATTTTAGTAATTTAATTTGGGCACTTGAATGTATCAACTTCAAGAGCAGAAGAAATATCGAATGATATTGTCATTTCATTATTGTATATAAACTTTACGGCGATCTAGCAAATACTAGTCGTTTAATAAGGCTGAAGTCTTAAACATAGACATTCTTCCTGGAGAATGGAAAGACATTACGAAATTGACAACCCTTTCATTATTTGTAAAGCTGATAGCTTTAGTAAATTAATTGTTCGAGGAAATATCTGTTGATAGAATATAATTTAAATCTTTTGCTAGGAATTCAAAGTTCGTTTATCCCGGTCAAGATTGAATTCTATTTGACACTATAAATAACATGTGTGGTTATTTATATACTATTTGTGTAATATCACGTCCTAATGTAGGCCTGATATTGCAACGACGTGCAATTTAAAGCTTGACAAGTGAGATGAAACAGAATAAATATTTTTATTACATGTATTTGTGACAGACAAGTTAACAATTAATTATCTTATTGTATAGTTAACTCGAGGAGGTCATTCACTACAATCTAAAGTCATTCGTTATTGTTGGAAGTTTTATTTGAAGAACTAAAGGATGTACAATTTTAGATCAGTAGTCGAGTGTGACGACACTGATGGTCATGCCGTTAATTGAAGGAGGTCCGTACAGAAGAAATGTTAATAACAATTAATCCGTTTTGGTTATTGTTTAACATAGTGGATGATAATTATTTATGCCATATATAGTGTTATATGAGGTGATGTAGAGCCGTGTTGAGCTCGTGCGAAGGTGTTTCCGCATTTTAACGAAGTCAACGAAGTATAGTTCTTTGATAAGAACGAGGCATAGATCATGATAAGAGTCATTGTATATAAGAATTTCAGTTCATGTGAAGTAACGTTTTAGCTGTGATGACAGGAAGGTTTGAGCGGAAGGCAGTTCGAGAACGATGGTCTACTCAAGTCATTGATACCATTATTAAACCTTATTAAACCCGGAGTTGTATAGAAACGTACAGTTGACCTTTGCCAGTTGATTGTATCTGTTCGATAATGTAAAGAAACCTGTCTAAGACGATGTGTGTGCAGTATATGAACGCAAATGAGTGTTAGCAAATTTTTATGTTGAGAAACATTGTAAATAATTAATTTCAAGTTGTATAGTAAGAGAGGAATACGATTCTTTAAGATAATGTGTTGACAACGTTAAATATCGTTTATTATAACGAACAGATTACTTGTAAATATTTTTCCGCAATGATTTAATTAAATAATTTTTATTAGGATTAATTACTAGGATGTTTTTGAAATAGTGTATATTTTGTGAGCGAATGTTTTTAGAATGGTTTTTAGAATAGTTGTTTAGTTTGAATGAACAACCAAATCGGTTCTAGAACGATTTTGGAGTGTAAAAGGAAGGGTTTATTCAAATTTCAGTTAAATTGGTAAAGAATTACAGGAGTTATAAGTAGTTTTATAATGTCAGAAACTCTTTTCAAACGGGGTTACTAAACGCACGGCGGAACTGTGTGCGTATGCCTGCAAGCAAATGTTGGGAATTGTATTTCCACTAGTCCAGTCAAGGCCAGATTATTAAATAACAAGCGTGGTGTCCAGCCACAGCCTTGACAATGAAACAGTTTCTCGGCCGACTCGATTGTGTGTCAGTGGGTCAAATAACGCGTATGGCCAGGTGTCATACAAGTAAGCGTGCCAGCTATTATATAATGTTTCAAAGAATGTGACGCACGTGTTAATTGTCTTAAACGTTTTTAAATACTCACAGTAGGCCTAGACACTTCAAAATTTTTGTGCTTTTAACTTACAGTCCATTAATTGCAGTAAAATATGTGTAGTGGAGGAGAAGCGTGTATGAGTGAATGGATATTTTTTTATAATTATAGTTTATTCTTATTTATTGTTTATGTTAGATTTACTTTACATATGTTAAATAAATGTACACAGTTCGTTGTTCTTGGTCAATGACGAGTGATTCATTTTAAATATAAGGATCAAGGTATTGTGGATCCATTTGCAGGCGAAGCTTGAGTTCCCATACCCCCGAGACATGTAAGTAAAGGTGAGTGAGCCCCGAATATTTTGTTGTTATCCACAATATTCTTGCAACTGCTGTATGTAAATCCTAAAGACCTTGTTGGAGCGATTTATAATGAAGTAATTTAGCCGGTGCTGTTAGAAATAGGCAATGCAGCTGGGGCTATGGATATTCCGACAGGCTACTTTTCGGATTTACGGGTACAGTAGGTCAGATGTGTCCTGTGTCCATCCACAAACAGAACGACTGGAAACTAACTTGCTTCTCTAGGGGGAAAGGATGAAAAACATTGCTTATATATTAATTAAAAACGTCCGATGTCATCCAACCAGTGTCACTTCTTCCTAAACCCCAACCGTGTGGAACAGAATTAGCCACTTTCTCAGGTATTCGTTTATAGACATACACTATCATCGGACAGCAAACCATCCCATCAGCAGAAAATATGAACATGACAGTCAGGCTGTCCTTACTACCACCATGCTCCACCGAGTAGACATTCTTGCAACCTTTGGGTGCGAGTACTTTTCCAGTGTTTGGGCATACCTGAAAATTCGTCTCGTCGGCATTGGATCCCCGTGACGGGTCAGACATTGCTTCTTCTAAATTGTAGTCCTTTTTATACTAGTGAATCTCCGTAAACTACCCGCCGAATGTCCTTGTCAGTAACACAAGCACTTGAGGCTGTCACTCTTTCACCCTTCCTTTATGTAATTTCAGGGTGACGTCTTAAAAATGTCTATAAACAAGAACCATTTGTTAGCAATTGGTGTTAATGACTTTTTAGACGTTAGGAATAGTATTATTTCGTCATTGGTATCTAGACTCCGAAAAGCAGGCTTACCTTCACCCACCCAACCCCAGGACGATTGCTTTTAAATAAATTAAGACGAGGATGAGCGTTCAAATACCGTCAACTGGGGATACTTTGTGCTCTCAGGGGATACTTTGTGCCACGGTGACAACTTAAAATGTTATCGGCTTCGTTAATCTAGGAAGCAATCCTTGGGAATTCCAAACTGTATAGAATTTCTCGACATACTCCTAAGTTTATATTACGATAGCAAGGAACTTGCATAAATGCATGTTTTAGACTCCCTGGAGTGAGAAGTTATGTGGTTCAAAAAAGGCGCCAACAAGTGTTAAGTGTTGATCATTTACAGTATTAAGGCCTAGGAAGACAGCCGTAAGCATTTGTAAACTTTAGGTAAGCGTTAACTTAATCATAAATTTACTCTGTAATCGCATGGTGATGCTAGTTTGATTGAATTTATGGCCCGTGATTTGTTTTTTATTGTAAATGAATGAGGGGTAGGTTGGTCTAACTTTGTGCCATCTTGGTTTTTTCATAGATATTGTTTTAAAATGGTAAGGATCCATAAGGGAAAGATAGGAAGTCGAAAGTACAAAGTCTATTCACCAGAAGTCTTACAGGAATGCATCAGTTTAGTCCGTGAGGGCGCTATGACACAGCGGCAAGCTGCCAATGCCTTCGGAATTCACCGGAGTACCATCATGAATAAGCTTAAGATGAATCATAGCATGGAACCAGGTAAATATTGCCATATTTTGTGTTATAAAAGATATATTTGTGTATTATTGACATTAACATTTGTAGGTACCAGTACTTCGGTGATTCATGATACCCGTATGTTGCTTTTTAGGCCGTCCTACAATTTTCACCAAAGCTGAGGAGCAAGCATTTGCTGATTACTGCATCGCCATTGCAGAGTGGGTGTATCCTTTAGATCGCTTTGATTTGAGGTGTATAATCAATTGTTACCTTGATCGAGAGGGAAGATCTGTCAACAGGTTCAAGAATATTCTTCCGGGGGCTGACTGGGAGAAATCATTCATTTCAAGGCAGTCAGAAATCCTCAAAGAACGACTTGCCGCTAACATTAAAAGAAACCGTGCTGGAGTGGCAAAAACCATCATAAGCAAGTATTTCGACAACTTGGCCAAAGAAGTAGAAGAAGTACCTCCGACGAATGCATGGAACCTAGACGAAACCAATTTGTCAGCTGATCCCGGAAGAAAGAGTGTGATTGTCAGGCGCACTTGTAAATATCCTGAGAGAATCATGAAATCGACTAAGGGTAGTGTGTCAATCATGTTCTGTGGTAGTGCTGCAGGTCAATTTCTACCACCATATGTGGTGTATAAGGCTGAAAGGCTGTTTGACACATGGGCAGAGGGTGCCATGCTGGAGTGCACTACAATGCTACAAAATCTGGCTGGTTTGATGTCAGAATGGTCGAGGACTGGTTCGTAAGCACTTTCCTTCCAGCAGTGAGGAAGTTGGAAGGGAAGAAAATTTTGATAGCAGACAATTTAACCAGCCATATTTCGTTGAATGTGTTGGTACTGAGCCAGAAGAATAACGTCAACTTCGTGTTTTAGCCGCCCAATTCAACCCACATCTTGCAACCTCTGGATGTTGCAGTTTTTGGTCCTCTCAAAAAAGCGTGGAGAAAGGTTCTGTCAGAATGGAAAATGACAAGCGAGGGTAGGCATTCACTATTCATTCCAAAATCCAAATTCCCAACTCTTTTGAAGAAGCTGATAACACATGTTTCTCGTAAGTTCTCCGAAAATTTAAAGTCAGGGTTCCAAGCAACGGGAATTTTTCCAATGGACAAGAAACATGTTTTAGATAAACTGCCGTGTGATGATGTGCAAGCTATGAATAATTCAGTTTCTCAGGTGTTTATGGACCACGTTCAGAAGATGAGATATCCAGAAGAGCATGGAAAAACACAAAGTAAACAGAAGCTCAATGTTCCCCCAGGCAAAAGTGTGGCACCAGAAGATTTGCAAACTGAAGGTGACAATCAAGAGGATGCCCATTTCTCTGACAGTATGAGGAAAGTGGATAAGGTGCAAGAATGTAGTGGGCTTTCTCAATTAGAATGTGACGAAGGAAATGAAAGACGATCTGCGGCTGTTCTCAAAACCCACCTCTGAGCAGAGGATTTGTCAGTAGGGTGCCATGTTGTAATAAACTATGAAGGCACATTGTTTCCTGGAATGGTTTTAAGTGTAAACACAGCACAACAAGAAATAGAAGTGACGTGCATGCAAACGAGTAAGAAAAACTGGAAGTGGCCAGGAGTGGATGATTTAATTAAGGAATATCCTGTAGAGGACATTATTATGAAAATTAGTGATCCGATTATGGTGAACAAAAGGGGCATTTTCAGAGTGAAGGAATTGGAGTTCATGTGGGGGGAATAGACCATCGTTAAATGTTCAATTGTGTTATTGCCATTGTAAGAACTGAAAATGTGTAGCAAGTCTATATTTACGATTTTATTATTATTACTCCTCCTTGCTTCCCTTAGGTGTTGTAATAAAGATTATTTGAAGACTGGAGTCGCTTGTATTATATTTACATAAAAAATGGCACAAATTACAACCATTAGTTGTATACTTTGTTAAACCAGTGAAATCATATAGGCGGCCTAAAGTTACCCTCATCCGGGGTAACTTTAGGCCACTACCATAATCCACCATAATGGGATATTTCGAACAATTAGATGACAGATATTACTTGATATAGGAAGCACAATATCTAAGAAATATTTTAACATAAAATTAAGTTAAAATAAAATTTATCTAACAAGGGAAGTCTCTGAACCGGGGAATCGCGGATCCTGCTGGAACTTAGCAGATGCGTTGCGTGAGCCCAATTAGGCAGAACCGTGACGAAAAATCTTTCGGAAATTTTCAATTTTAATATTTTATATTAATATTTTTAATGATGGACGTTTTGAAGGGTGAGCGTGGTTCGGAGCGGTTTCCATATAGTCAGGACAAATGACACCTAGCCGCCTGCGATTGACTATATTTATTATTTATTTATTTATTTATTTATTTCATTTTTATTTTATTGCAGTGGCTTGTTGCTGTTTCCTTCTAGTGGGCTCAAAATTGCAATGGTTTCTTCTCTCTCAGACATGTAAGGTATACCGGTTATCTGCAAACAAATAAATAAATAAAATCATTAATTACCTAATCAATAAATAATTGCTTGTTAATATATATAAATCAATAAATATATAAATGAATAAATAAATACCTACCTCACAACAAGGTTAAGTATTTTCCACCAACACCAAAACTGTTAACCAAGACCAGGGGTTTCACGCAACGCAATGTGTTCAAAGGTAGTCACCTAAGTGAGAGTGGAAATGATAACGACATGTCTTTATATATGTTACGTTGCATGTATAATCATTTTTTCCCGCGCTTTGAACATTCTGTTATCTTGCACGTGGACAGCTAACGTCCCAGGTGAACACCTGTGCCAGATCAAATTTCACATGAACTTGCATTTTGTCACGTACGAAGCAAACAGGATGTAACTTGTTTAGCCTACATGTGGTTTCACGAGTGTTCACATGCAATTCGCTCTTCCCTGCCACCATGATTGTCAGATTATTTCACCTTCAAGCGTCCGCTGCGTCTTTGTCATTTTCCATTGCACCTGTTGTCAAGTCAGATCAGCGCATTCCAATAAGCTCAAATGACATTCACCTCCTGCTCGTCTGCTCCTCTGCAAGTTTGTTTTCTGTACTCCCTTCAACCAACATAGGACCAAGTTCTCATCACCGTTTACACGTTAAAGTTTCTCTTCGGGGGTAAAATATCAGAAAAATGAACCCTCGCTCTGTCATAAACCAACCCGCCGAATTATCGATTGTTCTATTAAGCATGGTCATTGTGGTTAGCGACAGGTTCGTTGAAACACACACACACCCAGCTGTATCGCGTCTCTCAACCACCACGCTTCATCAACATTATAAACAGGTAAAAAAAATATTATTTTTTCAACAAACGTGTCGTTAGGCCCTTTGTCAAAATTTCAAACATAGTTTCAAACAGGGGGCTTTAGTCCGAGTCCTAGGACACCGCGTACACGTCACTAGCGTTATTGGTTTGCCAGATAGAGCAAAAAAGTCTAAAGTCACGGTTTTACCTCAACATGGTTTTTCATTCCTGCTCATCACGAACATCCTCGGCAAGAGGACAACGCGACGAAAAAATGACACCTCGTAGACGTCTCTAGGCTTATTGGTTCGTGAGATATCAGCAAAAATAACAAAAAACACGTGTTAACCCCAAAATCGAGTTTCCAAATTTCTTTAAAATTATAACGAGTGGTCCATAGCAATGAGGACGTCACTGCGAGTCCTTGGACCCGTCGTAAAGGCCTCTAGCATAATTGGTTCGCGATATATAACAAAAAGTCTAAAATCATGGTTTTACCCCATAAAAACCATGTTTCCAGCATTTCACCTTTTCGACACCTACATTCCCGTAAAGGGCGCAACGAGACGAAAAAAACGAATCCAAGCACGCCCTCCTAGCATGACTCCTTCCATTCCAAGGTCGCAGGGGCTCACAACTTCCTAAGTGCCGCAGTACCCGTTACCACACTACTGTCAGGTTTTTATCTTAGAGACTTGAAATTTATTTTGATTGTAGATGGCGTAAGGTCCATTCATTTATGTCAAACAAACTTTCTTGTATAATTCCTAGTTTCCAAAATATAGTATTTTCAAAATTCGTGTGTTTTCAAAAAAACATAAAAAATAAAAAAGTTTTTTATGGAAAATAAAGGTCATATAGGCCATTCGTTTGAGCCATGGTACAACGTTCTATCGTGTTTGGTTTTCAAACTATCGCCTATTTTCGAAAACAAACATTTTCAAAAAAAAATGAAAAATATAATATGTGGTCCATAGGAAAGAGAACGTCAGCCAGAGTCCAACGACACCTCATTTGTCAAAATCGGACCATGCGTTCGAGAGATATTCATTATTTTAAGATGTACAGTTGAGTACAAATAAAATGGGTGCGTTAGAACTCTCACTACCCCCCTACTCTATCCCCTAATCCGCACCACCAACTTCGGAATTCCCTCAAATTACAAAGAGATTTTACCAAAATTTGCCAGATTTTCCTCAAAGACCAGAATTGCTTACACTTACTCTCTGTCAACCTCCCTTGCTCATCTCTTATTCTCCTCCTACCCAGATGCCATTCGAGTGTCATCTGATCACTCAAAATCATAAAAAATCACCATATTTCCTAAAATCGCAAAAATTCTATAGAACATATCAAATTAATCAGATTCCACCAAACTCCTTCCAAATATACCAAGATTACCCAAAAATCCTTCCAACTATACTAAGATTCTCCAAAATTTCCTACAATTCAGAAAAAAATCTTCAAATAATCCAAATTTCCCAGATTTACTCCAAATTCACCAGATTCCCCAAAAATCCTTACAAATGTACCAAGATTTCCGAAAATCCTACCAAATATACTTAGATGCTCCGAATTCAACAGATTACTTAAAATCAACAAAAAATTCCTCAAATTCTACAATTGCAGAGCACGCCAGACTTCCTCGTAAGAAGCGGGTTATACTATAGGCTACGTTACAATACATACCGTACTTTCAACTACCTTCAAATGGGGGTAAGGTGCGTACAGTTAGCGTAAACGCGAATGGGTATCTGTCGACAAAAGCTGGTAGCAACATATTTCTCCCCAAGGGCAGATGGATGTTAAGACACCTGGCTGACACGACAGCGTAGCCGTCCGGTCTATACCTAAATTCTTACACACAAATTCCCCTAAATGTTTCTAATATTCCTGCAGCATGTCGTCCTCAACGATGCGAAGTGTCGGTTAGCGACAAAGGGCTCCCCAGACGTGTATGGCATAGATTTCACTTACTTGGGGCTAGGCTCCTCGCTGTCATCTTTCATGTCCACTCCTTGGGTAAACTCGTGTTCTCTCTTCCGACAACGAGTGTATGGAATTACCCGGTGCCTAGGGTGTATTACGATAGATAGGAAAATGACCTTTCAATGGTCAGACTTCAGCCGTTACAGTAACTGACTGAACTCTTAAAATTCATCTTGTGATGTTTTAAGATCTGAGTATGACTGCATTCGGGGTATCCCGACCAGCTGTTTTGAAATCAGTACATGCTAAACAACGTAGAGTAAGCCATTATTCTACACCATTCACGCGGTGCTTATGAGGTTTCTACATTCCAACAAGAATTCTTGAAACTTCTCCAAACCTAACAAAATTCACCAATCCCTACCTAAATTTACACAGAATATCCAAATCTACCCCAGAATTCACTTAAATGTCTTTAAAATTCCTCAAATCCACAGAGTTCCCCTAAATTTTTGAAATTGACAAAAATTCATCAATACCCCCAGTTTTACCTCACATTTTTCAAATTACCACCCAGACGTAGGGTAATGACTAAGATTTCTCTAGTCCTCTCACATCCAACTACACGTGGTGGATGACCGAGCCGCCCCAAGTTTCTAAACACAAGGTGCCGATGACCGAGATGTCGAAATCACCCAACATGAATCACGCACACGCAAATACACAGGGCTAATGACCGATATGAAACAACCCCCGTACATGAAGTACTCGCGCTCAAGGACACAGAGCTAAATGATCGAGGTGTTTCATATCCACTCGACAGCGCACTAGTCAATCAGTTTCCAGGCCGTGGCAGATGCATTCTCAACGAGAATACAATACCGCTTCTAACACGTACTTATGACAACGTGTCATCTCCATTCAACGTTAAAAATATAGACATGGCTTTCACCGCGAATACGCTGGTTCGAATCCCTTCTCTGCAAAGGCTGGAATAGGATCCACCCAGCCTCGTGAGACAAAACTGAGATGAGGCGGGTTCGAATCGGACCTGACCCATCCTGGAAGTGGTTCACCACTTCTACCCCAGCTGCTTCCTTCCCTATCTCTAATTGTTAAATTCACACACTACTACAGACACCGTAATTACACAGATTATCCGACAGACACGTAAATACCTCAGATTTGTCTCCAAATTCTATCAGAATTCGCTCAAATCCCAAGATGTCCACACATATTACATAAATCTCTTCGGAATTAACCAAATATCCACAAATTCCGCTATATTAGTGTAAAGATCCTCACATGGGGTTTCTCAAGCCCATGGAGCTGTACCGACAAGTCGATGCTTGTATCGAGATCAGGAAGCGAGACTGTGGATGACGTCCTAGGACGACAGAGAGTTGTCTCCATGTTCTCCTCTTTGAAGTTAGTACTGCGGCCTCCTCTGCTTCTATATCTCTCACTTTGAGATCGTTAAACTCTGATTCAACCATCTCCTCCCAGGTCTACCTCTGCTTCTTTTACCCTCTACATCCGAAATCATTAACTTCTTAGGTAATATATCCTCCTCCCAACTAAGTTGGCTCACTCGAATACCTTTATCTAACGTGTCCATTTCAAACTTAACCTTTAACTACACATTACGAGAATGCATGCACCTCCTGCCATTGTTTCCACCTATTCGTCCCAGCAATCATAAGGGCTACCCTCATATCAGTTACCTCTAGTTTAGTACCATTTATCCTCAATCTGTCCATCACTCACTTCAATACAGCAAGGGTTGTCCAAATACTAAACAACGTAGAAAGAATTCGTCGCTACAAAAACTTCTTCTTGAACAATACTGTTGATCCCAACTGAGAACTCACTGCAATGGCTTTCATACACCTCGATTCTTTATATCCCCAAACACAACCATTATGAGAGCGTGCACGGCCCAAGTATTTAAAAATTTCAAACTTCTCTAATATACATTCTCTCACCTGGCATTCGATTTTCTTGTGTTTCTTCCCTACGACAGGTTCTTTGAGCGGTCGGTCCATAATTTTCCTCAAATAGACACACTCCTCCAAAGATTATCCAGATTTACCTAAATCCCATTTATTTAACCAAGAATTACCTAAACTATCTTCAAATTAACATTAAATTATTCGAATTTACCCAATTTCACTAAAATTCATCAAACTTAGCCTAATTCACAAAAATCCATCCAAGTTATCCAAATTAACAAAATCTCCCAAAATTTAAAGAGATTCTATAATATTCTCTTTACACGTCAGCTATATTAGAAGCCGTTTCCTGTGGTTCACCACAATACCTCCAGGCAAACGCTGAGACGTTCCATTAAAGTAGGTCACGAGATTTATGTGATGAGGTTGGAGTCAGAAAAAGGTATGCGGACGTAAACACCACACCCTAACATAACCTTTCATCACATCTCATACCCAAACTCTCACCTTAAGATCTATAATTCTGACTCCATGCATCTACTCATAAGCTTACCTCTGCTTCTCTTACCCTCTACAGCTGAATTTAACGTAAACTAACACTGTGATATTAACATCCCCATTGCTGTCTAAAATCACACGGGTTTTAAACCATTTTACTCTAGACCAATGATTGTACTCTTTCCTTTCTGTGTACACATTCAACCCCAAAACATGCCTTTGCACGGTATGTTTACATGTTATGCAATTGTTTAACATCTACTCGTTGGAATTTCTCATCAATCATGCCTATGTATTTGTACCTAAGTACTTTACCCTAGAGTTCTTAAACCATAAATCCATATGCAAGCATGCAGGGCTCCTCTCTATCATCTTCCCTGTCGACTTTCCATGGTTAACTCTTGAACTCTTCTAACCCAACATTATTAGAGTATCCTATGTCTAGGGAGTCTTTCAATGTTCTTATGTTCCGACTCACATACATGCAAACCTTACCACAAACATATCTACCACATAGTATACAGAGTTTCATGGCTACACAAATTTCTTTCATGCAGAATATTATAGATCACAACTGAGAACTCGCATACTTTAACAATTACACACATAGATTCTATTATTTCCCACACACTACCATCCTGAGCGAATATATAGCCCCCAATGTTCTACCTGCTCTACTGTAGTGCGTCCTACCTTTTAGACAGCGTCTCGCTTACAACCACTATACTGAATTTCCTTGATGAGTCGGCTGTGGCCTATACTCGTCCGATACTAAATGTACTGACTGGTATCACACTACTGCTCTCTCGATGCGTTCCAAGCATCTGTACTGACCGCGCTACTGATTCGGATAGCTCCAGCAACCCTCAAGTCACCATAGATATGGGGGTTCATATCCCCGAAGTGTATAATGATTCCTGTTTTTATTTCCCGGTCTAAATAGTTACTTGTAGGTTTGGCCGAGCGGTACACGATGTTTGACATAAGTTTTGAATTTCCTGCATAGGATGCGAGGGTTCAAATCCCGCACTCGTCACAACTACTATTCCAAAATTGGTTGCATCATGCTAGCTTCAGACATCATTTTAATTTAGTGCCTAAATATATAACACTGCTGTTTAGTTTACGGCGCATTTTGTCAGCTGGGATATTAATAAGACCGCTTTGAATGATCCCTTCCTATTATCTGTCGGGGCAGTGGATGCTCTCTCCAAAATACTCAGCATCTGCATGGGGAAGACCTGTTATTTCCCTTCCCGCACAAACTCTAAGCCAACTAGGATTAGGACTAGGGCTCACAGATGACCCAGTCAACGTTATCTACACATCATTCCAGAAGTAGTCACAACATCACATCTCCATCAAAGACTTCGGAAATCGTAACATATCGGTTTCCCATCCATCATTCTAGAGCACGCTTCACCTCGCAAGTTATCGAAAGGAGTCAGCTCTAGGGGCAGATGACCTCGTAGTTCCGCCCCTTAAAACAACAAAAACTAATTAACTTGAGTCAGCTCTGCTAGAGTCTGGGCACCCCGGGACCTTGTCTGAACTCATGAGTTGCAGTTACTCTCCTCAAGTATGAACCATCCCTACTCACACCTCCCCTTCCATCACCTCCTAATCGCCTAGGCATCATTCGGCTGGTCTCGGGGCTTGTCAAAAGGGCCTTGGCTTTGCTAACTCTACATACCAACATTGATATTAATTACTCCCCCATTGACTAACAGTTCGATTACCTGTTCGTTTCCAAGGAGTCCATGATCTGTCAGATGGGAGCGCGACTCCATCGCTCCCATAGGTTTACTCAAGTTACTTTTAGCAGGTTTACGAAATACAAGTGAAGTAGGACGCTTGCTCCTATTTACATATAAGGTTCCCACGAGTTGCATCTCTAATAAGCCGGTGAGTTTACCTGTCCGAGCTCAAGGAGGGCCACGACTCTGTATATGACCAAGATGCCCATCCCTATTCCATTTTCACAGGTATTCCAACAGCACCAAGCAGATAAATTCTGATCTGAGGGTTGGATCTGAGTACACTCACACTCGTGGGGAAAAATTGAGAAGAGGTGAGAGTTCGATTCCCACCTCAGGCATCCTGGAAGTAGTTTACCATTTCTACTGCAGGTAAACGAAGAGAAGACCACGGCCACCTGCATAATCATCACTCTGAATTACGAATAGACACACTCTAACACAAATACCACAATGACACAGGTTATAAGATCAATTTAATATATATTTACATACGTACAAACAAGTGATTCTCGGTCAATGCATGTGTGATTTTTGAAGTGTGATGCCATGTCCTGTGGTTCGGATTCCACTAGCATCCTCTGTTTCTAATCCTCTCACTTTGAGATTGTTCTGATCATGGCATCCCACGTCTACCTCTGCTTCTCCTACCCTCCACAGCCGAACTCATTAACCTTTTAGGTTATTTCTTATCCCCGATATATCATGAATCTACCCATCCTTCACTTCCATGAAGCAAAGTTGGTCTTAATATAGAGCATTGTAGGGAGAGTTTCGTTACTACACCAACTTCTTTCATGCAGTGGTCACATATTTGGCGGCTAATTTGATGGTGGTTTATATGACGGCTTATTTTATGGGGGTTTATTTGTCGGCTTATTTGGCTACTTCTTTGGTGATAGTTTTTTGTAATATCTTGGGATGGTCACTTACTTACTTGGTCGCTTTTTTGAGAAACCGCATATACATGCCATGATCTAACCTCACTTGTAGATTCGTAAGCAAGCAAAAACAACAAAAAACACCAAGATTTCGATAATTCCACAGCTTTTTTGGGCTATCCCATCTTAAGCTGACCTAAGCGGAAGAAACATAATGTTGCAAACTCCCCTAAAATAACCAACAACAGCTCACATACACAAGACTGACAATCTCAAAAACGTAGTTTACCACAAACGGTTCCTAAATTGATGCCATGACTTTCTACTTTCCAATCCTATCCTTAATTTTCAAATACACACACTAACACACCACCCGAAATGGCGATCTCATATTGTTAACACATGCTTTTAATATATACATGTTTCATAGAAACACATCTCCTAATCTAGCCCGGACTAAGATTGGTACTTGTATATCAGCTGCATTGCTTCTTTTACTTCCAAGTAATGTTACCTTAAGAATTGATACTTGGGTTCTATGGTGACTGAATTCGTGATGTGTGTCTTAACACCCATCTGCCCTTGGGGAAAAACACTTTGCTACCAACTTGTGTCGACAGATACCCACTCGCGGCTACCCTGACCGTCCACTCTTGACTTACATTGGAAGGTAGTTGAAAGTATGAATTTGAAAGTATAGTATAAGCCGTTTCTTACGAGGAAGCCTGTTGTGCTCTGGAATTGTATGATTTGAGGAATTCTTTGGAAAATTTAGGTAATCTGAAGACTTTGGTAAATTGTAGTATATTTCGAAGTTTTTTTGGGAGTCTTTGTATATTTGTAAGGATTTTTGAGGAGTCTGGCTAATGTGGAGCAAATCAGGGAAATTTGGGTTATTTGAGGAATTTATTATACAGGGTGTCATTTATGTACTTGAGTACCCTTAAGGGGCGTGTAGGGGATGGGTATAGGTTCAATTTGAGATAGGGAACCTGGGGTCGTAACGGCCTCCTAACCCCAGAAAACAGGTTTGTTTCAGGCCCTCCGCCCCTGTAAAGTAGGCAAGCGTGCCATGCGTTACTCTGAGGTCAGGTGCGACCACCGCTCAACGCTGCGTTAGACGAGAGAATAGCGACGAGGAGAGGTGCCCAGATGGTCCCGGGTTCGTTTCTCCTCGGGTGCCAAGCCTTCATTTGTTTTCTTTTTTTTCTTATTTCTTTTTCTTTTATTATGATGGTTGTTAAGCTTTAATTCCCTGTTTTCAATTTTGCTGAAATACATTTTTGGACGGAGTACGTTTGGTTGTTGAGCTTTAATTTGTTTCGTTACATTTTGATGACAAGTGAAGTTTTTTTTTATTTAGTCAATTTACCCTCTAGGTTAGTGGTTCCCACGTACTCAGCGAGGGAACTCACCACTACCGCCTCGATGGGCAGTGTCCTGGAGCTTGGAACGTCTGGTCGAGATGGATACAACTGGGGAGGTGTGATCAGCACTTCGCCCAGGCGGCCTCACCTGCAAAGCGAACAGGGGCCTCATGAGGGATGGGAAGGAATGGAAGATTGGGACGGATAAGCTAGGAAGAGGGAAGGAGGAGGCCGTGGCCTGACAGCAGGTACTGTACCCGATAATCCGGAAAGGATCCCGTTGGAATATCCATTGCCCCCGCTGGATTGCCTATTTCTAATTGATCCGGCAAATACAACATTAGAAATCGCTTCCAACATGGTCTTAAGGTATTTACAGACAGCAGTTACCAGAATATTGTGGATCAACAACCAACTACACGGGGCACTCACCTTTACTTTCCTCGGGGACTGGGACTCAGCTTCGCCTACACTACATCCACAATACTCTGTTCCTTATATTTAAAATGAATCACTCCAACAACAATGGAAAACAATCTGAACAAATTTATTAACAAAAAGGTAAACTAATCTACTATAAACAAAATAACAATTAACGAATTTAACAATTAATATTAAAATTAAAAACACGCAACATTCACACCTCCTTTCAACAACTCTACATCTTACTACAATGCTGTATTAAAATTATGAGTATAAATCTTGGCTTGTTCTAGGTCTACACAGCGTAAAAATAAAAACGTTTAATGAAGTCTCTTAATGGCATTCCAGACACCTGATTTCATTCTCAAACCTGCGTTGTAGAACGCACGTGCTGTGGCTTTGTTTCATCAATGAAACACTGGCATCACGCCGTACTCAAAACTGGTTTATACAATAAACAGAAGGCTGTGAGTCTACACCTGCTATATTATATCATCGCTCTCCAATACTAACGGTGAATCATTCTTGCTAGCCCACAGAGACTGCATGTGTGTGCATTTATAAAACACGTAAAATTAACATTCATATCTTACAAAAGTTGACATAACTACTTTGTTTCTTAACTAATCATTCTAAAATTTTTATACACTCTTTCATTCGCACTCCGTCATTGTTCTAGACCAATACGGTTCCACATCTTCTCTTAACAATGAATAATCATTCACACCAAAAAACATCCGCTCATAAACACACACTGTTCCAAAACAATTGATTAATAAATCCTATTAAATTATTAAACTAATTAAATCATTTCCACAAACATTATTTACATGTAATATGTTTATAATAATATCCATTATCTAGTGTTGCTACAGCGACACTTTCGAGATTCTAACTTCTCGGTTACAATAAAAATCTTAACTAAATATATACACTGGTTTTTCACATAACCACTCTTTCTTTAACGTTCTGTACTATTAATATACTGCATACACCTCGTCATATATAGGTTTCATTACATTATAGGTATAATACAGTCGACTGATTAAAGTAAACTGTACGTAATTACATCACTTCGGGTTTAATAAAATTTAATAATTGTATTATAGACGTGAGTAGACAATCTTTCTCAAGTTGGATTTCCGCTGAAACCCTCCTGTTAACACAGCTAAATCGTTAATTCACAAGAACTGGACTACTTGTATACAACGGCTCTTATCATGATACATGCCTTTTATCAAAGAACAACAATACTTTGACCTCCTTAAAATGCGGAATTCCCTCGCCTGAGCACTCCGTAGCTCTACAAAACCTCATATAACAGTATATATGGCATAAACAATTATCATCTACTATGTTAAACAATAATCAAAAGGGATTAATTGTTATTAACATATCTTATGTAGGAACTTCTCTCAAATAATGGCATGACCCTCAGTATCATTGCACATGACTACTGGACTACAATTATACATACGTAAGTTCTTAAAACGAAACTTCCAATTGTAATGAACGATATTAGACAGTCGTGATTATCCTCCTAAAGTTTACTCCACAACAAGATAATTAACTGTTAACTCGTCTGTCGCAAATACATGTAATAAAATAATGCTCCTGTTTCATCTCACTTGTCAAGCTATAAATTGTTTATCGTTGTAATATCATGTCCCCAAAATGACTTGATGTTACACAAATAGAATAAAATAACACACATGTTATTTATAGTGTCAGATAGAATTCAATCTTGCCCGGGATAAACTAGCTTTGAATTCCTAGTCAAAGATTTGAATAATCTTCTATCAAAAGGTATTTCCTCTAACATATTAAATTAACAAAGCTCTTAGCTTTACAGATAATAAGAAAGGTTTGTCAATGTCGTAATATTTTTCCACCCTACACAAAGAATGTTCGTAAGAATAAAGACTTCGGTCTTATCAAACGACTAGTATTTCTTAGATCATCGATAGTTTATATACAATAATGATATAACAATAACATTCGATGTTTCTTCTCTTCTTGAAGTAATATGTTGTTACATTAAAGTGCTCAAATTAAATTTAATAAGAATTTAATTTGAAGCTGTGACACAATGTCAGAATACTTGGTTTAAATGAAATTATTAAAATTCGTGAGTCGAAACGACTAGTCTCCAATGAGGCAATATAATTCCTCAAACAAAATTTTTAATGTCAGTTCCACAACTGATCCGTAGAATAAATTGAAAAATAGAAGAAATGCAATCATCTTCTAAATAATCTTGCAGCATAAAATCTCAACACACATCTGAAGTGTAAAATACATAAAAGCACTGAAATACATGAAATGTGAAAATATAGAAATATGGAATAAGATCGCCGAAAATATGGAATAAGATCGCTGGCTCAGAATGTCACTAATCAAGCTCTATATAACAATTGAGATACACTAATACCTTATTTAGACAAAATCTTGAAGATCAATGTAAGTATTGCCACAATACTTTAGATGTTTCCTCAGTACAAGACACTGAGATGGATCTGCATTCGAACCTCGGATCTGCGACCTCAGAGATAAGAAACGTCTCTCTATGGAATTTACCAACATTCGCCTGGGCTTGAACGACATCCTTCTGGCAAATTATTCTGTGTTGCTGGGCTACCTTTCCCTAGCATCTTGACAAATCTCTTCTGTAAAGTCTCCATTCTCCGTCGTAAATATGTATCGGCTTCATCATTGGAATATAATTATGGAAATATTAATATAAATAGTGAATGAAATGTTTCCATTGCTAATTGATGTTATATTAGTGTTCGTAGACTGACGAAAATGCACATGATGGACCGTACACTACGTCTGTATTCAAGAATACGTTGTCTAACGAAGCTCCATTGTTGTATCTTAACTCCTGTTATCGAATATGTCTCTGGCGCATGACTGTTTAGTTCATCATATCAACAATATTAGTTAAGTTGAATGATAATGTTTGAAGAATAATTATAGTCATACTGTTAATGTTTATGTGTTGCGCCAATATTACAAGTCCTCCGCCACTGTTCACTTTAACTGCGTTCGTCAACTTCACTTTGCAATTTATAATGATCTTCAGTTCTATTTCCAACACATTTGGAAATCAAACTTGACAGGCTGATATTGTCGAAACGGTGAATATTTAAGCGCTCGACTTTCCACAGTATATGGTAGGCGACCTGTTCTTAATATGTGTTCGCTTATTTAACTTCAAATCTCAATATTATATGAGATATAATCAATACTATGTTCCTCGCAACTTCACGCAGAATGGAAGTGCGGTGATCTCTAACGCTCCATCTATCTATACTCGCGTCTCCACAAGTCGACAGTCGTCGCACTCGGACTAAGCTTTGGGATCTCCGTTAACCCAGTAAAATCACTTCCTCACTCTTCAAAGTCTGCTGGAATAAGAACTTTGATCCTTGGATCTCCCTCTCCAAGTCGAATTTTTGGCGGCCATATCAATCTCCGACCATAATTTTAGCGCGTAGATTTCTGATGCTTATTACTGCGTAGATTAACCGGTCTGCGGTTTTTAAAGTATCAGACATAATTTCTCTTAATATTCTCTTCATTACCAAATAAGAAAATCTTCTTCTAAGGGCCTAAATGCATAATTTCCTCATATTGTGTAATTAAAGTTGATCCCGTCTTCAATAAGACCTCTCCTCATTGGCTCTGGGCTGGGATCCAATAGCATAATTTATAACAATATTTATAACATTAATCTCCAAACTCGCTGTTGCTATTCTAAGAATAGCCTTCTAGAAGCGTCCATTGTGCAATATATCACGTGATCGGGCTCCCCCACAGTGTCGAGCTTGTAACACGACCCTCTTGTGTCACACTTCCTGAAATTATATTTGCTAGTTAAATTTTATCATGGGGACGGAAAATACTGTCATTTTGTCCCGAAATAATTTACGGGGGCAGTACTGTACCCGTAATCCACGTGGTCTTACCTGTTGAAATCCGATGGAAAAGCTGGATCGTAGATTCTGGAAGTACCTGGCTGAAATAACCCCTAAGAGTCTTCCAACTAGGATCAACCAGGGATTAGGATACGTCGATATTAAAGAATGCGATACGAAGATGCCAGTGGTGTATATATTACAATGAAACGAAGCTCTTAAAAGAACTCGAACAAGAGACTCTAAAAGAAAACGAAAGTATCTCGGGCGTTAATTTTAAGCAAACTCAAGGAAAAAAAACACCCACTGGCCCTCCTAACGCACTCCCTTTTCTAATAGAAAACACCAGTCGTTCAAAGAATTTTTTTAAAATTAAATTCAGTTTATTAACTGGCAAATGGTGTATGTCTGTCAATTAGACAAAAATGAAGAAAGCTTCTCTAAATCAAATGACGAAAATAGTTTCAATAAACGCCTATAATAAGGCCCCAACTTACTGCTCTAAATCGCAGTATTTAAATATCTCATTCATTGAACACATTACATGAAAAATACAATATTAAATCATGCACTGATGCTATACCCTTATTAAAAATGTATACATATCTTACATTTTATATACAGATTATAACCTTAGTTAGGATTTTGTTATTATCGCTGCCCATTTCCATTTAATTCGACAAGTATATCTCAAGGTTATAATTCTCTTAATTTGTTGCATTCAACAATCAATTAAGATAATCGAATAGTGTTACAAGTTAGAAAATAGTTTATTAACTATCCAGATGCTTCACTGAATGCAGTATATTTTTGTTAAAATGACTGAAATATCAAATGTATTATATTGCATGAATTAATTAAAGTTATTCGAAAAGTGGCTGTGTTACTTAAATAAGTGTGTCACGATATAAGCAATCCATCTCCGGCAAATCTTAATAGGCAAGAATAAAAACGTAGGGTTACTTGAATTAATACTGGCATTTAAGAGAAACATTCGTGATTCCAATTCACGTTCACAACAACTTCCTATTCAAATTAGTGATAGCTCAAAAGCTAATTTCACTCTTACAAAACGAAATGACTACGTTAATGTCTTCACATAAGACTTCGAGTACATTACACAATATTAATGTTGACCATCCAATGATGTCAAATATTCGCTTCATTAGCACAATAAATTCGTATTCATTAAATTGCAATACATTAATTCAGCTTTCCAAAGCTGTCAAGAATTTTCCCAAACGTAATTAAACTCAAAATCTTTCAATAATTACTCTGAAGATATCACGCCTTATCGTAGACGAATATAGAAGTGTCACAGAGTACCTCTTTCCCAACTTCACTCAACAAGTTGCAACAATTTATTAGATAAGTTGTATTATCTACTTCCATAAATTATCGTCATTTAAGTCTATGACAAATTCTGTTATACTTGTTTGAACTGTTAATTTAGTTCACTATTCCTTTATATATATATGTATATATATATATATATATATATATATATATATGTATGTATAATTATTTCAATAATAACTTATATATTAAAAAAATCGTAGATAGACACTAGTAAAATATTCGGTTCAGTTTCGCCTATCCAAACTCGAAAAACGGCTTAACTACTCAGAAGAAAAAACACGTGAGATTTACACCATGGAAAGGAGTCTATTATCGTATCAATAGATACACGCAAACCATTAAATCAAACGATGATCTAGCCAAGAGCTTACCAAAAACGAATTAAAATAACACAAGCTGAAGACTGAACGAACTAAAGTTTCAGTTAGAAAAAAATCTCTAATCTAAAAGAAATATGAAAGTAGGCTACAAATGCCTCGACAATCAATTCACAATTTCTCTCGCTGGACGATTTCTACGATTCCATACCCATGGAAAATAATGATGAAAATGAACTATCATTTCTAAAAGAAAGAAATGTCTACTAGAATGTCATAAGTCCAAACGAAGAGTATCACTGAAATATCTTTGGAATAATTCAAGTGCACGTGTGTGTGGCCATCTTCTTCCTAATCGCTATTCTTATACAAAAATATCGTCGTCTTGGTCCTAATTATGCTGCAGATGTCTTCCCAACAAAATTCAATGCTTGGTTTTATTTCTAAAATTTTCACAAAGAAAAAAAACACAAGTAATGCGCTAAATAGCTTTACGTTTACTGTTAACTACAAAATAAATTACACTCTCCGACATAAATGATACAAGGAACCAAATCTAGTCTTCGAATGAATTTCATACTATTTAATAAAATATTGGTGAAAAGTGACGAACTAAAAGTGACAAAGTCTACTGTCTACAAGAAAGAAAAGTTTTACAGCTACCTTGGGCGATGTTCTGGTTGAGATTAAAGAAAGTAAAGGAATATACATTCCTTTCAGGAACTGGACCCTCATCCCTGAGTAGTCCATGGCTGGAGCTGTAAGTCATCGAACCAACTTCCTCCTAACTCGAAAACCGCTGTCTACGAAACGGAGTTCCTACATATTACTTGTACAAGGCTCCCTCGACGTTATCAGTAAAGTAGTTTCGTTCATTTGGAGTTGTTTCTTCATTCTCATGTACTTCAAAACCACTGGATCAGAACGAACGCCTACAATCGTTTCTTTTTCTTCATTGTAGTATTTATAAGGTTGTCATTCCAAATGATCAATCCTGCCTCTGCATTTCATTCCTGTACTATCTGCTTAGCCCAACATTGCTACAGCAGCTAGATTCTCACAATAAAGTCCAGTCGTATTGTTCTTGATAATACTAATGCTTTCCTGCATTTCAACCATATATGTAGTAGATTTCCTCATCGTGGAGTTTGTACTGACAAGTCCATGCAATAACTAAGCTCACTCGCATATATCTATTTTCTGGGTTATGCCAAACACGCCAGAAATACGAACAACCGCATGTTGCTATGAAGCAATCCGCCTGTTCGCTCCGCGCCGTGATTAGAGTACACTCGTACGACTGCGTGTTTAACGAAACTTTTCTTACAGAGCCGATAGCACGTTCACTCCGTGTGTCACAAAACTCAAGTGTGTGTGATTTTAGAACTGCTCGCAGACACGCCACAGCTGGCAGTCTACCCATGATACATCTCTCCTTGTATCGAGGTTGACAATCGAACTCTGTCGATTAGCATCTTATATATGCATCAGACAGTTGCAGAAATAAGTTAGTGAGCATGTCCTGTCCACGTGATCAAGAGCTTGGCAGGATTGCCTATCTATCTCCTAAGTGAATGACGAGTTTATTGCTCCTCAAGCCTGCAGCCAAATTAATGCCAAACAATAATTTCAAAATACGTCTCGCTGTCGTATCAGGGTTCAAGTATACAGCAAAATACTGGATCATCCTCCTCCCAACCTAGCTAATAAAAGTGTGCAAATACTTTTATTACACCATTCTAGGTATTCGTTAATGAACAGTATATTGTGTTTTATTCAACTCTCTTAAAATACTTTCTGAGGTTCTTCGCATTGAATTTTCCTATTTCCTCGTTCGTGTGGATGTCTAGGACTTGGTAACTATTATTCCCGTACACTCTGCCTACCTTGTAGGGGCCAATGTACAGGCTACTGAACTTCATGTATATCTTCCTCGCTGCATCTGTTTTAGTGGATTTACGTACGAGAACTAAGTCATTAGTTTCTAGAGGCGGGTTGTAGCGCTTTCCTTCATTTCTTTTCTGTCTTTTTCCCGCCGCATCCATCAGGCTTTCTCGGGCATTATCTACCCTTTCCTGCTCTGACGGTTCAGCATCTTTAGTTAAGAATTGTGTTATTTCATCCCAAGCTCTTTCTGGCTTTCTGTTATGATGAACTAACACTGGAATATCTCTCAGACTTTCATGATATGTCGTATTTAGGCATGTCTCCATCAGAGGTACATATTTTACCCAGCTAGGATGATCTTGAGGGCAGTATAAACGTGCAAACTTGGCAACCTCTGATATTAGACGTTCCGAACTGTTGGACTCAGGATATCTGATGCTGGAGAACACGTGACGTATTCCAAATCTCTCCATAGCGACTTTGAATTCATGGGAAGTAAATTGTGATCCATTATCTGAAAGAATCGTTTCTGGTCTTCCAGCTTTTGTGAATACACTCTTAACTAAGCGACTTATAACTTGCGCTGCTGTTGCGTTCTGCAAGGGGTCTAGGGTGACGAATTTCGAAAACACATCCACGGTAACAAGTAGAAACTGGTTACCCCTGGCACCTTTTGGACAAGGGCCAAAAAGGTCACAAGCCATTAATTCACGTGGTCTATAGGGGATAATTGCTCTCGGCTCCTCCTTAGATAATGCCGAAGAATATTTGCTCCTCTGGCAACTGTCACATGACCTAATAACCCTCGCAACGGACTGACGCAACTTAGACCAATAAAACGTCTCCTGAAGCGTTTTCATGGTCTTATCCAGGCCACCATGGCCGATACTATTGTGTGTTAACCAGATCAAAGGTACAGTCAATTTGGGAGGCACCACTATTCTAAGTTTGTTCTTGTGCTTGTCCACAAATTTACAAACTACTTCTCCACAAAGAGCGAATCTGTCAGAACATCTCCTAGTTGCCTGAAAATACTCATCCGAGTCATCCATGTGGCCCTTTAAATATCTGTGCATGTTCCTTATTGGAGTGTGTCTCTTCTGTGACACAGCTAATTTGCGTAGCTTTTCCAGGGTTGCCTCATCTCCCTCCTCCAATTGTACCAAGTTAACTGCTAATTTATTAGAGGGGTTTCTTGAAAGAGCATCAGCAAGAAGGCTGTCCTTGCCTGGCTGATGTCTGATGGTGGCGTTAAACTGCTGTATAAACAACGTCCATCTCGTCAGACGATCAGAAGACAAATCGAACTGAAGCATGAACTACAGAGCTCTGTGATCTGTAATTATTACAATCTGATGACCTAGAAGTATTTTTTCCACTTCTGCAAAGCTGAGACAAAGGCCAGAGCCTCAAGCTCTGTAGTGAAATAATTATCCTCATGAGGCTTTAATTTCCTGCTGTAAAAATCAATGTAGTGCTTATTCCCCTGTTCATCCTTTTGATACAGGACCGCACTTAAACCTACTCTGGAAGCGTCAGATTCAATATAAAAAGTGCGGCTGAATTCCGGATACTCTAACTTAATGCATTCCTTCAGCATAGTCTTCGCATTCTCGAAGGCCTGCTCAGTTAAGTCCGTCCACTTCCACCGATTATTTTTCTTCAGCAGTTCATATAACGGTGCCATGGTCACTGAGTATCCTGGGCAGTGACTACTCAAAAATTGGCACATCCCAAGGAATTGGCGTAGGTGCTTGATTCTTTTTGGTCTAGGGAATTTTGCAATTTCCTCAATCTTCTTAAGATTGGGATGATAACCGTATTGATCTATAGTGTGGCCTAGGAAATTTATACGTTCCTTCATGAAGTGACATTTATCGTAGTTGACCTTAATATTGGCCTCTCAAAGCTCTAGGAACAACTTTCTTTCAGATGTTCTTGAACATTAACTGAAGCGACGATGAGATCGTCAATGTAGCACGTGACGCTGCGTTTGACTTCATCAGAAAGCTTACTGTCGAGAGCCCTAATGAGCGATGGACCGCTATTTATCATACCGAACGGTACACGACAGAACACGAAGGTTGTTTGGTCAAACAGAAACCCTGTGTACTGCCTGCTGTCCTCGGCAAGTTCTACTTGATAGAAGGATGCTGTTAAATCGAGTATTCTGTAACATGCCTTGTCTTTAAATTTCCGTAACAAATCTCTGATTTTGGGAGCTCGGTCCATTTCTAAAAATATCCGGGAATTTATTTTCCTAGCGTCTAAACATAGACGAAGCTGACCATTGCTTTTCTTTACCACCGTAATAGGGTTTAAGTAGGAAGAGGCTTGTTTCTTAATGATTCCCTTCTTCATAATATTTATCCCGAATGGGAT
Source organism: Meconema thalassinum (assembly GCA_946902985.2). Classification (NCBI taxonomy): domain Eukaryota; kingdom Metazoa; phylum Arthropoda; class Insecta; order Orthoptera; family Tettigoniidae; genus Meconema; species Meconema thalassinum. The sequence continues at coordinate 240,175,570 of OX336389.2, read as the reverse complement.
ACAGTTTGGCCTGGTATGGAGTGTCATCGTTTAATCTAATCTGATACTTGAAGTTTTTAATTAGGCCTGGCTTATCATCGAAGACATCAGTAAACTCCTCGATCAAGTCTTTGAATTCTTTTTCTATTTCTGTAAATCCCTCGACGTAAAGTGCATAATGCTCTCTTTCTTGCTCGGTCTGGTTTATTATATTTTCTAAAACTTCTTCCCTGATCAAATTTTCCACATCCTCATTGGAATCAATATCTTCAGGTACTATCTTCCTAATAGTTTTCTCTGGGAACCTGATAATTCTCCTGTCCATGTCAATGGTGATTCTGGCACGGGTAATAAAATCAATCCCTAGGATTATTTCGAAGTTGATATTTTTGAGCACCACAAAAATATGTTCAAAACATCTTTCATTTATACTGAACTTCATCTGGACTTGTAATTTACATTTCATCGACTTATCCTGAAATAGTCCTCTAACTTTGATCGATGAAGCTGGCAACGTGGTAAATTGTTGTTCCTTTTCTAATTTCAAAAAGCAATCTTCGGACATGATTGAAATGACCGCTCCCGTGTCTATGAGAGACCTACAATGTTGTTTACCCACAGAGATTTCAATGATAGGCAATTCAGCTCGTTCGCTCACAATTCCTTCCTTTTCTTCGTACAACAAATCTTCGTCCGTGACCTCATAAACATTTTGTATAATTATGTCAAATGGAGACGGCTGGCTGTTTAATCCTTCCGGGATTTCGTAATTGAGTTTTTTTTTCTTGTGAACCCCTTTCATTGTCACTAGTGTGATGGCTAGTGTTAGGTTCTGGCTCACTTTCGGTGTCCCTTCGATCCTTCCTTTCTTCACGCCTATCCCTGTCCTTTCTATACTGTTCTTTATCTTCCTGGTTATGATAGTTCTTGTCTCGGTAGTTTTTGTATCTGGCAAACCCTTGTTGACCTCTGTTCTGTTGCTGATACTGGCCTTGTCTATCCCTATTATCGTAGTATCGGTTATTGTTCTGATAACCTCGATACCTGTTGTTCCTAGGTTGGTATTGTTCCCTTTCCTGATTTCCATTCATATACCTGTCATTCCTATTTCTACCTTCGTAAGGTTTATATCTTTCTTGATTACGATCTGTTTGGTTAGGACTATCCCGGTCTCGGTCATATCTCTGTTGGTAGTTTCCATATGGTCGCTGGTTGTTTCTATCATCAAACCTTCGACTATACGTTCTACTGTTCCTCATCGGACCTTCCCATCTAGATTCTGTCCTATTTGACCTTTCTGTTTGTTGAGTTCGATCAACGACTACCGCGTTCACGGTCTTAGTTTCGGTCCTTCCGCTTTCGACTATGGTAGGCGACATAGAAGTATGGTCGAGCCTACGCAGCAAGTCGTCCATTGCCGCTAAATCCTCTACGCCCGATGAGATTAAATTCCTTCTAACTTCCACCGGTAACTGGCGTGAAATTGTCTCGAGAATTTCCTCCAGTCTCAATGGGGGTTGAAGATATCTAAGGCGGGCTAACTGAGATGTGAAGAATTCAGAGTAACTGGTGGGTCCAGTACTACTATACTTCCTTGAATATACTTCCGCCCTCACTGCGTGTTGTATCTCTATCGACCAGAATCTTTTAATAAATGCTTCCGAAAACTGTTCGAAGTTATCGAAAGTGTATCGGAAAGCGCGAAACCAATTTAGCGGTGCATCTGCCAGATGCTTCTCAACAATCCGCAGTTCTCTGTCCCTTGCAACATGATGCTCCGCAAAATGATCCTGTAGATTTCTAATGAATTCTATGGGAGTTAAGCCCTCCGTATTTGAAAATTTCTTAATTTTCTCATCGTAATTCCTCACTATCATGACATTAGATCTGTCATTAGGCGTTGATGTCCTAAAATCTCTGAGATGTATTTCTGATGTAGCCTCATTCGGGATCTCTGGTCTAGCCTGACTCTGTTCTGTTTCACGTGCCTTATTCAACCTCGCTAAATAGTTTCTAGCTGGAGTGGTGGTATCCATCCTGTCCCTTAAATAGTGTACCGTTCCTTCCCCATCGGAATTTATAGGTTTCCCCAACGCGTCCAATTGTGACTTGATTTCCTCTCTTAATTTATTTATGTCTATGTGATCCTTTAAACTGAACGTTTGCAACTCTTGTCTAATCTCGTTTAATTCCGATGTTTTCTTTTCACGCTCTGAGTTTAGATCTATCTTAACTTGGTTTACTTTCAGAATTACGCCTTTAATCTGCGTTTCTAAATCCTCCCTAAGAACAGTGACGCTTTCGACCTGCATAGTCTGTACTGAATCGATTCGTTTATCAGTGTCTTTTCTAGCCTGGGAAATATCTTGGTTAAGTCTTATTTCCGTTCTCTTAATCTTTAATTCAAAATCTGACTTAATACTTTTAATGACGTCTTCATTATTTTTTGTGATTTCCCCCCTTAAGATGGTCACTTGATCGTTAACAATAGCCTTGAGATCGATCTCTATATCCTTTCTCAAGACCTTGTTGTGTTCTTCAACTTTTTCCTTAAGTTGGGCCATATCACCCTCTAATTTGGCTAGAGTTTCTTGCGTTGTAATTGCTTCGTTTGAAAACTGCAATTGCAATGCATCTAGGCTATTTTTATTTTCTTTTTGGTTACTGTCTAGTTCCGATTTAATATTTCTAACATCCTCCTTTATTCTATTATTTAAACTAGTTTCCATGATGGTTCCGTATTGACGTACTAAATAGTTTTAACAACAAATTGTATATCCGCCTTAGTCAATACATAAACGAAAATAAATTATAATTACACTTGCTCCTGGTACATGTTTCGGGGATTAATTACTTTTATCCCCTTCATCAGCCAAGACAAATATCCGAAGAAAGATATAAGATAGCGTAGCACTCAAAAAATAAATAGCTATTTAACTTAATATGGTGCACCATATAAGTAGGTCACAGGAAATTGTTAAGCAAAACTAATAACATATATGTAACAGCGATGATATTCAGCCATCAAAACACAGAGAATCAGTGGACAGTTAACTCGTAAATCCGCTCCAAAAACACTGGTCGAAGCTTGAATTGGCAAAAATCGCAATACTTCACCATATGGACACAACCAATGAAGATGCCTTATGCTCAACAGGTCCAAAATCAAATGCCTGCATACGAAATAGACGAGCGTGGAAGGAACAACTTCAAATAGCAATGAGGTTAGCTCAATGCATAACCTGAAAGAAGCAAAGGAAAAACAAACACCATAATAAAAGGGACCAAGGGGAAATTTATAGACTGAAATAATTATGAAAATCTATAAAAATTGATTTATAATGATATAGAACGAATGCAAACTTAATAATATTCGAAGAACTTACTTCAGATTAAGTCAAGGTATCAATTATGAAGAGATTGTCTTGTGTTTGAAAATTATTGTAAATAATTTATGGGTGTAGCCAATTCCAACACTCATATATATGGTAGCAATAGATGATAAATATTGCCATAGCTAGTTCTGTAATAGGACATATGTATGAGTGGAGCGCTACTATGAAAAAATAAATTCTTTGGGGAAAAAAATGTTCAAAGTGGAAATTAAATAATGTAATATAATAAAAACCATGTTGTAGGGAATTTTAATGGCAGAGGGGTGTAACAGTATATTAATAAGTATGTAATTATGTATAAATATGTGATGTAGAAAAGTTATACTAAAGAGCATCTAAGGTGGTTTATTATTGGACTTACTAGTTAAGTTATTTTTGAGAGTGTCAAATAAGATATTAGAATCGAAAATGACTTCATTAAGATTCACTGGGTCTGAAATACTGTGTGCTGTGTTGATTTCGATGGATTCGAGAACATTCATCATAGTACCCTTGGTAGTGTAATGTAAGATTTCTAAATCATTCTCTATACTAGTGAATTTGTGGCCTGAATCCTCCATATGTGCGGCCATGGCTGAATACTTTCTATATTTAGTGGCATTTAAGTGATCATTATATCTTGTGGAGAAATTTCTTCCTGCTTGACCTATATAATTGGCGTTACAATCATTACAACTTAATCTGTAAACACCGGATTTGCTGAATTTATCCTTCAAGTTGAAAGAATTGGAATTAAAGAAAATGCTCTGATTAGTATTGTTAGTTTTGTAAGCTATTTTCATGTTAACCTTTTTGAATTTGTTAGTGATGTTATAAGTATGATGATTAAAATAAGTAAAAACTGCGTATGAGGGCTCTTCTTTATGCTCAAGTTGAAGTCGTGTGATGGGCTTATTTTTTAATTTGTTGATAATATTAAAAATGTATTGACGATTATAACCATTAACTCTGGCAATTTGATATATTATCTCAATTTCTTTGTCAAAATCTTGCTTGGAAAGAGGTAAATTCATGGCTCTGTTCACAAGGCTAATGAAGGTGGCTTTTTTTATGACAGCCAGGATGGTTTGAATCTTGCCTTATAACAGAATGGGTTTGCGTGGGTTTCCTGAAAATTTGGTAATGCAGTCTGTTATCTTTTTTGAAAATGGTTGTGTCAAGAAAATTAATCTTATTGTTTGTGGCGGATTCCATGGTAAATTTAATATTATTATCAATATTGTTGAGTTGATCTAAAATTCTATCAATCTTTTGAATATTATCGTCAATAATGATGAACACATCATCAACGTATCTACCCCAAAATGTAATCCCCATTATTTTATCTATTATTTTAGTTTCTTCTAAATGGTCGAGGTAAATGTTAGCGAGTATTCCTGACAATGGAGAACCCATAGCTAAGCCATCATTTTGTTTATAAACTTTACTGTTGAATGTAAAGTAATTATTATATAGAATAAAATTTAAGATGCAAATGAATTCATCAATTTCTACTTTGGATAGACTGCTATTATCTGTTAGATTCTTCTTAATGATGTCTATTGTAGGCATAATAGGTATATTGGTGTACATAACTTTGATGTCAGCACTATGTAAAGAATGTTCTTGTTTAAGCTCCAATACTGATGTTTTCTCACAAAAATGTAAAGTATTTTTGAAAGACATGTTTGCTTTTGCGCCGATAAAGGTCTATTAATAATAATAATAATGCGCGTCAGAGTAGCAGTGGAAGATAAAATCAACAAGGTCGCAAATGGATGGGGAAAAGACGTCTTGCTCGACCCGGTGCTGGGCCCAAGGTTTTCGGAGCGAGCAAAAGATGATTTCCAAAAAACCAAATGCAAACGAATAATTGCTTAATGCAATAATCAAAAGTGCAGAAACGAGATTCCCATAAAATTAATTAAATAAATCCCAGAGGCGTGCTAATCGTGCCTTTGTTACGTCACAAAGACAAGATTGACGAAATCGAGATAAGGATAAGGATAAGGAAGGGGAACTTAAATATAAGAAATGAAAAGACAAGGGAGCTATATTACTTAAAATATAAAAATGTATTGAGGATAAAAGAAAGAGCGTGTACACGAAATAAACAAATTATTTAAAACAAAGAAAAAAGGCAAGCTAATACAAGCTCAATAATACAAAAGAAACCCAATACCAAGAATAAAGAATTCAAAAACTTAAAAAAAACTGAAAAGCACGACAGAACCTGAGTACCGCTCAACAACATGAATCTAACGAAAAGATACAAACTTGAAAGAAAATAAAACGAAACTTACAAAAGTTAGAGAGAAACGACAAACTTGCAAAAAGTCAAACTTCGAACTGCTAAGACGCGAAGCTTTTCATGATGTTATGTAAACATACCGGAGGGAAGGGGGAGGAGTGAGGGGAGTAAAACAAAGGGGAGAGAGATCTCACGGAGATAGGAGGAAGGAGAAGACAAGGGGAATTATAATTAAGTTATGTAATACGGCGAAAATCGAAAGAGAAAAACAAAACAAAAGGAAAATGAGATATACGGAGATACATTACATTACAATTGACTTGGGACGAAAGAGACCGGTAAAAATCGAAAGCACGCTATAATAAAATAGGCTTATATTCCAACATAATGCCGCACCAACGCGACATATAAAAAAAAGAATAATATGACATCGGAGCTGGAGAAAATCCCAGTTAACCACCGTCACATATATTCTATAAACAAAAGGGACACGTATTAGTGGGACGTTGGACATCAGTCCCGTTACCTCACACATACTGTCCACAAACAAAGGTCCAATTGCTACCAATCAAATGAAACATTTGTGGTACAAAGAGACACCGACGCAAAAGACGAGCACTAAGGCCCGACAGGAAATATATATAAGCCAAGACGCAGAAACGCAATACTTTCGAATCTTACAGGTATTAACCAAAATAATAAAACTGTGAGAAGGGCACATAACAAAAGCAACAAAAAGAACTCCGCCGTATGACATTACGCAAGGTCCCGGAGATCTGGTTCAAGGATTAAAATACTAACAATAACATCTTGAAAAGGAAAGAGAATTAAGCAAAAGAAGGAACGTTTAACAAAAACAATTACATTGCGTTAGATAGAAATACATTGAGCCGTACTCACATTCCGCTGCGCCATGAGGGTGGGCCTCTGCCCGAATACACACGTTCGCCTTACATCTCGGCGCGTCTAAGACTGACCAAGCTTCTGTCCCCCCAGAGGGGAGAGAAGCCTCTCAGAAAAATCAAATGCGTAGTTTGGGAGTGGCCCCAAACTCGCGTCAAATATTGTCAGAGCCAATGGCAGAACGAATTGCACAACAAAATGCAAGGTAGCAACAACACTAGCCAATACGAGAGAACAAGGCAGTATGTAGCCAGGGGTTGCACAACGTTAGACAGAGAGATACATACAGACAAACTGCGCACTTTTAAACTCTCGAGGCGTAATATAGAGATGTCACAACACATGACAATAATAATAATAATAATAATCATGATGATAATAATAATAATTACAATAAATTCTGAAAAGTGGTTCAAATTCCACCGCTTTCTCCAAAAAAAATTCTTTTACATAACAAAGGCATAAAAGAATTTTTTCTTTTTCATAACAAAATTATATAAAATAACATTCTTCGATTAGATACATTTGAACAGGGTGAAGGAAAGAAGATTACATCATGTACACCAGATACACACATGAAAAATTAAGACATAATAAAATGTTCTCACATTTCTCTTATTCATAAGACGCAGCTTAATTAAAAGTTCTTTGAACGTCATAACTTCCATAAAAGGCTTGACGAAACGCAAGTCTCTTTTCTCAAACACACATATATTTTCATACACACGTATTCACGAAGATGTTCACTGGTGAGGAAAATTTTTTCTTTTTTTTTTTGGTACGAAAGAAAAAAAAGACTTTAAAATGAAATTAAAACAACAAAAATTGAAATTATATAAAGGATCAGTACAGCCGTGAAATAAAGGCGGATCCTACCTCTACTGCACGTCAATACGTCACACATATTAAAAATGGATGTACCAAAAAGAAAATAATGATAATAAAACGGTCAATCTTGAGCTAGACTCTGCCAGATGACGTGGAGAAAGCGAAGTCTTCTTAATGGCGACCTTCTGGAAATCAGCCAATTTTCTAATAATAAAAGAAAGAGAAAGGTTAAATCATGATCACAAAAAAATATAAAGGGGAGCACCCTGTATACAAAATAAGGCTTGCGTCGGGGAAATATTTGGGGTTACATAAGCTGCGTAAGGGGGAAAGTGGATTCATTCTGCCAGCTGGAAAGTAAAAGTATGAATAGGCAGGGTCGTCAGACCAAATGAAAGAAGAGAAAACGAGCCGTGAACAGGGTCTAAAGGATACACCGGCCACTTCTCAGGTACTTGAAGACTAGCTATCGCTACCGGAAACACTCTCCAAATATATGACAGATACAGGAAAATAATACACATTATCTTAGAGAAAACATATTAGATTGAAATGATTTATAAAAACATGATTTCACAAAAACGTAAAACAGAAGTTACGATAAATAGTAAACAACTATATCAATAGACAAATCACTGTCACTACAAGAAAAGAATGTAAGTCAACAGACCATCTCAGGCACTGCCGAACAATAGCAAGTCGTGTCAGCAGCTCGGACAATGGGTCGGGCCGGCTCCTTACAACAAAAGCAGGCAGGTACTGGAAATTGCCTTAGGTAGAAGTATAGTTCAACACATCTTTCGAAATCCTCCGTGTAACTCAGGCGGCCACGGGTGTCTCCTGCCTAACTAGATACATAGCAGGAGTAAAGGGGAAAAATGTACTAATAACCTTCGTCAAATGACATTAGGTACTAACAAATAAAAGGGAATAATAACTCAAAGTAGCTGTCGAAAAAAAAAAAAAAATGACATCCCGGACAGAGAACGAAAATCCAAATAATTACGTTACAAAATACCTTCCAAATAAAAGGAACAGACTGGAACCTCGCATAAAACCAATCAAGACCAGACATACAATCAATCAAACTCGAAACCCAATAATAAATATTACCAACCCACAAAAATAAAATGGTTACAGCGTCAATATACGGGCCGTAGACCTCAGAGGTACCGCATTAAAAAAAAAAAAAAGACACAGAGGGTATGGCCTATCCCATACAAATATAAGAAAATTGGGTAATGCACGCCAGAGTAGTTCACACGAACATCAATGTCCCATAACACGGAAGCCGTAGACCTAAAATGGTTGGTATCTCTGAGTAATACTTATCGTATATTTGGTTTGCCAATAAAAACGAATAAATAGTTCGTACGTAATATATATATAGTTTAAATTGAATAGGGTATAAAATCAAAATTGAACTAAATTTGAAACCACCCACAAATAACTGTTGATAAAAATTCATTAAACTCATTGACACACACATTCATCTCAAAATACAACCAACAACAACAACACTACATACATACTCCTTCCCATAAACAAATCGAAATTTCCCCATTACATCAGAATGCTAATATGAGTCGTTGGAACACCATGGAAACTCAAATAACGGACTACAGGTCATCGTGACAAACTTCATCCCATACAACCTTTGTTTACGTTAGTTTAGCGAAGCCTCTGTGTTTATTTGTCATCCCTACCTTTCATGTAATCGGTTTTATTTTTACTCAAATCTCTCAGGTCTGAAATATATGCTACTTTTCTGCGAGGCTTACCAACGCTCTGTATTACGTCACAAATTGATGTGCACTCTTTCGAGGTATCTTTCATTTGATTGTCGTATCAGAGTTTGTTTTTTGGGTCAAGGTATCATTGGAGTAACGGAGCCATGTCTCATTTCGCCTCCTATTTGATCCTTCCCTCTGTTTTAGGAAAAGTGTGTGAGCGATGGTCTTTGTGTTAGTCACTGTCCATTCGTCATGCCTTAATTCCTTTGTTTCTTCGTATGTCGTTATATTTAGACATAACTACCCCTACGTAAGCCTATATTTTCCTACAAAGCATATTTCTTAGCTGATCGATTTTTCCTTTCATTTCCTGTCCCGGTAATGTCAATTAATTTAATGTAATACTCATTTTCCTTTATTTTATGTGTTAATTTTGTGTTGTTTCCTCTGGCTTCGTTATATTACGTAACTCCGTGTCATCCCCCCTCTCCCACCCCCCACCCCCGTTTCCTACATACGCACCCTTCTCATCCCCACCACTCCCCCCCCCCTTACCTCATGATTTCACAACATCATGAGCTTTTTGGAAGTCTGTTCTTGGCAAGGGCATTCTAGTCCAGGTCATCCTCGTAAGTAGAGGTGTTCTCTTATTCGACTCATCCATACTCTCTATCTTTTTCGTTTTTGTTTTGTTTTTGTATTTTAAATTTTGGTTATCGAGTCGCGCTTACGGTTTAGTTGCACATTGATTGTAAGTACATTTTAATTAATCTTGTTTCATCTTTGTTAGTGCTTAAGTTCATTTATACACTTTTCTCTTGAGATTGTTTTTGTGTACCGGTACCCCTTTCTTAGGTACCATATTTAGTCATTAATTTTATTTTATTTGCTATTAAGCGATTTTATACCTCTTCACGTTTACCTTTCATTTTGTGTTTAGATATATCCTTACTCTTATGCGCACCTGTTTTAGTTTACTTTAAATACAATAGTAAATAGTTCACTTGGTTTCGTCCTCTTTCATTTGTAATTTTAAGTTCCCTCATCTCTCGTTCGATTTCGTCGGTCTTGGCTTCGTACTGTAACGCAGTCACGACCTTCACGCTTCTGGGTTCATCGATCAATTAGATAAATTCAATTCCGCTTTTGATTTGTTTTAAACAATTCATTCGATTCCTTTTTTGGAAAGTATCTTTCTTTCGATCCGGAATCTTGGGCCCAGCACGCATCGAAAGAGACATCCTTTCCCCGCTCCTTAGCGATCCTGTTTAAGGTGTTGTTTTCACTTCTACTGTATTTCCTCACGCCTCTGCTATTTTGTCTAACGTAAAAGCACAAGCGGTGCTTAACGCTCTGCTACCATTGCGCCGATAAAGGTCTATTAATAATAATAATAATGCGCGTCAGAGTAGCAGTGGAAGATAAAATCAACAAGGTCGCAAATGGATGGGGAAAAGACGTCTTGCTCGACCCGGTGCTGGGCCCAAGGTTTTCGGAGCGAGCAAAAGATGATTTCCAAAAAACCAAATGCAAACGAATAATTGCTTAATGCAATAATCAAAAGTGCAGAAACGAGATTCCCATAAAATTAATTAAATAAATCCCAGAGGCGTGCTAATCGTGCCTTTGTTACGTCACAAAGACAAGATTGACGAAATCGAGATAAGGATAAGGATAAGGAAGGGGAACTTAAATATAAGAAATGAAAAGACAAGGGAGCTATATTACTTAAAATATAAAAATGTATTGAGGATAAAAGAAAGAGCGTGTACACGAAATAAACAAATTATTTAAAACAAAGAAAAAAGGCAAGCTAATACAAGCTCAATAATACAAAAGAAACCCAATACCAAGAATAAAGAATTCAAAAACTTAAAAAAAACTGAAAAGCACGACAGAACCTGAGTACCGCTCAACAACATGAATCTAACGAAAAGATACAAACTTGAAAGAAAATAAAACGAAACTTACAAAAGTTAGAGAGAAACGACAAACTTGCAAAAAGTCAAACTTCGAACTGCTAAGACGCGAAGCTTTTCATGATGTTATGTAAACATACCGGAGGGAAGGGGGAGGAGTGAGGGGAGTAAAACAAAGGGGAGAGAGATCTCACGGAGATAGGAGGAAGGAGAAGACAAGGGGAATTATAATTAAGTTATGTAATACGGCGAAAATCGAAAGAGAAAAACAAAACAAAAGGAAAATGAGATATACGGAGATACATTACATTACAATTGACTTGGGACGAAAGAGACCGGTAAAAATCGAAAGCACGCTATAATAAAATAGGCTTATATTCCAACATAATGCCGCACCAACGCGACATATAAAAAAAAGAATAATATGACATCGGAGCTGGAGAAAATCCCAGTTAACCACCGTCACATATATTCTATAAACAAAAGGGACACGTATTAGTGGGACGTTGGACATCAGTCCCGTTACCTCACACATACTGTCCACAAACAAAGGTCCAATTGCTACCAATCAAATGAAACATTTGTGGTACAAAGAGACACCGACGCAAAAGACGAGCACTAAGGCCCGACAGGAAATATATATAAGCCAAGACGCAGAAACGCAATACTTTCGAATCTTACAGGTATTAACCAAAATAATAAAACTGTGAGAAGGGCACATAACAAAAGCAACAAAAAGAACTCCGCCGTATGACATTACGCAAGGTCCCGGAGATCTGGTTCAAGGATTAAAATACTAACAATAACATCTTGAAAAGGAAAGAGAATTAAGCAAAAGAAGGAACGTTTAACAAAAACAATTACATTGCGTTAGATAGAAATACATTGAGCCGTACTCACATTCCGCTGCGCCATGAGGGTGGGCCTCTGCCCGAATACACACGTTCGCCTTACATCTCGGCGCGTCTAAGACTGACCAAGCTTCTGTCCCCCCAGAGGGGAGAGAAGCCTCTCAGAAAAATCAAATGCGTAGTTTGGGAGTGGCCCCAAACTCGCGTCAAATATTGTCAGAGCCAATGGCAGAACGAATTGCACAACAAAATGCAAGGTAGCAACAACACTAGCCAATACGAGAGAACAAGGCAGTATGTAGCCAGGGGTTGCACAACGTTAGACAGAGAGATACATACAGACAAACTGCGCACTTTTAAACTCTCGAGGCGTAATATAGAGATGTCACAACACATGACAATAATAATAATAATAATAATCATGATGATAATAATAATAATTACAATAAATTCTGAAAAGTGGTTCACTTTAAAACAATAATGTTTCTTTAAAAATTGTTGAGCAAAATGTGATGTTTTATATAACGGGCTGTTTCTGAAATTGATAATAGGTCTAATAGGAATGTCATTTTTGTGTATTTTGGGAAGGGCACGTAATGTAGGAGCACTGGGGTTCATATGGGCTAGTTGAGTAACATGCTTATCATCTAAAATAAAAAATGTGTTTTTAAAAATGCTTTTTAGTTTTCTTTGTATGGATGCAGTGGGATCTTTCTTTATTTCTTTAAAATTATCATTGCTAATGAAATCAATAGTTTTAGAGATGTATTCATCTTTGTCAATGAGTACTATAGTGTTTCCTTTGTCTGCTTTAGTTACAATTATATTATTATTTATAAGCTTCTTTTTTAATTTATAGATATCGTGATTATTGGAACTAGTGTCTGAAAAGCTATTATTCTTATTAACAATCTTGTGAATTTCTTTGTTGGTTTCGTGTCTTATTCCGTTTTGTTCATTAATGGGTAGTTTTCTTATTGCGGTTTCAGTTTCAGCTACTATCGTGGTGAGGACTTCATTATTTAATTTAGTATCCCAATTATGCTTTGGGCCTTTGTTCAGAATGTTCATTTCATGGTCATTGAGCTTAATTTTCGTTAGATTTTTTAAAGGATCCTGAAATTTGTGAAGACCTTTATTTACCAAGTGTTTATGCACTGTGCTGTCATTATTATGTAAATTAGTCAGTTTATTATCTAAAATAGCTTTTTTCTGTGACATTTTCGTATGGACAATTTGATTAACGATGAGAGAATATTTGTCCCAATCCTTTTTAGAAGATAAATTGGAAGCTTCAAGATGCGCACGGTATAGCATGTTATTAATATTATTCTTTCTTATGAAAAGGAATTTAATTTCTCTTTGAAATAATCTATTGTTTATCAATCTTTGCGTTTTACTCTCATATGGGGTTAAATGGCCTTTCTTTTGATAAGATTTTAAATGTTGGGGTATTACATTAAGGGCTCTGCATTTTTTAAGGAAATCAATATCTTTTATAGTGCTAGCTAGTTTTATTTTAAGATCTTTAAATTTATATCTTGCTTTCTTAGCTAAGGCAGCCTGGCTCGCTTCATTGATTCTATTATTTAAACTAGTTTCCATGATGGTTCCGTATTGACGTACTGAACCCATGTACCATGGCCTCAAAGGGAGTCGAATCCATGTACTTTGAGAAAGGAATGAAAGAATCATACAGTCTCTAAGGGAACGGAGAGAGATTTCAAGCCAGGATTATAGCCTAACCTTGTGCAAGCGCTAGGGCCAGGTGTTCCTAAGATGAGCTCATGCCTCTTGACATTTATAAGGAGCCAGTCATGGATATTATTAGAACGAGTGGAAAGTTTGGACTGTAAGACGAAGAAGCTTGACTCGGAAATTGCTCTTACGTTGCAGGAAAATGGCAACCTCGCTGCTGAGTCAGAACAGGAATAATTAAATTTAACCCGTTTACGAGTATAAAAATAAGTAAACAGATACAGTACGGTGAATCATTTTGGATTAGAGATTTTTGTGTAAAGAAAAACCTTGTAATAATAGTCCAGGAAAGAACTGCAAACGCAAGTATACGTCATAGGGGAGTCACCGAGACCCAAAGAGTGGGAGAATTAAAAATGAACAGCACCACCCACACAGTTGAGGACGAGAAATTAATTAATATCTCGGAAATGCACGATCGATTTCCATGCACAGGAAGATTATTTTACGTTTGAAAGACGAGCTTCATGGAGATATGATTTTTATAATTATGCGACAATTAGTTCAAAAGTTGGTCACGAAAAGGACTAGGATTTTATCTTTTTGTGACTGAAAGGTATAAAACTCCTGGCCTCACCAAGCCAATCATGCAGTATTAGTCCGTCCAGGGGGGCGTGACGCTGGAACATCACACATCGTACATGCAGTTATTATCAGCCTGCGGGCGTGACACTGTGTCACTATCATCGTACATGCAGTTTCAAACGGCCGGAAGGAACGTCATTGTTCTACATCACACATCGTACATGCAGTATTAGTCCGTCCAGGGGGGCGTTACGCTGGAGCATCATAATCATGCAGTCTACGAGCATTCCGTGAGCGGAAGTGCTGCACCACATTGTATACGCAGTATTCAAGAGCCCGTGAGGGGGACGTTAAGCTGTATCAGACATCGATCCAGAACCTGAGGGAGGTTACTTTGATCACAGTTCGTCATAGCACGTCTTGATGTAGGCAGTTCGCGCTACAATTTCAAGTAGTTAATTCAGAAACACAGTTCGACAAGAGACTCCTGTGGGAGGCTATGCTACCAGTTCGCCGAGTGTAGATCAGTTACGATATAAGTACGCTATGCTGATGGTTAGCAGTTCGAGACTCTGAAGAGTCCTAAATTATAAAGAACATTAAATATACGAACTTTAAAGCAATATCGCCAAAGTAAGATACAGCGATCAGTAGGGAAGTTCGAGTTCCAGAAGAATACTAGTTCGATACAGTTACGAAGTTATAAGAACTCCAACAAATAAACGGCGTTACGTCTAGTAAAGACATTGTTAAAGACATTAAGTCCTGTAAAGGACAAGAATAAATAGTAATCACGGTCGTGAAAGATAGAAGTTCTAGCAAAAGGAACTTAGGAACTTAGGTTCGAAACCAGAGGGAAAACGTACTCTAGTGAGAAAACGTCAAAAATATACGATAGACAGTATACGGTCCTCGAAGGGAGGCCAAGATATAGAAACTATAGGGCACGATAGACAGTGTACGGTCCTCGAAGGGAGGCCAAGATATAGAAACTATAGGGTGCGATAGACCACCATGTATAAATAGAGGTGACGGCAAAGTAAAGACATTTATCGCCTAGTTAAAGCAGATAAAGTGAAGCCGAGTAATAGACAATAGAAGCGGTTTTGAGAGACTGAAACCAGTAGTTTCCATTGTAGGAGAGAGAAACTTTGAACGAGTAAAATCACACGTCCAATGCAGGTCGATAGGATTCACATCAGGGATCATCAATAGCCGACAGAAATTGTCCAAATCGTTGAGATACGCCCGTGTGATAGAAGTGAAGTGTAAATATTGTAAGAAAAGAAATAAGAGTATCATTTTAAGTGTTTTATGTAAAGTGAAAGCGTTTTATGCAAAGTGATATGTGTTATAATATGCACCAGAGTAATATTTTTTAGTGTTTTAATGTGTGTTCAAAACGGATACACCAGTGTATTAAAAATGTTGTCAGTGTTAAATATAGTGAATATGTGTCAAGAAATTTTGGCCATGAGATGAGTTTGTACAATATGGAGTAAGTCAAGAAGGTGGGCCAAAATGTCACATCAAACGAGAATAAAGGTCAGAAAACGACCTTAAACATGTGAGTAAAGATTTTCATTCCTAAATAAGAACGCGATCTGAACGAAAATAAAGTTTTAAGAAATAATAAATAATTATGTGAAATAATAGATCCTGTAGAGGAAATGCATGGAATAAAATGTCAGTGTATTTAATGAATGTTATAAAAGCAAGCGTAATAACTATAATTATAACAAAGATATTTACAAAAAGGTAAATTTGAATTATATGAAAGAAATAGCTTTTGAGCTTTTGTAAGGAATGTAATCATAATAATAACAGGGTAAAGAAATCTAAATAAAGATTAAATTGAATGATATAAAATATAGAGCGTTGAAGCCGTAACAAATGTATAAGACATGATGTGAATGCATGTTCTTAAAAGTGGAGCGATTTATTGTCAACGGAAAAGATTAATATAAGAATTGAGATATGTATCAATTGTTACTATGAAATTTATCAGTTCTTTGGAAGGCATTCGGCCGTTAGGTAATGTGTAGCGTAGTGGAACGCAATTAAATAAAAAGTCACGCTAGGAACGCGTAAAAGTTAAAGTACTTGGTAAATTACTTATGGAGGGTAGTTGATTGCAGTGAATTGAGATATGTTGTAAGTCCTCTAAATTGTGACGTAGATCACGAGGCCATGTGTGTGTTATATTGAAAAGGGAGCTAATGTATGGTATTATTGAGCGTAGGTCATGTGGGCCACGGCCGACCTTAAATCGCATTTTGTATAAGTCCTCTAATATGGAAATGGTTCCCGAGGCATGTTAAGAGATTCGAACCTAGGATCCTCTTGTTGTTAAAGCCCCTTTTTATTCGTCGTTGAATGTGTATTACTCTTCCCAATCAATGAGGACCCCCTCATAATTAATAAATGCCAAGGTTACGAAAGTGGTTTATGAACCAATAATATTGTTGAATGAAAATAAGTGTAGTAAAAGCCAGGTCTCTCCTTAGAACTGAGAATAATGTGAATGTTTGTTTTAAAAGCATTGAAAAGAGCTCCAACCGTAGGCTAGGCAGGGAGTCGCTCTCCCTGTCATAAATCACGCTCAGGTATAATGGCCTGACCCTCATAGAGCGAGGGTGGGTAAAGATCGTTTTGTAAGAGGTGTTAAACACACCGTGAGTGTTTAAAGTTGTTAATGACCCGGGCATTGAACCGAGGTCCTTGTAGATTTATATTATCGCTTGCCAGTTCAGATCGTAGTTTTCTTATGTGATAATGGTCTTATAAGACAAATGAATTAAATAAAATCCCTATTGTAATGTTGATTGGAAAATAAGGGATCCACGAGTTTTGTGAAGATAACTAGATTCGGGAGTAATCATAGTTTTTGACTTTGTCAAGTAATCTTTATAACTCTGGAGTACACAAGTGGTTTCCCGATCACCGTAGTGAATTTGCAAACTTGAGAGAGATAGTAAATACTGAGAATATGTGAAATGCCCAAATATTGAAGTGAATAATTAACATGTAATTTTAAATGTAATTATATATTTGTTTTGATGATAAGAAAAGATAAAAATAAATTCTTGAGGTGTACAAAAGTAAGACACCATGATTATGGAAATGTATCGAGCCAAGGAAGCTCGTAGTTATATGGACTTTAAGATAGGTACTTTATGGAAGTGAAAATAATCGTGAATTGTTGGTTTTAAAGAAAACCATGTGTTTTAATCTAATATTTGTTTTATTTTTATGCTATTCCTTGTTCACTTTGGACAAGTAGAATGATATTGGTCAGTAGTTTATTTGTTTTATTGTTTGTAGCGCCATAAATTTGATTAATTAAATGTGTTAAAATAGGAGTTGATTTTGTTGTTATTTTTGCAAGTGTATCCTCTATTTAATCCAAAATATGTAAGTCACAGAGTGGGAGAACTTACCGCAGCCCCGAAAAATCCCGAATTGAGCAATGCTGGAATACTGTGATTTGCATATTTCTTGCTAAAAGGGCACAGTACTAAATAGTTTTAACAACAAATTGTATATCCGCCTTAGTCAATACATAAACGAAAATAAATTATAATTACACTTGCTCCTGGTACATGTTTCGGGGATTAATTGCTTTTATCCCCTTCATCAGCCAAGACAAATATCCGAAGAAAGATATAAGATAGCGTAGCACTCAAAAAATAAATAGCTATTTAACTTAATATGGTGCACCATATAAGTAGGTCACAGGAAATTGTTGAGCAAAACTAATAACATATATGTAACAGCGATGATATTCAGCCATCAAAACACAGAGAATCAGTGGACAGTTAACTCGTAAATCCGCTCCAAAAACACTGGTCGAAGCTTGAATTGGCAAAAATCACAATACTTCACCATATGGACACAACCAATGAAGATGCCTTATGCTCAACAGGTCCAAAATCAAATGCCTGCATACGAAATAGACGAGCGTGGAAGGAACAACTTCAAATAGCAATGAGGTTAGCTCAATGCGTAACCTGAAAGAAGCAAAGGAAAAACAAACACCATAATAAAAGGGACCAAGGGGAAATTTATAGACTGAAATAATTATGAAAATCTATAAAATTAATTTATAATGATATAGAACGAATGCAAACTTAATAATATTCGAAGAACTTACTTCAGGTTAAGTCAAGGTATCAATTATGAAGAGATTGTCTTATGTTTGAAAATTATTGTAAATAATGTATGGGTGTAGCCAATTCCAACACTCATATATATATAATATTAAATTTACCATGGAATCCGCACAAACAATAAGATTAATTTTCTTGACACAACCATTTTCAAAAAAGATAACAGACTGCATTACCAAATTTTCAGGAAACCCACGCAAAACCCATTCTGTTATAAGGCAAGTTTCAAACCATCCTGGCTGTCATAAAAAAGCCACCTTCATTAGCCTTGTGAACAGAGCCAGGAATTTACCTCTTTCCAAGCAAGATTTTGACAAAGAAATTGAGATAATATATCAAATTGCCAGAGTTAATGGTTATAATCGTCAATACATTTTAATATTATCAACAAATTAAAAAATAAGCCCATCACATGACTTCAACCTGAGCATAAAGAAAAGCCCTCATACGCAGTTTTTACTTATTTTAATCATCATACTTATAACATCACTAACAAATTCAAAAAGGTTAACATGAAAATAGCTTACAAAACTAACAATACTAATCAGAGCATTTTCTTTAATTCCAATTCTTTCAACTTGAAGGATAAATTCAGCAAATCCGGTGTTTACAGATTAAGTTGTAATGATTGTAACGCCAATTATATAGGTCAAACAGGAAGAAATTTCACCACAAGATATAATGATCACTTAAATGCCACTAAATATAGAAAGTATTCAGCCATGGCCGCACATATGGAGGATTCAGGCCACAAATTCACTAGTATAGAGAATGATTTAGAAATCTTACATTACACTACCAAGGGTACTATGATGAATGTTCTCGAATCCATCGAAATCAACACAGCACACAGTATTTCAGACCCAGTGAATCTTAATGAAGTCATTTTCGATTCTAATATCTTATTTGACACTCTCAAAAATAACTTAACTAGTAAGTCCAATAATAAACCACCTTAGATGCTCTTTAGTATAACTTTTCTACATCACATATTTATACATAATTACATACTTATTAATATACTGTTACACCCCTCTGCCATTAAAATTCCCTACAACATGGTTTTTATTATATTACATTATTTAATTTCCACTTTGAACATATTTTTCCACAAAGAATCTATTTTTTCATAGTAGCGCTCCACTCATACATATGTCCTATTACAGAACTAGCTATGGCAATATTTATCATCTACTGCTACCATATATATGAGTGTTGGAATTGGCTACACCCATAAATTATTTACAATAATTTTCAAACATAAGACAATCTCTTCATAATTGATACCTTGACTTAACCTGAAGTATGTTCTTAGAATATTATTAAGTTTGCATTCGTTCTATATCATTATAAATTAATTTTTATAGATTTTCATAATTATTTCAGTCTATAAATTTCCCCTTGGTCCCTTTTATTATGGTGTTTGTTTTTCCTTTGCTTCTTTCAGGTTATGCATTGAGCTAACCTCATTGCTATTTGAAGTTGTTCCTTCCACGCTCGTCTATTTCGTATGCAGGCATTTGATTTTGGACCTGTTGAGCATAAGGCATCTTCATTGGTTGTGTCCATATGGTGAAGTATTGTGATTTTTGCCAATTCAAGCTTCGACCAGTGTTTTTGGAGCGGATTTACGAGTTAACTGTCCACTGATTCTCTGTGTTTTGATGGCTGAATATCATCGCTGTTACATATATGTTATTAGTTTTGCTCAACAATTTCCTGTGACCTACTTATATGGTGCACCATATTAAGTTAAATAGCTATTTATTTTTTGAGTGCTACGCTATCTTATATCTTTCTTCGGATATTTGTCTTGGCTGATGAAGGGGATAAAAGCAATTAATCCCCGAAACATGTACCAGGAGCAAGTGTAATTATAATTTATTTTCGTTTATGTATTGACTAAGGCGGATATACAATTTGTTGTTAAAACTATTTAGTACGTCAATACGACCCCATCATGGAAACTAGTTTAAATAATAGAATCAATGAAGCGAGCCAGGCTGCCTTAGTTAAGAAAGCAAGATATAAATTTAAAGATCTTAAAATAAAACTAGCTAGCACTATAAAAGATATTGATTTCCTTAAAAAATGCAGAGCCCTTAATGTAATACCCCAACATTTAAAATCTTATCAAAAGAAAGGCCATTTAACCCCATATGAGAGTAAAACGCAATGATTGATAAACAATAGATTATTTCAAAGAGAAATTAAATTCCTTTTCATGAGAAAGAATAATATTAATAACATGCTATACCGTGCGCATCTTGAAGCTTCCAATTTATCTTCTAAAAAGGATTGGGACAAATATTCTCTCATCGTTAATCAAATTGTCCATACAAAAATGTCACAGAAAAAAGCTATTTTAGATAATA
Source organism: Meconema thalassinum (assembly GCA_946902985.2). Classification (NCBI taxonomy): domain Eukaryota; kingdom Metazoa; phylum Arthropoda; class Insecta; order Orthoptera; family Tettigoniidae; genus Meconema; species Meconema thalassinum. Next base: position 240,154,905 of record OX336389.2, on the reverse strand, counting down.
AACTGACTAATTTACATAATAATGACAGCACAGTGCATAAACACTTGGTAAATAAAGGTCTTCACAAATTTCAGGATCCTTTAAAAAATCTAACGAAAATTAAGCTCAATGACCATGAACTGAACATTCTGAACAAAGGCCCAAAGCATAATTGGGATACTAAATTAAATAATGAAGTCCTCACCACGATAGTAGCTGAAACTGAAACCGCAATAAGAAAACTACCCATTAATGAACAAAACGGAATAAGACACGAAACCAACAAAGAAATTCACAAGATTGTTAATAAGAATAATAGCTTTTCAGACACTAGTTCCAATAATCACGATATCTATAAATTAAAAAAGAAGCTTATAAATAATAATATAATTGTAACTAAAGCAGACAAAGGAAACACTATAGTACTCATTGACAAAGATGAATACATCTCTAAAACTATTGATTTCATTAGCAATGATAATTTTAAAGAAATAAAGAAAGATCCCACTGCATCCATACAAAGAAAACTAAAAAGCATTCTTAAAAACACATTTTTTATTTTAGATGATAAGCATGTTACTCAACTAGCCCATATGAACCCCAGTGCTCCTACATTACGTGCCCTTCCCAAAATACACAAAAATGACATTCCTATTAGACCTATTATCAATTTCAGAAACAGCCCGTTATATAAAACATCACATTTTGCTCAACAATTTTTAAAGAAACATTATTGTTTTAAAGCAAACATGTCTTTCAAAAATACTTTACATTTTTGTGAGAAAACATCAGTATTGGAGCTTAAACAAGAACATTCTTTACATAGTGCTGACATCAAAGTTATGTACACCAATATACCTATTATGCCTACAATAGACATCATTAAGAAGAATCTAACAGATAATAGCAGTCTATCCAAAGTAGAAATTGATGAATTCATTTGCATCTTAAATTTTATTCTATATAATAATTACTTTACATTCAACAGTAAAGTTTATAAACAAAATGATGGCTTAGCTATGGGTTCTCCATTGTCAGGAATACTCGCTAACATTTACCTCGACCATTTAGAAGAAACTAAAATAATAGATAAAATAATGGGGATTACATTTTGGGGTAGATACGTTGATGATGTGTTCATCATTATTGACGATAATATTCAAAAGATTGATAGAATTTTAGATCAACTCAACAATATTGATAATAATATTAAATTTACCATGGAATCCGCCACAAACAATAAGATTAATTTTCTTGACACAACCATTTTCAAAAAAGATAACAGACTGCATTACCAAATTTTCAGGAAACCCACGCAAACCCATTCTGTTATAAGGCAAGATTCAAACCATCCTGGCTGTCATAAAAAAGCCACCTTCATTAGCCTTGTGAACAGAGCCATGAATTTACCTCTTTCCAAGCAAGATTTTGACAAAGAAATTGAGATAATATATCAAATTGCCAGAGTTAATGGTTATAATCGTCAATACATTTTTAATATTATCAACAAATTAAAAAATAAGCCCATCACACGACTTCAACCTGAGCATAAAGAAAAGCCCTCATACGCAGTTTTTACTTATTTTAATCATCATACTTATAACATCACTAACAAATTCAAAAAGGTTAACATGAAAATAGCTTACAAAACTAACAATACTAATCAGAGCATTTTCTTTAATTCCAATTCTTTCAACTTGAAGGATAAATTCAGCAAATCCGGTGTTTACAGATTAAGTTGTAATGATTGTAACGCCAATTATATAGGTCAAACAGGAAGAAATTTCACCACAAGATATAATGATCACTTAAATGCCACTAAATATAGAAAGTATTCAGCCATGGCCGCACATATGGAGGATTCAGGCCACAAATTCACTAGTATAGAGAATGATTTAGAAATCTTACATTACACTACCAAGGGTACTATGATGAATGTTCTCGAATCCATCGAAATCAACACAGCACACAGTATTTCAGACCCAGTGAATCTTAATGAAGTCATTTTCGATTCTAATATCTTATTTGACACTCTCAAAAATAACTTAACTAGTGAGTCCAATAATAAACCACCTTAGATGCTCTTTAGTATAACTTTTCTACATCATATATTTATACATAATTACATACTTATTAATATACTCTTACACCCCTCTGCCATTAAAATTCCCTACAACATGGTTTTTATTATATTACATTATTTAATTTCCACTTTGAACATTTTTTCCCCCAAAGAATTTATTTTTTCATAGTAGCGCTCCACTCATACATATGTCCTATTACAGAACTAGCTATGGCAATATTTATCATCTATTGCTACCATATATATGAGTGTTGGAATTGGCTACACCCATAAATTATTTACAATAATTTTCAAACATAAGACAATCTCTTCATAATTGATACCTTGACTTAACCTGAAGTAAGTTCTTCGAATATTATTAAGTTTGCATTCGTTCTATATCATTATAAATTAATTTTTATAGATTTTCATAATTATTTCAGTCTATAAATTTCCCCTTGGTCCCTTTTATTATGGTGTTTGTTTTTCCTCTGCTTCTTTCAGGTTATGCATTGAGCTAACCTCATTGCTATTTGAAGTTGTTCCTTCCACGCTCGTCTATTTCGTATGCAGGCATTTGATTTTGGACCTGTTGAGCATAAGGCATCTTCATTGGTTGTGTCCATATGGTGAAGTATTGTGATTTTTGCCAATTCAAGCTTCGACCAGTGTTTTTGGAGCGGATTTACGAGTTAACTGTCCACTGATTCTCTGTGTTTTGATGGCTGAATATCATCGCTGTTACATATATGTTATTAGTTTTGCTCAACAATTTCCTGTGACCTACTTATATGGTGCACCATATTAAGTTAAATAGCTATTTATTTTTTGAGTGCTACGCTATCTTATATCTTTCTTCGGATATTTGTCTTGGCTGATGAAGGGGATAAAAGCAATTAATCCCCGAAACATGTACCAGGAGCAAGTGTAATTATAATTTATTTTCGTTTATGTATTGACTAAGGCGGATATACAATTTGTTGTTAAAACTATCCTCCATTATGGTAGAAATACTAGATCGTATACCAGTTACAATGTCTTCTGTTAGGTTAATTTCAGCCTGGGTGGCATCTATCTTTTTCTCAGTCGAATCTATTTTATTTTCAGTTGAATTTATTTTATCCTGCATTACAGTTATATCAACTTGAACTGCATCTAATTTGCCTTTTGTTGAATCTAATTTATTTTCAGTGCTTATGGCTCTTACTTCTAATGATGCAACATTAGATCTAACATGGCTAACTTCTACATTAATATTACTAATATCAAGTTGAACAAGCCTGACATCGTCCGTCACACTGTCGATGCCCGTTTCTATATCATCTATCTTTTCTTTTATATCTTTAGTTTTAGCTGAAATCTTGCGATTACTATCTTGAAGATATTTGAGGGACAAGTGCATTTGACTAATCTCTGCCTTCAAATTCTCCCCTACAGATTCCTGAACTAATTCAGTATTCTTATTGACAATGGCGTTGATATTGTCAAAACTAGTTTGGCAATTACACCTGATCTCAGCTAATTCATTGGTGTGACTGCCCATCTTCTCCTGTATTGCCGTCAACATATTGGCAATGTCCTCATTTGACACAGCTGTCATGATAAATACAATTATAGAAAACACAGGAATGCAATACATAAATAGCAGAATTGACACATTTAGAATGACCCTTTTCACCAATACAAGCATTGTATTTCGTTTTGCTTCTCAACTTCTTATATAAATTAAGTCTATAAGAAAAGAGGAGGAATGCAACGACGGTGATTTATATTAGAAACGGTTTAAATTAAAGTTGAGATGCTGAATTATTTATTTTATTATTAAAGAAATTGATTCTATCATTACAGATGATCTACAAATAATCATCGCCGGTGACTAACACGAAATGGCCGACAAGCATGGAGTGAAAAATGGCCCCATGTCATGTCCCATCTGACCACGCTGATCCATAAAAAATTCCTAGAAATGTCTTTTATGATCATGTCGTAATCAATCAAATTACATTTTACTAGGCACACACAAAACAAATAAATTTAAGCAATGGCGATAATTCTATCTGTATGCCAGGTAGATTGAGTAAACTCATCTTCGCGTTTTGAAGAAACGTGAATTCCCAACGAATTCGACGTGTATAATCGTAGCAGTGCCAAAGAAAATTTTGCTAACGACTACATCGTTCGAAAACTGCTAAACTCAATAACCTCATAAAAATGGATTCTCACACATGGGTTTAGCATTGGAGAACTCGAGAATGCCAATTCGAAATCCCCACGTTGGGCGCCATATATAGATGTACCCGTAATCCACGTGGTCTTACCTGTTGAAATCCGATGGAAAAGCTGAATCGTAGATTCTGGAAGTTCCCGGCTGAAATTACCCCTAAAAGTCTACCAACTAGGATCAACCAGGGATTAGGATACGTCGATATTAAAGAATGTGATACGAAGATGCCAGTGGTGTATATATTGCAATGAAACGAAGCTCTTAAAAGAACTCGAACAAGAGACTCTAAAAGAAAACGAAAGTATCTCGGGCATTAATTTTAAGCAAACTCAAGAAAAAAAAAACACCCACTGGTCCTCCTAACGCACTCCTTTTTCTAATAGAAAACACCAGTCGTTCAAAGATTTTTTTAAAATTAAATTCAGTTTATTAACTGGCAAATGGTGTATGTCTGTCAATTAGACAAAAATTAAGAAAGCTTCTCTAAATCAAATGACGAAAATAGTTTCAATAAACGCCTATAATAAGGCCCCAACTTACTGCTCTAAATCGCAGTATTTAAATATCTCATTCATTGAACACATTACATGAAAAATACAATATTAAATCATGCACTGATGCTATACCCTTATAATGACGAATGAAAGAGAAAGTGAGAGGACTCCTCAAGTTCAAGCGCGCCCCGCCCGGCAGCGCTTGTGTGGGCAAGTTCCACGCTGCCGGTCAGCTGGTCTTAGGGATAATGCCAAGGGAAACGAATTACCGTACTTTGTAACTGATACTCTTTTAAAATGTAATTAGCGATCACAATTAATATAACACGGCAGGGCACAATGGAAAATATAATTCACGGAAATAAGTACTATGGTCTCCATTACATGTTACGGAAAGCAAAGATTCCTGAAGTACCGGTAGGCTATACAGACTGTTACTTTTGTTGTTTCTTGTTGTGGCATTTTAGTTTCCTCATATTGAGAGACTAAAGAAGGTGAATTTGTGGTCTGAATCTAATTAATGAAAATGGGGGAATGGCAGAGCGGCTCTTGAGAACACTAGTGACTGAGTTGAGATGGCTATTCTCAGAAGGAGTGATGCCATGTGGTGATTACCTAATTCCTCAATGAGGGAAATAAAATGGGCTATGGGATTGAGCGCGTTAATTACTGTTTGCCTGACTGATTTACAAAGGCTAATACCAATAGGTGGGTGGATAAGGACCATCGTGCTCTGAAGGTTACTGCCATTGGGTGAAGCGTACCACAGATCTTTCTCGAAATCAAATGTCGGGAATGAGACGTGACCCGGCGAGGGAGGAGGTGGGCTAGAGAGTGAGGAATCTGATTTTGGTGAAGCTGGTTTAAGTGGAACGAGTGTACCATCTCCTTTGTGGGTAGGCCCACTCGGAATTAGTGTTTTTGGATTAACAGGGGTATAATTTTGGCTTTTAGAGTCATCAGGGTCCTGAGTTATCAGGAATGTTATGCCCTGGTACGTTAATGTGCGAGGTTTAGTGTCAGTGCGCGACATGTTTGTGTTCGTGAGTGTAGACTATAAGCGCGTGTAATGAGAAAGAGGTGATGAGGAATAGTGGTCAAATACCTTGGTCGACCAGAGAATAAGGAAAGAGAAAAACAAATTTACCAGTCACTCAAAATTATCCAGTTTAAATACAGTTGAAGCTATGACGTTGAGTGCGCTGATGAAATTTGAAGTTAATTAAATAATTAATTATTGGCTGCTTAGTAGGAAGAGGGGATGAGCTAAACTTGTATTAAAACTCGAGGGAGACAGGAGTTGCTTGACTAGGATGGTTACATGGTGGGTATGGTGTTGGATATTTGAATGGTAGAGGAGTGACTTAATCTGCACTTTTACTAAGGGGGATGCAAATTAAGCCTATAGGAACATAGTGGAATGGCTTGAAATATCGAAGTCGAGGCGATATCGAGGCCTAGGCTTGGTAGAAAGACTGGCAAATCATCGATTTCGTGAATTGGCGTTAGAAGACGGAGCTTGGAGCTGTGGCGTGCAGTTGCTTGGATGCTGGACTCGGAATGAGATAATCAAGCTTGCATGCATGCGTGCATTGCCTGATAGAATGGGAACCTGGTGCTCTCAATGAGCTCCTTACGCCCCTTTATATAGTGAAATTTTTGATTTTAATTAATTGTTTCAGGTGAAATTTGTTGTTTTAAGTGATTTTACACCGTACCGATTTGATAGGTCGGCAGTGGGTGCAATGATTGATTGGATATATTTGTTTGAAATGATATAATTTAATTAATTATATATATATATATGAATAAGATTATCTCTCAACAGTAATTCGCCATGGCTTTGCTCCTCAGTTCCTGGACATATGAGACAAGGTAGACCGTCCATTCGCTGAGGGACAAGCACAAAACAGTAATATTAACAAAGAAATAGCCTATGTTTGAAGTAGGCCCACACAAAACATAGAACGCTGATGTACACAAGACACAATGAACAGAATTTAAGAACTGAAAGCAAAGACAATTCAATTTAATTCTCACAAATATCTCACACAGTAGCTTCCCCCGCACTTTTCTATGACCAGGTTCGACGGAACAACAGGACACGTGTTGGACATAATCGCTTGCAGTGCTTGTAGCGGCGGGACCACGAACTACCGTTCTATAATGGCGGAGTCCTCACACTAGGTCCTTCTATTCGTCATGCCCTTATTAAAAATGTATACATATCTTACATTTTATATACAGATTATATCCTTAGTTAGGATTTTGTTATTATCGCTGCCCATTTCCATTAATTCGACAAGTATATCTCAAGGTTATAATTCTCTTAATTTGTTGCATTCAACAATCAATTAAGATAACCGAATAGTGTTACAAGTTAGAAAATAGTTTATTAACTATCCAGATGCTTCAATGAATGCAGTATATTTTTGTTAAAATCACTGAAATATCAAATGTATTATATTGCATGAATTAATTAAAGTTATTCGAAAAGTGGCTGTGTTACTTAAATATGTGTGTCACGATATAAGCAATCCATCTCCGGCAAATCTTAATAGGCAAGAATAAAAACGTAGGGTTACTTGAATTAATACTGGCATTTAAGAGAAACATTCGTGATTCCAATTCACGTTCACAACAACTTCCTATTCAAATTAGTGATAGCTCAAAAGCTAATTTCACTCTTACAAAACGAAATGACTACGTTAATGTCTTCACATAAGACTTCGAGTACATTATACAATATTAATGTTGACCATCCAATGATGTCAAATATTCGCTTCATTAGCACAATAAATTCGTATTCATTAAATTGCAATACATTAATTCAGCTTTCCAAAGCTGTCAAGAATTTTTCCCAAACGTAATTAAACTCAAAACCTTTAAATAATTACTCTGAAGATATCACGCCTTATCGTAGACGAATATAGAAGTGTCACAGAGTACCTCTTTCCCAACTTCACTCAACAAGTTGCAACAATTTATTAGATAAGTTGTATTATCTACTTCCATAAATTATCGTCATTTAAGTCTATGACAAATTCTGTTATACTTGTTTGAACTGTTAATTTAGTTCACTATTCCTTTATATATATATATATGTATAATTATTTCCATAATAACTTATATATTAAAAAAATCGTAGATGGACACTAGTAAAATAGTCGGTTCAGTTTCGTCTATCCAAACTCGAAAAACGGCTTAACTACTCAGAAGAAAACACGTGAGATTTACACCATGGAAAGGAGTCTATTATCGTATCAATAGATACACGCAAACCATTAAATCAAACGATGATCTAGCCAAGAGCTTACCAAAAACGAATTAAAATAACACAAGCCGAAGACTGAACGAACTAAAGTTTCAGTTAGAAAGAAAAATCTCTAATCTAAAAGAAATATGAAAGTAGGCTACAAATGCCTCGACAATCAATTCACAATTTTTCTCGCTGGACGATTTCTACGATTCCATACCCATGGAAAATAATGATGAAAATGAACTATCATTTCTAAAAGAAAGAAATGTCTACTAGAATGTCATAAGTCCAAACGAAGAGTATCACTGAAATATTTTTGGAATAGTTCAAGTGCACGTGTGTGTGGCCATCTTCTTCCTAATCGCTATTCTTATACAAAAATATGGTCATCTTGGTCCTAATTATGCTGCAGATGTCTTCCCAACAAAATTCAATGCTTGGTTTTATTTCTAAAATTTTCACAAAGAAAAAAAAACACAAGTAATGCGCTAAATAGCATTACGTTTACTGTTAACTACAAAATAAATTACACTCTCCGACATAAATGATACAAGGAACCAAATCTAGTCTTCGAATGAATTTCATACTATTTAATAAAATATTGGTGAAAAGTGACGAACTAAAAGTGACAAAGTCTACTGTCTACAAGAAAGAAAAGTTTTCCAGCTACCTTGGGCGATGTTCTGGTTGAGATTGAAGAAAGTAAAGGAATATACATTCCTTTCAGGAACTGGACCCTCATCCCTGAGTAGTCCATGGCTGGAGCTGTAAGTCGTCGAACCAACTTCCTCCTAACTCGAAAACCACTGTCTACGAAACGGAGTTCCTACATATTACTTGTACAAGGCTCCCTCGACGTTATCAGTAAAGTAGTTTCGTTCATTTGGAGTTGTTTCTTCATTCTCATGTACTTGAAAACCACTGGATCAGAACGAACGCCTACAATCGTTTCTTTTTCTTCATTGTAGTATTTACAAGGTTGTCATTCCAAATGATCAATCCTGCCTCTGCATTGCATTCCTGTACTATCTGCTTAGCCCAACATAGCTACAGCAGCTAGATTCTCACAATAAAGTCCAGTCGTATTGTTCTTGATAATACTAATGCTTTCCTGCATTTCAACCATATATGTAGTAGATTTCCTCATCGTGGAGTTTGTACTGACAAGTCCATGCAATAACTAAGCTCACTCGCATATATCTATTTTCTGGGTTATGCCAAACACGCCAGAAATACGAACAACCGCATGTTGCTATGAAGCAATCCGCCTGTTCGCTCCGCGCCGTGATTAGAGTACACTCGTACGACTGCGTGTTTAACGAAACTTTTCTTACAGAGCCGATAGCACGTTCACTCCGTGTGTCACAAAACTCAAGTGTGTGTGATTTTAGAACTGCTCGCAGACACGCCACAGCTGGCAGTCTACCCATGATACATCTCTCCTTGTATCGAGGTTGACAATCGAACTCTGTCGATTATCATCTTATATATGCATCAGACAGTTGCAGAAATAAGTTAGTGAGCATGTCCTGTCCACGTGATCAAGAGCATGGCGGGATTGCCTATCTATCTCCTAAGTGAATGACGAGTGTATTGCTCCTCAAGCCTGCAGCCAAATTAATGCCAAACAATAATTTCAAAATACGTCTCGCTGTCGTATCAGGGTTCAAGTGTACAGAAAAATACTGGCTCAGTACCATCCCGGCATTTGCCCGAAGACGAAGTGGGAAACCAAGGAAAAACACTTCGAGGATGGCTGAGGTGGGAATCGAACCCCCTCTACTCATTTAGACCACCCAAGGCTGAGTAGACCCCGTTCCAGTCCTCATACCACTTTGCAAATTTCGAGTCAGAGCCGGGAATCGAACCCAGGACCGCCGGGGCGGCAGCTAACCATGCTGACCGCTACACTACGGAGGCGACCGAAGAAAATTTCTTGACTGAAATTCATTGGTTTCAAGAGTTTTAGGTCAGCTTACGAAGTTTGTACTAAATAAAGCTGCATTCCTCTTGCCAATCGATAGTTCCGTCGTCTGTACCTACTACAGAAACACATGTAACTTATTGATACTAATAATCAAAAGGCAATTAATTTACAGAATCAACGATAGTTTAGTCGCCTCCGTAGCGTAGCGGTCAGCATGGTTAGCTGCCGCCCCGGAGGTCCTGGGTTCGATTCCCGGCTCTGCCACGAAATTTGAAAAGTGGTATGAGGACTGAAACGGGGTCTACTCAGCCTCGGGTGGCCCAAATGAGTAGAGGGGGTTCGATTCCCCCTCAGCCATCCTCGAAGTGGTTTTCCGTGGTTTCCCACTTCGTCTTCAGGCAAATGCCGGGATGGTACCTTCTTCAAGGCCACGGCCGCCTCCTTCCCTCTTCCTTGCCTATCCATCCCCACCATCCCTTACCTTCCCTCATGAGGCCCCTGTTCGCTTTGCAGGTGAGGCCGCCTGGGCGTGGTGCCAATCACACTTCACCAGTTGTATCCCTTCCGATTCGATGTTCCCAGCTCTAGGACACTGCCCGTAGAGGCGGTAGTGGTGAGTTCCCTCGCTGAGTCCTTGGGTTCCACCAACCTGGAGGGTAAACGACTAAAAAAACAACCAAAACAAACGATAGTTTAAAAAAATCAACACAGAATAAACACGCACTGTGACTACGCCCCCCCCCCCCCTTTTCCCTCTAAAAATAAAGAAAACAAATGAAGGAATGGCACCCAGGAGAAACGAACGCCGGATCACTGGGGCACCGCGCCTCGCCGCTATCCCCTCGGCTAACGCAGCTTTGAGCGGTGGTCGCGCCTGACCTCTGAGAAACACATGGCGCGTTGCCTACTTTACAGGGGCGGATGGCCTGAAACAAACCAGATTTCTGGGGTTAGGAGGTCGTTACGACCCCAGGTTCCCTATCTCAAATTGATCATATACCCATCCCCTACATGTCCCTTAAAGGGTACTCAAGTACATAAATGACACCCTGTATATGTTAGGAACTTTTGGGGAATCTTAATATATTTGGAAGGATTTTTGGGGAATTGTGGTATATTTGGAAGGATGTTTGGAAAATCTGGTTAATTTCACGAGTTTTACAGAATTTCGGTGAATTTTTGATGATTTTGGTAGATCACAGGACACTCGAATTTCATCTGGATTGGATGCAATGCTAGTCTTTGTAGAAAATCTGGTAAATTTTGGAAAAAGCTCTTCGGAATTTGATGGAATTCTGGAGGTGGTGGTGTTTGGGTTATAAAGTGTGACGGAAGGGGTCAGAGGTATGGTGAAGGTGGGACCGTCATCTTGGATGGGACGCGAGTGCACGTTGCCATCGTGGCCAGCGTTGCAAAATCTGGGATCAACCGCTCTGCTATCCTGTCTAGTGTTGTAACACCCAAAAACAAATAAATAAATAAATAAATAAAGAATCAATTAATATTGAATCTTCAATAAACGAATAAAAATGAAATAATAAAAAATATGTATTAAATAATAATATTAATAAAAATACAATTAAATAATAATGAATTTTAAATAATAAATAAAATAAATAATCGAAAGTCAATAAATAATATAAAATATTATGGTGCTTGAAGCCATTTTTCAGTGTTGCCTTAGTAAACGTAATTTGATATTTTTCAGTCGGTCAACAAGATTGTAACCAATTGTGAGTTAATCTCTAATCTTGAAATCAATTTACATGAGATTAACAAATACACTTGGATGACCAGTTTCAATCGGCAAGCGATCATCATCAGATCCATTACATTTAGGCTATAAAATATATGTCTAGAAGTATGAGTGAAATTATTTACAATATATACATTTACGATAGGCCCAGCAAGCCAGTTGTGGATAAGACTTTTGCTTTCAAGAAGGGAACAGGCCTCGGACAGGACGGATACAATGGACGACGAACGAGCTGTGTTCATGGACTAAGATTTGGAACTTTCAACATAAGAACGCTGACAGGGAAGGTGGAGGAGATAGTGGATATGATGGAAAGAAGGAAGTTGGATTTATTGGGATTGACAGAAACACAGTGGAAAGGGGGAAGGAAGGAGAGAACTGAGAAAAGGCTATAGACTGTACTGGAGTGGGAATGAAGAGGGATAGAGGAATGGAGTGGGAGTAGTAGTACGAGATGGTTTAAAAGAAGAAGTGAAGAGAATAAGTGATAGGATGATGAAAGAGAAAGTAGCACTGAGGGGAGAGACCGAAGAAATAGTGCAAGTGTATGCTCCACAAGTAGGCTGCGCCACTGAAGAGAAGGTGGAGTTTGAAGAGGAATTGCAGAAGCAGCTGGTAGGAAGGAATATGATTGTTATGGGGGATCTGAATGCCCATGTAGGAAGAGAAAGACAAGGGTATGAGAGTGTGCTTGGACCAGAGGGTTGGGGCAGAAGAAATGAGGAAGGAAATAGGCTGTTGGACTTCTGCCAAAGGAACAGCCTGCTAGTTGGGAACTCCTGGTTCATGAAAAGAGCGAGCCACACAATCACATGGTACAGTGATGACTTGACCAGGAAGTCGGTGGTCGACAATATACTGTATAATGAAAAAAATCCACAGCCTGCTTCCAGTCTCCGACCGGGTCAGGAATGGAATGAATGAAGCCCCCATCTAGCGGCGAGGATATGAACTGTGCCGGCTGCCGAGGCCTGACGCACTCCCCTGGGGCAATGATTAAATGAATGACAGATGAAATGAAATGATAGTGGAGAGTGTTGCTGGAATGAAATTTTTGACAGGGAAAACCGGAGTACCCGGAGAAAAACCTGTCTGCCTCCGTTTTGTCCAGCACAGATCTCACATGGAGTGACCGGGATTTGAACCACGGACCCATATACTGTATAAGAAAGAATTAAATAAGAACATCACGGACATCAAGAGTAGGGGGATGGTGGTGCTTCTGCCCCCCCCCCCCCCCCCGACACCACTCCCTCTGACGTCACATACTAACCCGCAATACATTCAGGGGCAAAGTCAATATCTCTCAAACGCATGGTCCGATTTTGACAAATGAGGTGTCGTTGGACTCGGGCTGACGCCCTCTTTCCAATGGACCATTCATTTCAATCCCTAAATAAAACCTACCCCTACTAGGGGGTGAAATTATATTTTTTTTAGTGAAAGTCTGTTTTCAAATGCGACATGTATAAGGTGCGCTGCTAAAATGAACTTAAACGTTGTTGCCCATATAGCGCATGCGTTTTACGGGATGCCGCTATGGATGAACATTTGTGTTTTTGTTTTTTACGCATGCGCACTTGGGATTTTTGTAAGAGGGCGAGCTTTTTTGAAAAAAAATGATCGATAAGAAGAGGTTTTGGTGGTGAGGAGAGAACTAGATAGTCGCCTACTTTCCTACGAAGTTTGCCGATATCTCTCGAACGCAAGGTGGGATTTGGACGTGTGACGTGTCAAATTGCTTGTCTCGATGCTCTATATATGCTATTAATAGGTTAAAGTTTTGAGAATGAGGGAAACAGGCTTTTTGGGGGTAAAACCATGATTTTAGACTTTTTCCTATATTTCACGAATGCATGGTCGGATTTGGTTCTATGATGTGTCAAATGGCTTGTCTCGAAACCCTCTTTATTTTGGTAATAGGTTAAAGTTTTTGAGAATGAGGGAAACAGAATGTTTTGGGGTAAAAACGTGATTTTAAACTTTTTGCTATATCTCGCGAACCAATCATGCTAGAGGTGTGTTCGACAGGTCCAAAGACTCGGGCTGACGTTCTCTTTGCTATAGACCACTCGTTATAATTTTTAATAAAATTGGAAACTCGATTTTGGGGTAAACACGTGTTTTTTGTGATTTTGCCGATATCTCACGAACCAATCATGCTAGAGGCATGTACGACGGGTCCAAGGACTTGGGGTGACGTCCTCTTTGCTATGGACCACTCGTTGTAATTTTAAAAAAATTGGGAAACGCGATTTTGGGGGTAAACATGTGTTTTTTGTGATTTTTGCCGATATGTCACGAACCAATAACGCTAGAGACATGTACGAGGTGTCCTAGGACTCGGGCTAACGCCCTTTTTCGAGTGTGGTAGATTTTTTTTTTTTTCAAAAAAATAATTCACACAGGGCCTAACGCCATACATGTTGAGAAAACTTTTTCCTTTTCTTTACCTGTTTATAATGTTCATAAAGCGTGGTGGTTGAGAGAGACGATACGGCTGGGTGTGTGTGTGTTTCAACGAACCTGTCGCTGACCAAGGTGGCTGTGTTCAATAGATCAATCGATATTTCGACGGGTCGGTGTATGACAGAGCGAGGGTACGTTTTTTCACACTCTTTACCTTTAACGTGTAAACGGTGATGAGAACTTGGTTCTATGTTGGTCGAAGCGAGTACAGAAAACAAACTTACAGGAGGTGAAGGTCATTTGAGCTTATTGGAAGGCATTGATCTGACTTGACAACAAGTGCAATGGAAAAAATGACCAAGACGCTTGAAGGTGAAATAATCTGACCATTGTGGTGGCAGGGGAGTGTGAAAGGCATGCACACACATTTGTGAAACCACATGTATGCTAAACCAGTGACATTCTGTTTTGCTTCGTACGTGACAAAATGCAAGTTCATGTGAAATTTGATCTACCGCAGGTGTTCACCTGGGACGTTAGCTGTCCACATGCATGATAACTGTTAACAAGTCACATTCTGTTTTGCTTCGTACGTGACAAAATGCAAGTTCATGTGAAATTTGATTCGCCACAGGTGTTCGCCTGGGACGTTAGCTGTCCACGTGACCGATAACAGAATGTTCAAAGCGTGGGAAAAAATGATTATACATGCAACGTAGCATATATAAAGACATGTCGTTATCATTTCCACTCTCACTTGGGTGGACTACCTTTGAACACACTGCGTTGCATGAAACCCCTGGTCTTGTTTAACAGTTTTGGTGTTGGTGGAAAATACTTAACCTTGTTGTGGGGTAGGTATTTATTTATATATTTATTCATTTATACATTTATTGATTAATATATATATATATATATTTACAAGCAATTATTTATTGATTAAGTAATTAATGATTTTATTTATTTGTTTGCAGATAACCGGCATACCTTACATGTCTGAGGGAGAAGAAACCATTGCACTTTTGAGCCCACTAGAAGGGAAGAGTAACAAGTCACTGCAAGTAAAGGTGAGATGATTTTTTTAAACTAACTTGTTTCATTTTTTGTTTTATGTTTTATTTTATGAAATGTATGTATTAACCTGAATTTAGGTATTTATAGCGGTTTATTTTATTTATTTTTAGAAACTTGGAAAGAATAGCCTTACCGCCGTAGCAGTCGCTGAAAAAAAACAGAAACGCACTAAAGCGAAACCACTGCCAAAGAGTGAACTGTTTAAAACTCAGGTAAGTCCAACTTAAAAATGCTATTCCATTTTACCACTACTGAAAACTCGTAGACAAAAAAAAATTCATTACCTGTACATGACTGGGACAATGATTGCTTTCTTGATTAATGGCTATGTTGTTGTTGTTGACTGGGAAAAGTACAAGGCCATGTTGGATTTTCTAAAAATAAAAATAATAAATTTAATTTATGGGTGGTTCCCTATGGACTCAACGAATATCCACAGGTTTGAACATGATAATGTGAACAAAATGACACGACATTTATTTTTGTTTATATATTGGTTAAAGAGAGGGTGGGGGAATGTAAATGACTGTAGCTTTATAAAAAAGAAAATAAGTACATGGGTTACTGTTAGTGCCAACATACAGTTTATTTTTAATGGTGTTTTGATATATTAATGCCAATTAACGTTAACGTTTTATTTACAAGTATTGATTGATTGATTGATTGATTGAGTGATGGGTTATTTTGTTTGCTTTTAGGTGTCGTCATGTGCCATTAACGTAATGAACAGACAGTGAACAAGCATGCATTATGCTTTAAAGTACTCTGTGCAATGTTAATAACTTACAATAAGAAAAAGTTTTATTATAACACATGGCGTTAGTACCAAATACAACAAGTGAGCAAGTTGGTTTACCACGTGGGTTGAATTTAAAATCAGAACATGATCGATGGTTAACATTTGAATCCTGGCCTGTAGGCTTTTTGTCGACGCATGAACTTGCAAAAGCCGTTTTTTTTTACTTGAACCGAGAAGATGTGGTGCGCTGTGTGTTTTGTCGTATTGAACTTTCAGACTGGGAAGAAGGGGATGATCCCTTTAGAGACCATTTGCGATGGTCTCCTCACTGTCCTTACATGCTTGGAAAGCAAGTGGGTAACCTACCCGTGCATTCATTTTACCGAACCACAAGGCCTTTGGCCGCTACTTACGTTGCTGAATCACAAATAAATAATAATAATGATGTATAACCAGCCAACGGTAGTGTCGATATATGTGGTCCATATGCCATAGACAGTTTTGAATTGGCGTGTGCTTTTGAAAAATTGGGAGTTTGCAAGACTAAAGCACTAGCACACTCAGAGTACAGCTCTGTTGAAAAATGTTTCGAATCTTATAAAAATGTTTGGCCATTAATATTAAAACACCTTACCAAACAGCTAAGTGAAGCTGGATTTTTTTATACTGGTGAAGGGGATAAAACAATATGTTTTTATTGTGGATTTGCTTTAAAGGATTGGCAAATGACTGATAATCCTTTTGTGCAACACGCTCGTTGGTTACCAAACTGTAAATACATGGTGTTGCTTAAAGGTCAGGAATTTGTGAACACTATTCGTAAAGAAAAAGTGATTGCAGCACAAGACATAAAAGTGCCTTTAGAGTTAGAGCACGCGGAGCAAATACATAAGGCTGAAAGAAAAGACTTGTGTTACGAACAGATACAAAAGTGTGACCAACAATTATGTAAAATTTGTTATCAAGATGAACTAGGTGTTGTATTTTTACCCTGTGGACACATGATAGCCTGTGTCAAGTGTGCATTAGAACTTAACACTTGTGCTATATGCAGAAAAGTAGTATCTGCTACAGTTAGGGCATTTCTTGCATAACTAGTATAATTTATTCGCCATGCATAGTGCAAAATCCCTAATTGCACAATATTATTAAAGCTGTTTTAGAGTGTAATAGATATGCTTTTGTTTTGTTTATAGACTACTACAATGAATGTTTTGAATGCTGTGGGACAATCATGTGGCTTAGAGACAAAGAAGCTCAGCGAATTGCCAACGCATATTCCATTCCGCATTATCAAGATTCGGAAATTGAAAACAGCATATGGTGATCGTGTACTTTGTGTATGTGAAAACTTTGAGACATTTCTGCCTATACGGTTTAATGATATGTCGGAGAGTGTTTTTGATGAAGTCAATAATGCTGTGCAACCTGTACACTTAATTTATGAAGGTTTTAAAAACAATAGGTGCATGGTTCGTTTTAATTAAATAAATAAATAATGTGAAATAATAATGGAAAATATAAGTAATGACAATATACTGAAAAAGAAAGAAAATATGTGTATAGAATAGTAATGTTTTAGTGTTTAGTGTTGTCTTTAAAAATATTATGATGAAACCAAAAAAAATGTATATTACGTTTGTAAATAAATGCAAAATGATGTTACAATGCTGTTTTATTTTATACAAAGTTAATATATTTAACATTGCAGAGTATACATGATTATGACAATAAATGCACACTGAATACAAGCCTTTCTCACTTTACAATAGTCTGTTATAGTTTTAAACACAAGGCTTGTTGTAGATCATTTTCTAGCAATGTCCATTCAATGTTGTTTTCGAAAAGTGGGGAAGCCGCAATGGTTGTATTGACATAAAAACCTTATGGTTATTACTATTTAGTCACTTTGATCCCCTTGCAGATCAAGAGCAGATGACCTAGTTGTTCCACTCTTTAAAACGACAACAACAACACTACCTCTTGCATAGTTTGTGATGTTGATGGCTCTTGCGACGTGGAAGATGGATTAAAAATAACTTTGAGAACAGGGGTTAAACGTTGATCATTAAACAATGCACTATTTTGAGTAGCAATATGGTTTTCTTGATTTTTTGTCGACGGCAACTGTGTTTCATGCGGTACACTACATTGATGATCACTGACACTTAAAACCTCACTATTTTTTACTTTTTAGGTCATCACGACAATGTTTGGAACGTTGCTTTGAACAACGCCAAATAACAGTTCCATTTTTATTGGTTCGTTTCACAATATATGAATATCCTTTATAGTATGCGTAAGGCTTACCACACATAGTCACTGATACTTCCATATCAACTGTCAAGCATAGACTAAGCTCTAGTAAAGTCAACTTGGTAATAAGAATACTAGTTTAATGTGAGAGCAAATATGGATCCAAAGAGTTCAGGTAAAAGTGAAAGCAAATAAGCAAATATTAGAAACAAGAGTTGGGGTAAAAGTGGTTGCAAAATGGTAGACCCATTACACAATAATTTCAGCACGACGAAGCTCTTGTTCAATTTCTTTGATTTCCCAATCGTGACCGATATGCCCAGCTTGTCGTAAAGCATGCAATTGTCGAAGCCGTTGAATTAGCTTACTGGGTTTGTTCCAGTATACAAATTTAACAAATGGATTTTTAGGTGTAAACAAAGCATTACCATTATCATGATCATTATCATCATCGTCATCATCATTATCATCATCATGATCACCATTATCATCATGACCATCATTACTGTTACTATATAGTCCTTTTTGATCCTCTTGCAATACCACTTTATTTATAGTCTGAGTTGATTTTGATAGTGTTGAAGGTTTCTTGGACGTTGACAACTGTCCTAACATGACGTTTTGAGGACATGATAAGTCCTTTTGAACAAACACTGCACTATCTTTAGCCGCAATATCGTTTTCTTGAACTTGCTTTTTAGCATTTTGATAATTGTTTGTAAACAGTAAGCGTGGTTCGTTTCGAGCACTACATTGATGAACACTCACACTTAAAACCTTTCCATTTTTACTTTTCAGATTGCCTCGACATTTTGTTGACCTCTCTTTTGAGCATCGCCAGAATATTATTCCATTCACATTCTGGCGATTATAGTTATAGGAGTAGCCTTGATAGAGTGCACGTAGCCTACCTTTGTTGGTTGTAATAAGTTCCATAGTAGTAACTGACCTGTCAGTACGATGTTCACACTACAAAGGTTACAACTGTTTTGCTGATGGAGTGACCTACCATAAGCTTATATATTGGCTTATGTGTTGGCTTTTTGTGTTGGCTTTTCGTGTTGGCTTTTCGTGTTGGCTTTTGTGTTGGCTTATGTGTTGGCTTTTTGTGTTGGCTTTTTGTGTTGGCTTTTCGTGTTGGCTTTTCGTGTTGGCTTTTTGTGTTGGCTTTTCGTGTTGGCTTTTGTGTTGGCTTATGTGTTGGCTTTTTGTGTTGGCTTTTTGTGTTGGCTTTTCGTGTTGGCTTTTCGTATTGGCTTTTCGTGTTGGCTTTTTGTGTTGGCTTTTCGTGTTGGCATTTCGTGTTGGCTTTTGTGTTGGCTTTTCGTGTTGGCTTTTTGTGTTGGCTTTTCGTGTTGGCATTTCGTGTTGTCTTTTCGTGTTGGCTTTTTTTTGTATTGGCCTTTCGTGTTGGCTTTGTGTATTGGCTTTTGGTTTTGGCTTTTTGTGTTGGCTTTAGTATTGGCTTTTGTAATGGCTTATTTGACAAGTTATTTGTGTCAATGTATTTAGTGGATTTTTTTCTTGGTGTTGGAAAGTAGTTGAAAGAGAGGGAATATTTAAAGACTTAACCTCAGCTCACTAACCTAACCTAACCTAACTTTGCCTAACCTAACCTAACCTTTCAACTCTCAGATGTTAATTAAATTCTGTGCATAGTCGAGTTGGAACCCAAGACCTCAGGGGTAAAAAAACAATTATTTTTGACGACTTATTTTGGTAACTTGTTTTAATGGCTAACCTAACTTTACCTAACCTAACCTAACCTAACCTCAGCTCACTTTGGATATTACTAGTAAGTGTTCATATCCTCTGCTAGGTAGCATGCTAGTAGTACAGGTAGTGCTCATATTTACCGCTAGGTAGCGGAAACATACTTTGCATGTTGCATGTGACACTTGTGAAGTTTAACCACATGCAAGACGTGCTTGTATAAGTTCTCTATTTAAACTCAATATACAATTAACCACTAAATGTTCAGAACTAACATGTATAGCCATGTTTAGGGTATATAGGAGACCCTTAGCAAGAAAGGCTGTCTAACCCACGAGTGTACAGCCTTGTCATACGCAGTAAGCACCTGTTGGCAGAAAACAACAACAACAACAACAATTTGAGAAAGCCAACAAAAAAACTGTTTCCTTTAAATACATTAATGGATATGTTGTTGGCTTTCTCAAATTGTTGTTGTTGTTGTTGTTTTCTGCCAACAGGTGCTTACTGCGTATGACAAGGCTGTACACTCGTGGGTTAGACAGCCTTTCTTGCTAAGGGTCTCCTATATACCCTAAACATGGCTATACATGTTAGTTCTGAACATTTAGTGGTTAATTGTATATTGAGTTTAAATAGAGAACTTATACAAGCACGTCTTGCATGTGGTTAAACTTCACAAGTGTCACATGCAACATGCAAAGTATGTTTCCGCTACCTAGCGGTAAATATGAGCACTACCTGTACTACTAGCATGCTACCTAGCAGAGGATATGATCACTTACTAGTAATATCCAAAGTGAGCTGAGGTTAGGTTAGGTTAGGTTAGGTTAGGTAAAGTTAGGTTAGCCATTAAAACAAGTTACCAAAATAAGTCGTCAAAAATAATTGTTTTTTTTACCCCTGAGGTCTTGGGTTCCAACTCGACTATGCACAGAATTTAATTAACATCTGAGAGTTGAAAGGTTAGGTTAGGTTAGGCAAAGTTAGGTTAGGTTAGGTTAGTGAGCTGAGGTTAAGTCTTTAAATATTCCCTCTCTTTCAACTACTTTCCAACACCAAGAAAAAAATCCACTAAATACATTGACACAAATAACTTGTCAAAAAAGCCAATACAAAAGCCAATACTAAAGCCAACACAAAAAGCCAACACGAAAAGCCAATACAAAAAGCCAACACGAAAGGCCAATACAAAAAAAAGCCAACACGAAAAGACAACACGAAATGCCAACACGAAAAGCCAACACAAAAAGCCAACACGAAAAGCCAACACAAAAGCCAACACGAAATGCCAACACGAAAAGCCAACACAAAAAGCCAACACGAAAAGCCAATACGAAAAGCCAACACGAAAAGCCAACACAAAAAGCCAACACAAAAAGCCAACACATAAGCCAACACAAAAGCCAACACGAAAAGCCAACACAAAAAGCCAACACGAAAAGCCAACACGAAAAGCCAACACAAAAAGCCAACACAAAAAGCCAACACATAAGCCAACACAAAAGCCAACACGAAAAGCCAACACGAAAAGCCAACACAAAAAGCCAACTCATAAGCCAATATATAAGCTTATGGTAGGTCACTCCATCAGCAAAACAGTTGTAACCTTTGTAGTGTGAACATCGTACTGACAGGTCAGTTACTACTATGGAACTTATTACAACCAACAAAGGTAGGCTACGTGCACTCTATCAAGGCTACTCCTATAACTATAATCGCCAGAATGTGAATGGAATAATATTCTGGCGATGCTCAAAAGAGAGGTCAACAAAATGTCGAGGCAATCTGAAAAGTAAAAATGGAAAGGTTTTAAGTGTGAGTGTTCATCAATGTAGTGCTCGAAACGAACCACGCTTACTGTTTACAAACAATTATCAAAATGCTAAAAAGCAAGTTCAAGAAAACGATATTGCGGCTAAAGATAGTGCAGTGTTTGTTCAAAAGGACTTATCATGTCCTCAAAACGTCATGTTAGGACAGTTGTCAACGTCCAAGAAACCTTCAACACTATCAAAATCAACTCAGACTATAAATAAAGTGGTATTGCAAGAGGATCAAAAAGGACTATATAGTAACAGTAATGATGGTCATGATGATAATGGTGATCATGATGATGATAATGATGATGACGATGATGATAATGATCATGATAATGGTAATGCTTTGTTTACACCTAAAAATCCATTTGTTAAATTTGTATACTGGAACAAACCCAGTAAGCTAATTCAACGGCTTCGACAATTGCATGCTTTACGACAAGCTGGGCATATCGGTCACGACTGGGAAATCAAAGAAATTGATCAAGAGCTTCGTCGTGCTGAAATTATTGTGTAATGGGTCTACCACTTTGCAACCACTTTTACCCCAACTCTTGTTTCTAATATTTGCTTATTTGCTTTCACTTTTACCTGAACTCTTTGGATCCATATTTGCTCTCACATTAAACTAGTATTCTTATTACCAAGTTGACTTTACTAGAGCTTAGTCTATGCTTGACAGTTGATATGGAAGTATCAGTGACTAGGTATGGTAAGCCTTACGCATACTATAAAGGATATTCATATATTGTGAAACGAACCAATAAAAATGGAACTGTTATTTGGCGTTGTTCAAAGCAACGTTCCAAACATTGTCGTGGTGACCTAAAAAGTAAAAAATAGTGAGGTTTTAAGTGTCAGTGATCATCAATGTAGTGTACCGCATGAAACACAGTTGACGTCGACAAAAAATCAAGAAAACCATATTGCTACTCAAAATAGTGCATTGTTTAATGATCAACGTTTAACCCCTGTTCTCAAAGTTATTTTTAATCCATCTTCCACGTCGCAAGAGCCATCAACATCACAAACTATGCAAGAGGTAGTGTTGTTGTTGTCGTTTTAAAGAGTGGAACAACTAGGTCATCTGCTCTTGATCTGCAAGGGGATCAAAGTGACTAAATAGTAATAACCATAAGGTTTTTATGTCAATACAACCATTGCGGCTTCCCCACTTTTCGAAAACAACATTGAATGGACATTGCTAGAAAATGATCTACAACAAGCCTTGTGTTTAAAACTATAACAGACTATTGTAAAGTGAGAAAGGCTTGTATTCAGTGTGCATTTATTGTCATAATCATGTATACTCTGCAATGTTAAATATATTAACTTTGTATAAAATAAAACAGCATTGTAACATCATTTTGCATTTATTTACAAACTTTATATACATTTTTTTTGTTTCATCATAATATTTTTAAAGACAACACTAAACACTAAAACATTACTATTCTATACACATATTTTCTTTCTTTTTCAGTATATTGTCATTACTTATATTTTCCATTATTATTTCACATTATTTATTTATTTAATTAAAACGAACTGTCGAATACATAGAATACGATGTGGTGGACTGTATAAAGAAATATATTTTACACTGTATGTACATGATTAAACACTGAACAAGTACAGTAGATATTACATGCGTGCTATGACACCATGTCCGGTAGCCACTGCTACCTTCTTGAAAGTGAGTCCTGCTTGACGCAGGTAAGAAAAACGACCCTTCCTCTTAATGGGTCAACAACCCTCCAGCAGGGGGACCAACTGTCATTAGAGTATGTACAGTGCCAGAGTTGCCAACATACTCCCCCCCTTGAAATAGCAAATATTTCAAACAACAATTAAATACCGTCACTTTGTTCTATTAACTGGAATGAGAGTTGAAATAAACACTATGTACACAAACATTTAAACAATTCACTTCTCTTCACTCAACAATGGGCAAAGTCTTGACACTGCTCTTTTCAAAAGAGCTCCGCTGGGTGTTTTGATGGTAACAACCCTCGTAACTCCGTCGGTTCCTGGATGCACTGCTGCGACACGGCCCAGTTTCCAATGAAGTGGAGGCACGCCCTCTTCCTTCAGAACAACCAGAGTGTCGATTTGTGGGGATTGTCCGGGCGACCGCCATTTAGAACGCTGTTGGAGTTGTCCGAGATATTCCTTGGACCATCGACGCCAAAATTGCTGGAACATAGCCTGAAGCAGTTGCCAGCGCTTCAGTCTATTCAAGGGAGTCTGAGACACATCTTCTTCCACAGGAAGATGAAATGAGCCACCGATCAGGAAGTGGGATGGGGTTAATACTTCCGGATCATTGGGATCAGAGGATAGTGGGCAGAGGGGGCGCGAATTCAAAACTGCCTCTATCTGTACAAGCACTGTAGTCATTTCTTCAAACGACAATGCAGCATTTCCTACTATTCTCTTAAGGTGATACTTAGCTGATTTAACTGCAGCCTCCCACAACCCTCCGAAGTGAGGTGAACCAGGAGGACTAAAATGCCACTGAATCCCCTTCTCAGTAGCAAAGCTTATGAGTGACTGCTTGGTATTCATATCATTAAAGAATTTCTTTAGCTCACGTGATGCACCTACGAAATTAGTTGCGTTGTCAGTGAATATGTGGGTGCAAGTTCCTCGTCTAGCCATGAATCTTTTCAGTGATGCTAAAAAAGCAGCTGTAGACAGATCGCTTACAAGTTCAATATGTACAGCCTTTGTGGCAAAACAAACAAACATAGCTATATATGCCTTAATCCGAGCGCCCTTCCTGGAGGAAGGCCGTAAATATACTGGGCCACAGAAATCTATTCCTGAAGATGCAAATGGTCGACTGGGAACTACTCTCCTTTCAGGTAGCGATCCCATTATCGGTTGATACGGCCGAGACGAGAATTGAAAACACGTCTTACATCGATACACTGCCTTTCGAGCACCGTTCCTCCCACATAGAGGCCAGTATTGCTGTCGCATCATTGTCAATAAAGTCTGAGCTCCAGCATGAAGAAAAACAAAATGAAAATGATCAAATAACATTATTGTAATGCGATGATTGCCAGGTAATAAAATAGGATGTCTTCTGTTGACCGATAGTTTAGTATTTTGCAGACGGCCTCCTACCCGTAACAGACCCTGCTCATCCAAATACGGTGCTAATCCATGTAATTTGCTTCCCTTGGGTAGTGGCAAATTTTGTTTGAGAGCCTTTATGTCTTGTGAAAATTCAGAACCTTGCGCAATTTTACACCATAAATACTTAGCCTGCTCTAGTTCTACCGGATTAAGAGCACCTGTTTGTCTGTCTGTTTTAGTTTTAAGATTTTTGATAAATCTGAGCACGAGAGCTGTTATTCTAATCAGCTTGCTCCAGGAAGAGTATCTGTTAATCAGATTCGATCCAAGGGATTCTGTAGATGACACTAGAACGATTTTAGTTTTCCTAACTTCAGGTAATTCTTGAGAGCTATGCCTCTGCTGTGAAGGCCATTCGTCTTTATTATCTGAAAGCCAAGATGGTCCCGATAACCAAAATGATGAATTTAACAGCTTCTCCGCGGTAACTCCTCTCGAGATCATATCTGCTGGGTTATGATGAGTAGAGACGTGCTGCCAACAATCAATATTTGTCAACTGTTGAATCTGCGACACTCGATTAGCGACGTATGTTTTCCACTGGTGTGGATGGCCCGAAATCCATGCTAATGCTATTGTGGAGTCAGTCCAACAAAAACACTTGTCTTTAGTTACGTTTATGGATCTCATGACTCTTTCGACCAACTGAGCAAGTAATACAGCACTGCATAGTTCTAATCTTGGTAAAGTTACTGAGCCTAATGACGCAACGCGAGACTTGGAACACAATAAGTGAACTGTTATTTTACCATCTCCTGTCTGAGATCTTACATAAACACAAGCGCCGTAAGCAATCTGAGACGCGTCACAAAATCCATGAATTTCATACTCCACAAATTCTACTGCCCTAACATGACGAGGCACTTTGAACTCCTTCAATTTAGCAATATCCTGCATATAACGAATCCATTTAATTTGAAGTTCTATTGTGAGAACGTCGTCCCAATTTAAGTTCATTTGCCACAGTTGCTGGACGAAAATCTTACCCTTAATCAATACTGGGGCCAAAAGCCCTAAGGGGTCAAATATTTTAGCCAGGTCTGATAGAATTATTCTTTTGTTTATCTGTGTCGAACTGAAATCACTTCTCAATTCAAACTGAAAAGTGTCTGTGATGGGTTTCCAAGATAGCCCCAACAACTTCAAGTCTTCAGCTTCATCTACCTTAATAATGTACTTGGGATCTGTTTCGTGGTTAGAAATGCTCGATAGTACATTGGGCTCATTCGAACACCATTTTCTTAAGGTAAAACCCGCACTGGATAAAATATCTGAAACACACTTGTGAGTGGTTCTTAAGCCGTCAGTTGATTCACAACCTGTCATTAAATCGTCAACATAAAAATCCCGCCGTATTACATTCGAAGCTTCAGGAAATTCCTCCTTAGTGTCATTCGCCAATTGAGAGAGGCATCTTGTGGCCAGGAAGGGTGCACATGACGTGCCATATGTGACTGTTTTGAGACGATAATGTTTAAGCTCGTCCTTAGGGGACTCCCTCCACACGATGCGCTGAAAGTCAGTATGTGCAGGTTCTATGAGGACCTGTCGATACATTTTTTCTATGTCAGCGGTCAATACATAGCGATGCGTGCGAAATCTAGCCAATATTGAAAATAAATCATCTTGAACGATCGGTCCTACTAATAACAAATCATTGAGGGATAATACAGAATCGCCCTTCGAGCTGCCATCAAATACCACGCGAGTGCGCGTTGTCAATGAATTACCCTTAAATACACAATGATGCGGAAGGTAGTACTGTAATGGTTTGTTTATCTCATTACTGGGAATTTCCTCCATATGATCCAGGTCAGTGTACTCTCTCATAAACTGTACGTACTCCGACTTGACTTGGGGCTGCCTTTCAAAACGCTTCTCTAGGCTGTGAAACCGTCTAATTGCCTCATTAACATTGCTACCTAGCTGACTCGGGTCCTCTTTAAGGAGTAGTGGGACTATGAACCTACCCTGTGAATTCCTTCTGTGACCGTCAGTAAATAGCCTCTCACTAATCTCTTGCTCAGAATGTCCTTGGCCAAGCAGTGCTTTCCCCGGCTCATTGAATATCTTACCTGACACAAAGAGGCAGGAAGAACTGTTATCTGCGTGCTTTTCAGACAAACCAACACTACCTGCTGCTACCCAGCCAAGAGCCGTGTTGCGAAACAACGGTAGTTTGTTTGAGAAACTGTCGAGCTGAAATTGTTCTGCGCCGATAAGATCATAAAAGAATTCTGCTCCAATGAGAATGTCTATGGATGATGACACATTAAATTGAGGATCCGCAAGGTTTTCTAATATAAACTCTGGAATACTCCAATCTGTGATGTTGATATTTTTAGTGGGTAAGCACTGACCAGTAATTGAAGGTATTACGTGAAATGTCATGATTCGTTCAAAGGAACCGAACCGCGAAGAAATCTTTGTTCTTACCACCGACCCCACCTTGATGGTAGTGTTATGCAACCCATGTATCGGAATATTAGTCATTGTCTTTAACAATCGTAATTGATGAGCTAATTCCCTGGTTATGAAGTTGAGTTGCGAGCCGCTGTCTAACACAACCCGAGCATGACGGGTTTTTCCCTCTGAATTGTTGACATTCACTACTGCTGTCGACAACAATACATGAGAGGAAACATCATTGTTGTGATTGTGCAATGAAACAGCATTACTACTATGTTGCTCATTAAGGGGAGACAATGAAGTATTATTGGACACAATACTCTTGTTTGAAGTTTGACTATTATTGTGGTTCGGTGACCCTTGGTCCCTATGAAGCAAGGTGTTGTGTTTATCCTTGCACAGCTTACAACATGAACGAGTGCACTCGTTAGCGAAGTGATTTCCAGACAGGCAATTAACACAGAGCTTATGCTTCTTGATCTCCCGCCATCTGTCATAAACACCCATAGAAGTGAAGGTTCTGCATCTAAATATGGGATGCTCCTCCGTGCAAAGCGGGCATTTCTGATTTTTCTGTGAAAGGAAACAATTTTTTCCTGGGTTCGTGAATGGCCTCGGTTTGAAACCAGATGCATTCGTTTTAGATGAAACGCCTACCTGCTTCAGCTGTTTTGTGCGATCACAATTCTTAGTTTCGATCGATTCCAATGCATTACATGTTTCGAGCAGAAATTTGTCCAGTGTCTGATACGATGGAAGATCAAAGGTTGGTAACGAGGTCTCCCATTTTTTTAATGTTTCAGCGTCAAATCTGTTTGTTATTAAATGTATCAAAATGGCATCTAATTGTTCTTCACAAGACAGACCAAGCGCTGATAGCGACTGTATGTGCCTTCTGAAGCCGTCATACAAGTCTCTTAATGCCTTGGAAGATTCTACTTCTATTTTGTTAATCTGAAGGACCGAATTAATGTGGGAGGAAACAATTGCTCGCCGGTTATTGAACCTTTCATTTAACAGGTTCCACGCTATGTCGTAATTCGCTGCAGATATTTCTAGAGACTGTAACACGTCTGCCGCCCTGCCTGATACCACTGATTTTAGGTAATGAAATTTCTGTATTTTTGACAAATTTGCATCTTCATGAATGAGATTCTTAAAAGTATCGGCAAAATTGGGCCATTCTAAATAATCACCTGCGAATGTAGGTAAACTTATTTGAGGCAGTTTAACTGAACGTGTTTGCGAACTGGTAGTTGATTCACCAATAGAATCACTTAGCGAAGTTGCTGACTTGGAAATTGCACTGTTTATGGATCTTATAAGACCAGATGTTTTGAAGTATTGCTCCTCAAAGTCGGAGCGATAAGATTCTTGTTCTGCTTGAAATGATTCATCCTCTTTCAAATCCTCTATTTGTGATTGAACTGTTTCATATTCTTTCCAGATTTTTGATAAGTGAGCCCGTCGATCTTCCAACTGATCTACGTCCTTAGATTGAGAATCTAATTTCTCTACGAAGCCTTGTATGCGAGATAAGCTAGCCTTTAACCTACCCCTTTTGCTACACAGTGATTTTATCTTTTGTTCCATTTTTCACTAGCAATTCCCAATAAACTGCTGAATGATATAAAATCACAATAGACCAAATGCCTATACGTAAAAGAATGACAAAACGAAAAGACAAATACCTAACATATTTACATAATACAAAGATGAACTCCTGGTTTTGTTTCAAAGAGTTGCGGGAAAACTGCGTACAAATAACATACAGTTTTACGGGCGAAATCATGTGTGATCACTAGCAATACCAATACATTGCAAGTACAAACGAACAGTTTTGAATGAAGAAAGAAAGGAATGCATATTAGTCACAAGGAATAATTAAGGATGATCGGTGACTTACCAGGATGATGAATTCTGTTGTCCAGTAGTCGCCATGCTGGTAACCACCCACGCCATTTGTGAGAAACCATGCTGTCTTTGGATCACACGAGTTCAATTTTCACTGTTTTTCTTGCCATCTAATCGTGCCCGGAGGACCAAAACTTATGTCGAATACATAGAATACGATGTGGTGGACTGTATAAAGAAATATATTTTACACTGTATGTACATGATTAAACACTGAACAAGTACAGTAGATATTACATGCGTGCTATGACACCATGTCCGGTAGCCACTGCTACCTTCTTGAAAGTGAGTCCTGCTTGACGCAGGTAAGAAAAACGACCCTTCCTCTTAATGGGTCAACAACCCTCCAGCAGGGGGACCAACTGTCATTAGAGTATGTACAGTGCCAGAGTTGCCAACACGAACCATGCACCTATTGTTTTTAAAACCTTCATAAATTAAGTGTACAGGTTGCACAGCATTATTGACTTCATCAAAAACACTCTCCGACATATCATTAAACCGTATAGGCAGAAATGTCTCAAAGTTTTCACATACACAAAGTACACGATCACCATATGCTGTTTTCAATTTCCGAATCTTGATAATGCGGAATGGAATATGCGTTGGCAATTCGCTGAGCTTCTTTGTCTCTAAGCCACATGATTGTCCCACAGCATTCAAAACATTCATTGTAGTAGTCTATAAACAAAACAAAAGCATATCTATTACACTCTAAAACAGCTTTAATAATATTGCGCAATTAGGGATTTTGCACTATGCATGGCGAATAAATTATACTAGTTATGTAAGAAATGCCCTAACTGTAGCAGATACTACTTTTCTGCATATAGCACAAGTGTTAAGTTCTAATGCACACTTGACACAGGCTATCATGTGTCCACAGGGTAAAAATACAACACCTAGTTCATCTTGATAACAAATTTTACATAATTGTTGGTCACACTTTTGTATCTGTTCGTAACACAAGTCTTTACTTTCAGCCTTATGTATTTGCTCCGCGTGCTCTAACTCTAAAGGCACTTTTATGTCTTGTGCTGCAATCACTTTTTCTTTACGAATAGTGTTCACAAATTCCCGACCTTTAAGCAACACCATGTATTTACAGTTTGGTAACCAACGAGCGTGTTGCACAAAAGGATCATCAGTCATTTGCCAATCCTTTAAAGCAAATCCACAATAAAAACATATTGTTTTATCCCCTTCACCAGTATAAAAAAAATCCAGCTTCACTTAGCTGTTTGGTAAGGTGTTTTAATATTAATGGCCAAACATTTTTATAAGATTCGAAACGTTTTTCAACAGAGCTGTACTCTGAGTGTGCTAGTGCTTTAGTCTTGCAAACTCCCAATTTTTCAAAAGCACACGCCAATTCAAAACTGTCTATGGCATATGGACCACATATATCGACACTACCGTTGGCTGGTTATACATCATTATTATTATTTATTTGTGATTCAGCAACGTAAGTAGCGGCCAAAGGCCTTGTGGTTCGGTAAAATGAATGCACGGGTAGGTTACCCACTTGCTTTCCAAGCATGTAAGGACAGTGAGGAGACCATCGCAAATGGTCTCTAAAGGGATCATCCCCTTCTTCCCAGTGTGAAAATTCAATACGACAAAACACACAGCGCACCACATCTTCTCGGTTCAAGTAAAAAAAACCGGCTTTTGCAAGTTCATGCGTCGACAAAAAGCCTACAGGCCAGGATTCAAATGTTAACCATGGATCATGTTCTGATTTTAAATTCAACCCACGTGGTAAACCAACTTGCTCACTTGTTGTATTTGGTACTAACGCCATGTGTTATAATAAAACTTTTTCTTATTGTAAGTTATTAACATTGCACAGAGTACTTTAAAGCATAATGCATGCTTGTTCACTGTCTGTTCATTACGTTAATGGCACATGACGACACCTAAAAGCAAACAAAATAACCCATCACTCAATCAATCAATCAATCAATCAATCAATACTTGTAAATAAAACGTTAACGTTAATTGGCATTAATATATCAAAACACCATTAAAAATAAACTGTAATTTGGCACTAACAGTAACCCATGTACTTATTTTCTTTTTTATAAAGCTACAGTCATTTACATTCCCCACCCTCCCTTTAACCAATATATAAACAAAAATGAATGTCATGTCATTTTGTTCACATTATCATGTTCAAACCTGTGGATATTCGTTGAGTCCATAGGGAACCACCCATAAATTAAATTTATTATTTTTATTTTTAGAAAATCCAACATGGCCTTGTACTTTTCCCAGTCAACAACAACAACATAGCCATTAATCAAGAAAGCAATCATTGTCCCAGTCATGTACAGGTAATGAATTTTTTTTTGTCTACGAGTTTTCAGTAGTGGTAAAATGGAATAGCATTTTTAAGTTGGACTTACCTGAGTTTTAAACAGTTCACTCTTTGGCAGTGGTTTCGCTTTAGTGCGTTTCTGTTTTTTTTTCAGCGACTGCTACGGCGGTAAGGCTATTCTTTCCAAGTTTCTAAAAATAAATAAAATAAACCGCTATAAATACCTAAATTCAGGTTAATACATACATTTCATAAAATAAAACATAAAACAAAAAATGAAACAAGTTAGTTTAAAAAAATCATCTCACCTTTACTTGCAGTGACTTGTTACTCTTCCCTTCTAGTGGGCTCAAAAGTGCAATGGTTTCTTCTCCCTCAGACATGTAAGGTATGCCGGTTATCTGCAAACAAATAAATAAAATCATTAATTACTTAATCAATAAATAATTGCTTGTAAATATATATATATATATTAATCAATAAATGTATAAATGAATAAATATATAAATAAATACCTACCCCACAACAAGGTTAAGTATTTTCCACCAACACCAAAACTGTTAAACAAGACCGGGGGTTTCATGCAACGCAGTGTGTTCAAAGGTAGTCCACCCAAGTGAGAGTGAAAATGATAACGACATGTCTTTATATATGCTACGTTGCATGTATAATCATTTTTTCCCACGCTTTGAACATTCTGTTATCGGTCACGTGGACAGCTAACGTCCCAGGCGAACACCTGTGGCGAATCAAATTTCACATGAACTTGCATTTTGTCACGTACGAAGCAAAACAGAATGTGACTTGTTAACAGTTATCATGCATGTGGACAGCTAACGTCCCAGGCGAACACCTGCGGTAGATCAAATTTCACATGAACTTGCATTTTGTCACGTACGAAGCAAAACAGAATGTCACTGGTTTAGCATACATGTGGTTTCACAAATGTGTGTGCATGCCTTTCACACTCCCCTGCCACCACAATGGTCAGATTATTTCACCTTCAAGCGTCTTGGTCATTTTTTCCATTGCACTTGTTGTCAAGTCAGATCAATGCCTTCCAATAAGCTCAAATGACCTTCACCTCCTGTAAGTTTGTTTTCTGTACTCGCTTCGACCAACATAGAACCAAGTTCTCATCACCGTTTACACGTTAAAGGTAAAAAGTGTGAAAAAACGTACCCTCGCTCTGTCATACACCGACCCGTCGAAATATCGATTGATCTATTGAACACAGCCACCTTGGTCAGCGACAGGTTCGTTGAAACACACACACACCCAGCCGTATCGTCTCTCTCAACCACCTCGCTTTATGAACATTATAAACAGGTAAAGAAAAGGAAAAAGTTTTCTCAACATGTATGGCGTTAGGCCCTTTGTGAATTATTTTTTTGAAAAAAAAATATCTACCACACTCGAAAAAGGGCGTTAGCCCGAGTCCTAGGACACCTCGTACATGTCTCTAGCGTTATTGGTTCGTGACATATCGGCAAAAATCACAAAAAACACATGTTTACCCCCAAAATCGCGTTTCCCAATTTTTTTAAAATTACAACGAGTGGTCCATAGCAAAGAGGACGTCACCCCAAGTCCTTGGACCCGTCGTACATGCCTCTAGCATGATTGGTTCGTGAGATATCGGCAAAATCACAAAAAACACGTGTTTACCCCAAAATCGAGTTTCCAATTTTATTAAAAATTATAACGCGTGGTCTATAGCAAAGAGAACGTCAGCCCGAGTCTTTGGACCTGTCGAACACACCTCTAGCATGATTGGTTCGCGAGATATAGCAAAAAGTTTAAAATCACGTTTTTACCCCAAAACATTCTGTTTCCCTCATTCTCAAAAACTTTAACCTATTACCAAAATAAAGAGGGTTTCGAGACAAGCCATTTGACACATCATAGAACCAAATCCGACCATGCATTCGTGAAATATAGGAAAAAGTCTAAAATCATGGTTTTACCCCCAAAAAGCCTGTTTCCCTCATTCTCAAAACTTTAACCTATTAATAGCATATATAGAGCATCGAGACAAGCAATTTGACACGTCACACGTCCAAATCCCACCTTGCGTTCGAGAGATATCGGCAAACTTCGTAGGAAAGTAGGCGACTATCTAGTTCTCTCCTCACCACCAAAACCTCTTCTTATCGATCATTTTTTTTTAAAAAAGCTCGCCCTCTTACAAAAATCCCAAGTGCGCATGCGTAAAAAACAAAAACACAAATGTTCATCCATAGCGGCATCCCGTAAAACGCATGCGCTATATGGGCAACAACGTTTAAGTTCATTTTAGCAGCGCACCTTATACATGTCGCATTTGAAAACAGACTTTCACTAAAAAAATTATAATTTCACCCCCTAGTAGGGGTAGGTTTTATTTAGGGATTGAAATGAATGGTCCATTGGAAAGAGGGCGTCAGCCCGAGTCCAACGACACCTCATTTGTCAAAATCGGACCATGCGTTTGAGAGATATTGACTTTGCCCCTGAATGTATTGCGGGTTAGTATGTGACGTCAGAGGGAGTGGTGTCGGGGGGGGGGGGGGGGGGCAGAAGCACCACCATCCCCCTACTATCAAGGTTATACCATCGGAGAACCTGGATAGCGACCATCGATTGCTGGTAATGAACCTGAGAGGGACTAAGGGGAAGAAAGGGACTGAGAACCAGGAAAGACGTACAAGGATATGGAAACTGAAAGAAGGAGATAGAAGGGTCGAGTACCTCAAAATGGTAAAGGAAGGAATTCCAACAGATGAAGATGATGATGATGATGATGATGATGATGATGATAATAATTGTTGTTTTAAGGGGCCTAACATCGAGGTTATCGGCCCCAGCAGATGAAGAAAGAGGGAGTGGAAGAGAAATGGGTTAGATTTAAGAAGACACTAGTAGGTGCAGCAGAAGCAGTATGTGGGAGGAAAAGTAGTAAGAAGGGGTAGAAGGAAACACCATGGTGGAATGAAAAGACGAAACATATAGTAAGGAAAAAGAATAGAGCCTTTAGGAAGTGGTATCAAAATAAGACGGTGGAGACAAGGAAAGAGTACCAGGAAAGAAAGAAGGAGGCAAAGAGAGTAGTGGCTGAGGAGAGAAGAAAGTGGATGGAAGAGTGGATAAAGATGATCAAGGAGGATAGTGAAGGTACAAAAATGTCCTGTATGAGATGGTAAAAAATAACAGGCGGAAGGATCCTACGGATTATGTTAGAATGGTGAACAAAAGGGGACAAGAGATAGAAAATAGGGAAGAACTGAAGAAAATGTGGAAGGAATATTTTGAAGAACTTCTGAACCCAAATGGAAACCACGGCGAGGAGGAAGAAATCGGGGAAGAGGAAGATGGACTGCATACAGAAAAGGACTTAACATGGAAAAAAGTGGAAGATGCAGTGAGGAAGATGAAAGGAGGGAAGGCATCGGGTGTGGATGAGTTGAGTGTGGAGATGGTGAGAGCAGCAGGAGAGGTGGGGATACAATGGTTGTACCGAGTAATGAAGACAGCATGGAAGGAAAGGAAGACCCCAGAGGACTGGAAGAAGGGAATAATTGTCCCGATCTTCAAGAAAGGTAGTAAAAAAGAATGCAGAAACTATTGGGGAATAACACTGATGAGTCATTGTGCAAGGATGTTTGAGAAAGTTTTGGAAAGGAGAATTAGGACAAGGATAGAAGGAGGGATGAGGGAAGAACAACATGGCTTCAGAGCAAGAAGGTCCACAGTGGATTTGATTTTTGCTGTAAGGCAATTACAAGAACAGCACTATGAGTATGGAACAGATCTACTGATGGCCTTCCAGGAAATTGAGAAAGCATGTGACAGTGTATGCAGAAACAAAGTATGGAAGTCCATGGAGGATAGAGGAGTAGAAAAATGGACTATAAGGAGGATAAAGGAGATGTACAAGGGAAGCGTGAGCTGTGTGAAAGTGGGAGGAGAGAGATCGGACTGGTTGGAACAGAGAAACGGTCTGAAACAAGGAAGTGCACTGTCACCGTTACTTTTCATTGTGGTGATGGATGACATAATGACCCGAGTGGCACAAGTAATTGGGGAAGGAAAGATGAAAGCAATGGTGTTTGCAGATGATTTGATGATTTGAGGAAACAAGGAGGACGAGGTACAGGAACAGTTGGACGTGTGGGAAGGAATAATACAAGGATATGGGATGAAAGTTAGCATAAATAAGAGTGAGATGGTGATCACAACAAGGAAGAAGGAAACAACCACAACGGGAATAACAATTGCTGGGGAACAGCTGAAAAAAGTGGAGAGTTTCAAGTATCTGGGAAACCTGATACAAGATAATGGAAGAAACGATAGAGAAATAAATGAGCGGGAGAGACAGGCAGAAGCATTCCGGAGGAGTGTGAGAAGCATGTTATGGAGCAAGGATGTCCCTCAGAACAGCAAAAAGATCATATATCGGACGTACTATGTCCCTAACCTGACGTATGGCTCGGAGACCTGGGTTATGAAAGGAAGGGAGAAGAGCAAAATACAGGCCAGTGAGATGAGGTTCTTGAGAAGCAGTATTGGGGCTAC
Source organism: Meconema thalassinum (assembly GCA_946902985.2). Lineage (NCBI taxonomy): Eukaryota > Metazoa > Arthropoda > Insecta > Orthoptera > Tettigoniidae > Meconema > Meconema thalassinum. The sequence goes on along the minus strand of OX336389.2, from coordinate 240,118,852 downwards.
AAAGATGGACAGAATAAGAAATGAGAGGACCAGAGAATTAATGAAGGAGGAACCATTACAGGATGGTATAGAGAAATCTAGACTTAGATGGTATGGACATGTAAAACGAATGGAGGAGAAGAGGATACCCATGAGAGTACACGAGACGAAGTGGGAAGGAAAGAGACCGAGAGGAAGACCGAGAGACAGGTGGCTGAGGGGGGTGGAAGAAAGCGTGAAGAAGAGAGGAGAAGACTGGACAAGGGTGGAGGCTGAGAGATGGTGGGAAGACAGAAGACGTTGGAGAGGCTTGTGTTCCAAACAGACCCGGCTGGGTAGATTATAGGTTAGGGAATAACCCACCCACCAAGGGAAGATGATGAAGAGAAGGAAGTAGATTTGGGATTGGAAAAGAAGGATAGAAGAATAGGAGGAGAGTCCCACAAAATTAATAAGTTCAGTGTTAAACACACTTAAAGGTGGTTGCCACTGCAAATATGTGCTCGGATACCTAAAATAGGAACGAGCTTGGTCGAGGCTAACGGGAGCCGCAGATAAGGCTTGGGCAGTTTGCCAGAGAGAACCTGTAGTGTATTTCCTCCCAAGCACGAATGAAAGTACTATAGGGAAGGGTGATGATCTGGCCAGACAGATAGTAAAAGCTTTATTATATATGAACGAGGGCATAAACCTAGGAGGAGCTAGGAAAGCCAGGATCCTGCCTAACTGTAGTATAAGAGAAATGATGAATCCAAAACCAAATATTTAATTTATTTAACAATGCAGGAAGTTTGAGGAAATTAACAATTGTGCAATATAAATTTGATAAACATGGTTCATTTGAACCTTTTAACAAATAGGGTCGCAGACCTCTCCACATTAAACGGTTGCTCCAGGCAATTGACAATTTTTAAGGTTTTTTAAACCGTGTATTAAAATCTTGGTAAGATTTCATAAATAGGCAAAATGGAATAATTAAAGTTTTGACATTTACAGGAGTACAAGCAGTGTACTTATATGAAACCTCTGAAAGAACATTCTAACGAGAATAACAACTTCGAAGATAACAAACTGTAAAACATAAAGAATAAAAGGAAGTTCCTACAACTTCTTATATTTATACAGAGTTAATATGAGAATTATGCAAAGAGGGCAGGTCACTTACTGTGAACCTGAAAAGTTAATCAGAAAGAAGGTTCTAGACCTTTTATACTTTGAATAAGACTCGCCAGTCAAATGAGGCAGTTTTCATTTAGCGAGACCAAAAAATAACTCACTCAGGAGTTGAGAGAATTGTTTTCCCTGCTTATGAAGGGAGGAACAATGTAAATTTAAAACTTGTATCACACAAGAAATTATTCAGAATTTAATTAATGTTAAACTAGCAAAGTTGGAAGGGCACTTCGTAAGTAACACCTTATAGAAAGTTACATTTTTATAAATAATGGTTGTTAGTAGAAGGTTAAGGAAAGATCATTGGGATATAGGATCAATGTTCATGGCCGTATTTAATATAACCGGACGATCGCGACGCGGTAGAAACGTGGAGAAAGCACTGTTTATCACTGTAGTCTATGAAGATGGATTCAAAGTTCACTATAGAAACACTAAAGTTCATGAAAAAGAAAGTTATTGCAATTATAGGAAGAACTGATTGCACTATATAGATGAGCGTCTATTACTTAAAAAAGTTGTAATTTGCAATTAAATGCGCCGTAGAAAATTCCCACGGAGGACGAAACTTTACTATTGTAGTAATTTAGTTTTAAACAGAATTCTCCCAAGTACGTGAGAAATACATGATGGCAGGACTCGCAGATAGAGAACAAGTTCTAGAAGGTTCCAGAACGACCTTAGCAGAAAATGGGGTTGAGAAAATCCAACGGAGGAAATAGTTTATAATTATAGGCAGTGGGTATTAGATAATATCCCACGTAGCGAGAGGATTTCTCGTTTGAATCGCTTAAGAAAGCTCTTTTTAGTAAGGTTGGCTTATACAAGAAAAAAGCTCAACATGGCAAATCCCACGAAGAGTGATTATTGCCCCAAGGTAAATAGTTTCACACTGCCTATAATTAAAAGCACTTGAAAGTTAAAACCATGAAGATGAGGTTAAAACTTTTTAAAAATGGTACTTATCTCGATTTCATGTTGAAGTCGGAGTTCCTTGAAGACTATCTAGCCAACATGGCGTAGAATAGAGTGAGCCTCTTAGTTTGAGGAGGCTAAGCTCGAGCGGAGCTTTGACTGAACGAGTCAACTGCAGACGTAGTAGTGAGTGCAGCTCAGCGGAGCAAGGAGAGACCACGGAAGGGGGAGAGAGTGGGGGTAGGAAAACAAAAGGTATACATATCAGCATAGCCAACATTACAACAAAAAATTGATCTTCTCTTGCTGAGCTGGTCTTCAAGGAGTTGACAACAGTATCTGGTAGCCAAAGGGATGTGGAATTCCTCTTGCGCGAGGAAGAGTTGAAGAGCTTCAGAGATTTGTTGTCATATGACGCTAGGTGGATCACAGAATATATATCTGAAACATACTCACACAAAATATAAGAAATTTGCACATAGAGGAGAAAACAAATGATCACTGTTGGTGTTTGACAAAAAGGAAGGAAAGAACGTGCAAAAGCATTCAAATTTGTAATCTCAGGTACCGTGCATTCCAAGAATGCACCATACTGGGAGGGCCAGACACCAACAGGGAACAAATAAGCAATTAAACATTTAAGAGTGATACAATAATTGAAAAAAAAGTGGTCTTGTGATCTGACCATTATTGGTCAAGACTCTGAATACCCTGACTCTCCTATTTCCTCCAGGGTAACACTTAGTCACTTTTCCAAAAGGCCAGACTAGGGGAGTTGAAACATCCCTAACCAAGACCAAGTCTCCCACTTGAATGTCGGGACTGGAAAGAAACCACTTCTGCCTCCCTTGCAAGGAAGTTAAATGTTCCAAGTTCCATCTTTTCCAAAAAGAATTGCGGAGGGCTTCAAGTTTACACCAAACAATAGGTAAATTAAAATCCCTGTAAGAATTAGGAAGAGGAGGAGGGGCAGAAAGAGAAGGGCGTGTAAAGAAGCGACCAGGTGTAAGTGGAAGGAGGTTATCAGGGTCATTGGAAAGCGGAGTTAAAAGGCGAGAATTATCTACACTTTCAATCACGAAATAACTAGAAGCTGAGGGAAATAAAGCTCTAGTAAAGATTGCGATACGATGAGAAAGAAGAATTGGCAAGTTTAAACAAGGCGTATAGGAACAAGTACATCTATTCAGGACAAGAATATACCAAATAAACAAAGGAACTATGCGAGTAGAAAGCAAGAACGCCATAGGTAACAAACGAGTAGCCATAAACAATGACCTCAAGTTATAATGAGTATCAAAGGGGTTACTCAGAAAAATACTTAAGTCAGCAGAAAACGGGACATGACAAGCATGAATACAAAAACACATCGAATGTGACGACGAGAAAAAACAAGTTTGTTCATCAATGAACATTAAGATCGCAAAATATGCAAGCAAATTGCAATACATAAGCAAAGTGGAATACATGAACGCGTGAGAAATACGCAACGAAGTTTTGAAACAGGGATCGAAACAATTGTAAGATACGAGCGTGGGTAAGCGGAAGACGTAAACAAGTACAGCCTTGACACACATAGTACAACGAGATAAGACATATAAATAGCTGACAGAGTCCTTAAGCGGAACGAGTTTATTTTGGGAACTAAGTGAACGGCTTCCGTACTTGAAGTAGCAACTCGCTAGACAATCGTTGGCAGTCAGCCAAAGTTGAGATAAGAGAAACTTGTTTTGAACTGTGTCAATCATACAGGAAATAAACAACGACTGGGCATTCCTCAGACTGGTATACATACAAGTCTGACAACCAAGCAGTTCGAAGTACACACACAACATTTGGTGAATCAGCTGTAAATTAAAGCAGAACGAGTAACACGACATGCAGTCAATCGTAACTTGGATGTGAAAAAACAATTTAAAGCTATATGAAATAAAGTAGGAAATCAATTTCGCATAATTGAGAGGATCACGAAATCGAACAATTTTCAACAAAAAGAAGCTTAATTCTTCCGAGCAAAGAAGACAAGCTGGGACATTGAGACGAAGGTTATGCATAAGAATAGTTATTCTAGATGCAATGGAATTCAGAGTTTCAATCGGTTTCATGAGCGACTTCCAATTGCGAGGAAGGGGGGAGGAGCCGGCCGTGGCCATCCTTCTACATAACGAAAGAAGTGAAACATAGCGTACAGCAAAGTGATGGTGACTGATAGCCATGGTTTTACACAAGGGGAAGATAGTTTTCGAGGAATAGTTTAAGCAATTAACTGCTATAAAAAATGACATAAGAAGATATACGAAATAACACAAAGCAAGGCGAACTTGAATGGCCATCTTGTGCGGGAAGAAGGAAAAACCATTTAAACAACTTACAGGGTTAGCGCAGTTGTTCACGATACGACATCGTTTCGACAAGAGGTTTTCAAAAATATTGAGATTTGAAACATGAGCGTTCTCTTTTTCAGAAATGGGATTTATGTCAGCTGTGACGAAATGACATTGTGCTTTGGTTTGAACACTGGTATGTTTGATTTCGCCAGTGATAACCCAACCAAAATCGGTGTCTCTGGCGACCACGGTTGAAGATAACTTGCGTGTTTGTTTGCGAATGCAATTCCAAAAAACATTGGCACTGAAAAGTACATCAATGGGACCTTGAGCATTAAACTGAGGATCGGCTAACCTTAAGTGCGAAGGAATCTTTAAACCGGAAGTATTAATGGAGTGACTTGGAGTGTCCTTGCCAATACTGGTAAGAATGAGACAGTTTAAATTAAGATTGGTGTTTCTATGACAAACGTCTCTGATTTTCAATTTTGAAGACTGCAAAACTTGAGTTTTCAAATTGTCAATGCCGGTCACATTGATAGAAGTAGGCGATGACGAAAGACCTAGTTTTTTAATCAACGATTGCGAAACAAAGTTGTGCGTTGAAGCGGAATCGAGAAGACCACGGGTTTTGAACCAATTTCCAAATCTATCTTGGATTTCAAATTGTACAGTGGTCAACAGGGTTTGCGCACTATGAAAAGTGTCGGCGTTGGAAATGCAGGAAGAAGCATTAGTTTGTTCAGAGCTGCTCTGCATGGAGCTTGAAGAGGCGAGTGCTGATGACCTCGATTTATCGTGAACGTGCAATAACGAATGATGCGGTTTTTTACAATGAAAACAAAGATTTGATGACGTACAGTTCGAAGAAGAATGCTTAGGTGACAAGCAATTGAAACAATGTTTGCTGTTTAAGACAAACTTTCTTCGATCTTCGACAGACAATTCTTTAAAGGATTTGCACAAATACAAGGTGTGAAGCTTTTTACAGAGCGTGCATTTTAACGATTTGTTAAGCGGCCTGATATCTTCTCTTGAATGATTGAAAGAAGAACGGGTTCGTTTGTTTTCGACAAATGGGGGCTGATGTCCCTTTGAAGAAGCAAGTTTTTTTTCAAAAATTTGACACTGAGGATTCGTTTCGACTTTTTCGCACTGAAATGCGAGTGCTGTAAGGAATTGACATCGACTGTTGAGAAACGAAACGAGGTGTTCGAACGAATGTTCCTTGTTGCAGGCGAGTTCGATTTCCCAGGCTTTCAGTGTCGAAAAATCGAATCTTGATGTAGCTAGGTGAATAAGTATGGTGTCCCATGTTTGGACAGGCTGTTTTAGCTGGTATAACGCTCTGACATTTAACTGCATAGAATCTAAGAGGTCTCTTAAAGATGTGACGTCATTAGGTTTGACGGCAGGTAAGTTGAAGAGACAGCGGATATGACGAGCGACACTCAACCTTAAATTGCCATATCTCTCTTTAAGGAGATTAAAGGCGATGTGGTAGTTGTCTGCGCTTAAAGGCAATGCCTCTACCAAAGCCAAGGCCTCAGATTCCAAAGACGTACGAAGGAAGTAAAATTTATGTATGTCTGGGATCTCGATATTTTCATGAATTAGGGAGCAGTAAAGTTCGTAAAAAGAATACCATTCACCTTCCTTGCCTGAGAAGTGCGGTAGGCTTATCTTGGGAAGTAACGGTTTCGGTTTGTTCTTGTGAACTGAAGCGGGTGCTGACTGGGCCGGATTGATGACCTTAGTGTCCGGTTCTGAGATATTGCGAATCAGTTGGTGGGCCTTTGCAATTCCTTCAAAGTACAAGGGTTCGACCTCGTCCCGATCCGATTGCAGTTCTGGACAAGCGGATTCGATCTCGGTTTGAATTTGGTCATAATAATCATAAGACCGTTCGTACAACTTAAGGCGATGAGTCAAGATATCTAAATCACACTCGGCGGGATTTAATTTGCTGATGAAATTTCGGAATCTAGTGAGTTGCCCTTTATAAGAAGAACGTCTAGCAATGAGAGTTTCATCTTTTTCGGCAGGAGCCATGACAAAAATAATAAATTGAAATACAACTCACGAAACTGTAGAACCTTGGAGATGCTGTCAAGTTGGCAACAGCGAGAGAGTAGAAAGAACAGGACACCCCAAAGGAGACAGGAGCGGCCTCTTTCCCGTTAACAGGCTTTGCATGACGTAGATATAGCTGAAAGATCCAAAGGAGATATTAAAAATTTGCAAAGTATTGTCAAATGACACTTGACAAACAATGGACATAAAAAATGGACTCTCCCGGGTTTCGGCACCAAATTTTGGGTAGATTATAGGTTAGGGAATAACCCACCCACCAAGGGAAGATGATGAAGAGAAGGAAGTAGATTTGGGATTGGAAAAGAAGGATAGAAGAATAGGAGGAGAGTCCCACAAAATTAATAAGTTCAGTGTTAAACACACTTAAAGGTGGTTGCCACTGCAAATATGTGCTCGGATACCTAATATAGGAACGAGCTTGGTCGAGGCTAACGGGAGCCGCAGATAAGGCTTGGGCAGTTTGCCAGAGAGAACCTGTAGTGTATTTCCTCCCAAGCACGAATGAAAGTACTATAGGGAAGGGTGATGATCTGGCCAGACAGATAGTAAAAGCTTTATTATATATGAACGAGGGCATAAACCTAGGAGGAGCTAGGAAAGCCAGGATCCTGCCTAACTGTAGTATAAGAGAAATGATGAATCCAAAACCAAATATTTAATTTATTTAACAATGCAGGAAGTTTGAGGAAATTAACAATTGTGCAATATAAATTTGATAAACATGGTTCATTTGAACCTTTTAACAAATAGGGTCGCAGACCTCTCCACATTAAACGGTTGCTCCAGGCAATTGACAATTTTTAAGGTTTTTTAAACCGTGTATTAAAATCTTGGTAAGATTTCATAAATAGGCAAAATGGAATAATTAAAGTTTTGACATTTACAGGAGTACAAGCAGTGTACTTATATGAAACCTCTGAAAGAACATTCTAACGAGAATAACAACTTCGAAGATAACAAACTGTAAAACATAAAGAATAAAAGGAAGTTCCTACAACTTCTTATATTTATACAGAGTTAATATGAGAATTATGCAAAGAGGGCAGGTCACTTACTGTGAACCTGAAAAGTTAATCAGAAAGAAGGTTCTAGACCTTTTATACTTTGAATAAGACTCGCCAGTCAAATGAGGCAGTTTTCATTTAGCGAGACCAAAAAATAACTCACTCAGGAGTTGAGAGAATTGTTTTCCCTGCTTATGAAGGGAGGAACAATGTAAATTTAAAACTTGTATCACACAAGAAATTATGCAGAATTTAATTAATGTTAAACTAGCAAAGTTGGAAGGGCACTTCGTAAGTAACACCTTATAGAAAGTTACATTTTTATAAATAATGGTTGTTAGTAGAAGGTTAAGGAAAGATCATTGGGATATAGGATCAATGTTCATGGCCGTATTTAATATAACCGGACGATCGCGACGCGGTAGAAACGTGGAGAAAGCACTGTTTATCACTGTAGTCTATGAAGATGGATTCAAAGTTCACTATAGAAACACTAAAGTTCATGAAAAAGAAAGTTATTGCAATTATAGGAAGAACTGATTGCACTATATAGATGAGCGTCTATTACTTAAAAAAGTTGTAATTTGCAATTAAATGCGCCGTAGAAAATTCCCACGGAGGACGAAACTTTACTATTGTAGTAATTTAGTTTTAAACAGAATTCTCCCAAGTACGTGAGAAATACATGATGGCAGGACTCGCAGATAGAGAACAAGTTCTAGAAGGTTCCAGAACGACCTTAGCAGAAAATGGGGTTGAGAAAATCCAACGGAGGAAATAGTTTATAATTATAGGCAGTGGGTATTAGATAATATCCCACGTAGCGAGAGGATTTCTCGTTTGAATCGCTTAAGAAAGCTCTTTTTAGTAAGGTTGGCTTATACAAGAAAAAAGCTCAACATGGCAAATCCCACGAAGAGTGATTATTGCCCCAAAGTAAATAGTTTCACACTGCCTATAATTAAAAGCACTTGAAAGTTAAAACCATGAAGATGAGGTTAAAACTTTTTAAAAATGGTACTTATCTCGATTTCATGTTGAAGTCGGAGTTCCTTGAAGACTATCTAGCCAACATGGCGTAGAATAGAGTGAGCCTCTTAGTTTGAGGAGGCTAAGCTCGAGCGGAGCTTTGACTGAACGAGTCAACTGCAGACGTAGTAGTGAGTGCAGCTCAGCGGAGCAAGGAGAGACCACGGAAGGGGGAGAGAGTGGGGGTAGGAAAACAAAAGGTATACATATCAGCATAGCCAACATTACAACAAAAAATTGATCTTCTCTTGCTGAGCTGGTCTTCAAGGAGTTGACAACAGTATCTGGTAGCCAAAGGGATGTGGAATTCCTCTTGCGCGAGGAAGAGTTGAAGAGCTTCAGAGATTTGTTGTCATATGACGCTAGGTGGATCACAGAATATATATCTGAAACATACTCACACAAAATATAAGAAATTTGCACATAGAGGAGAAAACAAATGATCACTGTTGGTGTTTGACAAAAAGGAAGGAAAGAACGTGCAAAAGCATTCAAATTTGTAATCTCAGGTACCGTGCATTCCAAGAATGCACCACCGGCCAGTGGCTGGAAACTGTGCAAGATGATGATGATGATGATGATGACATTTATTTAGTTGCAGTATTAGGTAAGATAATGCAACTCGTCAATATTTGTTAGTTATAGTCCATGTGATGTTTTGCTAAGATACCGGAATGGGTCGTTGAGTTTCAAAATTTGCTTCTTTAGAGTGATCATGTGATTGTTGTTAAATGGTCAGTTCATATTGCATTTTACAGGCTACTTATCTGGATGGGTCTTGCGCGGTCCTGGCGAGAGCAGTTAACTTCTTCACTACCTGCTCCAAACTGAGGAGAGTTTCTGGTATGTGAGGTTCCTTTATCTCTCTGGGCCTTCCCCCCTCGCGCATTCCTGTGTGTGTTCATCTTGCAAATGTGACTGTGTCTTGCCAAGTTTAGTCTCCCTAATGTGGTGTATGTTACTGAATACTGGACAATCTTCAACTATTAAAGCCCAGATTTCATCCTCGCCTAGCATATGCTAAAGAGCCATATTTAAGCGCAAACGGTCACGTGAGAATGTCTCGGAATCTATCATACTGCCGTTAATGGAATGTTGGTGTACATGTTAGATTTATCGAAGTATACTAGCCGCAATCTAGGTTTCATTTGCAACATGTATAATGCGGTTACTAGGTCCAATGTGTTCTTTATTAAATTATATTTGTCATTAGAAAGGGAGTGTTTTAAATTTTTGACTAATTCCGTACTGATTTTGTAGTTTTGCGTGTTCATGCTATTAACTATTGGTCATATTTGAAACTACTTTTTGTGTATTTTTAGTAGTCCTCTCAAGGACGGCATGCGGCTAGCATCCTTCGATATAACTAACATGTACACCAGCATTCCTAATAATGAAGCAATCAGTATTATCGAAAACAATCTAAAGACAAACAACTCGGCAAAAGAAACCAAAGAGATCGTGAAATACTGTAACGGAGGATCGTTCTCAGTCCAAACGTGTTTCAATTTGACAATAAAATATATACACAACCTCACTGTAAAATGCGTTCCTTGAAAAGTTCTCAACAAAGGGAATACTGCAGTAGAAAATATACATGGATGACGTAATTTGCATCTACTTCACTGAATTAACAAACGAACAAAACAATACTCCAAGCCGTTAATAGCATATACCACTCTATTGAATTCATTATGGAATCCGAAACCGATCGGAAAATAAATTACCTCGACATAACTATCGAACGGAAAGATAATAAAATTAATTTCATACTTTATATTCCGAAAAACGACACAAACATCGCATTCAATTGACAACCATTCCAATCATCCCAATACTCATAAATTAGCGGTCTTCAATTCAATGGTTCACAGGGTTTTAAACATACCCATGCCAAAAGAGGAGATCCGAATAATCAAGCAAATAGCAAAAGAAAACAATTTTCCGCCCAACAAAATAGATCAAATTGTAGCCAGTTATACAAATAAAACGATTCAAAAGCCGAAAAATAGTGAGAAAGTATTCGCGCGTTTCAATTACGTGAACGCGAATACATATACATTTTCAAATCTGTTCAAAAACCAAGGCATAAAAATAGCATTTACAACAAATAAGACAACCGGAAAGCATCTGCACAACAGTTTTCTAATTAGGGGCATTTTCCATTACTTGCCAAGACACAGGGTGTAGAGCAAATTACATCGGGCAAAGTGGGAGAAGAATGGATACACGATACAATGAACACAAAAATGCGATAAAATATGGGACGCACTCGGCTGTATGCGACCACATGTGTGACGCGGGACACAGTTCCACTATGATTGAAACAGACTTAAAAATAATTCATCACGAACCGAAAGGCAGAGCTCTTGGCATTAAGGAAGCAATCGATTTACACATACCTAAATTAAACAACCCCAATAATTTAAACGAACTCACATTCATGGAGAATTCACCCTCCTCACTCTACTAGAAAACACCCCCGTCGGAAACAAGACACAATATAACGTAGTAGCCAAGCAAGGTAAGGGATACATGTTATTGGATCAGGATGTACGATGTATTTTTTCTTCAATAAACCGTGACCGTTTGCGCTTAAATATATCTCTTTAGCTTATGCGTGGCGAGGATGAAAACTGAGCTTTAATCGTTGAAGATTATCAGGTATTCAGTAACATGCACCACATTAGGGAGACTAGACATGGTAAGACACAGTCTCATTTGTAGGATGAACACGCACAGGAATGCGAGAGGGGGAGGGGAAATATCCAGATAAATAAGAGACCCTGGCACACAAGAAGCTCCCCCAGTTGAGAGTAGATATTGACGATGTTAGCTTTTCTCCCCAGGACCGCGCAAGACCCCTCCAGATAGGTAGCCTGTTCAATACAAACTGAACCGACATTTAACAACAATCACATAGTCACTCTAAAAAGCAAATTTTGGAAGTCAACCACCAATTCCAGTATCTTAACAAAACATCACATAGACGTTACTGTAACTAACAAATATACACGAGTTGCATTATCTCACCTAATACTGCAACTAAATAAGTGTACATATTGTAAATATTTTCACCCACACTTTTAGACATAGATTTTATCGCTTGACGATTGAAACTGGTCATCCAAGTGTATTTGTTAATTTCATGTATTTTTATCAGGATTAGGAAATAACCCACAATTGGGTACAATCGTGTCGACCGACTGAAAAACATCAAACTACGTAATATTAAATAAATGAATAATTTCAAACACATAAATATTAAATAAATAAAAATTATATAATAATAAATAAGTGTTTCATTTTTTCACGTTACTCGGATGACCACAACCATGTGACGTCATTCAACAGGTTTGAACTTATTTGAAACGGTAACGTGAATCCCGTCACCAGCAATAGCCTGGCGTGTTAACTCTCGACATGTTTATAATATTGTTGAAACGACGGCGTGACCGTGAGCGAGCCACACATGCCGCTACCCGCATAGCTGTCATGATAAATCAAGCCTACCCGTTGGATAATAATAATAATCGATAAGAAATATTAAATACTAAAAAAATAATAAATAAATACAAATAATATAGTAAATAAATGATAATCAAAAATAATACATATTTAATAAATAAAAAATACAATTCTAAAAATTATTGAAGTAATCAATCAGTTGGCGGCCATGTTGGATCGACCGCTCGGGCTTTCTTGTCGTGGGCAGCTAGAGATGTCATGTCACGTGACTTTGTGGAAACCAATACGAACATCACCTCCCATGGAAACGTCCATGATTAAAAATATTAAAATTGAAAATGATGTGTCCTACGGATAGAGAGGACGGAGACCTTTTGTTTGAGCCCCGACACGCCTTTCTCCAATTACCGTTCGGGTGATATACGTTATATTTTTGGAAATCGATCATCAATAAATAATAACAAATAAATATTAAATAATAAACAAATCGAAACAAAAATGCTGGAAAAGAACAGACGCTGAACAAGGTAGGTGAACGGAGATGATCCTGGCGCCGGTAAGTCGAAGCAATGATGAACTTTTGGGTTAAATCTAATCTAATTTGGAAAAATATGTTTGGAATTTTAGGGAATGGTGGGGGATGGGAGTAGGGAGTAGAGAAGGGGGTTTGGAGGAATCTACCAGAAAGTTTGAAAAGCCCGCCTTCTTAGAAGAGCATGCGCACTAAAAGTCAACATTTTGGCCGAAGGTGGGGGTAGGTCTTGCCCTAGGGGGAAAAGGACTTGTCCTATAGATCGAGGGAATGGAGCCTTTTCGAGTGAGCCCTCACACGACTGTCTCCTATAAGTCGTTCGGGAGTACGCTCGGCCTTGCCCCTGGACGTATTGCAGGTTACCCCTTGGATAGGACCCCTCTACTTACGAGCAAGGGGAACAGAACACCAAGTAACTAGCAATGTTCATGTGACACAAATTAATTCGCTATACATTAGCCTACTTAGAATAGATTAGATTAGATTTTGTATATAACCATTTGATCAATTACATGTATACAATACATTTTTGATATAGGACACGTCAGAAATTACATAGAAAATAAAAGAACTTACAGGTATATATTACTAATACTATAACTATTTATAACTTATTATAATGACAGATCTTAAGACATACAATCTTATTGGACAACTATTTACATCTTACTCTATTATCACAATATGAAAACTTAATTCTATATATACAACAACTTACAGCTAGGTATTACAATTCAAATATAATTATAATTATCGCTCCTATATGCTAAGGTATTCAACTACAGAGTAAAAACAATGGTACTGCAGATAAGCTTTCAAAATTCTTTCAAAGGTTTTTATTTTTGTGGCAAATATTATATACTGGGGTAGTTTATTGTATAATTTAACTCCTGTGTGAAAAGTTCCTTTTTGATATATGCTTTTGTGTGTGTGTTGAACATGAATGTTTTGATTTTGTCTCGTGTTATGTCTATGAACATCATTGTTTGTTTTAAGAAAAATGTCTTTATTCACTAAATTCTTTTTAAAAAACATAATACTTTCAAAGATATGAATGCAGAGCAGTGGGAGAATGTTTAAATATTTAAACAGAGGTCTACATGATTCTCTAGTGTTTACATTTGCGATAATTCTAATCGCCCTCTTTTGTATCCTAAACGTGCTTAGTACATCTGGTGACATACCCCAAAATATGACCCCATATCTTAAGTATGAATGGAAATAAGCAAAATAAGTATTTCTTAATGTGTGCATGCTAGTGCAAGTTTTCAAAATACGTAACGCAAAGCACATCGAGTTCAGTTTAGTATTCATATATTGTATATGTTTATTCCATTTTAAGTCATGTTGTATCCATAGTCCTAAAAACTTTGTTTCTGATTTATTTTCTATTTGATGACCATTTAATGTTATATTTGGCGTCGCGGGATTCCTATTCCGCATAGTGTGGAAATTTAGACATACTGTTTTTTATAGTTTATTAAAAGGCGATTATCTAGTGACCATTTGGTTAAATCTTCTGTAACAGAGTCAGCAGACTGCTGTAAGATCTGTTTAGTTTCACCTTTTATTACGAGTGTTGTATCGTCTGCAAACAAAATATCCTTATGAGAATCAACGTTCTGTGTTATATCATTGATATATAGAAGAAAGAGTAGTGGGCCCAAAACCAATCCCTGGGGTATTCCAAATTTAATAATACCCTCATTGGACAATGTTTCATTAAGTAATCTGGTTCCATCATCCTTGTGTCTCAAGCTTACTATTTGTTTACGCCTTGTTAAGTAAGACTCGATCCATTTATTAGCTAGACCTCTAATACCATATTGATTTAGTTTTATAAGGAGAATTTTATGGTCAACAACATCAAATGCTTTCGATAAATCCAAGAATAAGCCAGTTACATGTTCCTTATTGTCAATTAATTCCAGCATACTATTAATGCATTCATAAATTGCTGTATGTGTAGATTTTTCCGTTCTGAATCCATGTTGTGAGTTTGATAGTATTTTATTTTTACTATAAAACTTATCAGACTCTTATACATGATTTCCCCCACAATTTTTGCAATACCAGTTGGTAAGGTAATAGGACGATAGTTATCTAATTCATCTTTAGAACCGTTTTTGTGCACTGGAATTACTTTTGATAACTTTAAAATATCCGGGTAAGTTCCTGAGAGAATTGAACTGTTTATTAAGTGCGTAAGTGGATTTATTATAGTTTCTGCACATTTATTTAAAATTGCATCAGGGATACCATCAATACCAGCATTGCATTTATTTTAGCTCTTTTTATAACTGTTCTTACCTCTTCACTTGTGACATGATTTATAAATAATCACTGCATATTTATTTTATTATTAGATTTAGTGTATTTACCTGTGATTTATTTAATAATTTTTATGGAATTTCCAGAAAATAGTCATTAAAGGTGTTTGCTATTTCCTCTGGAATATTAATCACTTTATTATTGCAGGTCAGTGTAATGTTCCTTTGTATTTTAGCAGATTTTCCAGTTTCTTTCTTTCTCACGGACTGTTTTAATTAGATAATTGGGATATACAATTAGCATTATGCATTTTCCTTGCTAGTCGTATTACCTTTCCTAATATTCTAGTGTATTTTTTGTAGTATAAATTGAATTCAGGTGTTGTGTGGTATTCTTTATATAATTTGTGTAGAAATTTATTTCTTTGACATGAATTTATAATCCCCGTTGTTATCCAATTGCTAGCTTTGTTATTTTGATTAGTTCTTTGTTTAAAGGGGAATGCTATTTCAAAATAGTGTTTTAGGGTACTGTTAAATGTATTAAATTTATCATTTACATTTTCTAGTTTATACATTTCTGACCATGTTTCCTTATTTAATAAGTCACTGAAATATGTAACATTTGTTTCAGTGAATGACCTGCACTTTGATTTTATTTCATTTTCATTATTATTGATTTTTTCGGGTGCTTCAAATTTCAGTATTTATCCATGGTGGTCACTAAAACCCGGGAAATAGACTTCTATTGAATGGTGATATTTATCTGTATTTATAAAAGTTTGATCAGGAGTGGTTTTACTAAATTTTGTTATTCTTGTTGGGGTGTTGATTGTAGGTTTCAGTCCATAGGAAATTAATAACTGTGTTAATAATTCACAATTTCTATCACATTTTAAGAAATCCACATTTACATCCCCACAAATTATTATATCGAAATTTACTTTCCTCAAGTTATTGAGTAACAATTCTAATTTATCTATTAATAAACGAAAATTCCCTGATGGAGAACGGTATACGCATACAATTATTAACTTAAACTGCTGTATTTTTACGGCAGAAAATTCAAAATTCTGTTCCATAATTAGATAATCATAAGCTGTTAACTGTTCGTGATCTAAATTATTTCTTAAGAAGATACAAGTACCACCATGGCTAATATTAGATCTAGAGTATTTACTAGCTAGTATAAACCCTGGGAATTGAATTACTTCGAGTTTTTCATCTTCCAGCCAATGTTCTGAAATACATAGTGCTAAGATGTCTTTAAGTTCATTTTTAAGCATTAGAATTAAGTAATCAATTTTATTATAGAGAGACTGAACATTCTGGTGGTAAATTTTAAATTCAGTACTTTTGCAAGCTTGTGTTGGTGATTTATTTCTTTTTCTTCTTCTACCTTATCCGATACGGACGTTGGCTACCACCATGGCTAACACCTTCCTATCCTGTACAATCCTGAAGAGTTCCGTGGAAGACAGCCCAAACCACGTTCTTAAATTATCCATCCAAGTTATTCGTCTCCTTCCCGGTCCTCGCTGACCTTCAATTTTACCCTGAAGTATAACTTGGAGCAGACGGTATTTTGGATTCCTCATCATGTGTCCCAAGTATTCCAATTTCCTCTTCTTAATTGTGTTTAACAGCTCAGGTTGGCTGCTCACACGCTGAAGAACCTCGGCATTACTCACATGTTCTGTCCACGAAATTTCAAGAATCCGCCGGTATATCCACATTTCAAAAGCTCGAATCTTCTTTTCTGTAGCTACGGACAAGGTCCAAGCTTCAACACCATAAAGAAGGGTGGAGACAACATAACACTTCACAATTCTTTTCTTAAGCGTCATACTGAGATCTCGACAGCATAGTAGTTGTTTCATTGTCATAAAGATGGATCTAGCCTTCTCTATACGGCATCTTATTTCAACCGAAGGATCCCAATTCTCATTAATATTCTGTCCTAAATAAAACAAACTCTTCACTCGCTCAATCTGATGTCCATCGACTAAAAGGACTTGTGACAATGCTGGTTTTCGCGATATTATCACATATTTTGTTTTCTTAATGTTGAGGTCAAGGCCCAGTGGCGTACGCAGGATTTCCTTCTGGGGGGTTCATTCATAGTAATGTCCTATAATAAAAATGATAATTCGAATATAATTCATAAAAAGCAACAACTCAGTTAAATAAACACTACCGGACCCAAGCGAGAAATCTCGCATGTTCATAAACCACCCTTCCCCGATAGGTTTATAACGAGATAATTAATTGCAGCATGTTAGAGCTCCAGTATTTGCAAATCGCACACTTTTAACAAAAATTGATATTTATGAAATTAGAATGGAATTCGTCACTGCTAATGTCATTCAGCGTAGATATTTGCCCGGGAATTTGTTGAAGGACTTAGACAAGTCTACTTCAATCGTATATCAAGCCTTCTAGGTTTGACAGACAAGTCATTCAGTACTTCCTCAATTGAAACATCAACAGTATCATGAATGAACATCAAAGCTAATCCATTAAGGCGTTCTTCACTAGTTGAATTCCTTAAATAGTTCTTCAAGATTTTTAAGGACGAAAACGATCTTTCACACGAGCAGGTTGTGACAGGTAAGGTAGCCATGATGACAAGCAGGTTATACACAACTGGAAACATGTTCTTATTGCATATTGACAAAGCATCTATAGCACTCTTGGGCTTCTTTTCAATAGATTTCAGAGTTTGATTCCAGAGAAGTAGCTCACCTCCAATATTACGGGGAAGTCCATAAAATTCAGCTACATTTTCTACTTCAGCTATGCTTTGGTTGGATAGTTCGTCTTCAGTTGTGGTAACTAGCGTTTGCAATGGCTGAAGAGTTTCTTTATGGGAGACAAATTTATCATCAAGTGATGAAATAGATTCTTCAAGAAATGGGATGAAAATAACCCGCCTATAATATTCTTCCGGATCGTTAGATGAAACGTTGTTCCTCATCGTTTGTCGAACAACAGTTCGAGGCTGAACTACAGGCACTCCAAATTCTTTGCAGAACTCTAAAACCGAATTATATGCACACAAAAACCTTGCGTCTGCATCTGCCCTCATTTCTTCAAGAGACCTCTTAACATTCATGGAGGCGTTGATTGCTTGACTGAGATCCAAATTTTCAGTTTGAAGGTATTTGCTGAGAGGAAGTGTGATTTGAAATGCTTCATGAATGACAAATACACTTATCAAGAACTCAAATTTGCTGATAGCGCACAGAAGAAGTTGCGCATCTGTAGCTGCCTTCTTATCAACCCATGCTGCTATTTTTTCTAATGCCAACAATAACGGTTTCAGATGTTCAATGAATGAACAAACAGACTCGTGCTTTTCAATCCATCTCGTTGCACATAACTTCTTGAGTTTACTCACTCGGGGTTTCTCTTCCAAACTTTCAACTTCATTTGTCAACACAGCCTGCCTCTTTGGTGAAGTACTAAAAAGGCATAAGCTCTTTCAATTGTACCCATACAGTTCCTAATCTCTGCAACACTACACCCTTCAGAAATGGCCAGGTTTAAACAGTGAGCACTACAGTGAACATACTGGGCTTTGGGAAACTGTTTTCGTACAATGGCCTGAGCACCTCTGTAGGATCCACTCATGGCACTAGCTCCATCATAACCTTGGCTTACGAGATATTCTGCATCCAGTCCCACACTTTTCAAACCAGACAATATGCTATTCGCAAAGCCTAACCCAGAAGCATCATTGATAGCAATAAATTGCAGAAATTCCTCATGTACACATAGTGACATTTGCTGCACACCGCTGATGTCTGTGCTCTCGTTAGCAAGAACAGAAAAGTATTTATCTTTTTTCACCTGATCGACTAACCTTTTCAATATAATGTCATTCAAAGATGAAATAATTTCATTCTGAATCCGTGGGCTTACGTATGATGCATTTAAGGATGCTGTCATCAAATGTTCCTTTAGTATTGTATCACCAGCTTCTGCTCGAAACTTGAGAAGAGACCTGAAATTTCCCTCCCCTTTCTTGAGAGGCTCATCTAAATTTACAGGTCCCGAATCTCTGTGACCACGGAAAGCAATGCCCATTCGAGCAAGGAAAATCACAGATTTAATTATTGGTATGAGTTTCTCCCTGTTGCATAATATGTTGGATTGAACACCCCTATCCAAGCTTACGTCAACAGCAGGTTTTGTACCTTTGTATATGGCGAGAAAGTTCGCAGCCTTTTCCGTACACGCCATATGATACTTGGTTTCTTGGTGTTTTTTGAAATCCTCCTTCGCATTTTTCCAGTTCATGTAAGGAAATTTTACTAGTTTACCTGGCGCTGAAGATTGTTTCCCAACAACGGTGCAAAACAACGAACAATATTTACAAAAGGCTCCGTTCTTTGAAGGAGAATAAACTAGCCATTTCCACTCTGATAACCAGTTCAACTGAAATTTCAGATTCCTTGGACCCGATGAAGGGAAATTAAAATTGCTTCCAGGTGTCCAGGCATTTTCCAACAGTTCATTTTTCAGATAATCATCAATCTAAAGAAAAAAGTAAATCACAACATTGAAATAATTAACATGTACCGACACATACGTAGGCCAAGGCCATACAAATACCGGTATAACATAATAGGTAAAGCATCGAAATGCAAATCAGTTACAAAAATAGCGATTATCATGAATCATATTGTAAACACACCTGTTGGCCAGCATAACCTCCTAAGTCTGTTCGATGTATTTGGTCGGTAGCCGGCTTGGTAGTAGCCGATAATTCTTCAAGTTCATTTTCAATTCTTAAAGATGAACTACTTGCAATGGCAGTGTTGCATGAAACATCTACTTTTGGTTTTTTAATAATAAATCGATCCATTACGCATTACAAATAAACTCGGAAAAAAGTGCGACTCACGATCTGACAGTTCACAGATATGCACGTTTAAAGCAGCACGAAGCTGCGTTACGATAGTTACCAATCGCACACTTTAACAGTAAAACGACAATTTTGATATTTTGCCTAGTGTAGTTAGTTATTATTGCTTTAAGTGGAAGAACAGCGAGGTCATCTGCCCCTCTTGCACCGTTTAACACGTGATTTACGGGTGTTTACCCCAGGCCATAACCAGTAGCTAGCGCCAAAGCTGGAGAAGTCTCGCTGCGAGTTGAGTGGAGGTCATTTACCACGTGAAGAACGTGTTCACATTAAAAATATATTACAAAGGAGTAGCCTAAATAAGCCTCACTGGCAGCAATTCAAAACATTTTCCAGGTGATAGATGAGACAATATAAGGAGTCATGTAAACTAATGTCTCTGGGGGGGGGGGGTTAAACCCTAACCCCCCCGTCGGTACGCCACTGTCAAGGCCATATTGTTTACTCTTTTGTTACACCATAGTAACAATCTCTTTAAGTCCTTCGAAACTATTTGCAATCAATACAGTATCATCTGCGTACCGTATATTATTAATATAATTACCATTGACCTTAATACCTTGTTGAATGCCATCACGTGCCTCAGAGAAAATCTGTTCTGCATAGATATTATAAAGAAGCGGTGCAAGAATGCATCCTTGTCTCACACCACGCATTATTTCCACTGATCTCGATATATGTCCATCAATTCTGATACTAGCCTTTTGACCCCAGTATAAGTTAATGATGATCCGAATGTCTTTCTCATCTATTCCCGAGTTCTTGAATGCATTATATAACTTATCATGCTGACAACGGTCAAAGGCTTTTGCATAGTCCAGAAAACATGCATATACATACTGATTTACCTCACGGCATCTCGGGAAAAGAACATGAAGCGCAAATAATGCCTCACGAGTTCCTAGACCGTTGCGGAACCCAAACTGCGTGTCACTGATATTCATCTCGCATTTCCTGTATATGCGATTATGGGTAACTTTGAGAAATATCTTGAGCACATGACTCATAAGACTGATTGTCCTGAAGTCACTACATGACTTAGCCATCGGTTTCTTCGGAAGAGCAATAAATGTAGACAAGAGCCAGTCTTCTGGTAATATGCCCGTGTCATATATCTTGTTATATACATTAGTGAGCGTCACAATGCTATCATCATCCAAGATGTTTTTCATCTTCCAGCCAATGTTCTGAAATACTTAGTGCTAAGATGTCTTTAAGTTCATTTTTAAGCATTAGAATTAAGTAATCAATTTTATTATTGAAAGACTGAACATTCTGGTGGTAAATTTTAAATTCGGTACTTTTGCAAGTTTGTGTTGGTGATTTATTTACATTATTATTATCATAATTGTTATTATTATTGTTGCTAGACAAATCTAAAATACCATTGTTGCACTGAGTTAAATTTGACATCAAAAGATACTCATCTGAATGCAAAACCTCACGTTTGGCTTCTTTTACCAGTTTCCCTGCTTCCACTCTAAAGATATTAATGTTGAACTATTCTTACCATTTGAATTTACAGTTGTTCAGATTTCATCACTAAGATACTCTTTTCCTAACCTATTTAAGTGTAGGCCATGCCGAGTGTGGAATTTCCTGTCTAATTTACTTACATCTATGATTCAAACATTTGGAAAACTCTTACAAATTTTATTAATTTTCCCATTTGTAGCCTCTATTTCTACATTTACACATGATTTGGGAATTAGGTCATATCTCTGCGGAATGTTTACAACGATTACATTATTGTTATGCATGGATGGCCATGTACCCTTTAAATCTTTGAATACCTTTTTACTCTAGTTTCTGTACACGTCGTTTGCTCCAGCGATGATGACTGCATAATCCTTTGTAATTAGGTACGCGCAATCTCCTACCATCACGTCCGTGACCGCTGCAATGGGAGCTCCTGGTTTTACTGTCGAAGTGACCTCTATTTCTACTCTTCTCTCCAGTATGAAAAACGTTACGGATGAATGGAGAGCACTATTTAGGGCTACACCGATTGTGTAGAGATGATTGACATCACAGTACATAGCACTTAGTACATATAGTGTGGTCTGTTATAATGTACAGAAGCTGGCACACTACGCAGCGTACACTTATCCAACTCTCGGCATACCACTGCAT
This sequence comes from Meconema thalassinum, assembly GCA_946902985.2. Lineage (NCBI taxonomy): Eukaryota > Metazoa > Arthropoda > Insecta > Orthoptera > Tettigoniidae > Meconema > Meconema thalassinum. The sequence continues at coordinate 240,096,998 of OX336389.2, read as the reverse complement.
GCCTCCCCTCTAACGTCCAACATTTTAGCTGGCACAATTTATTCTGAATTTTTACTCTTACCTTCACTTCTGTACTTTGGCATAATCATCCTCCCCCGAAGTAGTATTTAAAAATTCTCTACACTATGTACACAGTACATCCGAAATAATTTCTGGGCTTCTATAGACAACTCACGTGTATAAATGTGATTTAAAGTGTGCATCACGATACGTAATTATGTTCTTAAAGAAATGACGTACCGTAAAACGAGGTGAATGGGATCACTTTTGAAATTTGACTGTCTGTAACTCTTGAACCACTGAACTTTATTATGTGTTCTTTTAATTAAAACATGAGTTCGCATCAATAGATTGTATATTGTTGGTAAATATGCCTCTATCCCGAAAAATGAAGTGCATATACCTAATTAAGTGCGTGATCCCATTCACCACACCAGGTGGGGTGAATAGGATCACTCACTCATTTCTATGACTAATCCTATTCAGATGAACTGTAGGGTGAAAGGGACTCTGGACTACTCCTAGAAATATCAGATCATATTTAAATTAAACTGCCGATGGTGAAAAGACCTGTAAAACAATTTATTACTTTAAAAATATACATATTTAGTTGAATGACAACGTAATCACTACGTAAATCATAAAATTGGAGATAAACACAACTACAGGGTGTTATAATTGAATGCAAGCTTAAGTTGCCCCCTACGGATATTTTCTTGGCCCTTCAGTCTCCCAACTATTTGCTCATAAGAGAAGCAAATAATGTCCTCCACAGCTGGAAACACATAGATGTGTCCTTGGAAGTCTCTTGTGGATTTGCATCAAACAAACGTCCCTTCGAATTTCTTCTCATATTTACTGTTCACAGACCGCAAAATTTGTCCTAAAAAATAAAGCAGCTCACTTGGGCCTTGTTTCCTGGTATGAAAACTTACTAGGACCCAATCTCCTTCAGCACTTCATGGAATTGAGAATTTATTTGCCGCCTTTCTATACTTGGTCCTTATTCCTTATAGCTAACCTAGCTCTTTCTATAGAGTTAAGGTCAGCTTTGCGGTGTACCTTGCTGTGTGGATCTGGTTTGTAGTGCCACGGAATACTCAAACTTAACATCAAAGTATCTGATCCTATTCACCTGCCAGTCAGAAAAATAAGGCAGGACACAAAACAAATATGATTTTATCATAACTGATATTATGCAAACTGAAGATGATACTTGAAATGAATTCACTAAACATACCTTATCCAAATATAAAACACAAATTTTGCAAAATGCTAGTGCAAGCACATGTTCCACACAAAGTTATTTCACCAAGCTAATTTCGAAAAACTTGTATCTCCTGGTTGTATGTGTATACTGTTAAGTGCTGCTAAAATTAAAAATAGTAAAACATGTTTTAGCATAGCATTGTACCAACACAAGTAACACCAACTGCTAACAATCGCCTTCCGGTTTATGTGGTACATGTAATATACGATTATGTTAGCCAACAAAGTTTTGATACCTTTCACCCCACTGATCCTATTCACCTCTTTTTACGGTAGCCTCTACAATTAAACTTTGTCAGTCTTGCATTTTATCCTTGTGTCGTGGAATGAAGTGATGGCTTAGTTGTTGTGATTTTGTTTCTAAGTGGATGCAAAGGTTGATAGCATGACCTGGATTACATGATTTGTGGGGACGTGATCAACTGGAGTTGGGTTTTATCGTTACGTTTACATCCCGCTGCTTGGGTTTTAACGTAATCTTTCATATATAGGGTTAGTTTTTTAAATTCATCATCCATGGTGGTAATGCAATTTTACGTCAACCACAAGAGAGTCAACGTAACGGTCACGACACATTTCACCCTCATCTCCTTTATAAAATAGGCCTACACAACTAGTCAGTTATAATTCCCAGTTCTGAAACTTATAATACACTTTTAGAGACCACGTTAAATTTAGAGCGATTGAAAATGCTAAAATCAGTGCCCTACCGTAATGGAAGTAATAGCTTTAAGGGTTGAGGACAAATTAACATTTATTTTTAATTCTTTTAGCCGTGAGACCGGTCCTTGAAACAATAACAATAGAATACACCAAAACAAATTCTACAGTCCAACATGTGCACATATATCCGTCTCAATTTTGGGGTAGTTTTCACCCCCTACTATTTTTCATCAAAAACAAAAGATCCTAGGCTCATTTATCATTTTTAGATGTTTAACACATATTCCCCTGTAAATCACTATTCATTGTTTATGGGGTGAAATGACATATGAAGGTAAAAGCGTAATTGATGACCTATTTTTTGAACTATCACACATAATTTTAAGGTCCTTAGTTTCCAAAATATAGATTTAACACTTTTGGGGTAGTTTTCACCCCCTAACATTTTTCATAAAAAACAAAAGATCTTAGTTATTTATCATTTTTAGTTGTCTAACATCTTTTTCCCCTGTATATCACTATTCACTCTTTTAGGGGTGAAATGACCTATCAGGGTAGAAGCGTATTCCATTACCTACTTTTTGAGCTATCACACATACTTTTAGGGTTCTTAGTTTCAAAAATATAGATTTTTCAATTTTGGGGTAGTTTTCACCCCTACTATGCAGACAGTACATCCACACAGTTTATTAGCCTCGTGGTGTAGTGGCTAGCATGCTTGACAGTCACCACAAAGACCCACTGGGTTCAATTCCTGCCTCAGCCATCCTGAACATCGTTTTCCGTGGTCCACCACTTCTACGCCAGACCAAGGTTAAACACCCACAGCCATCAGCATCGCACAGGTTATCACACATTCACCCACCACCTCAAACCTCCTTTCACCATACATCTCCCAAACATAAAAAGCACCAAAAACTCATTTTTTCCACAAAAAAAAAACATTCTATTTCCCGCATGTTACCACATTCTACCTCTCTTCCTACTGCATAAAAAAGAGAACACCACGCTGAAAACAACGATAGGTCACACATCTCCCCTTCCCGAAATATTACCATAAATGACAAAAAAACAGGGTTTTACCCCAAAATCCGTATCCCTAATTTTCACCACAGGTATCCTCGTCAAGAGGACAACGCCACCAAAAGATGACACCAAGCACGCCCTCCTACCACAAACCCTTCCCGAATTACCACCAAAAATGTGAATAAACACGTTTTACCCCAAAATACTTTTCCAATAGTCAACCTATTAAAACAATAACCTCACCATGAGATAGATTGGAAATGATACCCTTACAACGAGTCATCGCTTGATACTCTAACCCTATTCCTTCCCAAGATATCAACACATGGCCCTTTTCCAACATAGCCATCCGTATTCAAGCACACACGCGATTATATTTAGTATTCTCCTTGCTTCACTACTCACCTCCATCCAGCAAACACACACACTGAGAGGATAGTATGTGTTCTCAGACCATCCCCGCACAGGAAAATAAATCTCGGATAGTATCGGGTGTATGAAAAGTATTTGGTTACGAAACCAGCCCGAGGAACACACCCCCAAAACAGAAAATCGAACAATTAACAGTCCAGGCTTATGTAAAATTTCACTAAAATTTCTTAAGAAATCACAAATCCCTAGCCTGCTTCGGAGGGTAAAATTCGACTAGTCCGCTGATCCTTAGACTGATTTCAAGCTAATCCCTCTCGAAGTCCTGTTCACAGACTAATTAACAGCAAACGAGCTAAGAATGTGACTCGTAATTAATTTTCTCCGCTGTAAAATAATCAGTGAAAAATAATAATAATCACACCCTGAATCTACTGCAGAGCAATGAAATCTAAACGTCGATAATCAGAAAATATGTAATTTACATTTGATAGCACCAATAAAAATATCTAAGTTATGAAGGTGTCACTTCTGATATTTAATTTTACGTTAATTCACTAGCTGTTCCTATCTGACGTTAAAACTGTAGACATTAAGCGTCTAAGCAATTAAAATGAACATATATACACAACTGGACAATAATAACAAAAATTGTCTTAATACACACATATTTACAGTGCAAATAAATAAACAACACTCTTACTGTTCATACCAATTGTGTGCCTGTCTACGCAAATTATACACCGTTCGTGTCCAATCGACATCTATGAGTGGGAAAAATTATGTTGACAACCGCGTAGTAAAAACCACGTCTCATTTCGCATTATTGCCCTTGCCTGTGTCTTCAAGTTATCACAGAAATGCAACTCGTCTCAAAATAGGGAAAATTGGCTTGATATTGTGCCTAATTAGCCTCAATAACAAGTTCGAAATGTATTGGTCAGTTAATAATTATACAAGAGTAGCATTTCTTGTCTTATTTAGTTATTCAATTATTATCATTCAATTTAAGTGAAGAAATCTATTACATGGTTTCATCCCTCACGGTGTATTTAATTACCTAATGAACATCATCACACACGTAGACAAGTAAAACAAATTTTCATCAGGCACATGTCTCAATTAATCGTGAATAAACTCACTTCACATTATAAACGGCAATCTTCAATAACACATTTCCCAAGCAGTGGAAATACGTGGCTTTATTGCTCACGTAAACCATACATGGTCGCCAGGGTAACCTCCTATTGTCACCTCAGCATGATAATCATCATACGAGTGATCCTCGGCAACTCAAACTCCTATATGTTCTTCTACAGACACAACAAAACCACTGACCTACGTTATACACTTGGTAATTAAAAAATTGGTGTACCGTCTGGCCTTTCGCAAGATGTAGTTCGCAGTGGAAGTGTGTACCGATTAGCCTGGCGCTGGGCCCATTAAACCGGACTATGGTTATGAAGGTATCAGAGGCGATGGATTGAACGTACATTCACTGCCATGTGAATGCAAGTTCTATTCGAATGCGCTATTCATTATGGGCCTAGCTTAGCTTAGCCTAAAGAAATAAAGACTAAATAATGTACACATACTCAACACATAAGCAAAGGAGAGGTAATGTATTGACCAAAGAGGTAACATCAAGGAATGACGAGGGAGCATTACATGCTATGAATGAGGTTAAGTGGACGACAAACATGTGATATTAGGTAAAATAACGGGCGAAAGGATCGAAACGTAAATGTTATGATCGATAGGAGATAACGGTAAAGGGGGGAACACATTTGGGAAAGTATACTCGTAAAGAGTAAAATTACATTGGGAAAAATAAAGATTAAAAGGGCTAGACAAAGAGTCGGGGAAAGTGAATCTACCGTCAAAGGAGCGAACGGTAGCTCAAATAGCCCTGAAGGAGATGAGGGAGTGCGAGGGGGACGGAGTATTAATAAAAGCGCGCGTAGATATGACGTAAAAGAATAAACACAAAAAGGGGCAAGTAACCGATATTAAAAATAATTACGAGAAAGGTATTGCAACACAAAATAAAAGATACCCATCAAAATAAGTTACGTCAGAAAGGGATTAAGCCAAACTCATGGACTTGCATATGAAAACGCAATCCTAAGATAAGAGGCAAACAAAAAGATAAGAGATATGGCATAGGTCTTACTGTTGAACACACGTTACTCAGTAAACCGGACCAAATACCTACACAAAAGATACGACGAAAAGGGGACAAAGATAACGGGAACGAAACAGTTACTCCATGGACATACTAGAATAGGCGAAACGCCCTAGTATTCCATACAATGAGCAAAGACAAAAATACGTAACCTACCTTGATGGTATCAGCATTAATCCGGCATCACGGAATTGCATTAAATGAACTAGATTCGCACCTCTACGCGCACCTTTATAAAAAAAAACACAAACGAACGGGAAAAAACGGATAGAAAATCAAGGCATCTCGAAAACGAGAGCGGGTGCACAAACCAAAACGTCCTACCAGGGAGATAAAAAACAGAAGACTGCCCTGAGAGTAACAAACGGTTGTCACAAGAGACGAAAAAAGAAGATAAAAAGGAAAGAGGTGTCACTGATCACGATTCGGCATAGTAAGAAATCACTATAACGAACCTTGATCAGCAATTATAGAAATGTCCACTGATCTGCTCGGCTACCCTGGCCAGTAATAACCAAGAAGAAAAGAGAACAATTCCGATAATTGACACGCCGAAGAAAAGAGAAAAAAGGCAAGACTACAGGTGGAAAATAAAAACGGTTCATTGGTAAGGGATCCTTTTATTCATCTATAAGTTACCATGGGTAAACCTCTCCTCAAACACCTTAACATAACCGATGCTGCCAAATATGAGTTGAATGCTTTACTACAAGTTTTAATAATCGCCTCACACAGTGTGTAACCTTCTACATATCCTCATCAAACCCGCACCCTAGCGTGCTCAAAGCTATCTGCATTCAATGTCATGACAGTCGTCTCAACAGTTGAGTTAACATATTAAAACAAGAATCCACTCCACTCGGCAGGTGTGCTCTTTTACACGTCCTCAAACAAGTTTTCAAGCATCAGGCTCCTTCACAGCCTTTTAAATGCAACTCTGCTAAACCGATGTAAATCTCGCTGGCTACATAACATGTGCCGTCTGGCCTTTCGCAAGATGTAGTTCGCAGTGGAAGTGTGTACCGAATAGCCTGGCGCTGGGCACATTAAACCGGACTAAGGTTATGAAGGTATCAGAGGCGATGGATTGAACGTACATTCACCGTCTTGTGAATGCAAGTTCTATTCGAATGCGGTATACATTATGGGCCTAGCTTAGCTTAGCCTAAAGATATAAAGACTAAATAAGGTACACATACTCAACACATAGGCAAAGAAGAGGTAATGTATTGACCAAAGAGATAACATCAAGGAATGACGAGGAAGCATTACATGCTATGAATGAGGTTAAGTGGGCGTCAAACATGTGATATTAGGTAAAATAACGGGCCAAAGGATCGAAACGTAAATGTAATGATCGGTAGGAGATAACGGTAAAAGGGCGAACACATCTGGGAAAGTATACTCGTAAAGAGTAAAATTACATTGGGAAAAATAAAGATTAAAAGGGCTAGACAAAGAGTCGGGGAGAGTGAGTCTACCGTTAAAGGAGCGAACGGTAGCTCAAATAGCCCTGAAGGAGATGAGGGAATGCGAGGGGGACGGAGTATAAATAAAAGCGCGCGTAGATATGACGTAAAAGAATAAACACAAATAGGGGCAAGTAACCGATATTAAAAATAATTACGAGAAAGGTATTGCAACACAAAATAAAAGATACCCATCAAAATAAGTTACGTCAGGAAGGGATTAAGCCAAACTCATGGACTTGCATATGAAAACGCAATCCTAAGATAAGAGGCAATCAAAAAGATAAGAGATATGGCATAGGTCTTACTGTTGAACACACGTTACTCAGTAAACCGGACCAAATACCTACACAAAAAGATACGACGAAATGGGGTCAAAGAATAACGGGAACGAAACAGATACTCCATGGACATACTAGAATAGGCGAAACGCCCTAGTATTCCATACAATGAGCAAAGACAAAAATACGTAACCTACCTTGAAGGTATCAGCATTAATCGGGCATCACGGAATTACATTAAATGAACTAGATTCGCACCTCTACGCGCACCTTTATAAAAACACAAACGAACGGGAAAAACGGATAGAAAATCAAGGCATCTCGAAAATGAGAGCGGGTGCATAAACAAAAAAGGTCCTACCAGGATAGAAAAAAACAGAAGACTGCCCAGAGAGTAACAAGGGGTTGTCACAGGTGACGAAAAAGAAGATAAAAAGGTAAGAGGTGTCACTAATCACGATACGGCATAGCAAGAAATCACTATAACGAACCTTGATCAGCAATTACAGAAATGTTCACTGATCTGCTCGGCTATTCTGGCCAGTAATAACCAAGAAGAAAAGAGAACAATTCCGATAATTGACACGCCGAAGAAAAGAGAAAAAAAGGGAAGACTACAGGTGGAAAAGAAAAACGGTTCAGATTCCCACGCACACCCCCAAAATTTTTGTTGCGTTCACCAAAATAGACGAACAAAAATTTTAATTAAACATAAGGAAGGGAGAAGGGATTACAAAAAAGGGGACATCACGAAAATGTGATGGGAGGGAGCCTAGAAGTAGGGGAAGACGGGGAGGACACAAAAGAATGTACTTCAATGAAGATAAATATAAAAATCAAGGTACGAAAATTTCACAATAAGAACTTAAGTTAAACCAGATAAAACAAAATAGTTAAAATAAAATAAAAACCCTAGCTTCCTCGCCAAAATATTTTACAAAATTTACAAAGTTAGAGATTTACAATATATAATAAATATAAGTACACAAAAGCTGTCTTCCTTAATCTCTCAAGGTAGGATGTCAGAGAGCAGATATGATCATTAACTAAAACAAGAAAGAACGATTAATAGAGAGCGATATTATCTTATTCTAATACTGGGATAAAGTTGAGTGGCGACTACCACGATACTCCGACAAAGATTAATTAGGGACGAGGAAAAATGACTAGACGTCATCTATTTAAATATTATTCGAAGGAATAACCTGAAAAGAAGTGGATAATTATAATTGATAGCAATGCCATCTTGCGCCAAAGCACGTAAACTTGAAGAAATAAGCTGAAAATCATGTCACAAGAGAAAAATAAACATTTAAGGGAAAGAGAAGAAATGTGACAAAGATAGATGGAGTTAACTTACAAAACGCTTCAGCTGGGTGACATGAGCGGTAGATACTTGCTGCAGTCTGTCACCACTCACAAGATCCTCAGTGACAGGTGTGAGGAAACGAGTGATAATGCGCGGAGTCGACCATCGCATGCACAGTTTACTCGAGATCTGCGCCGCCGCATTGCTCACAGGGTGAAGCTTCACCAGTACTTTGTCGTTTACCTGAAAAGTAATGGTACGTCTTCCAACGTTGAACCTCTCAGCTACTTTGGTCCGAGCCTTTTTTAAGCACTTAACAGCAATCTCCCATTTTTGGGACACGGAAGAATGTCTCGAAGGTTCAGATAAATACTCTATGTTCCACTTGAGCAGTAGGGGATCCACAAGTGTCCTACCGAGAAATAATTCCTCAGGAGTAGTTTGAGTTGAAGAGTGGAACGAAGTGTTGAATCCCAGACAGAAATACTGAAGGTTTACGTCCCAAGAAACATGATCCGCGTTGTGGAAAGCCGAAATACAAGCCTTCAAATTTCTATGGAAACGTTCAACTTGGTTCCCTTGGGGACGATAGGGAGACAGGAACACGTGACGAATACCCCAATTGAAAATCATAGTCTCAAAAGTCTTAGATCTGAACACAGTAGCATTATCGGATACCAGATACTTGGGTGGCCCAAATATACCAAATACATATTTACTCAGGAAGTTTACGGTAGTTCTTGACGTAATTTCTCTCACGGGGAAAAGCCAAACGAATTTAGGGAAACCATCGATAACAGTGAAAATGGCCTGATTACCCTGTTTTGATCGGACGAGTGGACCAAAATAGTCTATGAATAAACGTTCTCCTGGTCGAGTCACAATATCTGCTTGATGCAGACCGACCTTGGTGTTTTGCGCAGTCTTGGAACGTTGACAGATTAAACATTTCCGGACGAAACTAAAGGAATCAGACTTAATTGAAGGCCAATAAAACTCGTTCGAGATCTTTCTGAAGGTCCTGTGCATACCGATGTGTGCCCCGAAAGCGGAGGAATGGTAATATGTTAAAAGCATGTCGCGAACAGCCTCAGGAGCAAAAATCCTAAATTTCGAAGATTTGGGTAACGTGTACCCGATAACGTCATTTCGAATACAAAACTCGGAACAAGAAGGATCTTTGTTCGTCATTTTGCCACGCAACTCCATACAATATGAATCCTCATCTTGGAAGGTCCTCATATCCACAAAAGACCAAGGACAGTGTTGCAGTAGAAACACAAGTTCAGGAGGTTCTGAAGGAGGGGAGGGAGGAGGAACGGGGATAGTAACGTTTTCCTCAAACATACGTGAGAGACAGTCGGCAACAGAATTCTCGCTGCCTCTCACAAGTACAATATTGAAATTGAAGGAAGATAGTCGTAGGATCCATCCGTTAATACGACCTAATTTCTTGACATGTGACAGACTCCACTTTAAAGCTTCGTTATCTGTATACACAGTGAAACGTCTATGTTCCAGAAAACTCCTAAAGCGTTCACACCCGAACACTACCGCCAAACTTTCTTTCTCAAAAATGGAGTAACGTCTTTCATGTTCATTCAGCATTCGACTAGCGAAAGCAATGGGGGCGAATCTCCCATCCACTTGTTGACTCAACACGCTCGAAACTGCTAGATCACTAGCATCACAATGCAGAAAAAATCCGAATTAAAATTAGGGGATTGCAATACAGAAGCACTAGACAAACATTCCTTTAGTCTTACAAACGCACGTTCTTGCTCAGGTCCCCAAACGAAAGTGCTGTTCTTCTTCTTCAAGACATTTAAAGGGGCGGCAACATCAGAAAAATGTTTTATGAACCTGGAATAAAAGGTGAACATCCCCAACACACGACGTAAGGATTTCAAAGAAGTAGGACGAGCAAGTTCTTGTAGACATTTCACACGTTCAGGGTTAACCGAGATACCTTCACCGGACAGCACGTGACCTAGAAACTTTATCTGGGAACACCCTAACGAACTTTTCCCAGGATTTACGGTTAAACCTGCTCGTCTTAGACGCCCGAAAACTTCACGAAGATGACCAACGTGTTCTTCAAAAGTGTTACTATAGATTACGATATCATCAAGATAATTGAAAACGTACTGAAACTTCAAATCTCCCAATAGGTCTTCCAATACGCGACTGAGCACTTGGGCTCCAATAGCAATAACCATTGGTAACTTCAAATATTCAAACAACCCAAAGGGGGTAGAAAAAGCAGTAACTTTGCGGCTCTGTTCATCCAAAGGAATTTGATAATACGCGGATTTTAAGTCAACTATAGAATATAATTTCGCGTTGTGAAAGTGTTGAAACGCCGATTCCAGGTTAGGAAGTGGGAAATTATCGAATACCACCTTCTTATTTAATAGTCGATAGTCCACCACAAGACGAAACTCATTTTCTTTCTTAGGAACTAAGAAGGCTGGTGAGCCATAAGCAGACTTGGAAGGTCTTATTACATTTCTATCAGATCACTTACATGTCTCTTCATGGCTAAAAGTTTGGGAGGGGAGCAAGGGAACGGAGCAGATCTCACAGGAATAGAATCGGTCAAATCGATATGGCATTCATACCCAACAGCACTTCCCAGTTGATCAGTGATCACATCAGAAAATTCATTCACCAATTCATATAAAATTTGCCGTTGATCAGATAATAAGGAAAGGGGTAATGGCATCACACAGTCAGGTAGAATATTAAACACTCCGGGCATAAAATTCTCAAAAGGAAACCTCTGGTTAGATGAAAAAAGAAAGCTGTAGGTATCATCACCGAAATCTAACCTCAATCCAGTTTTTTTTCATAAAGTCGGCACCCAGCAAGACAGGTACAGCTAAATTATCCATGACCTGAAACTCATGATCCCAAGAAAAATCATGGATTTTAACATGGCATGAAATTGATTCGTAGACATGAATGGGATTGTTAGAGGCTGAGACAAAATTATTTCGGGACTGGTGCATACGTTTACATGCGTCAGGGATCTCCTCAATCACCAACCTACGTATAAAACTTTGACACGCACCACTACCTAAAAGGGCAGAAGAATGTATCTGAGAAATAGAAATATGAACACAAGGTTGAATTATTTTGGAAAAAGGTACATCGGATATAACGGAAACATACTCCTTGCCAAAATAAATCTTCTTAGCCTCACGATTGGATTCATTATCGCAAAGCTTCACTAGTTTTCCAAGGGATTAGTAGCATTGCAACGAGGACAAATTGGTTTGATTACTCCTTGTAAACCACATCCAAAACAAAACTTCCCTTTTGCGGTACTAAACAATCACGGTAGGTATGTGACCCTTTTAAGCAGTTCCAGCATCGAACCGGGGACGTGGAAGCATTCACATGAGGAGGGGCATTTACATCAAGGTTATGGGAACGAGGGATACTACGTTGGACATGATTCACAGCATTAACGTGAACATTAGTTCTATGTGAATTAACAGAGGCGAAGGTATTGCCTCTATTGTTGCAGTTTCGTGTCGAATAACGAGCTGGAGTAGTATTATTGCCACGTTGCCCACATGCAGGCATATCGATCTTATTACTACATTCATTCATTTTGAACGCTAATTCGGGAAACATACATTCAGAAGGCTGTGGAGGGGGGATATATCGATTACACAGTCGGTCAGTTGCTTCAAATTCACGCCCTTGAATAAGAATATCTTCAGTATCTAATACTGAAGACCGGCGAATAAACTGTTTATAGGAGGGATGTAAATTACAATAAACAGTATTAATAGTTTCACTAGAAGGCAGTGGAACTGGAAGACGAGATATTAGGATACGTATCGCTGTAACATAATCATCAATATTCTCCCCGAGAGCTTGGGTACGGGAGAAAATCTCATGCTTTAAGGCATGCTCAAAGTCAGATGGCGTGAATCTCCTTTTCAAAGCATTCACGAAACTAACCCATGAACTGAAGGGATACTGGACTAGACGGTACCATTTTAAAGCGTTCCCACATAATAGCATAGGGAGGCATTGAACAATACTGTCAGGAACCAAACCATAGCATGCACACAATTCTTCAATACGTGCAGTAAATTCAAATACCGAGGAAGTGCATTCCTCCCCCGAATATCGGACATTCCATTTGTTCGCGATGTTACCAACATTTCCACTATGGAAGTTTGAGTTATGTGCTGCCGTAATAGGCAATGTAGAAACTAGGGGGTCGAATTCCAACCAATCAAGTTTCGTCGAAGCATTGGTGTTGGCTAAATGCAACGCATCACTATTAGTAGGCGACTCGATTTCACACTTGATGTCGTTATTCATATTTGTCATTACACTCGCAGAAAAGGCACGAAAATATAATTGATACAGGCCTTACCTTTAACAACGAAGCCCAAATGAGTTTGCTAGGGCAAGAAATTGTTACCAGGATGATGATTTTTACAAACTTCTTACCAAATCCACAACAGTTTGTTTTTCTTTTATTCACAACAATTCCCAGCCATCTTTTTGTCTCGACACATGAAAAACAAAAAACAAACGATAAGTACCATATTGCCAACTTACACATACAGTTGGACGTATTTGTGGGCTAAGCGTTCCTCTTATGTCATTTTGGGGAATGAAACTAGGTGTAGTTACATGTAGAGCGATACATTCGAATAGTAACCAAGCTCTGCCTACCATTTTGTGCCGTCTTGCCTTTCGCAAGATGTAGTTCGCAGTAGAAGTGTGTACCGAATAGCCTGGCGCTGGGCACATTAAACCGGACTAAGGTTATGAAGGTATCAGAGGCGATGGATTGAACGTACATTCACTGCCATGTGAATGCAAGTTCTATTCGAATGCGGTATACATTATGGGCCTAGCTTAGCTTAGCCTAAAGATATAAAGACTAAATAAGGTACACATACTCAACACATAGGCAAAGAAGAGGTAATGTATTGACCAAAGAGATAACATCAAGGAATGACGAGGAAGCATCACATGCTATGAATGAGGTTAAGTGGACGTCAAACATGTGATATTAGGTAAAATAACGGGCCAAAGGATCGAAACGTAAATGGCATGATCGGTAGGAGATAACGGTAAAGGGGGGAACACATATGGGAAAGTATACTCGTAAAGAGTAAAATTACATTGGGAAAAATAAAGATTAAAAGGGCTAGACAAAGAGTCGGGGAAAGTGAATCTACCGTCAAAGGAGCGAACGGTAGCTCAAATAGCCCTGAAGGAGATGAGGAAGTGCGAGGGGGACGGAGTATTAATAAAAGCGCGCGTAGATATGACGTAAAAGAATAAACACAAAAAGGGGCAAGTAACCGATATTAAAAATAATTACGAGAAATGTATTGCAACACAAAATAAAAGATACCCATCAAAATAAGTTACGTCAGGAAGGGATTAAGCCAAACTCATGGACTTGCATATGAAAACGCAATCCTAAGATAAGAGGCAATCAAAAAGATAAGTGATATGGCATAGGTCTTACTGTTGAACACACGTTACTCAGTAAACCGGACCAAATACCTACACAAAAAGATACGACGAAATGGGGACAAAGAATAACGGGAACGAAACAGATACTCCATGGACATACTAGAATAGGCGAAACGCCCTAGTATTCCATACAATGAGCAAAGACAAAAATACGTAACCTACCTTGATGGTATCAGCATTAATCCGGCATCACGGAATTACATTAAATGAACTAGATTCGCACCTCTACGCGCACCTTTATAAAAAACACAAACGAACGGGAAAAACGGATAGAAAAGCAAGGCATCTCGAAAAAGAGAGCGGGTGCATAAACAAAAAAGGTCCTACCAGGATAGAAAAAACAGAAGACTGCCCAGAGAGTAACAAGGGGTTGTCACAGATGACGAAAAAGAAGATAAAAAGGTAAGAGGTGTCACTAATCACGATTCGGCATAGCAAGAAATCACTATAACGAACCTTGATCAGCAATTATAGAAATGTCCACTGATCTGCTCGGCTATTCTGGTCAGTAATAACCAAGAAGAAAAGAGAACAATTCCGATAATTGACACGCCGAAGACAAGAGAAAAAAAGGGAAGACTACAGGTGGAAAAGAAAAACGGTTCAAACATTGCATTCTCTCCCTGCTGTCCAGCCTTCAAATAATAATGAAACAACTTCTCGGTTAGCGCCTCGCCTATACACACACTTTAATTCGGCTCTCCAAAGACTTCCGAAACAATCAGTGTCCTCCCAAAGAACACTAAACCATAAACCCTCCGCCTAAGCTCTGCAGTATAAAACGATACGATAAAATTGCTACAATATTTATCACACGGCTCTCCAAAACCTTCAAGAATCCCGTGCTTCCCAAAGCACTCAAAACCAAAGATAAAAATTACTGCCTGACCTTCGCAGTGTGAGACGATACGATAATTATATACCATCTAAAGAAGATGCCTACCTATCAGTTGTGCCATTAGTGCGGTCACTTAAGTAACTCTACAACACTCAAACGGTTACAGAAAAGATTGTTAGTCGATGTTGGTTCCCCGTGGTGCGAGCTTCGGCCATGGTTTTAAGGCCTAACTCCAATAGCTTACCAGTGCTAGTTTCTGGGTTTCATCGTGTGTCTCCAAACTTAGCTCCCCCCAAACATCTGCGTATTTACTCCATATCGCCTTCCTTCTCTAATGTGGTAGAAATAGCTCACATGTGGTCGGTTGGTGTAGCCAAGTCGATGATCATGTTGTCGCAATAATTAACACACAATTTTATATTAATTGTTTGTACTTGAAAAGATGATTCACTGAATTTACACTTTGCGGATTATATCAAAATTTCCATTAAAAACTTCCGCTTGTCACAGATTCTAAACGGCATTTGCATAACGTGCTTCACTGAATTTATCAATCATGTGTTTTCCAAACGTTGCAGTTATCTGCCCAATCTTGCACGAAAAAAGATGCCGGAAACAAAGTTAGTTTGTTACAATACTGAATATTTCACTACGGCGTGACTCTTATTGCGTCACGGGGAACTTGCTCAAGTTTACTCACGCAGCATGTGCTCATAACCATTCCTTAGTTCGACTTAATGAAGAAAAAAAAAAGCAACTACTTTCGCTCGATCACAACAATAATTATTTCGCTGGATTCAGCAAGTTAGTGTCTAATAACACACACAGTTCAATATTAAACTCTCTCACAAGTTCAGATCTTGTCTGATAACTTGGACCACGTTTTCTTTAGCACAATGTAATACGCGTCCGCGCACAGAACACCAAATATAATCGTCCGCGTTCAAGCGGTCTCAAAATCGGAGTGTTCGTGCAGCAACTTGCATATCCTTCCTCGGTTCACATCTCGAGTCGTGTAGTAACTAATTTTTTTCACCTTTCAGCGCTGTAATTAATATTATAAATATTATGAAAAATCCTGGAATAAATCCTTAAAATTTCCAGTATGTTCCAAATGTGTAGAAAACATCGTTAAATCAAATAAATACGCAAATTAATTCCATGGTCTTCTGTTATAGTCCATCTTGACTGTCGTTTACCTCGATATCACTCAAAAGTAGTATTGAGTATGAGCATATCGGGTTCAATATACGCGAAGTAACCAAAGTACAAAGGCAAATTTGGCATATAACGGAATTTAGAATTAGCCATACTGTACGTGAGACGAAGGATGTCGCTAACATACGAGACGGAGAGATTTTGAAAATATATATAATTATTTTGATGTTATTTTGCGATTATTTTTTTCGAAGCGGTATATTTATGCGCTATTTCGGGACTTCAATTTGAGATATTTTACAAACTTAGAGGTCAAGACAGAAATGATACGTTTTTGTTGAGTTTCGGAAGTTTTCTTGAATAAACGTCACGCGAAAAGTCAGGGCCCCTAATAAATTAGAAAAAAATCACCAAAAACTAAAATAAGTACTCTTCTTGATGCCGAAAATATATATTGTTGTTGTTGTTGTTTGAGTCTTCAGTCTTTTAACTGGTTTGATGCAGTTCTCCATGCGTCCCTGTCCTGAGCTAATCGTTTCATCTCTACATAGCTACCACACCCTACATCCGAGGCAATCTGTTTAACATATTCTAACCTTGGTCTACCCCTACAGTTCTTGTCCTCGACCCTTCCTTCCATAACTAAGCTTGCTATTCCTGGGTATCCAATGTATACCACAGAATTATACTACTCAAAGCCCAGCAGTATGCATTTTCTTGAGATCGGCAACGAGAAAATATAGCTTTATTTAGCAATCGGTGCCACTTGCGTGAAGCTTGTTCCATCGCAATCTGTGAGCATAAAGATGCGAGTTTAAATAATGTTTTCACACGCCTCAGCAAATTTTCGTTACCTCCACCTATCCAGATATAAAAATCAGCTACCGGTACTTTCGTTACCCGTTTGTAAAATTAGCTTCTTTTCGCTACTTTAGTTACCTGTGAATGTGCTGTGATGGCATAGTTTTCCATTGGAAATCGTTTGCATTTTTGGACCATATTAGCATGACATTCTGTTTACTTTTTACTACCAAGCTAAAACACGTTTTGTGGGAGAATATTACTCTGTGGCAACGCTGCCCACCTGTCATCTGGTAGTCCTACTGCAAGCACATGGTAATTGCTAACACTGATTGTTAGTAAACACCCTGATTTTGACGCGAAATGTTTCGGAAAATATAACCTAACGTCTGCTAAATCCGCACATAAATATCACAATGTATAAATATTATCATGCCATGTACTGTCAATTCCCGATATGGTATTAATAAAATGCTTTATTGTACTGGTACTTTAATACCGGTACCTCAGTGTCTGAAATTTCCTTGTCTTGCTGCTTTGCTCACTGCGGTCATTGACGAGCTCAGAAAAAAAAACCTAATCTAATAAACTTAGAGACTGCCTTTGATATTAAATCGTTCACATTCTGTCCACAAATGCACATATCATAGTCACAATAGGCATAATTGGCTTACCATAGTTCTGACAGACTAACAAGAAAGTTCCGCTGGTCACTTGCGTGAAGCTTGCACTTGCCAATTGAATAGAGTTCATAATACATTGTAATATAGAGATCATTTGAATACATATACCCAAAACTAAATTACTAAGCAATTATATTCATCCATGCTGATAATGATAAAGTAGGTACATCACCAACTTCCATTCCCTTTCTCAACAAACAAATACTAATATCAGAATTTAAAACATAACCTCATACAATAGCGATACCGGTACTTCTGAACTCAATTGGTGCACTAATACTGAAGTAGGAAGGGCTATTCGGAAACTTGTAGGGCACATCATCTTCTGTTAATTATGGAGATCTCAGAGCCAGTTTTATAACTGTGCCATATGGTTGTATCCAATCTTCAAAAGCCAATTCATCCTTTTCATCAAAGTGATGTGCACAAACACTTAATGTTCGATGCCAGTATTTCTTCTGCTGGAATGACACGAATCCAAGCCTGTTCTTTACTCCGTCTTTAGGAAAGGAAAACGTAGCAACATAACCATTTAAAAATACGGGTAATATTCACTTCTACAACTTTCAGCAGGTCCGATTTACCACGAGGAATTTCACGAGTGTTGAAAGAGTAAAATAACCACTGATTTTAAATGCTGTCTTAATAAAATAAACTGTATTTATCAAAAACGTTAGCACGAGAGAGCGTGTTTACAGACCAAAAACGGCCTCCCCTCAGTGTTGCGAATTCTACAAACAGCAACGGGTTGAGAATTACAGACGGCGATGCTAAAACGTCTGGACATTGACTTTCGAGTATGAAATCGTTGCTGTATACTTTATCACGAAGTAAGTCATGTACCAAAAGTTTACCGTAGGCCTACTCGTATTTTTTCGTCATATGGAAAATCCATGTAATAAGTGGGAGGGGAAAATACCCAGTGTCATGTATGAAAATAGACTAATTTAATTTGTTCTTCACGGAATTACTTATTTTCAATTTCAAAGATCTACACACTACACGAAAATACAACCAACATTTTGTTGGGTGCTCATGAAGGTCTTCGTAAAAAGTATCAAATGTTCCTTTTAGCACACTTGATCTCTGAATTGGATGCAACCAGAACAACAGGAGTTTCCAATAATTGCACGTTCTCAAATAAAACGTGTGAACAGAGAAGAAAGAAACCTAAGTGAACAACGCAGCTAAACTCTTCGTAGTGTGCGCTGGTACTACGGGTACTGCGACTAAACAGTCCTGTCTGTGAGCTCTCTCACGCAGCGGCATACGTCATCAAAATTGTCCTGCGACAAAATTTCTCCAGTGTGCGGTACTTCTTGTTTCATGACTGCACACTGGAGAATTACTTCTTGTTCCATGGTGCGGGTTCTTGGTTTTCGGGTGTCGGCATTGGCGATCCTGACTGCACCAAACAATATTGACTGCTATGAGCCGCTGGACCAGTTACGTGTGCTCTTCCGTCGCGTACGGGTCGGTCTCTCTTAGCCCGCCTGTTCGAATCGCCTCGTGTGTGGAGAGTGACTGTTTCTGTTAAGTAGTGTGACTGTGTATGTTCACGTATACTTGTGTGTGCCTAAGTGTGTATTAATGACTCTTACTCTGTTAATAGTAGACCCATTCTCGGTTCTATATATCGGGGACATGTCAGACACAAGTGGGGGTGCGGAAAATCCGGGCCCACCTGACGATGCCATGGACGTTATTCTTACGGAGATAATGCCTTTAAATGCCCCGTTTACCCCAGCCTTCTCTTCTGCTATCCCGTCATCCGATTCGAATTTGCCTCCCGTAATTTCGACTTCCTCAACTCCGTCAACTGGGACCGATCCTCCGAGACCATACCCCTCAACCCACTCTGGGCCCTATCTTGTTCATGTCGAGTCTGTCAATAATTCGCATATCGGTCATTTACATCCGATGGCTTTGGGACGAATGTTCTATGAGAAAA
This sequence comes from Meconema thalassinum, assembly GCA_946902985.2. NCBI lineage: Eukaryota > Metazoa > Arthropoda > Insecta > Orthoptera > Tettigoniidae > Meconema > Meconema thalassinum. The sequence goes on along the minus strand of OX336389.2, from coordinate 240,077,476 downwards.
AAATCGAGGGAATTTCGGCCATTCACCGCAAGGGGCACAATCGCATACGCATTACCTTCAACACGGCTCGAGCCGCCAACCTCTTTCTTAAAAACCCCTTACTCGCCGAAAAAAGTTGAAAGCGTTCATTCCATCCTCGAACATCCAACGGATAGGCTTAATCCGTGGTGTCGATTTATCTCTATCGAATGACGATATCCTGCAGTATATTGAGTCGCCATGCCCCATAATCAAACTTCAACGCATGTCTCGCCGTAAGATAATCGACGGTAAAGTGGAGATGCTCCCCACGGGGACGAAAAAACTTTTTTTTGAAACGCAGACTCTCCCCAAATATGTCTCAATTTTTCATGTTGTCCTTGAGGTCCACCTTTTTTATCTTTAGGCCGATCATATGTAATCGATGTCAGCGGTATGGACATGCCGGTGAAAATTGTCGTGCAAGAGCTCCCTGATGTGGCCGCTGTGCTCAAGGCCATGAAACCTCGACATGTTCCCAAGTCTTGGTACGATGCGTGCATTGTGACGAGAATCATACAAGTGGTTCCCAGTGTGTTTACCATCAAAATCAAGTTGACATAAAAACACGCATGTGTGTCGAAAATAAGTCATACCGAGAAATTGTTGCCCCATTTTCTAACCTCTTTCAACCACTTACCGTTCCTCAGCAATTTCCCCCACTTTCTCCCACTAACGCCCCTGCTTCTACCACGCTACCTAAAAATCGTAAATTTACGTCCATTGTTCAAAGCTCACCCAAAGTGATACCACCTTTGGGTTACGACCGGCAGGCTTATCTCTCGATAGTTCGGCCGGACCATTTGACTCGTCCGGTGCCCAGTGCCGTCACTCCGTCGACGTCTACCATTCACTTCAGCCCCCCTCCTCCCCCTCCTGTGACACCCAAAACTGGTGTGCCCCATACCATCACACGTGATTATCTCCAAGTTATGGACCTTTTGGGCTCGAATGCCCAATGGGCCCACATTTTAAAAAATATGTATGATAAAATAGTTCTTCTCCCGTTTCATTCACTTCCTCCCGAATCCCAACCTCTTGAGTCACCCAGGGATGTACAATCATCTACCATCCCATGAAGATCCTACAATGGAATTCCCATAGCATATTAAACAAACGGCATGAACTCCTTCTTCTCATATAGGAATACCAGCCAGAGGTTGTCCTGCTACAGGAAACGTGGTTGTATCATTCCTTATCGTTCAATATACCGAAGTATGTAGTTGAACGTCACGATGGGCCCCATTACGGTGGAGTGCTTACTCTCATTCATGAGTCCCTTGCCTATAAAGTGATACCCTTTCTTTTTCATCTTCCCCGCACATATTTCCTTACTATTCAAGTTGACAAGTATCATATTACCAATCTTTACATTCCCCCAGATGTTAAGGGCAACGAACGACAGTGGAAATTCTTCTTCACTTATTGTCAATCCTTTCCGCACCATTTTCTGGGCGGTGATTTCAATGCTCATCACACAGAATGGGGCAGCGCCCATATTACGCCCAAAGGTCGTCATATCTGGACGTCGTCCCAACTTGCTTCATTTCATCATCTTAATGATGGTTCCCCTACCCGTCTTTCTGCCCCTGAGCAAGATCCTAGTGCTGTCGACTTAACCTTTGTATCCCCTTCTCTCGCACACCTGTCCTATTGGCAAACAACTTCAGATCTGCATCTCAGTGATCATTATCCCATCATCGTTACCGGTTCATCTATTCACCTGCCCCCCCCCCCCTCGAGCATACACCTCGCTTCTTTCGACAGTCTAAATATTTTGATGAAGAGTTGTTTTCCGAATATATCCAACAACATTTTTGCGATGCCGCTCCGCCTGTATGCTATTCTTATGAATCCTTAATTACCATTATTAATATATATTTTGACACTTATCATCCACTCATTCCTTGTCGAGAACGATCTGGTTAAGCCCTTTTTCACATCCCCTGGTGGGACGACGAATGTATACGCTTGGTCAAGCGTCGCAAAGCATTGCTTCACCTCCTTCGTAAATACCATTCCCCGTATACTTATTTGCAGTATAAAAAGTTTGTTGCGACTATGCAACGCACTTTCAATGACAAACGTCGTACTGCTTGGCATAAATATGTCAATTCCATTAATCATCAAACTCCCCTTACTCAAATATGGAATTCTGTACGCAACTTATCAAGGAGTACAAAATATGCGCCCCCACATCGTCTTACTTTCGAAAATTCTTTATGTTTCCGTCGTAGTTTAACGCCAGATTTTGTCGCCTGTGCCCCACCATCCTATCAATATGTCACGCCTTCCAAGTTTACTTGTCTAATACAACCAATTCTACCAGCTGAACTCCGAAATGCCCTCTCTCTTAAAAATTCTTCAATCCCCGGTCCCGATTACATTTCTTACCACGTGCTCAATAGTTTACCCTCTTCCGCACATCTGGTTCTACTTGAATTTTACAATAATATCCTACGTACAGGTTAGATTCATTCCACATGGAACGACTTTTTATTACTTCCCATCTTAAAACCTGGCAAAAACCCCGCCCTCCCCTGCAGTTATAGGGGAATTCAGCTCTGGTCCTGTATCAGAAAAACGTTTCAGCGTATACTGTTGGCGAGACTGATATGGGCACTAGAGTATTACGATTTGGTCCCAAAAACCCAATTTGCTTTTGTAAAACGAAAATCGACTACTGATGCTCTGAAACTCAGCAACATGGCGCCCAAGAATAGTAATGTTATATGTACCTCCTGTAAAGTTTCGCTGAAGGAGAATGAAAATTTCGTACAATGTGACGGAAAGTGTGGTGAAATGTTTCATCTTAACTGTGCTCGTGTGACGAACGCCGTTTTTAAAGCAATGCTTGCAAATCCGGGCGAAATTCTGTGGCATTGTAAACACGGCAAACATAACCCTAATTCAGTCAAAACAGCGACATCTAGTTTTCAGCCGACTAAGGTCAAACCGGACACCGCAAGCTTATGTGAAGCGGTTAACAATATGCAACAAGTGCTAAAGGATGTTTGTAGCTCTCTGGAGTATCAATAAAAAAAATTGACGAACTCTTGGAGCAAAATACCGCACTAAAATCTTGCATTGACCAACTCACTCTAGAGGTAAACAACACTAAAGTGGAGAATGGCTTGCTTAAAGAACAAAATGGGCATCTTAAAAGGCAAGTTAATGACTTGGAGCAATACTCTAAGAATTACAACCTTGAAATTGCCGGGATACCAGTCTCCGAACAGGAGAATATGTATAATATTGTGGCTCAAGTGGCAGGTGCAATTGGTGTTGAAATCGAAACTGATAGGGACATTGAATATTGCCACCGACTTCCAGCCTTTACGGATAAGGATGGCAAGAAGAAAACGCCCCTCATAGTAGCAAAATTTTATTCCCGCCAAACTAAAGACATGATCATGAGCAAAAAACGGAAACATGGGAAACTTCTTTGCACAGATGTCAAGATCAAGGGAGGCTCGACAGTGTATGTAAATGAACATTTAACCAAAGATAACCAAAACTTATATTGGCTTGCCAGGAATTCTAAACGGGCAATGAATTATAAATTCGCATGGACCAGGAACGGGAAGATCTTCATGAGGAAAAATGAAAACAGCCCGATTCTACAAATCAAGACTGCAGCTGACCTACCAACAGTTCATGGGAATCAAGGAAACTGAAGGTATGTTTGCCTGAGCCAAGTGATCAATCATTAATTTTCAAGATATTACTTCAAAGATTGCAAACAGTACTCAAGACTTGAACAAATTAATCAGCTTTACTGCAGGAATTAAAATCATGCACCTATATATATGTGGCATGATAACAATTTTTTAATGTATGCTAGTTATGCTCGATCAACTTGATCATAAACCAGATGTCATTATTCACTCAGTACGCTAGGTTTTTCTCTCCCCTTATCTATTTCGGTACTTCTTTATTCCCCTATATTTCCTGTCCGCTCCGCTTTACTCACATATTTATCTGATTGTCATTTAACTATTTAACTCTTTCCCTTACGTGTGACGCCTCGTGTTTGTTTATACGTAGCAAGTCGCCAAGATGCGTCACTTGATTGGGCGTGAAGTTTAGCACCTTATTGTGTCCTTGTTTGTTAATGTGTCAACCCCCTTCCACGTCATAATCATGCTTCCTCATATTCTCCTCCCGATAATAGAACATTTTTTTTTCAATCTCTGGATTAGTGACTGGGTATAGAGTGTACTACGTATCAGATGCTCCGCTTGTTGACTCCCCCTGCTCAAAGGGTGTTACTTGCATTCTTCAATTCTATTTTATGTGGCTTTACCGTACCTACGTCCTGGAATTTCTTCCACTTAATCCCCATCCTTAAACCGGTGAAAATTCCTTCTGATCCGTTGAGTTACAGAGGAATAGTTTTAGGTTCTTGTCTTCGAAAATTATTCCAAAAACTCCTACTAAATCGTTTAACATGGTGTATGGAATATTATTTCCAACTTCCTAAATATCAGTTTGCTTTTCGGCGGGGAAAAAGTACGGTGGATGCTCTTAACCTCTTTATAACTGATCTCGTTCTCGCTCGCAGTCGTAAACAATCGACGATCGCAGTGTTTTTAGACATCCAAGGTGCTTATGACAATGTTCATCCCCCACAACTCTTCTCTAAATTACATTCTTTCCACTTCCCCAGATGTATTCGTTCCATTCTGCTCCAATTACTTACGAACCGCCAAATCATGTTGAAATACCACGATCCGACCTCTTCGATTTGATATACTTCTCACGGCTTGCCCCAGGGTGTTATAATTAGCGCGTTTTTATACCTTCTCTACACCGCCGATCTCGAAAGTTTAATTTCTCCTCATGCCCGACTTATTCAATTTGCTGAAGACATTCTTCTCTATAAAACTGCGAACACGGTAGACGAATGTATTCTATCTATTCAAGATGCCTTATTACTCCTGCATAACTGGTTTTACGAACATGGCTTTCAAACCTCTTCACGGAAAAATGCCGCTATGGTTTTTACCTCTACTCGCCGCCCTCCCCCTCCACAAGTATATATTGGTCCTCATACCATACCTTTTCGCACTTCCTTTAAATATCTAGGGCTTCACATTGATATTAAATTAAACTGGAATGCCAACTTCTCCGTCTTATAAACACTGCTTCATCCGAGAATCAACATCCTTCGCTCGCTTACTCGCCGTCATTGGGGCGCTGACCCTTCTGTCCTCCTCCGTGTAGATCCTGCGGCAAGATGGCGTCACAGTGAAAGTGTGGTGAAATAGCAGATAGTGTAAATATTTGATAAAAGTGGTAAAATATTATAACAGAGGTTTAAAATCTATAAAGTTACTTTCCTTAGGTCAAGTGAAATACGGAATATTGATAGTATTTAGAAATTCTTATTGATAATTTAATAAACTTAAACTAAGTTGTGGGAACGTGTATCCAAAGATTCGGTGACTTCTTCAATCACTGTTTGAACCAAGTAGAGCAGTGGTGCTTTTACGAGATTTCACCCGATTGGAAGATATACGTATTTCACATCCTTTTTTATTGATAGGTAATTAGATTAATTCATTTAGGTAGTAATGATTAAAATAAATTTAGTGTAATTTGGTGAAAACATCTAGGCTAACTTAGATCTCTAGTATGATGACAGTAAACAGTGTCAGTGTCTCGTCAGGTAGTGTAACCGTAACGGATTTATGCTCGTCGTGCAAAATAAAAGTGAAAAATGCAAATAAAATCATCACAAGATCTCAGGTAAAATTGAGTGAGGAGTAAAGTGAAACCGATTGTCGTAATGTAGGCCTACCGCTACCGTCATGCGAATGTCATAACCTGAGAAACGAACTGTCCTCAAAATATGAAATTATAAAGCTGCTAAAGGAAGATATTGCTAAGTTAATGGAAGAGTTGAATAAGGTAAAAGGAAACAGAGAGGAAAGCAAGGAAACATGGTCGACAGTGGTAGCTGGTAAGGTAAGATTGAATAAGCCTAGGCCTATCAATGGAGTACATGTAACTGAAATTCCCGTCCAAAATTCATTTGGAGCGCTCGTCGAAGAAAATGATGATTTTCCTCAAGAAGAAAAGAAGAAAGTGATAAAGAGAAAATCCAGGAAGATGCGGATATTTGCGGATAGCCACGGCGAGATGTAGCAGCAAGCGTATTGGAGAGAAGCGGAGAAATGGAGGTCACTTCGACAGTAACGCCAGGAGCTCAAATTGCAGAGGTCACGAACGAGATGATAGGAGAGTGCGTCCCTTACTGCAAAGGACTATGCAGTAATCATCGCTGGAGCAAACGACGCGACGTCTATAGAAATTAGAGTAAAAAGGTAATCAAAGATTTAAAGGGTACATAGCCATCCAGGCATAACACAAATAATGTCATTATTGTATACATTCCGCAGAGATACGATTTAATTCCCAAATCATGTGTAAATGTAGAAATAGAGGCTACAAATGGAAAAATTCATAAAATTTGTAAGAGTTTTCCAAATGACCAAATTGTAGATGTAAGTAAATTAGACAGGAAGTTCCACACTCGGCATGGCCTACACTTAAATAGATTGGGAAAAGAGTATCTTAGTGATGAAATCTGCAAAATTGTAAATTCAAATGGTAATATCATTAGAGTGCAAACAGCGAAACTTTTAAAAGAAGCCAAACGTGAGGTTTGGCATTCAGATCTTTTGAAGTCAAATTTAACGGAGTGCAACAATGGTATTTCGGATTTGTCTATCAATAATAATAATAATAATAATAATTATGATAATAATAATGTAAATAAATCACCAACACAAGCTTGCAAAAGGAAGAAATTTAAACTTTACCACCAGAATGTCCAGTCTCTTTATAATAAAATTGATTACATTAATCTAATGCTTATAAATGAACTTAAAGGCATCTCAGCACTATGCATTTCAGAACATTGGCTGAAAAAGGAACAACTCGAATTAATTCAATTCCCAAGGTTTATACAAGCTAGTAAATACTCTAGATCTAATATTAGCCATGTTGGTACTTGTATCTTCTTAAGAAATAATTTAGATCATGAACAGATAACAGCTTATGATTATATAATTATGGAACAGGATTTTGAATTCTCTGCCGTAAAAATACAGCAGTTTAAGTTAATAATTGTATGCGTATAATGTTCTCCGTCAGGAAAGTTTCCTTTATTTATAGATAAATTAGAATGGTTACTCAATAACTTGAGCAAAGTAAATTTCGATATAATAATTTATGGGGATGTAAATGTGGATTTCTTAAAATGTGATAGAAATTGTGAGTTATTAACACAGTTACTAATTTCCTATGGACTGAAACCTACAGTAAATACCCCAACAAGAATAACAAAATATAGTAAAACCACTCCTTATAAATTTTTTATAAATACAGTTAAATATCACCATTCAATAGAAGTCTATTGTCCGGGTTTTAGTGACCACCATGGACAAATACTGAGTTTTGAAGTACCCGAAACAATGAATAATAATGATAATGGAGTAAAATCAAAGTGCAGGTCATTCACTGAATCAAATGTTACATATTTCAATGACTTATTCAATAAGGAAACATGGTCAGAAATTTATGAACTAGAAAATGTAAATGATAAATTAAATGCATTTAATAGTACCCTAAAACACTATTTTGAAATAGCATTCCCCTTTAAACGAAGAACTGTTCAAAATAACAAAACTAGCAATTGGATAACAACAGGGATTATAAATTCATGTCAAAGAAATAAATTTCTACACAAATTATATAAACAATGCCACACAACACCTGAATTCAATTTATACTACAAAAAATACACTAACATATTAAATAAGGTAATAAGACTAGCAAAGAAAATGCATAATGATAATTTTATCTCCCAATCATCTAATAAAAACAGGGCTATGTGGTCTGTTATAAAGAAAGAAACTGGAAAATCTGCTAAAATACAAAGGAACATTACACTGACCAGAAATAATAAAGTGATTAATAATCCAGAGGAAATAGCAAACACTTTTAATGACTATTTTCTGGAAATTCCACAAAAATTATTAAATAAATCACAGGTAAATACACTATATTCTAATAATAAAATAAATATATGCAGTGATTCCTTATTTAAAAATCATGTCACAAGTGAAGAGGTAAGAATAGTTATAAAAGAGCTAAAAAATAAATTCTGTGCTGGCATTGATGGCATCCCTGATGCAATTTTAAAGAAATGTGCAGAAAATATAATAAATCCACTCACGCACTTAATAAACAGTTCAATTCTCTCAGGAACTTACCCGGATATTTTGAAGTTATCGAAAGTAATTCCAGTGCACAAAAACGGTTCAAAAGATGAATTAGATAACTATCGTCCTATTACCTTTGGTTTGGATCTGTCAATGCGAGACCTGCACTTTCGGGAAGGACTAGAAGTGAAGCTTCTAGTCTAATAAGCAAATGCAATTTACTATGTAGGAACAGATTGAACATTGATAAGTAAATGGTAATGGAAACAGTTTGCCAATAACAGTGGTATTTTATTCAAAAACAACTTTCAAAAGATTGACAATAAATAAATATATAAACAGGTAAATGAAATGTGACCTTTGACAGGCCGACAACAAGCGAACAAGATTTCATAAGATTTGAATGCCAACAGACCTGAGAATAATTAACCACTAATGTGGCCAGTTAATCTAAATTCAAAAAGTAAAACTATGCAGGGTAAAATAGTGAGTAACTATAGTGCTCAATAATGGCTTAAAATCTAGCCTAGGACTGCACACTGAGAGTAGGCTAGTTTATTTACAGAAAAATCAACATTAACATGCCAGTAGGGATAACATCCCGCTAGTCGCCTGATAGTTACAAGGCGAGGTTGTTTGCAATTGAAATGGGAGCATTCCCAAAAACACCTTGATAGATTAAATAGAGAAATAACCATTCACTTCGTCAAATAGGTGAACTGGTGTTAAGCCCAATAGTTTATACAAAAATAGAGAAAAGGATGATTTGTTTTGAAGGACAGTTAACATGCAAAAGAGAGAGAACAGTTGTTTTCTCATAGCCCACAATTTAAAGGCATAATACATGCTTAAACCACTTAATAGAAGGATAAGTTGAGTTGGGCATAGTTTGACAAGTTATTTAAGTCATGTAACATAACCCTAAAAAAGAAAGATACATTTTTAGGTTTAGACATGTTTTAGGTTATATTAAACACGTAGCTTGTTGGCGTTGGTGTAGTGGAATTTCTACATAATAGAAATAGAGGAAGAACCTGTTGATCACTTTTTTCCGTCTTGGAAATGTTGAAGACTTCGTGTCCAGCACAGAAGAAAATTCGTATATCTCCTTTGTTCAAGACAAACTGACGTAAGCCAAGTATCGATGTTAACTTATATAGATTTCGTAGAACTCGCTTTTGATCACTTTTTTCCGTCTTGGAAATGCTGAAGACTTCGTGTCCAGCACAGAAGAAAATTTGTATATCACCTTTGCTCAAAACAAACTGACGTAGGCCAAGTATCGATGTTAACTTATATAGATTTCGTAGATTTTAGAATGCACTGCGGGTTTGACTAGAAGCATTTTGCGATGCATCAGCACACATCGTTGAGACACTTTCAAGAGTTGTGCGAACAGCGTGAAGACGGCTGAAGTTGAGGGACTGGCATGGTGACTGGCTGGAGACAGACTGTTGATGTAGGCCAGGTCAGGCTTTATACCGGCCAACGCGCTGGATGCGTGATGTGGACAGATGACGTTGGCCAATCCGAGAGCGTGGAGCTTTCTCGAAAGCCGCTGAAGGCCAATCAGAGAAAGGGGACAACTGAAAATGAACCTCGTGACCAAGATTACTTCCGGAAAAGTTCAGTATCGCGGAACACGTGCAAGCTGGTACAAATTGAGAAAAAGGAGAGAATGACACTGACAGGTAAGAGGTTATGTTATAATAAAAATAAGTGAACTTTGAAAATTTCACTTAAAAGTGAACAACCTTACCAACTGGTATTGCAAAAATTGTGGAAAAAATCATGTATAAGAGACTGATAAGTTTCATAGAAAAATAAAATATTATCAAACTCACAACATGGATTCAGAACGGAAAAATCTACACAGACAGCAATTTACGAATGTAGTAATAGTATACTGAAATTAATTGACAATAAGGAACATGTAACTGGCCTATTCTTGAATTTATCGAAAGCATTTGATGTTGTTGACCATAAAATCCTCCTTACAAAACTAAATCAATATGGTATTAGAGGTCTAGCTAATAAATGGATAGAGTCTTACTTAACAAGGCGTAAACAAATAGTAAGCTTGAGACACAAGGATGATGGAACCAAAGTAATTAATTAAACATTGTCCAATGAGGGAATTATTAAATTTGGAGTACCCCAGGGATCGGTTTTGGGCCCACTACTCTTTCTTCTATATATCAATGATATAACACAGAACGTTCATTCACATAAGGACATTTTGTTTGCGGACGATACAACACTCGTAATAAAAGGTGAAACTAAACAGGTCATACAGCAGTCTGCTGACTCCGTTACAGAAGAGTTAACCAAATGGTCACAAGATAATCGCCTCATAATAAACTATAGAAAACAGTATGTCTAAATTTCCACACTATACAGAATAGGAATCCTGCGAAGCCCAATAACATTAAATGATCATCAAATAGAAAATAAATCAGAAACAACGTTTTTAGGACTATGGATACAACAAGACTTGAAATGGAATAAACATATACAATATATGAATACTAAACTGAACTCGATGAGCTTTGCTGTACGTATTTTGAAAACCTGCACTAGCATGCACACATTAAGAAATGCTTATTTTGCTTATTTCCATTCATACTTAAGATATGGGGTCATATTTTGGGGTATGTCACCAGATGTACTAAGCACGTTTAGGATACAAAAGAGGGCGATTAGAATTATGGCAAATGTAAACTCTAGAGAATCATGTAGACCTCTGTTTAAAGATTTAAACATTCTCCCACTGCCCTGCATATATATCTTTGAAAGTATTATGTTTTTTAAAAAGAATTTAATGAATAAAGATATTTTTCTTAAAACAAACAATGATGTTCATAGGCATAACACAAGACAAAATCAAAACATTCATATTTCATACACACACACACAAGCAAATATCAAAAAGGAACTTTTCACACTGGAGTTAAATTATACAATAAACTACCCCAGTATATAAAACTGGTCCCAAAAATAAAAACCTTTGATAGAATGTTGAAAGCTTATCTGCAGTGCCATTGTTTTTACTCTGTAGTTGAATATCTTAGCGTATAGGAGCGATAAAATCTATAATTATATTTTACTTTTTTATTTTAATTGTAATACCTAGCTGTATGTTGTTGTATTTATAGAATTAAGTTTTCATATTATGATAATAGAGTGAGATGTAAATAGCTGTGCAATAAGATTGTATCTATTAAGATTTGTTATTATAATAAGTTATAAATAGTTATAATATTAGTAATATATACCTGTTAGTTCTTTTATTTTATAGATGTAAATTCTGACGTGTTCTATATCAAAATGTATTGAATGCATGTATTTGATCAAATGGAATTAATAAAATCTATCTATCTATCTATCTATCTATCAAAATATCGTTCGCTCTGTCTTAGAATATGGGTGCCATTTCTTCGACATAGCCCCAACCCGGTCGTTGCAAAAACTAGATACGCTACAATTCCAAGCTCTACGCATAATTACTGGAGCTTTATCATCTTATCCCCACCAACGCCTTATTAGTCGAGACAGGCGAATACCCACTCCATGTACGTAGAACCTTTCTCTCTAGCAAATATCTTTAAAAAAAATATCCTTATATAACCATCCTTTACTTCCCAAACTTCAACTCATGAGTGAATACCGCCACCAAAACCGGTTTTACTCTTCCGCTCCCCTTCGTTGCTCCTTGCTTATCAATTTGTTCTTCCCTTTAAACCGAATATCTTACAAACCCGCACTCATTTGTTACACAACGGCAATTATCCCGTTCAATTTTTCTCCCCCTCCGTCTTTCTGGATGTTTTTCAATCCTTACCACCTCCTGTTAGAAATCTCCCTCATCTCTGTCACAAACAGCTTCAGCCTTTCTTTCATCACTTCCCTAGTCACATTCCCTTTTATACTGACGGTTCCTAACGATCTCAAGCCCCATTTACAGGCGCATCAATCTACGCCCCTGCTCTTGATCAAACTTTAACATTCTCCTTACCGTGCGATATTTCGATTTTCACCGCAGAAGCCTTTGTTGTTCGTCATGCCTTACAAGTTATTAAGAAATTATCCATCAAACAAGCTATAATATTATCTGACGCTCACAGTGTCTTGTCCGCTCTCCTTTCTTCCTATTTACCACAAAACTGGTATATTCATTCCATTCAAAGATTATCATACGAATTATCCCACGCCAATTTTTACATCCTCTTTGTAAGGATTCCTGGCCACGCTTCGATCCCTGGTAATGAAACAGCTGATACACTCGCCAAATCCGCGGCCCTTGGCCACGGCACGTGTTATATTATTTCTGTCCCGTCGAGCGACTTGCTTTTAAAATCCAAACAACACTTCCAACAATCATGGCAAACCATTTGGGATACAACCTCTCGGTTCAAGGGTACCTTTTATTACAGACTTCAGCCCCATATCCCGATCATACCTTGGTTTTCCTCCTGTATTTACACACGTCGTCATATAACTACCATAATCCGTCTCCGATTTAATTACTCCCTTACCCCGGATAGGTTGTTCAAATTTAAACTTCGCGCCACCGACCGGTGTGACTGTGGGCAATCTATCGGTACCATCCAACATCTTTTATTCCAATGTACTCTATTCGAACGTCCTTGTATAAACTTCATTCGTGAATTGCTCCAACTTGGATTTGTACAGCCCTTGAATATTACATGTTTGCTACACACTCCGACAATTCCTATTGTTCGTGCGATCGTCTCTTTTTAGACGCCTGCCACCTTCAATTATAACGTTGTAAATAAATGGTTCCCTTATCTGTTGACCCGGTGTTACCCAGTTTGTAGTATATAGTCGCCTTGGTGGGTCACTAGGCGTGAAGATTTTGCACCTTGTGTTATATTCCTCCCTTTTTACCTATCTCTCCAATTCTTTTGTTTTTTCCTTTTATCACTTTTCTTTTTTACGCTTTCTTAAATCTTTACATTACAACGGTTCTGTATCATAAGTGAGTTTATTCTACTTCCAAACACATCGCGCGGTTCTCTCCCTCAAGAAGTATTTATCCCCTCAACTGGTGACTGGGTGAAGTGCTCTCTCAGGCCCAAAAAATCTCCTAAAAGAAAGAAGAAGAGTGTACTGCGCCCAACACCCCTCAAGAGAAGAAGCCACAAGACACAAATCTCGCACACAACACAGAGTGTATGGGTAAAGAGTTTACTGTGCCCACTACCGTACCAGTAAGAAGAGGAACCATTCACTGCTCGGTTCCCGTAGCGAACGGACGTGTGTGCTGTCTCGTGCGACTCTGTGTGGTTGGAAGTTTGTGCGTTCACCCACGTGGGTAATATTCGTGAGTGATCTAGTCGTAGTTTTTTATTTTGTGTTAAATTATCCTTTTGGGTAAGTGTTTTCGTAACTAAAACAATCTTTTGATCCCCATGTCCCTTCCCGGGGATGGGGTCAAGGACAAACCTCCGGAGTTTGCCCCTCCTGAACCTGTCCGTCAAATAGAACCAATCCTGGTAGAAACTGTTCCTATGGAGACAACATTAATCTTAAATGAACGTGATATCCTCCAGACTGTTGCTGGTTCGACAACCTCTCAGGAGGTTTCTCAGCCAACGCCACCTCTTACTACCCCGAAATTGGTTCCTCAACACACATTCGGTGCTCACCACTCTGGCCCATATAACGTCTTTATGGAATCAACTAACCCGAAACAAATCGGTAATGCTCACCCAATGGTTTTAGGCCGTCTGTTCTACCAACATAAGGTCCCGGACATTGTCTCCATAAAACGCAAGGGCCGGAATCGCGTTGAAATCCTATTTCGAACCCGTACTGCAGCAAATTCCATGCTTAAGCACCCACTGCTCACGGAACTTTCCCTGCGGGCATTTATCCCATCCTCAAACGTCCATCGTGTGGGCGTAATTCGTGGCGTCGACACCACACTCACTCAAGACGAAATACTAGAATTCATTCAGTCACCTGTCCCTGTGGTTGCCGCGCAACGCATGAATCGGAAAAAATATACTGATGGAGTTCCGGAATATATTCCTACAGGGACCGTGAAAATTACCTTTGATTCGCAAACTCTCCCTACTAATGTATCCATTTTCAGTGTTTATATGGAGGTCCAAGCCTTCATATTCTCCCCTATTCTATGTCGTCGCTGTCAACGATATGGCCACGGTAACGATAATTGCCGTTCTCGCGAACCCCGCTGTGGCACCTGTTCCCTCAACCATAATACGGTTGACAGTACACAGATCATACGTAAGTGCATTAATTGTGGTGAAAACCACGCAGCGGGTAAAAGAACATTCACTCAGATGACCCCTAGCTCCCCCAAACTGACACCCCAATTAGGGTACGACCGTGCTGCGTACCTCAATATCTTACGACCGACCCCGTTTCCTTCCTCCTCACTTTCTACTTCTACCACCCTTCCCTTTCTTTCTCAGCCTCAACCATCCACCTCCCACGACACCTCGATGCGTGGTCCTTCCTCCGACACCACACCTGGTTTCCCCAGTGTGCATAACCCTTCTGCGGAAATTACCCACGATTTCGCCCAATTGTTGGAGTTATTAGGCTCCAATACTCAATGGGTTTATTTGCTACAACGATTGCGTGACCTTCCTTCTGCTGACCCGCCTTGTTAAATGCGGTTATTACAATGGAATTGTCGGAGTGTAAATAACAAACGACATGAGGTCCTATCTCTCTTAAATTCTTTCCAACCTTATTTATTTTTACTTCAAGAAACGTGGTTAAAACCACATTTTAAATTCAGCATTCCAGGATATAATACCGAACGATCAGATGGCGATGGTTTCGGGGGCATTCTTATCCTTATCCGCAATACCATTCCCTACACCCGTCTTCTCTTATTTAATACCCTTCCCTCTACCTTTCTTATTGCTATTCGTATCGATGCTCTTGCAATACTCAATTTCTACTGCTCTCCTAGCGTACATGGCAATCGATTCCAATGGCAAACCTTCTTTCAACAGTTTTCTCATCTTACCCACTTCCTTCTAGTGGGTGATTTTAACGCCCATCACCTCTCTTGGGGCAGTGAAACAATTAATGACAAAGGCCGCCACGTTCTTCATGCCACCACTATGTTTCATTTGTCTATTTTAAATGATGGCTCCCCGACTAGAATTTCCATCCCCAATCGTAATAAAAGTGCTGTCGATCTTTCGATTGTCACAGCTGACTTACGTCCGTCCTCTACTTGGTATACTCTATCTGATACTCACATGAGCGATCATTTTCCCATATTAATCGACGTTACTCGCGGTACTCTCCCGCACCCCCCTCGCCCCCTCCCCCTCTCAGTCCCGCGTGCTTAGTAATTTTGATGATGCATTTTTTCAAACCTGGCTCACTGACCATCCGTTGGATACCCATTCTTCTTCTTCCATTGATTACCAACGGTTGATTCATCTTATCACCACATATCTCGATACATACCACCCTATCACGACGCGCTTTTCAAACAGTGGACCACGTCACTATCAAATTAAATGGTGGGATAATGAATGTACAGCCTGGGTGAAACGCCGGAAATGCTGTTTGAGAGACCTTCGACGCCACAATACTTATGAAGCGTACGTCAAATATAAAAATTTAATAGCCAAGATCCAACGTGGATTCAATTTAAAACGTCATACAGCCTGGAAAAACTTCAGAGAAACCCTCTCCCGCCAGAGTTCCTCCTCATTCATTTGGCAGTCAATTAATTATATTAGCCGTACTCGATCTCGACAAGCCCACCCTCCTACTACCCCCGCTGTTTACCTTCAGTTCCTATCAACGCTCACTCCCGATTTTGTTCCACCTGACATTCCAATTCCTATCGCCCCTGTGCACCCTCATTTTCAGACCGTCATTTCTCCATTCCAACTTTCTGAGATTGACCGCGCCCTCCTTCCCAAAAAATCCTCCTCCCCTGGCCCCGATGCAATTACGTATCAGATGCACCGCTTGTTGACTCCCCCTGCTGAAAGGGTGTTACTTGCATTATTCAATTCTATTTTATGTGGCTTTCCCGTACCTACGTCCTGGAATTTATTCCACTTAATCCCCATCCTTAAACCGGGGAAAATTCCTTCTGATCCGTTGAGTTACAGAGGAATAGTTTTAGATTCTTGTCTTCGAAAATTATTCCAAAAACTCCTACTAAATCGTTTAACATGGTGTATGGAATATTATTTCCAACTTCCTAAATATCAGTTTGCTTTTCGGCGGGGAAAAAGTACGGCGGATGCTCTTAACCTCTTTATAACTGATCTCGTTCTCTCTCGCAGTCGTAAACAATCGACGATCGCAGTGTTTTTAGACATCCAAGGTGCTTATGACAATGTTCATCTCCCACAACTCTTCTCTAAATTACATTCTTTCCACTTCCCCAGATGTATTCGTTCTATTCTGCTCCAATTACTCACGAACCGTCAAATCATGTTGAAATACCACGACCCGACCTCTTCGATTCGATATACTTCTCACGGCTTGTCCCAGGGTGATATCATGAGCGGGTTTCTCTACCTTCTCTACACCGCCGATCTTGAACGTTTAATTTCTCCTCATGCTCGACTTATTCAATTTGCTGATGACATTCTTCTCTATAAAACTGCGAACACGGTAGACGAATGTATTCTATCTATTCAAGATGCCTTATTACTCCTGCATAACTGGTTTTCCGAACATGGCTTTCAAACCTCTTCACGGAAAAATGCCGCTATGCTTTTTACCTCTACTCGCCGCCCTCCGCCTCCACAAGTATATATTGGCCTTCATACCATACCTTTTCGCACTTCCTTTAAATATCTAGGGCTTCACATTGATACTAAGTTAAACTGGAATGCCCACTTCTCCGCCTTACAAACACTGCTTCATCGGAGAATCAACATCCTTCGCTCGCTTACTCGCCGTCATTGGGGCGCTGACCCTTCTGTCCTCCTCCGTGTTTATCAAAATATCATTCGCTCTGTCTTAGAATATGGGTGCCATTTCTTCGACTTAGCCCCTCCTCGGTCGTTGCAAAAACTAGATACGCTACAATTCCAAGCTCTACGCATAATTACTGGAGCTTTATCTTCTTCCCCCACCAACGCCTTATTAGTCGAGACAGGCGAATACCCACTCCATGTACGTCGAACTTTTCTCTCTAGCAAATATCTTTTAAAAAATTTATCCTTATATAACCATCCTTTACTTCCCAAACTTCAACTCATGAGTGAATACCGCCTCCAAAACCGGTTTTACTCTGCCCGCTCCCCTTCGTTGCTCCTTGCTTATCAATTTCTTCTTCCCCTTAAACCGAATATCTTACAAACCCGCACTCATTTGTTACACAGCGGCAATTATCCCGCTCAATTTTTCTCCCCCTCCGTCTTTCTGAATGTTTTTCAATCCTTACCACCTCCTGTTAGAAATCTCCCTCACCTCTGTCGCCAACAGCTTCAGGATTTCCTTCATCACTTCCCTAGTCACATCCCCTTTTATACTGACGGTTCCAAACGATCTCAAGCCCCCTTTACAGGCGCATCAGTCTACGCCCCTGCTCTTGATCAAACTTTAACATTCTCCTTACCGTGCGATATTTCGATTTTCACCGCAGAAGCCTTTGCTGTTCGTCATGCCTTACAAGTTATTAAACAATTATCCATCAAACAAGCTATAATATTATCTGACGCTCACAGTGTCTTGTCCGCTCTCCTTTCTCCCTATTTATCACAAAACTGGTATATTCATTCCATTCAAAGATTAACTTACGAATTATCCCACGCCAATTTTTACATCCTCTTTTGTATGGATTCCTGGCCACGCTTCGATCCCTGGTAATGAAACAGCTGATACACTCGCCAAATCCGCGACCCTTGGCCACGGCACGTGTTATAATATTTCTGTCCCGTCGAGCGACTTGCTTTTAAAATCCAAACAACACTTCCAGCAATCATGGCAAACCATTTGGGATACAACCTCTCGGTTCAAGGGTACCTTTTATTACAGACTTCAGCCCCATATCCCGATCATACCTTGGTTTTCCTCCTGTACTTACACACATCGTCATATAACTACCATAATCCGTCTCCGATTTAATCACTCCCTTACCCCGGATAGGTTGTTCAAATTTAAACTTCGTGCCACCGACCGGTGGGACCGGTACCATCCAACATCTTTTATTCCAATGTACTCTATTCGAACGCCCTCGTATAAACTTCATTCGTGAATTGCTCCAACTTGGATTTGTACCGCCCTTGAATATTACATGTTTGCTACACACTCCGACAATTCGTATTGTTCGTGCGATCGTCTCTTTTTTAGACGCCTGCCACCTTCAATTAAAACGTTGTAAATAAATGGTCCCTTATCTGTTGACCCGGTGTTACCCAGTTTTGTAGTGTATAGTCGCCTTGGTGGGTCACTAGGCGTGAAGATTTTGCACCTTGTGTTATATTCCTTCCTTTTCACCTATCTCTCCAATTCTTTTGTTTCTTTTTTTTCCTTTATCACTTTTCTTTTTTACGCTTTGTTAAATCTTTACATTACAACGGTTCTGTATCATAAGTGAGTTTATTCTACTTCCAACCACATCGCGCGGTTCTCTCCCTCAAGAAGTATTAATCACAGTCTTGTCTCAACCGCGTTACGAAACACTTCATTCAGCAGTGGAAGTACTCGCCTGTGTGTTGGGGTCAGACATTTGTGGTGTTGGGAGGTAGTAGTAGTAAGTGTGATTAGATTCCCCACAGACTACAGGTTAGTGTCCATTTGTTTCTTCTTGTGTCTCCAACATGGGTGAGGCCAGTGGTGGCCCACCACCCTTGTTAAATGCGAGTATCCCGGAAAATGTCATTATAGATAACGAGGTCTCTATGGAGCACCTGTTTGTCGTGGATAACCCTGAGACCATGCCGTCGGTAGTCTCGCCGATTACGCCCGTAGTGAATACCACTGTGCCTAAAACTAATTTAGCAGCACAACATCGTTATAATGACCGTCATCGCGGTCCTTACATAGTATTTGTACAGTCCGTGGATCAGAATGTGGGCAATCTGCACCCCATGGCCTTGGGACGTTTATTTTTTTTAGAAACAAATTCCAGGCATCAAGGGAATACAAAAAAGGGTCGCAAACGCGTGCAGGTACAATTTGCAACTTCGGCCATGGCCAACTCTTTTTTAACACCCCCCCTTCTCATTGAACGAAATTTATCTGCCTTTATCCCATCCTCAAATGTGCAACGTGTAGGTCTTGTACGTGGAGTTGATCTGTCGCTTACCCACGAGGAAATCATACGTTACATGGAGTCCCCCGCCCCTGTGGCACGGGCCCAACGCCTTAACAGAAAAAAAATGATTGATGATAAGCTAGAAACGTTACCTACAGGTACGGTGAAAATCTTTTTTGATACACAAGATTTGCCCACGTATGTATGCATTTTTAATGTCATGTTGGAAGTACCATTATTTATATTCAATCCCATCCGTTGCCAAAAATGCCAACGGTATGGCCATGTTCAATTACATTGTCGCGCAAGGGAACCTCGATGTGGCAAATGCGCCCTTGGCCATCTCACATCCGACTGCAAGGCAGTTATATTCAAATGCGCCAACTGTCAAGACAACCACCCGGCAGGGGCAGTGAGATGCGAAACACACATTCAGCAAGTAGCTATCAAACGTCAAATGTGCATTGACAATAAATCATATAGTGAAATCGTCAACCAACATCAGAAAGAGTTTAACCCGTTAACGCTACCGAATCAATTCCCCCCACTAGCGCCCCCAACTGAATCACGACCAATTGATCCCCCACGAAAAAGGAAATTCACCGAAACGGTTCATAAATCACCCAGGTCTATCACCCCCCTTGGGTATGATCGACAGGGGTACCTTAATATTGTTGCCACACCCTCCACTTCCAGCATAAGTTTTCCCATATCGGCCCCAATTGAAGAAGTGGCTGGTAGCGTCTCGCAACCTCCAGCGGCTCCGAACTCGAATGACACTACCCGCTTCATCCTCGCCGAATTCCGGCAAATAATGGACCTTTTAGGTCACAATGTACAATGGAGCCATTGTGTAAAAAAATTATTCGAAAAAAATAATCCCGTTGTTACCCCCTCTTGCCCCCGTTGATCGTCCGTCGTCTGATACTCGTTAACATGATGTATTTTTTTGTTCTGTATGAGGGTACTCCAGTGGAATTGCCGGAGTATTGTCAACAAACGTCATGAATTATTGCTTTTAATAGAAGAATTTCATCCTGACATAATTTTCCTCCAGGAAACGTGGCTATATTCTCACACGCGTTTTAACATTAATGACTATCATGCCATACGTCACGATGGCCCAAGTTATCGTGGCATATGTACTTTAATTAAACAACATAACCCCTTCGCGCAGCTACAATGTGATTTTATTCTGCCTTCTATGGATATTCAAATGTTACAAATAAACAATCGTCTATACACACACTTATATTGCCCACCGAATATTCAAGGTACTCAACGACAATGGTATCTCTTTTTTCGCTATGCCGGCCAGTTAAAACACCACACTATTCTAGGAGATTTTAATGCACATCACCCAGCCTGGGGCAGTGGAAGAGTTAATTCAAAATGCCACCATGTCCATCACGCAGTCACATCACATCAACTCCTAATTTTAAATGATGGTTCTCCAACCCGCTTAACCCCACAGAATAGTCCATCTAGTGCGGTTGATTTAACTATCACCACGTTAGACCAGGCACACCACCTGACATGGCAAACGATTCCCGATTTGCATCAAAGTGACCATTATCCCATGCTGATACATTATGGCTCTAGTAATTCCATCCCACACGCACCCTCAACGTGCTCACTCAAACGACCGACCCATGGTTTTGATTTTGTCTTATTTTCCAATTATTTACAAGATCATCTCACGCTGAAACATCGTACCCCTTTGTCTGCTTATGCTATCTTGACCGATGTCATTGATGCATATATAACTATTTACCATTCTAGGGAGACACCCACCCCTCATACTAACAAACGCACCCGTCGCCCGCCTTGGTGGGATCAGGAATGTTT
The DNA here is from genome assembly GCA_946902985.2 of Meconema thalassinum. Taxonomy (NCBI): domain Eukaryota; kingdom Metazoa; phylum Arthropoda; class Insecta; order Orthoptera; family Tettigoniidae; genus Meconema; species Meconema thalassinum. The sequence goes on along the minus strand of OX336389.2, from coordinate 240,056,137 downwards.
CCTGTGGGTTAAGAAACGCAACGCAGCACTCAAACGGCTTCGAAAGAATTTTAATCCCTCTAATTACTTCAGTTATAAAAGAATATGTGCGTCCATTCAACAGCATTTTAATCTCAAACGACGTGCTGCATAGCGTACGTTTATTTCTACTTTTAGCAGTCATACCACACTCCGCACCCTATGGTCAACGATAAAAAAAATGTCGAATGTAGTCACGCCCCCCCCCCCCCCATGCGATTCCTTAACACGCAGGGTTATGAAACCTTTTATCGGAACCTCACCCCTGATTCCGTCGCTCCATATTTTTCCCCCAACCCTTATTGCGAATCCCCGAGATTCTTGACTTTGTTACTACCCATCTCGTCCACAGTGATCTGGCAAGTTACACATGGGAAGAAATCTACACGGCCAGGTCTTGATGCGGTGACATATCGCATGATTGAAGCTTTTCCCCCTCGAGCCCTGACAATCGTTTTGAACCTATACAATTCCATTCTGCTATCAGGTATAATCCCCGAAGACTGGAGTCAATTGGAAGTACTCCCAATACTCAAGCCTAAAGCCGATGCGAAGGACCCCCATAATTATCGCGGCATAGTGTTGTGTTATTGCCTTCGAAAAGTGCTTCAACAAATTCTACTTCGACGTTTACAATGGTGTTTAGAATATTACGATGCTCTCCCCAAAACTCAATATGCCTTTGTTAAAAAACGTAGTACTAATGGCGCACTGAATATTTTTCTCACTGACTTATTACTGGCGAAAGGACGAAAACAACATACTATAGCCATATTTTTGGACATTAAGGGAGCTTACGATTCGGTAGACCCCTACATTTTATTACAAATATTATATTCCCATCGTTACCCATTATTATTTCTCAGCATTATCCATAATTTCCTAGTACGTAGACGTATATATTTATGCACAGGTAATGCGGTACTTAACAATAGATATACGTCGCAGGGTCTTCCCCAGGGCGATATTTTAAGTAGTATGTTATACTCCCTTTATACCGGATCCCTGGAAACTGTCATACTTCCGCATGCCAGATTGATTCAATTTGCCGATGACATATTAATATATGCCACTAGATCCAATCTCAACACTTGCAGGGAAGATTTACATTCAGCACTATCGCATCAGTGGTTCACAGACCACGGCTTAGTAACGTCACAAACGAAAAACGAGGCTATGATGTTTACCCATAAACGCCTATATGACACGTCGCCGGTGGTATATCAACAAGGCCAAACTGAAGTTGTTCGGGTCGTCAAATATTTAGGTCTGTACATTGACGATAAACTTAATTGGCAACGTCATCTAAGTCACATTACGCAAAAATTAGAACCTAAATTCCCAGTGTTCAAGGCTCTTACCCAACGCTCATGGGGCGCCGCGCCGTCGGTGTTATTGACGGTATATAAAAATATTTTCCGCTCGGTATTAGACTATGGGAGCGCCTTTTTTTTGACATTATGACACCTACTCGCTTAATCCAGATGGACCGGTTACAATACCGAGCCCTGCGTATCATCATCGATCCACACCCACACAGGCTTTATTGGTGGAGACTGGCGAAATACCACTCGCTTTACGACGTCAGTACTCGTGTGCTAAATATATATTACAGAAAATGTCACTGTCCCACACACCTCTATTAAACAAATTACGCTTATTAGATGAATATTACCAACGCCATCTCTTATCTCAAGATCGTATTCCCGCGCTTTTAACTAGGTATCGCCGTCTCTGTCCGTATCGACAGATGATCGTACAAACACGTCTCAACCCAGTGTACACCATCGCATATCAGGTTCACAGCCATCACCCACACATCCTCCAGACTAGTCGGGGCATGGTGGCTCAGCGGTCTAGCTGTATGCCTCTCACCAAGGCGGTCCGGGTTCGATTCCCGGTCAATGCATGTGAGATTTTCGAAGTGAAATGCCATGTCCTGTGGTTCGGATTCCACGTAAAAAGGAGGTCCCGTGGCTCATAATCACAAGATTCACGGTCACGTAAAACTACAATCTTCCTTCCTTCCTCCAGACTAGTCTCCCCCAACTCACGACAACGTTTAAATCACACCCCCATATCATTTCCCGCACATTCCATGATATTATTAGTCACTTTCCTCAACATACCCTGTTTTATACAGATGGTTCAAAACTTGCCCACCCACCTCGCGTGAGTGCAACTTTTATTGCCTCGTCATTACAAGTTGAGCGTACATATGCATTACCCTCTCACACTACAATCTTTACGGCTGAAATCTTTGCCCTTCGTCAGGCTTGTATTTATTTATATCAAACAACAGGGTCTGTCTCATGTACTCATATGTACTGATTCGCAAAGTGTCCTCCTCGCCATACAAAACATTATCGAATCTGATAATTGGTTTTTACTTAATTTAGCCCAACAATTGTATGAAATAGAAATGGCAGGAACTAACGTCATCTTAACTTGGATACCAGGACATTCCTATATCTATGGCAATGTTCAGGTTGATATTTTAGCTAAAGAAGCTGCAATGGGCCAGGGGACACGTATTGATATGGCCCTCCCATATCCTGAACTTCTGCCACATGTATATGATCTCATCATCCAAGAATGGCGCCAGCAGTGGAGGGAATATGTACGTAAAAACTCAACACCATATACATATATTCAATCCTCGATACCGGTTCAGCCGTGGTTTATGCAAGGGTCCTATACTCGACGTCACATCACTACTATCATTAGAATGCGATTCAATCATGCTGTCACCCCTGCGTATCTCCATAACATTAATGCTCGTGCTTCTCCTGTTTGTGATGCCTGCGGTCACTACCAAGGAGATCTTCCTCACATACTTTTTCAATGTCCACAGTATGATACACAACGCTTTAAAATGTACGTTTCTCTTTTCTCCCTGTGTTTTCAATTACCGCTCAATTTGACGACTTTGTTGCATACTCCGGCGGTCCCGCTGGTTGATATCCTCACCAAGTTTTTATGTGACATTCGAGTTATTTTATAAATTTCACCTTTTTTGTGATCCGGTCTTGTTTGTGTACATGTAATTGCCAGTCACCAAGATGGATCACTTCGGTGTGAAGATTTGTACCTTTGTGTCCCCTGTGTTTCCTGGTATTTTTGTAGTTAGAAATTGTCAGATGATGTTACCCCGTGTTTTCTTCACTATCACAGATCCACAATTTATTCTTGATGTTTTGTACTTAGCTTGTATTGGTCTTTTACTGCCCAACACACGGGCCGTACCCGTCTTGCCATTTGGGCGAAGCTCATGTGTGCCCAGTAAAAAGAAGAAGAAAGGAATTGGTGACTGGGTGAAGAGCTCTCTCAGGCCCCAAAAAAACTCTTGAAAGAAAGAAGAAGAACACAGAGAGGAGCGGTTGTTGTCAATGAAATCATGCGTTTGTGCATATAATTTTTTAACGGAGTAACTTTTTTAATCGGTGACCACACTGCCGAAGCACTCATATTCCATGTTCCTACTTATCTGTGCTAGAAATGGAAGACGATTCCTTAGAGAACTTTGTGCCGTTTATGAAGAAGCGAATTCCTAAAACATTATGTTCACAGTCTTCTGTAAGCTTTAGTTTACGCTCGTCTTCAAAGAAATTGTCTTTGAAGTGTAAGCCTAAGTCTGACAACTGCTCGAATGTTTGCCCCGTTTTTAGAAGTCAAGTTAGCCCTAAGAAGAAGTTATCTCCTAAGAAGAGATCTGTAGCTGGAAGTCCGCGACCGTCGGTGGGATTTTGCCCTACCTGTCAAGTTCCTTTTGGGAGTCTCAATGTGTTGCCTAGTGTGCATGCTTACTCTTGTAGTGTGTCTTGGGATGAACTGGAAGGTTTGTGGCATTTCATGATTGAATTGGCAATTATTGTGCCGGCTTGTATTCCTGTGATGTTAAAAGACTTGTTTTGAGGCTACCTGTAATTTCTAATTACTATGGTGGAACGTAATTAGCAAAAGATTATTCCATAACCTCGCCTGTCATTAAGGGGCATTTGTAAGGTAATGGCCAGGAAACACCACATGCTCACTTGAATAAGAAAGCCCACTGATGAGCCAGCTTGGTGTCCTAGCTCTCCACAGACTCCACCACTGACTATCTGGACGAAAATTACTGCTAGTACCACAAGCAAGGGGGTCTGGGGCGTAAGCCCCAGGTTAGGGTTGTTTTTGTATGTAAATCATTAATAAGATAGAATTTATGTCCGCTACTAGGTTAGGTACTGCCTGGCCGAAAATTACTGCTAGTACCACAAGCAAGGGGGTCTGGGGCGTAAGCCCCAGGTTAGGGTTGTTTTTGTATGTAAAACATTAATAAGATAGAATTTATGAAGTAATTTCACATGCCACACAATCCATGGTTAAAGTACGACTGACGAGTTGGATTTGGTGCAATAGTATATTACATTATCGACGCTCTTTTGTTTCTTTGTATACCCGGTGCGAAATAGTATCAAATGCGTGGGGTTGGCATTCCTGACTTCGTGAGAAAGATGTCTTCTAGAGACTTCATTTCAACTATATAAGTAGTGTTGCTATTTGGGATGGCTGGGTGGGTCTATGACAGCGGACGAGTCAACATCTATTAATTTATCATCTCCAGATACCATTACTACAGGCACTTTGGCTAATTTCATTACTCAATTTTTTTTCTACACATGTTCTCACGGTGTGCAGCACTACCGGTCAAGTGCGCAGCTAATTGCCGGGACATGTACTAAAGTTCGGCGAGACAAAGCCATTGGTCGCTACTTAGTTAGAAGACTCTTTGGACGATACCATTGGCTGGTACAGGCCGGACGTTTGTTTTAGACGATTGCCCTTGACCTTGAAGCCTGCAGGTTAGCCTACACAGTCTCACTCTCTCACCCTATCGCTTCACACTTGTCACCACCGATCTGATGTAATGGAATTCCAGACTTAGCAGACAGTACAGTCCACGCCGAAGTATTGTGTGACGCGGAAGTACAAGTTACATAGTTACGAACAGAACACCATTATATTTGCCAATGACTGTACTTCAGGAGTAGTGTGAAAGAGCGTTGTCAATCATCGGACCCCTTGGGGCAGCTGATAACAACACAGGTACTGTAGTAACTCGCCTCCAGGCTTCCATTAAGATTTTTCACTCGTCTAAAACAAACGTCCGGCCTGTACTAGGTTAGAAGACTGTCTGGTCCAAAATTACTGCTTGCACTACTATCAAGGGGTCTGGGGCATTAGCCCCAGGTTAGCTTTGTGTATGTAATGCCTTATTCCGCATTCACCACTTTCGAACTAAGTGGCAAAACCAGAGCCATACAATAATGTTGGCACTGCTGAAAAAATGCAATAACACCCTATAGTGATAAAATGTTCAACTCCTGTATCTTAGTCACATTACCTATTACTATAGAAAAAATAAATCCGTATTTTGATGGCGGCTGACACCATATTCCCTCTCGCATATATTCCACTCTCGCAACAGAAGTATCTCAGCTCTCCACAGAAAGTTGTTTCTTCTCATCCGCTCTACTAGAGGGTGTAACTTCCTAGCGCATGCGCATTGTCAAAGATACAGACTTTAAGTCTAAATCCCTTCAGACAATTTTTTTCCCTGCTAAGTTTAAACATTGATATCTTATTAAAAAGATGGTATATTGGCTTTCACGGCCAGTGAATTAAAACTCTGCAATTCTTTTAAGTTTGTGCTGTGTCTTGTGTAGGGTTTTGCCTAGAACACCCAAGCTGGCTCATCAGCGGGCTTTCTTAATAAAGTGTGCATCTGGTGTTTCCTTTTTAAAGTACACTGCTATGGAAAACAGCATGTTCACACTTTTAATAATAATAATAATGGCTTCCAAAGAAGTCTTTCGAGTCCACACCCCTCGCTGACCTACAAATTGTGACGAGGATGGACTGGATGATGTAGATATTACGGACACCCAGTCCCAAACTCTTAACAGTACAATGTTAAAATCCATGACCTGATTGGTAATCACACCAGGGCCGTTCGGACCAAACATATTAACGACCGAAACCAACTCGTGTTGGCAAATTTAATAACATGTTAACGATCCCCTCTGGGCAAAATTACGGTGTTAATGTCCAGATGGACATTTCTTCTGTTTCCACAATTTACAACATTATTAGCCTACTATCTAGCTGTCAGTTATGGCTTTACGAGCATCATCATCTTGCACAATTTCCAGCCACACTGATCGGGTCATCTTCTGTCTTCCCACCATCTCTCCGTCTCCACCGTGGTCCAGACTTCTCCTTTCTTTAGCATTCTCCATTCACTTAACATGCCCATACATTTAAGCCCCGATTCCTCTATCCTATCGTGTAATGATTCCTCCTTAACTAATTCTCCGATCTTCTCATTTCGTAACGTGTAATTCTTGGTCACTCGTCAAGGGCCTGTTTTTCAATCGCTGGGCAAAGTTTGGAGTAGTGTACTCGCATCATAAAATGCCATATTGTGTTCTTCAATCGCTCGGCAGCACTGCGAAGGGAATAAATGTGGTGGGCTATTTGCGTATAAAAGTCCCCTAAAAACAAAATGACGACGTTGATGACGTCATCAACGACGTCGCGAAATACTCCTCTAGCAAGCTTACGGGAAAAGCCTGGGGAATAGGGGGTTTTGGATCGGGGAAACAATCAGAAATTAGCATTTACAATAAACCTTCGAAACAAGATGTCAATTAAAGATCATGATACACATCGAAATTTTCGCATTTCAGCTTATATTTATAAAATATGTATCCCCATCTTTACTTTAGCAATGTAGGTCAATAAAGATGGAGATACATATTTCATAAATATAAACTGAAATGCCAAGATTTCAATGCATATCACTTTCCTTACTTCACCTATATAGCCTAGGTCAAGTAAAAATAGGGATACACATTTCATAAATATATGCTGTAATGCCAAAATTTCAATGTGTATCGCTATCTTTACTTCACCGATGTAGGTCAAGTAAAGATGGAGATGTAGCCTAAATGCACCAATAGTCATCATGTTAAGACTGATTTAGTCAAGAAAATACATAACTTATACCTTATACCTTTTGGTAATTTAAATCAACATGACCACTGTACCTAACCTCAAACTCTACTCAAACACTAGGAAATTTTCAATGTCGAAAGTATTAGTTTTAGGAAAAATTATGTATATATAAAAAAAGTGTTTTTGCACTAGTAATCATCACGATGTATTTAGATTTTTCCAATATTCGTCACCCGTTTGCACCAATTGTCGTCACATTGTTCGTTGTCCTTATCTGCTGTTTATAATGCTTTTCTGTCAATATTGTTGTGTAAGGCACCGATTTATTGACATGGAGGCTAACATTTACGAATAATGCAGTACCAGTAATTATTTAAAAAAAGGAAAAAATAAAAAATCGGCATCAGCAATCGGGAATGGTGGGTAGACATACGGGCATGGAAAGATAGTAATTCTGCTCTAAACACATTTATTATAAGTTATTTTTGTATTTCTTAAAGTGCATTAGAAATACAATAATAATAATAATAATAATTGAAATTCGAACAATATAACCACAAGAACGTGGCTTCCCCGACCGGTGTTCAAGAGCAAATGATCATTTTCTGGGCTTTTATGCCGTGATTTTTACTTTTTTTTTTTTTTTGCCGGGGGATGGGAGACGTAGTCACATAAAAAGTGAGACCAGACCATGGCATAACTTAACGTCTGCGTTGAACAATGGCCGAGGGTCTGACAAGACTTTCCACCAAGTAACTGTAGGTTTTAATTTGATGTTCTGTAATTGCAGCACGGTTTACTGTAAAATTTTGAGAGGTTCGTAAAGACAGGCTTGGATTTCTTTTTAGGAAAGATTCACACCATTTCCTCCCCTGGCCGCCCATCTTTGAAAGGAGTCCCTCTTCAATTCTTTTGTGAGGCACTGGATGCTATTTTGCAAATCGTCCTTTGTTACCGGGAACCCTGCTTTTCCTAGTGAGGTTACCCATTGAACTAACACCCTTTGTTAAATTGGAACTTGGCCCCATCTTCCTCTCTCTAGTTTTTCCTTCAATTTTGTCCGAGAGGGCGTTTCTCGGAACACCATTCCTCTCCGTGGCCGTTGTAATACTCATGCCGTCCTCCTCAACGACCTTAATAGCAGCTTCCATTTGCTGAATATCGTAGGCTAATTGAGAAATGTGCGTTTTGACATATTGCTTGAAAGCAAAGATTTACTCTTAGAATATATTTTTCATCTCAATTTAAAACGAATCCTCTCCCTAGGCCTAGACCTACTGATAATAATAATAATAATAATAATGTTATTTGTTTCACCTCCCTTTTAACTACTGCGGCTTTTAGAGACGCCGGGGTCCCAGAATTTTGCCCCGAAGGGGATCTTGAACGTGCGAGTAAATATACAGACACGGCTCCCTAGCATTTCCGCACCCTTAAATTCCAGATGACTGCGCCAGGATTCGATCCTGCAATAGCAAGCGAGAACGTTACCGCTGAACCACGCAGCCAGCCTAGACCTACGGCCGTCAAAAAGACGGATCTACATAATAACAGCCCACTGTAAATGTTTATTGGTTCTGAAACGTTAACGCAAACTTTAACATTATCGTGCACTAGTGTTCGTCACGCATGTGCTCTAAAGATCGTCAGCTATGAAGACTATTGGACGCGATGATCAAACGACGATTTAATTAATGTAGGGTGCTTCAGAACTACATTATAAGTATATTGCCGCTGTTAGCTGGGTCTTGCAAGGAGAAATGACACTGTGCCAGTTTTCGTCACAAATGACGAGCATTGGTAAAGTGCGTATTTTTTAATCCAGTGTTCGTCACCAGCATTTCTAGCCAAACTAGGAACGTGTGCACGAAATAGCAAATCGCATATATTACAGAAACAATTACCAACAATATCATACACTTGTAACATTTTAAAACGTCGGAACATAACACGTATGCTCATAATTAACTCGCGTGCCTGCTTAGCACATGCAAGAAGCAATGCGCCGCGTCATGACAGCTCAACTCACATGAGATGTTTGACGGTGGGAATCACCTATTGCATCGCACGCATGATTTCGCAAAGTTGCTCCTTATCGGCAATGAAAGTATGACGAATCTCGTAAGACTTCATGCGTTGAGAAAGACCTGTTGACAGGCTTATTATTTGTACTTATATACGAGAGTGACGACTATTGGCTTCTGACTAAAACCGGTACAGTTACCTTATTTTATAAATATGAGCGACAATACGAAACTTTGAAAAACGATACACATCTCATTTCGAAGTGTTATTCTAAATGCCAATTTCTGTTTATGTGTCACCTACTCAAAACCCTTTATTCCCAGGCATTTTCCCATAAGCTTGTCAGGTAAACATTTACTGTCCTTCCTAATGTCGTCGACACTTCATCAATGCAGCCATTTTGTTAATAAGGCTTTCCATACATACACGAACCTAACCTGGGGCTTACGCCCCAGACCCCCTTGCTTGTAGCACGCGCATTAATTTCCTTCTTAATAAGGCTTTCCAGGCATACACGAACCTAACCTGGGACTTACGCCCCAGACCCTCTTGCTTGTGGCACAATCAGTAATATACTTGTTAATAATGCTTTCCAGGAGTACATGAACCTAACCTGGGGCTTATGCCCCACACCCCCTGGCTTGTAGCATGCGCATTAATTTCCTTCTTAATAAGGCTTGCCAGGAATACACAAATCTAAGCTGGGGCTTACTCCCCACACCCCCTTAGTCGTAGTATAGCAGGAATTTTCATTTAAGCTAGTAGTGACCAACGATTTCGCAATGACCGTTGTCTAACCAAGTATCAACCAATGGCTTTAGAAGAGTACAATGCAACTTTTCAATTAAATTCAACAACTAAAAGTAATGTACCAAAATTTGTAACTCATCAGTCATCACCAAACCTCACTTCTACACATGTTATGACAATGGCATGTAACGACACTATATTTTAAACCACAAACAGGGGACTAAACGGAGACAATGGAAGCCACTACATCAAACATATAAACATTTACATCCGTATGTAATCCACTTCACTAAAAATCGCCCTAGATACGTACACATCATGGTGTATAATCCCCCAGATCTTGATCACACACAGTGGGAATAATCAAAAATATAACAGATCTTATGTCACAATCTAGCCTCCTTTATATCATAGGTCTACATATTTGCAACATCCATAAGTTGTCAATGTACTGTATACACCTAGATACAGTAGTAGTTGAAAACATGTAAGTTATCCCCTTCATTACTTCACCTATATACTGTTGGGGAAAAAAGTATAGATACTAGAGTTTATACGTCAATAAAAACGTTACCCGTAGTATTACATAAAAACGAGCTACACTAAACTTTTCCTTATTTTATTCTGTGTTTAGCTATGTAGAGTAAATATTTGCATTGCAACCCGTTAAAATTTTATAGCTGATTGAACAAAAAAATGCCGTTCTTTTTTTACCAAGTCTAGCGGAGCGCTCACTTGGAAAGATCATTACATTAAACGCATTAATCAGATAGTAATGAAACTTTAATACGTCTTGAAGGAACTTATTGTTAATGTGTATACGGAGTTTTAGTGTGATCTGACGATTCTGAAAATACTTGTTGTTAACTTTGTAAACCAATTTTTTCTCGGGCCTGGGTGGTCGTAGCAGTATGAAATATGGCTTGTTATGAGGTTCAGAGCAATGCAAGGCTAAACAAAAAACTGTTTTATCTACATGCGATTGGTGATTTTATATGGATTGATATTTAATCGGACATTGTGTGTGGCGAGGTACCATAGCGGGCGGGCAATGTTGCCAGTTGACCAACTCGAACTTTTCAATTGAATTCAGCAACTAAAAGAAATGTATGAACAATTGTAACTCACCACCATCGAAGAATAGAAGTGTTCTTCTTCCATGTCACCACCGCATGTCCACGCACACCGAAATCTAAAAAAAACTGTCAGCTGACAAAATGGCGGACACGGTAACTCCGTCCAACAACCGAGCATCAACACGTCATCCGTGACGTCACCGGGGCCCTAAAATCCCACGAAACGAAATTGTTCGCAATCTGTAATTGACCCCAACGGCAAACCCCAAGGTGCACACATTGTTGCCAACATGTGGGATACAAAATCACTGTTGATAAAAAATTCAGTGAGTGTGTCTGGTAGCAGTTGCATTGTTTATTAGTTATAGTTCATTGTTTCAGTAGACTGTAATGTGTGAGGGTGCATGTGTGTGTGTGCCTGGTGACGGACTGTTTTAGTGGTAGTATTTGTTGTTGGTGGAACTTATGGTGTTTTATTTTCTTCGTTAGTAGAATTTTGGTATTTAATTGTTAGTAGAAGGTTAGTATTTTTGTTAGTAGAATTGCTCTTTACTTATTCTGAAAGGGAGTAGCAGCCTTTCAGAATAAATCAGTTCTTTACTAGTCTTATAGACGGTTAAGATATTGATAATATAAGCCAAATAATGGCTACATTGCGTCCTGCTGCATGGCTGAAAGCAACGGGAAACTACAGCCGTAATGCTATTCCCGAGGATATGCACCTCTCTATGCATAATTACATGTGATGATGGCCTCCTCCCTTGTAAAATTTCAATCCGGAGGTAAACTAGTCCCCCGTTCGGATCTCCGGGTGGGGACTACTCGAGAGGGGGTTAACATCACAGAAGTGACAAAGAGTATATCTGACATTCTACTGATTGGAACGTGGAATGTTAGAAGTCTGCTAGGAAGTGGAAGGTTAGAAAACTTAGAAAGGGAAATGGATAGGTTAAGGTTGGATTTGGTTGGGATTAGTGAAATGCGCTGGTAGGAAGAACAGGACTTTTGGTCAGGAGACTATAGGGTCATAAGCACTAAATCAAACAATGGCCAAGCAGGGGTTGGTCTCATATTGAGTAGGAAACTTGGACAGCGGGTGGAATATTATGAGCAATATAGTGAATGGATTATTGTAGCAAAAATCAATACTAAACCTACGTGCACCACAGTGGTACAAGTCTATGTGCCTACCAGTCAAGCTGATGATGAGGATGTTGAAAAGGTCTACGAAGAAATAGATGAAATTCTGAGGTATGTCAAGGGTGATGAAAATGTTATAGTAATGGGAGATTGGAATGCTGTGGTAGGAAAAGGGAGAGAAGGGAAGATAGTAGGAGATTTCGGATTAGGTGAAAGGAATGATCGAGGAAGCAGGCTGATGGAATTCTGCACCGAGCATGAGTTGGTCATAGCTAACACCTTATTCAATAACCACAATAGAAGAATATACACGTGGATGAGACCAGGAGATACAGGGCGTTACCAAATCGACTTCATTATGGTCAAGCAGAGGTTTCGAAACCAGATTTTGGATTGTAAAACATATCCTGGTGCTGACATAAACTCTGACCACAATCTGGTTGTTATGAAATGCAGATTAAAGTTGAAGAAACTGAAGAAAAGTCAAAAGCTAAAAAGGTGGGCAATAGACAGACTGAATGTAAAGGATGTAAACGAAAGTTTCAAGAAGAGTATAAAGGAAGGACTAATGAAAAACCCGAAACCAACTTCAATTGCAGATGAATGGGCACTTTTGAAGAATGAAATAACAAAATCCGCAGAAGAAATCATTGGTAGGAAAGAAAGAATAGGTAGAAAACCGTGGATCACTCAGGATATACTAGAATTGATGGATGAAAGGCGGAAACACAAGAATGTAAGAGATGAAAAGGGGAAAGCAGAATACAGACGTCTGAGAAATGAGGTCAACAAGAAGTGCAAGGAAGCGAAAGAAGAATGGTTGAAAGAGAGATGTGCAGGTATAGAAAATTGTCTGAAATTAGGAAAAGTAGACACAGCTTATCGAAGGATTAAGAATACATTTGGGGAAAAGAAGACTAAGTGCTGTTATATTAAGGACACAAATGGAAAGCCTCTAACAGATAGGGAAGAAAAGGTTGAGAGATGGAAAGCTTACATAGAGAGTTTGTATAAGGGAAAGGAGATTGAGAATCATGTAATGGAAAGGGAGGAGGAAATTGATGAGGATGCGAAAGGAGATTTAATATTGAGATCAGAATTTGATAGAGCTTTGGAAGACTTAAGCAGGAACAAAGCACCAGGTATAGATGATATACCGATTGAGTTGCTACGCTGCATAGGAGATGAAGGTCTGATCAGGTTATTTCACTTGGTGTGTAGGATTTATGAGACAGGTGAGGTACCCCCTGATTTCAAGAAGAATGTAATCATCCCTATACCAAAGAAAGTGGGAGCTGACAGATGTGAAGATTACCGTACAATCAGCTTGATTACTCATGCTTCAAAGATCCTGTCTAGAATAATTTACAAGAGGATTGAAAGCCAGATAGAAAGGGAGTTGGGTGAAGACCAGTTTGGTTTCAGGAGAAATGTAGGAACAAGGGAAGCTGTACTAAGTCTTAGACTGATTTTGGAAGGTAGAATAAGGAAAGATAAGAGAACGTTCATGGCATTATTAGACTTAGAAAAGGCTTTTGATAACGTTGATTGGACTAAATTGTTTGACATTTTGAAATCTATTGGAATAAAGTACAGGGATAGGAGGGTGATCTACAATCTATACAGAAACCAGACAGCAGTCATTCGAGCTGAAGGACATGAGAGAGAAGCTGATATTCAGAAAGGTGTTAGGCAAGGCTGCAACTTATCACCCATACTTTTCAATCTTTACATTGAACAAGCAATGAAGGAAATTAGAGAAAAATTTAAAGTGGGAGTGAAGATTCAAGGAGAAATAATTTCAACTCTGAGATTTGCTGATGACATCGTCATCTTGGCCGACAAGCCTGAGGATTTGAATGAGTTTTTGAATGGTATGGACTCCATCTTACGGAAAGAGTACATGTTGAAAATTGTAAAACAAAAATACTAGAATGCAGCCGAAATAAATCAGAAACCTCTATGGACCTCAAATTGGCAGGTGAAAAGCTGAAGGAAGTAGGAAACTTCTGTTACTTAGGAAGCAAAATAACCAGTGATGGACGAAGCAAAGAGGATATAAAAAGTAGGTTGGCTCAGGCAAGGAAAGCATTTCTACAAAAAAGGAATCTGTTGACATCGAATATAGATTTAGGTATTAGGAAGTCATTTTTGAAAGCCTTTGTCTGGAGCGTGGTGCTCTATGGAAGTGAAACTTGGACTATTGGTGCAGCAGAAAAGAGGAGAATTGAAGCATTTGAAATGTGGTGTTACAGGAGAATGATGAAGATCAGATGGGTAGATAGGGTTACAAACGAAGAGGTATTAAGACGAGTGGGAGAGGGGAGATGTTTCTGGCGACTGCTAATGAAGAGAAGAGATAGGTTATTAGGACACATACTAAGACACCCAGGAATAGCAAGCTTAGTTATGGAAGGAAGGGTCGAGGACAGGAACTGTAGGGGTAGACCAAGGTTAGAATATGTTAAACAGATTGCCTCGGATATAGGGTGTGGTAGCTATGTAGAGATGAAACGATTAGCTCAGGACAGGGAGGCATGGAGAGCTGCATCAAACCAGTCAAATGACTGAAGACTCAAACAACAACAAAAAATTCATTGATCGGAACGCGTTAGGCTGTAGGCCTAACCATTGTCAAAAACCGTTGATCTGGACGCGTTAGGCTGTAACCATTGTCAAAAGCTATTGGATTGGACAAAACGAAGGTTAGAATGGTCGGGTGTAGGTGCGGCCTTATTCAAGTGCAGTTAGCGGAGCACGGTTGACACAAAATCATTGATCTGGACGTGTTAGGCTGTAACCATTGTGAAAAACCATATGTCTGGACGCGTTAGGCTGTAACTATTGGCAAAAACCATTTGATTGGACAGAACAAAGGTTAGAATGGTCGGGAATACTGTAGGTGCGGCCCTGGCCACGCACAGCCCTGGTCGCGCGCGACTAGCAAGGCATGGTTGTCACAAAAATGATGCACACTAGAGAATGAACTGGGCGCATCTTTGTTTTACATAGTACCTTAAGGGCGGGATTGACGGTACTGTCTTGAGGATAATTCATGTGTACAATGGCGGACACTGCTGGAATTTGGCCTATATAAGTCATGATCGTATTTGGGATGGCTGGTTGGGTTACAGACAGTGGAAGTGTAAACATCTATTAAAACATCATTCCGTGATTTATTTCTCATCGTTTGAAAAAGGTGTTTTGGCTTATTCATGTAAGTTACTATAGAGAATGTTATCGCTCGTTAAGAGAATACAAAAAATTTCAAAGATCTTGTATACTACACAGGTTGGGCATTCTTAAAATTGTGACGAATGTGTATTTACAATCCGTTTTCATCTTATTAAATACCGGTACTATGATGTGCGCCTTGTTGACTGTTGAAGGTTATTCAAGCGTTGTTGGAACATGGCTGCTGCTGTTAAAAGAGCAATAAATATAAACACATATTTACGTAATTTTGCACATATTTCAGGTGACGTCGGATGCAAGTGTAAAAGCCACGTTCTGGTCTCATTCAGAATTAATAAAATAATTATCCCACCTGGGGTTCAAATCCGAGACCTCTTGATTCACTGACCAAGATGCTATCACCACGGCTATTACAGCCACGCAAATACTGAGCGTAAGACGGCAACTTATTTTCACGTACCGGTAATATTATGGAAGTAATATTTTAAGCTCTATTGTTAATAATTTGCTTTTTTTTTATAAGACCCCTGTACTTGGGTGTGTGCTTAATCTGATTGAAAACCTGTTGACAGATCATGAGTTAATCTGAGGCTGGAATCCACTCCGTGCTATGCTAAGCTGTGAGTGCTGGCCACCATTAGTGTTCTATAGACAAGTCGCTGAGAATGTTCTCTGAATGGTGAATACCAGTAGGCTAGCCTACTTAGCTGCTTCCATCATTAGCATTTCCAGGAACCTGGTTAGTTGGTAAAATGAAATAGAAACATCACTTGAATGATTCAAGTTGTCCTTGATTGTCCTCGTGGGACAGTGTACCCCATTCCAGATCTTAGTTCAGAATTAGTTTCTTTGACGGAGTTGGAGAAACAGTCACAATACCTGGTACTACTAGACCTAGTAGGCTACATGTAGATGGAAGCAATGTGAGACTAACCACTAGGTAGCTTATGTCCCTTTAGTTGGGAGTGTTAGGGAATGGAAGATTGGTTCAACATGTCAGCCTACGTTGTATATTTCATTAATGTATGGAATCTAAAAGTGTATCATAGGAATATTAAAGCAAGCCATAATATATTACCAGTGGTCACTTGGATACAACAATTCGATGAAACATTCTGTTAATAATTAGGAAGTGTCGTAGGCAACCAGAGAAGCGACGCAAGAAAAAACACCTGAGTCTTCCAGTCAGCCATATACCATGCAGACGACAGACAGTTGTCATCAACTGTATTTCACATAGAGAAGAATGACTAAAATAGTTCCTAATGAAAAAAATAACTGGTCAATGGCTTGAAAGTTGTAGGGACATATATACTGTCAGTAAAAGTGGAGTTAAGAAAGATGTCTGGAATATTTAAATCAGTAGTTGATAGCCAGAATTTTTTAAATTACTGCAGGTTAAGGATTAGCAACCATAGAGTGACTGAGAAACCTCTTGCACCATAACATGATTAGTAGCCTATGTGCAGGTTTTCAAATGTAGGTTTTTCTGTGAACCAAAACACAGCTCTTAACATGGATTATGTTCAGGTTAGGCCTATAAGTTATTGGGAGGGAGGTTTATTCTACATACCTGTTGCACATAAAATGGGCTTCTGATTGGAACTCTGTGGGAATGTTTAAATGGATTGATGATACAGGGTTTATCAAGCCACTTTCTATGCATCTTTTAAAAACATTTTAACAATTCATAAGTTACTGTCATCATTGCTAATGCTGTAATCTGTCATGTTTATTTATGCATGAGGAATTAGGAAACATTGGTAGGATTGGTATATTGAGTTGAGATACAGTAAGGATAAAATGCAACTGTGTAATGGAAACCTAAGATGTATTTTTATTTCTCAACTTTATTTTCTGTAGACTCCAACACAGTCTACCACTAGGGGAAAAAACTTGGTGATGTTTAATGAGAGCAAAATCTTGAAACACTGTGATTTAAGTGGTTGGTATCAAGTTAAGTTGTGTAGGAAAAATGAAAATGTGAAGTCGCGCCCAAGTATACGAAGCATTGCCAGACTCAGCTGAAAGTTTCTTGGATGCAAATCAAGTCTCAATATTTAAAACTTTAGGATGACCTTTGACATGACCACTATAATGGGCCTACATTTAGGATCGACATAGCCTGCAGTAGGTCTTATGCTATGCACCTGGGCATGTTTAAAAAAAAACTCAGTCTGCAGGTTAATAAGGTAGTATATTACTATAAATCTACCTCGAGCAAATCCAAGAAGTTACCGGACTGAGAAACTACATATCAATATTTAAAAAGAAGAGCAGCAACCAACCATATAGGTAGACTACTGCTTGGTATTATTTTGTGACAACAGACCAGTCTATGGACTGAATACTCGATTAATATAGGAAATATATGTTGGTACCTTGCTTCATTAGTTAGACATAATGTGTGTACATAAATACAGTAAGGACTTCACATACAACCGGCCACTTAAATTATACGCCTTAGGCCTAACCTACAAATTACATGTCATGAAATTGGTAAATATATTCAGACAGAAACATCAATACACAATGTTTAATAATGTAGTTTTATAGTGCACAAAGGGTTATTGTACTGAATGTATTTCGAACTGATGAATAAAACTGGTGGAAACGACAGCCATTTGATTTGCATCCTAAGTAGTAAAACTTTCAGTTGAACAGCAAGAGTGTTGATTAGTACTTTTTATTTTCACATAGTTTTGATGAACAGTGTCACGTTGCAATTTAAATATAAATGCACATACTATTCCTCATCAATAAATGAATTGCACTTCATACTGTCATGAACTGGAATAGATTTCTGCTAGCAAGAACATCCTCCTCTCGCTGCCATGTTGGTGATAATTGTAAACCAGCCAGCGGTGACCAGTGGATGATAATTTGCGTTCCACTCTCACTGAGTTTTTACTTGTGGTTACGAATCAGCTGTTCGTTAATGCCACGGGGGGCCAATATTAAAATTTTGGGAGATAGAAACACACCCAAAGACTCTCATTCAAGAAACAGCTGAACTAACTAGGAAAAAAAAGATTACACATTTTTAAACAAAAATGAAGAATGTTATGATTTTGTTCAGAATGGCTTATCGGGTTATTCGTATGTGTTGTATGCTTCTTGTTATCTAATATTTGTCCAGCAAGTGTGGCTGGTGTTTCGCAAGATTTGTTCTGAATTGTTTGAAGTGGTATTAGTCTGAGTTTTATAACACAAAATCTGTATGGATTCTAGTAGTTTAGTTCTTTGGTTCCATTCACATGTGGTGAGGTTATTGTTATTACTCAATTGGTTAACTGCGGTATGATGACTTGCTCTGTGTGTGATAAAGATAGGAGCCTAGCAGGATTGCTAACTAGTCAAGTAGAGTAATGACAATAAATTTGTGGCGTGCGGAACCATTGAACTGTCAACCAGAAACTTCTCCAATCCATTCACATTTCATGTTAATTCTAGAACATAATAGATGACCTATATAAACTTCAGACAAGTGCCCCATCAAACCGTTCAGAACAAATCTTTGAAAATGCCAGCCTCACTTTCTGCACTGGTGCCCTCTAGCGACGGGCTGTGACCTTCCACGCTCTGGTCGGAACCACACCTCGTTACACACGCCACGATCAGCCCATGTCGTCACCGGTTTGCGCATTCCAGCCTCCGGCTCATTACTTTTTGAACGCACCTTATAGCTGTGACATGGATGGTGCAAAGACTATTTCTGTGTCTGTCATTATTTATTTTTCAGACAATCTCCATCAGTATCACTTGTCATATGATCATGTTGAGTGACCAAACTTAAAATAAATCTCTAGAGCTGAATTGGGCACTTCCTTTATTTAAATCCATATAATTAATTGCTGATGTTCATAAACTACTATTATTATACCACATAAACTAATACTGTTATTTCACCGTTGGCCAACTTTGACCTTTATCTAGTGGTAAGAAATTGCTGTTCTGCAGTTTTAAGTTTGTGCTAATAGATTCAGTTCAGTGTACCCTTAATTTGTATGTCCACTTTATATAATTTCTTTTTTATGCCTATGAGTATGTAATTTTTATCCATCTCTGCCTCTCTTCCCTTTCATTTGAGTTTGTTGTAAGTGCTAAATATACTGTTTGCTCCTTGCTCCTGGAGCATATCTCAAAATAACATGCGTCATTACATGACTACTCTACAGAATTCACCACAATCCTGAGTTTCCTGTTTGTCACGTCATTTCAAGAATGAAGGAAAATGGACTTGTATCCATTTGTTAGCATACTTGTTGTGGCTCTTCACCGTAGTATTGTTATTTAAATGTGTGTAATATATATTTCATTTTCCTTCTTTTCAGAGTGTCCTTTTGGTGATGAATGTAAGACATTGGATGTATTACATTTCCGAGACTTCTCCCATGAGAAGCTGGCAAGACTACGTTCCAAGTCTCCAAATAAACAGATGTCTAACAGTAGTACATCCCACGATAAGCTGATGAGACTACATTCCAGGACACCAAGTAAGCGGCAGATGACATCTAACAGCAGTACATCAGATATAGGGTCTCCAGTGAATGATGTGCACACTCCACCAAAGAAGAAATTTTCACGAAAGAACCTCGATAATACCTTCAGATTAAGCGCTAATGATAATTTGGAGCAAGTGAGAAACAAGTTTAATTCTTCTGAAAAGGCAGCGAAGGGACTCGTTTTCAAAGGTAATGTTTTATATAAAGATGAAGACAAAACTGTTAATCGTAACCAATATTGCATAAAGAGTAGCTCAGTGCCTTGTGAAGAGTGTTTTGGTTGCAAAGAGGATGAGAATCGTCAGGAGACATGCGTGGAACTGAACTTGTCCGCACCTGCAAGCAGCACAAACCCCAGTTCCAGGACACCCGTTAAAGTGAACCTCACGTATGACGAGTCAGGCTGGCAGTCCATGGGCATGGACATACAACCTCAGGCTAACCTGGAGGAAGTGGCATTAGCTGTCTGCGATTGTTCACATTGTATAGAAATGAATTGCACCGTTACAAACTCCTCCAAGGCCAAATGCCACCGTGCTTTAGAGCAGAAGCTATTCGTTAATTTAGATGATTTGGGTGTTTCCAGCAGAAATCAAAAGACTCCACCTCTCATTAACAAACAAATGACTGTTCTTTCAAGTCTCAAGCCCGACGGTAGCTCGTCTTTGAAGCTAGGCATTTCTGTTGCGTCACCTCCCTGTGAACCTGATTCAGGAACAATACCTGACAATTGTATGAATTCCATTTCAGATCAAGAATGTGTTCCTTCAGATATCCTCAATGAAGACCTTGTACGCTCTCAACGTCAGTATAACAGTAAGTATCGCTGGGTTCTTAATTTACAAGTGCAGGTCATTCCATGATGATTCACTTTCTTCATCTAGAAAATTACAGCACTGCAAAATATCGAGTCAAGTTAATAATAGGTAGCCTTTCTTAAACTAGTAATTTTTAAGACAATGCTGATAGATTTGTGAATAAATGGTAAACTAAAGCTTGAGCTAGGTTGTTAGTATTTGCTTTATGACTCGAGCATGTGCCAGTTTTCCCAGCACATGCCTTAAATTTTGTGGAAAATAATCAGCATTTACGTATTTTTTGTTTTGTTTTGTTTGTTATCTTGCAAATTTTCAAGTGTATCTCTGACCAGACTTTGAATTGTCTCAACTTGAGTTATTCAACAGAGATGGTTATTTTCATGCCCGGGCTCAAAAGTATTACTAAAGTTGTATGACTACTCGGACAGGTGAATCTCACAGGTATAGAGAAGAAAATATTGAATGGCTATCTCAAGATTTTAGGAATATCAATATTCACGATGGATCCGTATTGACACAATAATTAGTTAGTTTAAAATTGTTATGAACTTGTTTCAGTCTAGACGGAAACAAGTTTTTAAACAATTTTAAACTTACTATCTCAAGGTTCCTGGATGAAATCGATAAATCCCTAACGCTCACTTAAAAGTCTCCTAATTAGGGAAGGCTTATGAGAGGTTTAAGTGGACACTTGGCTTTTGTAATCATCCCCCAAGGCTAACATGCCTCTAATGTTCGTTTAGGTTTACCTGACTTGAGTAAGGTCTCGGGCCATACCTAACGCTTCCCTAACAGTCAAGATTAGCAAATAGTGGCCTGGTCCTTGAAGTAGTGTGATCATTAGGTTGCTTTAACAGAATACAAATAGCATGTACGACATTATTACAGGAGAATAATTGAAAAAATAGTAAGATATAAATTGTAAGATATTAACAGTGGTTTTTTTCCAGTCATGCCAATAATTTTTTCTGATTTTATCTTACATGCTATGTAAATGGTAAGCAAAGGAACATACAGTCGAACCTCGATATCTCAAATCACCTCGGGAGAAAATTTTTATTTCGAGTTATCGAAATTTCGAGAAATAGAGAAATACCGATTTTAGGCATCTTTAGCACGTTATTTAATCACATTTGTCTATGAACCATTACGGAATACAGTGCAACAATATCTGACAGCATTTAACAACAAAAAACTCATACAGTACTTTATGGCATAACTTCAATCACAGTATAACAATTGTACCTAGGTATACCGTATAGCTTACAGTAGCAGACAGAATAGGTACGTACAGTGATTAAAAAAGGAACATACAGTACCTCCGTTAGCACCTTGGGAAGAAATCCGTTAGTTTCTTTTGTTTTTTACTGTTACGCTTCTTTTCCTCAACATAGTTTTCAACAACATTTATTGCTGTGAAAACACTGTCATTTACATACAGCTGACTCTGTATGTACGATCGAAGAACAGCCACTGCACTTAACGCCTAATCTTCTGACGGTGCGGGAGAGGGCAGCTCCAACTCTTCTTGTTGGGAATCACCATCGTCGTCTTCTTTCAGTTCTTCTTGCTCGGCAGCAGTGTTGACGATACCCGTAGGTTGTTCCGCCACTATAACATCACAGTCCACATTTATGTAACTCTCAAAATCAGCTTCGCAATTAACAAGCTGCTGATATTCCGCCCATTCCTCAGGAACAGAAATGACTTCGTCCTCTTCGTCTTCTGCAGCTTGCGAGTAATCTTTCGAAAATCCTGCTTTGCGAAAGCACTTAGCAATTGTTTCCTGTTTCACATCAGCCCACGATTTACTTAGCATTGTTATCGACTCTAGTAGATTGATGTCTGTTAATGACTCCTCGGAGTCAATTGCTCTCAGAATTCTCTGAACAGCCCTCTTCCTATAGTAATGTTTCAAGTTTTTAATCACCCCTTGGTCCATTGGCTGTAGTTTGGATGTTAAGTTCGGTGGCAAGAAGACCACGCGCACTGCTCTCAGCTCCTGAGTGAGCACCTTGGGGTGAGCTGGGCAGTTGTCTACAAAAAGTAGAACTTTCCTCCGTTCATGTTGAAACTTCTTGTCAATACCACGCAGCCAAGATTCGTAAATGGAGCTTGTCATCCATGACTTCCGGTTGCTTTGGTACAGGACCAGTAAAGACTGAACACCCGAAAAACAGCGAGGCTTCGCCGATTTTCCGATCACTAAAAGTTTTAGTTTTTCTGTTCCCGTCATATTAGCTCCCAGCATTACCGTAACCCTTTCTTTACTTCTTTTACCACCAAAACACTTTTCACCCTTAAAGGCCAGTGTCTTTCCAGACAGGCATTTGTAGAATAAAGCAGTCTCGTCAGCATTAAGCACGTCATTAGAACTGTACTCCTGTAACAGGGCTGGTAAAACGATTTTTTGTAATGTTCACAGTCCACTTCACTGACAGCAGCAATTTCACCTGACATTACCATCTGCACTATTCCATTCCGAAGTTTAAACTTTTCCAGCCACCCACTGCTGGCCTGAAAAGATTCATAACCGAAGTCTTTAGCAAATTTTTCTGCTTGTTCACGAACTAAGCTACCGGTTATTGGAATGTTTTTGTCTCTCACACGGGTCACCCATTGAATCATTGCTTGTTCCAGCTCCGGGAATGTTGAAGTTTTAAGCCTCTTCCGCTGTGGTGCAAATCGTGTTTCATCCACAGCCAGACGAATCTTGTCTTTATCTTTCAGTATTGTAGATAATGTGCTGGGAGGAATTCCATACTCAGCTGCAATATCCTTCTTCTTTTTCTGTCCTTTCTCCACTTCACTTATCACTTGAACTTTTTCACTCAGGCTCAGGCATTTCACTTTATGTTTCTCCATGATTGCATCTACAGGGCTGTAAGCGTACACTGAACAGCCAGATACAAGCTGCAAGTTTTCCTGGTGCTGACGCAATGCGCGGGGATGGCCCGTGGAATCTTATCAGCACTGGGAATTCTCACACCAGCTAAGGTTAATGAACAGAGCAGGGGTGGGCAGTCAGAGCAGGGGTGGACAGATAAGCCGCAATATAAACGCTTAGGAACAAAATTCGAGTTAGAGAACAATTTTTGCTTCTAGGGAGGAAAAGTTTGCTTCGAAAAATCGAGAAATTCGTATAATCGAATTTCGAGTAATAGAGAAATAAATACACGTCAAGAATAGGACAAATGGCCGGGAAGTAGAAATTACTTCGAGATATTGAAAATTCGAGTAATGGAGGTTCGAGTTATGGAGGTTCGACTGTATGTTCTATTAGCTTTCTATTAGATTTTTTTCACTGTACTGATATCACTATAGTTATGCTCTTTCATTGTAAGTTTTAGTAACAAGTAGCCTATATTATTCCAGCACAGTTAACCCTGTCCCTTAGTGTATGTGAAAGACTGGAATTAGAATTGAAAAATTGCTCATAACATAGAAACAATTCCACATATTTATCTAAAATTTTTCAAGTATATTATATACAATTCAGTAATACCTCAGACTTACTGTCACACCCCTGGAATTCTGAGTTCTTTAGTTCTCAATGCCCATTCCCATTATCGGTGGTAAGTCGTATGCCAATACCTGATGACACTAATGAAATCCTTTGATATCTGTTGTTTTTTTTACCAAAGGATATTCAATAATAAGACTTTTCCAATTGGGCCGATAACCTCGATGTTAGGCCCCTTAAAACAACAATTATCATCATCATCAACTTTTCCAATTGTGTGATATTTCTGAAAGTAGAGAGACCCACATGTATACCAGAATCCCCAAATAACTTTGACAAGATTGGGTGTTGTGCCAACCAGTTGCTGTCAGTCTTCCCCTACTTGGGACTGCTTGTACTCAGCATAGAGGTTAGTGCAATTAGTGATAGTAGTTCACCACCATTTACCATAAATTCAAAGTTAATTCTATAGAACCAGGTGGTACATTGTGAACGGGTCCATGATCACCTGCAAAATTGTGTGTCAAAGTAAAAAGCAGTAACGAATGTACATTTTCCGTTGGTTGTATTCTACCAGTGCTGCCGGAATCTTTATGGTGGTGATTTATGGCTTCCACACCACTATGAAGTAAATGATCATTCACACTTACATTAAAAAAGAAAATAACCACCACATGAGCTTTCTGAATCGCTAAAATAGCTTTCATCCAACCCTGTTTTAACATCAGTAGCTGAAGGTGCAGCCATGTTTACAATCATAACGGTGGAATACGACAGTCTTGAAATACACATTATGTCCTCTTTGCCTTCTAATCCTGTTGTATGCTTGCTTGACATATTAGCATGAGCTTACAGCAGATATTACAATCCCATCCGGGAGATGGCAGGAATTAGATGGGAAGTACATGAGCGCTAAGGCAGGGAATGAGACTTCCACTGCCGGGCACTTAGGGAAGGAGACGGTTAACAGTAATTTTCCAGTATATGGGAAATATTGAGGTGAAAGAAATCACATTGTACATGTTTCTTCCATGTATTCCTCAATTAAGTCAGACCACCTCATTGTGTAGTGGCTAGCATTCTTGGCTGTCACCCCTAAGGTCCGGATTCCAAAAAATTAACTCTGGTCTGAGGTCTGGAACGGGGTACACTCAGCCTTGTGAGGCAGAACTGGGGAGAGGTGAGCTTGAATCCTACCTCCGCCATCTTAGAAGTGGTTCTCCGTGGTTTCCCACTTCTACTCCAGGCAAATGCCCAGATGGTTCGTAACTTAAGGCAATGGTCGCCTCCTTCCCAATCCTTGTCTAAATTACAATTACACTCCTCATATACCGAATTATCTTTAACCAAACGGACGCACACAATTAAAGCAACCCGAAGCGACGTGAAAAATGTTTCCGATCGCACATCTCAACAGCAAAACTGATCCATGGCTAGCTCCAACTCTGAAGGAGTCATCTCGCTGCGAGTAGAGTGCAGGACATTTACCAAGTGACGAACGTGATCACTTGTAAAATATATACAGGAGTTAAGATGCCTCACTTGCGGTAGTGTTAAACAGGTGATAGATGGGACAGTATAAAGATTCAAATATACAAATATCTCTGGAGGGGCGGTTAAACCCTTAAGGCCTTAAGGTCGGTATGCCACTGCTTATTATGTTTATAAGAGTGAAACCCTTTTGAATTGTTAACTTCTATCGTAGTGTAACGTGCCACCCCCTAGTGGCACTTCAGTTAATTGGATTACGGTGGGTAGAAAGTACAACACAAATTGTTCCTTTAAAGAAACGTTTTAGCTTTATTGCGGGCCAGAAAGATACACCACACAAATAGCAAGTACAAGCAATTAGTATCTCACTCTAGTTTCCTCTCGTAGGTAACACTTGCCTTTCACTGGTCAATAAGCCACAGAAGTTAATCCCTCCTAATGGGACCGGTGGCCTCGATAGAACTACCTGCAACACTTCCTTGAATACGCAAGCTACAGTTATTTACGATAGCCGGTCACTCACCACTACACTCTGCTTCGCTGCCCGCTGGCTAGGAAATGGCCCCCGGTGCTTTCGCAATTCACCACAATAACCTCTGCTGCACTGGAAAACACATTCGCTCAAGACACAGTTTCTCCGTAGGCTTCACACTCCTTCGCTGTCAAAAGAATCAGCTTCACTAGGGTTTCGCAAGTCACGTCACCAACAACTGTCGCTCAGGTAAAAACTCGCACTAGCTCGAAAAACACTGTCCACCTCGCTTGCCAGGTCGCTCTTATATAGCAGGCTGGTGACTCCTCAAATGCTTCTAGACCCGCCCAGGATTCACGGCTTCTCGAGATTTCCATCATTGGCTGGGTCACGAATATTCTGGACCATCCCTTTGTCCGCACAGCCCATTGCGTAAGGCGCACGTAATACACTGAGGCAGAGCACAGCCCGGGGCAGTTGTGACTCATGCGGCGAGGCGACGAAACTAACTCACAGCCGTAACACCACCCTCTTCCTAAAAGGCTGATCGTCCCGATCAATCAATGATCATCTTGTGTCCCTCCGTAGGCTGCCAGGCGATGTCGATGCACGATCTTCAGCTTCGCCCTCGGGCTCCGCTGGATCCTGTAGATGACATCTTTGATCCGTTTCACGACTCGGTACGGGCCCTCCCAGGACTTCTGCAGTTTGGGTGACAGGCCTTTCTTCCATAATGGGTTGAAGAGCCAGACCAGGTCTTCCTCGTGGAATCCACCGGCATCCGTCTGCTGGTCGTATCGGGTCTTCATTCAGTCGGTCTCGATCCGCAGTCTCCTCCTCGCGAACGCGTGCACGTCCTCCAGTTGGTCGACCAGTTCTTGACAATACTGGCTTACCGGGACCGGATCATTCCCAGGTCGGCCGAAGGCAAGATCGACAGGTAGACGGAGTTCCCTCCCAAACATGGCCCGGGCTGGTGTGCACCCGGTGGCTTCATGCACGGCGGCGCGGTAGGCCAGGAGAAATAGTGGAAGATGTTTGTCCCAATCCCTCTGGTGCTCGCTGACGACTATTCGGAGATGGTTCTCGATGGTGCGATTGAATCGCTCTACCATCCCGTCGGACTGAGGGTGTAGCGGCGGCGTCCTTGTCTTCCGGTTTCCCAGCAGCTGGCATAGGTTCTGGAACACCTGCGACTCGAAGTTCCTCCCTTGGTCGGAGTGCAGCTCCAGGGGTACTCCGTACCGGCTGACGAATTCCTTCACCAGGGTCTCTGCAATCGTCGCGACTTCTTGGTTAGGGAGCGCATACGCCTCTGGCCATTTGGTGAAGTAGTCGCTGACGACCAATATGTAGCTGTTCCCTGCCTCGCTCAACGGGAATGGTCCAGCAACATCGATGGCCACTCTCTCCATGGGGCCGCCCACGTTGTAGGTCTTCAGTGGACCCCGTCGTCTTCGTCCTGGGCTCTTGTTGGCTGCGCAATCATGGCACCTGCGCAGTGGTTCTCCACGTCTGTTCGGCATCCGATCCAGTAGAACCGCTCTCTCAGCTTCTCCAGCGTCTTCTTTATCCCTAGGTGTCCACCAGATGATCCTCCATGGACTTCCTGCAGGACTTCCTCCGACATAGCCTTTGGAACGACGACTTGTTCCCGAGATGTCTTCCCGTCGGTGCTCTCCCATGTACGGCAGATGAGGCCATCCCTTACAACCAGCGAGTCCCACTGCGCCCAGTAGGACTTTAACTTTGGGCTGCAGTCACTCACAATGTTCCACCCGGGTCTGGGGACACAGGCCCTCTTCCATTCGGCTATCAGTCCCAGGTCATCATCTTCCGCTTGCGCCCGCGTGAAAGATTCGCGGCTCCAGCTCCCTCGAATTTCCATGGTAGTCCTTCGGCACTGTATCCCGGTGTTCTCCTCCCTTCGGGCACAGAAGGTGCAGTCTTCGGGGCACGGTCTTCGTGACAGGGCGTCGGCGTTAGAATGCAGTTGGCCTTTCCTGTGCTGGATCTCAAAGTTGTACTGTTGAAGCCTCTCTAACCACTGCGCGAGTTGACCCTCGGGCTGCTTGAAGTTCAGGAGCCACCGCAGGGATGCATGGTCGGTCCTGATGAGAAATTCTTGCCCGTACAGGTACTTGTGGAAGTGTTCAATGGTCTTCACGATGGCGAGCAGGTCCTTCCTGGTGACGCAGTAGTTCCTTTCTGGCTTTGACAAGGCTTTGCTGAAGTAGGCCACTACTCTCTCCTCGCCGTCCACTACTTGCGACAGGATTCCCCCTATACCAAAGTCGCTGGCTTCGGTATCGACGATGAACCTTGTTACAGGTCTGGGGTAGGCCAGAATAGGTGCGGTGTACAGAGCCTGCTTGAGTTGTCCAAAGGCACTGTGGCATTCTGCTGTCCACGTGAAGAGATGGTCCTTCTCAATCAGTTTATGCAGTGGTTTGGTGATGTCGGCGAATCCTCTCACGAAGCGACGGTAATAAGTGCAGAGTCCCAGGAAGCTTCGTAGTTAGGACTTGTCCTTCGGAACTGGCCACTCCCTCACAGCTGCGGTCTTCTCTGGGTTGGTGCGCACCCCTTCTTCGGAGACGATATGCCCAAGGTACTGGACCTGCTTCTGGAAGAGCTGACACTTCTTGGGGCTCAACTTCAGCTGGGCAGCCCGTAGCTTCATCAAGATCTCCTTCAGGTTGCTGTAGTGCTCCTCGATGCTTCTCCCCAGAACAATGACGTTGTCTAGGTAGACCAGGCAGGTCTTCCAGTGTAGTCCCCTCAGAATGGACTCCATTAGCCTTTCGAAGATCGCAGGGGCGTTGCACAGACCGAATGGCATGACAGTGAACTGCCAGAGCCCGCTGCCCACAGAGAATGCAGTTTTCTCGCGGTCCTTAGGGTGGACCTCCACCTGCCAGTAGCCACTCTTCAAATCCAAGGTGGAGAACCATCTTGACCCTGATATGGTGTCCAGGGTGTCGTCGATCCGGGGTAGAGGGTAGCTGTCCTTCTTCGAGACGTCATTCACCCGCCTGTAATCCACGCAGAACCTGGTGGAACCGTCTCCTTCTTCACTAGCACGACCGGAGAACTCCAAGGACTATGTGATGGCTCGATCACTCCTTGCTCCTTCATCTCTTCTACCATCCGGTCGACTTCGGCTTGCTTGGCGAGCGGGACACGTCGGAATGGGGCCCTAATCGGTGCGCTGTCCCCAACGTCGATTCTGTGCTGGACCAAGCTTGTCCTGCCGAAGTCTTTGCTCCCCACGGAGAAGACATCCTGGAATTCATGTAGCAGGTCCTGAAGTTGGCGTGATTGTTCCTCGTCTAAATGGTCCTGGGATCCTTGGAACAGCTCCTGTAGTTCTTCTGGCAGGGCGCGTCTTCTTCGGTTGTCTGTCTGCAGGTGTCCGTCCGTCGTGTCTGTGATGCGGGCAATCCAGGTAACGGGCTCGCAGACTCCTAGGTTGGTGCCCGGTGAACCGTAATGTCGTAGTCGTTCAGGTTGGACAGGCGGACGTACGGCCGAGACGTCATGTTGATGAGAGTCTTGGCAATTAGCAATCCTTTTGTCTGGACGTCCTCATATTTTGGCTCGATGAGAACTGCCACTCCCTCAGCAGTTCCGTCGACAATTACGGCAGCGCTGACTTCCGTCCTGGCGGGAACGATGACGTCCTCTCTCAGCCTTACTCGTCGTGCGGTGACGGCCTCATGTGCTGGTTGCAAAGCAAGTTCCTCACCTCCGAAGTGCAGAGTGTTGGTACTCAGGTCCAAGATGATGATCTGGACCAGGAAGTCCAGTCCGATGATCACTTCGTTTGATACGTCAGCCACAAGCACTGGATGCTTTACCGCCCGTCGACCAATCACGAACTCCAGTGATGCTTCGCCATGTACCGGTGCGGTCTCTCCGGTCGCGGTTATTAGCTGGTGGTTCCTTTGTGTGGGTTGCACTCTCCTCTTCGGGATCACGGTGGGATTGACTATGGTCCTCGACTCTCCCGTGACGATCAGCATGGGCCAGCTCTCTCCGTTGACGACTCTGTCGACCATTAGTCTACTATTGTCCCTCCGTAACTTCGTCACACTAATTTGGACTGCCGGGGCTTGACGACTGTCACAAGCCAACCTTTGCCCCTCAAGGCTGGCTAATACTAGTTTCCCTGGGCCGCGCGGTTTTTCAGACGACTGATTTCCCGTCGGATACCCTCGGCGGCGATCACCGCAGTCCTTGCTCAGGTGGCCTTTCTTACCGCAGGTCCAGCAGGTCGGTAGTCCTCTTCCGGGCCGCCTCTCCGGTTGTCTTCCGGCTGTGTCGTTGCTGGTTGTGCCGCGACTATCGAAGAAACGGCTTAGCGCCTCCATCAATTCGTCGGCCAGGGGCTTGGTCTCGTTGGTTTTTGCTGGTTCGTCGACGTCCACTTGACGCACCCGCGCGTGCATTCTAGATGCCTGTTTTGCCGTCTCGAATTCAAGTGTGTGGCTCAGCGCATCTGCCAGGGTCTTATTGCGCGCGAGTCGCAGCGCCTGTTGAGTGTCCGAGTCCCGTAGCCCGGCGGTGAAGGTCTGCGTCGCAATCTGTTCCAGAAAGTCGGCCGGCGCTGTTGGATAGGCGAGCCTTACGAGGCGTGCGATGTCCATCTCGAACTCCTGCAGGGTTTCCGCGTTCTTCTGTACCTGGGTCCGGAGCTGCATCTGGTAGGCCTGCTGAAGATGGCTATCTCCATATCGGGACTCCATATGGGCGATTAGTGAAGCGTAGTCCTGGGATCCAGTCAGGATGGCCTGAAGGACGTTAAGGGCGTCACCTCTCAGCGCTACAATGAGAGCTGTAGCCTTTTCCATGCTGTTCCAGTTGTTTATGGAACAGGCTGCCTCGAACTGACGTAAGTAGGTGCTCCACGGGACCTTTCCGTCGAAGGTTGGGGGCGTCACTCTGCTCTGTCCCGTTCCTGATATTCCCTGTGTAACGGTGGGCGGGCGTTGGCGCAGCTCGGCAACTTCCTCTTGTAGAGCTTTGATTCTCTCATCCACCCCCGTCGGCGCAGCTCGGCGACTTCCTCTTGTAGGGCTTTGCATCTCTCTTCCATCCCTGTCGGCGGGTGTCGGCGCAGCTCAGCAAATTCCTTTTGTAGAGCGATGAATCTCCCTTCCACCCCCGTCAGCGGGCGTCGGCGTAGCTCGGCAACTTCTTCTTGTAAGGCGCCGAACTTCTTTTCCACTGCCGTGACTTCCTCATGCAGACCCAGTTCTTTCTTCAGGTCCTATGCTAACTTATTCTGCCCGTCTTCCATCTTCCTCTGGCCGTCCTCTATCTTCTTCACGTCCTCCGCTAGCTTATTTTGACCGTCTTCCATCTTCTTCTGGCCGTCTTCTAGTTTGGCAGTTAGGTCCTTGGTTAAATTCTTCTGGCCGTCTTCTAACTTGGTTTCCATGCCACTTAACTTTTCTAGCAATGCTGCCAATTGCACTTCCATTTTAGTTGTTTGTCTTGAAAAGGGCATGCACTCACAGGAAAATTAGAGAACTGTGGTAAAATGACCTGCTCGGGTTTTGAAACCAGGACCTACAGGGGTTGTGCTTGTGCTTGAGTTCGTAATCCCACTTCTGACACCAGTTGTAACATGCCACCCCTAGTGGCACTTCCGTTAACTGGATTACGGTGGGTAGAAAGCACAACACAAATTCTTCCTTTAAAGAAATGTATCAGCTTTATTGCGGGCCAGAAAGATACACCACACAAATAGCAAATACAAGCAATTAGTATCTCACTCTAGTTTCCTCTCGTAGGCAACACTTGCCTTTCACTTGTCACTAAGCCACAGAAGTTAATCCCTCCTAATGGGACCGGTGGCCTCGATAGAACTACCTGCAACACTTCCTTGAATACGAAAGCTACAGTTATTTACGATAGCCGGTCAATCACCACTACACTCTGCTTCGCTGTCCGCTGGCTAGGGAAACAGCCCCCGGTGCTTTCGCAATTCACCACAATAACCTCTGCTGCACTGGAAAACACATTCGCTCAAGACACAGTTTCTCCATAGGCTTCACACTCCTTCGCTGTCAAGAGAATCAGCTTCACTAGGGTTTCGCAAGTCACGTCACCAACAACTGTCGCTCAGGTAAAAGCTTGCACTAGCTCGAAAAACACTGTCCACCTCGCTTGCCAGGTCGCTCTTATATAGCAGGCTGGTGACTCAATAAATGCTTCTAGACCCGTCCAGGATTCACGGCTTCTTGAGATTTCCATCACTGGCTGGGTCACGAATATTCTGGACCATCCCTTTGTCCGCGCAGCCCGTTGCGCAAGGCGCACATAATACACTGAGGCAGAGCACAGCCCGGGGCTGCTGTGACTCATGCGGCGAGGCGACGAAACAAACTCACAGCCGTAACAGTAGCGATCTGTTGAAGTGCAGGTTTTGCAGGTTGGTCTTGCATCGAGGGACACCCACTCTTAAGCGGTTGAGGGACCTCCACACAGGATAAGGTAAGTCAGCGCCAGGAGCCAGTTCTTCTTTGGTGTCATGTCTGTGGGCAGTGAGCTCCTCCATCTGTTAAGACGAGTTGTCTCTGGTGTTCTCTCCAGCGGCGTAGTCCTAGCAAGGAATCTCATGCGGGATCTGAGGCGAGACCTTGCTGCCTGGTGACCATATAGTGGATGTCGATGGTCATTCTCCTGCTTTGTTCTCTCTGTGTCCGCAGCAGTGGCCCTCCGGTTGTTGGGTGGGGCTACTCCAACAATAGGGTATAGTTTGTGCACTGGTGTTGGTTTCAGGCATCCCGAGATTATCCTTGCAGTGTCGTTGACAGCAGTATCAACCTGCTTAGCATGTGCTGAAGCGTTCCACACAGGAGCGGCATACTCAGCAGCTGACACACACAGTGCAAGTCCGGAAGTCCTCAGGATGTGCGGGCTGGCTCCCCAGGTGCTGCCGATCAGCTTCTTGAATATGCCATTGCGAGCACTGACCTTCTGTTTCGTGTTCAGACATTGCTGTCCTTAGGTTAGAGCATGGTCTAGTGTGACACCTAGGTAAACTGGTGTTGGGCAATGTTTCAGTCGCTCACCTCGCCATGTGATGTCCAGCTGTCGCCGTGCTTCCCTGTTTCGTAGAGGCAACGCACACACTTGTGTCTTATTAGGGTTCGGCTTCAGATAGTTGGCATTATAGTATTTGGAGAGTTCGTCCATCGCTAAAGTCAGCTTTCCTTCCACTTCTTCAAAGGATGAGCCCTGAGCAGCTACTGCTGTGTCGTCGGCATAGATGAAGAGCCTAGTACTTGCTGGAATTGACTGATCATTTGTGTAGATATTGTACAGCGCTGGAGCCAGCACGCTACCCTGAGGGAGACCGTTCTTCTGGGTTCGCCATCTACTCCTTTTCCCCTGTAGCGAGACTTGGAATCTTCTGTTCTGAAGGAAGATGCTGATTAGGGATGTTAGTTGGTGGTCCTTGATAAGGTCATACACTTTCTTGGACAGCTTCCTATGATTCACAGTGTCGTATGCAGCTGTTAAGTCAACGAAGGCGACTCCCGTTATCTCACCGCGCTCAAAACCATCCTCGATGTGTTGGGTGAGATTCAAGATCTGGCTACAACATGATTTGCCAGCACGAAAACCTGCTTGTTGTGGAATGAACTTCTCTTCGAGGATAATACTGATTCGGTTAAGTACCAGGCGTTCCAGTATCTTGAAGGTATGGCATAACAGGGATAGAGGTCGAAAAATTTTCGGGTCGTTTGGTTCTCTCCCAGACTTGAGTAGTGCAATGACTCGAGATTTCCTCCACATTTTAGGGATAAGTAGCTTGGCAACACATGTTCATTAGGCTTAGTAACCACTCCAATGTTTTACGGCCAAAGTTCTTTATCTGTTCTATTCGTGGGTCATCGACACCAGCAGCCTTGTACAACTTCAAGCTGGAGATGGCAGCTTCAAGATCAACCATCGAGAAGGGATCTCGAAGAAAGTGATTTTCTGCTTCCAAATTACGCTGAAGAGCTCCTGTGGTAACCCTCCCTTTTGTTTTACCATTCAGCAGGAGCTGGGTCGCCACTTGATCAGGTGTCACTTCAATGAAGTTCTTCTGTGGTTTTACAGGGTCACCGCTAAGGTTTTTAAGCAATTTCCAGGCCTGTCTACTATTCAGCTTCATGTTGAGGTTCTCTACCAGGTTGCTCCACTTGGCCATGCGAGTTGCTGTGATGGTTTGCAATAGTGTTTCTCCAGCTTGGAAAGTTTCTTCAGCAAATGGATCCTCTTCATAGAGGGCCTGATACTTTTCTAGCAGCTGTTTGTCATCACCGGACATGCCTGGAACGTATTGAGTTCTACATCCCCTCGGAATAGTTTTCCTTGAAACTTGCTGGACGCATTCAACAAAGGTGTCGTACATTTCAGGTTGTGGAGGAAAGTTTATTATCTCCGAGTCAAGCTCTTCGCTGAACTTCGTCCAGTCAGCCTTCTTGAAGTTAAACCTCCTCTTGAATGGTACCTCTTCAGGCATCACCATGGAATTCACGGTGCAGATGACAGGCCTATGTTGACTACGAGGAATAGGGTCACCCTTAGTCTTCGCACATTGCTGAGATACTTTTGAGGACACAAAAGATATTGTCTGGATTGTACCCTCTTTTCCACCTGCCCCTGTTGAAGGAAGGAGGGAGCTTTGGGTTATGGATCAGATGCAAGTCATGAGCCTCAGTCCATATTTCTAGACTTGTTCCATTTGCATCAGAATCTGGGTATCCTCAAGCTGTGCTTCTACAGTTGAAATCGCCAATGACAAAGTTTACGTCCAGGTGGTTGAAGATGGCTGGTGTTCCAAAGCTGAAAGTTGTCTCAGGTGGTTTGTAGACTGATGTGATACAGAAGAATGGAGTACGCACTGTGAGGAGCTCGATGTCATTGTCTTCAGTCAATGAGGCTGAGATGATGTTCATGTTAGTTCTGGCAAAGATGGCACTGCCATATTTGTCGTGAGGCCTTTCCAGAATTGGTTCCATACCAGCAATTCTTGGACGGTATCTAGTACTCCCCCTGTGTGTTTCCTGGACTAGCAGGATGTCGCATGCATGTTTTTGGCACAGATTAGCTAATATGACCTCTTTCTCTCGAGAAAGTCCCTCGATGTTTATAGAAATAAACACAAGTGGTCTTAAAAAAGACCTTTCGGAATTGTGCAATCCATTTGGATGGAGACCGGTGTGAAAGGATCTGCCGTCAGTGCATTTTGTTGCATCGTCTGATGTTGCCCAGGGTACACCCGACTGCTATTCATTTCTTTACATCTATAATTGCAATCTTCTTGGAGGTTCCTTTCATGTACCCCGACACAGAAATAACAAATGAAGAAATGCTATTCCAAGCAATCAACAGTTTATACCACTCAAGCAAATTCACTAAGGAATCGGAAACAGAGCGGAATATAAATTACTTCGACATAACTATCAATAGATCAGACAGCAGTTTGACATGCTTATACAAACATCGCACAAGATTGATAATTACTTCAAGCACACATAAACTAGCAGTTTTCAATTCAATGGTACATTCGGCCTTGAGTAGACTTGTGACAAAAGAAAACTACAACACAGAAATTAAAACAATAAAACAAATAGCTGAAGATAATAATTTCAACCCCAGTAAAAGGGAAACCATTTTAAGGGAAGAAATGTTGAGCGGGAAGGATGTTCTTTGTACCATATTCTCAATAAACCAAGGCCTAATTAAGCCATATTATAGAGTGCAAATCATGTTCAAAAGTTGACAGCTTGATACAAGGGTTGCTTTTTTTAGTTTTGGCAATGATGTTGCTGCTTTATGTTGCAACGGTGTTGAACTCTGCCATTGTTACCAGAAGTTGCTAACCTGTATCCCCTCCCTTAGAGCACATGACCTCGTCCCTCCCCTCCTCCATTCGTATGCAGTGGCGCCTGTTAGAGGAGTAGTTGTGAGCAAGCGCTCGCGCAAGACGGTCGCAATGTTTTCGAGGCAGGAGCAGAGAACGTGGATAAAAATTCAGTGTGCTAGGAGTCGAACGGCTCGAGAGTGCCACCAAGGACTGCACGAGGCGTGCGGTGCAGCTGAGTTACCTTACAGAACGGTAGCAAGATGAGTTGCATCTTTCGAGGTGGGCGCGAACGTGTGGAGGACATGCCTCGATCTGGTCATCCACCAGTAAGTGATGAAAATGTACAGATGGTGACCGCGTTAGTGGAGGCGGATCAGAACTTAAAGCTTCGTTAATTAGCGCAAGATACAGGACTGGCGAATTCGACTGTCCTCCACATCCTGAAGGACTGCCTGAAAATGAGGAAAATTGCGTCAAAATGGGTTCCGCATGACTTAACCCACATGCAGAAATGGCTGCGATATGACGCTTCGCATACGCACTTGCAGCGTTATGAGCGCGAAGGAGAGGACTTCTTACGGCGTATCATAACCATTGACGAGACAAGGGCCAAATCTAATTAGCCACAGTTGAAACACCAATCGAATGAGTGGCGGCACCAGGGATCACCACGAAAACAAACAGTTCGACAAACCCCTACCAATTTGAAGGTAATGTTGATTCTTGCCTATGATTGGGATGGTGTGACCATAAAACATACTGTTCCCCCGGGGCAAACCGTTAGTGCGGCGTACTATTGTTCGTTTCTGCAAGACCATCTCCTAGCAGCTCTGAGAAGGAAACGGCAACACCACATGGATTATCCGCCCATCGTTCTGCATGACAATGCTAGGGCACAAACAGCAGGAGTTGTGTCTGCATTGTTGAATTGCTGGAACTGGGAGGTGCTCTATCATCCCCCATACTCTCCCGACTTAAGTCCCTGCAACTTTGATCTCATCCCGAAGATGAAGGAGCCATTGCGCGGGAACCGCTACTCTACAATTGGAGATGTTGTGCAGGTTGCCCACCGCTCTCTTCGCACCATCGATTGATAGGCAGTGCCAATGGAATCCAACGGCTTCCGCGTTGCTGGGAACATGTTGTACGCAGTGCTGGAGACTACATCGAGAGCCTATGAAACTTGGAACCATGTAGGTGTGTTATTTATCAATTTATAACATAGTTGTTGTTGTTTCCTATGGCTAGCCCGGATTCCAATCCATCAGCTTTCTTGCATTCCAATAGAGTTGTGTGAGGTTTCCAGAAGTTCTAGCAGTCACATCAAGTTTGTTGCAATATAGCAGGTGCCCCTTATCCATTTTACTTCCAGGTTCGTGACAAAGTGTGCATTCTTCAGATCTCAGGATGTTGATTAGTTTCAGATGAGCTGCAAGGCAGTCGTGGCCAGTGTAAAGTCTGAAGAAGGCTACAGCTTCTCTTCTTGGTGTTAATTTATATTGATCCCATTTAGCATCAATGTCTTTCCATAATTTGGTTTCTGCTGTTTTCTTTGCCATTTCTTCATACCTGTTTTGATAGTATTTTTCAAGATCCTCTTTGTTGACATAAAATCAGTCTGACTGACAGGTTGTTGTAGTGTGGTACCTTTTTTTGCTAATCTGTCTGCCTCTTCATTTCCTGTTATTCCAACATGAGAAGGGATCCACTGAAATGAGATCTGTTTGTGGAGTCTTTGAAGGGTTTTTATCATACTGTTACGGCTGTGAGTTTGTTTTGTCGCCTCGCCGCGTTGAGTCACAGCTGCCCCAGGCTGTGTGTGCTCTGCCTCAGTGTATTACGTGCGCGTTACGCAACGGGCTGCGAAGTGAAAGGGATGGTCCAGAATATTCGTGACTGAGCCAGTGAAGGAAGCCTCTAGAAGCCGTGAACCTTGGATGGGTCTAGAAGCATTTATTGAGTCACCGGCCTGCTATATAAGAGCGACCTGTCAAGCAGTTGTTGTTGTGTTTTTATGAGCTAGTGCGAGCGTTTATCCTGAGCGACAGAAGTGTGGTGACGAAGTGCCGTGCGAGTTACGAAATCCAGTGACATTGTTTCCCCCAGCTTGTGGACAGCGAAATAGCGTGTAGCGAAATATCGTGAGTAACTGTAGTTGGTGTACATGAGGAAGAGGTGCAGGTAGCTTCTGTCAAGGCCACCGGACTCATTAAGACGGTTTTACTTCTGTGGTTTGTTGAGTAGTGAAAGGGGCAAGAGCACTCAAGGAAGAGACTTGAGAAAACTGGAGTAAGGTAATAATTACTTGTATTTACTGATGAGTGCTGTATCTTCCTGCAAGCAATAAAGCTAACTTCTCTTTAAAGCAGTATTTGGTGTTGTGCTTACTACTCTCCGTAATCCAGTTAACGGAATTGCCACTAGGGGGTGGCACGTAACAATACAAAAAATTTCTTTCAGTTCTTTATTTTGGGGCTTATAATTTGACGAGATGGCTTGGATGACTGCTTTTGAATCTGTAATGATAACACATTTTTGATAATCAATGTTTCTGCCTAATAACTGATGGAGTGCATGTGAAATTGCTCTTATCCCAGCATCAAAGTTTGTTTTGTTTTGGCCTACTGGGAAGTAGAGTGAGAAGAGAGACGAATATATTCCTGCTCCAGTTCTATTTTCTTTGTCTTGTGAGCCATCTGTAATATTTTTAGCCATTGATTAGATGGATATCTTTCTTCTATTGTACAGAGGGCCAGTTGTTTTAGATCTTGTGGTAAAGAGTCTTTCTTGCAGACCTCTTCTAACAAAGTAAGATTAGTCACTTGTATATATTCAATGGGGTTGACTGGCATACAGAGTGGTTCAAGTTTTATTTGCAGATTGCTCTTATTGATATATTCTTTGGCGAGACTTACGGGATCTTTTTGTGTTTTAAGATTGGGGCCAGAAATTGGTTTTTTGATCCATGTCATTTGAGGTAGTCTTTGTATACTGAGATATGCATTGGCTGTTTGATGTTTCATCTCTTCTTCTATTGGTAAGTTGTGGGTATCTAATTGCAAGGCGGTTATAGGTGTGGTTTTTATTGCACCTGTTATGATTCGTAGGGCATTATTCTGACACCTCTCGAGGCGATCAATGTTTGACTGGGGGTGCTGTAGAGAGTACTTCACTGCCATATTTTATGGTAGGTTTGATGTAAGTATTGTAGGTTTTGTTGAGTGTGTCTTGAGTGCTCCCCCAAGTAGCTCCTGCTAGTCTCTTCAGTAATTTCATCCGTTTGCTTACCTTATCCTCCACATGTTTTATGTGTTTGATCCAGTTCAGCTTCTTGTCCATGATGATACCTAGGTACTTTGTACTTTCACTTTTTGGAAGGTCTTGATTACTAAATTTGAGACTAAAAGTTGGATTGTGGTGTCTCAGGGAGAAAAACTGGTATACTGTTTTGGAAGTATTGATTTCCATATTATTGTTTTCAGTCCAGTTTTTGAGTTTTATAAGTGCCTGGTTCATTCTGTGTTCAAGAAGCATTTGCTGATTTGGGCTGTTACGTTCTGTGGTCCAAATGATAACATAGTCTGCAAACATGCTGATATTCACATTGCCTACTTTCTTTATTGTTTTTGGAAGATCGTTGATGTACACATTGAATAAAGTTGTGCTTGATACAGCTCCTTGTGGGAGGCCTAGTTATGATTGCTTGCAACTTGAAGTTTTGTTGTTGTAACGAACATTGATCATTCTTTGTGAAAGGAATCTTGAAAACCAGTTTAACATACATCCATTTACTTTGAAGTTGATAAGTTTCTTTAGCAGCATGTTTCGCCATACAGTACCGTAGGCTCCTTTAAAATCGATGAAAACTGCAAGAACACTTTCCTTTTTGTTAAAGGCTTCTTTAACAGCTTGTGTAAATCTCATTATTTGGTGGGAGGAGGACCTGTTTTGTCTAAACCCTGCTTGTTCTTCTGATAGAAGAGATTTTGTTTCCAAGTACCAATTGAGTCTATTTGTAATCATCCTTTCTAGAATTTTTACCAGAATGGAGGTAAGTGCTATAGGTCGGTACGAGGGGACTTGGTTTTTTGGCTTGCCTGGTTTTAAGATTGGAATGATGGTTGCTTTAGTCCAGTCTTTAGGTAGGTTATCATTTGATGTCCAAAATTTGTTGAATATGTGTAGCAGTATGTTTAGAGCAGATGGACCTAGATTTTTCATGAATTCTGAGAATATCTCATCTGGTCCAGGTTGTTTTCTGACTTGTGTGTTCTTTATTGCTAACATTAACTCTTCCATTGAAAATTTATTGTTAAAGATATCATCTGCATTATTATTCATGATTTTTTTTGACTATTTTTTTGAGAGTCTTGTCTTCTTTCTTTTTCTGTTTTGATAGTCTAATTGAAGTGAAATGTTTACAGAAGTGGTTTGCTATTTTATGACAGTGTGTAATTTCCTTATCATTTATCATAATAGGAATCAAAGGAGTGACTACGTATTTGTTGAGTATAACAAATTTCAAAGTTTCCGCCTAATCAACACACATTTATTATTTTAGTTAGCGTCTTCTGGGTACATGTTTCGGAATTTGTGTCAATTCCTTCTTCAGCCCTTCATAATTAATATTAGGAACATCATAACATAGACCAAAATGACCTCGTCCATGTAGAAACATATCACACTAATATTAAAACACCATAAAAACTATTAACAATTTAAAACATGACAAGCTTATAAACAATAAAACATTCCTGCTGTTATCAGTCACTTAATTATATAATCACTACTATGCACATTCTTGTTAGGTGTGCGATGGTCAAATTGCGCAGTCGTTAATCACTTTTGTGTCAAGAAAACAAAGAGCATATTTAGTTAGTGTCCATGACCCAAATAACTTGCTGTGCTGGTGGGTAAATGTTGACATAAAAGGAAACTTTGGTTCCGGCACTTTCTTTGAAAGTGTGCTGACATGTGTTTATAGATAAGAAATCGTGGAAAACTCATTCGACTACTTGACTTGGAATTTGCACATTAAGTGGATGTGTTATCTTGTGCTGAGAGCTCCACGGACGTAGGAATGATTTGAAAAGCAAAGTGCCTATGTCATGATATGGTGCTGGGTGATCGGCTCCTACACCGACGTGACTGCAGGTGCAATGCGATATAAGTAGGTCAAGTGCCTGGCTGTTTGTAGTCCTATATGTATGCAAAGAGTTGAGTTGCTGGGTCTTTGTTACTATATAATAGCTCAAGAGAGCTACTCTCTATAAGGTCTTTTATTGTTTTACCAGCTGAATTTGTGTAGTTGTAGCCCCAGACTGGAGAAGCTGCATTGAAGTCTCCTATAAAAATAGTAGCTGTTTTGATTTCTGAAAGGTGAAGATTCAGATTTTTATTGTTTGGAGGACTGTAAACACAGAATATTGTTATTTTCTTGTTGTTGATCCATATGGATAATTCGATAATTTCTGATGTATCTGTTGGGTCCATTTCTTTTACAAATCTGAATTTTGACATGATGTTGTTCTTCACTGCTGCAAATATTCCGCTTGCTATTTGTCTTGATTTGAAGAGAGTGTAGATGGTATACCCTTGGATCTTTAAATATTGTATGCTTTCAGGTGTAGTGTTGGCTTCATTGATTAGAAGGATGTCTATATCTCTGTCTATCATGATTTTCTTTACTTCCAAAAGTTTCTTTGTTGATAGACCACCTGCATTCCATTGCAGTATTCTTACTTCATGTTGTTTTGCTCTGAAAAGAGCAGTTTTATTTGTTTGCATTTGTTTGCTCATGTTTCTCTATTCTGGAACGTTTTTGCCAAAATTGTTACTCGTTTAGCACCACCCAGGGGACACATACAGCTTAAGGTATGCTGCGGACATGAGTAACTTCATCCCCCGACATTTTAGTTTCAAGTTTGTTTCTGACATTTTCCCAGTCTGCCTTTTTAAAGTTCCAAAAAGTTGCCGAAACTAAAAAAGCAACCTATGTACATGGACGATCTATTTTGTGAGTGAGGAATCAAATATTGTTCTATAATAGTTCAAAAGGTCCAGAACCATTGCCATACACCAGTATAAGTTAAGACTCACAGCCAGCATCATACACATAAGAAAGTGATTCCCTCAATACAAGAACGGACAGAGTTAGCATCGCCCAATTTAGTCCAAGGTACAGCGTCAGATAGCACTAGCAATCGACCAATGAGGAGGCGCGCATTGGGAATATAGATGCGCCAGTCCACAGTGGGATATGTAGTGAAGTGGACACCATACAGGAGTAGTCACTAGGGCTGTTACTTTTAATCGATTAATTTCAGATTTCGATTAATCGATTAATCGAAACCGAATAATCGATTAATTATCGTAAATAACGATTAATCGATTAATCAATTAGTCGATTAATCGGTTTTCAGAAAAATCGATTAATCGGTTATTCGAATAATCGATTAATCGGTTTTTGATTTGTTTTGCCGATTAATCAATGTATTTCGCATTTTTTAGCCTATTTTCAATTTTGAAAAAATAGGCTTATGAGATCACCTTTTGTCTGTGTGTGTGTGCGCGCGTGTGTGTGTGTGAGGTGTGTGTGTGTGTCCCCCTAATAAATTCTAAACGGCTGGAGAGATTTCAATGAAACTCGGTAAGTTCATAGCACTATTCCGGGCGACCCCGACCGTGCCCTCCAAATTTTGTTACGTCTCACCAATTCAACATGGCGGCTGTGCGAAATATTTCACCAGCATTCAATATCTCCGAAACTATTCCCGATATCACCCTGGAATTTTTTGCGGTGATAAAGGGAACAACTAGAAGTCCACCTATGTGACCTTTGAAATACTGGTAACTACCAAACCAACATGGCGGCCAAGCGAATTTGCGACTTTTAAATAGACTTTTATCCCGATTGAACCAACCAAACGCAATAAAACTTGGTACAGTATATGTTTATACACATTGTAATGCACCGACATCTAACTTCGTTCAGTTGTTTACATAACCACAAGATGGCGGATGTGTGAAATATTTCACCGGCATTCTATATCTCTGAAACTATTAGCGGTATCACCCTGAAATTTTGTACGGAGATAAAGGCCACTTTTGGAAGTTCATCTATCAGACTTTCAAAACCGGTTAACTACAAAACGAACATGGCGGCCAAGCGAATTTGAAAATTTTAAATAGACCTTTCTCGCGATTTAATGTTCCAAACGCACTGAAACCTGGTACAGGAAATATTTATACACATTGTAATCCACTGGTATCTAATTTTGTTCAATTGTTTACATAACCTCAAGATGGCGGCAGTGCGAATTTTAAAATTAAGTTTTTATTTCTTGTGATGTAGTCATGCGATCGAAGTGAAAGTTTGAAAAATGAACCTACGCAATAATTTTCCTTTAATGGTACATGACTCTATGGCCTATACATTTAACAATCCAACATGGCGACCATCCGAAATATTAAGACGGCTCTGAATGTCTACGAATCTATTATAGCAATCAAACTGTTTTTTAATAGTCATAGGGGCTATGAACTTAATTTCACCTATAGGACTTTAAATAACCTGGTGATCACAAATCCAACATGGCGGCGACGCGAAGTATAAATATTCACATAGACGTTTTTCGCAATTTAACCATCCGAGTGCAGTGAAACTTTGTACAGTAAATCCTGATACGAATGTTAATCCACTGGCATCTAATTTATTTCAATTGTTTCCATAACCACAAGATGGCAGCTGTGCGAAATTTTAAAATCTCGTTTTTACTTCTTGTGTCCTAATCATGCGATTGAAGTTTGA
The DNA here is from genome assembly GCA_946902985.2 of Meconema thalassinum. Taxonomy (NCBI): domain Eukaryota; kingdom Metazoa; phylum Arthropoda; class Insecta; order Orthoptera; family Tettigoniidae; genus Meconema; species Meconema thalassinum. The sequence goes on along the minus strand of OX336389.2, from coordinate 240,012,504 downwards.
ATGCTACACGTAAACAATAATCTTCATGTAACAGTACATAACTCTAGGATATACATACATAAAATCCAACATGGCGACCGTCCGAAATATTTAGTCGGTTCTCAACTTCTACGAATCTATTACAGCAATCAAACTGAAATTTTGTATGTTCATAGTGGCAGTTAACATTAGTAGGATATATGAAAATAGGCTGTATAGATCTTCACGGAACTACTTGTTAACTACGCTCTCACAGAATCATCCAACTATGACACAACTTGGTTTCTTAATGCAATCACTCGACATGGTTAGCCGGGGCAGTCCCATGATGGATGATGTCTTTGATTCTTTTAGGGGCTTTGCAACATCGTGGTCACGTATCCCCGCGTACTGGGGTGTGTTTAAGACTTGTCTGATAGCATGTGTCACTGCGATGTCTGTACCAGTGTGTGTGTTTGTAATTCAGGTAGAATATGGGTAGAAACCGACCGTGGCCTTGAATTAGGGACCATCCCGGCATTTGCCTGGAGTAGAAATGAGAAACCATGGAAAATCATTTCCAGGATGACTGAGGTAAGAATCAAACCCTCCTCTTATCAGTTTCGCCTCACGAGGCTGAGTGTACTCGTTCCAGCCCTAACACCAGAATTAAATTTCTTGGCAGAGCCGGGAATCGAAACCAAACCTCTGTGGTGGCAGCTAAGAATGCTAGCCACTGCTCAACGCCCGCTTTGAGGTTTCATTTAACTTCACTCCAAGGATTACCGTGTTGGAAGCCCTTTTTCAGGCTTCCCTTAGAAATCAAAATTTGTTCGTTAATCCTGAAAAAATACAACATGATGTTAATAAATACACTTGGATAACTAGTTTCGATCGCCAAGTGATCATCATCAGATCATTTACACGTAGGCTATTAAGGGGAGATTATACTGAAATTTCATGAATTTCGAGGAAAATATCGAATTTGGGTTTATAGCACTAAAAAATACCCGGATATGTCCTCTATCAAAAAATGTTTTTATTTTTTTAAATACCGCCATTTTAAAAGTCTTCAGCACCATTTTTAAATAGTGCTGCGGTGGCATTTAATTGCTCCATGCGCTACTCAACACGCCCCGTCCAGTTGCTGCTAAGAAATTATGTGTTTATGAAGTCTTTCTTACTGGGATTTCAAATGCTATTGAAGAATAGACTTGCAGAGGTGATATTTTGCAACTCAATGCTCAGTTGTTATACTACGTGATCTATTATTAGTGTAGTAAATACTAATAACCATGGTTTCACTCCTTGCGCTGAAATTTATTTCATAATATTACTTCAATTTTCATTATAGTGCTACTGGTAGTAATAGCTTAGTATTGTTTGTGCTGTGAGTGAGCTCAGCATGGGGTATGTTAGAACACTTGAAGTCTTACAGTCCATCAGAACGAAGCCAGCACCAACCGTTGCTGTGAAAATCAGTACCCAGCGAGACCAAAAGCGCTTAAAACAAAGTAGGAAAAGGTGCTCAGGTGACAGCAAGGGGCTAAGAAGAAAAAGAAGTTGGTGAAAATATCACTGGAGGAGAAAAGAAAGCAGTCTGAAGGGCATACCTGTAGTGCTGGGCAGTTCTTAAGTGTGTGAAGTTGCATAGATTTTTATTTTGCATTTTATGGCTTAACAAAATTTTAATGTTTTCTATCTTTAAAAAAGTCCCTTGACATGCAGTTTTTGCCTGATACAAGTACCATTTTACACAGCAGTAGCTAGATAGTCGGTGCACAAATATTAGTATGCAATTTGTTGTGAAAATAGAATTCAACATTATTTTTGAGCTACCAAATTCTGTTTGCAATCATATTTTAAAAAAATTTCAACATTACATTTAAAAAAAAATCTACTTGCTAATATGTTTGTCAAACAACAAACTGTGACACTAACATTTGTTAGCATAGGTATTAAGAAGGTTTGTGGAAAATTTGGTACCAATTGGAAAAATATTGTGATGCAAGGGACTTTTTTTAATGATGGTGGTAAAATGGCATTTAAAAAACTCCTACTCAGAAATTTTTATAGGTACAATATTCAAACTTGGTAACATTACTTTACTTGAAAAGGGCTATCACAGAAAAAAATGGTAAAAATTCAATGAAAAATATAGACGTTAGAAATTTCAGTATAATGGAGAAGTATGGAATGCTAATTACAATATATACACTTATTTATTTGCAGTAGCAATTAAACTACCAAACTAAAGATTTGTGTTTTTTGTTGAGATACTGATAGTTATTAAATAGTGCACTTCGCAGTTTGAGCGATGTGTGGTCCGTTTTTGTGCACAGCGTGAGGACGATTATGCTGACACAATAACCTGACCATTTAATAACAATCACATAATGGCACTAAGCAAGCAAACTTGAAGATCAATCACAACTATCAGTATCTCAACAAAAAATAACATATCTTTACTATTTGTGCTAGATTAATTACTACTGCAACTAAAAAAGTGTATGTATTATAAATATCATAACCCATACTTGTCGACACAGATTAATAGCCGAAGTGTATAGATCTGATAATCGCTTGACGATCGAAACTGGTCATCTAATTGTATTTATTAATCTCATGTAAAAAGTATTTGACCGTCCGAAAAACATTAAATTTCGACTCCAAAGATACAAAGGTGACATCTTACGAACGAAGGTATGTCTAAAGTCAACACTTTCGATAAAAATTCAATAATCTCATGGTAGGGCAGTTATAAAAAGCACGGTAAAAATAGGAAATCTTGTAGATGTAGCGTAAATATTGCAATCATTGCAAAAGACGAACTGGACGTCTATCTTGGGAATTCACCGCCTGACTTGCATACTCACCCTTTTTCACAGGTGGAAAATTAATAAACAATATATCATAAGGCCCGCTAAACTAGCGACAAAATACTTGATATTCCCCGCTGGAAACATTGTGACTGCAAAGCCTCGTCCCAGAAAATGAGTACTTGCTAGTATTTTTGCACCAAAACAGACGGTCTATTGAAATATATTGTCCCATTTATTTTTAAATAATGCATCTTGTTTGTGAACCGTTGACGCCATTGTTTCAGTGTTGCCTATACAAAAACTGTCAGTTGTAACTCTTCAGTCGGTCAACATGAATTTGTCCATTTACTGTGCGGGGTGCAATGTATATAAAATATGAGTAATAAGTAAATGAACTCCTTGAAAAATTACACGTATTAGTTATGATCACAATGAGCCCGGCGGGAGTAGGCAGGCTAAAGCGTAACTACTGTACGACCAAGGCTCCGCTGAGATATGTAAACTTATGCATAATAGAATTCACTTGCATGCTCTAATTTTATTTTATTTATTATATTGTGTTATTCTTATTTGTATGCACGATCATAATACTCATAAATAATTCACAAACCCTTATTAAACAAACTAAACTTATACAATGCTCAAAAAAGGTTTCGCATATTGTGATTCAGTAACTGTTTATTTTGTTATGTGTATGTTATCATATTATACACAATATAGGGTACATACTAAGAAAAGCCACACACAATCTGCTTTGCAAAAGAGACAGAAACACACGACGAATAACAAAAGTGATAATGTGGGACTGAGCACACAACCGTCCTCTTCATGTTGGGGCATATCAATACCATGTATGGCCACCACGAGCTCTAATCCATGCTTGCAGATGACGAGGCATACTGAGCACCAACGAATACAACGTGGTTTGGGGCGGATTCCCCCACTTTTGGAAAGCAGCTTCAATCAGTTGCTCTTTGTTTGTTGGAGGATTGGGACGGTGCGAAATTGCCCTCTTGACTCTTTCCAGGCATGTTCATTACAGTTAATGTCCGCAGAATAGGTAGGCCACTCCATTCTCTGTATGACATGCATCTGAAGGAACTGATTGACCACCCTAGCTCGATGGGCACGAGCATTATAGTTCACTAGTGTAAAGCCTTCACCCATTGTGGTAGCAAATCCTGTAACGATGATGTCTGTATACACCAGACCAGTCATGTTACCGTGGATAGGAATTAGAGGCGTACATCAACCGAACATGATTCCACCCCAAAACATGACAACCTCATTGCTGTTGGTGGCTTTCCTGGTTGAAGGGCTCGTGAAATCTCTTACCCACTCGGAGCATTCTAGTGTGGCGACGTAATGGTGATAGTGATTGTAATAGCGATCATAACTAACACACGTAATGTTCCTAGGAGTGTTATTTACTTATGATTCATATAGTTTATACATTGGACTCCGCCCAGTCTTTGGGCAAATTCAAGTTGACCGCCTGAAGAGTTACATCCTACAGGTCTTTGTGGAAATTAGGCTAAACCAGAATAAAACAAAAATAGTCCTGTCCTAAATTGTAAACAGCCTTTCCAACAAAAATTGAACAAAATTCAAAAGCATTGCTGAAAACTCCTCGTTTTCTTTTCCTGAAACCCTTCCCAATGTGATTGATGTTTGTCCTTCCACGGTCACTGACTGTTATTGTTAACATAAACAAGGAAGGACACGTCTCTTTACGCAAAATTTAACTTTTATAGATGTCTATACATCATTCCGAAAATAAGCGTAACTCAACTTAAGCGATGACTTCTCATTTAAACCATTTTCAAAACTTATTTTCTTATCTCGTGTCTACTATCAGTTAATCGATTTTTCGGTTAATCGATTATTCGATTAATCGATTTTTCGGTTAATCGATTAATCGGTTTTAAGGAGCTTCGATTAATCGTTTCCGATTAATTTCAAATTAATCGATTATTAATCGATTAATTGAAAACCGATTATCACCAGCTCTAATACAAAGCAGCTAAGTCTACAAAACCACAGTGTCAACCCGATTACATTTAAGAGTTAACCTAACTAACCAACTACAAAGCTTATCAAATAAATAAGAATTTTGAAAAGTAACTGTTAGTAACAAAACACTCTAGAACACATTCACTTCAATAGCTTGCTACCATAGAAGTTAACGATTCACGAGGGTTTCACACTTTTTTGTTTGAGTCTTCAGTCTTTTGACTGGTTTGATGCAGCTCTTCCTACCTCCCTGTCCTGAGCTAATCGTTTAATCTCTACATAGCTACCACACCCTACATCCAAGGCAATCTGTTTAACATATTCCAACCTTGCTCTACCCTTAGAGTTCTTACCCTGGACGCTTCCTTCCATAATTAAGCCTGCTATTCCTGGGTGTCTTAGCTTGTGCCCTACCAACCTATCTCTTCTCTTCATTAGCAGTCTCCAGAAACATCTCTCCTCCTCCCTCCCCCCCAGGTTCATTTCTGGTGGGACGTGGGTTGGCGACCACAGGACCCCAGCTGAGTCCGGCATTGCTTCCACTTACTTGTGCCGGGCTCCCCTCCGTCTTCTTTCCTGTCGACCTCCCTTGGTCAACTCTTGTTCTTTTCCGACCCCGACGGTATTAGGGTATCCGAGGCCTAGGGAGTCTTTCACTTTCTCGCCTTAATTGGCCCTTGTCTCATCTTTCCTGATCCCGCCTTCTTCGAGGGGTCAGACCTCTTGTTTTCTTTTCATTATATTTACTTTTCTCTTTCAGATTCCCACACTGTTTTTGTTATTTGTCTCCCCGTGCATCTAAATTCCCTTTAGCGAATTTTTCGCATCTACTCTCCATTTTGTAGGTATTTTCAGTCAATGTTGCATTTTGTAAGTCATTTCGAACTAAATTGCATTTTGTGAGTATTTTCAATCTCAATTGCATTTTGTAAGGATTGACAATCTAAATTGCATTTTAGTAAGTCTTTCAATAGTGAGTATTTTGAAATTCTATTGCATTTTGTGAGTATTTTCAACCTAAACCTCTTTTTGCAAGTATTTTCAATCTAAATTGCATTTTCTATGGTGGGCATTTTGCAAGTATTTTGATTCTCAATTGCATTTTGTGGGTATTTTGAATCTAAATTACATTTTGTAAGTATTTTCAATCTAAATTTCATTTTGTAAGTATTGTCCATCTAAATGAGTAGTTTGAATCTACCATACATTTTGTAAGTGTTTTCAATTTCAATTGCATTTTGTAAGCATATTGGTTTTCAATTGCGCTTTGTGAGTATATTGGATCTGAAATGGGAGTTTTTCAATCTAAATTGCATCGTGTATTTTCAATTTCAATTGCATTTTGTAAGTATTTTGAATCTCAATTGCATTTTGTACGTATTTTCAATCTCATTTGCATTTTGTAAGTATTTTGAATTTCAATGGCATTTTGTAACTATTTCGACTACATTGCATGTTGTACATATTTTGAACCTAACATGCATTTTGTGCATATTTTTCAATATATTCCTTTTGTTAGTACATGTATTTTCCTTCTAAATTCCCATTTGTAAGTATTATACCACTCTCCATTTTGTGAGTTGTTTCAATCTTAGTTACATTTTGTAAGTATTTTCAGTCTCACTTTTCGTTCTGGTTTCCATTTCATTGCCATTTTTGCTATCACTCAGACCATTAGGGGCCGATAACCTAGATGTTAGGCCCTTTAGAACAACGTGTATCATCAATCATCATCATCATCATCCCCTCTCCCACTCGGCTTAATACCTCTTCATTTGCAACCCTATCTACCCATCTGATCTTCATCATTCTCCTGGAACACCGCATTTCACACACTTCAATTCTCCTCTTTTCTACTGCACCAATGGTCCAAGTTTCTCACTTATACACATGAAAAGTTCAAACAAAAGACTGAACAGTATATAAGTGTATGAGACAAATGGAATAAAAAATATAATTGGTTAAAAAATCCAACTCGTTACAATGTTAAATTAAAATCTCCTGTAGCTTTATTGTAAATACTGCTATGCACAAGTATGTATGTATGTCTACCCCTTATTATTCCCGTTTTTCCAACGGGGTCGGGGATGAGATGCGATGGAAGTCTTTGTGGCGATGGTTTTTACGGCCGGATGCCCTTCCTGATGCCAACCTCATGAGGTTAATGAGAGATGAAATGAATGATGGTGAATGAAACTGGGCAAGGATGTGGAAGGAAGCGGCCGTGGCCTGTCAGAAGGTACCGTCCCTGCATTTGCCTGGTGTTGAAAATGGGAAACCACGGAAAACCATTTCAAGGACAGCCGACGGTGGGGCTCGAACCCACGCGTCTACCGAGTCAGCAGAGAGCTTGGCCCCATGACCTAATGCTGTGCTTTAGCCAGCGTAGCCACTACTGTCGGTACTGCTATGCACAAGTATTATATACATATCCACTGAACCCAAATTAAGCTTAAGTGAGCAGAATCGGATGATGTTTGCTTGATGAGCAAAACTTGTCATCCAGATTAGTCCCCATTCATGTGAGAAGTGTTTTATTAAGTGTATAAATAATTAATGTAATTTATTTCAGGCACTGGGAAATTAGTTGTAACTCGCCACCCAATCTAATTGGGCATACTCGCGATGACCTACTGAAAAGCTAATATTAGATTATGTATGCAACACTGAAAAATGTCTTCTAATATTCAATACTTCCAGGTATTGTAATTTTGAATTTTAGTGCTAAAAGAACCTAGGTGTACATAGCCAATGGCCTCATTTTTCCCCTGTGCACTTTTATTAATGCTAGAAATCTAGCTGTTATGCTTTCTGACCATGTTACATTCAGATGAAAGCAGCTTAGTTCTGAAGAACAGATAATATTTGCTTTAAATATGTACAGGTCTATCAAAATATTTATAGCATTTATCCAGTAATAAATGGGTTTATAGCTATAAAATGAAGCATGTATAAATTGATATTAGTTTTCACCTCTTCCAGCATCTTAGTCCTCAATGGATAACCAGATTATAGATTAGTGATTTAAAATTCGACACTCAAATATCAGTGTATTATTTATTTATCTGTCTGTGACTGGCTGCATGGCACAGCGGTAACGTTTTCACCTGCTGTAACCAAGGTTGCACAATCTAATCCTGCCGTAGTCAGTGTGCATTTGAGGGTTGGCAGATGCGAGGGACCCATGTCAGTAGATTTGCTGGCATGTTAAAGATACCCTTCAGGGTAAACTTCCGGAACACCCACGTCTCTAAAAGCCTTAATAGTTCAAAGGGACGTCAAACCAGTAACGTTATTATTAAAACTCGGCAATTTTTCTAGGTTCATGCCGTGTCTTGTGTGGGGTTTCGCCAAGGAACACCAAGCTGGCTCATCAGCGGGCTCTTGGTGTCCACACCCGGACCGCCACAGGAGTAGCGAACTGTGCACTACCTCCATTATGAAGCGCACATGCACCTCGTAACTGCGAGAGCTAAAAGCTCAAGCAGCTTTTCACCTCCCTATAAAGGCTTCCAAAAAGATGGCATATTGGCTTAAAAAATGTACAGGTCTATCAAAATGTTTATAGCATTTATACCATCTGTATATTTATCTATTCATTCATTGATTCATCTATCTTTTAATTGATGTATTTATTCATTCATTGATTTATATATCGATCTATATATCTATTCATTTATTGATTTATTTACCTATCCATTGATTTGTCTATCCATTTATCTATTGATTCTTTGATTTATTTATTTATTTATCTATTCATTCATTCATTCATTGATCTATTTATGTATTCATTCATCTTTGATTTATTCATTCATTGTAACAGTTTACAACCTAATTGTGAGAATCACACATCAAAATGGTTTACACGTAATAATTTTCTTTTGCTAATATAATAATAAAATAATTATAATAATTCTTAGACTAAATATTATTCTAGCAGTACAAAGCTAAATACTATACTTAAAATTATGTTACATGGTCACTATTGAGGTGGATATGATATTAATTGATTTCTGTACATGAGGATACAAATAAACATAAGGTCCTGTCAAATATACTTAAGTTGAAATGAATGCATAATTTGCCCCAGATATTGAATGTCTTCAATAGAGGTGAATGTTTATGTCGAACTGTATTAGTTCTTGGACAGTGGAATGCAATTCATTTTGGTCTCATTTGCCATGGAGAAGCTCATAATTTAAATTCAGATAACACATAATGGACTATCGATGAAGTTATTAAATAATTTAAGTGTAAATAGCAGACAACTAACCTGCATTTTTGTCTCTAAGGTCTTATAAAAAAAAAGTGCCAGTAAGAAATTATACATGGCATATTTAGGATATACATTTCTTCTTTTGTATTCCAGGTATCTAAGAAATTTATTTTGTATTATTTCAATTCTATCGTTGCCATTTGCACATCTTGGGTTCCAAGCTATTGAGCCATACTCAAGTCTACTTCTTACTAATGCATTATACACTTTATAATAGTGTTTAGGTTCCTAAAATAATATGTGCATTGTCTTACAAATCCCAGCATTTTGTATGCATCTCAAACAATTTGATTGATGAGAAAAGGATAACCTTTTTATCAAAGTTACACCTAGATCCTTGACAGAGGTGACTTCTGAACACCCTTTAAATTTCAACCATTCTTATTGTTATAATCCAGTGCCAAGTATCAAAACAGACAGGAACCACTTCCACATTTCAATTTATCTAATGCAACATTGATGGAAAACAATTGAGGTGTTTAGAAGCAAATGGGTGCAAGTGATGGCTGAGGAGCGTGGAAAAATGACCCTTACAAAAATATACCTTCGTAAGAGGGATTTTCGAAGTGAAATAGAATGTTACTTGAATCCTTTTGCTTTTGAGCACCTCAACTATAACATGCATCGCTTGGCTAATAGCCAAGTTTGAGCCATGTACTTTTAAAAAAAATATAAACGTGCTTTCGTCTGATTATATTAAAAGAGAATTCTGCACGCGTGTGTGAGTTTTGCCAACTTTACCTTTACTCGGAAAACAACAACTTGAAGCGTCCCCAACTAGGTGTCCGTTAAGTAAGGTCTATGAAATGCTTTTGATGAGATATCTTAGGGTATATACATTTTAGAAGCCATTTCTTAATTTTAAAAAATATATTTACAGTATTGTTGTACATAATATGTTTTATTTCTAACAATTAAAAATAAAAGAGCCTTAAGAGAAAAAGATTTGATGATGTTCACCTGACAAATGAAACATGTCATCCAATTGAAACCCCTTATTTAATAGAAAAGTGTGTAAAAGTGTGATACATAATTGTATTTCCCAGCCAATTTAATTGGGCTTATTAATGTGTTGACCAACTGAAAAGCGATTCTTTTATTAGAAAACAGAGAAATTAGCACAACGAATTTATACATTTTAAATTTTATCTCTAATGTCGACGTCGATTGTCTGGGAACTGGCATTGTAATATGTGCACAACTGGTGCTTGCCACAGCTGGTCGACACTGCTTCATTCTTACATGCGTTCTGCCTGCTTGTTTTCAAGATATTTTTGAGATTTTTAAATTTTTGAGGAAGATTTGTCCAAGTTCAACACTTTGTCACTGTATATTATTTCAAGAGGTTTTACCAGTTGAGCTCTCTTAAATGACATCTCACACAATATCCTATGCTTACATGTTCTCGAGCTTGCTGTACCCAAGGTTGCAGGATCGAATCCTGGCGCAGTTAGTTGGGATTTGAGGGTGCACGAATGCGAGGGAGCTGTGTCAGCAGATTTACTGGCATGTTAAAGATCCCCTTCAGGGCATATTTCTGGCACCCCGGCATCTCTAAAAGCCACATTAGTTTAAGGGGGTGTTAACTTAGCTTTCTCCCAAATGGTCAAAAAAAATTAAATTTTGTTTTCTCAGAAATGCTTTTGCCATTGTATCTGAAATTTTGTCCAGATACCACATGCATGTGACTACTAATATAAAAGAAATTTCAATTCTAAATACTACAGGACTACCAACTTACAACTCCTAAATTCTACCACTTTTATCTTTGATATTGTATCTCTAAAGGTACATTTTTAGAAAAAGTATTGGAATGAGAACACTGAAACTTCCTGATCATAATGAGGTAAGCCTGTGGCATGATCTGACGAAGAGAGATTGTTATACTTCATCAACTTTAAAAAATATGATTTTCTAAACTCAAAATATAAAATATTTAAATAATTTTAGCCTTGAAGAACTTTTTCTCCTAGCTGAAGTTAGGTATTAGAATTCTGGTTCGTCAAATTATATTTATAAGGGATATAAAGCATCCCTAAAAATTTCATTGAAATCCCTTGAATAGTTTTTGAAAAAATGTACCTTATGTCAACAAAATTCAATTTGGAGATAAACGCGTTCAAAGAAACTGATGCAAAATTTCTCTGAGGTTCCAACTCAGTAAGTCTAAAACATTCCATATCCATAATCTTGTGCTCCAGTTTTGTTTTCCTCTTCCTCCTCCTTCATTTTCTGCTTGCTCTTCCTTTTCCTCTTCTTCTTCAGGTCTTCCGTGCACTTATAATCACTATTTTTTATTATTAATTATCTTACTGCAGCTTGCACTCATGCTTTGTAGCATATAAAACACTCTAGAACACCCTACATTACCGGTAGCCTTCTTTCTGGTAGGAGTATTGACAATAAACTTCTGTTTCTTTGACCACCTGGTAGAATTACGAAGCATCTTCAGTTACTTCCAAAATCACTAACAGCACACACTGGCATTAACACACACTCAATATTCAAATACAACAACAAACAAAAGACACACGAATATCGTCACCAGAATATTGCATGTGCTGTCATCTGTGACCAGAGAAACGTACTACTTTCTTTAGAGGGTAATATAAACAGTGGGTGAACTTCTTGAGTCCAGCGAAGTGTGTAACTGTTTGCTCAAGTTGCTGTGAGCCACATCCACTTTAACGTCAAACTTTATTGGCCCCATAACTCAGAAATTAACACAGATACTAACATGAAGCAACATTTCCTAGGATTTTGAAGGTCTGCACCATTCAAAAAGACAAAAAAAAAAAATTGATTTTTTTACCGAAAACCTGAAAGGGACGTAAAACCAATAACATTATTATTGTCCCGAGCTATACTAATTTTTCCATGTGATAACCGATTATTTTCCACTCCAAATTGACTGCCATCTTATGGTGCTATGTGATATCACACACTTGAGGCAATGTTGTGACTTCTTATCCTGCATGCTTATTGCTTATTTGGATATGTGAGTTTTAAGATGATTAAAATGTGTGTGATATAAACGAAATTGTAACATTGGCTTTTGTGTGTTTTCCCCTTCCCAAACTTTGAGTAAGACATTTCCCATCAAACAACGCATTTTTATTTTGTTAAACGTGTACGAGAATCACTTGTGTACTATTGTCTATTAAATTTAATGCATGAAAAACAGGAATAGGGCTTCTGTCCATTTGTCCACATGTTTCCATCTCCTCCTGAATATGAGAATTAGTATATACTTGGCACATAACTTTAAAACAATGTAACAATTTTTTGAAATATACATCCTCCATCTTTATTCTGTAACTGCAGGATTAAACCTCTTCCACAAACTGAGGAACTGGCATTTCACTTGGTATCTTCTTTTCCTGGCCATGTTTCCTTTCAGGCCTTGAACTTAGCAGAAGCGCTTCTTCACATCAGATAATATGAGTCAATATCATCATCTTCATTTCCCCTTTACCAGCTGACACTGGGTGGGGGCAAATAGGGTTCCTCTCCACTTTGTTCTGTCGTTCCACCATTCCTCTTCTGACACAGTGTTCCAATCCAGGTGCCGTTTTCTAATGCTATACTTCACCGAGTCCATCCAAGGCATTCTTGGTCTTCCTCGTCCTCTCTTCCCTGTTGTCCGTCGTTCCAGTGCTCGTCTTGGTAGCCTTACTTCATCCATCCGTTTGACATGTCCAAACCATCTCAATCTGTTTTGCTCTAGTTTGTCATTTAGTTCTTTCCGTATATCTTCATTTCTCACTCTGCCTCTCCTCGTTTCCTGGACCATACTTCTCAGGAATCTCATCTCAGCTGCCTGTACTCTGCTCTCATCCCTTTTAGTCATTGTCCAAGTTTCTGCTGCATAGGAACATAATATGCTTCGTACAAAACTTCTTTAGCCTTAATTGGTATATCCTTGTTCCATACTAGTCCCCATACCTGTTGGTAGAAAGCAATCCCGAGTTGTATTCTTCTGCTAATTTCCAAATCTAGTCTTCCATCTTCAGTCAGTTCACTTCCCAAGTATTTGAAGTGTCTCACCACTTCCAATTCCTTATCTCCGACTTTGATTACTCCTTTTCCTTCTTTATTAGCTCTACTCATCACCACTGTTTTACTCTTCTCCACATTTATCTTCAATGCCCATTGCTCAATCTTTTCATTTATTACGTCTAACTGTTCTTGTACCTCCATCTCATCCTCGCCCCAGATCACAACATCGTCTGCAAACAACATTACCTTCATCTTTGCCCTATTATAGTCTTTCATTGCTGCCTTCATGATGTCATCCATCACCATTAAGAACAATAAGGGTGACAACACACTTCCTTGCTTTAGTCCAGTGTTAATTTTAAACCATTCCGATGTCCCGACTCTAGTCTTCACACTACTGTAGCAATCCATGCACATTCCATTTATCATGTCTCTCAGTTCCTTGCCTATCCACCTATTTGTTAAGCTTTCCCAAACTTTTGCTCTAGGGATGCTATCATAGGCCTTTTCTAGATCAATAAAAGTCAATAATACAGTATATCCTTCCCATATTCTCAACTCTTTTCAATGTTCTGTCTCAGAATGAAAATGGGTTCCACTGTTGATCTGCCCTCTCTAAATCCAAACTGCTCCTCCTCTCTTTGGCTTTCTACCTTTACTCTTAATTCTTTTTTCTAGGATTCTTTCCATTACTTTGGCAACATGCGAGATGATGGTGATTCCTCGGTAGTTGCCACACACCTTCCTGTCTCCTTTCTTGAATATTGGCAATATTATTCCTTTTTTCCAGCCTTCAGGAACTTTCTTCTCTCTCCACACACTCCTGAGAAGTCTGTATGCCCACTGCAGTCCCACTGGTCCTGCCGCCTTGATCATTTCTATTGCCACTTCGTCGATTCCCACAGCTTTCCCCATCTTCATCTTCCTAACTGCCCATTCCACTTCTGCCATAGTAATGTCTGGTTCTTCTTCTATTTTTCCTACACCGTTTTGGCTGTTTGCATAACTTCTCTGCATGCGTGACGTCTCACCTTCAACAGCTCGCTGAAATATTCTTTCCATCTGTCCTTTATCTCTTCTAGTTTTGTCAATATTTCACCTTCTTTGTTTTTCACGAACCCAGTGTTCACCTTTTCATTCCTTCTACTTTTTATAATTCCAAATAGCAATTTTTTTCCACAATTTAAATCCTCCCTTATTTCCTGGGTGAATTCTTACCAGCTTGTCTTCTTTTCCTCTGCAATTACTTTCTTGCAATCTCTGTTTGCTTCTTTATATTCTGCTGTACTTTCTTCAGTCTTTTTTGTTTTCCATTCCTTCCAAGTTTTCTTCTTCTCTCTTACCTTTTCTTTCACTCTGTCATTCCACCATTTTGTCTCCTTTTCCCATACCTTTCCTGATGTTCTACCACATGTTTTCTCTGCACTGTTTACAAATGCACTCTTAAACTTTTCCCTTCTTGTTCCACATGGGTAATATCCATCCTTGATATCTGTTCTTGCAGTTCTCTCTTAAACTATTCTGCAACCTCCTTTTCCTTTAGTCTCCAGACCTTAATCTTTCTTCCCTTTTTTTCTGGTAATCTCATGACCTTTCCTACTTTAAGTTTTGCTACCACTGCCCTATGGTCTCCTCCAAAGGCTTCCTCTGGCATGGCTGTGACATCCATTAGCTCTTTCCGATGTCCTTTTTCGACTAATACATAGTCTATCAGAGTTTTCGTTCTTCTATCTCCCCATCCATACCTCGTTATCTTCTGACTATTTTACTTTCTGAGCCACGTATTCCCTATAATTAATTGGTTCCGCTGACAGAAGTCCATTAAGAAATTCCCTTCTGGATCCTTACTGCCATAACCATATGGTCCCGAAATCTCATCTCTTCCTTGTTTGTCTCTTCCCACTTGTGCATTCAAATATCCCATTACCATTATTTCCTCATCCTCTATATATTTATCCACATCTTCTTGGAATTCTTCTAAGTTCTCTTCTTTATTCCCCGTTTGTGGAGCGTATACGTGAAACAGATCATTTTTGTCCCTGTCTGGAACTGTATCCTTCCTATGATCATCCT
The DNA here is from genome assembly GCA_946902985.2 of Meconema thalassinum. Taxonomy (NCBI): domain Eukaryota; kingdom Metazoa; phylum Arthropoda; class Insecta; order Orthoptera; family Tettigoniidae; genus Meconema; species Meconema thalassinum. Next base: position 239,997,363 of record OX336389.2, on the reverse strand, counting down.
GCCACTTCTTCACCTCCTCCACATACTCTAGGACATCCTTTCTTATAATAATTCCTACTCCATTTCTTGCCTCCTGTCCTCCACTGTAAAATAGCCTGTATCCTTCCTTTAGTTTTCTTTCCCCTTTTCCTTTCCATTTCATTTCAATGAGGCCGAGGATGGCTATATCCTTCTCCATCATGATGTCCACTAGCTCCTCAGTCTTGTTCGTCAGGATTAAGCTGTTGACTGTCCCTATTCGTATATATTGTGGTGCTGGTCACCCATTTCTCACAGCTTCCCCAGCATCTGAAGAACTGCGCGTCGCCTGCAGGGGACGCCCTAGCATTTTCCGAGGCTGAACCATATTTGCTATCATTTTAGGCTATTATTAAGATGGGGTCGCCACTCCCAAATGCATTTTATGACCTACTGCCAGGTATGAACTAGGCCGCTCCTAACATGGAGAACAAACACCTTTTGTAGCTGCTCCTCTGGAGTACAGACGCTATGGGTGTCCATAATATGGACAAATATCTTTTACTCTATTCACCCCCAGCATTGGGTTGCCTCTTCTGCCAACATTGCTGTACCGAAGGACCCCTTCACCACCGCAGGTGCCGTTGAGGTCTTCACTCATACCCTGAGCTGGGCCCTCCATATTTATAACCCCTGGAGAGAGGGTGTCCCACTCAGTAAAAACACTGTATAACACTACACCTCCCTGTGCCGCACCACACCGTGACACCGCACTACTCAGCAACAACACTTAACCTCCCTGCGTTGCACCACACCGCGACACCGCACCACTCTGTAACAACACTGTATGGTGTAATTAGAACACCATTGGATCGACCAATTAAAAGTCTCCATTTTCAGAAAGAATTCTGAATGAGTTCAGAATCGGTAAACGTTGAGCGTGAAGGTACATGGGATAGTGAATATGACAAGAACAAAGAAAAAAGAGAGCAAGTAGCTTTAACATATATATGTATTAGGAATAACACAAACAAGTTAACAGTTTTCTTTACAAAATGATAATTTCTTCTATCAATAAACATAGAGACAAGGTTAATGCTTTAAACACAAATAAATTAAATTGATCCTCTGATTGAAAATAAAAATGTAATTTATAAAGATTCTTGAAGGCTGACAGGGAGAAAATCCTGTCGTACCCTTGAAAGAGAATGATTGGGGAGTTGCCAAGATGCAACAGAATAACTTGCAAAATAAATGCGATGGCAGACACAGAATGCGTGAACTGCATGCACGATTTACTGAGAAGTTGAGATGGCAGAAACAGGTAGGCAAGTAAGCCTATAACCTGAACGTGAACCATGAAATAAATAGTGCACAAGAAAAGTGCAATGGCAGATGCAGGTCTGCTTTAGAATTAACATAACCAAGTATGAAATACATAATACATCTTAGTACTTAACTTGAAAAAGTGTGGTTAACATTCCACACGTGTGTGTAGAACACTTGAGAAGAAATAGTTCATGTCCAGTTGTATTTGCTTTCACAAAAGTACTTGACGATTACAGATGTCTCTAGAACACTTGTTGAATAGTAAGGCTGACCTTAGCTATCGCAAAGATGAAGTGATAATATTCACTTAATAGGATTAGATTTCCGCAGCACTGGAAGATGTATAATTGACATCTTAATGTTTGTGTCGCAGGAACACGTTGAAGTGTGATCCTAGTTGGATCATTTGAAAAATGTCTTTGAAGACATGGCGAAGGTTATATTAAATCACTTCTTGATGCAGAATTTACAGATGAGAAGTTTTTCCAAGTTTGAAGTTTATCGTCCGGTGTTCAAGACGGGTGGCTAGCATGTCGCTAACAAAGAAATCACATCGAAGATGGGTCTGCCGGCAGCTTAAATAGCAGACAGAACGAGCTTCTTGAAAAATCGATGGCCAGGCATTGTAGAGCCCAAACCACGTTAACAGGAAGAAGCGCGGTGAGTGGCTGGAGAGAGGCTACGTAATGGGGACGGCCAATGAGAGCATAGCTTACCGAGACCAGTAGGACAGGCCGTAATGCCACGAGGTATGAGTATAATGACCTATGAACACTTGGAAAAATGTCTTAAAGGCGAGATATATATTGTAACACAACAGGTGAGTACGAAAATAATTTTAAATATGTTTAAATTAAACAGGAAAGTGAAATAAAAAGTTAATTGTCACGAACACGTGGTGACGAAAAATGAGGTTATGAAATCAAATTCTGGTCTGACTTTTGACATTACCAAAACCTACAAAATTAACAAGTTAATCATTTGCAAATGCGAACACTGTAAAACACTACACTTCCTTGTGTTGCACCATCTTGTGACACCGCTCTACTCAGTAATAACACTATCATACACCAGCATTTACTGAAATCTCTATTTCATCCGTCATTTGTACTTTAAAATATAAATCTGTAATTCCCTTGTGCCTGTTGGAACACAGCAAATTCATGGTGACTTATGGCATTAAGAATTGTGTTAGCATTCTGTGTTTATGGATATGAATCTCATCAGTTTCGTAAAACAAGTGAAGCTTACAACATTGATTCTAGGTCACTTATCTTTACTCAGCGACTTAGCCTAGCACATTAAACGTCTTGATGTACAACTGCAATGGAGAGCAACTACAAGTTTGGAGATTTAAAGTTTGAATACCAGTGCAAATAGCACCCATCCTCGGTATGGTTTTACCCCAGATTTTTCCACAATTCCTCTAGACAAATGCCAGGATGTTCCCTAATTTCAAGTCCCAGGGCACATACCACAATCCTTGATCCTCATAATTACAATTACAAATCCTACCACAGTCACCACACTAACACAGGTTATTAAATACCATGCTCACAAACTGCTTGGGGCTGATCACCAAAGATGTCCCAGTTCTCTAATAGATGCAACAACAAAGTGTGATCAGTTACTGTTGCTTGTTGGCTTACATGAGTTGTCTCTTGAACTCTGCCACCCTTTGTCATGAGAGGTAGCAAATAAATTCCATTCTGCAACGGTAATAAAATCAGCTTCCTGATTCAAAACATTTGTACAGTTCTTGTATTGGGAAATTGCAATATCTCTGAAATAGGTTTTTTTTTTTTTAGTTGGGCTGTTAGGTCTACAGAGTCCACCAGAAAAATGTATACACTCTTTACGGAACAAAACCTATTTATTTTGTGTTTCTTTTACATTTAAATTTTGATTACACATGTAGTACTGTCTTCAGTTAAACATATGGTTACATGAGATGTTCAAAATATTCACCGTTGGCTGCCAAACACATAGCAGATCGACGAGCGGTCGCTGCAACGATGTCCGTCAATGTTTGAATGAGGACCGCTGTACATGCCGCTGTAATCTCCTGGCGAAGGGCCTCCAGCGTGCACGGCTTACGTCGATAGACTTGATTTTTCACAGTTCCCCACAAGTAAAAGTCCATAGGGGTAAGATCTGGCGACCGTGGGGGGAACTCAATGGACCCTCTTCGTCCAATCCAATGTCCCGGCAGATTGTCATCCAGGAAAGCTCTTACTGCTACATGGTAGTGTGGTGGCGGGGGTCCTGTTGATGGTAGACCTCATCATCGGCTCCATAAAGCGCACGCACAGCTGGTAAAATTAATGTGCGGAACATTCCGTAGTACACTGCTCCAGTGACAGTACCATCAAAGAAAAAGGGTCTTAGTAACCCCCTCGACGACAGTCCACACCAGACATTAACCCCTGGTAGATTGACCGCCTTGTCCACATGAACATGCAGATTTTCCAGAGCCCAGTTGACACAGTTATGTCGATTCACTGTTCCATTAAGTTTAAACTGGGCTTCATCAGACCACACTAACTTCGTCAGAAATTGTTCATCTTGGGTGACCATTTGCTGATACCATTCCCAAAATTGCATTCGTTTATTCAGTTGAAACTTCCCGTCAGATCAATACAAAAAATATTTGCGCTATTATTGCGCTATTTGGTACATGTTTCGAACCTTGTATACCGGTCCTTCATCAGCCCTTCACAAACAACAAATGGCCACACATCAAATCAACACTGAACAATCCAAAATGCATGCACACTAATAATACATATTAAAACCATTGCATTAAAATTCTGTACAAAACATATTAAAAACACATGTTAAAAATTCTAAGAGTCCACTTCACTTGTTCATAAGCACATGTCTTTCTGGTAGGAATCTTGTCCTATTCTGTTGTCTGCTTCCTGTCATGTGGGGAACTAGAATATTAATCCTATTTGAATGGTCCAAATGCGAAGACTTTAGGTACTCCCTTTTGATAGGAGACTTGTCCTGTTCTGCCTCTTGTCATATGTGGAACGGAAATAGAATAGTATTCCCATTTGAATGGTCCAAATACTAAAGACTTTAGGCGCTCCCAGACTAAACCTGTAGTCCTCTCCCAGTGTGTGCAGTGAACCTGTGTGCTTTAAACAGCTGTTGCAACAACAGCTGTTTAAAGCACACAGGTTCACTGCACACACTGGGAGAGGACTACAGGTTTAGTCTGGGAGCGCCTAAAGTCTTTAGTATTTGGACCATTCAAATGGGAATACTATTCTATTTCCGTTCCACATATGACAAGAGGCAGAACAGGACAAGTCTCCTATCAAAAGGGAGTACCTAAAGTCTTCGCATTTGGACCATTCAAATAGGATTAATATTCTAGTTCCCCACATGACAGGAAGCAGACAACAGAATAGGACAAGATTCCTACCAGAAAGACATGTGCTTATGAACAAGTGAAGTGGACTCTTAGAATTTTTAACATGTGTTTTTAATATGTTTTGTACAGAATTTTAATGCAATGGTTTTAATATGTATTATTAGTGTGCATGCATTTTGGATTGTTCAGTGTTGATTTGATGTGTGGCCATTTGTTGTTTGTGAAGGGCTGATGAAGGACCGGTATACAAGGTTCGAAACATGTACCAAATAGCGCAATAATAGCGCAAATATTTTTTGTATTGATCTGACGGGAAGTTTCAACTGAATAAACTATTCATATACGTCAATACGGACCAGAAATGGCAACTAGTATTCCCATCAAAATTGCATTCGACGATTGGGACCATCTTCATTAAGCGCATGCAGTAATCGTGGGATGTAAACTTTCCTCTTAGCAGTTTTCAAAATCCGTCGTATACTTGTACTGCTAATCCCCACTTCCCAGGCACATTGCGTAGGAGACTTCTGTGGAGAATTAGCAAACCTTTCCAACACGTGAGCCGACAAAGCAGGACTAGTAGCTGTACGCGTTCTTCCCGATCTTCCTTTGTGAATATCACAAATCGTTCCATGTGTCTCAAACTTCCCAGTAATGCGTTTAATTGTTAGGCGTGTTGGGGGTTCTGTTTCAAACTGACGTTGCACTTCAACGGCATTACCAAACCTGATAAACCAATCCAGAATGTACTTTCGGTGCTCGAATGTCAAGCGTGCTCCAGCCATTTCGTTTTCCCACTATCGTGATGTAAGTACCGACATCTTGTAACGTGTTTTTCGAGGGGTTTTATGCAATTGGCATAAGTCAGTAGGAAGCCATTCTATATTTATTTACACGGCAAATTGTTCAGCCAAGAGAATTTTTCATGTTAATTTATTATTATTATTAATTTATTATAATTATTATTAAGGTATTTTCGGAGCATTTTATAAAAATTATTAGCATTCAGATAGGTTTTCTATGTCTTAGAAAACGCTATCAAGCAAATTATTACGAACGACAATATCATAGAAAATTAAGTGATTACGGAATTTTACGGAGTTTTGTCAGTTAGGGTATTTGAGAGACATGACTCACTGGGATTTCAAGTACAAGCTGATTCCTGTCGAGAAGTATTACGCAAGGCTGGGTCGCAAGGTCTAGAAAAGGCGAATTGTTGGAACGGAAATCGACTTCTCCCTCTCGCGCGCCGAGTGTAATGAGGCAGAGGAGGGGAACTAGCGGCGTGCTCAGCCAATCAGTGAGGACGACGTAAGCTAGATGTCGGTACCATGGTGGGGGAGCCAACGTGTGGATATATCGTTCGACGCGCCGTGAAACGAGGACTATCTGTGTAGAACTTGCGGAGTACGGTTGGAAGTGCGTGTCGCTCCGATGTTCAGTGGAGTTGAAGACTAACTTTTGCAAAACTTAACCAGTGCGGTTGTACGAGTGTTTGGGTCCGAGGTACGGACCATAGAATTATCTAATCTACCAGAATATCATCAAATTCCGACGGAGATGACGACGTCCAGGAGACAGTGGGAAGCTCACGGCATCAGCAAGTACGAGGGAAATGCCTTGGCAATTTCCAATGGTAAGCGCAAATGACGCAGAAATACGCAATCTCTCATTTTTCTTTGTTTTACATTTCATATTTCAGTAACTTCATAGCTTGGAAATAAGAGTAAAATCAATTTATCAGACTCCGTTTTCACGTAATTTTCTATCGGTAATATTCAAATCACAACGCTCCAATTTAAATTTTGTACTTATTATTATTATTAATTTTGCTATACTTGTTTTATATAATAAATTCAGTTCTTTTACAATGCAATCTTTGCTTTCAGTAGGTAGCATTAGATATAGACCAATTCCTTCTCCTGATACAATTGTTTGTTGGGTTAATGATCAAATCATACCACGATCTGAGTGAATAGTGTCTTGAAGGTGTTCTGCCAGAGCTAGACGTTGTTAAATACAAATTTAGATTTCAACATTGCATTGAGGTCTTGGCGCCCATTAAAACAACATAGCTTAGGCAAAGGTAAACAGTTACATTTATCTCCCAACAGTGTGGGCTAGCCAAACTGCCACATTGTACACTCAACGTTAGGGGCTAGCAAAACGTTACACTTGTCGCTCAACGTGAGGGCGAAAGAAACCATTACAATCTGTTGAGTGAAAGACCATACTACAACATTTAAAAACAATGATAACAATTGACAATGTCCATATCCTGATATCATCTGACAAAGAGTGTATACATTTTTCTGGCAGACTCTGTATACTTGATTCAAAGTGGAAATTTCAAGACCGTGATGAGATGAGACTGCAAAGCTGCAATTGCCCATGCGAGGCGGAGGTTGGGGAATGATGTATGAAATGGGAACAATTTCCAGTCTCTTCTCAGTTGTATGTAGCCGGAATACTGTGTTTTTGGCTTACGGTAGGGTATGCAGTTTTGCCTCCTGATTGTTCAAGAAGTCTTCCAAGCCAATTCCCATTCCTCTCCAATTATTGTGAGCTGTATTGCAGAGACTCCAGATTTGAACTCTAATAGAATGTCTCATGACATCAATAAGAGAGAGAAAGAAACTAAATGTTATTTTTTTCCTTATAGATGAATCTGCTAAAGTGAAATGGAAGGAACTTTTGGCTGGAATGAAGAACAAAGGTTACAGCACAATGAGCATCATGAGCAGTGACTCCATGGCCAGCACATCGAGTACGCCTTCTGGCAAGAAACAATGCCCCTTTTACAAACGTATACCAGGTGGGTCATCATCAGCTGATGTAAACATGTAGCCCTATTGGTCAACGAAACAGTTCCCCATTTAAACAAACATTTAATCCTCATCTCAACTAGTAAGAAATGGTGTCCCTTTTATAAACTTATTCTGGAGTTATCTGCACATGTTAATACATATTGCTCATCTCAAATGAGTATTCTGGCAAGAGAAAATGTATTGTTGGTGATTATAAAGTATTGAGACATAAGCTGCAATAATTGTTGTTCTAAAGATAATTTTTTGTCACCATACCGACTGATGACCCCCAATAGTAGGTACACTGGGGCGAAATGCTGGTGAGCAGGTGTGAAGTCCAAGTAATTCCTTGAATATTAATTAGCGAAATTACATTGGTATACCGTGTTTCCTGGCTTGTTTTGTCATCACACCGTATTTGCAAATCCAGAATTGGTTTATAAAATTTCATTGCATGGCATATTCCTATTTGTGTGCCAGTCGTTCGCAGATGCTGCCGCTAGTTCTGTTGCTAACCTGGCATGATCTTGTGGGAAGGAAGGAGTGCCCATTTGTCTCTGTGCCTGTGGGCTGTGATTTATGCTATGTGAGTGGCCATCCCACCAGGCAGCGGCTGTACTCTGCAATGATCTAGCATCAGCCACTTCCATGGAAACATTGTACAGAGAACAGTGTGTGTGATTGTGATCTACCAGGAGGCCCATAAGAAGTTCCAAACCATGAATGTTCCCGCTGCCCAGATTGCTTATAGAGTTGTAATACCCAACTCGGCTGCTTTAACCTCCGCCACTCTACTGTCGGTGAAGGCGGCATCGTCGACCAGGGTCAGGAGTTCGACTCCTGTTCCGTCTACATTTGTTAAAGAGGCGGGGAAGAAGAGAGACAGCACCACTTGGTCCCTTACTCCTCCTACTAAGGGGAAGCGATCTGCAACAACAGCTACAGTTGCATCTGTGCCTGGGGACGTTCTGGATCCTAAGTCTACGTGTTCCCCACAGAGGTCCCCTTGCTGCTGAAATGCATTCCGGAGATCTTCCGCTGGGTCAACCAACTCGACGGCCTCGAATGAGGGCATGGAGCTTGTGGTTGACATAGCAGATGATGCTACATCGTAGGTTAACTTTTTTCCCCTTAGTTTTAAAGTTCATACAATGGCACTGATACCGTGGAATTTAACAAATATGACAGGCATTTGACTGAGCTACGTCAACTCATTGCACAATATGTGGGGAGTATAGTCTGCCTACAGAAAACTAACCTCGAGCCTGATCACCAGACTGTCCTGAAAGGTTTCAGACTATACTCTAAAGAGTGAACAGACTCCGACCGAGCTTCCGGAGGCGTTTGCACCTCAGTTCGCTCAGACTGCTATAGTGAAGAGTTTCCGTTAACTACAGTAAAACCTGCCTCAAGTGGAACACAATCGTTCCGGATTTATTTTCCGTTTTCACAGGTTTCCGTTTTTCAAAGGGTTGAGTGTTAATAAGAAAAAATACACTACAAGGAAATACTGTATTATTGCATATAATTACAGTGAAATAATAATTTAATATATAGGTCTGTAAATAGAAAAGAAAATAGGTTCACATGTATTACACTGTACTTTCAACTTATGTACGAAAATGTCAGTTTCTCTGCTCGTTTCTTCGTTTCCACATGTCTTTCAAAGTGCATTGTCGCGACTTCTTTACAAGAGAACGTTGTATGATCTCCTTTGCATCCTGCATTAACTCCAGGAGTTCTGGAACATTCTTGGAAGCTGCAAATTCCTGAAGGTCACTCTCAACAGATAGTGCTTCTCCAAAAATGTGTATTTTTAGCTCCCTTTCGTTGCCTTCATCGTCGTCATCGTCCATTTCTTCCACAACGTCGCACCTGCTGTTTTCGGCAAAAATATCAGCTGCATTTTGAATGCCTTCAGTCGTTAGTGTTTCCTAGAACTCTGGTGCAAGTACAGTTGCGCTCAAAATTTAGTACTGTACATAGCTTTGTATTAGGCTAAGGCCAAGCTTGCGACTTTGTAGCCGCGTCAGAAATGCCACGGCACGGTTGCCTTAGTACGTTACATTGATTCAAATGTAGGTGGCCATGCTCGGTTGACATGGCGACAAAGACTCAGCAGAGAGCGTTTTCTCGACGCAGCGACAAAGATGTTCTGCATAGTTTCTTATCGATGTGGCCATGCTAGCGCGACACTGGGCGCATATAATGTATAGCATTGCTCATAGGCGGAGTCGCTCTAGCATCTACTGTCGACCAAAATATTATGTGCACTCGAGTTTGAAGGTTGTTTGTGAAGCAACCAATAGGCCTACATAAAATCCAATAACATCATCATTTTCATCGTTCTATTTTACGTTAGTTCATGTAGGTTTGGAATTTTTAATTTATATTTTAATATTTTTTATCGCAGTTGAAACACAAAAAGTGCCCGTTTTTATGCGTGTTTCAACCATGCGTCACATTTAAGAATTATCTCACAAACCCGTCATCAGATCGAATCCAAATTTTAACACAATATGCATTGGAATGTAGTATAACTGTTTTATTAATTTCAAAATTTTGTGTGTTCAAGAACGAGAGTTATCATTTTTGTAAGGTAACTTTTTCTCGGCTCGGGTTCGTTGGAAAATATAGTTCTTGGTTGCGTTGTAATCCTTATACATCAAAAGGTTATGCTGTATGACTGTGAAATACGTAAATTAATTCACTTATTTTATATCGGTTTGTATTTGTTCGGAGAATCAAGACATGGTTCACCAGCTAGCCGCTCCGGGAAATGCTGTACAGCGTTGCTGATATGGAGCCCATTACTTCCCAGCGAGGCACGCCATGACGCGTGATGGAGCCCATCTTGGCAATGTTGTACAGCTTTCACCGGAGCGGCTAACTGGTGAACCATGTCTTAATTCCCCGTACAAATACAAACCGATATAAAATAAGTGAATTAATTTACGTATTTCACAATCATACAGCATTCCTTTTTGATGTATAAGGATTACAACACAACCATGAACTAAATTCTCCAACCACCCCGAGCCGAGAAAAAGTTACCTTACGAAAATGATAACGACTTGGTTTCTTGGACACATAAAATTTTGAAATTAATAAACCAGTTATACAACATTCCAATGTATATTGTGTTAAAATTTGGATTCGATCTGATGACGGGTTTGTGAGATAATAATTCTTAAATGTGACGCATGGTTGAAACACGCTTAAAAACGGGCACTTTTTGTGTTCCAACTGCGATAAAAAATATTAAAATATAAATTAAAAATTCCAAACCTACATGAACTAACGTAAAATAGAACGACGAAAATGATGATGTTATTGGATTTTATGTAGAAATGTTGGTTACTTCACAAACAACCTTCAAACTGGAGTACACATACTATTTTGGTCGACAGTAGGCTCTGGGCTACTGATGCGCTGCATAATCAGTAAATAAATAAATAAATGAAAAACTCACTTAATTAATAAATCAATGATTGAATGAATAAATTAATAAATGAATGAATAAATCATATATTGCTACTACCATGAAACTCTAATACATCGTTTTATTAACTAGGTGTGAATTTTATCTTACCTCGACGTACCTGCCTGTCTATCTTCTACTGAGATTGCATTGTTAAAAGTTGTTTTTCAATTCCTTTCTTGAGATACGCACAAAGTTCATCATACGAAGTTACACTCATTCTAAAATTTGAAAAATTATGGCGCCGTGGCTCTATAGGGTATTAAATAAAGTGTGAAACTGTCCACTTGAGTGTCTTTGCTCGTTGATCGGATGAACGCTGTATTTTCTTTTCCTTTGCTTCTTTTTAAGAAATGTAACTATAGCTAACATAAAATTATCATCTTCATGGCCACGCATCGATAGGATGAATGGACGAAAAGTGACCCATTTGCTTGCGGCATTAGATAATTCTCAATATCTTCGAGTTGGGTCATAGCCTTCTTGAGTCTCAGTTCATGGTTCCATAAACAGCCATATGAGATGTGCATGGTAATTTATGGGACTTTCCATGTGTACTTAGGTACTGGTAGTGGACCTTCAGTTGTCTAGGGGAACGTATTGAAGCTACCTCAAAGGATTGAATTGCCGCTCTACCAAGAATTTCAAGGGTTGAAACAGGGCACACTCCGCAATCATAGAACTCTACCCCAAACCAATGCTTCGATTGATCCTAACTTAAAGCCACAACCACCTCGTTTCCACCCCCAATTGCAAGTACGCTCATTATTATCTTTAGACAGATGCCACATACACTGAAAATGCACGGTATACAACAAAAACAATTCCGAAAATGTTAACCAGTATCTAAATAAAATTAAAAAACTCATATATAGGCCTTAAAACTTCGCACTGCAAATATATTTCTTCTTCCTCTTCTTCTTGCTTCGATTTCGGTCATCTATTGGCCACATGAAATAAAATTCTCATGATTTTATCTCCTTTCTTGATTTTAGTTTATTTCCACTAGGCTAATTCTTCATCCTTTTCTGTGTTCTTTCCTTCTTTAATCTGCCTAAACACTTGAGCACTATATTGTTTTTGCTAAAAAATCTGAATTTTCTAATCTCTTTTCTAACTGTAAGCCTGTCTAGAATGTCTTGTTTTGTAATGTTCATTTCTGTTCAATCCTTTTTCACTTCGATGAAGCAACTAATTTGCATTTCGGGATTTTTGTCAGCATGGTCGAATATTTAATTTGTCAATCTTCCCAGATTCATTCGGACCACATTCTTCTTTTTCAGATAATATTTGATAATTAAATATAGTTATTATTATTATTTACTAGTTAAATTAGGAGCCTCCGTGGCTTTGGCGGGAGCACGCCGGCCTCGCACCGCTGGGTCCGTGGTTCAAACCCTGGTCACTCCATGTGAGATCTGTGCTGGACAAAACGGAGGCAGACAGGTTTTTCTCCGGGTACTCCGGTTTTCCCTGTCACAATTTCATTCCAGCAACACTCTCCACTATCATTTCATTTCATCTGCCATTCATTTAATCATTGCCCCAGAGGATTGCGTCAGGCCTCGGCAGCCGGCACAGTTCATATCCTCGCCGCTAGTTGGGGGCTTCATTCATTTCATTCCTGACCCGGTCGGGGACTGGAAGCAGGCTGTGGATTTTCACTAGTTAAATTAAGTACCGAGTTTAACCAGTAGGGCATGTTCTGGCATACAAATATTACTTACGTCAAACGGTTTTAGATAATTATTGGAAGTTTTAGTCATTGGACAAAACGACGTTTGTACTTGTATTCATTACATCTTCTAAATATTGGTTTTATCTTAAAAGTGTGTCACTGTTAGGAAATTGTGTCAATGGTAGGAACACTAGATACTAATATCAAAACTCAGCAATTTACTCTAGGTTTATGCCGTGTCTTGTGCGGAGTTCCGCCTAGGACACCAAGATAGGCTCATCAGCGGTCTCTAGGTGTCCATGCCTCCACAGGAGTAGCAAATAATATTACAGTAGAACGTCGTTTACCCAGACGTCAAACAACCGGAACGTCAATTATCCGGACGAGCAAAAAAAGACAGAGCAGCGCGCGCTTACTGTTGTTACTCTTAAGTGCGCGCTGCCTACTGTTGTGAGTCGGTTCTCGTTTTCAATTGTTTTCTCCTACCGTTTGTTTACTCTATAATGTTTTAACGTGTTACAGTGTGCGTACTGTACTGTATTGCGTAGTGAAAAGGGCTTCTACGAGTGGCAAAAGGGAAAAACGAAATCGCGATGTTCTATCGATTGAGGAAAAGGTGGAGATCATTAATTAACTGGATAAGGGTGGGAGTGTGCAGCGTCTAATGAAAACTTACAGTGTTGGAAAATCCACACTTTATGATTTGAAGGACCGAAAAGGTGAAATTCTGAATTATGCATCTGAGTAAGATAGTGAAGAAGGGTCTAAAAAAGATAAACCAGCTTCGGATGAAAACTTGGAAGAAGCGGCGTACTTATGGGTTATTCAGAAAAGAAGTAAAGGGAGATCCCATTTCTGGACCTTTGTTATGTGAGAAAGTGTTGCAGCTAAATGAGAAGCGTGGTGGTTATCACCATAATGTACTCTGCATAGTTTTTCCTATGTAATTAACGCATGTTTGATTATCCGGAAAAATCGTTATCCGGAACACTTTCGGTCCCAATTAGTCCGGATAAACGACGCTCTACTGTATTTATTATTTATAAAAATGTATTTATGAATTTGAACCACAGACACCATTTAAAGCAACAAAAGCTCTCGTTATATTTTCTCAAATAAAGCAATGACCCTCTGTTTAACGGGTTCAGGTAATTCTTGGGAGGAGAGGGGTATTGCTGTTTTAAAGGAGAGAGCAAATCATAGCACATGTTTCTTCAGCTCCTTTATGAACACCAGCAGTTTGTGGAGAAGGCCATTTCAAGCAAAATAATAGAACATTGCTCAGGATTTTTTTACTGTGTGTTAACGTCAAAGAAAACAAAACTCGTGTTTCTGGCATGGCCCCCTCATGGTATGACATAGCCGTCCTCACTACATAAACGGATAGTTGCGAGGCAAAGAATACCTTGCATTCAACCATGGCCTCCTGTGAGTCACTCAGTGACATTTAGAATAGGAGGCCATGAAGTCGGCGACAGTCGCTCTAGCTTGGCCAGTGAGAAATGTCGCCAGTGGGAAGAACCCAAACTGAGCGACTCTTGACGCGCTACAAAGTCGCAAGCTTGGCCTCAGCCTTATAGATAACAAGATAATCCGTCTTATTAGTCAGGTTATTTATGCCTACAGTTCCGGAATTTCTTTATATTTCCACGTAAGGCAGTTCTCCTGGTTTACAATGTCATTTTATATAGGAAATACCTCCGTTCCGAATTTTGTTTTCCGTTTGTCCAGGTTTCCGGTATTTAAAGGGTCCGGTTTAGGCAGGTTTTATCGTATTAATCTGGAAGCTATTGCAGTTTGTGTGTGATTGCCTGTTATGAAGACTGTAAAGTGTGCGCCTTCCACTGAACCAGCCTCTTGATATTAATGACGTCTTCGATCTTGTAGATCAACTTCCCACTCCTTTCCTCCTTGTGGGTTTTTTCAACGCCCATCACCCTTCTCACTGCCCCAGGGGTAGAGACGTGGAAGGCTTAATTCAAGGGTTTTAGGCCCCTTAAAACAACAATTATCATCATCATCATAATTCAAGGGCTGGATTTATTGCTATTAAATACAGTGGAAGTACCTCATTTTAGCTTAGTGCACGGCAGATAAAGATCCCATGACAGGGAGTTACAGACCAATTTGCCTTACAAATGGTCTGTGCAAGTTCTTTGGAGAGGATGGTCAATTGGCGACTGATGTGGTTTCTGGAGAAACGAGGATTCCAGTCTGAATACCAGTGTGGTTTCAGCACATCTCGATCCACCACCAACCATCTGGTACAACTGGAGACTGCCCTTCCGGACGCTTTTCTCCGGAAACAGCATAAAGTCGCTGTTTTCCTTAACATTGAGAAGGCCTATGATACCACTTGGCACTACGGCATCCTCTCTACTCTGTATCAATGGAAATTCCGAGGTAATGTGCTGATGTTTATTGTGAATTTTCTGTTCTTCTGTCTTTACCATGTCTGAATATGGAGGACATATTCTTAATATTATGTTCAGGAATGTGGAGTCCCTCAGGGATTGTTTGTGATTGCCATAAACAGTAGTGTGGCTGCTACTGGCCCATCAGTTGTATCATCGCTATATGTAGAAGATTTCGCTCTACATTATAGTGCACAAAATAATGCAATCGCTGAATGACAGCTGCAACAAGCTACGGTATCCGGAGAGTGGAACGCTGGACGTTAGAACCCTGCTTTTGGTTCTCAACCGCCAAGACCTCGGTCGTCCATTTCTGCCGAAAGTGCACTCTCTATCCAGATCCTGAGCTTTATCTCGAACATGTAGCACTATACCTGTTGTTGAAAAGTACCAATTTCTTGGGCTCCCCTTTGACAAGAGGCTTACGTGGGAGCCACACGTCCAGGGTTTGAAAAATGCCTCTCCTAAGAAATTCAACATGTTCCGGTTTCTTTGCGGCACATCGTGGGGGGCATACCACACAGTATGGTGTACCTCCTTTACACCTGAGGCGCCAACAAGTACTGCTAACCTATGCTGTGAATATACAATAGATGTCTCGCCATTCAAGCTATCCATGTTAGCTGCATAATCCGAATCGCCGGCTGTATGGTGGACTCGTCCTAGCCACTCGGCCAGCAGGGATACACTTTTATGACTCGTATAGGAATTCTGCATTCCTGCAGTCTCCTGTATTGTTAGAGTACCTAGCAAAGTACCTCTGTGGATAGTCTCCCGTCCTGATATCATCCTGGATATGCATACCGTCCCTAAGTTGAACAGAGACTGCTCTGTCTATCGGAGGTTCTTCCAGTCCGTAGTGGGCCGGTATTCTGGATCAGGGCTTCTTATGTTTACAGATGGTTCTAGGGTAAATGAGAAAGTATGCTGTGCATTTGTGGTTGAAGATCATCTGTTCCTCTTTCCACTCCCCGAGGACTGTAGTGTGTACACAGTGGAGCTCTATGTCATCTTAAAAACTCTGCAGTATTCGTTATCTGACGATCAGCAGCGCTTTCTTGTGTGTACTGATTCTGAGTTCACTGCAAGCAATTGATGTGCAATTCCCAAAACATCCACTGCTCCAGCATGTGCATGACCTGCTGGTCAGTTTGTGTACTGCTGGTACCAGTGTCAGCTTTTTGCGGTCTCTCAACCACATGGGTATCGTGGGAAACGAGCTTGCTTATTAGGCAGTAAAGGAGGCAGGCACACTACCCTCACTACTGTACATGATGCCTGCTAGTGATGTACACACTCGGTTGCACCATTCTATCATGTTGCATTGGGAGTAAATGTGGTACGTCACACCTCTGCCCAAGAAACTGGGAGACAATGAAGGTATGGAAATCTTCCTTCCGTTCTAGCCTGAAGGAAGCTGTGGTGCTCTGTCTACTCCGGATCGGCAATGAGATTGCTATGCACTCCCACTGGTTAAAGAGACAAGCGCCCCCCCCCCCCCCCCCCGTATATACTTGCGGCACCCACCTTTCCGTGGCACACATTCTCTTGGAGTGTATGGAACTGTCTGATCTGCAAAGAACTCTCACAACTGCCTTGTATGGCTGGCTGCGTGGTTCAGCGGTAACGTTCTCGCTTACTGGGCCCAAGGTTGCAGGATCGAATTATGGTGCAGTCAGCTGTCATTTGAGAGTGTGCAAATGCGAGGGAGCCAAGTCAGTAGATTTACTGGCACATTAAAGATTCCCTTCGGGGAAAAATTCCGTTACCCCGGCATCTCTAAAAGCCACGTAGTGACGTACGTAACTTTTGAAACTGTTTATAAACAAACTGTACAGTGACCATGTTTTCAAAACCTAAGCCTTTGAGTTCAAAAGGAGAGAAACGGAAACACGTAACACTGACTTAAAGGGACTTAAAACCAATAACATTACAGTAGAAGTCCATTAGTCCGGCATCCAACAGTCCGGAATGCCCGATAGTCCGGCATCGCTCCGGAAAATTGTAAAAATTTTGGTTTTCTCTAAAAGTGTGTCTTTAAAGCAAATAAAAACGCTAGAGTGCTATTCGGAAGTTTTCGGGGTAGTTCGGGATCATCCGGAAGCGCTCGGTATTGTTCGGAAACAATTAGCGGCCGGCTAGTCTCAGCTGTCACCAGGGCCGGTCTTAGGGGTTTCAGCGCCCTGTGCGAAATTCGATTTCCCGCCCCTCTGTGCGAGGCGGGTTGTCTAACTCTGGCAAAAATTATGAGGTATCATAAAGAAGAATCATGAAAATATAAAGTAGAAAATGCAGGCACCGAGTTATTGGATGAAATGAAATAAAATGAACCTAAACTACATTTACCCATTTACTATATTGCTTGAACATGCTTTACTTGCGTTGTAGTAAGGGGATAGTCAAGGTAACATACAAAATATCGGCTCTACTCTCGCATGATGCAAAAATACTGGACTTTATTATCTAATAGGTGATGCGTAACATATTACAATAACTATTTTTTCAGTTGTGATGCAAAATGTCAACATAACAAAATCACTGGAAAAATACACTTTTAGGAATCAAGCTTTACTAATTCAAACAACTACGACACACAGAAAAAAACACACTAAAACCCAAAACCTAATGAGAAGGGAGCTTTCCGTGTTTGACTGAAGCAAACTGTTTTACTAACTGGGCAGGTTCGATTCCCACCTACGCCATATTCGAAGTGGTTTTTCGTGGTTTCCCATTCCTATCCAGGCAAATACAGGATGGTTCCTCCTCCTTCCCAATCTCACAAGAATTACAAATACACACATAAAACAGACATCACAATAACACAGGTTATCAGTCATTTTAAATAATTTTATTTACTTATTTATTTATTATATTACCCCACCAATCTGAGGTGGCAAGTTTTATTTAAGTTATATCAAGGTGTAAGATTGTAGTTTGAGTGATTTAATTTAATTTAATTTAATTTTATATAATAAAATATGTATAACGTTTGAAAGTGTGTTTTTTCCTCCTCCGTTTTTCCATACCTTTTAACAAGGCGCCTTATTGTTTATCCAAGAATTGTGTATAAATATAGGTACATATTTTGAGGTTATGGTACCATAATATTGCAAACTTGAATGAAACTTCATAATGTAATTCCTTTTAACGTTTTTATTCTCAATTGCATTTTGTGACTATTTTGAATCTAAATTACATTTTGTAAGTGTTTTCTATCTAAATTGCATTTTGTAAATATTGTCAATTCAAATAACAGTACAGTACGTATGTAGTTAGTTTTAGTTGTAAGTAGGTGGTTAGTTTGTCTATTAGATATGTCATTGTTCTATTAGACTGTGGTGTGTGAGTGTGTCTGGTAGCAGTTGCATTGTTTATTAGTTCTAGTTCATTGTTTCAGTAGACTGTGATGTGTGAGGGTGCATATGAGTGTGCCTGGTGACAGACTGTTTTAGTGGTAGTATTTGTTGTTGGTGGAACTTTAGTATTTTTTTCGTTAGTAGAATTTTGGTATTTAATCGTTAGTACGGTAGAAGGTTAGTATTTTTGTTTAGTAGAATTGCTCTTTACTTATTCTGAAAGGGAGTAGCAGCCTTTCAGAATAAATCAATTCTTTACTACTATCGGATTTTTTATTATGGATACTCGAGTTTAGGCCTTAATTACAACCAAACCAACAGACCTATTGAAAAGCAAGTTATACCAATATTTTCCTTGTTTAATTCTTCGTTAGACTATATAAGCCAATTATTTTAAAGTTTATTAATTATTTATTTATTTGTGGTTGTATGAAAAATTGTCCGTGTTTTTGACGCCTTTTCTAGGAACCGCTCACTTAAAACTATATACATGGAAAACTACTTGGCTGAGGGTAATCCAATTTTTATATGTGATAGGCACAAGTATTGGTAGTGCAAATATCAAGTTTCAATTTTTTTCAACTACCCAATAAAAAGGTCTTATACTTTTTCTGACGTAACGTTTTCTCAGCCCAGGATAAACGTACAGCAGGAAACTTGGTCTCATTTTGGAGCTCTCATTCATGATTATCGGAAACTACGACCACTGTAAACGTACAGTGTGATGATGAATTTATGAAGAGTAATATTAATGGGAGTTTTTGTGCGTTGTAGCCCGTGCGAGTAAAAGCGAGCGGGCTTGTGAAATCCGATGCAGCGTTGCCGCGTTAAGTGCAGTGTCGCGGCTGGCAACGAACGAACACTGCTTTAAGTTTACTTTCAACCTTTTATTTTCTTTCCTCGTACAAATTTCATTTTCCATCACCTTTTTCACATAAGGGCTTTGGACCTTCAATGGCAGGTTTAAAAATGGTTTGCTTCCTAATTTCGAAATGTCATACTAGGCCTACACAATTTTTACATGGGTTATTTACATTATTTACATATCTATACAATATTAAATTCAATCAGTATTCTTCGTCTGAAGAATCACTCTGTTCCGATGAATCAGAACTGCTGTCATTCATGTTAATTATGACTGGCTCGAAATGAGGGACATTTTCAGACAGTCCATCTTTCTCCCAGTAGTGGTCTTCAATTCTTTTAGCGTGTTTAATACATTGTTTCCAGAGTTCGGGAGTAACGGTACGCAAGGCTTCTCGGCATAAAACATTCATTGCTTCCATACTTCTACCATTTTGTTATATGTTAGCCATATTTGTTTTTGCCATTTTTCCTTTAACGTAAGCCCAAATAAGTTCAATTGGATTGAGCTCGCAATGAGCCACTGGTAACCAAACAAGCTTTACATCTGGTCGAAGTCGTTTCGTCAGTTGTTCCAGCTTCTTCACTGGAGTTTGAAAATAAGGCCTGGAAAGGACAATTAACTCTGATTTAGTCAGCTTGTTTTAATTGACAACTCCAAGTGGTAGCAATATATTCTTTGATGTTATCCAGGTTATAATGTCAGGTTTCAGCCATGACATGTTCGGGTTTTTAGTTGCAGGATCGACCCTCGTATGATATGGGGCTTGATCTAGAATAACTGCCGACCTTTGAGGCAATAAACTTTCGTGAACCATTCTTCGTAATGAGTCGAGTTCATTTCGTTGCCGATAAAACAAAGTTCTGCACCGTCAAGAAATCCTTCTTCACTTCCTATATGTAAAATTATGATGCGTTTCCCAACTCCAGACGGTGTCTTGAAACCTCCACGCCATCCATAAATTTCCTGAATGTACCCTCTGTATTAATCATAATTGTCGAAGTTCTTTTCCAAAGCATCAACCACGTTTTCTTGCCACCCATATTTCATAGTGTGGTTCTGTCCGCACCAGGTCTCGTCTGTAAAGAAGATCTTGTAGCCCTGTGCTCGAAGTTCTCTCATTCTTCAGGAATGTATGTCGGGATGCAGCAACCGTCACGCATTCCATTAGCACTGGTTTCCTGTTCAGTTTTTTGAATCTGAATCTCAAGCATTTGACTACTTTCAAAAGTGTAGAAATTGACATATCAGGAAAATCGTTCATATTTTCGGACAGTTTCTCGCGGAGGTTTTTAATTGTGGGAAATACCTTATTCATGTAAAAATCATGTATAGTTCTTATTGTGCCCAAAGTAAACTCATCGAGTTGGATTTTCGGACGACCTGGCCCGGGCCTCACACACTGCTTCTTTCTTGACATGGATGACATATTTTCATCATTCTCCCTTGAAGTGGCTCCTATTCTCTTCACTGATGACACTGATAATCCAAGACAATCTGCCACTTTCCGATACACAGGAAACCTCTTGTCCCCTAATTTTCCCCCCTCATTTCGAAAGAAACAAATAGCACTGAGAACTAGCGCAGACAATGGTGGTCTCGGAGGCATCTGGAAGTGATGTGGCCAATATTCAGTAAACAGGAAGACTGAAATAGCATGAGGACATAGCCAGTCAGGTCACTCGCATTCCAGTCACAACTGCCCGGGGCGAGGGTAGCCGGCAACGCTGCACTCGAATTCACCACCTCGCCCGCTTATAATCGCACGGGCTACAACGCACAAAACCTCCCATTAATATTACTCTTCATAAATTCGTCATCATACTGTACGTTTACAGTGGTCGCAGTTTCCGATAATCACGAATGAGAGCTTCAAAATGAGACCAAGTTTCCTGCTGTACGTTTATCCTGGGCTGAGAAAACGTTACGTCAGAAAAAGGATAAGAACTTTTTATCGGGTAGTTCAAAAAAATTGAAACTTGAGATTTGCACTACCAATACTTGTGCCTATCACATATAAAAATTGCATTACCCTCAGCCAAGTAGTTTTCCATGTATATAGTTTTAAGTGAGCGGTTCCTAGAAAAGACGTCAAAAACACGGACAATTTTTCATACAACCACAAATAAATAAATAATTAATAAACTTTAAAATAATTGGCTTATATAGTTTAATGCAGAATTAATCAAGGAAAATATTGGTATAACTTGCTTTTCAATAGGTCTGTTGGTTTGGTTGTAATTAAGGCCTAAACTCAAGTATCCATAATAAAAAATCCGATAGTAGTCTTATAGACGGTTAAGATATTGATAATATAAGCCTAATAATGGCTACACTGCGTCCTGCTGCACGGCTGAAAGCAAGGGGAAACTACAGCCGTATGCTATTCCCGAGGATATGCACCTCTCTATGCATAATTACATGTGATGATGGCCTCCTCCCTTGTAAAATTTCAATCCGGAGGTAAACTAGTCCCCCGTTCGGATCTCCGGGTGGGGACTACTTGAGAGGGGGTTAACATCACAGAAGTGACAAAGAGGAAATCTGACATTCTACGGATCGGAGCGTGGAATGTTAGAAGTCTGCTAGGAAGTGGAAGGTTAGAAAACTTAGAAAGGGAAATGGATAGGTTGAGGTTGGATTTGGATTTGGTTGGGATTAGTGAAATGCGCTGGCAGGAAGAACAGGACTTTTGGTTAGGAGACTATAGGGTCATTAGCACTAAATCAAACAATGGCCAAGCAGGGGTTAGCCTCATATTGAGTAGGAAACTTGGACAGCGGGTGGAATATTATGAACAATATAGTGAACGGATTATTGTAGCAAAAATCAATACTAAACCTACCTGCACCACAGTGGTACAAGTCTATATGCCTACCAGTCAAGCTGATGATGAGGATGTTGAAAAGGTCTACGAAGAAATAAACGAAATTCTGAGGTATATCAAGGGTGTTGAAAATGTTATAGTAATGGGAGATTGGAATGCTGTGGTAGGAAAAGGGAGAGAAGGGAAGATAGTAGGAGATTTCGGATTAGGTGAAAGAAATGATCGAGGAAGCAGGCTGGTAGAATTCTGCACCGAGCATGAGTTGGTCATAGCTAACACCTTATTCAATAACCACAATAGAAGAATATACACATGGATGAGACCAGGAGATACAGGGCGTTACCAAATAGACTTCATTATGGTCAAGCAGAGGTTTCGAAACCAGATTTTGGATTGTAAAGCATATCCTGGTGCTGACATGAACTCTGACCACAATCTGGTTGTAATGAAATGCAGATTAAAGTTGAAGAAACTGAAGAAATGTCAAAAGCCAAAAAGGTGGGCAATAGACAGACTGAAAGAGAAGGATGTAAACGAAAGATTCAAGAAGAGTATAAAGGAAGGACTAATGAAAAACCCTAAACAAACTTCAATTGCAGACGAATGGGCACTTTTGAAGAATGAAATAACAAAATCCGCAGAAGAAAACATTGGTAGGAAAGAAAGAATAGGTAGAAAACCGTGGATCACTCAGGATATACTAGAATTGATGGATGAAAGGCGGAAACACAAGAATGTAAGAGATGAGAAGGGGAAAGCAGAATACAGACGTCTGAGAAATGAGGTTAACAAGAAGTGCAAGGAAGCGAAAGAAGAATGGTTGAAAGAGAAATGTGCAGGTATAGAAAATTGTCTGAAATTAGGAAAAGTAGACACAGCTTATCGAAGGATTAAGAATACTTTTGGGGAAAAGAAGACTAAGTGCTGTAATATTAAGGACACAAATGGAAAGCCTCTAACAGATAGGGAAGAAAAGGTTCGGAGATGGAAAGCTTACATAGAGAGTTTGTATAAGGGAAAGGAGATTGAGAATCATGTAATGGAAAGGGAGGAGGAAATTGATGAGGATGCGAAAGGAGATCTAATATTGAGATCAGAATTTGATAGAGCTTTGGAAGACTTAAGCAGGAACAAAGCACCAGGCATAGATGATATACCGATTGAGTTGCTACGCTGCATAGGAGATGAAGGTCTGATCAGGTTATTTCACTTGGTGTGTAGGATTTATGAGACAGGTGAGGTACCCCCTGATTTCAAGAAGAATGTAATCATCCCTATACCAAAGAAAGTGGGAGCTGACAGATGTGAAGATTACCGTACAATCAGCTTGATTACTCATGCTTCAAAGATCCTGTCTAGGATAATTTACAAGAGGATTGAAAGCCAGATAGAAACGGAGTCGGGTGAAGACCAGTTTGGTTTCAGGAGAAATGTAGGAACAAGGGAAGCTGTACTAAGTCTTAGGCTGATTTTGGAAGGTAGAATAAGGAAAGATAAGAGAACGTTCATGGCTTTTGTAGACTTAGAAAAGGCTTTCGATAACGTTGATTGGACTAAATTGTTTGACATTTTGAAATCGATTGGAATAAAGTACAGGGATAGGAGGGTGATATACAATCTATACAGAAACCAGACAGCAGTCATTCGAGTTGAAGGACATGAGAGAGAAGCTGGTATTCAGAAAGGTGTAAGGCAAGGCTGCAACTTATCACCCATACTTTTCAATCTTTACATTGAACAAGCAATGAAGGAAATTAGAGAAAAATTTAAAGTGGAAGTGAAGATTCAAGGAGAAATAATTTCAACTCTGAGATTTGCTGATGACATAGTCATCTTGGCCGACAAGCCTGAGGATTTGAATGAGTTTTTGAATGGTATGGACTCCGTCTTATAGAAAGAATTCATGATGAAAATTAATAAATGTAAAACAAAAATACTGGAATGCAGCCGAAATAAATCAGAAACCTCTATGGAGATCAAATTGACAGGTGAAAAGCTGAAGGAAGTAGAAAACTTCTGTTACTTAGGAAGTAGAATAACCAGTGATGGACGAAGCAAAGTGGATATAAAAAGTAGGTTGGCTCAGGCAAAGAAAGCTTTTCTACAAAAAAAGAATCTGCTGACATCGAATATAGATTTAGGTATTAGGAAGTCATTTTTGAAAGCCTTTGTCTGGAGCGTGGCACTCTATGGAAGTGAAACTTGGACTATTGGTGCAGCAGAAAAGAGGAGAATTGAAGCATTTGAAATGTGGTGTTACAGGAGAATGATGAAGATCAGATGGGTAGATAGGGTTACAAACAAAGAGGTATTAAGACGAGTGGGAGAGGAGAGATGTTTCTGGCGACTGCTAATGAAGAGAAGAGATAGGTTGGTAGGACACATACTAAGACACCCAGGAATAGCAAGCTTAGTTATGGAAGGAAGGGTCGAGGACAAGAACTGTAGGGGTAGACCAAGGTTAGAATATGTTAAACAGATTGCCTCAGATGTAGGGTGTGGTAGTTATGTAGAGATGAAACGATTAGCTCAGGACAGGGAGGCATGGAGAGCTGCATCAAACCAGTCAAAAGACTGAAGACTCAAACAACAACAACTGGGCTAAATCAAGTGAACGTGCAACAGCGTTCTCTATTGAAATTAAAGCAAGCTTTGACAGTCTCTCTTGGCCAATTGGAGCATGCAGATAGGTTTTAATCAACTTCAATTTTGAAAAGCTACTACGTTCACCCGAGGCAGCCTCCGTGGCTTAGGCGGCAGCACGCCGGCCTCTCACCGCTGGGTCCGTGGTTCAAATCCCGGTCACTCCATGTGAGATCTGTGCTGGACAAAACGGAGGCAGACAGGTTTTTCTCCGGGTACTCCGGTTTTCCCTGTCAAAATTTCATTCCAGCAACACTCTCCACTATCATTTCATTTCATCTGTCATTCATTTAATCATTGCCCCAGAGGAGTGCGTCAGGCCTCGGCAGCCGGCACAGTTCATATCCTCGCCGCTAGTTGGGGGCTTCATTCATTCCATTCCTGACCCGGTCGGAGACTGGAAACAGGCTGTGGATTTTCACTACGTTCACCCGAAGCGAGAGTTACCGGCAAGGTTAAGAGAATTCTCAAAGCTACATCTACGTTTGGGAAAACGACGATCATATTCGTGCTGTAAATGAACTGCAACGCAGCGCGAGTTTTTTTTTGCGTTTGGTGGTACGCAAGGGCTCAAATGTTGTAGCTCAGAACATAGATCCATCCCACTTATTATTTCCACTGGAAAGCTGCTTTTGCAAGTTCAAGCAACGATCCATGAGTGGACTACTATCTTTAATAGACCCAGGCAGTACCTTTAGATCGTACAAAAGTCCCCATGTGTATCGGAATGCTGAATATCTGTGACTTGAGTCATAATTCTAAATTTTACCATATTGATTATGATATATTATAAAAAAATTTAAAAAAATGTATTGTAAAGTGGATATTTTTATAATATATCTGAATGCTCTTTAAAGAAAAATAATCTCTTCCCTACAGACTTTAAAGCTACCGGTACTGTTAGGAGTTTGCCAAAGAAACTTTTTTTGAAGAGTCGTTGTGGCTTCACTTGTTTGCGCTTAACCTTATCCTGAGCTTCAGCCTCTGCCAGCTCCGGCTCCGACTCTGACTCAGAACTGTCACTCTCAGTGCCTGACTCGATTATTTGGTCCGAGTCCGAGTCATCTTCCTCAATCAACCGTTTAGGGGGTCTAGTCTTCCTTTTCCGTCTACGTTCTTCGACGACCTCAATAGACACAGACGCAATGATTTCTTTAGCTGAAATTGTAGCGCTTTCATAGCCTTCTTGGGAATATTTTTCAAGGTACACTATACAACCTTCCACGAAAGAAGACCCCTTTTGTAGGCCTATATCAATTGCTTCTGATTGCATGGCTTTGCTAACTATGTTTATTTGAAACAAAATGTCATGCCCTACTACAACAGCAACGACAAATTCGAATGTCACAATTTTTTTCGCCAAGTATTCAGCTTCATGGCGTAGCCCCGAATCAAAAGCAGGATTCTCTTTAATGGCCTTTAAGGCTGCCACTACCCCATTTGTATCATATCTAAAAGGCCTCACTGCATCTATGCGACACTCCCAGCGAGAGTCGCTCAAATATTTTAGTCAAATTACAAATGTGAGCCAACAAAATAGACCACCGGCCAGGAGACGACGAAAATAAAACATAGGCCTATATGCGTTGAATAATGTCAAATCGAGTAACGCAGTAAGGACAGCATTCGGCTGAGTCAGATAAAACTAGGTTTAAGGAATGGCTACCACATGGAACATATTTTGCGCGCGGGAACTGTTTTACAATGCCAGCTTGAACTCCTTTATGTTTACCTTTCATATTCGCACCGTTGTCAAAGCCTTGACCTCTATGGTCTTCTAGCTTTAGCCCCATTTCTGTCAAAGTATTAATGATCAGATCGGCACATTATTGGACTGATCAGTAGGATTTGTTTGAGAAGATCTCCCGTCTATTGATGTTGAAGGCCGGACGAATTTTTTAAAAGCTTCTGCTGCCCTCTTGTCTTCTTCTGCGTGCTGCAACCTTCGTTCTTTGTTTGCAGCTCCACTAGCTTGACCGGAGGAGGCCACTGTTGTAGGGTTTCTCTTTCTTCGTCCCGACTTTACACCATCCGCACCACGAGCTCGAATGTACGACAATTAGCAAGGGCCATAACACTCCCGTGTATTGTGCTAATACGTCCTGCCATCTACGAGCGGGTCTACGCCGACTTCGCCCAGCCACACGTGCCGTTTGTTATGATTTCTTTCTCTTTGACTCTGTCTCCAGCTCGTGTCACACCCGCACCCCGTACTCCAACCTCACTCCCCTCTCTCCCTGCCTTCCAAGCTTGCTCTCTTTCTCTCTCCTTCGCCTTGCAACAGCTCTGTTTCAACAGCGAACTGAACCGAAATATCACGGAAATGCCCGAGCGCTGTCGAAGGGCGATTTGGTTGGTCCCGGGCTTCGGTGTCGAGCCGGGTTGCGTTTCCGCGATAGTGAAAAGGCAAGGGAGAGAAATATATAGTGTTTGCTAATCACTATTTCACCGAGTTTAACTTCAGTCCGTCACGGTCTAAGGTGCGCGTAGGGTTTTCTGTCGTGAGAGATAACACCGGTTGAACTTTTTTTTTTTTAAACTGATTCCCATATTTGTTTGGCGAACTCGCATTTATCTATCTTGCCATTAGGAAATAAATCGAAATTTGCCTATCTTTGGGGGACGCCTTCGGCGCCCTGTGCGACCGCACATGTCGCACACCCCTAAGACCGGCCCTGGCTGTCACAACAAATACAGGTGCAGTGCAGCACAGTTAATCAATCACGAAGCGCCTTCGCCATTTTTTTGTGCGTTGTTGTTTTGTGTCCTTTCACATCGCAGTAAAATGTCTCAGTACTCTCTACTGTAATACAGTACATCTGTAGTGACGTACGTAACTTTTGAAACTGTTTAAAAACAAACTGTACAGTGACCATGTTTTCAAAACCTAAGCCTTCCAGTTCAAAAGGAGAGAAACGGAAACACGTAACACTGACTCTCAATCAGAAACTAGAAATCATCAAACGGCTAGAAAAAGATGAGAATAGAAATGTTTTAATGAATGAGTTTAATATTGGCTCATCAACTATTTATGACATTAAAAAACAAAAAGATGAACTAATGAAGTTTGCTTCTCAATCGGTAACAACTGAAAAATTGGCTTCTAGACAAACATTAAAAGAACCAAAACTGGAACAGCTAGATAGTGTATTGTTCAAATGGTTTAGTGCAGTACGTTCTGAAGGAAAGCCGGTAACAGGGCCAATGATTGTTGAAAAGGCAAAGAAATTCGGCCAAGATTTAGGAGTTGCTTGCTGAAAGTGAATGTAATTATTCTGATGGTTGGCTCAGAAACTTTAAGTTTCGGCATGGAATTCGAAGACTTGATGTAACTGGAGAAACACTTTCAGCAAACCAAAACTCTGCAGAAAAATACAAAGATGAGTTTGAGAAAATCGTGGCTGATAATGATTTAACACCTGAACAGATTTACAATGCTGATGAAACAGGGCTATTGTGGCGATGTTTACCAACATCTACACTAGCTGGGGGAGGAGAAAAAGCAGCCAAGGGTTAAAAAAAAAACAAAGACAGATTAACCGTTTTGCTATGTGCTAATGCGTCTGGAAACCACCGAGGGACCCCTTTTGTGATAGGTAAATCTAAAAAACCCAGGACTTTTAAGAATGTTACACACTTGCCTGTCCAATACGATGCTCAATCAAATGCGTGGATGACTGCCGCCCTCTTTAAAGACTGTTTTTTTCACCACTTTGTGCCTCAGGTCAAGGAATCCTTCAAAAGCCTTGGTCTACCAGAAGATACTAAAGCCATCCTTCTTTTGGACAATTGCAAAACCCACCCGCCAGTAGATGAGTTAGTTTCTGGAAATATTGTTGCTACTCTGCTCCCACCTAACGTAACATCTTTGATTCAACCCATGGACCAAGGGGTTATTCAAAATTTTAAATGCTTTTATATAAGGTCTTTTATTCAAGGCCTGTTAAATGCCGACTGTGACGTGACTGATTTTCAAAAAAGTTTACAGTAAAAGATGCCGTCTATGCTATTGCACTGTCTTGGAACCAGGTAAAAAATACAACACTCCAAGAATGCTGGAGAAAACTTTGGCCAGCTGCAAACCCTGCATCTGACCTAACTCTACAGACTGATGAGGAAGAAAACCATCAAGACGCTCTGACCAAAGTCTTGGATGTCGTTAGAAGTGCTGACAATCCCTTGAAAAGCCTGCCTGAAGATGAGGTACAGGAGTGGCTTCTAATCGACGAGAATGAGCCTGTTGAACAAGAACTAACCGATGAGGACATTATCAACAGTGTAGTAAGCCCTCAGCCTACTCAAAATCTTGAAGAAAGTGACTCAGATGCCGAAACGGAAGAAAAGGAAAAAATCAGCTGGGCAGAAGCTGCAGAATCACTAAATAAGTTTTATCTCTTTTGCTGAGGCTAGTACTAGCTACAGTGCTTCAGAAATTATTGATTTCCATATCATTAGAAATAAATTTTATACTAAATGCCAAAAGTCAAGAAAACAAAAAGACATTCGTGACTTTTTTAAATCTAAGTGAAATATGTTTTACCGTACGTGTACATACATTATATGAAATGTAAAATAAACTTTGTTGTACTGTATTTGTAGTTTAATTATGTATTAACCTAATTGTTCTTATAATTACGATTTATGTATGTATGTAGTTAAAAAAACAAAGTACATTTGTTTTGCGGCAAAGCCTACACTAAAAAGAAGGGGCACCGCCCGATAGACCGAAATTTTCGGTAGTCCGGCACCGAGCCGGTCCCGAACGTGCCGGATTATCGGACTTCTACTGTATTATTATTGCCTTCCATGTTCTATGTGATGATGGGCCATCAGTAGACCTTGTCATCCGCTTCATGAGGGAGAGTGGATATTTTTTCGAGTCTTTTAGTTTAGGTTAAGTCTGTTTTATGTTTTTATTGTGTAGATATCAATTTTTATGGTTCAATATGCCTGGAGTGGAGTTCAGTGGTTGAGGAAGGGTGGTGGACAGACAGAGTAAATTGGAGGGGCGTCATATTTGCTCCAACCTGGCCCAAATTGGAAAATGGAAATTGATGATGATGATGCCTTATTTGTTTTATTGTTTGATATCATCTCTGTTATTTCTTCTTTTATCCAAATAAGGCATATTTGACAGGTGGGTGTGTAAAGTGCGGTCAAGAAATGGTGTGAACTGAGTTAATACTGGCATCGAAGAGAGGAGGGCGAACTGCTTGCGCTTGTATAGTGCGTTATGTCATGTTGTGGACGGTTACGAAGTTATTGAGTTGTGTTTTACATGTTATATTGACTTCGGCCAGACTTTGGGTGTGTAAAGTGCGTTATGTCCTTCCCGTCATGACTTACCACACTGAGCACTATTCAACACTTCATTCTGTGTGTGCAAAGAGCGTTATGTCGGTTTGGCAGTGACTAAGCGCATTACTCATTCGCGCTCCTCGTGAAGTTTCCCAACAATATAATTAATGAATTCTTACACAAAGCATCACTCATTATCACTGTGTGATTATTAAACTAAATTCCCGCCAGCTGGAAGGTCACGTAGTCCATTGTCAATCGTCATTTCCCAGCTGTTCTGCTTGTTGGCTAGTGTCGTGCCTTTGTTGCGGTACCTATTGCTTTGCTGACAGGAGCTATTCAGAGTGTATGTTATGAGCTTAGTTAAAATGCATTATGTCTTCCGGAGTGTTTTTTTAATTTTTTTTATTAGCTTTAATAAGCATTGATCATAAGTTCCTAGTCCTTGGCCATGCCAGTCAACAAGAGACTTATTTAAATATTCTTGCAGTTATACTACATCCGACATGAATGGTTCTATGGCTTCAAAACGTGGTTTTCAGGTCCATTTGTCTGTTATTTATACAAATCTGCACCATTTCACCAAACTAAACTCAAGTTTACGACCCGAGTTTTGTTTCTTGCTTCAGCCAGTTGTCATTTGAGGGTGCGAAATGCATGGGAGCCATGCCAGTAAATCTACTGGCACGTTAAAGATCCCCTTCGGGGGCAAAATTCCAGCACCCCGGCGTCTCTAATAGCCACAGTAGTTAAAAGGGGGCGTAAAACCAATAACAATTATTATTGTTTCTTGCTTTGGGAGGCTTAACATTAGCCTAGATTGGTCCTACTACAAAATCGATCCTTCGTCTATGTGCCAAACGGCCTAAATCTAGGAAATGGATAGGGATGTCCGGATTTCAGGTACACGTTGTTATCTGCTAGGTTTCGAAAGGTAAGTACGTAAAATTTGGTTCTGATCGGTGAATCGGTCAAAAGGCCAAAGGGCCTAAATTTAGGGAATGGAGAGATCTGTCCGAAATTTCAAGTGGACAGTGTTACTCGTTAGGTTCCAAAGATAAAGTACGTAAAATGTGGTCCAGATCGGTGAAACGGTGTAGATTTGTGCCAAAGGGCCTAAATGCAGGGAATGGAGAGGTCTATTTGAAATTTCAAGTGGACAGTGTTACCCGCAAGATTCCAAAGGATAACTAGGTAAAATCTGGTTCAGATCGGTGAAACTGTGTAGATTTGAATAAATAACAGTCAGACAAACCACCATTGAGCTTTATATTAGGTATAGGCGAGATGTGGGTGTGCAAAGTGTGTTTAGTCATAATTTATTAGACACCTCGTGTTGTTTGGCTCCGTAACTACGTGATTTACATGGAATTTATTATGACAAGTTACCCCATTGTTGTGAACAGTATTGGGCTCCTGAAGACATAATTCAAATTACTTATATTCCACAACTCGATTTTGGGTTTCGAATTGAACTTTAAAACTTGATTTTCTCATAACTAGTGAATTGTGACATAACGCACTTTACACACCCACCCGTCTTTTGTTGAGGATCACTCTCTGATTTTTGCAAACCATTTTCCATTTCATTCCTAGCAGTGGGCTGTTTTTATTTTATAATTTCATTTCATATTATTTCATTAGGGGCCGATAACCTTGATGTTTGGCCCCTTGAAACAACAATCACCACCACCATCATTATCGAATCTCACATGCCGGATATTTTAATTTTCTACCTTCTTTGTAAATATTAAGCCAGCCTTTATATGATAAAATTGTAGCGTAATAAGTTATATTTGATATTAATTCAGTAGGTTACAACCGTTTTTTTTTTAATATTTCTTCCTTAGCTTTTAGACTAATTAGGATAATATTAATAAATATTTATAAAAGAATCATTTACAGTAGTGGCAGTTAGTTGCATCTGAAGGGACTTTAAGTCCTACTTGTAAATAACTTTAAATGAATTTCAATTTCTTTCTATTATATACTCTTTGTATGATACACAACCTAATAGCTGAAAGCCTTTCTACTTCTCTAGGAGCACTCGGTTGTTCTTCACTGTTTTACACCTAGCTTACATTAGATTGTAATCTTTTCGACATTTGTAGGAAACCAAAATATTACTACCACTAGAATGGCCTTGAGCTTGTCATTCATGAGCTGTAGGTGACCATCTTCAATCTAGTTTCTTCTTTGCTTGGTGATGTCAAGACACTTTTAATCGGATAGTGATTGTTTAAATTTTTAGCTGATTTGACGAATACTGATATGCATTTATTGACAAACCAGATATTGCATACAGTCAGTAACTCAATGATCCAAGTATTATATTAGCTTGTAAAAATGCCCTCCCATAAAACGGCAAACCAAGAGCCTCGAACATCTGTGCACTAGTGCCGTGATGTGGCTCTCACTCAAATTTGATGAGTGATTCCACCATGTCTTATATTCATCATGCTCGTAGCTACTGAATGAAAGTGGTTTCTTTTATTTCCAGATACATCTTTTGTGGTGGATGCATTTCAGTATGGAGCCATTCCAAGGGTCACACATTACTTCCTCAGTCATTTCCATGCTGACCATTATGGTGGGCTGAGAAAGTCTTTCAGCAAGCCTATAATCTGTAGCTCTATTACTGGTAAGTAGTACAGCGCTGGAGTCTCTTGGACCCATTGTCTATGTATAAGCTTTATGTTGGATTCTCTAAAAAACATACCGTAGTTAGATAGGCTTATTATGTACAGAAATACTGTGGTTGCCGGGTCTACTGTTTCTACTAATGACATTTCTCTATTGTGTGATTTTTCTCCAACTATCAACTTTACATCTTAATATACAATCATGCTGAATATCCTCAAATATTATTAGCCCAGGAAAAATGGGTCAAGGACAAACACTATGACAGGCAGGTGTAAGCAGAGGGAGAGGTAACAGGTAACAGAAAAATATCTCCGCAGTGGAACACACTTCTTTCTTCAAAGGTGGGCATTCACGCATTCAGTGCTATAGACATCGACAAGTTTGTTCCGACCTCCCAGTCTCATCAGGAGGGTGGGCAGCAACCAGTTCTTCTGTTGCTCTAAACAGTGTGCTGAGAGGGAGGGGGCAGTCTTCAATGAAATCTTAAATAGAAGTGGGTGGTGTAGGATGGAGTGAAAACCAGAAATGCACAGTAAGAAAGATTCCAGCAGGATATGTAAAGTAGGAACACACAGGACAAACACAGGAGGAGAAAAGAATCATGGTAAGGTTATATAAATGATACAGGAAAATACAACATGGTAGACATACAAACTATCATTGGACAAGTACAGGATAGCAGTTTGTGTTTGATATATTTTCTGGCATTACCTCGTCTTCTATCCCATTACATAATTACTCATTCAGCTTATGATAGGTCTAGTTGTTGTAGTTAAATGTGGAACTGACTATTAATACTAGAGCTGGGCAAATTTGCTCTAGTTTCTCATGCCCCACTAGAACCAGGCAAAATGCTTCGCATTCCAATCAGTCTCGTGGGGCAAAAATGAAGAACGGAAATGGTGGTTCCAGAACTGCTGTTAAAGTTGTAATTTCATCAGTAGAACATTTGTCAGAGAAGGTTTTGGCATTACTTATTATGTGAATAATAATTTTCTAAAGGTATGCTTTACATGTATTCAATATAAAACGTAAGTTTGTAGCCAATGTGATATAAGCATAACCCTTTCTTTCATTGTGAAAAATATCAGTTGCAAACATTAATTTCCAATCTAATATTCTCAAAGTACCCTTTTGGTGCAATCAAACAAAACCGTAGTATAATTTCCAGAAATCAATCAAATGGATTCAGCCAAGGATCGTGGAATATTACTCGACCAAGAACGGCAATTTATCAAGATCAGGACCCGAATGAAAGTAACCAACTGTTGGAAAATTCTTCTTCATGTAGCACAGTTTCCAGCCACTGGCTGGGTCTGTTTTGTTGGAAAATTAATTGGATGGTCCGAAACAATCGATTGTTCAATTATTCAAATTGAATGTGATCACCGGTAAGATATGCGTAGGTCAGTGTGCATCTAATGAGTCGAGGCAAAATATGAACGAGTTTACTATGAGGAAATTATTTCGTAAAATAATTGGTTTTAGAAAATTACATTGTGGGGTTTGAAGCCATTTTTCAGTGTTGCCTTAGTAAAGAAAAGTTTAGTGCTTTTCAGTCGGTCAACACGAATGTACCCAAAAGAGCTGGGTTATGCCCTAATCCTGAAAAAATTTACATCTCATTAATTTCATGTAATTTATTTCAGTATTAGGGCATAACCCAGCTCTTTTGGGTACATTCATGTTGACCGACTGAAAAGCACTAAACTTTTGTTTAGAAAATTAGGTAGAAATTTGAATTTCAATCACAAGATCAGAGTTATCTTTTGAATTATCCACGTTATAAATTTAACAGTAAATAACATGAAAATATGTACTTCGAGTTTCGGGGAACTTTTAGGCCGGATTTTGAATTATTCGGTTTCAATTAATTGGGGATTTACTTAGGCAATATAATGATGAGATGACACATTTACATCTGCACCAGGTAATATGTTGCATTTTATTAACTGAACTTGTCAAGAGCATAATTTCCTTAGCATTAATTAGGGGCCTATAACCTCGATGTTAGGCCCCTTAAAACTACAATTATCATTATCATCAACCTTAGCATTAAATGAAAATCCATGGAAGGACGTTTACTAATTACTGCAAAATATCAGGAGTGCACTGTATTCATTCATTCATTTATTTGCAATTGGGGGTGTGTCCCCCGGTGGCAAATTGAGTATACATAACAAATACATAATTTATACATAACAATTCAATAACAATTAACAATTAAACTGGAGTATTTACACAAATCGTCAGTCTTTTCTTAAACACACCTATATGTTTGGGAAAAGGCTTTAAGACTGTGGCAGGTAGAGAGTTCCAGTTATCAATGGCCTGGTTAACGAAAGAATATTTACCATAATTTGTATGCTGTGGTCGGCCCTTAACTTTGAAAGGATGATCACTCCTGTTCATGTAAGTGGGCTTTCCCTTACGTTTGCTAAGCTCACCCCATGCTGGTTGATTTGTATATGTATTGTACATAGCGCTGAGTCTCGATTTCATCCTCCTAGCCTCCAGTGATTCCCACCCAAGTTTCTTTAACATACGGCTCACACTGCTCCTTGGATTAAAGTCACTGAGCACAAATCTAGCGGCCTTTCTTTGTACCATTTCCAACTCATTGATGAGCCCTACTTGATATGGATCCCAAACCGCCGAGGCGTATTCCAGAATAGGTCTTACAAGTGACAAATATCCTAATTCTTTAGCAGAGGTACTACTTCCTTTCAATACCCTCATTAAAAAGTGCAGAGATTTGTAAGCTTTAGAAACTACACATCCTACATGAGTACTCCCATTTCATATCATTCCTTACGTTAACGCCAAAATATTTGCAAGAATCTTCTTCTAGAAGTATTTCCGAGCCAATGTTATATTGAAAATCTTGCCTTCGCCCTTTCCCTATTTTTATGAGACTACATTTTCTTGTGTTTTAATTTCATTTTATTTTCAATCGCCCAATTATAGACCACCAGGTTCAGGTTGTCTTGGAAGTACTGCGTTGTCTTGTGAATCATGTATATTTCGATACATTGCACAATAATCCGCAAACAATCGACAGTCACTACGAATTCCATTTGGTAAGTCATTTGTAAATGCCAAAAATAACAAAGTTCCGATTACGCTGCCCTGAGAGATACTCGACGTTACGGTAATTTCATTTCTTATTCTCACATTCCAACACAAATTCTGCAGGCTGCTCTCCCTCCCCCTCCTCCCTCAACTCCCTCTAACCCATTCTATGTGCCCCCTGCCCTCGACTTTTCTCATCCTTTAGAACTATATAAATGATATGCTGCCTAATTTTATTGCATTCTACATAAATGTGAATAATTTAACATCACGACTGATTGCTATTTCATGCTATTTTATGTCTTTAAATCCCTTCTAATGCTATCTCGGTGTAAACAGGGTTGTGACAACAATAACATTGTTTATGTACACATATATTTTTTATTGTGAAATGATCCCTTGGAAAAATCAATGCATCAAAATTGGTGAGTTAATTGCCAGACTTTCTTACCTTTTGACTTCATAAACTATTAGAATGAGTATGTAAATGCTGAAGTTGGAGAATGATTTGTTACTCACCATTACAAAACAAAACAATGGTGTGCCCTTGAAAGAATATACGACTTAGTAATAAGCCCACCAAAGGTCTTCAAACTTGCGGGATTTGGCAGAGCGTTCTACCGTTCACCCATTGCAGTTGTTACTACTGTCGACCAAAATATTATGTGTACTCGAGTTTGAAGGTTGTTTGTGAAGTAACCTGTAGACCTATATAAAATCCAATAACATCATCATTTTCGTCGTTCTATTTTAGGTTAGTTCATGTAGGGTGGAGTTTTTAAATTATATTTTAATATTTTTTATCGCAGTCGGAACACAAAAAGTGCCCTTTTTTAAGCGTGTTTCAACCATGCGTCACATTTAAGAATTATTATCTCACAAACCCGTCATCAGATCGAATCCAATGTATATTGTGTTAAAATTTGGATTCGATCTGATGACGGGTTTGTGAGATAATAATTCTTAAATGTGACGCATGGTCAAAACACGCTTAAAAACGGGCACTTTTTGTGTTTCAACTGCGATAAAAAATATTAAAATATAAATTAAAAATTCCAAACCTACATGATCTAACGTAAAATAGAACGTCGAAAATGATGTTATTGGATTTTATGTAGGTCTATTGGTTACTTCACAAACAACCTTCAAACTCGAGTGCACATAATATTTTGGTCGACAGTAGTAACTCATCTTTAGGTAGGAGAAAGCAAGTGTTGCCATGCATGAGAGGTAGAATTTATCACGGATGGTTTTTATTGGTCATGGCCCAATAAGTAGGCTTTGTGTCTGTGGCTATGCCATAAACGTTATGCTCTCGGCAATCAATCATGATGTTGACTTGTCATTTGTGGATGGGAATGAAGTCTTTACTTCATTAATGTTGTTTTCTTTTCCCCACATAGCTCGCCTTGTGAAGAAGAAGTTTAACGTTGATAGTCGCTACTTGAATGTCATAGAACTGAACCATACTTTGAATATCCGCCAGGTGATGGTCACTGCCTTGGATGCTAATCAGTAAGTATTTTCTACATTGTTATGTTCTCAAACTAACACACACCATTGTTACCGATATGTGTTATTAATAGAGCATCCACTTTTTTTCATTCGCTCTCTTGCCGTGTGATATGTCACCATCGCATCCTTATGCATAACCAGCTTCCGGTTTATTAGTCAGGTGATGGAAGCAATGAGAACTGTGTACTACAATTGTCCTTGTATACAGGGTGTTACAAAAAGGTATGGCCAAACTTTCAGGAAACATTCCTCACACACAAAGAAATAAAATATGTTATGTGGACATGTGTCCGGAAACGCCTAATTTCCATGTTAGAGCTCATTTTAGTTTCGTTAGTATGTACTGTACTTCCTCGATTCACCGCCAGTTGGCCCATTTGAAGGAAGGTAATGTTGACGTAATGTTAGAGCTCATTTTAGTTTCGTTAGTATGTACTGTACTTCCTCGATTCACCGCCAGTTGGCCCATTTGAAGGAAGGTAATGTTGACGTCAGTGCTTGTGTTGACATGCGACTCATTGCTCTACAGTACGAGCATCAAGCACAAAAGTACGTAGCATCAACTGGTTAGTGTTCATCACGAACGTGGTTTTGCAGTCAGTGCAATGTTTACAAATGCGGAGTTGGCAGATGCCCATTTGATGTATGGATTAGCACGAGGCAATAGCCGTGGCGCGGTACGTTTGTATCGAGACAGATTTCCAGAACGAAGGTGTCCCGACAGGAAGACGTTCGAAGCAATTGATCGGCGTCTTAGGGAGCACGGAACATTCCAGCCTATGACTCGCGACTGGGGAAGACCTAGAACGACGAGGACACCTGCAATGGACGAGGCAATTCTTCGTGCAGTTGACGATAACCCTCATGTCAGCGTCAGAGAAGTTGCTGCTGTACAAGGTAACGTTGACCACGTCACTGTATGGAGAGTGCTACGGGAGAACCTGTTGTTCCCGTACCATGTACAGCGTGTGCAGGCACTATCAGCAGCTGATTGGCCTCCACGGGTACACTTCTGCGAATGGTTCATCCAACAATGTGTCAATCCTCATTTCAGTGCAAATGTTCTCTTTACGGATGAGGCGTCATTCCAACGTCATCAAATTGTAAATTTTCACAATCAACATGTGTGGGCTGACGAGAATCCGCACGCAATTGTGCAATCACGTCATCAACACAGATTTTCTGTGAACCTTTGGGCAGGAATTGTTGGTGATGTCTTGATTGGGCCCCATGTTCTTCCACCTACGCTCAATGGAGCACGTTATCATGATTTCATACGGGATACTCTACCTGTGCTGCTAGAACATGTGCCTTTACAAGTACGACACAACATGTGGTTCATGCACGATGGAGCTCCTGCACATTTTAGTCGAAGTGTTCGTACGCTTCTCAACAACAGATTCGGTGACCGATGGATTGGTAGAGGCGGACCAATTCCATGGCCTCCACGCTCTCCTGACCTCAACCCTCTTGACTTTCATTTATGGGGGCATTTGAAAGCTCTTGTCTACGCAACCCCGGTACCAAATGTAGAGACTCTTCGTGCTCGTATTGTGGACGGCTGTGATACAATACGCCATTCTCCAGGGCTGCATCAGCGCATCAGGGATTCTATGTGACGGAGGGTGGATGCATGTATCCTCGCTAACGGAGGACATTTTGAACATTTCCTGTAACAAATTGTTTGAAGTCACGCTGGTACGTTCTGTTGCTGTGTGTTTCCATTCCATGATTAATGTGATTTGAAGAGAAGTAATAAAATGAGCTCTAACATGGAAATTAAGCGTTTCCGGACACATGTCCACATATCATATTTTCTTTCTTTGTGTGTGAGGAATGTTTCCTGAAAGTTTGGCCGTACCTTTTTGTAACACCCTGTATAACTGGGCAAATTATTGTTGTTGTTAGGAAAAATAAAGGTTGTAAAATGTACCAAGAATGATATGATCTCCAATTGCGTACATTGAGAAACCTTTACTTGTGTTTATTCCTTATGCATTAATGATGCGAAATGTCGGCTAACAACACTCATTATCTCTAAATGCTGCACATTTCCCCGTCAATTTACTAGGGATTATGTTTGAAAATTATTTAAGATCGTGACGAAGAAAGTACTTTTTCTTTTGGGAGAATGTTTATAACTGTACCCTTTTCATGTCGTATAATCTTGGCGAGGTTTTTTTTTCTTTTCACAGAGGACCTTTATACCATAGTAGGCACGCAGCTTTTTGTATTTAGTTCACTGTCAACTTGTCTTAAATTATTGCCCAAAATGTTTCTAAAGAAAGATAATCCATACCTCCATTAGAAGGTTTCAGTTTTCATAATTCATTCAAAATGAGTTTCGTTAGTTTGTTTTTGTAATTGAGGACATAAACCCCCCTGCCCTTTCAGTGATAACCGTACTGTACTTTACTTGGACTAGGGTGAAGATGTAAATGAGCATTTCTTAAAATTTTGTTGCCAGCTGTTTGGTCTAGTTACTTAAATTTTCCATGTTTACCATACTGAAAACTAGGCAAGGTTTGATTTTAAGCTGGAACCGCATGTGCTATCAAATATCGCTTTCTTGCAATACCTGGAATAGGTAAAGAATTATAAAATTATTATTGGCTAAATATGTGGTAATATAATGATTAAATAAATATTAAAGAAGAAAGGATGAGTTGTTGGTAAATGTTACCGGTACGACGTAGGCCTATAGCTAGTAGCCTTCGCCCACGGTCATATTAGTATTTAAACGGGTCATGTCGATGCATAATATACCAATGTAATAACCGGATAGCAACTGATTATAATATTCTCACATATCATCATCCTCATCATCTTGTACAGTTTCCTGCCCCAGGCTGGGTCTGTTTTGGAACATAAGCCTCGCCACTTAGTCCTTTCTTCCCACCACCTCTCCGCTGTCACTCTGGTCCAGTCCTCGCCTCTCTTCTTGACACATTCCTCCACTCCTTTCAGCCATCTATCTCTTGGTCTTCCCCTTGGTCGTTTCTTCTGCATCTGCATCTCATGTATCCTCTTGGGAATCTTCTTCTCATCCATTCTCTTTAAGCGTCCATACCACCTCAGTCTTGATGTCTCAATCCTACCTTGCAAGGGCTCCTCTTTCACTATTTCCCTGACCTTTTCATTCCTCACCCTGTCTCTTCTTGTTACTCCGATCCTACTTCGCAGGAACTTCATTTCACCTGCCTGTATTCTGCTTATGTCTCTTTTCTTCATTATCCACGTTTCTGAAGCATAGGTCAGTATCGGGATATAGTAGCTTCTGTATAACACTTCCTTGCTTTTTTGTGGGACATCTTTATTCCACACTAAGCTCCTAATGCTTCTCAGAAATGATTCTGCCTATCTGCCACGTTCCGTAATCTCTTTGTCATTTCTCCCATTTTCCTCCACTATACTTCCCAAGTACTTGAGACTTTCCACCTTCTTCAGCTGTCCACCTCCAAGTGTTATCCCACTCATTGGTCTGTCCTTTTTCCGGGTCGTTATCAGGATCTCACATTAACTGATGTTGAAACTTCCATCCGTACTCTCCCACTGTTTCTTCCCAAGCCTTCAGTTGCTCCTGAATTTCCTCCTCCTTGTTTCCCCAGACCATGAGATCATCTGCAAACACCATTGCTTTCATCTTATCTTCTCCTATCTTTCCTGCTATCCGTGTCATTACCTCGTCCATAACCACAATAAAGAGAAGGGGTGACAGCGCACTACCCTGTTTGAGGCCACTCATTTGTCTGAACCAGTCTGTTCTTTCCCCTCCAACTTTCACACAACTCACACTTCCACAATACATCTCCTTCACTCTGCCTACAGTCCCTTTTTCCACTCCCCATGTTTTCCATTGCTCCCCAAACCTTCTCCCTACACAC
This sequence comes from Meconema thalassinum, assembly GCA_946902985.2. Lineage (NCBI taxonomy): Eukaryota > Metazoa > Arthropoda > Insecta > Orthoptera > Tettigoniidae > Meconema > Meconema thalassinum. The sequence goes on along the minus strand of OX336389.2, from coordinate 239,956,211 downwards.
ACTATCATAGGCCTTTTCAATGTCCAGGAAGGCCATCAACAGATCCTCTCCAAATTCGTAGTGGTGGTCCTGGAGCTGTCTCACTGAAAATATGAGATCCACTGTTGATCTCCCAGGTCTGAATCCATACTGCTCCTCTCTCAATTTTCTCTCCACTTTGGCTCGTATTCTACTTTCTAATATCTTTTCATATATCTTGGCACAGTGTGGTATGAGTGTGACTCCCCTGTAATTTCTGCATTCCTTTCTGCTTCCTTCCTTAAATATTGGGACAATTAATCCTTTCTTCCAATCTTCTGGGGTCTTTTTCTCCTTCCATATCACCCTCATCACACGGTACAGCCACTGTTTCCCAACCTCCTCTGCTGCCTTCACCATTTCAACACTCACTTCGTCCACACCCGGTGCCCTTCCTCCTTTCATCTTGTCTATAGCCATCTCCAGTTCTCTCCAACTCAGGTCCTCTCACATATAAAATGAAAATCCACAGCCTGCTTCCAGTCTCCGACCGGGTCAGGAATGGAATGAATGAAGCCCCCATCTAGCGGCGAGGATATGAACTGTGCCGGCTGCCGAGGCCTGACGCACTCCTGTGGGGCAATGTTTAAATGAATGACAGATGAAATGAAATGATAGTGGAGAGTGTTGCTGGAATGAAATTTTGACAGGGAAAACCGGAGTACCCGGAGAAAAACCTGTCTGCCTCCGTTCTGTCCAGCACAGATCTCACATGGAGTGACCGGGATTTGAACCACGGACCCAGGGGTGAGAGGCCGGCGTGCTGCCGCCTAAGCCACGGAGGCTCACGTCCTCTCACATATACTATATATAATTGACACCAACTTGATACAATTATAGTCCAAGATATGTTAGACCAGTATGCAGATTGCACACTTTGTAGGCAAGCTGTTTGTTAGGGTCCAGTCTGTAGCTCAGTTTTACTAACTACTATTTTAGGAGACACTTGTCTTTGGAATATTCAAGAAAAGCCAACCCTCAAGTTCTTACTTCATAAGTTGAACACCTAAAAACAAAACCACAATCGGAAGTAATAAAGAGAATAATCACGTACGATTCATTGCCAATGAAACTCAAATGGAGATTTGTGGACCGGAAGTTCGCTATGCATAAGCTTCGGTGTCATTTTGAATAGTGGAAGCTCTATATTATTAGACATGATATTCTATTGGGTTTATGGCATATCAGTAGAGAAACAGGAAAATTGCAACTGTGATAAATGCGAATTAGATTATTTCGTAATTTCTCTATTAAGTTTATTCATAGACTTTTTTTTTCTTCGATTTTACGCCATAAATGCTCTGAATTTATGATAAATGGCCAATTTTTACAAAAATATAAAATGTTTTCATTTTATAGAGTTCATCACACAGTGCTTTGAGATGCACTTTGTCAAATGCGCAGTTTCCTAGCAATAAAAATACCGACTTTACACTATTGAATAATCAGTAATTCTGAACTATAGAATAATTCAATTGTCTGCTGAAATGACTGATTAGCTATATTTGACTTTAATAAATGGTTGGTTGTTGTTGTTGCATCCATTTTTAAGGCCAAAAATGATTTTTTGGGGGAAATTAATTCATAGTTTCGTTTGGTTGTGCTAATAAAAAGAATAAAGCATTTGTATTCATTCTTTTTTACAGTGTGAGTTGTAAGGTTATGTTTGTACTGATTCATATTGCATCAGCCACACATTCTTCTTGTAATTGTCTATGATAATTGCAAATACATTTTGAAAATTATTTTTAATGACATAAGACTGTTTATTTTGTTTTCTCTACTGATTTTCCCTTGTATTGGAACACTGCTTTATATGATAGCGGTATTTTCCACAATATATATGAGTTATAAATTGTGCTTCAAGTCATCCGAACTATTTTTTCTTGTATACCAATGCATTTGAATATGATTCGGATGCTGTTGGACAGATTGTCAATTAAGATTTGTAAAAAGACTTATCAGTAATTGCTCCCCCAGGGACTCACGACTAGTGGGACGTGGGTTGGCTACCACGGGACCCCAGCTGAGTTCAGCATGATTTCCACTTACTTGTCATCTTTGTCTTCTTTCCTATCGACCACCCTTGGTAAACTCATGTTCTTTTCCGACCCCGACGGTATTAGGGTATCCGAGGCCTAGGGAGTGTTTTACTTTCCCGCCTTAATTGGCCCTTGTCTCATCTTTCCTGATCCCTCATTCTTCGAGGGGTCAAACCTCTTCTGTTCTCTTCATATCTCCTGCCTTCTGCTCAAGGCCCTTAAGGAGGCAGGGTGTATGTAGCCCCACCACTTCTGGTGTACCCTCGATAGGGCTATACACCCTCAAGGGCTCATGTTTGGTGAGTTTGGGAGAAGGCGACCCCTAGGGATTTCTGAGCTGGGTGCGGTTTTTTCGCCTTTTTCCATTGCCTTTGGAGAGGACCTGTTTTTCATGGCTCTCCTTCCTTCCAAGTGCCTCAATCCTCATTCTTCGAGGATTGAGGGCATCTCTTTTCTTCCTGTCCTTTATTTGCCTTATTCTTTATTTGTTTACCATTTCTTCTTCTGGTCTGTAGTTAGTATTAGTTATAGTTTTCATTACATTCTCATCCTTCACTATCACCCAAACTATTAGGGGCTGATAACCTAGATGTTACCGACAGCAGTGGCTATGCTGGCTAAAGCGCAGCATTAGGTCATGGGGCCAAGCTCTCTGCTGACTCGGTAGACGCGTGGGTTCGAGCCCCACCGTCGGCCATCCTTGTAATGGTTTTCCGTGGTTTCCCGTTTTCAACACCAGGCAAATGCCGGGACGGTACCTTCTGATAGGCCACGGACGCTTCCTTCCACATCCTTGCCCAATTTCATTCATCTTCATCCATTCCATCTCTCATCCCGACATGCAGGTCGCCTACGGGCGTCGACTAGAAAGACCTGCACTCGGTCTTTCAGGAGGCCACACGACAAAAAAAAACCTAGATGTTAGGCCCCTTAAAACAACAATTATCATGATCATATCAGTAATTGCAGATTTCCATTGGTTGCAAAGTTTGAGCTTTCGAGTGTTCCCCCCCTGGAGTGGAGGGGAGGTAGTCAGCGGTTATTTTGAATCTATAATTTGACGTTCTCTTTTTTCGTCCCAATCATTTTGAATTATTGAGGGTTTACTATATGCTTTCAGTAAACAGAACTTGTAGGTGTTGAATATAAAACTATTCTGTGTCACTCAACTAAAGAACACCTTTGAGATTGCCAAGATGTGTTAATTTTAAGTCTTTGAAGTAGGCATAAAAGATGCATAACAAACTTTTCAGGATTGCGAACACTAGTTTATTAAAGTTCCAGTAGCAGCAATGAAAAAACGTTTAAATCTCATATCATGATGTATTTTTTTTTCTTTTTGTTGTAAAATGAATGTTCTTCTTCTATATGCCCTGCCCAGTCTCCCGGACATTGGCGATCAATATGGATAGCGTTCGTCTATCCTTAGCAACATGGTACAGTTGTTCAATCGTTTTTGTGCCAGTCCAGTCTTGAAGATTCCGCTAAATCCCAATATCAATATAAAAATTGAAATTTGACACCAAACGTCCTCCAGAAACATACCTGAAAACAAAAGCACCAATCTTGCTACTTGGAAGGTGGAGCCGCAAGTGCTATCGGTCAGTTATGAGTGCAGGACATCCGAGCTATGCCAAAAAAGATCCAAAGGTCATGTTCTCATTATGCAATCAATACTATCACGTATAACGCAGCAACTTGAATTACTTGGAACTGCTAGTGCTATTGAAACGGCGTTAGCTCCGCAACCAGGAAGGAGAGTACGTGCAGCACTGGTGGGGAGTTGTAGTAGTACACTGATATCAACTGCCGATTGTTACAATAAAGCAGGCTGTGGTCAGACTACAACGCTTACCTAATGGAGTTAACCGTGTGGCTGCTGTTAGTTGAAAGACAATAATTACAGTCTTCTCTGGACTTTGTTATACGAGTAGGTTCGAACTCCAATGTGGGCTGTGTCTAAAATAGTTCTCCATGGTTTCCCATTTTCAAGGCCACGGCTGCTTCCTTCCAACTTCTTGCTGAGAAGAAGACAGGTTGAAACCTATCTTGAAACTAGGTGGACGCAATCGTTGTACTATAAGAGGACAACGTGCGGAAAATCAGCCTCCAGATTGAACTGCAAGGCTCCGAAATTGTACCTGACATCCTGGTACGCAGGCATGACGGCTCATGGAGCTGGACATCCCTGTGGCACTCGGAGTAGTAGTGAGAGTATATGCTGACAGGAGCGTGCGGCTGCTTACCACCGGACTTGAGTGTTTGGGCCATCAGGGCTGTCCATTCCAAGATGTACGGTACTCGCTACTTCCCATTGATTTATATGAGAGATTCGCCACACTATTTCAGAGCCTTGCAGTAATCTGGCGTCTGATTTTCCGCACGTTGTCCTCTTATAGTAGGACGATTGCGTCCACAAAGTTTCAGGATAGGTTTCGACCTCTCTTACCTGATAACTCCCTTGTGAGTTTCATTCTGTTCTTCATATCTTCCCTCATGTGGTTGGTGTCAGGAAGTGCATCTCGCCGTAAGATCACCCGGCAAATAGAAATTCACTGCACCTTATCCCTGACTAGTTTAAAAAGAGGGGTAGACATACATTTTACCTAGTGACTTACCTTCAACCTAGGGGCAGATGACCTCGCTGTTCCACCCCTTAAAGCAACAATAACTACTACTACTTCTACTTCTACTTAGTGATGTGGGACGGGTAAATACCCAGTGGGAAGGTAAATATAAATTGGGTATTTACCCGGGTATTTACCCAGTGGTCTTTTAAATACCCAAAATGAGGGTATTTTCAGTTTTTGAGCTTTGTACAACACTTTTTGATGTGTTAATGAAGTGTTGGACAAACAAGGACTGAAACACAGGTATTTGATGCCTTAAATTGAATTCAGGAACAATATTATCCTTCAAAAAAAAAATAGGGAAATTGGATGTCCAGGTATTTTTGGGTATTTATATGTTATGTTTTGACACTGTAACCTTGTCTTTAATTAGTTTTGTTTTTCCTTAAACTAAGGTAAAATATTGAATAAAACCTTTTGGTTGTTTTGTGTTTTAAATTTTTAATAAATACCAAGATTGAGAAGGTCGAGTTTTATTACGATACTAGAGATGAGCAACAAAGATGTGGAAGGGAAAAGCTACTTTTGTAGTAATAAGAGTAAGCTATTTGCATATGAATTGAGAGTAATAAAATATATTCAATAGAATGGACATTTGAAAAAAGAAAAAAAAAACTTAGTAAAAGTGCTTCTAACTTATTTTTCATTCAATTTTAAATATTAAAGAAATATTAATTTTTTAAATCATACTCTAAATAACACAAATGCATGTCAGGAAGTTTTTGTAGTATGTGGGCTCTATAGTGGGTGAAGATACTGTATGCCAGCAAGCATATGGGTTGGCAACACTGCTTAGCTCATCCTACCCAGAATTCAAACTGACACTATACTTCCCTCTCATTTTCTATTCTTTGTTTGATTTTCTATTTACTATTTACTAGCCTTTTTGGTTATTTGATTATTTATTTTATATATGAACTAGCAACTCACCCCGGCTTCGTCCGGGAACAGTTATGAATGCAAGGTGGCTACTTCTAACGGAGGTCTTATAAGATATCCTTGTATACGACATTAGTCGTTTTCCCTCCAGCAGTGAACACGAAAAGATTTCGGTTTGATGTAACAAGCGACAGAGCCACGTAAAGCTGTCCATAAGAAAAACATTCTCCATTAAGATCAACTCCAGTCACGCTAAGTGTCTGATCCTGTGCTTTGTTTATAGTCATGCCAAAGCAGACTCTTACTGGAAATTGTACTCGTTTGAAATGATAAGGCAAATCTGAAGGAATCGTAGGGATTCTGTGTACTAAGACCGTTTCTCCTGTACCACAGCTAGTTAAGATAGTTGATTCAATGAAACAGTTTTTCAAAGTTTTCACTACCAATCGTGTCCCATTGCATAACTTTGGTGGTTGTAAATTACGTAGCAATATAATAGGCACTCCTACTTTTAAAATAAGCTTGTGTGGTGGCAAGCCAGAAGGAAATAAAGAATTTAGGAATTCTGTAGGGTAATGAACAGCTTCTTCACTATCGACTACTGCGTCTAGTCTACTGAGTAATATACTAGAGCCTGGGCAGTGAATTTGGAGAACACCAAGTCATTAGTTTTCACAACTTGTTCGTTTGTCTGCGATAATATTGCTCTTTCTTTAAGCCATGAATGAGACTTGTTAGATAGGCCATGGATTTGAGGACAAACGCTATCAATCAATTCTTGAATACTGCTTACTAAAGCACAGAAATCGTCACTGATTGTGAGGGTAATTTTCCCGTCAATGACCGGTAAATCTCCATTTCCGAGTCTTAAGTAACAAATTAGCAAACTATTATCTTCTGAAGATAAGAGTAGCCTACTCTCATGTTAGTTTTGAGTGCCAATTTGTTATATCTGGCCAGATGTAAGATATTTTTAATGAAGCTTTCACTTCGTCGGCTCTCGTTCTTCTGGTAACAACTGGTAAGATTTGACGAAAATCTCCGGCGAACAAAACTGTGCAGCCACCCATAGGTGTGTTCCAATTCCTTAGATCACGCAAGGTCCTGTCTACAGCTTCAACGGAAGTTTTGTGCGACATTGTAGCCTATTCCCATACAACTAAAGAACAATTTTGGATTAAACTGGCAGTGTTGCTTTGTTTTGAAATATTACATACATTTCCATCATTACTGCTGACATTCAAAGGAAGTTTAAAAGTTGCATGTGCTGTTCTTCCTCCTTCCAAAAGAGTGGCTGCAATTCCAGATGATGCGACGGCAAGAGCAATATTACCACCAGACCTCACTTGGGCGAGCAACACACAAATCAAGAACGTTTTGCCTGTGCCTACAGGGGCATCGAGAAAAAATATCTTACCTTCCTTCTTAGTGTTATAAGCTTGTTTCTGATCGTGGTTCAGACGGTGTTCTTCTTGAGCAACGGTTTGAAGGTGCCGAGAACGAAGTCTTTCTTTCTCTTGTGGCAATCTAGAAATTATTTGTTGCCGTGTTTCATTGTTACGTGATAAGCACTTTTTTATTTTGCGATGTCAATGAACTATGACCTATATCCGTTTTACATCTCGGCATGATGGCTTAACATCACTGACTGGACTATTAATTATAACGAATTCTTGTCAGACGTAATTTAAGAATGGCGAGGTGCATGAAACACAAATCCCCCTTCCGTCCAATCTTAAATTGACTGTGTATTTTGCGGAACGGAAAGTTCACAGGCGAAATGAAGAAAAACCGAGTTGAACTTCCATGGGAACTCCAAACACAACCAGCCTTCTCTGAAGTCTTAACTCAACACGACTCGACGGTTTGCTGCTGGCTGTATCTGGGGTAATAGGTTCTCTCGCTAGTTTGGCTGTAACAGGGGTGATAAGACACGCCCTTAGCTAGCTCGTAAACTGTCGCCTCATTATTAGAATGGACATGGTTGGAAGAAATGAAAATGTAAAAATACTTATCGTGGGCGATGTATTGAAGATAGAGATATGCTCTCCTGGATTTTATGTAGAACTTTTCATGCTGAACAATTCATACACTCATAGTATTTAGATATGCTTAACGGCTTGCCCAAATTAAACTTAAAAAGCGCTTGGACACCAGGTTTTTTGTTTATTTTTTCACTGAAATCTTGACTGCTCTGCTTCCTTTGATCATAAATAAATTATTTTATACAGAAATCATCCTCGAGATATCCTTTACAGAATTGTGAAACCCGCATCAAAATATATCCAGAGGTTCTCGAGATTACCCGTGACATCCAAGAATCGGGAACTTGGTTTTATACTAAGTAGAGATGATTTTACAAACTGTTCTGAAAAACTGTACATTACACCTTTTGTAGAACTTGGCCAATGCTCTGAATAAATTTCCCCCAACTTTTATCTCAATATTTGCAAAAAAAAGCCTAGTTCAATTCTAACCCTGAGTTTTTAAGGTTATAACTATTGAAAGCAACGGGAAACTACAGCCGTTTGCTATTCCCGAGGATATGCACCTCTCTATGCATAAATACATGTGATGATGGCCTCCTCCCTTGTAAAATTTCAATCCGGAGGTAAACTAGTCCCCCGTTCGGATCTCCGGGTGGGGACTACTCGAGAGGGGGTTAACATCACAGAAGTGACAAAGAGGAAATCTGACATTCTACGGATCGGAGCGTGGAATGTTAGAAGTCTGCTAGGAAATGGAAGGTTAGAAAACTTAGAAAGGGAAATGGATAGGTTGAGATTGGATTTAGTTGGGATTAGTGAAATGCGCTGGCAGGAAGAACAGGACTTTTGGTCAGGAGACTATAGGGTCATTAGCACTAAATCAAACAATGGCCAAGCAGGGGTTGGCCTCATATTGAGTAGGAAACTTGGTCAGCGGGTGGAATATTATGAACAATATAGTGAACGGATTATTGTAGCAAAAATCAATACTAAACCTACCTGCACCACAGTGGTACAAGTCTATATGCCTACCAGTCAAGCTGATAATGAGGATGTTGAAAAGGTCTACGAAGAAATAGACGAAATACTGAGGTATATCAAAGGTGATGAAAATGTTATAGTAATGGGAGATTGGAATGCTGTGGTAGGAAAAGGGAGAGAAGGGAAGATAGTAGGAGATTTCGGATTAGGTGAAAGGAATGATCGAGGAAGCAGGCTGATAGAATTCTGCACTGAGCATGAGTTGGTCATAGCTAACACCTTATTCAATAACCACAATAGAAGAATATACACATGGATGAGACCAGGAGATACAGGGCGTTACCAAATCGACTTCATTATGGTCAAGCAGAGGATTCGAAACCAGATTTTGGATTGTAAAACTTATCCTGGTGCTGATATAAACTCTGACCACAATCTGGTTGTAATGAAATGCAGATTAAAGTTGAAGAAACTGAAGAAAAGTCAAAAGCCAAAAAGGTGGGCAATAGACAGACTGACAGAGAAGGATGTAAACGAAAGATTCAAGAAGAGTATAAAGGAAGGACTAATGAAAAACCCTAAACAAACTTCAATTGCTGAGGAATGAAATAACAAAATCCGCAGAAGAAAACATCGGTAGGAAAGAGAGAATAGGTAGAAAACCGTGGATCACTCAGGATGTACTCGAATTGATGGATGAAAGGCGGAAGCACAAGAATGTAAGAGATGAAAAGGGGAAAGCAGAATACAGACGTCTGAGAAATGAGGTTAACAAGAAGTGCAAGGAAGCGAAAGAAGAATGGTTGAATGAGAAATGTGCTGGTATAGAAAATTGTCTGAAATTAGGAAAAGTAGACACAGCTTATCGAAGGATTAAGAATACTTCTGGGGAAAAAAAGACTAAGTGCTGTAATATTAAGGACACAAATGGAAAGCCTCTAACAGATAGGGAAGAAAAGGTTGAGAGATGGAAAGCTTACATAGAGAGTTTGTATAAGGGAAAGGAGATTGAGAATCATGTAATGGAAAGGGAGGAGGAAATTGATGAGGATGCGAAAGGAGATTTAATATTGAGATCAGAATTTGATAGAGCTTTGGAAGACTTAAGCAGGAACAAAGCACCAGGCATAGATGATATACCGATTGAGTTGCTATGCTGCATAGGAGAGGATGGTCTGATCAGGTTATTTCACTTGGTGTGTAGGATTTATGAGACAGGTGAGGTACCCCCTGATTTCAAGAAGAATGTAATCATCCCTATACCAAAGAAAGTGGGAGCTGACAGATGTGAAGATTACCGTACAATCAGCTTGATTACTCATGCTTCAAAGATCCTGTCTAGAATAACTTACAAGAGGATTGAGAGCCAGATAGAAACGGAGTTGGGTGAAGACCAGTTTGGCTTCAGGAGAAATGTAGGAACAAGGGAAGCTGTACTAAGTCTTAGGCTGATTTTGGAAGGTAGAATAAGGAAAGATAAGAGAACGTTCATGGCTTTTGTAGACTTAGAAAAGGCTTTTGATAACGTTGATTGGACTAAATTGTTTGACATTTTGAAATCGATTGGAATAAAGTACAGGGATAGGAGGGTGATATACAATCTATACAGAAACCAGACAGCAGTCATTCGAGTTGAAGGACATGAGAGAGAAGCTGGTATTCAGAAAGGCATAAGGCAAGGCTGCAACTTATCACCCATACTTTTCAATCTTTACATTGAACAAGCAATGAAGGAAATTAGAGAAAAATTTAAAGTGGGAGTGAAGATTCAAGGAGAAATAATTTCAACTCTGAGATTTGCTGATGACATCGTCATCTTGGCCGACACGCCAGAGGATTTGAATGAGTTTTTGAATGGTATGGACTCCGTCTTACGGAAAGAATTCATGATGAAAATTAATAAATGTAAAACAAAAATACTGGAATGCAGCCGAAATAAATCAGAAACCTCTATGGAGATCAAATTGGCAGGTGAAAAGCTGAAGGAAGTAGGAGACTTCTGTTACTTAGGAAGCAGAATAACCAGTGATGGACGAAGCAAAGAGGATATAAAAAGTAGGTTGGCTCAGGCAAGAAAAGCATTTCTACAAAAAAGGAATTTGCTGACATCGAATATAGATTTAGGTTTAGGAAGTCATTTTTGAAAGCCTTTGTCTGGAGCGTGGCGCTCTATGGAAGTGAAACTTGGACTATTGGTGCAGCAGAAAAGAGGAGAATTGAAGCATTTGAAATGTGGTGTTACAGGAGAATGATGAAGATCAGATGGGTAGATAGGGTTACAAACAAAGAGGTATTAAGACGAGTGGGAGAGGAGAGATGTTTCTGGCGACTGCTAATGAAGAGAAGAGATAGGTTGGTAGGACACATACTAAGACACCCAGGAATAGCCAGCTTAGTTATGGAAGGAAGGGTCAAGGACAAGAACTGTAGGGGTAGACCAAGGTTAGAATATGTTAAACAGATTGCCTCGGATGTAGGGTGTGGCAGCTATGTAGAGATGAAACGATTAGCTCAGGACAGGGAGGCATGGAAAGCTGCATCAAACCAGTCAAAAGACTGAAGACTCAAACAACAACAACAACTATTGAATTTTATGTCCTGATCTAATTCCCAATTCTAATTCTGTTTTTAAGTCCCAGTTCTAATTAAATTTAATTTTATTAACTATCTAATGTTGTTACATTTCTAAAAAGTTAATGTAGAATAGTTTGCATAGTTTAAGGTTCAACTTACCACGACACAGGATTTTAATGAAAAATCTAAAATACCCGGGTATTTACCCAAATTGGGTATTTACTCGGGTATATACCCTGGGTATTTACCCCGGTTTATAAATACCTAGGTATTTTACATCACTACTTCTACTACTACCTTGAACCCGTGAGGACATGCGCATAGGAATTTTTACCCATGGAAATCTTATATTGTTAATAATTCCAGTTCTAATCCATATTTTAACTTCCACCACTCGCTAATTTCCTAATGGACTCTCCCATTGCTGATGACCAGGGAAAGAATTTCTATGTAAATACATATCTAATTTGGAAAATAAACTTAATTATATTTTGTATTATCATTACGAATCATGATTTATGGAGTTGAAAAATGTAGTATTTATTTTCCATATTTTTCCATATTTTGGAGTTTAGCACATAATGTTCCATATTCTTAGTCATTAAAATCAATATAGTCCATATTTCGACTAAAAAGTATTAAATTCTATTAAATTGGCAGTCCTGTTAATAATGGAGAAACAAATTAAAAATCTATATTTAAAAAGGTATAATTTAGCTGGTGTGCAGCTCATCATCACGCCTGTCTACGCCTGAGTTGATAAGATCTGATTGGAGAAAGAGAAAGGACTGAGCATGGAAGAAGTGAGATCACAAAAACACTCAAAAGACCTCAAAACAGGCTTCTCTCACTTCCTGAAAGTTTTGAGATTGTGAACAAAACTGTGGAACAATAAATCGTGGTTGGTTGGTTCCTTAGTTTATGGGCTGCGACAATGCATTCATGTAGCCCTGTGTACTTTGGGTGTGTGTAGCATGTCTGATAAATGGTGTTAACTGTGATGGCTGTATTAATGTGCATTATCTGTAATTCGCGTAAGTACTACAAGTGATCAATTTCAAGTCTTTCCTACTTTTGCTACCAAATGCTACAGTACCATCAACGACACCTAGCTGTAAACTTGGTTAGTAGATGCCACCGCAACCGGCACCTGATGGCGAACGCTGAAACTTAATAGAGCGTTAATCAAATCTAACCTACAAATTTGCCTTCACACAATTCAGGAGCTGGGAGGAGAAAGATTACGGCTCAAGGGCGAATATTATATGTAATCTTATTGCAGATTCGCCTTTTCTCCTCCCAGCTCCTGAATTGTAGTTTGTGGAAGGTTCTTTTACATGCCATAAATCTATGAAATGGGCACGCCGACTTTACTTCCCCTCCGAAGGAAGGCATACTGAGAGATTTTTAGATCATGGTACAGGTAAAGTTGCAGATGTAGTGAAAATGAAGTTGGACACTGTACTTTCAAAGAACCCTGGATATGAAGGAATGGGAAAGGGTGCTGCAATTTTGTGTGGAGATTTGCTGTAAGTGTAAAGTTAATGTTGGATTTAACTCCAGCAATCAAGTCTCTTATGTACGTATGCCTTTTTCCCTCTCCACTTAGTCCTGAATCCTTGTGGAAATATCTGAAAACACATCAATGAAGAGGATAAATAAAGTATGGATTTTTTTAGTGCTGGCAGACTTGCGACAATAACTTAATGTACATAATTATTAAAATCAGAAATTTAACAAAACTCGCCCATTTAGTTCATTGCGAACGTCTCGTCTAATGTTAGTTCTTAAGAGTCCAGTTAATCATCAATCATTTTGAAAATGTACACATTACAGTATGTCTTCAGAAGACGAGAAGGCAAGATTACTGAATCTGGAACAGGATATACCATCTTCTGGAAAGGAAAGGAGGAGGGTGAATGTCGTATTCATGGTGTGGGCTTCGCTGTGAAGACCAAACTGGTAAATTATCACCAACTTACACCCATTGCAATCAGCGAAAGGCTCATGACTCTCCGCATACCACTCTGAGGAGATTCCTTTATGACGCTCATCTCTGCCTATGCTCCTACCTTAGATTCCGATGATGAAGTAAAGGCTCAATTCTATGATCAGCTAAGTGAAATCATCTCCAAGGTACCATCTGCAGATAAACTCTTGCTCCTCGGTGATTTCAATGCCCGAGTTGGGAAAGATCACAGGCTGTGGAATCCTGTGATGGGCAAACAGAGACTTGGAAAATGTAATCCCAATGGACTATTGCTTCTTGGTCTTTGTGCAGAACACGAACTTTTCATTACCAACACTCAGTTCCGGCTACCTAACCGCTTCAAAACCACGTGGATGCATCCTCGTTCCAAACATTGGCACATTCTTGATTATATCATTACCTGGCAATGCGATAAGAAGGACTCTCTTATTACCAGAACAGCAAGGAATATAGACGATTGTTGGACAGATCATAAACTTCTTATATATAAGCTCAGGATATCCATCAGACCTAAACCACCTAGGAACATCAAAAATTTTCCCACGAAGGAAGCTTAATACATCCAAACTTCAGGATGAATCCATCTATAACAATTTTGGAAATAGGATAGTCACCCAGTTATCAGAAAATCCAGTAACGAATGACATTCAGCAAGAATGGGCCACACTACTGAAGATTATTACACAGTCAGCTGAGGAAACCATTGGTTTTATAGTGCGGAAAAGACAAGACTGGTTTGATGACAATAATGAAGAAATTCTGTCTCTCATCAATGCCAAAAGGAATGCCTATCTTGCCCATCTTCAAGACCCAACTTCCAACACAAAGAGAGACAAACTACTGGAACTCAAGGGTAAATGTCAAACACAGATAAGGCAGATTAAAAGTACTTGGTGGCAACATAAGGCTCAGGAACTGCAGAGACTATCGGACGCTCGAGACTTGATGAACTTCTATGCAGTACTGAAGGAAATATATGGACCATCTCGCTCATCATCAGGTACACAGAAGAGCGCTGATAATTCTACTACCTTTACTGATAGTCAAAAAATCTTGGAACGCTGGAAGGAGCAGTTCTCCAATCTCCTAAATCGTCCATCAGCAGCTGCTGAAGGCTTCCTTTGTGATGTGCCGCAACAACCTGAACAACCTGAACAACTGTGGTTGGCAGTACCTCCTACTTATCATGAATTCAGTGCAGCTCTCGCCCAATTGAAACCCAGAAAGGCACCTGGACCAGATAACATCCCTCTGGAACTAATTCAAGCCGGAGGTCATTCCCTCAAAACAAGGATTTTCACCCTTATCCTCAGAATATGGGAATCAAGAAAGGTACCTGGAGACCTAAAGAATGCCACTATCATCACTATCTTTAAAAAGGGTGATCGCAGTGTTTGTGGCAACTACCGTGGTATATCACTACTATCAATTGTGAGGAAGATTCTTGCAAGAATTCTACTTAACCGCCTCAAGGTTATCTCTGAGAAGATCCTCCCAGAGTCACAATGCGGATTTAGAGCTTCCAGAAGCACAATTGACTTGATTTTCTGTGTGAGACAGCTACAAGAAAAAAGTAGAAAACAACAGAATGCACTCTTCTTAGTCTTTTATGACTTGGAAAAGGCATTTGATTCGGTTCCAAGACCAGCCATGTGGGCAGTGCTGAAGCGGTTTGGTTGCCCTCAGCGTTTTGTAGATCTAATCAAGGCTCTCCATGATGGCATAACAGGTCAGGTTTGCCATCAGAATAAGATGTCCGATGAATTTCCTATTACCCATGGACTGAAACAAGGATGTGTACTGGCTCCAACGCTTTTTGCGCTGTACTTGGCTGCATTGCTTTATGATTCACCCACAAACATCCCAGGTGTGGAGGTCAAGTATCGTTTTGATGGAGGGCTTTTCAACATAACTCGTCTTCGCTCCTTGAGGAAAACTCAGGTTACTAATGTTACTAATATGTTGTATGCAGATGATGCTGCGTCGCCAACTCTCACACGAGAAGAGCTGCAAGAGTCAGTTAGTTGTTACAAAACTGCATGTGATCGCTTTGGTTTTACCATAAATGTCAATAAGACTAAAGTCTTGGCACAACCTTCACCAGGCACACCTCTTCATCAGTTCAATATCTCCATCTCAAATTTGCCATTAGAACAGGTAGACCACTTCTCGTACCTGGGCAGTACCATTTCTGTGAGCTGTACCTGTGAGCAGGATGTGGATAAGAGAATTGGTGCAGCCCATGCAGCATATGGACGATTATCGCACCGGGTCTTCATGAATAAAGATCTGTCCAGGAGTACAAAAGCTTATGTTGTACAAAACAGTAATCATTTCTACATTGTTGTATGGCTGTGAAATGTGGACCCTTTACCGGCGTGATCTTGGGAAGCTTGAGCGCTTCCACCTACAAAAACTTCTATCAATCCTGAGGATTAAATGGGAAGACCGCATTACCAATATTGCTGAAAAGGCTCAAATCAAGAGCATAGAATCATCCATAATAGGTCACCAATTTAGATGGATTGGTCATGTCCATCGGATGGTTGATGTGGGATTACCTCGTCAAATGCTATATGGTGAGCTATGCTATGGCACCAGACCTCATGGTGGTCCTAAGGGGTGCTGCAAGGACCAACTTAAGCAGACCCTGAAAGTGTCAGGTCTTGATTTACAAACCTGGGACATTCTGGCTGAAGACCGCTCAACTTGGCGCCGTACCATTGCAGATACTGTAAAAACGTTTGAAAGGGATAGGCGCACACATGAAGAGGCCAAGCGTCAAGGTAGGAAACTTCGAGCAGCCCAACCACATCCTCCTCCAGCAATATTATGTGACTTTTGTGGACGCTTGTTCCATGCCAGGATTGGACTCTTTAGTCACCGTAAATACATCCACAAACTGGACTGTAGGAAGAAGATTTATACTCGGATTCGAGTTAAAGCCAATGATGATGATGATGACAGTATGCATAGAATGGAATAAATGCGGTATGTGAGTTTATCAACAAGGAGTGGGTCACGCAAGAGAACATTCACTCCACATTCCAGCGGCTTGCTCATAGCTTTCTGTCTAATGCCTACACATATGGAAACCTTTAACATCTCAAAAAGTACTCGTCGGATTTGCAAAATAAGCACATTACTGAACTTGTCCCTTGATTCTTAGTTGTTCCAGTGGGTGAAATTAGTATAGTCCCATTTAAAAAAACAAAGTTTTCTACCGGTTTCTCGGTAAATACGTATGTGCTGGGAGCGAAATGGACTGTGTTGTATGAGCCCCGTAGTACGATTTAAGAATTTGAAAACAGAATGATATCTGATATCTTGAACGGTTCCGTAGATATTTGAGGTGGTCATCTTAGCTGAATTACCCTGTATATATATATACACACATAAGTACTCGGGGCTAAATGACCATGATGTCCAAGCTCTTCGAATGAATCACCAACAATCCTAGCCCCAATCAGAAACACATGCAAGTACGCAGGGCTACACCACCACAATGTTGCAATGCCTCTAAATGAATCTACAGCAGCAATGACAATCTTTTTTTTTTTTTCCCAATATCTTCTTCTTCATCATTTCCCGGTTCCAATGATCTGGGTCGGGTTGTGAATGAATGACCTCCATACTTTTCTGTCTCTCCACTACTCTCGTCCTTCTTCCAGTATATCTTCCACCTTCACTCCTCTTTTCTCAATGCTCTCCCTCACTGTATCCATCCACCTCATCCTCAGTCTTCCCCCTTGACGCCTTCCCGTGACTTTCTCAGTAAATAATCACTTCGGAACTCTGTCTTCTCCCATTCTTATCATATGTCCATACCATTTTAGTTTACTGACCTCGATCTTGTCTTGCAACTTCGGGAATCCTGTCTTTTCCCTAATTTCCTTGTTTCTGATTTTGTCTCTGCGAGTCTTGCCAATTATACCTCCAAAGAACTTCATCTCTGCTGCCTGGATTGTACTTTCCTCCCGTTTAGTTGTCCACGTGCCTGCTGTATACGTCAATATAGGTGTGTAATATGTTGAATACAAGATTTTTTATATTTCTCGGGAACTTCCTGGTTCCACACCAGACCCCTCACACTCTGGTAAAACCCATTTGCTTGTTGGATCCTCTGACCAATTTCCTCACTTATCCCTCCATTTTTCAATACATTGCTCATTAAGTATAATGTCATATCTCAAAAATCGGCATGTTTTACTTAAACTGGCGGTTCATTGTTTTTCGCATGTACTTTCAACCGAAAGAACGTCGAATCTATTTGTTTCTTGTCTAAATATAACAACTGTATTTTGAAAAGTAATTCCGTACTCGAATGAGACAGGTATCAAATTTTTAAGTTCATTATCTGAGACATGGTGATTTCTAAGATCATCATCATCTTCATTTCCCGTTTCCAGCTTCCTGGGTCGGGTTGTGAATTAAGGACCTCCAACGTTTCCTGTCTCTCCACCACTCCTCTCCTGTTTTTAGTACTTCTTCAGGTTTTCCTCCTCTCTTCTCTACACACTCCCACACTGTATCTGCCCATCTCTTTCGGGGCCTTCCTCGTGGTCTCTTCCCTGTTATCTTTTCACAGAAAGTTTTCTTTGGTACTCTCTCCTCTCCCATTCTCATCATATGTCCATACCACTTTAACTTCGTTGTTTCTATCCTGTCCTGCAGCTTCAAGATTCCTGTCCTTTTTCTAATCTCTTCATTTCTAGCTCTATCTCTTCTGGTCTTGCCCTCTATACCTCTTAGGAATTTCATCTCCACGGCTTGTATTCTACTCTCCTCTCTTTTTGTAGTAGTCCACGCTCCAGCTGCATATGTTAGTATGGGTCTGTAGTAGGTTGAATATATTACATTTTTACATTTCTTTGGGACATCTCGGTTCCACAGAATACCCCTTATGCTCTGGTAAAAACTGTTCGCTTGTTGTATTCTCTTTCCAATTTCCTCAGTTATCCTTCCATCTTCTGTGATCACACTTCCCAAGTACTTGAAACTTTTAACCACTTCTAGAATTTTCCCATTCAATTCTATCTTTCCTCTTCCTTCCTTCCTTCCTTCCTCTTGACATTACCATTGTCTTGCTCTTCGCTGTGCTTACTTTCATCCCAAATTTCTCTATTTCTTGATTCCATACATCTAGTTGTTTTTGTACTTCCTTTTCATCCTCGCCCCATATCACTACATCATCTGCAAACAGCATGGCCTTTGTTGCCTCTTGTCCCAATCTCTGTTTAACATTCTTGTGAATTTCATCCATGACTATGATGAATAGTGAGGGGGACAATACACTTCCCTGTCGGAGACCTGTTTCCACTTTAAACCATTCTGTTTCTCCTATACTGGTCTTCACGCTACTCACACAATATTTGTACATAGCTTTTAACATTTGGACATCAGCTCCGTTAACTCTCCTTTTCCTTAATACATTCCAAACCACCTGTCGAGGCACACTGTCGTACCCTTTCTCAATATCAATAAATGTCATCACCATGTCTTTTCCAAATTCCCATCTTTTCTCCATCAATTGCCTTAATGCAAAGATTAGGTCAAATGTTGATCTGTCTTTCCTAAAACCATACTGTTCTTCTTCCATCTCTCCTTCTATCTTCCTCCTCAGTCTGCATTCCAAAACTCTCTCAAAGATCTTAGCTACATGAGCGATAAGAGTGATCCCTCTGAAGTTAATGCATTCCTTTTTGTCACCTTTCTTAAAAATCGGGATAATTAATCCCTTTCCCCATTCTTCTGGAATCTCTTTCTTCTTCCAAATTATTCTAAATAATCTATACAACCACTGTACACCTATTGGTCCCGCTGCTTTTATCATTTCCGCGGACACCTCATCCTCTCCTGCTGCTTTACCGCTCTTCATCTTCTGTATGGCTTCCTCTATTTCTAGCATAGTGATCTCCTTTTCTTGTTCTTCTTCTTCTTCCATTGTTTCTTCTTGCGCTTTTTCATCTTCCAGTTCAATGTATTTAACATTTAGTTGCTTTGAAAAGTATTCTTCCCATCTTTTTAATATATCATCTCTTTGATACAATATCTGTCCTGCTTCTGCTTTTACAAATTTTGTGTTTTCCCTACCTTTTACACTGTTTTTCACCAATCCATATAGAACCTTTTTACTTCCTTGGATATCCTCCTTCAAAGTTTCCGTGAAACCTTCCCAACTCTCTAAGATATGACGTATTTAATGAGCGATATTTCTACTCTTTCTCTGACAAATCTATGCACTATCTAGCTGACATTCTTGGCTACCCTGGCAATGAAGTTTATGCTCATCTACATTAGCTTTCATGCATTGTTCCTCTGGTAGACCCTCTTAACCTGGTTTAAACTTAATGCGTTTTATGTGTGTTGCTTTAGCGGACACAATTCTGGGTCAAGTATTCGAGTTCTTGAGACTTCCCAAAGTGTGTGATGCTGAATGTTCTTCATTGTAGTTTCCTATATTAAAATATTAACTGATAAATGGCATAGCTTGTTCTTTGGTGGATTGGGAAAGTGCATATTGTATGACACTACATAAACTGCTGCTAGCTCTCAGGGATAAGTATTGATATACACAAGTATGACTTTTTATTGTTGTTTCAATTCTGACTCATCATCATCATCATCTTGTACAGTTTCCAGCCCCAGGCTGGGTCTGTTTGGAACATAAGCCTCGCCACTTAGTTCTTCCCACCACCTCTCCGCTGTCACTCTGGTCCAGTCCTCGCCTCTCTTCTTGACACATTCCTCCACTCCTTTCAGCCATCTATCTCTTTGTCTTCCCCTTGGTCGTTTCTTCTGCATCTGCATCTCATGTATCCTCTTGGGAATCTTCTTCTCATCCATTCTCTTTAAGTGTCCATACCACCTCAGTCTTGATGTCTCAATCCTACCTTGCAAGGGCTCCTCTTTCACCATTTCCCTGACCTTTTCATTCCTCACCCTGTCTCTTCTTGTTATTCCGATCCTACTTCGCAGGAACTTCATTTCACCTGCCTGTATTCTGCTTATATCTCTTTTCTTCATTGTCCACGTTTCTGAAGCATAGGTCAGTATCGGGATATAGTAGCTTCTGTATAACACTTCCTTGCTTTTTTGTGGGACATCTTTATTCCACACTAAGCTCCTAATGCTTCTCAGAAATGCTTCTACCTGTCTGCCACGTTCCGTAATCTCTTTGTCATTTCTCCCATTTTCCTCCACTATACTTCCCAAGTACTTGAGACTTTCCACCTTCTTCAGCTGTCCACCTCCAAGTGTTATCCCACTCATTGGTCTGTCCTTTTTCCTGGTCGTTAACAGGATCTCACATTTACTGATGTTGAACTTCCATCCGTACTCTCCCACTGTTTCTTCCCAAGCCTTCAGTTGCTCCTGAATTTCCTCTCCTTGTTTCCCCAGACCATGACATCATCTGCAAACACCATTGCTTTCATCTTATCTTCCCCTATCTTTCCTGCTATCCGTGTCATTACCTCGTCCATAACCACAATAAAGAGAAGGGGTGACAGCGCACTACCCTGTTTGAGGCCACTCATTTGTCTGAACCAGTCTGTTCTTTCCCCTCCAACTTTCACACAACTCACACTTCCACAATACATCTCCTTCACTCTGCCTACAGTCTCTTTTTCCACTCCCATGTTTTCCATTGCTTTCCAAATCTTCTCCCTACACACACTATCATAGGCCTTTTCGATGTCCAGGAAGGCCATCAACAGATCCTCTCCAAATTCGTAGTGGTGTTCCTGGAGCTGTCTCACTGAAAATATGAGATCCACTGTTGATCTCCCAGGTCTGAATCCATACTGTTCCTCTCTCAATTTTCTCTCCACTTTGGCTCGTATTCTACTTTGTAATATCTTTTCATATATCTTGACACAGTGAGGTATGAGTGTGACTCCCCTGTAATTTCTGCACTCCTTTCTGCTTCCTTTCTTAAATATTGGGACAATTAATCCTTTCTTCCAATCTTCTGGGGTCTGTTTCAATTCTGACTAATTATTAAAATCTTTCCCTTAGCTAACATTGATCCTTAACTGTAGATTTGTGCAGGGATTAATTTGTCATTGCTTTAAAATAAGGTAATAGGTTCATTGTGCAGTTCATTTGAAAATTTATAGTCAGTATTTGAGTATTTTTTGTGTGTGTTCAGTGCAATTTTATAAAATAATTTTTACTGCATATAAATACTCTAGTAACCTTGTAACAGGAAGTAGAGTACTGATCCTGACTAACTGTCCAATTGAAGAAAGTAGTATTGTTTGTTCTATATCCTATTTGGTAATTTAGTTTAATTCAATGTGTTAACAATGGACTTTTTACCTTTTAGGTCAGACTATTTCTAGTTGTTATTATTATTATTTTAATTTTCTCCTGTATGCACTGATAGGGTATTTTGTGCCTACAGCTGTCCAGGTTCGCTCATGTTCTTATTTCAATTGCTGGATGGGAGAAATTTCCTCCATGTTGGAGACTTCCGAGCTGACCCAGATATGGAATCCTATCCTTGTTTTTGGAATCTCAGTATTGACAAACTTTTCCTGGATACAACGTAAGTCATGAGCAGTGTTTTGTGTGTATTAGAGTTAGAAGTTAAGCAACTGCATAGATGCCCTTGTGTTACAGATACAGGGAATAATGTAATTGTACTACCTGCCTATTTTCAATAGACTTCTACTCTGTCGCTGACAAATCTGTGCACTGTCTAGCTGGCATATTTGGCTGTCCTGGCAATAAATTTTACGCTCACCTACATTAGCTTTCATGCTTTGTTCTTCCTTAGGACAGGGGCCCACGCTGCAGTTCCAAATCTCTACAATCCCCTCAGTATGCAGATATATAGTATATATCAGTTTTTTTTTTTTTTAACACATTGGTGACCGGATGCCTGGACATGTCACATCCCCTGTGGACCGGACATTTTGCTACTGAGAATATTCCCGTGCACTAGATTATAAAAAAGTACATAATTGTGAAAATTACCTAGATATTATCTTTCTAGTTGATATGAGTATACACATACCCCTAGTAGTGCTCAAGGGGGTGATGTATTTGGAAACATGACACAATGTGCAGTGGCGGCTTACAGAAAGAGCTGATGGAATATATTTGAGGTTAGATTGGTCAACAATCAAAGTAAGGTATGTACTTTGGTTGTTATTACGTCGCCTAGAGACCTGAATATCACTCTCTCATACAGTTTCCACTAATTCACTATAACTTGTGCCATTTGAACGATAATATAAACGATAAATCTTATCATCTGATTATAAAAGTCCTCCATCTTGTCATTGATTGAACCTACAGAAGGAAGTTTGATGTTTCGAAACAAAATCAAAGAATAAAAGAAGGCCATGAATAGACGAAAGATGGCACTTATACATCTACAAATATCCTTCTCAATGTGCTAGACCGAAATAGTTCAATACATGGTCAAGAGATGTCGCAGGAAGACCGAAAACAATGACGTGTATAAAACCGAGATTTCTCGGGGCCCGTCAACTACCGCTGGCGAGCGCACTACGAGATTTCTCGGGGCCCGTCTTCCATGTGTTAAAGTAGGGTCCGTTTTTTTTCTCTTATATAAACAAAACTAGTTAGAGGCATCCATAAAATATGTTCGCTTGAACGGAGGTCCTTACAGGCAATGTGACAAAAATGTACAATAATTTGGGGCGTGAGTGAGGGGAAGTTCAGCACGATATTTTTTTTCTTTTTGTTTTTGCCTATTTACAAAATCCAAATGAACTTTATTTTTGGCACTTTCCATGTACATTTTTAATAAACATTCTTTTGTAGGTTGATTTGTGAAGGTAAAAATTCATCTTTTGTAGCATTCTTGCAATTTCAGAAATATTTTTCCCGCTGCCGATGCTGGAGCACGGGCCTGTAAAGTGGATTTTTTTCCACACATGCTGAATTGCACAATACATTGAACAAGGGTGGTTAATTTATTTTGGAAGTTCACTTAGTGGTGGTATTAAGAATCGTTACAACATGGTCCAACGGGAAAGGGGGTTAAATTTTATGTCATATTTGTGAACATATTTTATGGATGTTTAACATTTTTCTTCTATTTGACCCTTTACACTTGAAGCAATTTTTCTACTTAGCTATGTTATTTAAGCCCACATCACAAAAATCAGCTGTCTGTGAAGATGACCAATCTTCACTTCTCCATTGGTGTCGAACCCTTGACTTCTAAGGAACTCCTTCAGGGAGTGGAACAGGTGGTAATTGTTGGGCACAAGGTCCAGACTATGGGGAGTGGTCCATTTCCTCCTATTCAAAAGATCTGGTTTGAGCAGCAGATTGAGGTTGTGAATAACCATTTAGCAACAAAACTCCAGATGGTAATAAGCCATCCCATAGGTCAAGCAGTAAATTTATTGCTGTCCCTTGTGGAATAGAATCGACGAACAGGACACCATGTCTATCCCAAAACACAGTTGCCATAATCTTTTGTTTTAACATTGTCTGTTTGGCTTTCACTTTGTTTGGAGATGTCATGTGTTGCCATTCAATTGACTGCTACTGTGATTCTGGAGTTGTGTGAGAAACCACGTTTCATCCCCTGTGATGATGTGGTCCAAAAGTTCATCTTCTTCCTCACTGTATTGGGTCAAAAATTTAGAAGCACTAGCTATTCTCCTTTTTTGGTGTTGCTCAGAAAGCAGTTGGGGAGCCAATAGCATACACAGTTTTCTGATTTAAAAGATTTCAGAAATGATTTTCTATATCACTGACCTTCATACTTGAGAAAATATCAGTGATAGAAGTGGAAATCATGAATTATTGGTCTTCAACTGCACGTTCAGTTATCTGAAACATTTTAACTCCACAATATAAACCATATAAGGTGATGCTATGACTGCAAATGATGCCTGCTTTTAGACAAGGCTGGGAGTGTTGTGTGCTTCGACAGGTGCACGAAATTTAAATAGTTACTGCCAATTGGACCTTAATTATGTAGTAGTCCTCATATTTACATTATACAGGGTGTCCGCGGCAAGCCCTACTTTGTGCTGTAACTCGTTTGTTTTTCAAGATATTTTAATTTTGACACTTGCTTTGGAAAGTACTTTTCAAGCTCTAAAACTTTCGTGGAGTTGGTTTTTGTGCGAAGTTTGCGCCTAATGCGCGAATCAATCTTTTGTAGCACTGTTTTGGCACTTTTTTGCTCAAATCGGTTTTTTGACATCACCTATTGAAAGAGCGACATTGAATTAGTTGAATAAGCCACCAAACTATCAGTTTTTGCCCAAATCAAACTCGCAAAATGCGAGTTTGTGTTTAGATTTTCATCTGCTTATAGCATGCGACCTGCCTCTGCCCGGCCCGAGCCGATCAACTCCAAGGGCAGCGGCAGCGCAGGGGAAAGAGGGAGGGGAATGAGCGGCACAACTTCTGCCGCAGTGAACCTATCCGGGCGGGCACAAGAAGGCTGAATTTGCTACGCTGTGCGGCATTGCTTGGTGCGGTTTGCTGAGCGTGCAACACTGCTCGGCGTATTTATTTTACTTTTGATTGTTCGGAAATCTAAATTAAAAGTTACCTTGTGACTGCTGTTACAAAGCAGATGTTTGGATGTTCCTACAACATTACCGGTACTGGTTTTGTCTCGTTTAAATTACAAAACATCTTACTAATGAAGATGAACTTAAATACACTTACTCTGTAATCAGCCGTCAAAACGCCCAAAACAAATTAAGTTCTAATGTTTATTCATTTAATACCGGTAAAAATGATAATTTTTTACTCTACGATCTTCTGCTCAAGTAAACTTGGTTATGGCATTGGTAAAGAAAACAAGGCATTGTAATTACGCCAAAAAATCTTGATTTTTATTCTTGAAATTCCATTATTGGCGCTTGTTTTAAAAGAAATTAGTGGTCTGAACAATAAAGCAATGAGCTGTGTGAACACTCGGAAATCAATTTAGATCTAATTTTTGGCAACGGCTAAATTGTAGTTGCATGTAGTCACGGTAAAAAGGTTTTTTTCTCTTTTCTTTCTTGATCTCCAGTATCTTTGAATGATAGTTTTTAAGAGCAAACTTGATTCGGGCTTGGGCAAAGAAAAAAATACATTCTAACACACCAAAAAATATGATTTTTATTCTTCTAATCGGTTTTTGACACTTGTTTTTAATGTAAAAAAAAAGAGAAATAAAAAACAACGAATGAACTAAAACAATAACAAACACATTTGCGCCAGTAAGAAGGCTTAGGAATATGCGGCGGTAACTTCTTAAAAGTCAGAAGAGATAGGTAAAGAAATAAAAATGGCACTGAACACACACAAAAAAAAGTGTGATACTTATCCGCCTTATCGTATCTTTGTCACGTATTTAAAAAATAACGAATAAACTAAATCAATAACTAAAAATTACTTATTTATCGAGCAGGTGCTCGAAGATACCACCTCCTTGCTGGTGGCAAAACTCTAGCCACCGGAACATTCCCGCCGAAGCATTTAGTAACTCTTGAGATCTGTCTAGTCTCCTAAACGCACCAACGATCCTGTCGCACATTTCGTCGCAATCGTCGCAGGAGGTTTCATACACTAGATCTTTCACTCTTCCCCACAAAAAAATAAATCCATAATGGTAATGTCCATGCTTCGTGCTGGCCATGGTCTGGCCATTAGTCTGCCTCGTCCCATCGTTTTGCCGTCGAATGGGACGTTTGCTGCATTTTGGGCAGCAAGTGTTGAGTGGGGTGGTGCGCCGTCGTGCATAAACCACAGGTTTTGTAGAATTTCTTCACCCAGGTCTGCTGTTGCAATTAGAACAGGGAGGTCATTTTCTAGGAACTGAGTGTAACCTGGACCGTTAAACGTCCCTTGTAAAAAGTGTGGGCCAATAATACGGTACTCCAGCCAGTGTCAGGAGTACCACCTCACTATCTAAATTCAAGACCACCTGCTGGGGCAGCCTGCTGAACATTGCTGACCGACAACAAGTGTGACTGGATGAGTGAATGAGAGTGTGAAAGTCATGATCAATGTCAATTGTTATTGTTTAATTTTGTCGCCATAATACCTAGGTATGTTTATTGTATTGTATTAATGTGGTTAAGTGTAAGAGAGGGCCAAGAGCCCTAACTGCGCCACCAATAAAGGCAATAATAATAATAATAATAATCTACCACCCCACCCTAACAATTGATGGACCGTCGGTCTTGGTGGTCTACCTCCCTCAACCAATGCGGGTTTTCTGCCGACCAAAAATGAGTTGTGGTGTGGTTCGGTGCCCCTACGTTTCTGAAAAACTATTCGTCAGTCTGGAGTACGCTGAACGGTCTAGCCTGTTCGAGCATCCATTCACAATGTTCAATGCGCGCTAGATAGTCATCTTCCATTAGCATCTGATGTTTGTGTAGGCGGTACGGCTGCAGATTTTCGTCTTTCCATATCTTGTGGACCACACTCTTGGAAACGTTGTACAACCTGGCATTGGTCCTCGTACTGGTTCGCGGATTACGACGGACTTCGTCAGTAATTCTTCCTCTGTAAGGCACGTACACTGGTCGATCATAAAAACGCTGAGTTGGTCGGAAGTTTCCCGTGAGATGCGCCCACTTCTCGAAATCCCGAATCGTTTGAGTTTGCCGCTCGGGAAACCGGAGAGAATACTCCCACGAAGCTTCAGCAGCATTTCCATGACATTGTCCTAGAAAAGAACCGAAATTATTTAACAATAGAAACGCAGGTAAACTTAACAGATCTAAAGCACAGTCACGACTTAAATCAAAGACAAACTACAGGCGAACAGATTGCGTGTCAGATTTTATTTCGTAAGGGGGTTCAATGACGATTACGATTAGAATAATTAGCCGTATCGAGTTTTAAGTACTACGGTATTTACACGTCTAAATCGACTTAAAAAGACCTGAATGACTGTCACTATTTGTTTCGCGGTGGGGGAAAATAAGTAAACACCTGTACTGACGACTGACGCACGTTGTAATGTAGCCTAAACAACAACAATAGCCACGCAGTTGCAAGAGAATATTTTCATTTAACTCTTTCACCAGTGTTTAACAACAAAGTAGTGAGATAGAAGTAAATCTTAACATGATAAATTTAAAGCTAGTCGAACCATTTGGCTTATGCAAAGTTGGCCGATACCGGAGTTCAACGCATAACAGTCAAAAGGGCCATTGAAAACGAAGCAGTCGATCAGATACATTGACAAATAAAACTCAACGCGTACCAAACAAAGCAATTGACAAGCAAAATTAAAGAAATGAATGACAGGCCCATGACTCGCTAACTTTTAAAAAAAGGAAACAGTAAAATTAGATAATGTTTCCTTCCGTAATACCGGTATTATGAGATGCAGTTGCATTATTCGATCCGAGGGTACAAACAAATAAACAGCCAGAGATAATTACATACCTAGGATTAAAATGGCATCGAGCACCTCGTCCGGCGTGTACTGCTGCATGTTTGCAATGCTTAGAGGAGAACACTTCAAAATGACAACAAAAGTGTGACCGACTCTGCGGTGGTGCCGCCCGCACCGGTGCAGCCGGCCGGTAGGATTGCTGCGACCCTGCCACAACCGAGCCGTGGGCCTGTGTCGCGCAGATGCCCGGACAGGGCGCGAAGGCTCGCTTGGTGTTCTCACGGCTGATTGCTTTATTGTTCAGACCACTAATTTCTTTTAAAAGAAGTGCCAAAAACGAATTTCAAGAATAAAAATTAAGACTTTTTGGCGTAATTACAATGCCTTGTTTTCTTTACCAATGCCATAACCAAGTTTACTTGAGCAGAAGATCTTTGAGTAAAAAAATATCATTTTTACCGGTATTAAATGAATAAACATTAGAACTTAATTTGTTTTGAGCGTTTTGACGGCTGATTACAGAGTAAGTGTATTTAAGTTCATCTTCATTAGTAAGATGTTTTGTAATCTAAACGATACAAAACCAGTACCGGTAATGTTGTAGGAACATCCAAATGTCTGCTTTGTAACGGTAGTCACAAGGTAACTTTTAATTTAGATTTCCGAACAATCAAAAGTAAAATAAATACGCCGAGCGGCGTTGCGCGCTCAGCAAACCGCACCAAGCAATGCCGCACAGTGTAGCAAATTCAGCCTTCTTGTGCCCGCCCGAATAGGTTCACGGCGGCAGAAGTTGTGCCACTCATTCCCCTCCCTCTTTCCCCTGCGCTGCCGCTGCCCTTTGGAGTTGATCGGCTCAGGCCGGGGAGAGGCAGGTCACATGCTATAAGTGGACGAAAATCTAAACACAAAATGCGAGTTTGATTTGGGTAAAAACTGATATTTTGGTGGCTTATTCTACTAATTCGATGTCGCTCTTTCGATAGGTGATGTCAAAAAAACGATTTGAGCAAAAAAGTGCCAAAACCGTGCCACAAAAGATTGATTTGCGCGTTAGGCGCAAACTTCACACAAAAACCAACTCAACGAAAGTTTTAGAGCTTGACAAGTACTTCCTAAAGCAAGTGTCAAAATTAAAATATCTTGAAAAACAAACGAGTTACGGCACAAAGTAGGGCTTGCTGTGGACACCCTGTATAGTGATCTAAAATTAGTAAATGGTTGATTTTATTCCACATTGATTGAAGAAATAATCTTGTAGTTATTTGCTCATATCTGCTTAAATTGTATATCCTTCCAATAACTACATGAAGCTTCTTTATCTTTCTTTATTTCTTTCTTTCTTTCTTTCTTTCTTTCTTTCTTTATAAACCTAAAATATTGTATCTTAAAATAATGATCAGCACCCTGTGAATAGCTACATTCAAAGATCAAAATGATCAATTTTGGCTTAGAGAACAATAACTGTGTCATTTATTTCACTAAGTTTGTACATTTATGAAAAATAAATAGATGGTACAGACTTGTGGACATTAGGGAAACATTTTTGTTGTGATTATGAGTACATGTAAAATAGTAATGGACATTTGGCCCATGTAGATCTCATAAGTCTTACTTCCATTCTTCACAAACATCGAAAGTAGGCTAAAAATGGAGATAAATATGAACTGATAAATTTACAAAGTGATCTACACAGCACAAGCAGTAGAGAGGAGGCTGTAAAATTAAGGAAGTCCATTAGCAGGAGTGTGAACTGTTTGTGGAAGAACCACATTTGAACCACAGAAATATTTGAAGGCCACATGCTTTTTAAAAAACTGAGGACATTTTGTAGTACATATATATCAACTTAAATGTTTTTATTAATTTAATGTGTATTTATTATAACAATCTTTTATTGAATTTGCATGATGTGACTTATGTACATGTACTCACAATCACAACAAAAATGTTTCCCTAAATGTCCACAAGTCTGTACCATCTATTTCTTTTTCATAAATGTTCAAACTTAGTGAAATAAATGACACAGTTACTGTTCTTTAAGCCAAAATTGATCATTTTGATCTTTGAATGTAGCTATTCATAGGGTGCTGATCATTGTTATGTATGTGTTTGACTGCCCCCTCCCCCATCAATTCAAACTCGATGTAACCAAATTGAACCCAATTTTGTACAGTGGTAGCACTAGCAAAGGACACCTCAGTGTCACATTTTACATTGCTGCCATCTTACTGAAAACAAAATGGCGGCCACCCAAATGTTCAAAGCTTCAATCAAATTACGATTAAACTATTCTTCAGATCTCTGCCAAATTTTAGAAAAACGTACTGTGACCGATCCAGTCAGGGTCAATTACCGGCCCCGGATGATTGGAGATACGACGAGACCGGAGGGTCAGTATGACGTCATGGCGTGACGCAGCGAGGTAACCGCTAGAGTAGGGGAATGCTCCAGAAGATTCCAACCCCTTCCTTTTTTTTTTCTCGAGGAGGACACACAGTTCCGGAATGTTCAGTTAGTCAGCGTGGCATGGACGAGTATGTTATCCAGCGTGGCACGGACGAGTAGCCTATGCCATGTGGACTGAAATTTGCATCGGCAACTTGAACGGTTTACGTGAGTGGTCAGTGCTCGTGGCCATTTGATATGAGGAGTATGTCGGGGTGGATGGAAATAATTTGTGAAGTGCGTTGGAACAGTGCTCAGTAAGGTGTCGCTAGAACGATAATCGTGAATTTCAAGACGATATCGGACTCGCTGGTATGTGAGGAAATAATCAGAACTGATAAACGAAGGTCAGTTAAATTCATGCACATGCTGCTATTGATATGTGAAGACGCGTGGAATATTATACAGCACTTCACCATTTTGATTACGAAGATTAATGCACGCGGTCCGGTTAAGCTAGCGGATAGTAAGGTATTGAAGGCATGTACTGTGGTAATAGCAAGACAAAATTGTGCGCATTTGAATGTCCGAGTGGAGGCCGTAATGAAAAACTGAATTATTATGCCGACAATTTATGTTAATTAAAGGTGAATATCAGGAGGTGTTGAACATTACGAGTATCGGGGAAAGAACAATAATAACGATAGTCGAGGCGAAGCATTATCACGAGGCCCTATATTGTGACAGACATTCATTCGAAAATATCATAGCATGGCTGGCATTAAAGGGACACAGTGAGAATGTGACAGAAGACTACATCTGCTTTAAGCTTGTGTGGCGGGACTGCAGGCTGCAGGCTACTTCATATGTCGGTCAAGGCCAGGTCGAAATAGCTTCTCGCAGAAGGAAGTGTGTCACTGGTTGAGGAAAGTGAGTACATATAATTCAAGTGAACCAGGAACTAGACACTATAGTGCGTGGGCGTGAAAGTGCTCTGATATAGTGAAATGTAATATTGCTACAAGGCAGCATGAACCTTATAACCATGGACTCAAATATTCTGGGAATCAACATGCATATTAATACGCAAATTATGCTGCACTGAACCTCTAAAGGGGCCACAATGGGATTAACGGTCGCGACGAGATGGACGAGTGGACCATGGATGGGACGTCAGGAGACGCCGTCGTTGACGGTGACCAGGGGCAACCAGTGGGTGGACATGGGCGTCGCCAGGAGATCGAGAGGAGCCGGGGGCGCATACCTCTACCAGTACGCTGGGAGACGCTGGAGGAACGCCGCCGCCCAAATGCCGCGGACGACGCCGAGGGTTTCCGAGGACGCCGGATATAAAGTAAGACGTTTCATTTCCATTCTTGTTTATCAGGAAGAAGAGAACTTCTACCTCGGATAGCCGTGCCATGAGATGACCTGAGATTGTGTAACTTAACGCCATTCATAATCATTTATTCCAGATTGAACAAGAGCATCATTTTCTCATGCATAAATTAATAGTATCAATGGTAGGAGTAAGACATTCATTTATTCTCTGAGACCTGATAATAATAATAATAATAAGTTGAAATTTGGTAACGATGATATGAGATGCCCATTTTGCTGGGAGATTTCCGAGGTCATTATATGAATTTAATTCTGAAAGGTTTGTCATGTATTGCAAAGATTTTAATAGCAAAAGGATAGCAAAATGGATATGGTTGGAGATTGTCGAGTAAGATTCCTTGGATAGGATGCCATATTATCATACGACCTCGTGGTCCCGATAAAGTTGATACGCTCTGTTAAGTGTGGGTTCTTGAGACATGCTAATAATGTATGATTTTTGTAATGATGTTGTGTAAAGTTAACGTGATAATTAAATATGGTATTATTCCGTCAAGTGTGACGAGGTCATTCACGGGGCGACGTATGACCGTTGAATTGAATTTGTGAGGACAGGGTCCTTTACTCTTGACGAACGTGTTACGTTTATCGATGAGTTGTATATTGAATAGCGCAGGGGTGTAATTGATAGTGCTCTCTACAGTCAGATTGTTCGGATTCTCACACAGAGTGTTCGACGGAAGGGTTGCGATTAAATGTTCGTTGTGAGAATGAAATACACTAGGGTGCCTTATTACGAGGTTCTTAACCTTTCCTAAACGTTAGACAATGCTATAATTTAATTACAATAACAAATATGACAGTGTGGATCAAGGTTGTTGGAACGGCGAATATAAATCGGTAATAATAAGAAGAATTAGTAGTGTAAATATGTGATCATAATCTGTGTGTGTTAATAATTTATGATAAGTTATAATTAATTGTTGAAATGTCATATTATGTGAGGCTGAGTTGATGTTTGAGTATTATTTGATGTGATATGATGCTCTTTAGTTATTAATTTGCAGTTCGATAAAGGAGATCTGTCCATTGCTGTATAAGGGTAGACAGTTGTGATATACACAGATATTCGATATTTTCTTCGAGTTTTTGCCGCAGGTGAACTTTGTGATAAGTTGGCCAGTGATGTTTACATGCGTGTGCACCGATAAATTAAGGGTTAATTTAGTTTTTGAAAGGCAATCTCCTTGTCGGAACTTTAAGAGAGGACACCCACGAGTTAGAATAAGAATAATTATTTTTTGTTTAGGGACTATGAACTTTATTTTTTATTTCGGTCTTTGTCCCACCCTAACTCTGATACTCGTGCGTGTTAGGCAGGTTGCATGTTTATTTATCCTTTGGCCAATAAAGGAGCAGTGCGATTTTACGAGGGCTTTTCTTTTCTTTTCTTTTCTGTTTGTTAATTCAAGTTAGGGAGTTTGCTTTGAATCCTGGTTCAGTTTATTTGCCATCCCAACCCGTAAACGACCCGAGACCCTTTGTCTCTGGCTCGCTGGAGCATTTCTTTTATTCTTCGTCTGTTTGAACCAAGATTCACGCCCTAGTATTTTTTTTTCACCCACTCCCTTGGCCGTTTCTTCCGATGGGGCTGGGATGTTGGCCGGGTGATCGCCTGTCCCATTGGAGAAAGGGGCACAGTACCTTCATATAGGAAGCATCCAAGGTACAAACTATAAGGTCATCAGCCAAACAATTTCAAAATGGCATCCGTACAAATCATGCAAGCATTCTAATCCATTACTTATGATCCAATGAATCAATGTTCACAGTACTTTGCATTCAGATGGTTCTCTATGAGGACCCTCTGTTATCAAGGTTATAAGTATATGAGCGTGATTGATACGCGCAGGCACTATCTTGAAGTTATAATATTTTTTTTAGCGTATGGCTTTTATTGCCGGGAGTGTCCGAGGACATGTTCGGCTCGCCAGTTTTGTAGCTGCTTCGAGACGGACACCCAATGGATGAGCTACAAGTACCGTTGGGGAGGAAAGTTGGAACGGAAGGACGAGGAGTTGGAAGGTAGCGGCTGTGGCCTATAGTTAGGGACCAACCCCGGCATTTGCCTGGAAGGAAGATGGGAAACCACAGAAGACTATCTTCAAGGTTGCCGGCGGGGGGGATTCGAACCTCCTCGCCTCCCGGATGTGAGCGACTGCCATCAGTCATGCCGTAACGACCACAGCTAACTCACCCGGTGAAGTTATAATATATAAAAATAAATAACTCGCAATTCTTAAGAGCTACAGTAACTGAAATTAGTGACAACGTAGGACCATATATGTGGCTTTGTTTGGCCATGGCAAAATAAAACTCTCTCCATACATTCAGGATGGCAGCTGCGCAAGCTATTAGAACATTAAAATCGACAACTCGGAATGTTATTAGATAATTAAGATGGATCTTTCCAAGAGGCGAGTATCGTACACGAGCTCTTGCTTGCGTTAGTCAAAAGATTATCACACTGGATATAGTGCACAGTGGCTATCATAAAATTTCAAAATAAATTAATAACTTTTAGTAATCTAGCGTGCAATAAGGAAACTTAGTAATAAAAGAGAACCTTATAGGTGGCTTTGTATGCCCAAAACAAAAGAAGAGCAACTCCGTAGATTCAAGATGGTGGCTAGACATACTATTAAAGTATGCAAATTAGTAACTTGGGATGTTATTTCCAGGGCTGTGGAGAACGATCATAGGCCCTAGGGCAGTTTTCCGGGCCCCTGCATTTTCGTTCAGCCTAAGACATTATTTTGGAAGTAGTAAGTAGTAGTAAGGTGGCTTTCTGGTAACCCTTAAAATAAACTCCATGGAATTTAACTTGTTCATATTGAATATCAGTGTACTTGGTTTTCATTTATTCAACCACTCTCCTTTATGTCTCACAGTGCTTGTTCTTTTACTTAGAGATGTTGATCACCATGCATTTAAAATTTCATTTACAGTGCATCTTTCAGAGATGCATCAAGTAAATAGTCGAATTATTCGGGAATTGAATTAGAACCTTTCTGGTCTGTACTGAATTTTCATACTTTATAAAGTAAGTGGATAATTCTGGCAACTGTGCCCTTTACTCAGGAGAGCAGCGAAGAACACAATGGGTACCATATTCATAAAATTCATTACGGTATAACCAATGTTCTCTTTGTAATGTTTCAGGTACCATTCACTGGTTCATTTACACCGAATAAAGTCATATAAGAATATTTCAAAATGGAGTGAAGTTGTGCACTCTTAGCTCTTTTACTGCCCCGGGCCCCTCAGCAAGTCCGGGCCCTGGGGCTACAACCCCACTTGCCCCTCCCTCTCGTAAGCCCTAGTTATTGCACAATTGAAGCAAAACTTAGAGGACTGGGAGTATTATTTAAGAGACATCAGTAGCATTAGCGATAAATTTACCATACTGAATATAGGCCGCAGCAGCCATCCTGAAATTTCATCAATTAAAAATAAATAATATTTCGTATTTTAGAGCTACAATAACGAAAATTAGTGATAAGCTAGATACCTGTGTGGAGTATCATATGCCCAATGAAAGATAACAGTGATTCTTTATTTTCAAGATGGCGGCTATTCGATACTTCACGAAAGAAAATAAATGTATTACTGTCCCTTTCAAAACAAGCCATTGTGTACAAAGCTAATAATGACTAAGGTGAGCGAAAATTCACCGGCGACCACTTACGTCGAAATTACACCGCGACCACTGCTGGGTTAAAGTGAAACTTTGTATGAAAGAAGTACCGTGTGAAGGACCTTTCCTAGATTCATATGAAAGAAGTACCATGAAAGTGACCTTTCTGAAATAAACTATAAGAATAACAAACTCAATACAATGCTTGACAGCCATCTTGAAAATATAGAACATGATAATGATTAATTCAATGTATTTTTAAGATACAACATTGAAAATTTGCAGTATTGTAGAACCTTGTAAGTGCCCTTCTATGACTAAGTCAAAAGAACAGCTAGTCCATAGATTCACGATGGCAGATGGGCATATTCTTAAAACTTGAATATCATTAACTCACAATATAATAGCACAATTAACACAAAATTTAGTGAGTGAAGAGTACCATGCAAAAGACCTCGCTATTCTTTCATTGTTGCCATTACAAACTGTAGTTGTAACTCTACAGTTGGTCAACACTAATTTGCCCAATAACTGAGTGGGGTACAATGTATATAATATGTAAATAACACTCATGGAAAACATTACATGTATTAGTTTATGATCACTATTATAATGGGTCAATTTTAGTGATCATAAACTAATACATATATATTTTTCCAGGAGTGTTATTTACATATTAGAGCATATACCGTACATTATACCCCGCCCAGTTATTGGGCAAATTCGTTTTGACCGACTGAAGAGTTACAAATAACAGTAAATTGTCTGTGATAGTACCAGTGACGTATATAGAGTTCTGTTTCGGAAGTGGGTTGCTCGAACAACGGGGGTGGTGTTCATTAATCTCATTTCTACATTCTTTTTTCTTAAACTTACGGATTTTTTTTGGGGTGGGGGGTGACCTCCAACACCCCTCCCCTAAGTACGCCACTGGATATAACTATTGCCGGTGAAATACATGACTCTCGGAAATGCTCTCTGCTCCCTCGACATATCGGAGAAGCTTGGCATTCCTTACTACTTCCTTCTTACCCTAAGCGAATTTATACTGACCGTGGGACGAAATCAAACCCCTGTGCCACGTGTTTTGTTTCGCACTGCATTTAGTTTCGCATAGCTTTTCACTATGTTATTGTGCTATGATTTAAGTTTTGCTTCGATTATAATTTTAATTTTCTTGCCGACAATATCTTTTCCGACCCGAATATTGCGCTCATGATGAAATTAAAATGTTTACATTCCCACGGCCATTCATTTCGTTTCACATGCCAGCCTAGATTTAATTTCAGAGACGAAATGAAATGGTCTATGCATTTTAAATTCATGCCTGGGGCCAAACTAAATGCTGTTAACCAAGGTTGCAGGTTCGAAACCTGGCGCAGTCAGCTGGCATTTGAGGGTGCGCAAATGCGAGGGAGCCGTGTCAGTAGATTTACTGGCACGTTATAAGATCCCCTTCGGGGCAAAATTCCGGCACCCCGGCGTCTCTAAAAGCCAGTGTAGTTAAAAGGGACGTAAAACCAATAACATTATTATTAAATGCTGTTAAAGAATTATATGTCATACCAAGAGCAAAATTAACAGTCGTTAATACATTTTATTTCATACCAGGAGCAAAATGAAAAGTCTATAACGAATTTTAATTCGTGCCAGAAGCAAAATTTTTAGGCCTGTAAAGAATTATATTTCACGCCGGGAGCAAAATTAGAAGTCTGTAACGAATGTTATTTCACACCAGGAGCGAAATTAGAAGTCTGTAACGAATTTTATTTCGTGCCAGGAGCGAAATTGAAAGTCTGTAACAAATTTTATTTCACACCAGGAGCGAAATTAGAAGTCTGTAACGAATTTTATTTTGCGCCAGGAGTGAAATTTTATTCCATTGAAAAATTTCATTTCGCGACGCTAATTTAAATTGATGATACATTTAGTTTTGCATGCCAGACTTGGTCATACCGCTCCCCAGGTCTCCTCGACTCACTTTCCCTTCCATCTGCAGAACTTAGGTTGAACTAGGATTCGTCAGTGGAGAGGACAGTTCTCCTCTGTCCAATTCTGATTTTCTCGAGAAAACTGAAGATGGGCTAACCAGTGCTAGTAAGTCAACGGGGGCCAGTTACAGTTCTCCTTAAAGATGGACCTGCCTCTCTTAGTCTTCTTCTCAGTGTCCTCTCACTAATATTGACGTTATACATGCCTTCCTAGCTTGTACATTTGTAACGTGGTGATCTCTGAATGCTGGTAGAGTCATAAATCGGTCTTCTCTGTGTGATGTAGACCTCGGATGACCTGATCGATGCCATCTATGTAAGGTGTTGTGTTGCTGTTTAACGCCTTACAGCTCGGTGCACAATTGTGAGAAATGTTTCCAGTACATTTGCAACATAACGGAAGCTGCATCCATCATCAATTAGTGCTATGCAGCATCTTTCAGACTCGGTCATCTCAAAAGCAACTTTCATTCACAGAAGCTCAAGGAAACACTAAATAAAAGGTTCAGAATGTGCACCAAGATTTCTAGACATGAACTCAGCAATAGGACACAATAGGGGCATAGAATAAAGTAATGCTACTTCATAGGAATTGGCGCCAAAGGGAAGTAATGTAAGACTTCCGTTCTCGGAAGGGCCTTCTAGTTCCTTCTATTTCAGCTTGTTGCCTCAACAAAGGCATGCAAACACCTTGATACAGTTACCTAAATACTGATGAGGAACACTACATTTCATTGCTAGAATAACGTTCTTTTCGTCAGTATCCACCACATCTATTGCAGACTGACTCGAAATTCACTGTGTGCAAGTTTCATGATGCCTACTGGTCCTATGATGTCATCTGTTGGTACTCAATGGAACTTTCGATTTACATACCTATTTAGTGTGGCTAATTTCCAGAAAGAAAAATTATTATTTGTGGGCTATGAATTGCCTAACTTGAAGCGAGTGTATGCTAATTGTTCTTGGGCATTCTCAACTACTATAGACTAATCTCTATTGTGTACCATAACTTAGGTATGCTACACCCAACTTATGAATATGATTTTGGACTCTGGCCTTGTTTTATTGAAAATTTGGTTCATTGTACATCCATTCCATCCAACATTTTTCCCCTTATAATTGGCTATCCTTACCTTATCTTATCCATAGCCTCGCTTTCATCACTTCCTGCATGTTATTGGAAATGTCAATGCTTGTCCTATTACCTTAAAGTGTGAAGAGGGACGTACTCTCCAAAAAATACGTGTTCATTTTAAGTTGGATGGGTTGTTTTTCTCGTTATTGGGAGTCTATTGTTCCTCATTCTTTCTCCAATGTTTTAATAAAATTTTATATATTGAATTAGGTGAAAAGTTGTATACTTTGGCCATTTGTTTTACCCCCATGCAGTTGACGAGATAGATATTCAAGTTAAATAACTTTTTTTTTTCACTCTAGTTCAATTACAAAAGCAGGTATATATATTTTTCCAGCTATTGTGAACCAAAGTACGACTTCCCATCACAGACTGAGACAATAACCAGTGTAGTGCAAGTGTGTAGGACACATTTAGAGAAGAATCCTGCCACCTTAATTGTCTCAGGAACATACACAATTGGTAAGTAATTACTTCCTGTAGACCAGAGTTTCCCAACTCTTCTGCATAGGCAGCTCGTACTAGGTGTCCGATGGCTCATTGGACCTCCTAGGCCAGGAGGGATTTACCACTAGGTTAATCTGAGAGACCCCCAGTATACTATGACCGTTAGTTTTATAGGCATATTAAGTGTACAATTTAAGTAACATTTTGAAGCGAGAGAATTATTTTTATCCTAGAAGGGAAATTTGACTGGCAACAATATAGCCAAGTGAAATATGTTTTTAGTGTACTGCACAACGCTCTAAAGTGTTCGAGTTACTTGTTTTTATATTTTATAAATTCAAGATGTTGGCTGCATGTAATGTTCACTGTCATCATGTTGGCAATTGAGGGTCCTTATATAAAACCACTTTAATGTTAAGTACTGTGAACATTGTTTCATTGGATCATAATACTTTCATAATTTGTGTGGCCGCCATCTTGAAGTTATTTGGCTGATGACCTTGCAGTTTGGGCCTCAGACGCCTCTCACATGAAGGTTTGTTTTTTCAAAATTTGATAGAGATTCGATGATTAGTTAAGTCGTAATTTGATTTAAGCTTTGAACATTGGGTGGCCACCATTTTGTTTTCGTTAAGATGGCAGCAACAAAAAACATGACACATAGGTGCCTTGTATTAGTAGATATTAATAAACGTTTTTTCTAGAGGGTTGACACTTCAGTTTTTACCAGCAGTATTTTTTAAGATTCTGTCACTCTTGGTGGGTTAGTGTTTGAGGATTCGGTTGTGTTTGTAGAGCTATTTTGTCTTGTAGATTTGTGCTTTAGGATCTGATGATACTCGCTAAACAAGCTAAGCATGTCATCCTGTATTTTCTCCTTCTTCTTGTAGATAACTTTTAATCATATGTAAAATTTTTCAGGTTGTTTCAGGTTTCCCAACAATTGGGATTGTAATGTGTTGACCGACTGCAAAGTAACAATATCAATAATTGTTAATAAGGCAACACTGAAAAAATGGCTTCAAAGCTTGCTATATTGGAACTGTTATGTTATAGGTAAGGAAAAGGTGTTCATTGGAGTAGCTGAAGCTCTTAACCTGAAAATCTGGGCTAAGAAAGAGAAACGTAAAATTCTAGAGTGCCTCCAAGATCCCGCAATAACAGGAAGATTAGTGGAATATCCATGGGAAGCTGAAGTCCATGTTTGGTCGATGATGGATTTCACTGCCCAGGTAAGGGTAATAAACTCTTCTGTGGAGAACCTACTTTGAGTTTCAGGCTGTACACTTGCTGACACAGAAGGTGAGCGGGCTGAAAAACTGTACAGTGATGAGCATTTCCCATGCAACCATGATATGGTTCCTACTTCGATACCTAGGGTCATGAAACTTTACTCATACAGAAGTTGCCATCATAACATTTAGATTGCACTGTTTCCTCTAAATGGCCTTAAATACGAGCGAGATGGGAGATGGCAGGCATACTAATAGGTGTGTTGTGTTGTAACCTGTTACGCCACTGACACAAGTCAGATGGTCGCCATTTATTGTGAAATCAACGCGATATATATTGGGCCAAGTTTAGAAATTGTTAAATTTATTATAATAATTTTTTTTAAATTTTCTGAAGTTTAAATATTTTGAATCGATAGATAGATTTTCTATATAATAGAAAATACGATCTATTTAATATTTTAAAATTACGCGACGTGAATATATGAGAATACGGAAGGCTAGGTTTTAATATTCAAATAGGGTTTTAGTGAGGGCTTTAGTCATCTTGGGATTCTACGGTCTAAATATAGACACCCTGCTCAATAACACATTTTGCAACGGACTTGAGGGAACACTTCGAAGTAAGAAAAGGTGAATTACTTGAACGGAAATTTCATCTGGGAAACCCGGGAAGAAGAACGAAGAGTTGGGAGACTTGGACGGCTCAGCCAATCATGAGAAGAGGCGGGGCTGAGAAATTCGAAGAAGGAGACGGAAGTGGTGCTCTGATTGGGGGAGACGCTGTTTCACCTTTTGACCGTACATACGGAACTTGATGGACAGTTGACGCGAGGTATAAGTAACAAGACAAGCGTGGAGGAGGAGGTCAATTAATATTACAGCGATGTGAGAGTGCTCAATTATTCAATGGTTCTAATCGTTATCACGATTTGCTAAGTTCAAGTCTGTATTATGGTGACGTGAAGTGAGTAGACAGTTACGGAAATCTTTCCACGTGTTCAAACGTCTACGGACATTTTAATTTCGATCCATGGTGAACATAAAGTACATTTCGCTGAGATATTCTACGGCAAATGTTAGTCGTGAATACGACGTGTTCTGTAGTGACGATGCAGTCCACGTAAATGCGGCTATCGGATTCTGATCCACCGCTACAGCACATTTCGAACTTTCGCATTATTCTACGCTTCGCCGCTAAACGAGAAGATGACGTCACGCTCCGGGGATCTTCAAAGGGCTTTCATCATGGTGGTCGAAGAACTTGTATCTTCGCTGGTGAGCCAAATTACGACTCATATTCAAGCTCTCAAATTTCTCGCTCTTTATAATTTAAATTCAGTAAATTGAGTAGGTTTGCATTTCTAGATTAACTGGAGAATTTTCCATTTTACAATGTCCGTATTGACGTGTGCAAATCGATTTTAATAGGGTGAGGGTTCTCCGCCCAGTCAATACTTTTTTGTTATGGGTAACTAGAGATTTATTGCCAATGGGACATGTTTCGGGCCTAAAACGACCCTTCTTCAGCCATATAAGTTATAAATTCTTGTACATCCATCAAATACATTATCACCAAAAACATGCACATTACAAGAAAATATGAAAAGAGCACTCAAAAACTATATCTAACAGGGTATTTAAAAAACATAAAATAAAAAACACTTTAAAACAAGATGAATCTCGTTGCTTTGTTGGCCATTCTAGTGGTTGATTTTAGCTTGATAAACAACATTTAAGTGAACACTTTAAAATTTTTAAAATTTTAAAAGACTGGTTTAATAACATCACTAAGGGTGTATTGGTATGTCCTTGATGTATGATGCCAATGTGTTGTAGCAGGTCTTGACGGCCTGGTTCAAACGGCAGGCTAGGAAAATGCCGTAGACGAGACCCGTTCGACCTTTACTGCATTGTTTTTATGCTGAGCAGAGATGGTAACATTCATTGTATTAGTACGTCATACGGACTGTATTGATGAGACGACCTTGCCAAAAGATGTGTTAGCGGCGCAAGCTATAAGAGACAACGAAAATCTTTAGAAAAAGAGCAAATGCGTCAGAGAAGATTGAAACAATTGACTAGATTTGTTGAAAGGTGACTTGCTGAATTCAAGGTGGAAAGTTATATCGTATGTCTTAAGAAAAACCTCCTGCCTGGAAGCTGCAATGAGTGAAAAAAGAAAGTAATAGAATAAAGTCAACGAACGGAAAGAAAAAACACGTGATCTCTTCTCATCGGGTGCATGACTGCTTACCTGTACTGGAACTGTTGAAGGCTGGAGGTGGACTGATGTTGATCTGTGCTGTGGAGTGACCGTGAGCTGGGCAGAGCATGTGACAGGTAGACAGGGGGAATAAGGGGGAGGGAAGGGGAGGGGGAAGAGAGGTAGGGATCTAGCCTGGCAGAGACAGGAGTTTGTGTGTGGGTGTGGAGGATGATTACGAAGAGGGGGAGGGTTATGTGGGGTTGGGGGAATTTTGAAATTGGTGTTGAGTCTGGGAGGTAATCGTTGTAGTTTTCTTTGGATTAATGTGTTTTTGTCGTTGAGATTTGGGAAAAAATTTGTAAAGGTTTTCAAAAAGTATATTTGCATCAAAATTAATTTCATTGAGATTATGTATGGGATTGGTGCGTTGTGCATTGCTGATTTCAATTTGCTCAAGTGTGTTCATAATGGCTCCTTTCCTGCTAAAGTGGATGATCTCTAAATCTTTCTCTATATTTGTGAATTTGTGATTGGTTTCTTGCATGTGGTTTCCCATGGCCGAAAACTTCCGGTGTTTTATTGCGTTAACATGCTCATGGTATCTCGTAGAAAAGCTACGTCCAGAACCAAGGCCTAGCGATGGGCTCTCCAGCTTCTGGCATCCTTGCCAACATTTATATTGATCACCTAGAAGCGAACGAAATCACAAACAAAATAGAGGGCATCGTATTTTGGGGAAGGTACAGTAAAACCCCGTTTTAACGTGCCCGCTTTTAACGAATTCCCGCTTTTAACGAAGATTTTCGTAAGTCCCAGCCAAATCGCCATAAGCACAGTGTTATTTAAACCCCCTTCTAACGAACCCCAATATAAGGAAAAGTCCGCTTCTAAGGAATATATTTCACATAAATTACGATCGCGCATCCCGTTGTAACGAATATGACGATAAGATACTTTTTTCTAAACTTGTTTTGAATGTAAATTAACTTCCGTTTTGACGTAATCTCAGTCCGAAGTTGACTCGCTAAACGAAATCACTTCTTTAGCGATGTATAGAACCGTGATAAATTGGCGCGGCCGCTGGAAATCACTGTTACCGGCAAGCAGCAGTCACTATCACGCTAGACGCTGTTGGTTAGTTATGTCCATTGAACTGTAGGTAGTACTGGAATGACGGCTGTATGGGAACGAAGTGCGGTTTACCTTGAGACTAGCTATACAGCCTAGAGGCATGACTGACGTAGGGCCTACGCGTAAATGCCGCGAGACTCTGGTAACTTCACGAAATATAAATATTTAGGCCAAAGGTCTCTTGCAAACTTCACGTGATTTAGGTGAAAGATTAAAAGCAATAAGCAATAAGAAACTGAAAATGTTTATGGATATTCTACAAAATGAAAATGTATTCTAGAAAAAATTACGGAATAAGTAGAAAGTCGTGCCTTCCATGGCTTACGCTGCCTGAACCGTCATTGATAGACCCCAAGTATATGCGTACGAAATGTAGAGCTGTTCAAGCTCTACAAAAAAGTCTGCGAACGCATATACTTATCTCCAACCGTTAGGGAGTTCGGACAGTTTTAGTCGGGTAATGTCTACAGTGACGTCAGCTGCCTTAACCTATAGCCGCAGCGCTCTTACACCGGCTAGGCACTTCTGTCCCGCTGCTCCAATCGCTGCTTAGGAATCACGCGGACGCGAGGGGTGCGGACTGAAGGCTCATTCTCTGTTTTTGTTCCTGTGTTTTGGAAGTTGTGCTACGAGTTTTTTGTGTCTGTGATAAGAGTTATACTGCGAGTTACGGCGGACCACATTCATTATGGCTGCAAAACGTAAGAAGCTGACTCTTCAGAAAAAGATAGACATCATCAGGGATGTTGAAAGGGATAGCCAAGTACCTTTGTCACAGATGGCAAAAAAATATGACTTGGCACCTTCTACGCTGTTTGGCATCATGAAACAGAAGGAAGCTATTCTGACCGCAGAAGTTGAGTGCGGTTCTGGGGCAAAAATACGGAAGAATATTCGTTCTTCCCGTACGAGGAACTTGAAAACATTTTAATGAAATGGTTCGAGGGAAAAAGGAGTGAGAACGCTCCAATTGACGGGAACATACTTAAACAAAGAGCTCAAGAAATCGCACTTAAGCTGGGTTTGGTCGATTTCCATGCTTCTAATGGCTGGTTTGATCGCTTCAAAAATGGCACAATCTTTCGTTCCAAAACATGTGCGGCGAGAGTGCGGAAGTTAATGACGATACAGTTGTATACTGGAAAGAGAAAACGTTGCCTCGACTTCTTGAAGGATATGATGCTAAGGATATTTTTAACGCTGATGAAACGGGAGTGTTTTAAAACTTGCTCCCGTCCAAAACATACGCTGTTCGCGGAGAAAAATGCCACGAGGCAAAAAAAGTAAAGAAAGACTGACAGCGTTGTTATGTGTTAACAGCAACGGGAGTGAAAAATTACCCCCACTAATAATTGGAAAATTTAAGAATCCAAGATGTTTCAAGAACACCCGTACACTCCCATGTAAATATGATTTTAAC
This sequence comes from Meconema thalassinum, assembly GCA_946902985.2. Lineage (NCBI taxonomy): Eukaryota > Metazoa > Arthropoda > Insecta > Orthoptera > Tettigoniidae > Meconema > Meconema thalassinum. The sequence continues at coordinate 239,911,765 of OX336389.2, read as the reverse complement.
AAAAGTGCATGGATGACATCGCAGATATTTCGAAAATTTTTACGAAGCTTGGATGCCAAGATGGGATCGGCAGGAAGGAAAATAGTGCTGGTGATAGACAGATCCAGCTCATCCTTCAGATACGTCTTTCCTGCGGAATATCAAAGTGGTTTTCTTTCCTCCTAACTGCACCAGTCACCTGCAGCCTTTGGACCTTGGCATTATTCATTCTGTGAAAGTGAAGTACAGGAAGGCCCTGGTTCAAAGAGCTGTTTCTTTCCTCGAAAGAAATGAGGTAATGAAATTGAACATACTCCAAGCCATGCATATGTTTGTAGCAGCATGGCAACTAGTCACAACGACCACTATTCAAAACTGCTTTGGCCATGCAGGTTTTGGTGCTATTTCAGAAGTTTTTAATGAAGAAGACTCTACTGATGACATTGGGGAAGATTGGGGGGTTGTATCAAAGGATTCTACTGTCACAACATTTGAAGAATTTGTTACTTGTGATGATGATATCCTAACCACCACCACAGATGGATGTTGGAGATCTTTGTGATGATGCAAAAAGGCAAAGTACTGAAGAGGAAGACGAAGAAGAAGAGGATCCAGAAGAACCAACTTTTGGGGCAGCAGTGGAAGGACTGGATATTGTCCGCCGGTACTTCTCCTCCTTCAGTGTGGATAAAGAGTTCAGCAACACTCTCAACCAAATTGAGAGAAAACTTCTTTCCGTGAGACATCTGGGCAAGAGGAAGCAAACTACTTGACCGAACTACTTCAGAAAGTGAAGGGTAATACCTTATGCTTATTCTCATAATTCTCATGGTCTGCCTTCACAAATATCCTTAATATATGTTAGGCCTCTGTTCCTTCAAGTTACAATTACAAGTCAGTAATACCTATTTCTCCTTTCCTTGCTGCAGCTTGTGCTCCCAATGGACCACTAAGGAATCCGTTACCTGTGCTGTTTCGTAAATATTTTCTGTTATTCTTGTGTTAATTTGACTTTTTAGTATTTCTTAACATGTTCATTTATTATTTCTTGACATTACATTAGTTGAAGACATAAATGTACCGGTATCATTATTTCTTGTGATATATAGCCTATTTTCTTCGAACCCCCTTTTAAGGAAAACCCCCTTCTAAGGAAGAAATATCAAATCTCCCTGAGATTCGTTAAAAAGGGGTTCTACTGTACGTTGTTGATATTTTTGTCATTCTCAACAAAAATATAACTAATTTTGATCAGTTTCTCACCAAGTTGAATAACATTGACACCAATTTAAAATTCACAGGCGAAACGCTCAACAACAGCTCGATTAATTACCTAGATCTTAATTTAACCATTAAGAGCGGAAAGTTTCAATATAGCATTTGCAGAAAACCTACCCAAACCAGCTCAGTTATCAAAAAGAACTCCAATCATCCTCAAAGCCACAAAAGGGCAGCTTTTATAAGCTACATCAATAGAGCTTTCAGCATCCCCATGTCCGAAAAAGATCACCAGCACGAATTAAACATAATTTTTCAAATTGCCGAAGCCAATGGGTACACCCGAACAGAAATTAAAAGAATCATTATCAAAATTAAAAACAAGCCTCAATCTCAACTCACCCCCATAAAAAAAAGGAAAAAACGCACTTTGCAGTCTTTACGTATATAAATCAACACACATATGACATAGCGAACATTTTAAAAAAATTCAACACTAAAATCACCTTTAAAACCAATTTTTTTTTTTTTTTTAGCGTATGGCTTTTTTTTTTAGTGCCGGGAGTGTCCGAGGACATGTTCGGCTCGCCAGTTTTTTTGTAGCTGCTTCTAGACGGACACCCAATGGGTGAGCTACAAGTACCGTTGGGGAGGGAAGGAGGGAAGTTGGAATGTAAGGACGAGGAGTTGGAAGGTAGCGGCTGTGGCCTATAGTTAGGGACCAACCCCGGCATTTGCCTGGAAGGAAGATGGGAAACCACAGAAGACCATCTTCAAGGTTGCCGGCGGGGGGATTCGAACCTCCTCGCCTCCCGGATGTGAGCGACTGCCATCAGTCATGCCGTAACCACCACGGCTAACTCACCCGGTTTTAAAACCAATAACAATAACCTAAAAATCAACTACAACTCCAACAAAATCAACGAATCCAATAAATACCAATCATCAGGTATTTCTAAGCTCAAATGTCAGCAGTGCGAATCAGATTATTTAGGACAGACCGGACGTAGCTTCTCTACGAGATACCATGAGCATGTTAACGCAATAAAACACGGGAAGTTTTCGGCCATAGGAAACCACATGCTGGAAACCAATCACAAATTCACAAATATAGAGAAAGATTTAGAGATCATCCACTTTATCAGGAAAGGAGCCATTATGAACACACTTGAGCAAATTGAAATCGACAATGCACAATGCACCAATCCCATACATAATCTCAATGAAATTAATTTTGACACAAATATACTTTTTGAAAATCTTTACAAATTTTTTCCCAAATCTCAACGACAAAAACACATTAATCCAAAGAAAACTACAGCCATTACCTCCCAGACTCAACACCAATTTCAAAATTCCCCCAACCCCACATAACCCTCCCCCTCTTCGTAATCATGCCCCACACCCACACACAAACTCCCGTCTCTGCCAGGCTAGATCCCTGCCTCTCCTCCCCCTTATTCCCCCTGTCTACCTGTCACATGCTCGTTGTCTCTTATAGCTTGCGCCGCCAACACATCTTTTGGCAAGGTCGTCTCATCAATACAGTCCGTATGACATACTAATACAATGAATGTTACCATCTCTGCCCAGCATAAAAACAATGCAGTAAAGGTCGAACGGGTCTCGTCTACGGCATTTTCCTAGCCTGCCTTTTGAACCAGGCTGTCAAGACCTGCTACAACACAGTGGCATCACACATCAAGGACATACCAATACACCCTTCGTGATGTTATTAAACCAGTCTTTTAAAACTTTAAAAATTTTAAAGTGTTCTCTTAAATGTTGTTTATCAAGCTAAAATCAACCACTAGAATGGCCAACAAAGCAACGAGATTCATCTCGTTTTGAAGTGTTTTTTGATTTATGTTTATTAAATACCCTGTTAGATATAGTTTTTTAGTGCTCTTTTCATATTTTCTTGTAATGTGCATGTTTTTGGTGATAATGTATTTGATGGATGTACAAGAATTTATAACTTATATGGCTGAAGAAGGGTCGTTTTGGGCTCGAAACATGTCCCATTGGCAATAAACCTCTAGTTGTCCATAACAAAAAGTATTGATTGGGCGGAGAACCCTCACCCTATTAAAATTGATTTGCATTTCTAGTAAATATAATACTTTCTATTCTCATATGTTCATGTGGTATTTAATTAATTTTGCTAAAGCTCATTTCATGTTTCTCATGATTACCACAGTGTCAATTTTGCTTATTAAATTCTTTATTCAAATGAAATCTTTCTTTCCAGTAGCTAGAACTATGTTTAAGACAAACCTTCCTCTTACACACATGGTATTAGGGTTGAAGATGGAATCTTGCCACGGCCTGATTTTGAGAATCTCACAAGTGTTTTATTAGAGCTAGTTGTTTCATTATAAATTTTAGGTGGCAGCTTTTATTGCTTCCTATGGCGCCCAACAAACAGATCAATCGAACTCGGTATCAACCATTGGAACACAGTTAACGATGTCACTCAGAGTAGGCCATATTTTATTTTATGTTATAAGAGAGTAACTTGTTTTGGTTCTTGCTAACTCCCATCAAGAGGACTCGTTACAGTGTGCCTGTTTGTGAAGCACCGTAGCCCAGTGGGTGGGGATTCAGGTTCACACAGGAAGAGTGGCAGGTTTGAATCCACTTGGGATTTTCTTTTTTTTTTTTTTTTCACTTGGCCAGCAACAACAGTGGGCAAACCAATCGGATCACACGATACCCTCGCCACACTTAGTACACACAGGTAGGTCATTCAACCGGCAACAATGGCATTGTTGGTAGGTGTTTTTTTTTTAAATTAAATAAACCATAGCATAAATCTACTCTTCCAACCAAAATAAAGGTAGTTAAGCAACAATAAACAACTCGAAGTTTTATAAGAAATCATAACACTAGTCCTCTTTTATTGCTTCTAATAAACACAACAAATAACTGTTATCTTAAATGCTCATTAAAATTATCAATAGATTGTAATTGCTTAAAATTGTTTAAATTAGACAATAAATTCTTGCAATGATAAACTGCGAGCATTTTCCTACTCTTCTACCTCAAGGAGATTTAAAGTAAAATAATCCCTAACTAAAGTTTCTACTGTCACCCAAATTGTCTTTCACTGTTGAATAAATTAAGCACCGTCACTTCACTGAATTAAACAACATAAATAATCCTCTTCTGGTGATAAATGCTGTATATCACATTGTAAATATTAAAAATATACAAGAATCTCCTCATCCTATTAGTTACCATTTGACTAACTATCTATTTTCAATTATGTCTATCACTAAATAAATATAAATTCCTATAATACAGTTTCCTTAACCCTTTGCTACACGCATCTCTTTCACTAACATTCGTACACGCTAGCGGCATTTTATGCCGCAATATATTTTTTCATTCTTTTTCGTAATTTAGTGTCTTGCTAAACGGCTAAAATTGATTTGTATGGAGAATTATGCAGAACCTATGAGAATACATTGAAAAATCTCATCATTATGTATGAAATTCGTATTAATAAAATATATTATTGGGAGGGATGAGATAGGGACATATTTATTATTCATATTTAATGTAACTAAAAATTCTTAAAAACATTTATTGGACAACGTAGAAAAAATAATAATTTTAGCACACAAAAGAGATATTGAGAATTATTGGATTGAGATTGCCCTTTTTCAGGCTCATATTACAAGACATTGTACCTGATGCTCAACAAGCTCAAGAAATACAAAACTCAGCAATTCTTCTAGGTTTGTGCCGTGTCTTGTGTGGGGTTTCGCCTAGGACACCAAGCTAGGCTCATCGGCGGGCTCTTGGTGTCCCCGCCCGGACCCCCACAGGAGTGACGAACTGCGCGCCACCTCCCTTTATATAAGGTGCAACTGCACCACTTGACTACGAGAACTAAAAGTTCAAGCAGCCTTAACCTCCCTATGAAGGGTTCCAAAAAGATGGTATATTGGCTTTCACGGCCAGTGAATTAAAACTCAGCAATTCTTCTAGGTTTGTGCCGTGTCTTGTGTGGGGTTTCGCCTAGGACACCAAGCTAGGCTCATCGGCGGGCTCTTGGTGTCCCCGCCCGGACCCCCACAGGAGTGACAAACTGCGCGCCACCTCCCTTTATATAAGGTGCAACTGCACCACTTGACTACGAGAACTAAAAGTTCAAGCAGCCTTAACCTCCCTATGAAGGGTTCCAAAAAGATGGTATATTGGCTTTCACGGCCGGTGAATTAAAACTTGTGTGGGGTCCTAGGCGAAACCCCACACAAGACACGGCACAAACCTAGAAGAATTGCTGAGTTTTAATTCACCGGCCGTGAAAGCCAATATACCATCTTTTTCAAGAAATACACTTGTCTGAATCATGTAGGCCTTTACACTAAGATTCTTGGCATGGAAAAGGACACTTTCTGCTAATTTACAGTACGAAATAATATACAGTGCCTAAATACACAAAATAACTCTGCACGTGGACTTAAAAATCGATTAGATCGTCTTCATCCAGTGACCCCTCTTGCTCATCAAGTACTTGGAGCAACCTTTCAGCTCCTGTTGTTGACAGCCATGTCGAGACCTATAAACAGAAGTCAAGCGTGCAGACTAGACTATGTGCTGACATCGATAATAATGATAGAAGCATAGCAAGAAAGAACAAAGGTAAAATAAGTTAAATACTTACATTATTTCACAACGCCGACTCCAGCCAGTTGTTACACGCTAGCGGTACGGAATGCCGCATTTGCGCACCTCGCACTTTGACAACCTGTCTCTGACTAACTGGGAACCAGACAGGCTCCGAACCTACTCCCTCCCCTGCAGCACATGTCGAACAAAGGATATAGCAGGCGATCTCACAGAACTCGTAAGTGTTTACCACGTCAAACAAAATTTTGCAAAAAAGCGGCACTCAGTGCCGCTTAGCGTGTATCTAAGGGTTAACCTTTTAACTGCTATGTATATCCAGATGAATAAACTCCCCTATGCTGAGTTATTTTCACACATCTCAGCCCCATTCAACATCGAGACCCTAAATCAATTTTAAATATTCTCTCTTCTCCTATTGTTTCTAGGTATTACATATTACCGTATTTGCTCGCGTATATCTCGCACTTTTTGACCGAAAATATGTGTGAACATTTTCGGTGCAAGATATACGCGGGGAATGACCGTATTCCCGAAAAAACACAAAATTTGCGATGTAACAGTAGGCCTACTTGCGCAACTGTTGTGGCGCGCTAATCGCTAATTCGAACGTGTCTCAAGGCGGTGAATTTAGCCAACCACGGCCGAAGACGCGGCGAACGATGTACAGCGTGCTAACACTCACGCTGCGCCGTATGCTTGCACGCGGCCAAGCTCTGATGCGACGTAATGCGTAAAGACTAAATCATTGAGATTCGAGGAGACTGAACTGCGTTTCTCTGCGATGTTACAGTAGACCTACTTCCGCTACTGACGTGGCACGCTAATCGCTAATTCGAATGTGTCTCAAAGGCGGTGAATTTAGCCAACCGCGGCCGAAGACGCGGCGAACGATGTACAGCGTGCTAACACTCACGCTGCGCCGTATGCTTGCACGCGGCCGAGCTCTGATGCGATGCAATGCGTAAAGACGAAATCATTGAGATTCGAGGAGACTTAACTGCGTTTCTCTGCGATGTTACAATAGGCCTACTTCCGCTACTGACGTGGCTCGCTAATCGCTAATTCGAATGTGTCTGAAGGCGGTGAATTTAGCCAACCACGGCCGAAGACGTGGCGAACGATGTACAGCGTGCTAACACTCACGCTGCACCGTATGCTTGCATGCGGCCGAGCTCTGATGCGACGCAATGCGTAAAGACGAAATCATTGAGATTTGAGGAGACTGAACTGCGTTTCTCTGCGATGTTACAGTAGGCCTACTTCCGCAACTGACGTGGCACCCTAATCGCTAATTCGAACGTGTCTCAAGGCGGCGAATTTAACCAACTACGGCCGAAGACGCGGCGAACGATGTTCAGCGTGCTAACACTCACGCTGCGCCGTATGCTTGCACGCGGGGCCTCGATCCCTAATCGGCTCGTATCGAAGTTCGGATGAACTCGTTGTTGCTCGCTCTTCCTGTTAGTAACACTTCGGGTAAGTTCGTGGACAATGACGACTGTTGTGGTGCGCTAAATCGAACGTGTTTCTACCTCAAGGTTATTACGGTCATTTATATGTTGGCGTCAGTAATGAATGCGAGATATATGCGAGTACTTTTTTTCCCCTGAAATTTCAAATTTAAAAAATGGGATGCGTGATATATGCGGGGGCGAGATATACGCGAGCAAATACGGTACATTGGGTTTCATTTCACGCACATACAGTAAAACTTCACATATATATGTCTTCCAAGGGACCAAAGGAAAAAAACGTTTAAGTGTGAAAGACGTCTAAATGAAAGTCGGTAAAGAAGACTGCAAAATGTATGTGACAGTATGGGTTATAGTTAAGAAGTGAGCCATTTTTATGAGATATATAAGTTACTCCTTTGTGCCATTTTTATCTGACGTGATCAATGCACGCCTTTGTGAAACCTTGGCTGTGAAGCTATTAATAGCCCTCTGATGTCTTAATACCATATATGGACATATCTGCATCTTGTCCCCTTATTGGCCAGTGATTTATATTTTGGAAGGGGTCGTGACCAATCAAATTTTAGCACGCAGTTACCTTTGTTTTGCGTCGTCATTTGCTTTGTTTCGAGGCATTTCTTTCTTGCAGCCAAGTAGGCTAGTCGTATACCGATATTCTTGGGGAAGTGCCCGCGTTCAAGGTGAAACCATGGCGAGGTGTCTGTATGTCGTAATCAGTAATTGTTTTACTGTAGTTCAGTTTCATATTTCGGCAATTTAAAACTCTTATTCTGTGTTAGTTTTCTTTTGGTCGCGTGTACTTGCCCCCTCCCGATATTTTCCCTCCGCCCTTTGTGTGCGTGTAATTGCTGGTGAGTTTTTGTTTTGTATGGTAGTGTTATTTTCATTTATTTTGATAACGTAGTTTTTGTACTTTAAGGGTTGAAAGTCATGTATGTGGGCTGGGCTGTCTTCGCTTTACTCTGGTGTGCTTGACGGTGGTTTGCCTACCTTGTAGGGGGCACCTTTGGGTCTGTCATCCAGAGTGTATCTTATCGTAGAACAACATAACGGGATTGGAGATTATTTTTCTTGCTTCCCGTAATGCTTTGTTCTTTATCTTAAAGAGTTCACAAAAGGAGGTCTCACTATTGCTATTTGCTGGTGACCTAACCTGTGATATTTTTGTGTCTGTGAATGCCCATATTTTGCGCATCACATATTTTCGTCGTCTTTGTGTGCCCTTATCTCCTACGCATACTTTCAATTTTTAAAGTATATTTTTGGCTTTGCCGATAATTTAATGTAATTTTTCCTTTTGTCTAAATTCCTATTTTTCTCGTAACTCACTAGATCTTGCATGTGCCTCCGCGTCTTTCTTCCTCATTCCTCCCCTCCCTCTCACCCCTCTCCACCCCGTTCTGAACCATTGCACCCCCCTCCTATTTTGTTCATCCCTTTTGACACGCTTTGTCTAAATTTTTAGAACGTATCTTGACTTCGTAGAGTGTAGTCGTTTCTGAGTTTTGTTTTTTTTATTTAATTGCGACATACTTACATTTAGTCATCGTTTCATCTTGCCTTGAACACGTTACCTTAACTTATCTTATTTTATTTCATTTTAATATAATTTAATTTAGTATATTTTCGATTTTCTTCCTAATTTGTATTTCTTTCTTGCGGTAAATTAATTTTGTGTTTAATTTGTTGGTCATTTCTCTTCTTGCTTTTAATATCTCTGGAATCGTTGTACATTGTGGTTCTTATTTAAATACATTTTATCTTTGCCTAAGTATCTCTGCTTTTGCGTCACGTCTTATTTTAATTTTAGTAACCTTCTTCGAGTTTTGTCTGGTTTTTGCTATATTTCGGTTTGTCGGTCTTATTAGCGTACTTGTGACGTTAATACGACCTACACGGCCTCTGATTTAAATTTGTTCATCTTTGGATTTTACCGTAGTTTAATTTTAATTAGCTTTCCCCCTTCCATTTGGGATTGCTTTCTGGTTTGCCTTTTAAAATTTGGGCCCAGCGAAAGCCAAACAAGACTGCGATCTCCCCGTTTTTCTTTCTTCTATTTTATTTTTATTTTATATTTCTTCGGGGATAGGGGAAGAGCTTCAGCTACGTTTCCACTGACGTCTGCTGCGTACGTAAGTATATGTTTATTTCTATTACTTCATCTTAAGTTGCGTACAGAAGTGAACAACGAGAAATAATAATAAAATTGTTTAACTATAATCGGCAATATGTAACAATACAACTACAAGAGAAATGCAACCAGATAAAGAAAGAAGCAACAAAACAAAGAAAATTGAGTCACTTTACGAAGCAGTCTGTTATCTTGACTTTTTTTTTTCTTGTTGGCCGCGGCCACAGCATGAACAGTATTTTCAAACCGATATAATTTGGCCCTTATTGCCTCAGAAATGTTATGGGGCGTCACAAAAAGTTTGATAGTCCATAGAGCTTTGACAGCATCATTAAAATCCACTGTATTATGCTGAGGCTCTTCGTCATCGTCATTAATAATATACCGTATTGTAAATTAATTTATGGATTTTAATTTGTAGAAAGAGGCAAAATTATTATAACACAGAATCAATCGCGTATTTTTAATGGTTTGACGAGAAGTCCTAAAAAAACACGAATAATAATTATAAAAGAGGAAATAATAAAAAATTTAATATATCAGCGATCATAACACACTTCCGCTTTCTTCCGCACATCTTAACATAAGCTTCAGATGCTGTATAACTGTGTTCTATGGCTGCTTCCTGTATTTTGAGATGTCAACTTCTTGGCTAACACTAATATCACTCGCTACTAATTATTACGCAACACGCTGACAAGCGAGTGTCGCTCAAAGCCATCGTAACATAAATATCGAGCGCTGCATTCCTTCCACCAAGCGATGTGACGGAAGTACAGTCTGTACCAAATGTTTGCATTCAAACATACGCAACACTCAAGAACTCGCAACGTATAAATGATGCTTTATATTGCAAGGGACTTAAAATATGATCGTATAAGCGTGAAAAACGAATAAATGTAAAACGTATATCGGAAACAAATTAACATGAAAATTTTAGGGATTTTGCCGGGATCAGGAAAAAAACTTATAAGTGTAGAAAACGTATAAGTGTGAAACTTATAAAAGAAGTTTTACTGTATACTCAAATGCCAAACTAGAAGCTTTAAACAGAGTGGCAAAAGGATCCAGCTTCTTCCACCAAATATGAAACCTCATCTGGGACAAGGGAGTACATCTAAGAGCTAAGCAGACCTTGTATAAAACCTACCTTCTGCCAATCATAACGTATAGTCTGGAGACCTGTGTCATAAATAAGAGAGAAGAAAGTCAATTACTGACATGTGAAATGAAGTTCCTTGGGTCAGCCCTACAAAAAATCAGAAGAGATAGGGTCAGGAATGAATATGTAAGGAGAGACATGCAGGTGATCTGGACCATGGGGGAAAGGATGAGTGTGGCGAGATTAAAGTGGTTAGGTCATGTGAAGCGGATACATCCGACCTGAACTCCAAGCCAGTATTTAGAGATAGAGGTGCCAGGAAGAAGACCAATTGGACATCCTCGGAATAGATGGACAGACCAGGTTTAGGAAGATCTCATGAGGAGAGGAGTAACATGGGATGCAGTGGAGAGGGGAAAGCTCTACCAGGACAGAAACAAAAGTTTGAATTTGCAGTTTTTGAAACAGTGTTGAGAGTAATAGGGCGGCTTAATGGAATATCCAACTGTAAATTTATATTTTTTCTAGAAATAATTGATACAACTTTCATTTTGTTGCAGGCTGCATTACTTATCTTACAACCAATCCTGGAGATAAGGTTGGTATGTTTGTATTTCTGCTCATTATTATTCCAGTTTCTACTTAGTCGAGGTTGAGGAGAGATGATTTGGTACTTGCAAAGTGTTTTATATGATGGGATGCCCATACCGACGTCAACTTCAACATAGGAATTAATGAGGGATAATATGAAGAAAGAAAATAAAATGCAAGAGGCAAAGAATGTGTAGAAGGCAGCCATGGCCTATGGAGAATTGGCTATGATCTTTGGTAACGACTTAAAGACCTCGCTGGAGCACTGCATGCCCTCTGGGGGATGACTAACCAGTTTAGCTATTGTCTGAGTGGCATTCACAAGCTTGTAGCTGCAGTAATGCTGAAGTAAATTAACCTGTACTGGAAAGGCTACCTTACCACCCTTTCCGACACAAGCTATAGCAATTTTCCCAAATTGAAGCGTGCGAGAGGTGGAATTGGATACCTATCAGTAGAAAGGTGCTAAGTGCCATTTTTATGAACATTGAGTATTATAGTAAAAAGTGTTTTGTCAGTTTATTTGTGAGTATTTATTCTTCTAATTTGAATAACATACAGATATAGTATTCCTTACTATCCAGTGGCAGATACAGGTTCATAATATGAAAACTGTGGAATTATGTTTGAGTGAAATGTTAGAAGTTGTGAAAGGTGCAATGTCCACTAGTCTTTACGAATGTGCTACGTGCTAATTAAACAAAGATAACGGCTTTCCGTCACGCAAACACGTGACATACAGTTGTCCATGCATGAAACACGGAAACTCCAAGTTGATTCCACAAATTTCCAACGACTGACCTTGTGATTTGTTGATGGTCATTGCGAAGGCCAGAAGCATGGGAAATTGCAACCGTTTAAAATCGAATGGCACGTCCGGTGGAAACATTGGGATGTGCGGAATCAAAACAACTTCTCCATCGATGACGTTGTTCATTTGCTTTTCCACAGCCAGTCGTGTTCCATTACATAGTCGAAGTTGATTGATGTTACGCAACATGATGATGAGCCTACTTTCAATTGCAAATTGTGAGGTGGTAATCCAGGCAATTCCAGCGAATTCAAAAATTCTGTGAGATGGCTGACTACCTCATCCAGGTTGATAACTAAGTCAACCGATTTGAAGGAAAACAACTGTCCCGGAATTAAATTTTGAATGGACTTGTTGGGATCTTTATTTCTTTCTGCCAATATGGCCAGTTTGCTCAGCCAATTATGGTTTTTGAAGTTCTGCGCTACGTTCGGAAAAAACACGCCGAATGAGCTCCTTCTTTGATTCGGTCAACTGACGTTCCAGGTTCATAGGAGCATCGCGTCGGCGCAATCGGTCATGCCCATTGTGTCGTGCTCGCTTGCGTCGTGTTTGATATTCACGAACTCATTGCATTCTGAATCTATTCGCTGTTCGTTCATTTTCAGTCGCTCTCGAACGTAAATCAGATATGCCCATACGACTATTTTCATTATCCGTCGCTCTTTGGTCATCAGTGTGGTTTGCACGTCAAGTAGCTCGCCGCGCATTTAACTGGCTTCGACGACCTCTGTCAGCTCTTCCTCTCCTTGGCATTGCAATGGACACTGTAAAACGACACAGAATTTGAGTAATGTAATGGACACTGTAAAACGACACGGAATTATTTTCATAGTAACTCAAATCTATCGAACTTACCTTGAGAACTTGACAATATTGACATCTTTTCCGTTAGTACTACGTTCTCACATTAGATATGTTGGTCGAAACACATTAACGTGAAATGTAATTGGATTATACAGTATGATTCTGTTACGTTAAGTATTATTTAATTGCACGTATTGATCAAAGGGTATGGTATGGGATGTTATCTTTGCTCACAGAAGATTTTGAAGTGGATGCACTGTGTCACCATCTGCCCGTCAAGTTATTAGATTCAATATTGGCGTGGCTTTTTAATGTAAATTAATTTAAAAAAAACTGCCAATTTGATTTTGTTCAAACCACTTTCTAAACCCTGTCTACCATAATGACAACAAATTGTAAAATTTTCACTGAAATCGGAGCAGTAGTTTTCGAGATTTTGCGAGACTAATGCACGGCAAAGCCGCGTGTCCAACAGGAAACAACTATGCTATCCGTACACAGGTTCCCATCAGTACGAACTGCTAATAATTGAGTATTCTAAGTTCTTTAAACAATTCTGTCAACGATGCACATATTGGAGGGAAATGAGAACAAATGATTGGCACATTGCACCTTTCTTCTGCAAGAGCTGCAGGACTTACCACTAGTGCCATCTTGTGATGCTCTTGGATGGTCCTTCGAAACCACTGAGGAGTTAGCCCTTTTGATAAGTAATGCTACATCGCACATAGCACCATATTAGCAAAAAAAACGCTTTTTTCAAAAAATGGCACTTAGCACCTTTCTACTGATAGGTATCCAATTGTACTGAGTCAAAGAAAGGGACAAGCTTGTGTGTTGAATTAGACAGGATGGGTGCATATGAGATTGATTCTGAAAGGCAAGAAACAAGCAAATCATGACCTTTGACAAGCCATACTCCTGAGAAGACGTGTCACTGGCAGCAATCCAGCCACACAAAAAGCCATTGCAAGTAAGTTGGGACATCGTTAAAAACTGTAAACACCATCATCAACTGGGATTTGAACTTGGATTGTCACATTGTAGAACAACGTGCAAACAGTAAGAAACTCTGCGAGAATGGCCCAGCAGAAGATCATGGAAATTTGTGACCACGTTAGATGAATTTGTGTCTGTGACTGCAACAAACCTGGAGTGATTTACTACCGTACCATATTGATCATCATTATCATCATCGATTTCCGTTTTCCAGCCTAAGCCAGGTCGGAGCAAATATGACATCCCTCCACCTTACTCTGTCCACCATCCTTCCTCAACCACTTAACTCCACGACAGGTTTCGTTCTCTCACACTGTCCTTCACTAAATCCATTCACCAAACTCTAGATCTTCCTCGTCCTCTATTTCCAGTCATCCATCTCTCCATCATTTGTTTCGGCATTCTTTCATCATTCACGTGTCCTTACCATCTCAATCTGTTCTGCTCCAGCTTATCATTTAGTTTCTGTACATTCACTTCCTTTCGAATATCTTCATTTCTCACTCTATCTCTCCTAGTCTTCTGTTCCATACTCCTCAGGAATTACTATTAGAACACATTTAACCTACAAAAACAGTAATAGACAAATGCACACAAGTATCGGTGTTTTTTTTTTAAATCTAGTGCTGCCATCTACGATGCGCACACAATCCAGACACAGTGTTTTGTTTTCAACCTTATACACAGTTCGGTTCATTTCGTGTCAGGTCAATAGTGCTATGTATTTTACATTAAATATTCGTTTGTTTAAACTGTTGTTTAATTGACTTTGCCCTGAGCCTGTTCCTCTGATAGGTTATGGGGCCCAGTGTTGTAACTGGAACACGAAAAATTCAGTGTGAACAAAAAGGACTCTAACCTCACCACGCGTTCGGCCGCGAGCTTGGCCACGTTTTGTATCTTGAGATGGCTGCACACAGCGCGAGGATCGAACTTCTCGACAAACAAAACTACGATACCTGGAAGTTCCATCCTGGTGAAGAACGACATGTGGGAGTATGTTAGCGGTGTAAAAGTCAAACCTGAACTGGCAGCCAACAACGCTGCTGCCATGTTGGAATGGGACAGAAACGGCAGGAAAGCGAAATCCAACATTATCTTGGCCATCTCACCTTCCGAACTCAAACAGGTAAAGAATTGTGAAACCTCACGAGCCATGTGGACGAAATTGTGCCATATCTATCAGTCACAAGGACCAGCGCAGAAGGCAACACTCCTGAAACGGCTCACCTTGCATAAGATGGCGGACGGCAGGGACATGCGCGAGCACCTCTCCGAGTTTTTCGACACTGTTGACAAGCTCGGCGACATGGGCAGAAACATCCACTGAGATCAACTGGCGATGATGTTGCTATACAGCTTGCCGTCGTCCTTCGAAAATTTCCGCTGCGCCATTGAGTCACATGACGAGCTGCCAACCCCTGAAGCCCTGAGAGTCAAAATCACAGAGGAGAGCGAGGCCCGAAAAAATGGAACATCCAACGATGGATCCACCGTCATGTTTGCGAAAAATCAAAAACTCCCGCAAAAGAAGAATTCGCCTCATCAGAAAGACAAGGACGGAAACCAAAGAAAAAAACACCGATACTCGTGTGCATTTGTTTATGTTTTTGTAGGTTAAATGTGTTCCAACACTTCCCCTTGAGTGAGGTGTTAAGATTTCTTCTCATGGCTGGATCTGGAGTCCTGCAGCCTTCGTGCACCAGCTGTGCTTAGGTCTCGGAAGACTTTTCGTCAGGAAATCTGCAATCTGGTCCGACGTTTATACTTAGTCCACGCTGAGAGATTTGCTTTGGATTGCATCTCGTACAAAATTATGCTTTATGTGGATGTGTTTCGTCTTCAATCAAAAGTTCTCGAATGAGAAACAAAATAAGTATTGTCCGTTGAGCCATCATAATTAACACTAAAAGTGATAAAAATGTCCAGCATAACTCAACACATTGCTAGCGTTTCGCCCCAGCGTGCCAATTGGGCTCTTCAGTTGGTAAAGGCACACCTACCAAGACGCGTAGCAGATACACACTGAGAAGGCCATGCAAGACGCCTCGACACGTGTGGCCACGTCACAAGCATGCAATGTGTTGAGTTATGCTGGACATTTTTATCACTTTTAGTGTTTCATCTTGGCGTGAAACATGGGATTCTCGGCGTGTTTGAGTGCACTGCGGTTGTCACAGTGAACAAAGAAAGCCATATATCTTCAGCGTCTTTTATGAGAGCTGGGGCACGACGACCTGTCCATACTCACGGTCTACTGTGACAACCGCAGTGCACTCAAACTCGCCAAGAATCCCGTGTTTCATGCCAGTTGGTACATTAGATTGCAATGTCTTGTAAGATCTTATGGTATTATACATATTTTCTTTGTTTTTTGTTTCTCTGTTCATTTATTGTTGGACATTGCATCTAAATGATTGTTCCAATCATAATGAAAATTTGGAAATGGTTACATTA
This sequence comes from Meconema thalassinum, assembly GCA_946902985.2. Classification (NCBI taxonomy): domain Eukaryota; kingdom Metazoa; phylum Arthropoda; class Insecta; order Orthoptera; family Tettigoniidae; genus Meconema; species Meconema thalassinum. The sequence continues at coordinate 239,895,554 of OX336389.2, read as the reverse complement.
AATTTCAAGACACAGGGTAGTTTGTAATTCATAGTAAATCTTGGAGGTTCTGGAGCACAAGGTTCAGTTAATTAGAACACTAAATTAATAATATTGTTTCAAAGGTCTTAAAAGAATTTTTCATAAAAAAAAAATCTTTAATTTTGTTGTTATTTTTTTTGGAGAAATTGTGATGGCTGATAGGTCTCTCTATTTGTTCCAGTCCCTGAAGCTGCATGTACAGCAGTGCAGAGGGAGATTCAAAGAAATCGTGGCCTTCAAGCCCAGTGGTTGGGAACTGAACTTGAGTGGGGATCCTCTTAACTTCAAGTGTTCTTCGTATGATGGAGTCACTATCTACAGTAAGCAGCTCCACACTCCTTTAGCTACCTGCCTGCACATCATATGTGATTTTTTTAAATTTTCAGTAAAAAAAAATATGAACATGTAACCTGTAATTGCCAAGTGAAAGGAAAGTGAACATAAAAGTGATTGAACCATTTCTATTAAAAGATTCTGGGGCATAGAAGGGACAAAAGGATACAAACTTAAAACAACTTGCCTATGTCTGATATCTGATGAAACGCAAGTTTCCAAAGTTAATATCATTTAGGATGAGCAATACCATATACAGTAGAAGCCACTTTTTAGAGACGCCTGATAAGGGAGACAGCCGCTTAATGGAGACAAATACTGGAAAACAAAAGCAAATGTACCAAAACAAGGTTGTTTCAGTACGCCTAAGTGATACAGCACATTGGTTTTCTACTCTTCATAACAAAGTCCAAGTCAGATATGTACAGTAGCTTATAAACAGCTAAGCATTGTTCCGATAACCTGGATGTTAGGCCCCTTAAAACAACAATTATCATCATCTTCATCATTTGACTTTGTCTTCATGTCACCATTGTCAGTTTATCTTCGAGTGTCGGCAGTGTCACAAAGTGAAATGGCACGTAAAGGTTTGTCGCTGTGCAAAAGAATTTCTGTCTTGGACAAAATCAAAACCCAGCCGGCCGACAACCCAGTTCGAGAACTTGCAAAAAACACAGGCATCTCCAAAGATACGATTTTGCGTTTGAAAACAAATGAAGTGAACTTGCGTGAAGAATGGAGTTTTGCAGAGAAGGGCAGTCATTCGGCGGGAAGGAAACTGAAAAGAGAAGGTAAAAAGCAGCTGTACAGTCGAGTATGTATTTTTAAATTTTATGTAGTGTATGCAGTACAGTACATACCGAACCTATACATACTGTAGTTCTTTTCCTTTCATTTCAGTTGACATGTTACAGGGTGTCTGCCGGTAACGAAAGTAACGAAAAAGTGCCTAAATTTACAACCAGGTAACGAAAGTGACAAAAAGTAGTTAATTTTTATGTCTGGATAGTTACATGTAACGAAAATTTGCTGAGGTCGGTTTAAATCATTTAAACTCACGCCGCTAGGCTCACAGATTGTGATGGTGCAAGTTTCACGAAGCGGCGGCGATTGCGTAACCTATATTTCCCCGTGCCACACCTCATGGAAATGCATAGTGAGGTATACATCAGTTCGACGTACCGTATTTACTCGCCTATTGGACCCCCACCCCCACCCATTTTTTTCTTCTAAATTTTTAGTTCCGAAATTCGGGGAAACTCTAGACGTCATCATCATCATCTTGCACAGTTTCCAGCCACTGGCCGGGTCTGTTTGGAACACAAGCCTCTCCAACGTCTTCTGTCTTCCCACCATCTCTCAGCCTCCGCCCTTGTCCAGTCTTCTCCTCTCTTCTTCACGCTTTCTTCCACCCCCTTCAGCCACCTGTCTCTCGCTCTTCCTCTCGGTCTCTTTCCTTCCCACTTCGTCTCGTGTACTCTCCTGGGTATCCTCTTCTCCTCCATTCGTTTTACATGTCCATACCATCTAAGTCTAGATTTCTCTATACCATCCTGTAATGGTTCCTCCTTCATGAATTCTCTGCTCCTCTCATTTCCTATTCTGTCCATCTTTGTAGCTCCAATACTGCTTCTCAAGAACCTCATCTCACTGGCCTGTATTTTGCTCTTCTCCCTTCCTTTCATAACCCAGGTCTCCGAGGCATACGTCAGGATAGGGACATAGTACGTCCGATATATGATCTTTTTGCTGTTCTGAGGGACATCCTTGCTCCATAACATGCTTCTCACACTCCTCCGAAATGCTTCTGCCTGCCTCCCCCGCTCATTTATTTCTCTATCGTTTCTTTTATTATCTTGTATCAGGCTTCCCAGATACTTGAAACTCTCCACTTTCTTCAGCTGTTCCCCACCAATTGTTATTCCCGTTGTGGTTCACTCTAGATGTGAACTTCGCAAAAATCCATTATTTTGGGAAAAAGGGAGAGTAAAAATTAGCTATTTTATTTTGCTGCTACATAGTACGATATATCTAATCAAAATATACGAAGCTTCCATCTTTAATCAGCCCATTATGAGACTGCCATAACCTCACTTATCCACCACTATTCCCGGCTACCCCCAATGACTTTCACTACTATCCTTTGCTGATCAAAAATCTTAGTATCAAAGAAATAGAATGGAATGGACAAAGTATCAGACATGGAAATGCAAACTTTATTTTTATTTGAACATGCATCAATTAGGGAACGAGTGATGATGCTAAACGATCACACCTCACTAACATTTGTAAACACAACTGAGTACGTATTATTCACATGTTTCACATTAATATACCAATATCATGTCACACAAACGCCGACAGTTCTTGCAACAAATGAAATGTGTTAAAACTGAGAAAATGCTGCTGCGAACATCATTTCGAAGGGCAATACATCTTTGTATACATCCAAAAGAATGCAGGCAAGATATGAAACCATAACTTTCATTGGCCAGATTTTAAACTTGACGTTTCTACTCGGCCAATAGTGTGCCATCTCCTATTGGATATTGGGTGAAGACTATTGGCTACACAATTCGATATCCTGCCCAACGCGTACGAAAAATGGCGGTCATATCATCTGAATAACTAAATAATGTAACAAGAAAAATATGTTTGTCATAAAAGAGGATGAATTTTAGTTAGAATTTTAATTTTTTTTAAGAATTCGTCAATTTCCAAGAATTGACTCTCTATAATTAAGGAGGAGTACTATAAGCGATTTCCAAGAATTTTGTATTTTGGCTCTCGAAAATGAAGGGGCTACTATAGGCGAGTAAATACGGTATATTTTTGGCATCATGAAGAGATTTTAGTTTTGTGTGGAAATTTTTTCTGTATTACAGTGTAAGGAAGCCTGACGTTTCGCAAGACATTTAGTGGTGAAAATTTCCAAAAATCGACAGAAACCTCTCATTTCTGTTATTGACCTCTAAATTTGTAGACTAAGTCAAATTAAAGTCCAGAAATAACGCAAAATAACTTAATATCGCTATCTAGCGAAATGATAGTTTCAAAATTGTTTTTGTGGAAAAGCTTCGAAATACATATATTTTAAAAATCTATCCATCTCTTGAATTTGTGACATCCAGTATGGTTAATTGGAAATTCCGTTATATGTCAATTTTTCCTTCGAACTTTGGTTCCATCGGATATATAATTTAACCGGCTATCTCGAAAACTTGTATAACATGCTTAATTCGTGATTCAAATTGGAAAGAAAATGTGCCCTCTTGTCGTATTATTCGTGCAAACCTCTCAGGATAGTTCGTAATATTCGATACCTACTTCGAACGTTCATCCTCCAAAATCACATCCTCAAGACGACCGGATGACCGCACGACTTGCCTGCGGGAATCTCATCAAACAGACTCAGATCAAGGCCAGTTGCGTAAAATCATAAAACCCGTGCCCGGTCGCGAACTTGTGACCTTGAGGGCAGTGAAAATCCTGTCGAATGTGATTGGGCACCCATCACGAAACATTCCGAAACCTACTCGCCACTTTTTCCATGACCGTATACTTAAAAGTGTACGGGGAGCGAGAAGTGCATCAACCCACTTAGAAACGACAGCCTACATGCATTGCGGCACTCATTTCTCCTCATGATCCCCCGTGAACTCCCAACCACAGCATAGGGACAGCGGGAATCACGGCGCCAACCATAGAACATGTCCATTACTCTTTGTGAATTTTAACTATGCCCAACCTTGAGCTTGCCTCCACCATTCTGCCAGGACGGATAGACAGGCAGACAATCGTTGATCGGCAAAATATTGCTTTCTCATGTCCATTAACATGAGCTAGCCGGACCATTTCATCAAATTTCTTTGTGAATTTGTTAATGTACATAGCTCAATCGGACAATTTTACATCCTGTTTCCTTCGGGAACAGATATTTCCAATATTCTCATGTCCAACCGCAAGGAATACGTGAATCTCCTAAAATGGACAAGAGCGGCAGCGATTGCGATATATCGTGATTTTTCTCTGCATTTGATGACGAGGACAACTGGATTCTTTTCAAGTGGACAGCAAGCAGCGCCGATTGCGTAATAATGCTATATTTTCCCGTGCCCCACCTCAAGGACAAAGGAAATCTCTTCGAACGACTAAACGTGACACCAATTATGTAAATCGCTATCTTCCTCCGTGTTCTATTATAAAAACTACGAGAATCTCATCAAACGGCTTAAACCATCACCGATGGTGTAACATCTTGATATTTCTCCATACTTGACTGCAAAGACAGAATTCGGTGACGATCACGTAACGTCGCATATATTTCTTCCTGATATACTGTGGCAACAAAGGAAATCTCCCTTAACGGCCAAGATTAAATCAACCTCTTGGTAATCCATACCTGCCAACTTTTACGGATTTTCCGTAAAATTTACGGAAAGGCAGTGTGTTTTTCGGTTTTACGGATGAACTATAATATACGTACCAAGATCTTCTTTTTAAAATTTGCGCCAGATCAAGCTTCCACATGCCGCCGATACATTGTTGTGCGACCAGCACACATTCGATACATCGCTCTGAACTATATTCATCCGATCGTTAGTCTTTGACTGGGAATACGGGATGCGTCCTAATTTGCCTGAATCCTAGTCGATCGTTATCAATTTGTTTGTGTTGAATGAAAGTTCTGGGATAACAGTTTGCGTGTTCATTAATGCGTTGATTAGTTCGATAACCTTTACCGTTCTGTATAAAAAATAGTTCTTTTCTTGTTCACCACGAATTACCAATCGTAGGTGGTGTTGTAGTTACGGAATAACATGTGAACTATCAGGTTGTGTACTGGTAACGGAAAGTAGCTAATTTTTATCTGGATATTTGGAGATAACAAAAATTTGCTGAGGTCGGTTTAAATCCTCTAAACTCGCGCCAGTAGGCTCTCATATTGCGATGGAGCAAGTTTCACGCAAGCGGCGCCGATTGCGTAAGCTATATTTCCCCGTGCCCGCCCTCAAGGAAATGCATACTGTGAGGATACCTTGAATGATATACATCGGTTTAACGTATATTTTCGGCATCAAGAAGAGTTTTTAGTTTTGTGTGAAATATTTTTTTTTTATTAGGAAACCTGACTTTTCGCGTCACGTTTATTCGCGAAGACTTTCAAAACGAAACAGAAACCTCTCATTCCTGTTATTGACCTTTACATTTGGAGACTATCTCAATTATGAGTCCCGTGGCTCAAAACAACAAGATTCACGGTCACGTAAAACTACAATCTTCCTTCCTTCAATTATGAGTCCAGAAATAACGTGAAATAATTTAATAATCGCAATCTTATGAAATTATACCGTTCCGAAAAAAAAAAACGCGAAAAAGCTTCGTAATAAATTTATTTTTAAATTCTGGAGCTATCTCAAATATGAGTCCAGAAATAACGTGAAATAATTTAATATCGCAATCTTGTGAAATGATACAGTTTCGAAAAAAAAAAAAATGGAAAAAGCTTCGTAATACATTTATTTTTAAAATCTATCCGTCTCTTAAATTTGCGGCATCCCGTATGGTTAATTCAAAATTCAGTTATATGTCGATTTTTCCTTCGAATGTTGGTTCCATCAGATATATAATCTAAACGGCTATCTCGAAAACTTGTATAATTCGTGATTCGAATTCGAAATAAAATGTGTCCTCTTGTATTATTCGTGCTATTCGCTCAGAATAATGAGTAAAATTCAATACCTACTTCGAACGTTCATCCTCCAAAATCACATCCTTAAGTCGGCTGGCTGACCACACTACTTGCTTGCGGGAATCTCGTCAAACAGACTGAGATCGACACCAGTTGCGTAAAATCGTAAAACCCGTGTCCGATCACGAGGGCGCCAGGGTGTGGTGCCTATTGCATATTATCGCATTCTCAGTGTCCAACCGCGAGGACAACATGCACCTCGTAAAACAGTCGAGAGCGGCAGCAATTGCGATACATCGCGATATTTCGCCGCATTCGATGACTAGGTCAACTAGATTCCTGTCAAACGGACAGTGAGCGGCGCCGATTGCTTAATAATGAGATATTTTCCCGTGCTCGAGTTCAAGGACAGTGGAAATCTCGTTGAACGACTAAAAGTGACACCAATTATGTAAATCGCGGATCGCGATTTTTCTCCATGTTCTATCGTGAAAACTACGGGAATCTCGTCCAACCGCTGAGACCAGCACCGATCGTCAAACATCTTGATATTTCTCCGTACTTAACTTGCGAAGACAGAATGTGAACGAATTTTTTGCCTGATTAATAAGAAGAACATGACACAGTTCAGGTCATCGATGTCAAATGGAACTCTGGAAGCCATTTCCATTTTGAAGACCAGAAGTTCTGAAGCATGTTATACAAACACATATTCTGTTGACTTTCTGAGGAAAGCAAAGCAAGCCACATCTTTAGCTATTAAATCAGACCCTTATAATGTCATTGGTTACTGTAGTGTTTTATATTAATGCTGTTGAACTCGTAAATTTTCGGAGTGAAGAAAATACATGAATTTTGTCCTGAATGAATCTCTGGAGTCTATTTCTATTTTGAAGACCAGGAGTTCTGGTCCTTGTTATGCCAGCACCTTTTCTCCAGACTTTTTGCAGGTAGCTATGAATTTAAAATTCAAGTAATATCCAGTGAGTGATGAGTGTATTACCTAGGTATATTATTTCAAGGAAGTCCTGTTTCCAAACCAAAATTCACCACACCTGCTTCCTGATGGTCATGCTCGTCTACAAATAATTGGCGTAGCATGTAAGTAGATAAGATTTCATTGAAATATTTTGTTCAAAGCATGAATTACTGTATTTTGTAGCCCAGGAGGATAATTGTTTCAAGCCGGGGTATGCCGAAATTTGTTAGATTTTTTGGCACGCGCGTGTTTTACTGAAAGCCCTTTTTGAAAGTTGGCGGGTATGGTAATCATAACTTCTTGTACACAGGATGGCATATTCGCTTAAGCAACTCATTTGATACTAAATATCTATCATTTATTTATTATTTCTTACATTTCTTATAGGACCATAAGAGAATTTTATTCACCGCTTTAAACACAGTTCATTGTTGTTTTTCTTCACCGCGTGATGAGCTCATACGCTTGCAGACAGCAGACGTATCTTGAATTAAAAGGTAATTAAAATTAACTAATAGGTAACTAAAAAGTAACTACCGTATTTACTCGGCTATAGGAGCCCCTTTCTTTCTAAATTTCTAGTTCCGAAATTGGGAGAGGGTACTATAGATGCGAACTTCACAAAAATCCATTATTTTGGGGAAGGGGGAGAGTAAAAAATAAGCTATTTTGTTTTGATGCTACATAGTACGATATATTTAATCAAAATAAACGAAGTTTACATCTTTAATCGGCCCATTATGAGACTGCCATAACCTCGCTTATCCACCACTATTCCCTACCCCCCAATGACTTTCACTACTATCCTTTGCTAAGCAAAAATCTTAGTATCAACGAAATAGAATGGAACGGACAAAGTATCAGACATGGAAATGCAAACTTCATTTTTATTTGAACATAGGGATGGATAATGCATCAATTAGGGAATGAAAGTTGATACTAAATAATCACATCTCACTAACATTTGTGTACACAACCAAGTACGTATTATTCACATTAAGGTAAATGCACCAATGGTCGTCATGTTAAGACAGATTTAGTCAAGAAAATATATATACCTGATACATTTTGGTAAAGTAAGGGGGACAAGAAGGTGTGTGATAACTATAGAGGGATCACCCTCATATCACAGATAGTAAAAATACTGGAAAGGATATTAGAAAGAAGAATGAGAAGAAAGGTGGAAGGAGAGTTGCAAGAGGAACAGTATGGCTTCAGGAGTGGAAGATCCACAGTGGACCCAATCATTAGCTTGAGGCAGGTGATGGAAAAGAACTGGGAATATGGAGAGGATTTGATCATGACTTTCATAGATCTAGGAAAGGCATATGATAGTGTCCCCAGAGAGAAGGTATGGTTAAGAAGAGACTGGGAAGAGAAATGTTGGAAATGGTGCAAGCAATGTACAACAACTGTGTTAGCAGGGTACTGACCCCAGTTGGAAAGACAGATTGGTTTAGGAACAAGACTGGACTAAGACAGGGGAGTGTGCTGTCACCTCTCTTTTTCATAATGGTGATGGATGAAATTGTAAAGGAAACAAAGGAAGCATATGGACATAAAGAAATGAAGTTACTGTTATTTGCAGATGATATTGTGGTCTGGGGAAGGAACACCGAAGAAGTGCAAAAACAACTAGATGCACTGAACGAAATTATTCAGAATTACGGCCTGAAAATCAGTATAGAGAAAAGCAAGACCATGGTGATGACAAGAGGGGAAAGACGAGGAAAGGGCACTGTGAAAATTGGAAGTCAGAGTTTGGAAATTGTGGACACGTTCAAATACCTAGGAAGTGAATTGATGCAAACTGGTAGGTTGGACATGGAGATTGGCAGGAGAGTACAGCAGAGCAATGCATTCTATCAAAGTGTAAGAAAATTTGTTTGGGATAAGGAAGTACCAAGGAAAAGCAAGGAGGTAATGTATAAAGTGTACTACCGTATTTACTCGAATATGACCCGCCCCCGAATAAGACCCGCACCCTGATTTTGAAGATCAAAATTTAAAAAAAAAAATTACACAAAATTATTTACTATCTTAACTAAATAAACAGAATAGAATTTATCCAAAATAGTTTCCAACAGTTTTGAAGTCGTCCTAAAATAACACACATCAAACGATTAAAAATACAAATTAAAGTACACAAACACTTCATTCATAGTCATCAGAAGTACCAACTTCGGAACTTTTATCACCATCACTTTCCCACTAAATGTCGTCATCACTGCCATCCATAGCATTCGAAATACTACATTTCTTGAAGCTCTTCCGTATGAGATCTCCAGAGATATGATTCCATGCCGTCAAAATCCACAAACACAGCAGCTGAACTTTCGGGCGCTGAATACGACCAGTTGGAGTCGGTGTGTGCTTATCGGCCGCCATCCGCTCCGTATAACAGCTGTTTCAAGGCTGCTTTGAACGGGCGGTTCACGCAGACATCCAGTGGTTGTAGCATAGACGTCATCCCGCTCAATCACGAATACATGACTCGTCAATGTCATATTTCCTATCGGGCACGATTTCCAATAACTTCAGCTTCCCTCACAACTTTCAATTTCTCACTCACAGTAAATGACCGCAAACGTTTCGTAGCATTCATGTTTACACTCGGAGAACGTGCGCATGTCTGTATGACGCCGCACACTTACGGTAAAACAAAGTTACAGCCGGAAGAAGGCTAGCACCATCTAGCGGATACTCGCAACACCCGATATCGCGCGCGGCGGGCAATTTAGATCTTTCAAATTTGGATGACTCAAATAAGACCCGCACCCCAATTTTTCACGTCCGAATTTGTATAAAAATGTGCGGGTGGTAGTCGAGTATATACGGTATGTTCCCATATTAACTTATGCAGCTGAGACTTGGACCCTGACAAGCAGGCAAGAGAGTAGAATCCAAGCCAGTGAAATTAAATTCCTAAGAAGTATGATAGGAAAGACAAGGAAAGACAGAGTAAGGAATGAAGATGTTAGGAAGGAAGTTGGGACGGGAAAACTAAATGAGAGAATTGAGAAGAATAAACTAAGGTGGTTTGGACATGTAAAGAGGATGGAGGAAAATAGAATACCAAGACAGATGCTGGAGGCAAAGTGATGATGATGATGATAATTGTTGTTTTAAGGGGCCTAACATATAGGTTATCGGCCCCTGGAGGCAAAGTGCAAGGGTAAGAGAGCAAGAGGAAGACCTAGAACAAGGTGGATTGATTCAGTGAAGAACAGCGTAAGAAAAAGAAATCTGGACTGGGACAAGATCGTGGAAGAAGAATGGTGGAAGGAAAGTGGAGAAGTGCCATAAATACCCCGACCCGGCAGGAGCTGGATAAGGGGAGATGATGATGATGATGATGAATCAACAAAAGCACTGTACCTAACCTCAAACTCGACTCAAGCACTAGGAAACTCTCAATATCAAAAATAATCATTTTAGGAAAAATTACGTATTTAAAAAAAAAGAGGTTGTTTTTGCGCTAGTCCTCGGCACGATGTCTTTGGATTTTTCCTATATTAGTCACCTGTTTGCACCAATTGCCGTCACATTGTTAGTTTTCCTTGTGTGCTGTTTATAATGCATTTCTGTCAATTGTTGCGTAAGACACCGATTTATCGACTTGGAGGCTAACATTTACGAATAAATCAGTACCAGTAATTATGTTTTTTTAATAAAAAATGGGAAAAGAAAAAAAAAAGGAAGGCATCGTGAAGCGGGAATGGTGGGTAGAAGACATACGGGCATGAAAATATCGTAATTCTGCTCTAAACACATTTATTATAAGTTATTTTAGTATTAACTTAAAGTGCATTAGAAATACAATAATAATTATTCTTCTTCTTCCTTCGGCTTTTCCCAATTAATTGGGGTCGCCGGAGCCAACCAGGCTCATTTTGGTTTTGGCCGGGGATTTAAAGCTGGATGCCCTTCCTGACGCCACGTGATTTTTCAGGTGAAAATTCCACCCCGCTATCACCGGGATTCGAACCCTGGCCGTCCGGGTGAAAGACGAGCAGCTAAGCCACTGCGCCATCACGCTCCCCTAGAAATACAATAATAATAATAATAGAAATTGGAACAATATAAACACAAGGTGTTCAGGAGCGAATGGTTATTTTCCGGGCTGTTATGCCGATGTCTTTTTTTTATTTTGCGGGGTGAGGGGAGGCGTAGTCACATAAAAAGTGAGACCACGGCATAACAGCCCGGTAAATGACCATTCGCCAAGGCCTAACACCAATTGTGATTGCCAAAAGTTTCGTAAAATCCTTCTTCTTCAGTGCAGTATCTTCGCTATTAGCAACCCTCTGAATTCGCCCCTCATGTACACTTTCCTTCCAGGCAGTCTTTAGTGGCTTAAAAACCCCTACATCCATGACCCTCACAAAATTTACTAATATTTATTTAGCGATTTGCCAATGCCCTAGTGTACTGTCATTGCGGCAACGATGTCTTGCGGCAACGATGTCTTGCGGCAGATGTTCATACTTTGAACACTACAAGGGAAAGAGAAATATCACCATGGGCATTGCCTGTTACAAGTACCGTTACACATTCTTTCTCATCCGAATTCACTTGCTGATATATTGTCTTGTTACCCCTGTTCGCTAGCACTTTGTTACCTTTCGGATTGAGAAAGAAAGCCGTCTCGTCTGCGTTGAACAGTCGCCGAGGGTCTGACAACATAGACTGGAAGTCGTTTTCCACCAAATAGCTGTAGACTTCTGAAAACCAGGTTTTAATGTGATGTTCTGTAATTGCAGCACGGCTTGCTGTCAAATTTTAAGGGGTTCGTAAAGATAGACCTGGATTTCTTTTTTGGAAAGATTCACACCATTTCCTTCCTGACCGCCCATCTTTGAAAGGAAAGTCCCTCTTCAATTCTTGTGTGAGGCACTGGACGCTATTTTGCAAATCGTCCTTTGTTACCGGGAACCCCGCTTTTCCTAGTGAGATTAGCCATTGAACTAGCACAGCCTCTTCATCCTTTGTTAAAAAGGAACTTGGCCCCATCTTCCTCTCTCTAGGAGATTTTCCTTTAGTTTTGTCCGAGAGGGTGTTTCTCGGAACACCATTCCTCTCCGCGGCCTATTTAATACTCATGCCGTCCTCCACAACTGCCTTAATAGCAGCTTCCATTTGCTGAATATCATAATTCAGAACTGTGCGTTTCGACATATTGCCTGAAAGCAAAGATTTAGTCTCAGAATAATATAATATTTTTCATCTCAATTAAAAATTTAAAAAATCCTCTGTAACACGCCTAGCCAAAAAAAACTAGGCCTACTGAGGTGCGGCCATCAAGAAGAGAGACCTAAGTAATAATAACAATACACTGTAAATGTTTATTGGTTGCGAAACGTTAACACAAACTTTATAAATTTTAGTGAAATATGTAAGAAATATCGATTTTCGTTTTTTTCCATATTAATACACCCCTACCCCCTACGGATCAGATAGCAGTGTTTTTTACCCGAATTCCGCAATTTTTAAAGCCCTGGCGTAGCTTTTAAATGCCTGACCTTTAGTTCTTTAAACGCCCACTTTCGTTAGACTCACGATCAGCACACATTGGTGATGTATTCAAGCAGATTTCTCTATTTCATTTCATAGGAATAATTTAAAAAGGCCTCCGACAGCAGGTGGTCTGCATTGTGCTGCTTTCTAGTGAAGGAAGTAGGCACATTTGCTACTTAAACTACGGTAGGCCTAAATAATGTAGGCTACTATATAATAACTACAAATATTGTAGAAATCTGAATGGATATTACAAAATTAACTAATTATTATAGGAATGCATTAGTACAGTACATACTTAATATTGCAGATATGAAGAAAGCAGTGTATGCCACTATATGCCACTACATGTCTACTGATAGTAAGCCCCAGCACAGGAAGTGTCCTATATTCTTTGTCCTGAAGGTTCTGAGTCTTGGTGCATTTACAATCGAAGTATTGCGGCTGGTAAAACAGCACAGAGCCATGACAAAATGGCTGTAGAGCTTTCAGAACCCTTAGTTGTCAAGATTATGCCTGTTCAAAGGCTGGCCTCAGATGAGCTACTATCCAGATGCATCCGGGGTGCTACTCAAAATCAGAATGGGTCTCTGCATTCTGTTATTTGGAGGAAGTGCCCAAAAGAGATTTTTATTTCATGGAAGAGACTTGAAATTGCTGTAGCAGAATTCAACATGGGGTGTAGTGCAACAACAGAGTTGAAATCAGGAATAAGGAAAACTTCAGTATCTCATGTCACACCACCAACACTTGAAAGATGTGACAGTCGCAGGAAGTATGAAAGTCTGCGGCCATCATTGGAGAAGTGAAAGGCATGTCGACGGAAGGTGAAACTGACAAAAATGAAGGAGGAGGCTGCAAAACACATAAAGGAGGGTGTCACCTATGCTGCAGGACAGTTCTAATGTCCTTGGTAAGCTGGAAACTTGTAAATTGTGCATTATTTTAGAAAATTGCTGTTTTCTCTGATTCACTTTATCAGGCATTCAAAATGTTACACGCGTTATAAATCGTTTGATATTGCTTTCAAAATGTGCATGTATTCTCTTCATTGCAATGACTATAAACCTGCGGATCGATTTTTAGATTGCACTTTTGGTCTGGCTGCAAAAAAAATTCAAACTGGAAAAATTCAAGTTTTTTTTGTAAAATAAAACTTGGATATGAAAAAATATATATTTCTTCACACTCATTAATGCAATTCAAAAAAGGATCCATAGGTTTCTTCCAATTGTTATATTGTAATAGACTATAACATAAAAGTTACACTATCTTGATTTGTTTAACGCGGCTGACCTTTCAAAAACTTGAATAATTTGCACATGAAAAAATATAAAATAATTAATATCTCAAGAACTAATCAACTTGCAATGCTCAAGTTTCCCACAGTGGTTTATATTATGACTATTCATAACCATATAAAATTTCAAAGCTCTACCTTACTTTATATAGATTTTGGAAATTTCAGTCCCAGTGTCCCTTAACATTATCGTGCACTAGTGTTCATCACGAATGTGCTCTAAAGATCGTCGGCTATGACTACTGAGCACGATGATCAAATGATGATTTAATTAATACAGGGTGCTTCAGAGCTATATTATAAGTATATTGCCACTGTTAGTTAGGTCTTACAAGGAGAAATGACAGTGTGCCAGTTTTCGTCACAAATGACGAGCATTGGTAAAGTGCGTTTTTTTTAATCCAGTGTTCGTCACCAGCATTTCTAACAAAACTAGGCACGTGGGCACGAAACAACAAATCACATACGTTACAGAAACAATTACCAACTATATCACGCACTTGTAACATTTTAAAATGTCCGAACATAACACGTATGCACATAATTGACTCGCATGCCTGCTTAGCACTTACGAGAAGCAATACACCGCGTCAAGACAGTTCAACTCACAGGAGATGTTTGATGCTGGGAATCACCTATTACATCACACGCATGATATCGCAAAGTTGCTCCTTATCGGCAACGAAGGTATGACACATCTCGTAAGACTTTGTGCGTTGAAAAAGACCCGTTGACATGCTTATCTTTTATACTTATATACGAGAGTGACGACGACTGGCTCAGTGACGTAAGCCGGTACAGTTATCTTAATATACCAATAACGTGTCACACAACCGCCGATGCTTCTTGCAACAAATGAAATGTTTTAAAAATAAAACTGAGAAGAAGGCTGCCGCAAACACCACTTCGAAGTGCAATACAAAGAATACAAAGCAAATGAATGCAGCAATGATATGATATAAAGCCACGAATTTCATTGGCGGATTTAAAATTTGGTGCTTCTACTCGGCCAATAGTGTGGCATCCTCTATTGGATATCGGGTGAAGCCTCTTGGCTACACAATTCGATATCCTGCCCAATCGCGCATGGTACATGTACGCAAAATGGCGGTCATATCGTCTGAATAACAAAATAATGTAACACGAAACATTTTATTTTTTTTACAAAAAAGAGGATGAATTTCAGTTATAATTTTAAAAATTGTTAAGAATTCGTCAATTTCCAAAAATGTTGTATTTTGACTCTCAATAATTAAGGAGGGGTACTATAAGCGATTTCCAAGAATTTAGTATTTTGGCTCTCGAAAATTAAGTGGGGTACTGTAATGCTTTCCACTATTGACCTCACTGTTGGGGGACAAGTGTAACGTGTTCTCCTTTGGGAGTTTGCTTGAACCAACACAAGTTGCTCTCTTGTAACATAAAATGAAATATGGCCTACACTGAATGACCACGTTATATGTTTTGCAAAGATGCTTACAAAGTTTATTAGATAATTTAGTTGGGCGCCATTAGGACACAACATAAAGCTGTACCCTAAAAATGTATAATGAAATAACTAGCTATTAAGAAACACTCGAGAACTCCTAACATCAGGCCGTGGCAAGATCCCATCTTCAACCCTAGAATCATTTGTGTGGAAGAAAGGCTTGGCTTAAATATAGTTCTAGCTACTGGAAAGAAAGGCTTCATCTGAATAAAAGAACTTAATAACCAAAATTGGCATTGTGGTAATCATGAGAAATACGAAAGAGAGCTTTAGAAAATAATTAAAATACCACATGAACGTATGAGAATTGGAAGTATGAAATTTACTTAAAATGCAAAACTATGAATTTACTGAATTTAAATTATTAAGCGCAAGAAAATTGAGAGCTTGAATATGAGGCGACAGTTGGCTCACCAGCGAACATACAGAGTTCTTCGTCCCCCGTGATGAAAGCGTTTTGAAGAACCTCGTGGCAAGACATCTTCTTCTTGTTTAGCGGCGAAGCGACGAATAATGCGAAAGTTCGAAATGTGCTGGAGCGGTGGATCAGAATCCGTTAGCCGCGCTTACGTTGCCTGCAGCGTCACTACAGAACACGTCGTATTCATGACTAATATTTGTCATTGAATATCTCAGCGAAAAGTACTTTATGTTCACCATGGAACGAAATTATAATGTCCGAAGACGAATGAACACACGGAGAGATTCCCGTAACTGACGTCGCCGTAATACCGATATGAACTTAACACATCGTGATAGTATATGACCACCTTTCTCGTTGCTTGCCCGGGTACTTATATCCCGCGACAACTGTTCCAACAACTTCCGTTTTTTCAGATGAAAACGTGAGACTGCGTCCGCCAATCAGCACTCCTCTTCCGTGTTCTTCTCCGATTCGATGAGCCCCGCCTCTTCTCGTGATTGGCCAAGCCGTCCACGTCTCCCTCCTCTTCGTTCTTCAAGTTGGTTTTCCCGGGCGAGATTTCCGTTCCACTAGTTCACGTTTTCACAGTGAGAACTGTTCCCTAAAGTCCCTTGCGCAACTTGTTATTGAGTAGCGCGTCTATATTTAGACCGTAGAATCCAAGATGTACCAAGCCCTCTCAAAACCCTAAATGAATATAAAACCTAGCCTTCCGTATTCTAATATATTCACGTCGCGTAATTTTAAAATATTAAATAGATCGTATTTTCTATAATATAGAAAATCTATCCATTGATTCCAAAATATATGAAGCTCCGAAAATTTTAAAAAAATTAACAATAATAATAATAAAATTAACAATTTACAAACTTGGCCCAATATCTGCCGCGTTGATTTCACATATATGGCGACCATCTGACTTGTGTCAGTGGCGTAAAAGCCCCCCTTGAAAACAGGTTACAGTACTTGAGCCGAGTAAATGCGGTAATTTTTACTTCATACTTACATTAGACACCCTGGTGTATGTGGTATACAGTAATTACATAGCACTGTCTGCACTACACCGAGCCAAAAGCACAACACAACAACATGACCTGTCACTATATGCCCAACAGAGAAGGATACACAAAACACTAATCAAGAAAAAGAGGATGGAATCTACATTGAAGAACATGCTATACTGTTGCCATTGTTACTTCCGACTTGACATTTCAGTGCTATGCTAGAGCTATCTAGCGGACAGGAGTGAAATCCTTTTAACCAGCTAATCATAGGTAGTCATTCAATCGATATATTATGACAATTTAGTTTTGGTCGCAATGTTGCTTTCTAAATCGCGACCAAAACTCAATTTGTCATGATATACAGGGTGTCTTTTATGTACTTTTGGAGAATGATAGATCTTGTAGGGGCCGGGTATAGAAGTAATTTGAGATAGGGAACTTGGGGTCGGAGTAGAAGCCTCCATGGCTTAGGCGGCAGCACGCCGGCCTCTCACCACTGGGTCCGTGGTTCAAATCCCGGTCACTCCATGTGAGATCTGTGCTGGACAGAACGGAGGCAGACAGGTTTTTCTCCGGGTACTCCGGTTTTTCCTGTCAAAATTCCATTCCAGCAACACTCTCCACTATCATTTCATTTCATCTGTCATTCATTTAATCATTGCCCCAGAGGAGTGCGTCAGGCCTCGGCAGCCGGCACAGTTCATATCCTCGCCGCTAGATGGGGGCTTCATTCATTCCATTCCTGACCCGGTCGGAGACTGGAAGCAGGCTGTGGATTTTCATTACATGTATGACATTTATCACATTATTTTAGCACCTACTCGCCTAAATACAAAATTCTATGAATTTCGCTGTAGTGAGACATCCAGTTAATGGAGATGAAGTGGCTTCCGCCTTATGTGTCTCTCATAAGCGGCTTCTACTATGCATACATACATACATTTTCATTTGTGACCGTTTTGCCTTTCAGCGTCGAATCTCGTCTGCAAACCTCTGTTTGCGAGCATGTCACCTTCATCATCCCCTATTAGCAGTTAGCACTGCGGCCTCCTCTGTTTCTACACCTCTCACTTTGCACCGAGTCTAACAATCGCCTCCTAGTTTTACCTCTGCTTCTCTTACCCTCTACAGCCGAACACAAAAACCTCTTAGGTAATCTTCCCTGCCTCATTCACTTCATATGATCCCATCATCTGAGTCGGCTCACACGAACAGCTTCATCTGGCGTGTTCATTTCCAACTTAGCCTTTATCTCTTCATTACAAGTACCTTCCTGCCATTGCTCTCTTCTATTTTTCCCAGCAATCATTACCGCTACCACTGAGTAGCTCTTGCTCCTGCTTTCACATTGCCTCTACGTAAACTACAAATGACAAATATCTAGAAGCCACAAACTTAGTAGCTACCAAGAAAACTCAAAAAGCCATTCCCAGTGAAAACCTCGTCACTATAAATAAGAAATTATTGTGGTAATATTTAAATATAATATAAAAATAAACATATTTCAATTTTATATTCCACTAAATTCAGGCTACATTTACTATCATAAAGAGTATGCATTACTATCGATATAAATAAGTTAATGCTGGTATGTAAAGTTTACAATAATTAAATTGGACAAATGCAAGTAAAATTATTTGCAAATTTATTCTTTATATCTGGCAAGTGTGTATCACTGCATTATTTTCAATTAACAGAAGAGTAACGCCATCGAAAATTAGGTAATGGTTTTCATTAAATTCATTCTGCTCTTCAGTTTTGGCATTTGAGAGATCTAAATTTGTTTCGATGCGGCAACATTGTAAGCAGATTTAAGGTTCTGCTGATCCCCTATAAATTTAGAACTTCAGTACTAAAAGCCATATGCACATTCGACGTATGCAAATTTTGAAAAAAAAAAACAAGTAGTTCCGTGAAGAACTATACAGCTTATTTTCATATATCCTACTTATGTTAATTGCCACTATCAACATACACAATTTCTGTTTGATTGCTGTAATAGATTCGTAGGTATTAAGAACCGACTAAATATTTCGGATGGTCGCCATGTTGGATTTTATATATGTAGGTCCTAGAGTTATGTACTGTTACATGCAGATTATTGTGAACGTGTAGTATTCAAACTTCAATCGCATAATTAGGACACAAGAAAAAACAAGGAGATTTTAAAATTTTTCACAGCTGCCATCTTGAGGTTATGGAAACAATTGAAATAAATTAGATGCCAGTGGATTAACATTCGTATAAGGATTTACTGTACCAAGTTTCACTGCACTCGGATGGTTAAATTGCGAGAAACGTCCATGTGAATATTTATAATTCGCGTCACCGCCATGTTGGATTTGTGATCACCAGGTTATTTAAAGTCCTATAGGTGAACTTAAGTTCATAGCCCCTATGAACATTAAAAAATGCAGTTTGATTGCTAAAATAGATTCGTAGATATTCAGTATCGTCTAAATATTTCGGATGGTCGCCATGTTGGATTGTTAAATGTATAGGCCATAGAGTCATGTACCATTAAAGGAAAATTATTGCGTAGGTTCATTATTCAAACTTTCACTTCGAGCGCATGACTACATCACAAGAAATAAAAACTTATTTTAAAATTCACACTGCCGCCATCTTGAGGTTATGTAAACAATTGAACAAAATTAGATACCAGTGGATTACAATGTGTATAAATATTTCCTGTACCAGGTTTCAGTGCGCTTGGAACATTAAATCGCGAGAAAGGTCTATTTAAAATTTTCAAATTCGCTTGGCCGCCATGTTCGTTTTGTAGTTAACCGGTTTTTGAAAGTCTTATAGATGGACTTCCAGTAGTGCCCTTTATCTCCGTACAAAATTTTAGGGAGATACCGCTAATAGTTTCAGAGATATAGAATGCCGGTGAAATATTTCGCACATCCGCCATCTTGTGATTATGTAAACAATTGAACGAAGTTAGATGTCGGTGCATTACATTGTATATAAACATATACTGTACCAAGTTTCATTGCGTTTGGTTGGTCAAATCACGAGAAACGTCTATTTAAAAGTTGAAAATTCGCTTGGCCTCCATGTTGGTTTTGTAGTTACCAGGTTTTCAAAAGTCACATAAGTGAACTTATAGTAGTTCCCTCTATCACCATAGAAAATGTCAGGGTAATATCGGTAATAGCTTCGGAGATATTGAATGCTGGTGAAATATTTCGCACAGCCGCCATGTTGGATTGGTGAGTCGTAACAAATTTTGAAGGGCACGGTCGAGGTCGCCGGGAATAGTGCTATGAACTTTCCGAGTTTCATTGAAATCGCTCCTGCCGTTTAGATTTTATTAGGGGGACACACACACACGCACACACACACGGACAAAAGGTGATCTCATAAGCCTATTTTTTCAAAATTGAAAATAGGCTAAAAAGGCCCCTTTGCATTTACAGTACCGGTAATATCGCTTTTACAGTATTTGACTTGGAGAAAAAAATTCATATTGAAAAAGGCTGCTGTCCATGTACTCAAGAAACAAGTGGGTTTGAATTCCACCATCTGTCTTATGAAGCTTATTTTCCGTGGATCATCGTTTTAATTTCGAAAGCTGACTATTTTTAAAAATAAGCATTTTGTCCTTATATGTTGTTAATGGTGATGTTTTGAGAGGCGGAACAGCGAGGTCATCTGCTCCTTTTTAATTGCATTTATATTATTATGCTACTGTATCGTTACACTAATTCTTCTACCCAATGCACTATATTTCTGAGAAATAATAATAATAGTCTAATAGTAATAAGAGCCGGAAGCCTCCGGCCTCTCACCGCTGAGTCCGTGGTTCAAATCCCGGTCACTCCATGTGAGATCTGTGCTGGACAAAACGGAGGCAGACAGGTTTTTCTCCGGGTACTCCGGTTTTCCCTGTCAACATTTCATTCCAGCAACACTCTCCACTATCATTTCATTTCATCTGTCATTCATTTAATCATAGCCCCAGAGGAGTGCTTCAGGCCTCGGCAGCCGGCACAGTTCATATCCTCGCCGCTAGATGGGGGCTTCATTCATTCCATTCCTGACCCGGTCGGAGACTGGAAGCAGGTTGTGGATTTTCATTCATTTCAGTAATAAGAGCCGCCGAAGGTAGAGGGCTGAACAGGTGGTCCAACCGGGCAAGATCCTGAAGATAATAATAATAATAAAAGCTTGCCAAGATAATATACATATCATCATCATCATCATCATCAATTTCTGTTTTCCAGCCTAAGCCGGGTCGGAGCAAATATGACACCCCTCCACTTTACTCTGCTTGTCCTTCCTCCACCACTGAACTCCATTCTAGGTTCCGTTCTCCCACACTGTCCTTCACCAAATCCATCCACCTTACTCTAGATCCTCCTTGTCCTCTCTTTGCAGTCATCTGTCTCTCCATCACTTGTTTCAGCATTCTTTCATCATTCATCCTTTTCACATGTCCATACCATCTCAATCTTTTTGCTCCAGCTTATCATTCAGCTTCTGTACATCCACTTCCTTTCGAATGTCTTCATTTCTCTCTCTCTCTCTCTCCTAGTCTTCTGTACCATACTCCTCAGGAATTTAATTTCGGTTGCCTGTATGCTACTTTCATCTCTCCTCGTAATCGGGCAAGTTTCTGCTCCATACGTCATTACTGGTAAGTAATAGGTCTTGTACATCACTTCTTTAGCCTTGAGTGGTATTTCTATATCCCAAATTAAACTCCAAACCTGATCATAGAAAACACTCCAACATTGTATTCTTTTGTTGATCTCCATATCCAATCTTGCGTTCTCCATCAATTCACTTCCTAAATATTTGACGTACTCTACTACTTCCAGATCTACATCTCCAATTTTAACAATCCCTTTTCCTTCTTTGTTTCCTCTTGTCATGACCATTGTCATACTTTTCTCTACACTGATGTTCATTTCCCATTTCTCAATATTTTCCTTCAGTACATCCAGCTGTTCTTGGACCACATTCTCATTCTCTCCCCAAATCTGAACATCATCAGCAAATAGGATTTATGTTCATTCTTGTACCTGTGTACGCTTCCTCTGTTGCCTTCCATCACCAGTATAAATAGCAATGGTGAGAGTACACTCCCTTGTTTTAATCCATGTTCAATTTCAAACCATAGACATATTAATGGAGTTGAAAATTGAAAACCACGTAAACCATTTTCAAGGACACCTCAGGGTGGAGTTTCAACCCACTCGTTTACAGAGTTCGGAGAAATCTTGGACCCATGGTCTTGCTCTGTACCTTAGCAAGTGTAGCTACTGCGGGCGGTCACTGCGTAACCTTACAACTGCCTGAAAAGCAAGTTTCCCCGTGAGAGGTCTATTTCTCGTGGTTTTTTTTTAGCATATTATGTTATTGTTGATTTAGGGGCTTTGTGACATCGTGGTCATGTAACTGAGCCCCATGTATTTGGGTGTGTGTGGAATTTGTCTAATTACCCGTGTTATTGTGATGGCTGTATTAGTGTGTGTATTTGTATTTCAGATGTGGATTGTGAAGGAGGCGGCTAGCTTTTGCCTGGAGTTGAAATGGGAAACCACGTAAAACCACTTCCAAGATAGCTCAGATGGGGATCAAACCCTCCTCTTCTCAATGTTGTGTCACATACTGAGTGTACCCCGTTCCGACCCTCAGAGCAGAATGAATTAAATTTCTTGGCAAAGCCGGGAATCGAACCTGAACCTCCGGGGCTACAGCCATTAATGCTAGCCGCTACACCACGAGGCGGACTTAGCATATTTCAATCAATTGTGAATTCCAAAGTTATTTTAATGTTAGCTTATCTTTAGTAAAATATTTCGGGAATTCAATTGAAAGTATATAGACTTTCCCTTCGAACATTCTGGTTGCTATATTCTTCAGACACAATGGCATGAGACTGTAAACACACCAATCTCTGGAGCAGTTTGAGTTTTCTCGCACGTGCAACCTTGATCCTCGCCTACTGTATGGGTGGGATTTCTGTGCTGATATACCGTATTTACTCGCCTATGATACCCACCCTCTCATTTTCGAGAGCCAAAATACAAAATTCTTGGAAATCGCTTGGCTGGTTAATTATTGAAAGTCAATTCTTGGAAATTGACGAATTCTTAAAAAAAATTAAATTCTAACTCTTTTATGACAAATATTTTTCTTGTTACATTAATTTAGTTATTGAGACGATATGACCGCTATTTTGCATACGCGTTGGGCAGGATATCGAATTGTGTAGCCAATAGGCTTCACCCAATATCCAATAGAAGATGCCACACTATTGGCCGAGTTGAAGCGCCAAGTTTAAAATCCGGCCAATGAAAGTTATGGTTTCATATCTTGCCTGCATTCTTTTGTTTTGTATACAAAGATGTATCGCCCTTCGAAATGGTGTTCGTAGTAGCTTTTTCTCAGTTTTAACACATTTCATTTGTTGCAAGAACTGTCGGCGTTTGTGTGACACGTTATTGGTATATTAATGTGAAACATGTGAATAATACGTACTCAGTTGTGTTTACAAATGTTAGTGAGATGTGACCGTTCAGCATCATCACTCGTTCCCTAATTGATGCATGTTCAAATAAAAATAAAGTTTGCATTTCCGTGTCTGATACTTTGTCCATTCCATTCTATTTCTTTGATACGAAGATTTTTGCTTAGCAAGGGATAGTAGTGAAGGTCATTCGGGGGTAGGGAATCGTGGTGGATAAGTGAGGTTATGGCAGTCTCATAATGGGCTGATTAAAGATGTAAACTTCATATATTTTGATTAAATATACCGTACTATGTAGCAGCCAAATAAAATAGCTTAATTTTACTCTGTCTTTTTCCCAAAATAATGGATTTTTGCGAAGTTCGCATCTATAGTACCCCCCCCCCCCCCCCCCCCCCCGAATTTCGGAACTAAAAATTTGGAGAAAAAAAGGGGTCTTATAGACAAGTTAATACGGTATATGCATAATAATATTTATACCAGTTCTGGTTGGCTGTTTTGAGTCTTTATTGCGGTTGATGGGGGAGGTTTAGTACTGATTAACTTTCGAAGAACACTCATTCAATCAGAAGTACTACGAATGGAAGACAAACACTATGTTATAAAATGTTGTATATGAAATTTATCTGCTCTGGAAGGTTATAGCTGGATATTCTTATTGCACTGTTACTCAAATGACTCTCCAGGACTGGGAGCTGAGTGACACCTGTCCTGTCAGCACTTCCTATTCGCTACTCAGGTGCTGCTGTTTGTCATCTATCGTTATGATACTACATGCGCGCATCATCTTGTGTTAGCTGGATGAGCTTTCTTAAACTTAGCTCTCGTTTTCATATTTAAAGTGAACCTGGCTATTTGCTCTGGTAATACATGGTGTCCATAGGCAGGAAAAGTCAGGAATTTTGTTTTTGGTCAGGAAAAGTCAGGAAAAAGTGTGAAAAAATGGCGTGAGTCAGGAAAAAATGGTGAAAAGTATTAGAAAGTCAGGAATTTTATATTAACCATACAGTATTTTGTGTTTTACAGCCATATTTTGATGTTAGTAGTTAAACTAATCTCTGAAGATAAAAAGCAATCACTCATTGGACATTATAGTAAGTTTCCATTTTTACAGTACATCATAGTAAAAACCACTTTAACCTATTTTTTGTATGCTTTTTTTGGCGTTGGCTTAGGGATGTGGCAACCCCATCAGTATAGTTTTGGTTATTAAGTACTTTGATTTATGTATTATTGCATTATAATTTACTTTATTTTGTATTTTAAATGAATAAAGAGGCAAACGTTGGGCAGCTACAGAGATGGTGGAGACTGCAAATAAAAAAGATATATATATTTGCTCAATATACCGACAGTAGTGGCTAACGCACAGCATTAGGTCATGGGGCCAAGCACTCTGCTGACTCGGTAGACGCGTGGGTTCGAGCCCCACCGTCGGCCGTCCTTGAAATGGTTTTCCGTGGTTTACCATTTTCAACACCAGGCAAATGCTGGGACGGTACCTTCTGACAGGCCACGGCCGCTTCCTTCCACATCCTTGCCCAGTTTCATTCACCATCATTTATTTCATCTCTCATTAACTCCTCTCATGAGGTTGGAGTCAGGAAGGGCATCCGGCCGTAAAAACCATCGCCACAAAGACTTCCATCGCATCTCATCCCCGACCCCGTTGGAAAACGGGACTAAAAAGGGGTAGAAATACATACACATACATATTTGCTCAATAAACCTTTTTTCCGATGTTACGATGACTTCGCGAGTCAGGAATTTGTTGAAAAAAGGTCAGGAAAA
This sequence comes from Meconema thalassinum, assembly GCA_946902985.2. Taxonomy (NCBI): domain Eukaryota; kingdom Metazoa; phylum Arthropoda; class Insecta; order Orthoptera; family Tettigoniidae; genus Meconema; species Meconema thalassinum. The sequence goes on along the minus strand of OX336389.2, from coordinate 239,870,520 downwards.
GTCAGGAAAATTGACATTGAAAATTCTGTGGACACCATGTAATATGATTGGTGAATATGTTTGAAATGCTCATCAGAATTCAGTCAGCTATAGACTGACTTAAAAAATTGTGGTGTGTGCTGATGGGTCGAGGCATCTTTTAGTAGCCTACTACAGGTACTTTAAACAAGTTTTCATCTCACCGCAACTGAGGCCCATAGAGGTTGAACCCAGCATTTGAGATGAAATAACTTGGACTTCTGAAGTACTGCCTGATTAAGGCATAGGTTTGTTGACATTTATGACAACAATCCAAATTTACTCAAATTGAAATAGACTTCAAAATCTTGCATCAAGCAAAAGCTAAGACCCTAAACATAAGTGTCCTTCAAAATATATGTAGCCAAGAAATATAACCCATCGAATTTAAACAATCACACAATCATCGCTATTCACACTACTGAACCTTAAGTCAGAACAAAACACTCAAAGCAAAAGCAGAACATGTAGCAGATATGAAGTGAGACTATAGATTGTAAGAAAGGGGGCAATTTTTTTAAAATGGAAAAATGCTGGTTGGGAATATCAAGCTAACATCCTCCAAAGCAAATAAATTTTGTACCATATCCAGCATTTTATAGCATAGTTTGTTTCCCATTCTTAGTTCTTCTGTTTAAACAAGTGTTTTGTTGGACGCTAATCATTGGTACACCTTTCCCTAACAAACGAAGTACAGATTAATACAACCAACCAGACAGATGTAAATATTATCTTGGTAATAACATTATAACCATTATTTATCTTGAATATATTTACTAAACATATTAGGAAATTTGCTACATGAATTTGATTATGTTTTCTTGACGAATAAAACATGTCATTATTTAAGTAGTGAAGTGTACAACTTGTTAATTTGTATTTTATTTCAGGTATTTGTGTAGAATATCACCCATAACAATTGGGCTCCCCTACACATGTTGACCGACTGATAACTTTTTACTTAGAAACTGTGGATATGTCCTTAAAAAAATATCATAACTGCTCAGTACAAGAAATTATTAAAACTATCTCATTGAAAATTTATGGAAATCCATTCAAGAAATGTTTAAATATGTTTAAAAACTTAAGCAGAAAGGCACTGAATAACTAAAAGCACATTAAATACAGGAGTAGAATCCTTAGACGACGGAAGTACAGAGTAAGTGTCCAAAACTTCTATTTGACTAGCTGCATGATACAGCAGTAAAATTCTCACTTGCTGGTGAGGTTGTGGGATTGAACCCTGGCATAGCTGGTAGGCTAAAAATGTAGAAGATCTATATTATTATTTGATATACTGCCACATTATTGATCGGGGCGTGGGGGCGCAGCGGCCAAGCTGTTGGCCTCTCACCATGGCGGACCGGGCTCGATTCCCGGTTAATGCATACGAGATTTTTGAAGTGAAATGCCATGTCCTGTGGTTCTTATAAAATTTCACTTCACATGAATGATGCCCTTCAGAGCAATATTCCAGATGTAAAATCCATATTATAACAGTTTTAATCCGATGAGGAAGGATAAGTCATTGTGACTGTTAACTCTTGTTCTCTGATAAGGGTTATATCATCATCATCGTCATCATCAATTTCCGTTTTCCATTTTGGGCCGGGTCGGAGCAGATAGGGTTATCTATTTGATGGAATTGGCAGCATAACTTGCCATGATGTGCTTGGTGCCAAGGTTTGTACATTGTTGGAGGATATCAAACAATACATCCAGACCTCATGTTTATTGTTCAACTAGGTAAGGGTAAAGAACCGATCCTGGAAGAAGTATCATTGCAGATTATGGACATTCCTAGAGCTCTAAAGAATATTCAGAAGACCATAACTTGGAGAATATTGTAATCTTAGACGTGACCAGTGCGACTTTAAATTGCCAAATTTCATGTCAAAAGGTGATCCACCATTGTGAGTGGTAAGTTGAAACTTGTACAGTGTGTCCGCAAATTCTCTCCACAGCGACGAGCTACGCGGGTCTCGCCTTGCGGGACGTGTTAGTTTGGCAGTACATTCATGTCGCTGTATACGCAGTGTCACTGCAGCGCTTGTTCCGTGTTGACCTTCAACTGGAGTGATAGGGTGGGGAATCCCGGTTCATTATTGCTGACAGTAACCGGGTGAGTTAGCCGTCGTGGTTACGGCATGACTGATGGCAGTCGCTCACATCCGGGAGGCGAGGAGGTTCGAATCCCCCCGCCGGCAACCTTGAAGATGGTCTTCTGTGGTTTCCCATCTTCCTTCCAGGCAAATGCCGGGGTTGGTCCCTAACTATAGGCCACAGCCGCTACCTTCCAACTCCTCGTCCTTACAATCCAACTTCCCTCCTTCCCTCCCCAACGGTACTTGTAGCTCACCCATTGGGTGTCCGTCTCGAAGCAGCTACAAAACTGGCGAGCCGAACATGTCCGCGGACACTCCCGGCACTAAAAGCCATACGCAAAAAAAAAAAAATTGCTGACAGTGAGTGCCTGTGCATGACGCTATAAGTTGTGTTCTTGTCAAGTTCTTGTGTAAGCCAAGTCTAGTGGGAATGCTGACTACTGAAGAGCGTGTGTTTTTAGTGGAAGAGGTTTTCCATGCTGGTGGAAACTTTACGGAGCATGTGAGGCGGCAATTTAGTTTACGTTTTCCTGCTTCGAGGTGTCCACATCGTGACACTGTGCGCAACTTACAGTGTCGATACTGTCATGCACAGGCACTCACTGTCGGCAATAATGAACCGGTATTCCCCACCCAACCACTCCAGTTGAAGGTCAACACAGAACAAGCGCTCCAGGGAGACTGCATATACAGTGACATGAATGTACTGCCAACCCAACACGTCCCGCAAGGTGAGACCCGCATAGCTCGCCGCTGCAGAGAGAATTTGTGGACACACTGTATCAATAAAGAAGAATATAAAGTGGTTAGACTCAAGTTTGTTACTAGTGACAAGGATATGTTTGTAAAAAATAAGATGATCAAGCTGTATTTTGATGTCAAATCAAATTTTGGGAACGAAGACAGGAGGTCTGACTGGGGGTTTTTGTCCATCATCATTCACTGTCCAGTATTACCTAATTAGGGATATAAGGACAGTAATTTCCTTTTTGTATGTGTGCATTTCTGTGAAAATATGTTCCAAACTAGTTGATTATAATCTAATGAAATCTTTCAAAATAAGAGTTTCATTGTACGAATGATAACATTAAGTAATATACGGTAGTTATGTTATTTTTGTTTGAATTTATGAGATGTCCAAATTGCTCTGTTTATGGTAGTGTAATAAAATAATTGCTTTTCCGTCAGTCAAGACAGTAATAGGCCCAATTCAATTGGACAGGGAATAACTTACTTCATCATCTTGCACTGTTTTCCGCCACTAGCTAGGTCTGTTTGAAACATAAGCCTCTAATTCGCCTTCTGTCTTCCCACCATCTCTCAGTCTCCACCTTGGTCCAGTCTTTTCCCTTCTTTTACATGCATTCCACACTTTTCAGCCACTTGCCTCTTGGTCTTTCTCCCTTTACTTTCATCTCCTCTATCTTCCTAGGTGTCTTCTTCACCTCCATTTGCTTAACTGTCCATACCATTTAATAAATAATAATAATGTTATTTTTTTAAAGTCCCTGTTAACTACTGCGGCTTTAGAGTCGCCGGGGGTGACGGAATTTTGCCCTAAAGGTGAGATTTACATGCTAGTAAATCTACTGACACGTCTCCCTCACATTTGCGCACCCTCAAATGCTAGCTGATTGCGCCTCGATTCGATCCTGCAACCTTGGGCACAGCAAGTGAGAACGTTACCGCTGAGCCACGCAGTCAACCACCCATACCATTTAAGCCTTGATACCTCAATCCCATCGTGTAATGCTTCCTCCTCAACTAATTCTCTGATCATCTCATTTCCTAACCTGTCCTTCGTGTTCACTCGAATACTGTTTCTCAAGAATTTCATCTCACTAGCCGGTAATTTGCTTCTCTCCCGTCCTTTTCTTAACCCAGGTTTCTGAGGCATACGTCACGATTGGAACTTAGTGTGTCCAATATACCGTATAACCCTTTTGCTGTTTTGAGGGACATCCTTGCTCCATACCAGGCTTCTAACACTCTTCATGAATAATTCGGCTTTTCTCCCCCACTCATTTGTTTCTTCCATTTTCTTGTATCATGCTTCCCAGGTACTTGTGAAAATCTATACTTGCCTCAGCCGTTCCCCACTAATTGTAATTTTTATTGTGACTCTCTCCTTCTTCCTGGTTGTGATTATCATCTTACTCTTATTTAATAATCAAAAGATTTCTTTAGTTCCGCCTCGTCAATACAATTTATTCAAATTTTCGGGATATAATCGCTCTTACTTATGCTAAATTTCATCCCATATCCATGCACTATTTCTTCCCATACATCCAACTGCTCTTGTACTTCTCCTCATTGTTTCCCCATATCATCAAATCATCTGCAAACAGCATTACTTTCCTCTTTCTTTCCCCAATTACTTGCACCACCCTGGTCATTACATTATCCGTCACTACAATGAAGAGTAATGGTGGAAGTGCATTTCCTTTCCTCAAGCCATTCTTCTGTTCCAGCCATCTGATCTCTGAGATCTCTCCATCCACTTGCACACAGCTCATTACTTCCATTGTACATTTTCTTTATCCTCCATATAGTCTGCTTTACTACTCCTCTGTTCTCCAAAGCGTTACAAGAACAGCACTATGAGTATGGAACAGATCTACTGATGGCCTTCCTGAACATTGAGAAAGCATATGACAGTGTATGCAGAAACAAAGTATGGAAGTCCCTGGAGGATAGAGGAGTAGAGAAATGGACTATAAAGAGGATAAAGGAGATGTACAAGGGAAGCGTGAGCTGTGTGAAAGTGGGAGGAGAGAGATCAGGCTGGTTGGAACAGAGAAACGGCCTGAAACAAGGAAGTGCACTGTCACCGTTACTTTTCATTGTGGTGATGAATGACATAATGACCCGAGTGGCACAAGTAATTGGGGAAGGAAAGATGAAAGCAATGGTGTTTGCAGATGATTTGATGATTTGGGGAAACAAGGAGGAGGAGGTACAGGAACAGTTGGACGTGTGGGAAGGAATAATACAAGGATATGGGATGAAATTTAGCATAAATAAGCGTGAGATAGTGATCACAACAAGGAAGAAGGAAAGAACCACAACGGGAATAACAATTGGTGGGGAACAGCTGAAGAAAGTGGAGAGTTTCAAGTATCTGGGAAGCCTGATACAAGATAATGGAAGAAACGATAGAGAAATAAATGAGCGGGGAAGGCAGGCAGATGCATTTCAGAGGAGTGTGAGAAGCATGTTATGGAGCAAGGATGTCCCTCAGAACAGCAAAAAGATCATATATCGGACGTACTATGTCCCTATCCTGACGTATGCCTCGGAGACCTGGGTTATGAGAGGAAGGGAGAAGAGCAAAATACAGGCCAGTAAGATGAAGTTCTTGAGAAGCAGTATTGGTGCTACAAAGATGGACAGAATAAGAAATGAGAGGACCAGAGAATTAATGAAGGAGGAACCATTACAGGATGGTATAGAGAAATCTAGACTTAGATGGTATGGACATGTAAAACGAATGGAGGAGAAGAGGATACCCAGGAGAGTAGACGAGATGAAGTGGGAAGGAAAGAGACCGAGAGACAGGTGGCTGAAGGGGGTGGAAGAAAGCGTGAAGAAGAGAGGAGAAGACTGGACAAGGGTGGAGGCTGAGAGATGGTGGGAAGACAGAAGACGTTGGAGAGGCTTGTGTTCCAAACAGACCCGGCCAGTGGCTGGAAACTGTGCAAGATGATGATGATCTCCAAAGCCTTCCATACCTTATTACCTAAAGAAAATAACATGGATTACCTTAATTATGCACTTTCCTAAGTTTTTTTTTTTTTTTAATCGAATACAGTGGATTATTGTCCCCTTCAATGCTAAGGGGGGTTTGTAACCTCCCCTGTTTTAGGTAAAATCCTTTCTATGAAGAACTCTCACACACTTGAGTCCTGCAGGGGGAGGAACATTCTATTTATTCACAATGTAATGTTACAGGTGTTCCATACAGTGAACATTCTAGCTACCCTGAATTACGTCGGTTTGTACAATTTCTGAAACCAGCAGAAATCATCCCAACGGTGAATATGGGTAGTGCTGCGTCTCGAGCAGCCATGCAACGGCATTTCAAAAAGTGGCTTTCAGAGTCTGCAAGTAGAACAAAACACCAGATGCAGAAGCAGCTTACCTCCTTTGTTACAGTAACTCAGAAAAAATAGTGATGAAAGGTTTGTGGAGTTATTATTGTCATTATCATTATTATTTTGTATTGTTCTTGTAGATTATAACTTAGATATTACTACTTGTGTGGGGATGTCCTTAAAAGCTCCTAAGAAGTAGAGGCCTTTGTTTTGAAATTGTGAGATGGTGATCATGGTTTTTCGTGGCAAAACATCTAGGTCTTCTGCCCCTAATGATATGGGTGCCCTCATCCCTCGAAGAATGAGGATTGATGGACTCGGAATGATGTGGAGCCATGAAAGGCTGATAGGGAAGGGAAATAGGAGCCAAAGATAATGGAAAAGGGGGAAAATGGACCTAGCTTGGGAATCTCGGCATCACCAACTCGTGACCTCACCAACCTTGAGCCTTTGATGGTGTAGCTCTATTCAAGATGCACCATGCATAGTACACTCACTCTGTCTCCTTAAGGGGACCTTGTAGCTTAATGTGGTCAAATTTGGGATTTTCATTTTATTGTTTAGTTTCATTACGCACACATTTCTGAAGATATCGAAGCTTATTTCATGAAAATCGGACTATTAGTTTTTGAAATATAAATTAGTTTGTGCCATAGTGCACATAGGATGTCACGCCCCTTTTATACATGCCGAAACTAAAACACATAGATCTCTGTAAAGGAGTGTCACAGAAGCATATTATTCAAAAAGATAATATTTAACTACGTGTATTGGCAGTAATGTATGTGCAGTTTGCTTGTTTATTCTCTGGATAGAGAGTTTGAGCAGGAATACATGTCAGTTCTCAGCTTATCTGTCATTTCTGTGCATGTGTTGAGTTCTATGAACAATATAGATCCTACAATGCCTAGGATAAAGAAGTTTTCCCCAAAACGAAATTTAGAGGTAAGTATAGTATGTGTAACGGAACTATTATTGAAACAAGCAACAGTAAGTTAAAAAATGAACCTAACCTCCAAGATAAACCAAGTGCTTCCAAGAAAAAGTGTATCTACATATACACTGATCTGAAGGAGGGAACCAGTAAAAACACAGGAAGGACCTATAACCCCAATCATTCCTTACCTGGTCCAGTAATGGAGGCCATGAAGCCTATTTACAGGGAACTAAGCAAGCCGGATCTCCTAAAAAACATGCTTGCTTGGTGCCACACACAACCCGAATTAATTTTTCAATTCTGTAATATTGGCATGGTTATTTATGCAAACGGTTCATAAAATTATTTTCCATTTCCGCATTAGGCAGTTTTCTGGTTTAGAGTATCATTTTACATAGGAAATACCTCCGTTCCGATTTTTTTTCTTTCTTTTTTTGTCCAGGCTTCCAGTGTAGAGGGGCTCTGGGTTAAGCAGGTTTTACTGTACATGCTGCAAGGACTACTGTAAGACTGCTATGAATCACGAGTGTGGCATTGTACTATGAGAGCTGTACTAACTTAAATTCAAAAATTGCCTGCCTAGGCTTTTCATATTGAAGCAGTGGCCTTCACAAAACGTACTAGTCAGCGTCTTGGTGAGATCTATCATAAAAACTGAAGATCCCAACGGAACACTAGGGTGAAATTCTGCCAAATAAGTCTGAACTAGCCAGATCAATTTTTCAAAGCTTCAAATTTTATTTGAAATTTGATGCGCTCTCATTAAGTCCATTCGGAGTGTAAACGTCTTGGTTCCTTTGGAAAATAAATTAATTTTGATACTTCCAAAATTAATTTTGCCCCAGAGGAGTGCGTCAGGCCTCGGCAGCCGGCACAGTTCATATCCTCGCCGCTAGATGGGGGCTTCATTCATTCCATTCCTGACCCGGTCGGAGACTGGAAGCAGGCTGTGGATTTTAATTTTTTTCACTTCCAAAATTAATTCTCCAATTCTCATTACATTGGTGAGTCTAACCTGTGCTAGCACAATCGCTCTGTCATTGAAGCCCGTTGTGGACTACATTTCAAGAATTTAATTCGCCATGGCTTGTACTTGACATATTTTGTATATACCTGAAAACCTCCTTGACCATCAATGCAGTAGTGAAAATCCAATTCTTGGAAGACTAATAAAACATCATTTTCTGCTGGTGGCACTGTGTATGCAATGTAAATGTTAATGTATGTTGCAAGAAAATTCACTTGTCCAGCCTGCTAATCTAAGCATTCAGATGAGAAGTTGAAGACTCCTGGTTTAGATAAGTAAATATGAATGTTGTTTCATTTAGGGTCTTGGATGTCATGGTCATTTGGGTGTGTGTTAATATGAAGAAATGTGGAATGATCCCATCTTAACTTCATGAATTTGGTAATTGTTGACTAGAATCAGGACTGAATTAAATGCATCAGAAAAGTGAACACATTCATTTCTTTGAAATTGGCCTTGCTCTGTAAACATTAACTGAGGCTGAAGTTATAGCCCATTGTCGGTATGTTGGCAGATTAGAGTAATCTACACAAGAAGTGTGAAGATAATGGCTGAAAATATTTATTGAAGTGATAGAAGCCATTTTTCAGTGTTGCCTAATTCTAGTAAAGAAAGCTTTCCAGTCAGTCAACACAAATTGTGCCCAATTATATTAGGCGGGAAACAAGTATTTACATACCCTACAAACTAACACACTCTTTATGCACAAATAGCTACTTAATTGGGTGACATGTTTCGAACGTCACGCGTTCATCCTCAGATCCTGTTCACTTAGGCTTAACTAGTATACGATGTTTATGAATCACAATTAAACACAAATAAATATATACACTATTTATATTACATAAGTTGTAAAAACTTGTGTAAGGTGTCAACTATTTACAAGCAGTATATTACACTTCTATGGTTGTTGCATTATTACTATTATTATTAATATCCTTAGAATCAGAACAATACGTAACCTCAACACAGTTGTATCTTTCATTGATTTCAGAAAGGCTTATGATTCAATTGACAGACAGTCTGTATTCCTAACGCTAGCAGAATTAGGGATAGATAAAAATACCAGACAACTGGTTGAACAAACGCTAACAAATACAACCTCAAGAGTTAAATTTCTAAACGACATTTCGGAACCCTTCCAAATCAAAACCGGAGTTAGACAAGGTGATGGACTTTCACCACTTCTATTTAATTTGATATTAAACAAAATCATGAAGGAATGGAAACTTAAATTATGCGAAAGAAACATTGAAGGGGTCCATTTGGGGCAAGGAAAAGGAAGATTTGAGGTGAAATGTCTTGCCTTTGCTGATGACATAGCAATCATTTCAGAAAACAGATTTCAAGCACAAATAATGGTTGAAACCCTACATGAAATAGCAATAAAAACTGGTCTTCAGATTTCGTATGAAAAAACCAAATATATTGAACACAGACACGATGGAGAAAAATATCTAACAACTCAACATGGACAGATTCAAAGAGTTGATAAATTTAAATATTTGGGAGAATGGATCCAGTCAAATGGACTTGATAACACATCCTGCAAGGAGAGATTCAGAAAGATGGAAAATGCCTATAAACTCACCCAACATAGATACAACAAACGATCAATTTCATTCCAGGCAAAAATCAGGCACTACACAACTGTAATTAAACCAGAGGTATTATACGGATCAGAATGTTTAACGTTGAACAAAAGAGGTGAACAAGAGGAACTGGAAAAGAAAGAAAGGAAAATACTTAGGAAAATTTTGGGTCCCCAAAAGAATAAAGATATTTGGATGAAGAGAAAAAATGAAGACCTTTACCGAAATGTGGAAAAAATTACAGACTCAATTAAAAGACGGAGACTACAATTTTATGGTCACCTCCATAGAATGGATAGCAGTAGGCTAACTAAGAAAATTTTTGACTACATCTCCAAATTAAAAAACACCACTAGATGGCTGGAAGAGATCGGTGTGATCTGCAAAAACTGAAGATCACAAATAACATCATTTCTAATAGGGTGGAATTCCGGCGACTGATCACTACTGCAGATTTTTCGATTCTGCAAGTTCCACATCAACCACGGAGAGTGTTATCAACGGAACAGAGGCAGGCCATCAGCCAACGTATGAAGAAGTTTTGGGAAGAAAAGAAAAAACTAAACAATGTACCGTAGTCTTAGGTTCAAAGCGGTCTATAAGTGGCCAAATTCTAAATATATATATATATATTAATATGAATTAAGTATGTTTCCTGTTGTCTATTGAATTGTTATTATGAATAATCTCAGTATTGAAATTATCTGCCTATTTCATTATTATTGTTATAAATCAACTGTTTGTAAATAGTTGACACGTTACACAAGTGTTTACAAACTTATGTAATATAAATAGTGTATATATTTATTTGTGTTTAATTGTGATTCGTAAACATTGTATCCGCAAAGTCTCTCCGCAGCGCGTGTCTCGCCTTGCGGGACGTGTTGGGTTGGCAGTACATTCATGTTATATTGTTACAAGGAAAACAATTACATTGAATTAAGTAAATCTAGTACTCACCACTATCACACTGTGCTCCGTAAAGTTTCCACCAGCACGGAAAACCTCTTCCACTAAAAACGCACGCTCTTCAGTAGCCGCTGTGGAGAGACTTTGTGAACACACTGTAGTTAAGCCTAAGTGAACAGGATTTGAGGATGAACGCATTATGTTCGAAACATGTCATCCAATGAAGTAGGTATTTGTGCATAAAGAGCATGTTAGTTTGTAGGGTATGTAAATACTTGTTTCCCGCCTAATATAATTGGGCACAATTCGTGTTGACCGACTGAAAAGCTTTCTTTATTATGAAAAACTTAACTGATCAAAGTTAAGTTAAAACATTCAAAAAATTAACTGGTTAATGTCAAAAGTTAAATAACAGCTAAAGAATTTCAGTTGAAATATTATCTCAAAATATACCATATATTTCCGATCTAGGACATAAAGAAACTTCACAAAACTGTTCAATAATATGGCATTAAAAATTCAGGATTACAAGAACATTGTCTTAAATAAATTGCAGTTAAATTTAGTTACAGAGTCATAGAGATGTTCTGAAAGAAAGCATGCATTTTTGACCTTAAATATTTTGAAAATTTGACTAATATGATCTAAGGGACTATGTATTTCTTATCGTACAGATTTCACACACATCCTAGTAGGCTTACACTTGACTCTTAGCCAGGCGCATACGCAGCCGAGTCTGGCTGTGAGACTACTCACCACGCCAGGAGCTCGCTCAAGCTGTACACCGGTTGATCCCGATCCATACCACCTTGGCCTATGCGATAAGTTATCTTAACGCACTGTTCAATCACCATCACCCGTACATCTTTGTATTTGGACACAGGATGCCCACTGAGAGGCTGATCGGTAATTGACACTGCCACCAACAGAATCACCTCTATTTTGATAGGACATGGCATGCTCACTCGATGCTTTCCATAGCTCTGAGTAGCATTGCCATTGGTTTCTGTTGCAGAGAACTATTTTAACGTATAAACATTGCTTATGCTTCTAGACCTCCATTTTCGAATGAGGTCATTCACCAACTGAACTTGAGTGCTTGCTTAGATTCACACCATTATTCTTATACACTATCTGGTGCCTTCATTCAAAAGTCTTGTACATTCCATACACTTTAAAATATATATCTTAGATTTTTCATGTTGCTCCTGCTTCAAAAAAAAAAAAAAAAAAGCTGTAAACAGGGTGAGTCACCTAACACTTGCGCCGCAAATATTTTAGAAATGGGAAGTGCTATTGATTTGCGGTTTTCACAGACTAGCTTGGTAGTTGGGGGCTCGTATTTTTGGCCTATTAACATATTTGAATAATGCTTCGAACGTGTATTGGTTGAGCAAACATGCACGTTTTTTAATGGAACCATGCATATTGACATTAACAAAATAAAAGTAGGGTAAATTAGAATGGCAATGGCGTTTGTTTCAGGATTCTAGTGCAAGTGGTTTGCGATAACCCCAATACATTGCACCATCTCCTCCCTGTTGGTATTGGTCGTGCATACGTCTGCACACTCGCACAGATCTATCCTCACTGACACAGGCAAGTGTACATAGTCGATATACACGCACGCAAGAACAACTAATGGGTTTGAGACCACTACAACTCTTGGCCAGCAATAAGCAAAACTTTTTTTGATGTGTGTATTAAAAAAAAAAACAATACGGTACATTTTGAAAATTATGAATTTGCATCATTATAATTTTGCAGTAAGAGACAAAGGGATGCACTGATTTGCATTGCATGAATTGCTAATGATTAATGTCATCATCATCATCATCTTGAGCAGTTTCCGACCGCTGGTCGGGTCTGCTTGCAACATAAGCCTCTCCATCGTTTCCTGTCCATCCACCATCTCTCGTCTGTCACTGTGTCCCAGCACACTCCTCTTTCCTCCACTCTTCTTAACTCCTTTTGTCCATCTGTCCCTTGGTCTTCCCCTTGGCCTCCTTCCCTTCATTTCCATTCCAAACATCTTCTTCGGTATCCTCTCCTCTCACATCCTCCTCACATGTCCATACCATTGTAGCCTAGATCGCTCTATTCTATTTTGCAATGGTTCCTCTCTTACCATCTCTCTGACTCTCTCATTCCTTACTCTATCCATTCTTGTCACTCCTACCCTACTCCTCTGGAACTTCATCTCCACTGCTCGTATTTTATTCTTGTCCCTTTCCTTCATCACCCATGTTTCAGAACCATATGTCAAAATTGGCACAAAGTAGGTCTTGTAGATGATTCCTTTACATTTTTGTGGTACATCTTTGTTCCATATCATCCCCCTAACACTCTTGAAAAATCCATCTGCACACCTTCCCCTTTCTTTTATTTCCATCCTATTACCTCCCTTTTCTTCAATTATGCTTCCCAAGTACTTGAAGCATTCTACTTTCTGCAACTGCTGTCCTCCAAGTGTTATGCCCATGTCCAGTCTGTTCTTCCTCCTCGTTGTGATGATCACTTCACTCCTTTGTGCTGAGAACTTCATCCCATATGATAACACTACCTTCTCCCACTCATCTAATTGCTCTTGTACTTCTTCCTCATCCTCTCCCCATACCAGAAGGTCATCAGCAAACAACATTACCTTCATTTTCCTTTCCCCAATGCTATTTACCACTTTTCATATGATTTCATCCATCACCACTATAAATAACAGGGGTGAGAGGGCACTTCCTTGTTTCAGACCACTCTCCAGTTGAAACCATTCCGTTCTCTCTCTTCCCACCTTTACACAGCTTTTGCTTCCCTCGTACATTGCTTTCACTCTTGCCACTGTCTCCTTGTTCACTGCTTTTGCTCTCATTGCTTCCCATACCTTGTTTCTATTAATACTATCATATGCTTTCTCAATATCCAAGAAGGTCATCACCAGATCTTTCCCATATTCATAATGGTGTTTTTGTAGCTGTCTTACAGCAAAGATGAGGTCAACTGTTGACCTTCCTGGCCTGAATCCATACTGTTCTTCCCTCAGCCCATCTTCAACTTCTGTCCGAATTCTTCTCTCCAGTACCTTCTCAAATATTTTGGCACAGTGGCACATGAGTGTAATTCCCCTGTAGTCCTTGTATTCCTTCCTACTTCCCTTTTTAAATATGGGTATTATTATCCCTCTTTTCCAGTCCTCTGGTATTTTCTTCTCCCTCCATATCACTTTCATTACTCGAAAGAGCCACTGTGTTCCCATCACCCCTGCTGCTCTCACCATCTCCACACTCACTTCTTCTATTCCTGGTGCCTTTCCCCCTTTCATCTTCTTTAATGCTTCCTCCACTTCTTTCCATGTCAATTCCTTCTCTGAAATGTCTTGGTCACTGTCTGTTTCCTCCTCCACAATGTCCACTACGCTGGTTTTAGTTGGATTTAGGAGTTCTTGAAGTATTCTCTCCGGATAACCTTTACTTCTTCCATATTTTCAACCTTCTTTCCATTCCTGTCCACCATTCTGACATTTTCCCCTGTATCTCTTCTCTTTGCCTTTATCATTCCATACAACACTTTCTTACTGCCATCACAGTCCTCCTCCATCATTTCTGTCCATTTCTCCAGCCATTTCTTTTTCTCTTCCTTCACTACTTCTCCTGCTTTCTTCCGCTCTTGGTATTCTTCTCTTGTTCTGTCTGTCCTCTGTTGGAACCATTTCCTGAATGCTTCATTTTTCTTTTTCACTGCTTCCTTAGCTCTGGGGTTCCACCATGGTGTTTCCTTCCACCTTTTCTTTCCACTAGTTCTGCCACACACGACTTCCGCTGCTTCTACCAACACGTCCTTAAACCTATTTCATTCTTCTTCAACTGTTCTCGGATCATCCTTCGGTAATTTGTTCCTCACTAATATCTGGAACTTCTCCTTATTTCCATCCTCCTTCAGCTTCCATGTCCTTATTCTTCTTTCTTGGTTCTCAGTTCTCATCTTTTCCTTCAGTCCTCTCACCTTGGCGACCAGCAGACGGTGCTCACTGTCCAGGGCTTCTGAAGGTATTACCCTTATATCCGTGATACTCTTTTTTGTCTCTTTCCCGCATAGAATGTAGTCCACCACTGATTTCCTAGTCAAATCCCTGCTGTACCAAGTAATTTTATGGCTCTCTCTCTTCTTGTACCATGTGTTTCCAACCATTAGCCCATTTATCTTGCACAGTTACAACAATCTCTCTCCTTCCATATCCCTGTTTCCCCATCCTTCAGCACCAATCACTTCCTCAAAACCTCTTCTATCAGTTCCGACATGGGCATTTAGGTCCCCCATGACTATCAGGTTTCTCCCTACTAACTGCCTCTGTAACTCTTCTTCAAACTCGTCCTTCTCGCCTTCTGTGCATCCCACCTGTGGTGCATAGCCTTGCAGAATGTCCAGGTTTCTACCTTTCACAGTGATTCTGGCTCTAATTATTCTATCAGTTACCCTCTTTACTTCCTCCCTCAGCCCTTCTCTCACCACCATTCCCACTCCATTTCTCTTCCCCTCCTCATTTCCTATCCAGTATAGCTGCAAGCCATTTCTTAGTTCTTTTCTTCCTTCCCCTCTCCATCTGGTCTCTGCTAGTCCGAGTACATCCAGTTTTCTCCTCTCCATCATATCCACAATCATCCTCCACTCTTCCTGTCAATGTAGTTATATTCAGAGTTCCAATTTGTAGTCCATTTCCATAGCCAGGTCTGTTTCCTTTAGATCTGTCCTTTCCGAGGCCTGTTCCCGTTTTAAAAGCAGTTCCATATCCACTACTGGCTTGCTGGGCCTAACGTAGCTTCACCATAACCCTGGCAAGGGGCCTGTTTTTGTTCCGCGAGAGGTATTTTATTTCCCTCAAACCCTCCGGACTAGTCCGGCGAGCCCCCCTACCTGCCACCTGGGACGCGCCTGATAGGGGAACAGGCAAACCCCCATGGGATTAATGTAACTATACTTAATTGTTGGAATTTGCCTACGTAAACCTTGAAATCCAAGGTCACAACTCTGTCTCATTAAAATATTTATATAAGATGAGAGGTTTCTGCTTTATTAATTTTAAATTAGTTTTAGTTTTAAATGTTTGTTATGTCATACAGAAGCTAGGAAAATCTTGGTCATCAACCCATATACTTTGATATTTGAAAAATGTGTATGATAACCTGTGTTATTAAGTTCGTGGCAGCATGTCTAACTTTATTATTTGAGCCTATTGGGAATAATAATAATGTTATTGATTTTACGTCTCTTTTAACTACTCTGGCTTTTAGAGACGCCGGGGTGCCGGAATTTTGCCCCGAAGGGGATTTTTAACTTGCCAGTAAATCTACTGACATGGCTCCCTCGCATTTGCGCACCCTCAAATGCCAGCTGACTCCGCCAGGATACGAACCTGCAACCTTGGGTCCTGCAAGCAAGAACGTTACCGCTGAGCCACGCAGGTGTCCTGGGATTTGAAATAGGATTCCTGGAATGAGTATAGGAAAGCTCTGGGAAAACCACATTCAGGATGACTCCTGTTAGCACCAGTGTTCAAACGGCAGTAACTTGATCCATGGAGCTTACCTTAGATTGCTGTTGATACCATACATATGTTATGTTGTATTAAGAAAGGTTCCATCTCATCGATACTATGTTTTTTTAAATTATATTAATCTCTGCACATGTTTCGACCTTATTTGAGACCTTCTTCAGCAGATTTTTTTGTAGAGATAAAATGTGAGCTTATATTAATTTGTCCTACTGTAGATGTGATCACTGTTAGTTGTACACATTAAAATATACACTAAACATCTAAAAACATAGAAACAACATTTTTTTTTTTTTTATTACAAATTTTCCACTTTTCAATACAAAGTTTTATTGAAAACAGCCTCCATTGTCTGATGGTTGATCCCATTAGATTGGTGAATACAGTATGATGGGACCCGCGTTTGGTTAAAAAAAAAAAAAAAAAATACAGTTAGAAGCTGGCATGTCAATATGGATCCTCAGATTGAACGTTCACCAAAACCTGCCTAGCTGCATAGGTAGAACTAATTTTCCAACAAGTCTACTGACAAATCTAATCTAATCTATTTTGTGAGGGCTTTGCCTTGTTCTTATGTTGGTTTTTGTTTTTTGGCTGGGTGGTCAGAATGTTTCCAAATATCTTATTTATACCTTTATTTCTTTTCTCTCCAGGATGCTCCAGTTCACTCCTCTAAACAATCAAGTTTCCGTGCTCAAATGGTCACACAAGTGTGGAAATCTAAATGGACATTGTGAATGGCGTGTTGTTTTTTAAAAATAAAATGGATTGAAGTTACCAAATTAAATGAAATTTTCAATCTTTTAAATATTGTACTTTCAACTTGATATAAATATCTATATTAGAATTCTAATTTTCCATATAAATATCTATATTAGAATTCTAATTTTCCATGCCAATGTATTCTTGTATGAATATCTTGTTATAAAAAGAGATTCAGAATGTTGGATGTTATTTGTTATAATTTCATGGTACATTCTGTTAAAAGATATCCTAAGTTTATTGTTTACAAAGAACACAGGGTGTAACTGCAATACATAGTACAAATATCAGGACAAAAATATCTGAAGCAGAGGTGTCAACCTGTAAAGTGGTTTATCAGAAATCCCACCATTAACTTTCTACCCCCTCCCCTGAACATTTTCTAGTCAATGCCCCTATCCCTCTCGACAGTGACACTGTTTCCCCTTCCCAGCAGCAATCTCTTATTAAGTATACTGGCCAACAATAGAATTCACACAGCAAGAAGGAATTTTGCTTGCCACCAGAGGCCATGCAAGTGCCCCATCTAAGGCCTATAAAAAGGCTTGCACAGGCTATTCAAATATAGTTGACTGTTGTTTCCAGTTGCCCGTGGCTTATGATCTCGCGATTAACGGTCACGTAAAACTACAATCTTCCTTTTTGTTTCAATTTGGGTAAATTTCATCAACCATTTGACATGTTTCCACGATGCATTAGAAGTGGATTTACTCATTTAACAGTGCTGGAGAGGGGATGCATTATTGGGGTGTGCGAGGCTGGTTGGTTGTATCACTGAATCACTTGCCAGCTAGGCCATCCTGACCTGACTGTTTGGGTGTGTTGGGATCAGTAGATACATGAGGGCATACACACACACACACACTGTGACAGGGCTCAGGACGCTCTCAATGGACCACCAGGAGAGATGGTTGGGAGATCACCCGGGAGCACATGCAGGTCCAAGGGCTTCAGCGCCTACCATCTAGTCATGTGGCACCATTGTTTTAGGCCACTATGGAAAACATGGTGTTTTGAGTTTTATTCTCAGATGAAAGTCCGTAAGTACAAATAAAAGATTTAATATAAATTCATTCATTATTTCTTGCTTTCTTTCTTTCTTTCTTTCTTTCTTTCTTTCTTTCTTTCTTTCTTTCTTTCAAACATTTTCATTTATTTTCATTTCAGACAGTTTTCCCTATCTGTGTCTAGTCCAGTCTGCAAGCCTCTGTTAGTGAATGAGTTGCCTCAATGATCCCCTAATAGCAGTTTTTACTGCAGCCTCCTCTACTTCTATGCCCCTCGCCTTGAAATCATTAAACCCTGAATCTAACCTATGCCTCCTTGGTCTACCACTACTTCTCTTACCCTCTATACCAGAGTTCAGTAAACTCCTAGGTAATCTCTCCTCCTTCATTCTCATCACATGACCGGTACGGTCAGGAACAGCCTCATACAATGTATTCGTTTCTAACTTAGCCCTTATCTCTTCATATCTGGTACACTCTTGCCATTGCTCTCATCTATTTGTCCCAGCAATCATTCATGCTACCCTCAGTTACCATTGCTCATCAGCTCTTGCTCAATGGAGAAATAGGGAGTCACATAAACAGAGTGACAATAAATGCCAAATGGATAAGGAGTCGAGCAACATCTCAGTTAATATTACCCTACAGGAGTTAGAGAAAGCCATAAAGAAATCCAAAAATGACAAGGCTTCAGATCTGGATGATATGAAGGTGGAAAAAATAAAGCATTTTGGCACTCGAGCAAGAAAGTTGGTTGTTGATTTTCTAAACAATTGCCTGAAGAGTAAACAGAAAAGTCATGAGTATTAGTCTTTCTGAAGCCAGGAAAAGACACATCAGATCCCAAGGGCTACAGGTCAATATCATTAGTGTGTTACCTTTATAACATACAGTGAAACCTCTCTTAATGGACACTACTCTAAGGCGGGCACCCCTTCATAAAGGACAATTTTCTAGGTCTGTGACCAAACCCCTATTAAGTATATTAGTAATGAATCTCTCTTATGCGGACACTCGCTATTACGGACACGGATACCCCGGACGCATTTTAAAAAAATCAATCAATCTCTCTTAGCGGACACTTTTTTTTTTGAAAAGATATCGCATCTCCTTAGGTCTATTAGTCTTGTATGAACACTCTGTTGTGTTAATGTACTTTCTACACATCCTGTGCTTCCTGGAAGCCAGTTAGTGCCGGCCTTCCCATCCCTCTTCACTGCTCCAAAAATAAACCTAGGCCTAAAAGTATCGCTTTCATTGTTCTCTTGAACTTGAAATAGTCGGGATAAGGAAATTCATACTTTCACTATCTGGTCAGTTTTACCGTGAAACTTCTAAATCTATTGTGGGACCTGTGCGTTACAATAGCAAGTGAGTGCATTTGAAATGGCTCCTCGTGAAAGTTTAACTTTAAAAGAGAAAGTAGACATCGTAGATTATCACAAACTTGTGAAATTTGGTGTACGGAAACCATGTGAAGTGTTTAAGATTGGAAAGACACAGGCATCAGAAATTGTGAAAAAAACAAGAAGAGATAATTAAGGTATGGTAATGAGCTGCAAATTGACAGTTTCAAAGTGGCAATGGTGCTGTTATTGCTGTCAGTGATAAGGTGGTTTGGCAAAATAAGAAGTCAGAACGTCCCTGTGTCCGGACCAATGATACAAGCCAAAACATTGGATTTCACGGCAGAATTAGGTATAGGAGATTTCAAAGCCTCGAACGGCTGGCTCGAGAATTTCAGAAAGTGCTTCGATATAAAATTTGGAGCAATTTGTGGAGAATCCTCCTCTGTTGATAAGGATAATGTTTCAAGCTGGGAAGAAAAATTGCCTTCCATCACTGACGTTTATTTGCCAGAAAACATCTTAAATGCAGACGAAACTGGACTGTTTAAACGCGCGTAACCCTACGTTTTCATGTAAGTACACATACTGCACAAGTACATATTGTACCAAATTGCAATCATTTTCTCTAACCCTCTCTTTAGCGGACAGTATTTACGGTCCCAACGGTGTCCATTATAGAGGGGTTTCACAGTATTTGAAAGAAACCTCCTCGAGAGCCTGATAGTGAACGTAGATCTCATTCCTGAACAGGCGGACTTTAGATCCTGACGGAATTGCACATCCCAGGTATTAAGTTTAACTCGGCACTGTTGCATACATTTGAGCTGTACTGTACATAATGTTTTTATTGCAATCTTCTCCTTTCCCTGTCACGAGTCTCCCCCAGGGGATCGCAAATTGTGGGACGTACAGTAGGTTGGCGACCACGGGACCCCAGCTGAGTCCGGCATTGCTTCCACTTACTTGTGCCGGGCTCCTCTCCGTCTTCCTTCCTGTCGACCTCTCTTGGTCAACTCTTGTTCTCTTCCGACCCCGACGGTATTAGGGTATCCGAGTCCTAGGGCATCTCTTCCTTTCTCTCATCTTTCCTGATCCCTCATTCTTCTAGGGATCAGCCTTCTTTATCTTTTCATTATATTTCCCTTTCTCTTCAAGATTCCCCGCACTGTTTTTGTGAATTGGCTCCCCGTGTATCTAAATTACATTTTGTGAGTATTTTGAATCTCAACCACATTTTGTAAGTATTTTGAATCTCAACCACATTCTGTAAGTATTTTCGATCTAAACTCCATTTGTGTGCATGCGTAAGAAAAGGGACCACTTCTCGGTCAACAGTTCAGGAGATAATTGTAAAAAAACACTCAAGGGAGTAAGATGTCGAATTTTCGTTTTTGATGCCTATGTATTCCTTAGACCGTCGACTACTCACTGCGTGAATTTAAAAGCCCTCTGACAATAATCGCTGCAAAAACATGAGGTTTAGTTAATGCTAAGAAAAGGGACCACTTTTCGCATCGTAAGCGACGCTCCACACATTTACTAGTTCGCGCTCACAGCTGTGCAAACATAAGAGGATTCGGATATCTTATGATAAATGAACCCTAGCTGGGCACTTTTAAAGGCAGTAGTGTTGCAATTAGTTGTCTGCTGTCACCTTCCGGGAGTCATAAAAAATACCTTTCGGCAAGGCGGAGGTGGATTTTACCGGGCAAAGTACACCCAAGTACATGGGACTATATGACCACAATGTTGCAGCCCCTAAAATAAGCAACACCACGTGAGCTGGCGTTGTCATGGTAACGATACCTACAAAAATTCCACACGTATAGCATACGAGAAGTCCCATTTCTTATCATTCCAAAAGCATTTTGGTTATCCCTCTGGGTAATGGTGGGTCATATCAAAAATTCTTTGAGACAAAGGTTTTAGGTAATTTTTAGAAGCATATTGACCATTTTAAACGTATTGGATGTTGTGTGTGTTAAGAGAGGTATGTTTTTAATTCAAAATTTAAATTTCGCACAGTCGCCATCTTGAGGTTATGTAAACAATTGAACTAAATTTTATGTCAGTGCATTACAATGTATATAAACATTTGCTCTACCATGTTTCACTGCACTCGGATGGTTAAATCGCGAGAAAAGTCTATTTAAATGTTTCAAATTCGCTTGGCTGCCAGTTTCATTTTGTACTTACCATGTTTTTGAAAGTTACATAGGTGAACTTCTAGTACTGCCCTTTATCACGGTACAAAATTTGAGGGTGATATCAGTAATAGTTTCAGAGTTATAGAATGCCAGTGAAATATTTTGCACAGCCGCCATGTTGGATTGGTGAGACGTAATAAAATTTGTAGGGCACAGTCGGGGTCGGACCTTACTGAGTTTTATTGACATCACTCCAGCCATTTAGATTTTATTTGAGGGGGAGACACATACGCACACACACACATACACGGACAAAAAGTGATCTCATAGGCCTATTTTTTCATAAATAAAAATAGGCTAAAATATCTATATCTACATCAGAATTCTGTGAACATGAAAATGTAAACGCCAAACAGCTCGACTGAAAAGTTATGAAATCTTATGTCATAATATTATGTGCCAATTTAAGGCCTTAATTTCTCTCGGAGGCATCCTATTCAATTGCATGATATTAGTTACATATTATGGAACACAACAGTACCTTTATCTCAATACTCGACATGTTGACCCTTTCCATATGCACGCACACATTTTGTAAGTATTTTCACTCTAAATTGCATTTTGTAAGTATTTTGAATCACGGGCTGACATATTGTGAGTATTTTTAATCTAAATTACATTTTGTAAGTATTTTCAATTTCAATTGCATTTTGTAAGTATGAATTTCAATTGTATTTTGTGAGTATTTTGAATCTGATTGGTTGGCATTTTCAATCTAAATTGCATTATGTAAGTAATTTCAATTGCATTTTGTAAGTATTTTGAATCTCAATTGCATTTTGTAAGTAATTTCAATTGCATTTTGTAAGTATTTTCAGTCTACATTGCATTTTGTAAGTAATTTCAATTGCATTTTGTTAGTATTTTCAATTTCCATTGCATTTTGTGAGTATTTCGAATCTACATTGCATTTTGTAAGTATTTTGAACCTTAACTACATTTTGTGCTAATTTTTCAATCTAATTTACTTTTGTGAGTATTTTCCATGTAAATTAAATTTTGTAAGTATTTTCAGTCTAACTTAATTTTCGTTATGGTTTCCATTTCATTGTCATTTTTCGCTATCACCCAGACCATTAGGGGCCGATAACCTGGATGTAAAGCCCCTTAAAACAACAATTATCATCATCATGTCACGAGTCACCCTTGGCATTGAGAGTCCAGGCATAAAAGCGAGAGGTTATTTTTCTTAAGTGTTTATGATGGAGTGGGGAGAGTATGAGAATCATGTGGCTGTAATAGTTATTCACAAGGTAGGGAAATATTTATCTGATATTTTCAAGTTATAAAAACATTGAAAATTAGTAGAATGTTCAATTACCACACTATGAAGCGATTCCTCTCTATCAGCACTTGTGAAAGCAGTGGTGGCTCTCATGCACAGAAATGCAGTGGGGAAACCATCAATTAGGGCTCATGAGCTTAATGTGTCTCAAAACACTATGTCTCGTGGGATACATAATGACCTAGGGTTGAAAGTTTTACCAGCAAAGCACTTTCTCATAGCCCAACTGAAGATGCAGAGGAAGCTAAAATCAAAACGCTACCTGTAGAGGTACGTTTAAGACGGGCAGAGGATAATTCTTTTTACAAATGAAAAAATTTCACTGTTCAAGAATATTTTAACGACGTCCACCTTGTTGCGTAGTGGCTAGCATTCTTGGCTGTGACTGCTGAGGCCTGTGTTCGATTCCCAGCTCTACCAAGAAATTTAATTCTGGTCTGAGGGCTGAAACTGGGTACAGTCTGCATTGTGGGCAAAACTGAGAAGAGGGGGGAGGGGATTTGATTCCTACGTCAGCCATCCTGGAAGTGGTTTTCCATTGTTTCCCACTTCTACCTCAGGCAAATGCCAGGATGGTACCTAACTTGAGGCCACGGCTGCTTCCTAACCAAATTGTTCCTTAATTACAAATTAAGGCTTCATAACGTAACATAATTCTCAAAAATAACGAATTAATTTTTGTTTATTGCTTCCTTACCCAAAACAAATGGTCTAAGCATAACGTTTTTAGTGCCGCAACGAAATAAGGGGTTATAATTTTTCCTGGTTTGTGGTATTAACGTTATAACCAGCAGAGGAAATGATTCTGTTATTTTTAAATGCATTCCCGTTCATAACGGTATAAGTCTAGTAATGGTATGACAGCGATTTTAACCCGCTGTGTGCCATCAATAACGTTATTCAGGCAGAGTGATCGATTCAGTTATTTCAAAATGCAAACCTACTAATAACATTATAAGCCTAGTAACGGTATACGAGCGATTTTTACCAATTATAGGCTATCAATAACGTTATTTAGGGCAGAAAAATTAATTCCGTTATTTAAAAATGCGAACCCACCAATAACGTTATAAGCTTTGTAACGGTATGCGAGCTTTGCGCTGACAATAATGTTATTCATAGCAGAAAATTGATTCCGTTATTTAGAAATGTGAACCCACCAATAACGTTATAAGTCTAGTAACGGTATACGAGCGAATTTTACCGGCTATACGCTATCAATAACGTTATTCAGCACAGAAAAATTAATTCCGTTATTTAGACATGCGAACCCACCAACAACGTTAAAAGTCTAGTAATGGTATACGGGCGATTTTTACCAGCTATGCGCTATCAATAACGTTATTCTAAGCGGAGAAATTGATTTCGTTATTTCAGAAAAGATTCTTGGCAACAAAGTTATGGAAGTGTGTATTTGCCCGCTAAACGGACAAGCATGGGAGATGACAATGCGTGCCTCACGATTCGTGTTCGCCTCGTAGCGTGGATGCTAGTGCGCAGATCTACGATCCATGAAGTTCAGAGTTCGCTTCTCACATCTGCTAGCAGCAGGTTTGGCTTGTTCGTTACCTGTGACGTGTAACGATAGCAAGATTTTTATGTGTTTTTAACTATTCATGGGACTGTCCATAAATGACGTGGATTCTTTTTAGGGCTTAGAAGAACATCCCAATGGCCATCGTGTACATTTTTGCTTTTTGTCTCTCAAGCGGTTTTCTCAAATCTGTAATTTCAATGCTTAGGATAAAAATGGAATTCGTACAGTAAATCAATGGGAAATTTGTTTATTTCTTACAAGCTGTACTCGGCATGCGTTGCAATGCCAATCAAAGAAAGTGTTGGCGTTGTAATTTTGTTTCTTGAAGTGCTTTTGGATACACAATATTGTTTTCAATTTCCGTCAAGTGCCTCGAAGCTATCGTAAAATGATGGTATAATGGCTTTTACGGCCGGTGAATTAAAACTCGGCAATTCTTCTAGGTTTGTGCCGTGTCTTGTGTGGGGGTTTCGCCTAGGACACCAAGCTGGCTCATCGGCGGGCTCTTGGTGTCCCCGCCCGGACCCCCACAGGAGTGACGAACTGCGCACCACGTCCCTTTATATTAGGTGCAACTGCACCACTTGACTGCGAGAACTAAAAGCTCAAGCAGCCTTAACCTCCCTATGAAGGCTTCCAAAAAGATGGTATATTGGCTTTCACGGCCGGTGAATAAAAACTCAGCAATTCTTCTAGGTTTGTGCCGTGTCTTGTGTGGGGTTTCGCCTAGGACACCAAGCTGACTCATCGGCTGGCTCTTGGTGTCCCCGCCCGGACCCCCACAGGAGTGACGAACTGCGCGCCACCTCCCTTTATATTCGGTGCAATTGCACCACTTGACTGCGAGAACTAAAAGCTCAAGCAGCCTTAACCTCCCTATGAAGGCTTCCAAAAAGATGGTATATTGGCTTTCACGGCCGGTGAATTAAAACTCAGCAATTCTTCTAGGTTTGTGCCATGTCTTGTGTGGGGTTTCGCCTAGGACACCAAGCTGGCTCATCGGCGGGCTCTTGGTGTCCCCGCCCGGACCCCCACAGGAGTGACGAACTGCGTGCCACCTCCCTTTATATAAGGTGCAACTGCACCACCGGCCGTGAAAGCCAATATACCATCTTTTTGGAAGCCTTCATAGGGAGGTTAAGGCTGCTTGAGCTTTTAGTTCTCGCAGTCAAGTGGTGCAGTTGCACCTAATATAAAGGGAGGTGGCGCGCAGTTCGTCACTCCTGTGGGGGTCCGGGCGGGGACACCAAGAGCCCGCCAATGAGCCAGCTTGGTGTCCTAGGCGAAACCCCACACAAGACACGCACAATTCTAGAAGAATTGCTGAGTTTTAATTCACCGGCCGTGAAAGCCAATATACCATCTTTTTTGGAAGGCTTCATAGGGAGGTTAAGGCTGCTTGAGCTTTTAGTTCTCGCAGTCAAGTGGTGCAGTTGCACCTAATATAAAGGGAGGTGGCGCGCAGTTCGTCACTCCTGTGGGGGTCCGGGCGGGGCACCAAGAGCCCGCCGATGAGCCAGCTTGGTGTCCTAGGCGAAACCCCACACAAGACACGGCACAAACCTAGAAGAATTGCTGAGTTTTATCGTAAAATGGTTTAACTAAATTAGAAACATTCGTTGGAGTGTGCACAACAACTCACCAATGTTTCATCGCAATCCAATGAATGGCATATGAACGCATACGGAATTTTCGTGCGCTATCACTCATTTGTTGAATCTGCTCGTGCACTACCTTCTGTGAAATGGATTTACTAACTTAGAAACCTTCATGTAAGTGTACACAACAACAAATCAAAGTTTCGTCGCAATCGATGAATGGTATATGAACGCATACGGGATATTATTGAAACGCTTCGTGCGTCGTCACTCATTTGTTGCATCTACTCGTGCGCTACCTATTGTAAAATGGATTACTAAGTCGAAAACCTTCCCTGGCGTGTACACAACAACTCTTCAAAGTTTCATCGCAATAGGATGAATGGTACAGGAACGCATACGGGAGTTTGTTGAATCGCTTCGCGCGTCACCGCTCATTTGTTTGATATACTCGTGCGCTGCCTATTGTAAAATGCATGTACTTAGCCAGAAACCTTCCCTGGAGTGTACACAACATATCACCCAAGTTTCATCGCTATCGGACGAATGGTACAGGAACGCATACGGGAGTTTGTTGAATCACTTCGAGCGTCGCCGCTCTATTGTTGGATATACTCGTGCGCTACCTATTGTAAAATGGATTTCTAAGTCGAAAACCTACCCTGGCGTGTACACAACAACTCATCAAAGTTTCATCGCAATCGGATGAATGGTACAGGAACACCTACGGGACTTTGCTGAATCGCTTCGCGAGTCGCCGCTCATTTGTTGGATAAGCTCGTGCGCTACCTATTGTAAAATGCATGTACTGCCCCCGTAAATTGAATTATTTAGGGACAAAATGAGAGTATTTTCCGTCCCCATGATAAAATTTAACTAGCAAATATAATTTCTGGAAGTGTGACACAGGAGTGTAGTGTTACAAGCTCGAGGCTATGGGAGAGCCCGATCACGTGATATATTGCACAATGGACGCTTCTAGAAGGCTATATTTAGCATAGCAACAGCGAGTTTGGAGATTAATATTATAAATATTGTTATAAATTATGCTATTGGATCCCAGCCCAGAGCCAATGATAACAGGTCTTATTGAAGACGGGATCAACTTTAATTACACAATATGATGAAATTATGCATTTAGGCCCTTGGAAGAAGATTTTCTTATCTGGTAATGAAGAGAATATTGAGAGAAATTATGTCTGATACTTTAAAATCCGCAGATCGGTTAATCTACGCAGTAATAAGCATTAGTAATCTACGCGCTAAAATTATGGTGGGAGATTGATATGGCCGCCAAAAATTCGTCTTGGAGGGGGAGATCCAAGGATCGAGGTTCTTATTCCAGCAGACTTTGAAGAGTGGGGAAGTGTTTTTACTGGGTTAACGGAGATCCCAAGGCTTAGTCCGAGAGCGACGACTGTCGACTTGTGGAGACGCGAGGATAGCTAGGTGGAACGTAGAAGATCACCGCACTTCCATTCTACGTGAAGTTGCGAGGAACATTGAATTGATTATATCTCTTATATAATTGAGAACTGAAGTTAAATAAGCATATATATATAAAGAACAGGTCGCATACTATATATTGTGAAAAGTCGAGCGTTTTAGAGCTTACCGTTTCGACAATATCAGCCTGTTAAGTTAGATTTCCAAATGTGTTGGAAATAAAGCTGATTATCACTTTAAATTGCAACGTGAAGTTGGCGAACGCAGTTCAAGTGAACAGTAGCGGAGAACTTTTAATATTGGCGCAACACATAAACATTAATAGAATGACTATTATTATTCTTCAAACATTATCATTCAGCATAATTAACATTGTTGATATGATGAACTAATTAGTCATGCGCCAGAGACATATTCGATAACAGGAGTTAAGATACAACGATGGAGCTTCGTTAGACAACGTATTCTTGAATACAGACGTAGTGCACGGTCCATCTTTTGCATTTTCGTCAGTCTACGAACACTAATATAACATCAATTAGCAATGGAAATATTTCATTCACTATTTATATGAATATTTCCATAATTATATTCCAATGATGAAGCTGATACATATTTACGACGGAGAATGAAGACTTTACAGAAGAGATTTGTCAAGATGCTAGGGTAGCCCAGCAAACACAGAAGGATGTCGTTCGAGCCCAGGCGAATGTTGGTGAATTCCGGGACGTTTCTTATCTCTGAGGTTGCAGATCCGAGGTTCGAATGCAGATCCATCTCAGTGTCTTGTACTGAGGAAACATCTAAAGTATTGTGGGAATACTTAAATAGATCTTCAAGTTTTCGTCCAAATAAGGTATTAGTGTATCTCAATTGTTATATAGAGCTTGATTAGTAACATTCTGAGTCGGCGATCTTATTCCATATTTTCAGCGATCTTATTCCATATTTCCAGCGATCTTATTCCATATTTCTATATTTTCACATTTCATGTATTTCAGTATTCTTATGTATTTTACACTTCAGATGTGTGTTGAGATTTTTATGTTTCAAGATTATTTAGAAGATGATTGCATTTCATCTATTTTTCAATTTTATTCTACGGATCAGTTGTGGAACTGACATTAAAATTTTGTTTGAGGAATCATATTGCCTCATAGAAGACTAGTCGTTTCGACTCTCGAATTTTAATAATTTCATTTAAACCAAGTATTCTGACATTGTGTCATAGCTTCAAATTAAATTCTTATTAAATTTAATTTGAGCACTTTATTGTAACAACATATAACTTCAAGGACAGAAGAAACATCGAATGATATTGTTATATCATTATTGTACATAAACTATCGACGATCTAAGAAATACTAGTCGTTTGATAAGACCGAAGTCTTAATCCCCATGAACATTCTTTGTGTAGAGTGGAAAAACATTACGACATTGACAAACCTTTCTTATTGTTTGTAAAGCTAAGAGCTTTGTTCATTTAATATGTTAGAGGAAATACCTTTTGATAGAAGATTATTCAAATCTTTGGCTAGGAATTCAAAGCTAGTTTATCCCTGTCAGGATTGAATTCTATATGACACTATAAATAACATGAGTGTTATTTTATGCTATTTGTGTAACATCACGTCATTTTGTCGACATGATATTACAACGATAAACAATTTAAAGCTTGACAAGTGAGATGAGACAGGAGTATTATTTTTATTACATGTATTTGCGACAGACGAGTTAACAGTTAATTATCTTGTTGTGGAGTAAACTTTAGGAGGTTAATCACGACTGTCTAATATCGTTCATTACAATTGGAAGTTTCGTTTGAAGAACTTACGCATGTATAATTGTAGTCCAGTAGTCATGTGCAATGATACTGAGGGTCATGCCAGTATTTGAGAGAAGTTTCTACATAAGAAATGTTAATAACAATTAATCCTTTTTGGTTATTGTTTAACATAGTAGATGATAATTTTTTTTTTGCCATATATACTGTTATATGAGGAAAAGAAGATTGTAGTTTAACGTGACCATCAATCTCGAGATCATAAGCCACGGGACCTCCTTTTTACGTGGAATCCGAACCATAGGACATGGCATTTCCCTTCGAAAATCTCACATTCATTGACCGGGAATCGAACCCGGTCTGCCGTGGTGAGAGGCCAACAGCTTGACCGCTGCGCCACCACGCCCCCTCTGTTATATGAGGATTTGTAGAGCTATGAAGAGTGCTCATGCGAGGGAATTCCGCATTTTAAGGAAGTCAAAGTATTGTTGTTCTTTGATAAAAAGGCATGTATCATGATAAGAGTCGTTGTATACAAGTAGTCCAGTTCTTGTGAATTAACGATTTAGCTGTGTTAACAGGAGGGTTTCAGCGGAAATGCAATTTGAGAAAGATGGTCTACTCATGTCTATAATACGATTATTAAATTTTATTAAACCCGAAGTTATGTAATTACGTACAGTTTACCTTAATTAGTCGACTGTATTATACCGACAGTGTAATGAAACCTATATAAGACGATGTGTAATCAGTATATCAAAACTACAGAACGTTAGAGAAGGATGGTTATGTGAAAAACCAGTGTATATATTTATGATGATGATGATAATTGCTGTTTTAAGGGGCCTAACATCTAGGTTATCGGCCCGGTGTATATATTTAGTTAAGAATTATATTGTAACAGAGAAGTTAGAATCTCGAAAGTGTCGCGTTAGCAACAACACTAGATAATGGATATTATTATAAACATATTACATGTAAATAATTTTTGTGGAAATGATTTAATTAGTTAAATAATTTAGTAGGATTTATTAATCAATTGTTTTGGAATAGTGTGTGTTTATGAGCGGATGTTTTGGGAATGAATGATTGTTAAGAGCAAAAGTGGAACCGAATTGGTCTAGAACAATTGCGGGGTGCGAATGAAAGAGTGTATAAAAATTTTTAGAATGATTGTTAAGAAACAGAGTAGTTATGTGAACTTTTGTAAGATCTAAATGTTAATTTTTACGTGTTTTTATAAATGCACACACAAGCAGTCTCTCTGTGGGCTAGCGAGAATGATTCACCGTTACATTGGAGAGCGATGACATAATATGAACAGGTGTAGACCCACCACCTTGTATTTATTGTGTAAACCAGTTTCGTGTTCGGCGTGGTGCCGGTATTTCATTGATGAAAAAAAGTTAATGCACGT